>OY720146.1:8356638-9621221 GCA_963082955.1 Cheilosia grossa
ATACTACATGAACTCCGCCACTGCAATCTGCCAATTAAAAAAAATGTAAAACTTGCATAAATTAAATGTAATTTATTACTCGTATCGATAGCTGTTTATTTTTGTCTCAAATACAAAGTCTGTATGTGGAAAGCCTCTGTGCTCAGTTCGTTCACTGGGAAAGCATTAAGTTCAAGGCTAGTACAGCGGTAATCTGTTTGCCACTCTCACCATAACAGCGCTCCGACAATCTATATTCTCTACACACCAATCGGCCCAAAACACATAATATTTAGCTATTCTCCCTCTGCTCGCCCTGATCCATCCCCTGTTAGCTGCCACCCGCTGTCAAGTCGTTGCCGTGCGCCAAGTAGTTAAAGTTAAATCGGTTCTGATTCTGGTTGCTGGCTGACTGGGACTGGCTCACTCTCTCTCTCTCTCCCTGTCGTATCTTGCGTCCGAGGAGAAGTAGAAAAAACAAATATTGTGTACTTTGTGTTTGGTTATTTTGTTGTTGCTTGTCTGCACAGCACACCTCCCTCTGCCGTCATCAACACCACATTCTCGCTTTCTACTAAGATCAAGCGTCGCAAGTCAATTTAAGTTTTTTATTAAATAGTACGTGCGTGGAAAATAACCGACATTTTGTTGTCAGCAAGAAGAAAACACCAGCTGTCTTATCACCTCTCACTCTGTCCATAATAATATGTATATGAATAATGTAGCGCCAAACAAGAAATAAATAGGAAAACAAGGTGATTATCAGGGTGAATCGAAAACAATTTCTTAATTTTGTTTTCGTTCGTTTCCTCGGTCGGTAATTTTATATTTCCGCCAACCGAGCCCCCCCGCTGTTCCAATAAAATAAATAAATCAAACTTTAAAGTTTTGAAATCCAACACCACGGAGAGAGAAAGATTAGAAACCACCTCGCAGTTGGCTTTATCAGCAGCCAAAAATCATTACCAGACAAAGCCATAATTTCACTATGTGGATTCTATTTCAGTTGAGACAGCAGAAATAATAATTTGCGTTGTCCTCCCACCACCTCCCTGAGCGACACCGGTTTCTGTTTTATTTTGTCGCTCTAAATATTTTGTTGTCGTTTTTCACAGGCAATTAGCCATATCAATCCTGCTCATGGCATATCTCACTCACTGCCCCAAAACTATAGAGTCGAAAACAGACCGACAAGATGACTATACCAATGAAATGGACAGTGAGGGGACGGCAAGACTCTTGAGCCTTGTTTCTTTTATTTTGTTTTCAATTTTTATATTTTGATTGCCAAAACTGTACACAGCAACAGTGACTATGGTGGTGACAATGTCGTAACCGCAAAAGAAAAAAAAAATGTTTTTTTTGATAAAACAATTCTTTGGCAGAGACCCGCTACCACCACCGAGCGGAGCTGTTTATTGCCGAGAGCTGAAAAATAAACGAAAACAAAATGAATATCTCACTTTGCATCGAAAACAAACAAACAAATGAACAGAGCACTATACGGATCAGCGTAGTGTGAGATATGAGATGGCTTTAATTTTGATATTATCCGCTTAATTGTGCGGCAAGCATAAACTAGTTGGTTCCGATTTGGAGTGGAATTAGAGTTTGCAAAAAATGTCTATCTATAGTAAAACAGATAGTGGGTGCCTATATTTGTATGCATATTATTTTTGGATTGAGTGGCGCCAAACTTTCGCCAACCAGACTGATAAGCCCAAGTGATGCCCGTACCTTGTTATCTCGGTGCTGTAGTCGTGTATCTGACTTTCGTTGAGGGAGTTATCTTTTTGGGTCGTAAATTTTGGCACAAAGGAGATGTGTGTATGCTTTTTGTATTTCAATCTGAAAAAGAACGACGATATGAATACGATCCACAGGCTAAAATCAGACTTATCCAGCAGCCCATCGTAATGTTTTGTTCTGAATGCGTGTACAAAATGGCTGCAATCAAATGGGACCAACTGGATATTTTTTTCCTCTCTCGGTTGCGCCAGAAAAAAGGAAACAGAATCCACAATATAAATACAAGTTCCACGACAACAACATATACTAGGTCTCAAAATCGTTTGCAAAATCGACATTTCAACAGCGAAAACACCTTACAACAAATCTAACCACATTCTTGTTCTTTTCCTTTTCTTTGCAGTTAAAGTCTGTGAGAAAGTTCACATACTCCGTGAGCGCAAACAGGAATACATTCGACGCGAACGTGAAGTTATGAACGTCATGACCAATGTGCCCGGTTTTGTGAATCTCTCGTGTACGTTCCAAGACAACCGTCGGCTGTACTTTGTCATGACCATAGCCAAAAATGGTGATCTCCTGCCGTATATCAATAAAGTCGGTTCCTTCGATTTGGAATGCACGCGTCACTATGCTGCCGAACTAGTATTAGCCTGTGAGAATATGCACAAACGTAATATTGTGCATCGTGATCTTAAGCCCGAGAACATCCTACTCGACGAGAATATGCACACACTGATAGCTGACTTTGGTTCGGCGAAAATCTTGGGTCATGAGACCTCAACAGGTACCACAACAACAACAACATCACCAACAATAAAATCTCCAACCGAATACAACCAACAACAACAACAGGCGGGTAATTTCCGTCGAAGAAAAAACAGTTTTGTCGGTACCGCCCAGTATGTATCACCTGAAGTGCTTCAAAGTTGCCCCATTCGTCGAACAGCCGATCTCTGGGCATTGGGATGCATCATCTATCAGATGATCTCTGGATTGCCACCATTCCGGGGCAACAATGAGTTTATGATCTTCAAAGAGATTCTCAACTGTAATTTGGAATTTCCGGAGGGTTTCGACAAAAATGCCGAAGATCTAGTCAGAAAGCTGTTGAAATTGAATCCCGACGATAGGATTGGAGCTCAAGACAAAGTTGGCCGCTATGAGAGTATACGATCACATCCATTCTTCGATGGAGTCGATTTCGATACGATTCGTGAACAGACACCACCCACGATATATCCATACCTGCCGGGTGTTTCCAAGGACGAGGAATTCCGTAGTCATTATCGTGTACCGGATGATTTGGAACCGGGCTTGGGTGAACGTCAGCTGACACGTTTGCTGGGACTGGAGTTGGGCACATCAATGGATAGTTTTGAGATAGAGCAAAAGACTGTTAGAAAAAGTGAGTCACCAACGGCACTACACCAATGAGTTAGAAATGAGTACTATTTTTGGTTTTTCTCTCTCTCTCTCTCCCTCTTCAGATATATTTGATTTGTCCGATGCGGAAAAACAAAGACGCCTCGACCAACAAAAGTCTGACAAATGGCATCCTTTTGCCAAAGGTGAAGTTATCCTAAAAAAAGGTTTCGTTAATAAGCGCAAGGGCTTGTTCGCACGAAGGAGAATGTTGCTGCTGACTACTGGACCGCGATTGATCTACATCGATCCGGTGCAGATGGTGGAGAAGGGCGAGATTCCATGGAGTTCGCAGTTGAGAGTTGAGCCGAAGAACTTCAAGATTTTCTTCGTGCATACGGTGAGTTTGTTGACAAAGTTTTGTATTATCAGATTTAGATGAGTGTTTTTATGTATTTTTTTTTCTTTTGCGACAAAAGTACGAACAAGAATACCTCAATCGAATCCACAACTTATTTGTTCAAGGTGAAACCATTGACGCTACACAAATTGATTAATATTCAATCAAGAAGACAAATCTGTGAAACACATTAGAAAATAGAATATCCAGAAACGCGATCACATCGTTAGACTAGTTTTTATGCAAACTCGAACGAATGCATCGAGAAAACCGGCGAAACAGCATTTCACTTTCACAGAACATCCGCCAAACAACAGTTTTTATTGCAGACACGATTCCTGTATTCGTATGTACCGTTAGTGCTTGCAAACGATCAAACAAGACAAAGTTGCAAACGAATAAATTCCCACATTCATTCATTTATATCTGGCTCTTGGGTTTTTTTTATTATTTAAGTTGCTAATCAAAAATTGGTTGGTTTGCCAAACCCCAAAGCCACATATGGATAACGAATTAAAATTTGAATACGAATGCAAAGAGCGAAACAAAAGAAAAATCATGTTCTTGTTATTCCCTGTCCATTATCAAATAATGAATCGATTTAAGTCGTTCGCGTGCAAGATATTTATGTTGGATATACTTTTTTTTTGTCTGCAATGAGTAGAGCTATAGATAGGGTGTGCGAATCAGGTTCTAATGCCTCTCTTCGTGAAGAGAGTTTTGCAAAAGAACAACTTCCGTTTGGATAGTTCACTGAACCTGGCTTGATGTGTGTGTTATCCCCCTCCCCCCGAGCAGTGAGGTGTAAACAGCAAATTCGCTCTTTACATACAAAGCTGTTTTTTTTTTTTTTTTTTTTTTTTTTTTGTGGGCCACATGTAAATGAAAATGTGTCTTCATTTGAGAGGGCGATATACGAAAGGCCCCTCCATCGAATGGTGTCAAATTCTTGCATGTGTACTTTTTTCTGCATGAAGTACAGAAAGGACGACGTATAATTTGAATGCCGGGAAAAACTTGTGTCCGCTTCATGTGACGCCATTTATGTGCCCTATCCACCACCGCCACCCCAGTGCACATCCATCCCTATATCCATTTGCTCATATATCTATCCGCACATAGACGACCAGAACACTTAACCAGCTCAACAATGGCGACAGTGAGTGTGGCACGTGTAGCAATGTTGACATTGAACTAGGCTATACTACCAGTGGGTTTATTATGGGGGTAGTGATGGGTGGCAATGTGGGATGTGGATTGTGTCTCTATCTATGTGCACACGAAGTACTCAAGAACTATTACCTAATAATCGCATTTGCACTATGCAGCAAACACGATATAAAACCTGCACGCGCTGAACTCAGACATAGATATATTCTCACGAGTAAAAGCAAAATAAGAATCCCATAATAAAATAGAAATAAATTTGTAAAAATAACCTGGCGGCGGCAACGACGATTACGACGGCGACGCCAACTATTACATGACAAGCAATGCAGCAGCGATTTGTCGCGACTGTAAGGTGTGTTGTTCGATTTGACTATGAGTATATGTATGCCTTGACGGCAGACACTGGGAGTGCATAAATTGCTCGTCGAGACGAGAAGCGAATGTTCCCCCCCCTCAACCAAGATCATTTATGCTGTTTTGCTTCTAAAACAGAAATTGCATTCAAAGCTCTCTTCTGGTGGCGATCCAATCGGATAGAGGTATTCTCTTCGGTGGAAAAGGGTAAATATTGTCACTCAAAACGGCTAGAAATGACCACCTGGCTCTGGGAGACGTTTCAAAAATAGATCCCACAAACGTTGAATATTGTTGGTCGGTGTTATGTTTCACCTTGATGAATCAGGCGTTTGTTTTGCTGCTTCGGCAACTTGAATGTAATGAGGTAACTAGACGGTTAGCTTCTGGCAACCACAAATGTTTATGGCTACTAAATTAGCACATACTTTCCACATCGAACACATGATAGTGACGGTGTATACGTACGTACACTGCGAATGGTGCAGCGCGTGCACCAACACCAACTACTATTGGAAATGTGAAATTACACAAGGAAAAACTATTAAAACTAATAAAACCATACACGAGCGGGTATCGTAAAAAGTAAATTATCTAGTTACTTCCATATCTCATTGGCTGGGACGGAGAGGGGAAGTGGAAAAATGAAAATGATGCCAAGCCGTAACTAGTCACGGGTGCTCTCCCGGAGACGCTTTTCCTGTCTTTAATAATGCACACGACAGAAATAAAACAGCAATTTGAATATTTTATGAAGTGGTTGGCTAACCAGTGAGATGAGACACTTTGCGTCTGGACACCTTTACTCTGTCATAGATTATGTTTCAAATAATTCTGTAATGAGCTTTGGGGTAAGACTGCCGATCATGTCTTGATTTATTGTAAAATGTGGAAGGGAGTGAATTATGACAGTCGAAGTTGATGTCAGGGAATGATATATACACTCGGTGGTTGCACTAACCATAAAATTGAACAAATTTTGAGTAAATTCCTGCGCGTACCGAAAACTCAGTGCTTCGAAAAACACTTACTTACTTTAAGTTGAACTCTAGACTGTCGCCCACCAATAGAATTCCACCTATCCCAAGCAGGCCATAAAACCATTCTGTCTACTACCGCTCTTCAGTGATAAACTCCTCAAAACCCCTTCTAAAACACATTTTAATCAGCTGTTTCCTTTTTTTCATTGCAGCCCGATCGAACATACTATCTTGACGACCCCGAGGGCTACTCCCTAGAATGGGTGGATGCCATCGAAAACGTTCGAACCATAACCTATAACGATCACCAAGACTCAAATACAAAAACAAAATCATCATAATTCGCAAGAAGCAAACACCAACAACAAAAACAGCAGCTCAAGACGAAACGGGATGAATAACTAGATTCGAGACAACCAAAACCTTAAAACTGATATATGCGGCGGTCCACACAACCAACACTATTGTGCAAAGCCTGTGTGTATCCGCCGGTCATTGTCAAAACCATCATTCAACAACAGAGAGAGAGAGAAAAAAAAAAAAAAAAACAAAAATAAAAATAAAAATAAAACAAACCTTAAACTACAACAAAAACAAAC
This sequence comes from Cheilosia grossa, assembly GCA_963082955.1. Taxonomy (NCBI): domain Eukaryota; kingdom Metazoa; phylum Arthropoda; class Insecta; order Diptera; family Syrphidae; genus Cheilosia; species Cheilosia grossa. The sequence continues at coordinate 8,363,235 of OY720146.1, forward strand.
AAACAAACAGAAAAAAAGAAAAACAGAAAACTTAACATCTGCTTTTAAGTGTAAACAAAATATACTAAATAAATTATTTAGATTATACATATAATATTGTAGGTAGTCACAATTTAATAAATTATATTTACCCTCGTCTCTCCTCTTCAAAAGGAAAATCAACTTACATCCCCCTCCTCCTCCTCCTCCTCTCCCGAACCATACAAGCCCGTGGTTTGGTGTAAATAAACATAATATAATTTAGCAAAGAAAAGAAAATAAAACCAACACTGAATCACTATAACGCATCTACATGTACATAAAATGTAATTTAAAAACTAAATTAATAATTTAATTGTAAAACAAGTTTGCCCTACATAGAAACAAATAAGACTTTAAACAAATTATTACATTTAAATTATAAACAAAAGAAAAACATGCAAAATATTATTAACAAATAAAAACCATTATTAGTTTCTAAGTAATTTAAATGTACACTTGAAGAGAATTTTAGTTGAATTTCACTCATTTATGTTGACCGCCCGCGACCCCCTTTGAATAGAAAGAGCCTCAGCCACACACAAAACACACACACACGAAGCATCTCATTCTCTTTTTCTTTGTTTATATCTCATAAATAATAAAACCGATCAAAGGAAAAGGTAACCTTAATTTAAATAAATTAAATAGATCAAATAGTGAAACAATATTAATGGTCAATCTCTTTTTGGATTGAAGTTAAACTTAAAAACTATACGGAGAGAAGTTAAATCATAACAAAAAATGTGTTCAACTGTTAGGTGTGAAATATAATTACATATTCTAATTTTTTTTTTTTTTGCTTAGACTAAAGAAAACGAGAGTGTGAATGTAGCCGAAGAGAGAGAGAGAGAGAGCGAGAGCGCGCGTATGTTTCTAAAATTAATTATAGCTAAATTAACAAAAAAAAAAAAAAAAAAGGAAAATGAAAAAAAAAAAAACAAATTAAATAAATATTTAAGGATAAGGAAACCAATTTAGCTGAAATAGCACCGAAAAGAGACGTTAGAGTATGCATAGCAAAAGAAAAGAACAAACGTTCTTGAAACAAAAAACAGAAAAAGAAAATGAATAGATTAATAACAAAACAAAAAATAAAAAATTAAATACCAAACTAGATGAATAAACTACAAGAAAACAGAGGCATTTCTCAGAATATTCGATTTCCTATACACAAAAGAAACCCTTTATGTTCATACTTTGTTTAATCCTTAAATGAAAATTATTTATATTACATGTGTATGTTAGATGAATTCTTTTTTGTTTAAATTATTGTTTTTTCTTTTTTTTTTTCATTTTTGTTTCCTTTAGTCTTAGAATTTATACTATAAATAATCGTAGTAGTGAAAAATTATTATCATCGAGAGTCCGCAAAAATAGCTGGAGATGCAGATCTCGACGACTGTGACGGGAGTGTTCTGATTTTAATTTTGATTTTGATCAAGAAAACAAAGAGAGAACTACCAAGATTTGTTACTTATAATATTCCAATTGAAACCTCGCTAATTATTTTTCTTTTGTTTTTCATTAAAAAAATAATAATACAATTAACAATACGAAACGGCAAACTTTACATGATTTTCTCAGCAAAACTAAACCTTGCCCCTCCACACATTGAACTGCGTCTGCATCTCTCGGTTGTCTGCGTTATGGATTTAAAACTCTGCAGTGTATTATCTATTTGTTTCGTACTAAATTAAATTAATTTGGTCTTTATATACAAATCTGTACATATATACATATCCTAAATGATAAAGAAAACAAAAGAAATAAATTAATTAGATTATTTTCCTTATTTATATAAACAAAAATCAAACTAAATCAAATTCATTGTATATTTAAAACATTACTATAAATATTATTATCTTTTCAGTTTGTCCCTTGTGTAGTGTATTATTATTATTTTGGTTTTCCTATTTTCTTTTCGTTTTCTGCTTCTTTTTTTTTGTGTACAAACAAAAAAGAAACATAATAAACTATTGTCGTAATAATTATTATTAAATTTATTTAAATTAAATCATTATAAAACAATTAATAAAACTTTAAAAGAAGATACGATTTACAATTTAAGTATATGTGGAGAGAAAAATTAATTTAAAATGGAAAAATTCGAAAAACTAAAAAAAAATCAGATAGAAAGCAATTTACCAATTGCCAAAATATTAATTTAAAAATAAATCGATTGAATAAAAAAAAAAAAAAAAAAATACCTATTCAATTTTAAAAGAAGACACTTGGTTATTTTATTTTTGGTTACATTTTTTTTTTGTTGTTGTTTTGGTTTCAGCTTTTCACTTTCGCTGGTGCTTTTCATCTTTGGTTGACGTTTTTTTTTCTTGTAGTTTCTGGAATTTTGTTTGTAGATTTGGCACGTCAACACAGTTTTGAGTTTGAAAATTGATTGGCACACTTATTGTATTTGTTTGTTTTACCGTGAGTTCTTGGAGGTCTTCAGGACATGGTTTACCTAAGGGTTCTACTAGCAGGCGCGTTTTATTGAACACCAAAGTAAGGCAGACGAATGGGAAGACAACAGTCACATTTGTAAAAAGAAAACGTTGCACATTTCATTGTGTGTCCTGACTTTTTGTTTGATTCACAGATCGACCAATTCCCACTCGCTAAAAGTGAATGACGCTGAAAGCAGTCTGCCAGCATAAGCATGAACACATCTCAGAAAGGTTTTGAAGATAAACTATAAACTACTAGTCACTTTCACTTGGGATAAATGTCTGCCCCAGTATAAATAAACGATGCGTAAGAGTTAACAATTGTTTACGCAGTAATTACGTACAATTTCTTACGCTAACGGACGTTTGCTAACTAACTTACTTGTGTAGTTGTGTTGTTGAGTTTTAAGTTCTCAACTTTACATTGCCGTGGCGAATTAAGTTTTTGAAAAGTTATCACTGTCACAAATAACTCAATTTTTGTATTCATACTTTTACTAGGAAACTGTGTGAATTTCTGCTCGAAAAACATTTGCTGATAAGGTCGAATCTGAACACATAAATTAATAATGAAATGAACAAATATGAATGCCGAAACATCTTATGTAGGAATATTGAATAGGTTTGTTCCCGTGTGACAGAGCAATTTTGCAAATCTCCGTTCCCGGTCGCGGAAGTTTAACAGAAGGGAGCGATAAAAAGTCGGCTTGCAATTGTTATTCCAACAAAGTATCTTTCAAGTCGTTTGCAAACATCTGTCAAATATATTTCAAATGACACTTTTTAACCGACCAACTATTTCATTTAATTTTCTTTTTTAGTTTTGTTTTAAAAAAAATAGTAGTATATTGTGTCCAAACAAAAGAAAGGAATATGTCAAGTCATCCGTTAAGCAAGTTGGTTAGTAATCAGAGAGGATGATGTAGTTGTACCTATAATTTGTGTCGCGAGCTTCAAATGTGTGAAAGATGATTTGGTTTGAAGATCAGTTGTATAACTGTTGATCTGTCATTTTGTGTCGCGAGCTTCAAATGTGTGAAAGATGATTTGGTTTGAAGGTCAGTTGTATTACTGTTGATCTGTCAATCGGTTTTGTAAAGATGAGCTAGACGTAATGTTAGCGATGAACATGGCGAGCGGTTCCATTGACATATGCAGTAGCAAATTTCATTATTTTCAGATAGTAAAGTGGAACAGCCTCGTGAAAATTTGTCAAAATTACTTTTTCATTCTATTATGTAAATTACCACCGAATGTTTGTGCTTTGGCAAATCTTAAGTGTGTTTACATTGCTGCCTTATGCAATAGGCGAACTTATTTGTACTAATATTGACAGTTTTTGTTTTTAAAATGTTCTGTTTCTGTTTTCAAACAGATGTCGTCGAAGTAAACAAAGTACCAAATACCTCAAAGATATAACTGTCTAATGTGGCGCCATGCAAATTTTGAATGTTCCATGTTGAAGCTCTGTTTTGTTCTCTTTAAACTTAAAACTGGTTTGAGCAGTTGTTCTGCTTCAATACTTGCAGCTCGCTGAATTCCAGCAAATATGTCAAAATCTATATTTATGCAAGTATAATTGAGCAAATTCCGCAGTAGTAATAAAAAGAGAAACTTAAAACCCGAACTTTGAGGATATTTTTTTCAATTAGCATTGAAAAACTCGATTTTGCAGACATTTTGTCCATCATTTATTTTTGACACTTGAAGACACTAAAAGGAAATACCTAGGTATCTAGTGTGCAGGTCAACGATGAACTTCTGTTAAACAAAAGAAGAATTTACTGTTCCACACATAATACGATGGTGAACTGCTTTAATGCTTGATTTGTCATCAGAGCATCTATTTGAAGTCAGCGAGTTGTAGAGTTGTTCTTGTTAAAATTCTCCATACAAGGTTTGACGTTAGTATAATCCTAAAGACGGTATTTCAAAATCAGTTAGTATTTCTTTGATTACTGGTAATTTTAAGTAGTTTTACACGAGAATACAATAAAAAAATCTTTACCAGACTATCGATATAACACTTAGTAAGAAAATCAATAGACCTATAGAACGTTCCTGTACTCATGCTTCGAGATACAATTGATTTATGTGTACCGACAAGCGCAACTAATGCCAAGAAATGTGTAATATGCAAATGTACCGCGCATTCTTTCTTTAAGCGATCCCTTGACAGTTTATGAATGGAAACGTGAGACAAAAATCGTAAAGCAAACAACAAGCCTCTGATGTTTTTGACAGCTGCCTGGCTCAAGTTGGGTTATAGACGATTTTAAACGGAGAGCCATTTTTAAGAACAACTTTACATCGGTTGAGAAATCATAACATATCGCATTATCATTGTTCCGACTTCCTTTCTATGAGAATGTGGATTAGAGTACTGCGCTGCAACACTTCCGTGCTCTAAAAAGCTGTGCAATTTTTCGTATCCCCTTATTATTTTCATATCTCGAGACAATGATGCAAAACATTCGCCAACCAAAAAAGAATTTCCCACGATTAACCTCAGTGTTTACGCAAAGCATCCACCTTTTCATGTTCATTATTTATCAGCCCCGTTTCTGCATTTTATCGTATTAATTAATTAACGAATTTTATGTTCTAAGATTGCAAATTCCATTCTTTTGAATTTTTTATGTGAGTAATTTTGAATCACCTTCAAAATAAAATTATCACAAAGCGATATTTTTGTTGTTTCTTTTATTTTGTAAATAGCTATACAGTTTTGTATATTTAATAATAATAAGATTATTAACTAAACAATAATATACCCAGCGCTTTTGACGTATTGTGTTCAGTAACAAAGAATTAAAAAAAAGAAAAACCGAAAATGTAACATAAAACAATTGCGATTGCTGACTCGCTGAATTATTTATTATTTATTAACTATAGACATGTTGGGAAATAGAGAAGAAAACAAATTACATTTAGGGGGCCGTAGACTGAATTTAATGATTGAATTCGTATTGATTATATTTAGTAACATATAGAATTAGTTTACAAAACAAACAAAAAGACACGCTGAGAAAACTAAACTAATGTAAATTAACTGTAACATCTGACGTATTTCTGCAATAAGTTATTTTTAAGTAAATAAATAAAATATTTTCATGGAAATTTCAGAATTTATTTTAAAAACAACACACTCACGTTTTAATGTATTATTATTACTACCGTTAGACTATTTGTTTCGATAATGTTACCAATAGATTTTAATGATAATGGTGGATAATAGTATTAAGGTAATTAATTAATTAATATTAAAGCAGAACAAAATAAAGAGAAAAAACTTAAGAATCTTAAAGTAATTATAATTATGACTAGACACATATTGTATAGAGTAAATTTTGAGAAACAAAATCAACAGTTCTAATGGAAAGTAGCTAAATTTGTGACATTGGATTAAATTTAAATTTACTGTGAACTTTAACTGAATTATACAATGCAAAATCAAGGACTAAGATTAAACATAAACAAATTCAAAATAAAAACAAAGTACATATATTATGAATTAAAAAAGTATGGAAAATTTATGGGTAATGATTGATACATATAGAACCAATATGTCAAATGTTTGAAGTTGCAACTAAAGAAAGAGACACAAGTGGAAATAATAAAAAAAAGTATTTGGAGATGGAAAGCAAAACAGAAAAATTGTGTTTGTTTTATTTTTGACAGGAGTGACATTTCGTAAGCAGCAGTTATTTGAAAAGTCCTTGTATAAATAGTTTAGTAATCCGACAGCTGGCTTACTTGGAGTGTCTCAGTTTTGATTGACTTAGATCAGGTCACATGAACAGTTTTTTTTTAATTGGCGTCAAGTCAAGTCAAGACTAAGTTGACAGATGGTATCTGTGGCTGACGTAGGAAAATTGGCGATACCGAACAATATACTTTTTGCGTTCAAGGTAGATCTATTCCAGGTTACTCCTGCCACTGGACATCTCTGTTCAGATCTGCAATTTATTTTCTCTCTTAGGCCAATGTGAGGCGAGCTGCTATTTTTGCACACACCCGTTGAAAAAATACCAGAAAACGAATGGCAATGACCGCACACCATTGTCTTTGGCGTCGATCAGCTTGTAGGAAAAATCGACTGGGCTTCTTACGATTTGCTCTCAGATTTCAGATTTCGTTTGCCTAATCGAACATAAAAACGTCACTTGCTCTTTTTTGTGTTGATATTCGTGCGACTTGAATATGTGTAGTCATCGTCACTTTTCTAAGCGCTTTCCATTTACTGGTTAAATTTTATGTTAAAACATTCAAAATTTCTAAATATTTGTAAATAAATAATTTACAAAAATTGATTGACCCGATGCAATGCCTTTCTTTGCTGTAGACAAAATTGACGAAACTGTAAACAAACTCCACCAGTTGTCAAACTCAAATGCACTTGTATTGGTAAATCTGATGGCAAATCTCAGAAAATATCTAGATTCGCAAAACTGCTCTGAAATCTGAAAAAGATTGCCTTTTTTGTACCAAACGAACATAAAAATTGCTCTGAGATCAAAAACAGGGATCTGAGAGCTCTCAAAGAATTCGTCGCATTTGTTTTATCGATACATGCAACTGTCAGTTGGATAGAATATATGCTTAATATGGAAGCAAGCAAAGCATAAATGTTGTATGCGGGGATGGATAAGTAACAATTTTACTTTTTTTTCTTTTTCCTCCATTAAGTGCGTTCATAGTTCTAACAAACAGAGGGAAAACAAACCACACTTGGTAAATGAAAGAAATTGAGCAATCGTTGAAAGAATTGAAGCGTCTGTGACATTTCAATCATACGACATTCTATCTGGAGCTATTTTGGAAATAGATAATATTTTGTGCAACAGATATCGGCCCGTTAATTACGTTATCTGTACTGGATATACATTTGTTGAATAAATACAAAACCAGTTGATGTTATTAATTGGTCCGAAGTCTTTTATTAAAAAACGAATCAAACTGTGAATTCCTCTATTTGAATTCTGAACCGGAAGTGGAGCTTTTTATAGAAACCAAACACTCCTTATGGTAAGCAATCAACATGATCAGGAATGCCTATAAGTATGCAATTAATTTTAAGAAAAATAAAATAGAGATGCTCGAATTCCACAAAGTCCGTTTGTTACATTCGTATTATGGGACATGCAGGTAGGTTCGTTACAAACGTACAAAAATTCAAATTGAAACATCCGTTTTAAACGCAGTACATAGCAACGAACAGAAGCGTACACATGTCTCTTTTATTGAACTATAATATTATAAAAAAATTGCTAAGCGAACTCCAAATAAGAAATTGAATTGCAAAAACCATTTCCAAATTAAGTCGTTGAGGAGTGGATTCCATTCCTGCATAGCTTCTGTCAAATGAAATGCGATGAATGTATTCAGTTAGACAAAGGAGCATATTTCGTGTATAACACATACTTCAACTTCAAAAATAATATGTAATTTTTGTGACAGCTCTCGGTCTAATGGGACTTAAATTGGAAATGGGACGTTCGTTAGATTTCTAGAACTCGGGGGTTGCATATTCCACGCCCGGCTTTAGTAGATTAAGTTAATATAAAATTGGGCTACTTTTTACCCAAAAAAAAAAAAAAAACACCAACTTTTAGTCATTATTTTTTGAAACATGTTTTTGTACGACTTAAGAAAAGGAATTTGGAATCTGAAACGCGAACACAGTTCTGCTTTCCGAGTGCAAAACTGTGCACCAAATAAATACACCACAAAACGATCTTGCAAGAATTCACACAGACCTTACGTAACTTAAAAGAATTAATTTTATTAAATTTACAGAAATGGAGCTGGTGCTTGAAATCGGAAAAATATTTAAGGAACTATTACAAAAAACTATAACTTTTTGCTAATGAAACCGGAATTAGTTTTGTTTGAAAGACTTGTAAACAAAAACCGTCCAAAGATATAAGAACAAATAATTTTCACTGGCAAATATAGTTTTGGTCATCGACCGATTATTTAACAGTATTTTAAAATATCACACACATTATATTAATGAATCAGAACTTAAAAAAATAACCCAGATTTCCCTCTCCAGGTTTTTTGAAATTGCATTTTAAATACAACAAACAAACTTTAGCTACCCGTTAGCAAACCATTTGTATAGACTACGAAAATACCATCCACTAAAACAACACCACTGCAATTTATAACCTGTTCAAAAGAAAACTCAGTGCAGGCACGCCATCAACTCACCACTCTATCAAACACACCACACTCGCTACCCAGTTCAGTGTATAGTCAGCCATGTTTTTTCCGAAAAAAAATCTGACATTTCACCTTTAAGAAATTTTGTTGTTTGATGTCAAACTGCCGTGAAACAAGAGTGGGTGAAGTTTTGTATCTCGTTCGGAACGACAATTGTTTTCCTCTCCTTGCCAACGACGGAATTGCAGGAGAATTTCTTCGAAATCGTGTCCAAAAAATCCATTGCCGTGCAATTACCAATCTCTTGGGGGATTATTCGGCCAATTTCCCCCTAGGATTCGCCAAAAATTCGCATCGATTTGCAAAATGTTTTCGTGTGAAAAGTGAAGAAGCAAAAGGTGCAAAAGAAAGAAAGAAAAGTTTCCACTCGCACTGTTCGTTGTGTTAGAAAGTGTACGGAAGAAAAATAAGTGAAAATAATATTAAACTCAACTCTGCGTTAGCTTAAATAAATTTCAATTTTTTCTTCAATTTGTTTATATTATTTGTTATTGTTTGCGCGATAGTACGCCGCGGTAAAAACGGCCTCTGGCTGGTTGATTTTTCTGTATTATATTTTCATTTCGTTTACTTTGGATTATTCAAGTGGAAATCAAAACAAACATATTGCTCGTCCGATGGACTGACGCGCCACCAAAAGACGAAGGTAAGTACACGCATACAGCGAAACAGACCTACAGCATCTACAAAAGTAGACTAGTAGAGCACAAACAAAATTGGATAAAATTCCAATGAAAATTATATTCTCGCCATACGTTGTGTTCGTGCTCATAAGCGTCATTGAGCGAGGAATGAAATTACGAAACAATGCAAACATGTGTTTGATCTATCGTCGACGTCGACGTTGGTTGTTGGTATTGGACTTGGGCCCCCGTGTCTGTTGCGAAATAAACGCCAAAGAATGTGTGTAAAACGAGAAAAACATGGAAATCGCTTTGGGAGAAAAAACGGAAACATTTGCATTTCTGGGAGCCACTGACACTGGCAGTGGGAGATAGATGCAAACGAAGCAGAACGAACGCCCGTCTGTCTTGACTTTTTACTATGACGCTCTTGTTATTGCACTGCATATGCTGTGTTCTGTGTACGGCTGAAGGAGTTGTAGGTGGAGGTGGTTATGGTGATGGCGATGGTGATGGTGCTGCTGGCCAACCAGCTGCAACCTACGCACGCAATCAATAGTCGGTTGTATACTCGTCGGTCATTGTAGTAGCATCTCGTGGGTACACTGTTGTACAGATGTTATGAAACACTCCTGATAATTCCGTTTTTGAAGGTTAAATTGAAATTCGATTTGTAGCTGAGATTTGAAGCAAGTGGAAGTGAATGCAATACGTTGGAATGTGAATAAGTGGAATGTTGCTTTCCTGGCGTGCCAATAAATGACATAACTATTCGAAGTTCTTAGCCTTGGACTTGCATATTACATATATATTTGCTCAGCTTTATACTTATCTATAGACGGAAGTGCGGCAGACGTCACAGCGATTGATAATGTGGCGTAATGTTGCCATTGTTTGGCTTTCGTGCTCATAGATTCAAAAGTACCTTCTTCCACACAATTCGAAGCTCTTGGTCTTGGACTTGCAGTTCATATTCTCCCTAAAGCATTGGAAATGCTTATGACTTTCACTTCAGTCATCATTCGATTTTGCCAAAGATTAAAGGAAGACAGTCGCGTACGTCATACCTAGATGAGTCACATTCTAATAAAACCTCCAGATTGGCTTGGTTCCACTCAGTTTCTATTTGTCCAGCTTTATGAGGAATATTTTCCCTGCACCTGTACCTGACCCTCTGCTAAATGTTCCAGCGTATGCAGCCGAGCTATCGTCTCAGTTTGGTACACTGGAGAATTTGGTCCTTAACGCAGATGGCAGATGAGATAAAGACACCTAAGTGTTTGGGGGATCTTGTAGATCTCAAACTTAGCTCAATGAATAGAATATTGAAAATCAGATTGGAATGGATAAACTTTTGTGAGAAACGTGGCGACTAAAACCTTAAACAGTTCTATGGATGTACAACGTCGCAGTTCATACTATTCTCAATTGTAAGTCACTCGGTTGCTGTCAAACTTTTTTCAACCCTTGCAAAATCAACGTCAACTCATTGGAGTACAAAGAACGGCTATAAAAAGGCAACATAAGTAGTGAGATCAAGCCCGACCGTTGCTATAAAACGAAGAATTCTAGAGAAGTTCCCTTTTTGACACTTTTTGGTATCCTTATTTGATGGTTGCTTGACTGTCAATTATTACGCCACAATATGCATATTTGGCAAGATATTCTATTTCACTGTGATCTGACAGATGAGACGATCTGACTTTTATATTAACATCAGGCTGATCAGCTGGATTAGGGGTTCGTTTCCGAATGTGGAATGATGTCCGTAACTTAAAACTGAAAGCGCAGCATCAATCTTCTCGCTATCCACTTGATGGGCCTTTTCCCATAGTATTCTCGAGTATTGGCGATTGTCTTGCTTACGTCAATACGTATACATGGTAGGTATGCTCCGAAAACAACAAATGCACCTACGCTAACTTTAAATAGTTACAGAATGATTACTATTAATCTTCCCATAGCAATTATTTAATTCGTTTGTTGTAGAAATATTAGTTTTAACACAGAATGAACAAAAAACAATACAACACTCCTCAGCCGAGTCTTTTAAATAGTCCTCCAAGTACTTTCTCAAGGAAACGTTTCCTTTTGAATGCAACTACATACAAGCCTTTTCGGTACTGATTCAAATTATGTTTGAGTGCTATCGCGGTGCATCTGTGTAACCTTCGACTTAGGACTGTTTTACTCCAATAAATCTTGAAATATTTATCGCCTGCAGCTAGACACGTTGACCTCCTTTTCGTGCCTATTTCGGGTCTTTTGTTCTCCCCCCTATGGCATTCTAAAATGTGCACTTTCAATTTATGTCACTCCAAAGTGTCTGACACGAATATTTCCTCACATACACAACCTCGACGCATGTCGGCACTTTGTAAATCCCCTGACACCATATCTCACAAAAATAAAACAGCCAAAAAGCCGAAATATTTAATTTTATCCATGATATTCCAGTCTAATCAAACACACGCCTTGTAAGAAGCTCTTAAAATCCGAAGCAATTATGCACAACCACCGCCGGGCTTCTCCGGACTCCGGATTGGAAGCACATTCTTTAAAAGAATCAACCATCTACCGACAGTTAAGAAATGCTTCCCATTCCCTAAAAATATTCATTGAGTATCTATCGGCATAAAATACGAGTCTCCCTTCCCTCGCCGACGCCGCATTCAACTTGTAACTAGGTATGTTCTTTAGAAATCAATTTCCATGATTTTCATCGTTTCCCAGGGAACACGTGCGGTATGCACGATTAACCGTATCGTATCTTCCTCTCTATCTAATGGAATGCATATTTAAATTTAATTTTATGTCCCCCCGCTACATCTCGTTAAACTTCTTCTGTCAGCGGGAAAGGTATTTTGATGATTTTTATTGATGCTTACCCCTCAGTTCCCGCTGAGTCGATGTCGCCCACTTAAAAGTTCTTCAAGTAAAAAAAAGGCAAACGTCGAAAACAAATATCTTTAGAATGTGTCCCCTGCCACTGGCACAATGGTGACCGATTTAGTGGGCTTGTACCCTTTTTCTAGGCTACATGAAATGCGATCGGGTTTTTTTGTCCGCCTAGAAAGAGAGAAAGAGGGAGAGATAGTATACTTGAGCTAATTGAGTTGAAATGAATAACGAGGGATAAGGTATGAAACGAGCTTAAATCGCAGCTGTCTCTGTGTACTGCGCGGGCTTAGGTGTGCTTTCCTTGGATGTTTTGGGCCACCTTGGATTTGTTGGCGGTTTCCCATCGGGCTTAAGTTTATATTCCATCTCCATAAATGCACTTTGACATGCAAATGTTGTTCCATGGAGGCGAAGGAGATATGCATTTCAAATGAGCGAAACCTTTCACCGGAGCACATAGTTGGGGTTGAAGTGGTGGTTGGTTTTTTTTGTTTCTTTCTTTCTTTTTAGTTAGTTTGGTAGCGTGTCTTCCGTCATTTTATGCCAAAGACGACTTAACTGAGGGTATGGTATGTATTATAGTTTATTTAGTATTCCTCGCCAGGCTACATTTATTGAGCACATTCAAGGATGCAAAATGACACAAATTATAGGGTTTGAATAAATACCACCCTCTAGGGGGATAGTGAATGTGAATTTTTAGACTTTACCAACCTTACCGCGTGGAGTAAGATGGAACTGTTTCGCAGACAGGTGTTACTATACAATCTACTGGAATAGTTTCCAACCTAGAAGCAAATTTATGAGCCTTCCAATGTTTGGTATGGTACGACACGCATCTTGCAGTCCTTCAGAATCAAAGTATGAACTATCACCAAGTTAAGGTATAGAATAGGAGCTTTATGAACTATGCCAACATCTTTTAGAGAACAGAAGCTACATGCTACATGTTATAGGGAACCGATTTTGGGTATGTTTTCATTTAGCAAACGGGACTGTTTCAATAAATCAGTCAAACCACCGCGATGATATACTTGGCGTCACTCTCTATGGATGTATGAAAGACTATAAGTTGGTGTTGCAGGTCTAGCCTGCCATTTTGGAGTACGAACCTTGACTTTAGTTTATAAAACCGAGATGAAAGACCTGCTGCATATAAAGGGCTTTCCAATAAGAGGTGTTATTGTGAATGACCCGCTATTTCGGTAGCTGTCACTTTTGAAGCTTTTATTCTTTGACATTTCACAAGTAGAAACTACGCCATTACTAAAAATGGAACGATACACGCTTCAACAACGCATTGATATTATTAAAATTCACTACAAAAATGGTGAAAATCTTGCAGTCACAGTTCGCAAAACTAATGCATTTTTTGGTCGTCGTGAAGCATCTTGTCGGACCGCAATACAGAAATTGGTGGAAAAATTCGAGCTGTCGGGACAAGTTAGCGGTGTGAAGAATAAAACCCGTGCACGTCGCTCAAGCACAACTGAAAATATTGCTGCTGTTGAAGAAAACCCAGGTTTGCCCATTCCTCGTCGTTCTTTGGAATTGGGCATTCCACAAACGTCATTACACCGTATTTTGCATAAAGACTTGGGCCTTAAGGCTAATAAAGTTCAGTTAACACAAGAACTCAAGCCGGGCGATCATCAACAACGCCAACAGCCCAGCGTCGATTCAAGACCTCAAAGATAAAATTCGTGAGGCTATCGAGGACATAGGACAGCCACTTTGCGATTTGGTTATGGAACATTTCATGAAAAGGATATGGTCCTGTATGCGTGCTCGTGGTGGCCATTTGGCTGATGTTGTTTTTCATTATTAACGGCATACCTTCCTCTTAATTATGAAATAAACATTCGATCATTTATCTCAAAAAATTACATTTTTCTTTGAATACACCTCTTATTGGAAAACCCTTTATAAGTTGGATCACTTAGGGTCACTTGTAACAGAAAAATATTCTGTAACCGCTGAACAATCAGGAGTTGGAGTGTCTGCAAAAGCTCGACAGATGAAGGCCTCATTATTTTGGAAATAAAAGACTGAAAGTCTCACGATCAGCACGATCACCAACTTAATTGTTTGGTCCGGAGCCATTCACTGCACTTGACAAGGGATTGGTGAACAAGCCTGAAAGTTGCACCCACGACTGACTACAGTTTCGGAAGGTGGAATTTATGCGAGCTTAATAGCTTGCCGGGAAAAAATTAAAAAAATTCACTTGCCTGTAATTCCTTATAGAAAAACACACGTGGAGTTGTGCCATAACCCGTGCCTAATGTCCCGCAATCGATGTTAAAAAGTCAAAGGCCCAATCGTTTTTTGACAGAAACCAAACTCGAGAGCTTATTGAGTGTTTTTTACTCAATACCCTTCCAAATAAATAAATAAATAGTCAGCGCAACAGGTCCCTAGGCCTAGCTTCTCACAACTATTCTTTTTGTGTGGGTTTTTCATTTTGGAAACGAATGAAAGGGGATCTACAATTTTATTCCGAGTCCACATGGCTGATTGAGAAGCTCTTTCAAGACAGTCATACCCTCGAATGTTTGTCAGACGTTCGCGAGAGCTGGCGCAGTGAAAAAAAAAAGATGGAATTTGGGTTTTTTTTTTTTTGTCGGTGATCGAACTTGGGACCCCTCGCTTAGAAGTCGAACACACTAACCACTAAGCCACCCAGCTTTCTACAAAAATGAATTCGGCAGAAGATGCAGGTTCGAAGTGAAAATGTGATCTATGCGAGACTTCTCCGAGGCCACTGCCTAGCTCGGTTACAAAACGCAGCTTCTCTAACATGGGATCATGCTTCTTGGACGATCAGCATTTTTACACAAGATTTAAGAAGAAACGATACCAGCGCCATTATGCAGAACGACCGCTGCAGAATTCTGAAAAGTCGCAAGCAAAAAGGGCCTGTGACAAAAAAGGGCCATTTCTGAAGCTATTCTGAAAGTTTAGAATTTTAGCACGATATTCAACAAGCTAAACACTAAAATAGTGTTGTCTTAGGCAGCTGCGTTACATTTGAAAGGTTTTTATTTGGAAATAACCCCATTTGAAAAACTCAACATAACATAACAAAAAAAAATTCGTCGCAGGCTTCAAAAAAAGTTGCAAATTGCAACTTTAGTCGCACAACGGTCACGCTGCCCCTGTGGCTTCAGAGAAAACATTTCACTTCCTGCAAGCTGACCTTCTAACCTCACCAAACCCTAGAAGCCACTGTTGTTGTCTATTTCTCGCATTTGCCCCAACAAAATTATGTGAGGCAAACATCCACCTTTAACGAAACACAATATCTGGTCATAGGCAACGCCCGGGTGGCTGCACACTTGTCTACGACCAAAATTAGAGTGCCCATTACTGAACCCGCACTTAAGAGGCGGCATATTACCAAGTATTTGTGTCTGGTTCAATTTGATTGCGTGCTTCCAAATATACCCTCGTCCTAGATACGAACCAGCGTCACTCCCTTAAATTATCATTCGATCGGAATCAGAATATCCTCTGCTTTCATTGAAAACTCATTATTGGAAGAACTCTCCACCCGGCACACATGCCAATGCACTTTTATGTTCTCCTAAGCACCACGGAAAATAAATCTAAAATTATACTCATCGCCTCCCCCTCGAACGCCAACGTAACTAATCCACGAAATTGAAATCGCTCTCGTAATGTACATTTCCATCAGCACACGTTCGCTGGATGTTTATTTACCTGCTCATCCATCACATGGTCGCTACTTTATATACGCCCACCCACCCGCTCTGGGGAGATTCTGAAATAAATACTTAATTGGCATTCTCTTCGGAACGGCATCAGCATAAGCATATCAGCAGTTAGTTATCCGCCGCCGCAGCAGATGCCAGCGAGAAACAGAAATCTCCTCAAATCCTGCTGAGTGCGCGCATTGTCAGCGGGGAATTGTGCATCTGAAGTTGCCATTGCTGTTGCTTTCCTGCAGCTACCCTTCAACTGTCGATTGATATGGACTTCCAGCTGCAATAACATCTGTACTGTAGTGCGCTGCTATTGAAAAATCACAAGTCCGCTGCCACACTCTTAGCGATTAGCTGCTGAAGCTGATGGATTTTCTTTGTTCCGTTCGATTCTGTTCATTATACGGCAACCCTTATCCTTTCCATTTTTACCACCACCACCAGTACTACTGCACTATGTCGACCCATTGCTCTAATTTTAGTTGCGAGAGAAAAACCCCAATGTCACTGGGGAAGTGGAGATTGACTTTGGTGGTGTGCGGTGCGGAAAGCCTTGAAATAGATTGGTGTGGGTATACAAAAGGGATATGGCGCTGGTGCTTACATTTGCACACTCTTTACCTTATGCGGTGTGTGTAGTGTACTACACAAAGTCTACCGTTATAATTAAGGCGAAGGTGAATCCTTAAGCCGCAATCTGTGCGGAAATCCTCTTTCTTTTCTCATTTCTGCTTTCCTCCATTGTACTCGTCGTATACGGTTGATGTCGCTCTCGCTCTACCTGAATGTCAATAGTTTACGGTGTCAGTTGCGAAACAAAGCAACAAGACAAACAAATTCTGTCATTGTGTCGTCGTAGTCGTACATATAAGTAATGTTTCTTCGACGACTTGTTCTGGTGTTTTTTCTTTCTTCTTTTGTATAGAAAAATCAGTTTCTCGATAAAATGTATACGTGCATGTCCAACTGGATTGGTCATTGTACTGCCCCCGTAATAAGGGAACAATAAACTGTCTCTTAAAAGGTGAACTCTGTCTGGCGGTCTAAATATTTTTATGGATTAAACCCGACAACAAAATGAAGAAAAACTTTCGAAGGATGTTTGGTTGAACAAGTGTGATGGCAGAAGGGTCTGCAGGCAACCATTACTATTTATTTAATTCCTTAAGTTTCAGTGTGCTCTGCTCGTGAAGGTGGTTGATGAGGGTTGGGCCATATGCCAGACCGCGGGGAATGGAGAAATTGGAAAAAAATGACTACTGCCCATCTGCAAGTTTGCCAAAAAAAAAAATAAATGAAAAACTATTTTCTCTTTGTCTCGGCAGGAGAGGTCACAAATTCTTCGGTTGACAAGTAAAATGGGTCGAGTCGACATCAGTGCTGCTGGCAGAGTTCCTTCGTTCAAATTACCGAATGGAATTGATTGGGTGAATTTTAAATCGAAGTAGAAAAATTAATCTAGAACGGAAGGGACACCAATGTGCTATATGTACAATGACAGGCAAAACTCCTGAAGGCAGAGAAGTAGGAGGGTCTGCATTTGGAAAAGAATGGAATGGTTGGTGGGAATCTGAACATTTTTTTCCGAAAAGGTGGCCCGTAAATTAGAACACTAGACTGTCGATGAAATAGGAGTTCAGATATAAACAGGAGCCAACTGGTGTTTCAAACAAACTGAAGTCTAAAATATCAACTTCTGGGTTCTATGAAATGAGGCTTTTCTTATTCTTTAAACATGAAGAAACAGCGATTGACAAGAGTGACCCTTTGCTTGATCTCCGCGCCGAAGTCATGTTGCAAGTTATAGGTAGTTTAAGACCCATACAGATAGACAAAGTCTTTAACTCCTTTGAAGCTACGTTCATTGTGACGTCTTGTCGTCCTAAAAGTCGAGATAAAAAGTCTTGAGTTTCGTAAAATATTTTTCAGAATGATGTTAAAGAGGTTAACTGGCAAGGGTTCGAAATCGTTCTTGCCGACTTTGACAATGGGATGACAATTATCCCGCAAAGATGAACGAGTCTAGCTGGAACATCAAAACTTAGTTCTACGCACTTCCCCTACAAACCTACGCTATAAAGAGTCATCGATCTGTATTTCTTTGGTTCTGTTGGAACGTGAAAATGTTGTGGTTGGCTGACTTGTCTAAGCTAAAACCTAAAACCGCGTTAATAATTGGCGAAACGTTTCTGGACTTTTACACTGCATACCCGCCAAGGCCTTAAAAATAGCATTCAAGAGACTTATTCCTCTGTAGTTGGAGGAGTCCAGAAATCGGTCCAACGATAGGCCTTGTTCTGAGAGGTTCTATTCTATAACTCGTTCCGAAAGTCAAATTTTTCCGCAAACCAACTTTGAACTCTACTTCGAAAACTAAATGAAGTGTGCTTTACTGTCGGGTTTAGACTTTCCTCATCTATGGCGCCTGGTCTTTTGTGACGATCTTTCAGTTCCACTCAACCTAACCTAACCTACTAAGAACTCCGAAAGTGGAATTAATATTATTTGATATAATTTTTCAAAAGTATTACAGAGTTCCCACTTGAAAGCTGAATAAAAAGCAATTTCGAATAGGATTGACTTTCGGGACGCAACAGAGAGTAGGGCCCAAGGTCTCATGATTCATTAGTCAGGGTATCAGAAGGCGGTCCAACGACGAAACTGGTTCCGAAAAGGCCCTTGATTACAAAACTGGGTTTCTAGGTCTATCAGGATGTAAAAAAGCGGTCCAATGACGGCCGTGGTTCCGAAAGGTCCTGCCCATTAATCGTATGGTTACAGGTTCTATATGTTGACCAATTTTGACAGCATGACTCTGGAAAGTGGCGAAAACGAGAAGCAGGCCTATAATAAGAGTGATTCTGCTGAATGAGGAGACGGGAGGCTGACGGGCTTGACCGGCTAACGCTGCCAAATAGAAGTAATTTTCAAGAGAATACTTAGCGCTCAAAAATATTCAGTGAAGTCTTATTTGACACGCAAGATTGATAGGTATAGATAAAGGAGCTCCCATAAATGAGTCTCATATTCGGGCACTTATAAGACTTTATCTTAAGTTTGACTCCTCGAAATGACAACTTAGAACGCAGGCAGGACTTCCTGCTTTCCCTCCGTAAACGTCAACTGGAAAAGCTAATCACGTGATTACTCTGGGTCAATAAAAACGGAAATCATCTAGTCAGACACCTGTCAGAAATACTTGGAATCCGAACGGCTCCATTCACTCCAAAAATGTAACCCAAGTACACAATATTCATTGTGTCATTGTCATTGAACCCGACCATAAACAAATTTTTTTTAACACGTCGGCGTTTAATTCGATTTACGAATTTTAACTCGGGTTAGAACTAGATTTTATAATATTGACATTTCTTCGTTCAGCAAATAAGTAAAAGTGAAATAGAATGTAAAATGTAGCAAGAAGCTAAAAATATTGATTTCATTTGGAAAGTGGATGAAATTTAGATGGCTTCCGTCGTCAGAAGATGAATTTATCGAAGAGCTGATGGCACAGCAGATGGTGAACCAACGTCGTCCTCGTTTTCGACTATATCCAATGCACAAGGGGCTAGGGCTTGAGTCAACGATTACGATGTCGTGGATTTTCAGAAATATTTCGGTCTAAAAATAGTGGCATATTGGAGGGTAAATTCATAATTAATACAATAAAAATGAAACTCAGCACACGGCAAATCAAATCAATTGCCAAGTGGCATCACTGGTATAGGGTCAGATAAGATAGAGCTGAAGGGGAAAAAAATGATTGCGCTGACCTAAAATACGAAAAATTTAGCCGAAGCTTTGGATGTGTACCCACCTGATATTACAGCCATTTTAGAAGTGAGGTGGGACGGTAAAATCACAACTAGAACAACCAACTGTGACCATCTGCTGAGGCGAGTGCCAAAAGCACGAAGTCAAGAAAGGCTTAGGGACAAGTTCTAAGGCTTTGCTTTTTGTAGGCGATCTCATTCATGGGAGCTCCTATATCTATACCTATCAATCTTGCGTGTCAAATAAGAATTCTGAAGAGTCGAAAAAAGGGCCGGTGAGAGAAAAAGGTGTCGATAAAGCTACTCTTCCAATTTTGAAATTTTCGCAAGCTTTTTAACAACCACTAGTTCGCTTAACAGTATAAAAGTTTTGTGATAGGCAACCGTGTTGCGTTTTTAAATGCACTTATTTGAAAATAAAAAAATTTGAAAAATGTATGAAGGGGCTTTTCCAAATAAAAAAAAAAGCAAAGGTAACGCTGACCGCAAGAGTACAAAAACAATTTAAGTTACCTGGTCAACGCGTTCGGATACCTAGTACCGCCAAATCTAGTTGACGTATCCGACCGTCCCCAATAATATGGCCGAAAGTTAAGTAACCATTTTTCAACAGTGCCCTAGACGCATTCATTGTGCGATGAGTTCCGTCACTAAGTATAAGTATGTATACTATTTTTGAGAGCAACAAGTGCCTACGAATCAACGACTTTTATGTATGCATCCTGCTTCTATAAAAATACTTACAATTTCGGGTGCTGTTCTGTCCTGCCTGAAAGTAGGTACTGTCATTTGGACTATCTTGTCAATTGCCGCGGATACAAAGGTTCGGCAATCCACTATATAGAACTCTCTGTCTAATGCGTTCGGCGCGTGTCTTACCTTGCGAACATGTTTCAAAAATTGTCCGTTTACAAACGATAAATCCCAGTAACGACAGTTCCATCACGCACAATCCCATCCATCACCATTAAGGTGCACTCTTTCATTACATCCCGTAATGACCCACCGCAACACGATTCCCACGTTGTACGATACGCATACACCAGAGTGCGTGACACTGTAACATCGGACTTATGTTCTCATTCAGTTACAAAAAAAAAAAAAAAATACAGCATCATCGTTTATAACACAACTAACCGAGAACACGACAAAAACAATACAAAGGAATAAAGCAAAAGCAAGAGCAAAAGCAATCCAAGCCACCCTGTGCTGTATATGCCGTCACGAATCAAAAACAAATATTCGATGTAAACACAGAGATTAACCTACTTCAGCTGTGTTTGTACGAGTACACTGCCCGAAGCGCTCCTAGTGATTTTGTTTTCAGTTTTTAGTTTTTTGGCTTCTTTTTAGCAAAACTAACAAAAAAGTGAAAAACTTTGAAATTTTATACATCCCCCTCGCAGTGCAACTCAGCCACATACATATAGATACCATCGTACGGACACATATGCATGCATAACTGTTTGCCACGTTCCAGTATTTGTTTTTGATAGGCCATAGAACAAAAAACAAAACAAAACTGGCAATGGCAACCAAAGTATGCGGTGGTGGCATTCATGTGCAACTAAATCGTTTTTTTTTTTTTCTTACTCACTCCCCGGACTCAACTGAAACTGGTGTGTCCTGGATGGCCATTTTTTCAGCATTTTTACATGCAAACAAATAACCGCCAACACGGAGCATCCATTATCAGGAGGCATACGGCCTGCTAAGTTGCATATCGTTCTTCTGGCTGTTTGTGTTTTTTTGAAATGTTTTTTTTTTCATCAACAATGTCAATTTTTTTTTGTATAAGTGCCTCGTACATTATGCAATATACATGTTCTGGTCAGTAGATGGTATTCCGCAGGGACGACAATCATCGGAATTGTTTTTAAATAAAATGATCCCGGATATAAACTCGGGGGAATCAGCACACGATCCACCGCGAATTGAATGGGATGTTTGATTTGGAAATAAAATTTGCCAATTTGTCTATAGACAGATGTACACGTATCTGGGCTTGCACACATATAAGAGAGTGGGCGTCACTGCTCGAGATTATTTACATTCCCATTTGATGGGGAGAAACTTTGAAATTCTTTTGCTGTGTGGATGGAACGTGTCCACTGGCATCAGCAATCGCATTAAGCGTCACATTTAACTTTGGTAATAAGGAGCAATTCGTCCTGAACAAGCATAAACTTCATGTCAATGAATGTAATCAAAAAGTATCTGTAGGAACTTTTATCCTCGAACTTTAATCAAACTGTCTTGCTCTTGGATTGGAGTCTGGATGGGAAGCAAGCAGCACGGTGGCATCTATATTTGTAGGTATGTAAGCCAGAAGGGAGAAGCAAATATTTTCGACTGATGATATTCTTCGGAGAGATAAGAACTTTTAACGTTTTGTCCAATTACAAGCGTATATTTCTATTATTTTGTTTGTTATCCCATCCAAGTGGGTGGAGGCGGATGAGTTATTTGTGAGCAAATATTGATACCGCGAATATTCCCAACGGAGGCCTGCCAAGTACATTTGATTTTTTGTAAACATTGCTTAACTTTGCTTCGTCTTAAATTGTTTAAGTGGGCTTTTATTTTATAAAGGCTGCTTTGCTCTAAACGGTGGTAGAAAGTCTGACACTGACTGGCCTGATGGTTAGACTATGACTGAGAATCCAAGAATTGTCTGCATTGGGATTGTTTGGGCGAGGAGAACCACCCCTAGGAGGCTGTACTCGTTGGAGAAAACAGTTTTTTTTTTGGCTGACTAAAGTATTTACATGGACAAAAATGTACTCTCCAACCATGCGTTACTTATTTTCTCAGTAGAGAATATTTTTTGCGACTTTTTGAAAGGTCTGTAAATGTCAAAAGATCCCTCCAAGGTACTTTTTTTTAAATATGCGTAACGGTGCACAAATAGCGGTATATTGGAAACTCTTCGATGAATAATTTTTACTTGGCCAAAACGTATTCCAATAAAGTCGCGGCCACCCTACGATGCTGTAAAGGTTGTTGGTTCATTAAATGGGTTTCGCCGGTGTCCCCAAAACCTAAAATATATTCCCCGGTCTTGAGCCCCATCAAAATTAAAATGAGTATAATTCTAAATGAACTCCGTCACTCCTGGTGATTTTTTCAGTCGACTTGACCTTTAATTGTTAAGCTAATTGACTTTTAGAAGGTACCTTTGTGTTTTTTGCCTTTTAAAAGGTGTAATGGAAGAAATTTAGACGATCCTGAGACCTTTGCAACTTTGTACAATCACACAAACCATATTGCGGGTGTCACTCTATTTGTTCTTTTAAAAAAATAGTGACAATCGCTTTGTCAGTCAAAGCTTATAGGTGAAGACCTCTTAAAGCTTTGACGAATATTTGAAGTATTAATCTCCTGTAAGCATAATCTAGCTCCGTAAATTGGCACTTCGTTCCCCAAGTTGTTTGCAGATTCTTCCTCTATGCATTCGCTAAACTTCGTCTGAATGTTCGCATTTTGTTCGCCGGCGAAAGTATTGGCGATTTGCAGTCGATTCTTCTAATGACAGCATCCATTTCAATTGGGTGTCAAATGTTACAATGCGCAACATTTCGTTGGTCAAATTTGTCACTTCTTATATTTTTTTGTGCTCACCAGTATGGACGTGCAAAATCTGCTGTCAACTAGCAGAATCGATCCCATAAACTGAAAAATCGTTCGGCAGGAAGTATGCATAATGTTTCTTTATGAATACGCATACACCTCATCTATTTTGTTCGTCGGCGAAGGTATTGGCGAATCATAGACGATTTTTCCAACAACATTTGTCGCGATATCAATAATCTCACTCGATGTATATGACTTATCTGTCTATGAATACGTACACTCCCTGTGTAGCATTCGCATTTTGTTCGTCCGCGAAGGTATTGGCGAATCATAGACGATTTTTCCAACAACATTTGTCGCGATATCAATAATCTCACTCGATGTATATGACTTATCTGTCTATGAATACGTACACTCCTCGTGTAGTATTCGCATTTTGTTCGTCCGCGAAGGTATTGGCGAATCAAAGACGATTTTTCCAACATCATTTGTCGCGATATCAATAATGTCACTCGATGTATGCATTATCTTTTTCTATGAATACGTACACGCCTCGTGTAGCATTCGCATTTTGTCCGTCCGCGAAGGTATTGGCGAATCATAGACGATTAATTTAACAATATTTGTCGCAATATCAATAATCTCACTCTATATAAGCATTATCTTTCTCTATGAATACGTACACTCCTCGTGTAGCATTCGCATTTTGTTCGTCCGCGAAGGTATTGGCGAATCATGGACGATTTTTCCAACAATATTTGTCGCGATATCAATAATCTCACCCGAAACATCTAGGTATCGCTTGGGATTCTCAGGTGAACTCGCTGGCGAACGCAATCATCTTCCGCAGAACTTTGAGCGAACGAAAAGCGAAGCTGGGATATTTAGTTGATGCATTTTATAGCCAAACTGAGGATCGCAAAAAAAAGGTAGAAGTTAAGTGAATGGTCTTTTGTAACTTATGACTCATTTATTCCATCTGAGCCCATAAGTTAACATCGATTGCTGTCTGCGTTTGGTCGTAAGTTCCTTCCGAATAACTATATATGTATACACAAATTGCACAATCATTACTCACTTCAATGATTGTCTGCGTTAAGAGAAAGGGAGAATCCCTGTCCCTTACTTAACATAATTAGATAACATTTAAACTAAAAAGTTTTTGCTACTTAAAAATTACATCCAAACTAGGAAGTCATCGAGGATTCCGTTGCTCACTTCCGCCTTCATATCGCGAGGCAAACTTCATTCCAATTTATGTAATTAAATCTGGCAGCTCTGCGCTCGCAAAAGTCTTCATCCGGTAGATATTCTTATAGTGTTTCCTTTTCTCTACTTTTCTTTTATTTTTCTTTCGAATATATATTAGTTGACGCTAATTACTGTCAGGATTCTTAACTTTTTCCGCTTTTTCTCCTGCGAATACACTGAATCCACCACCCCAGAGCCAAAGGACACGCAGCAGGCGAATCTCTTTCATCTTGCATTTGCAATACAACTACATTGTTACCATTGAATGCACTTCTACCTCTCGCTTTCAGAGTCTTTATTTGCTTTTTATAAATATGTAAGAACTTGCAATCATTGGCTTGAGTGCATGCAAAAATAAAATGCATGGGGTACTGTGCGGGAGTTCAAGAGCATCGACGAAAAAAAATACAAAAAAAAAAAAAAACAAGGAACCTGTCCGTTAAGTAGAACTCGCGCCACCCTCTTAACCATGACAGTTGAAAAGATGCCGACACTTGTTTGGGTTGGAGTTGAGTTGATGACGATGTGGCGCTAGTGGTTGGGGCAGACCAAGGACCGACCAAGGATCGACGAAGACCCCGGCGGCGATGATGGTGACGATGCTAAAACTCGACTGGGTGAGCGGTGCATCTCGGAAATTGTTGTTTGTCATCAGACGTCGCAATGTTTGCTCTTCACATCAAATTGCTGTATGCATCATTAATGAGATTGTGTGCGAGTGTGTGTGTTGCTCGTCCTTGCGCGCGTCTTTCTGTGTGTGTTTAAGGATGAAACAACAACCCAGAATATGTACTAAGAGGAGTTCTATTGAGTGATAATCATGATAGCTGTCAGACATTACACAAAGCGACCATAACGACAAAAAGGAAAAGAGAGCGAGAGAGAGAGAGAGAGAGAGAGAGAGAGAGACAAAAGTGCAGTGGCAGCCAGGTAAAAGTGGTAGATGGAATAAAGGATCAAAGGATAAGCGAGCAAAGTTGATGAAATAAAGAGATCATGTGCGGATGCCACTTTACAAGGATGAGCTGCTGGTTCTTTGAAACCCAGGATATTGGCTGCAACTCCTTGCAGGATAATGGAAATGTTGCTAATTTATAATTTACACAATCTGAAGCTGTGTCAGTTGTTTGTTTGTGAGCACCCACTTCAATCTTCAAAGCGATGAAAGAGAGTTCTTAATAGCGGTGCGTTTGTAGCTCGCGCTTATTTTTAAGAGCTGCGGTGCAGTCTTTTCACTGGGGGTCTTTTCGAGGGGACAATTTTACTTTATAGACCATTATAAAGTTCGTAGATGGAGCGATATACGAAGGTAGCACAATAGATTATGCAGTTTGACTATTGAGTGAGGAAAAAAAAAAGACTGGTGCTAGAAGGTACAAAAAATATTCCAATCGCAGGCTAAAGAGCGGCTCGCTGCAACAACTGCAATCAAAATCTTTATTCGTATAATTAATTGCGTAATAAGAACGCATTCCATCACCTTTAAAAATCAGCTTTATAGGAAATCAAAAACAACTTTCAACTGTGAAAGCGTTAAAATTCATTTGCCAGAAGTGGTCGATTAGTATTTGTTTTGCGGGCATGATGAATCAATTAGGTAAATAGAAACGAGAATATTAAATTAATTCACAAGTTGCGCGGGACATTTACAATTAAATGGGTTTTTATACAATAAAAGCGTATGTGCTGTCGAAATGGTATATTCTTAAATTTATGCGCATATTTCATTCGTCCAGATATTTTCTTGTTTCGTTATTGGTGGAATTGAAAAGAGTGTTATTCTCTGGTTTCATTATTTTCTTAATTGAGTGGCAGTGAATTGATGAGATCTAACGGCGACCATTTGTCTGGTGGAATGAATATAAACCCAAAAGCTGTATTTACAATTTTTTTATTTAACGGTCGACGCATTATGTCATGTATGGGAAACTTAACGCTATTGATGTGCGAAATTAGGATACCATTTAAAAGGGATTAATGACTATCTCTGATGGATGGTCAAAATAGTTTAAATACTTTTCCATTTTTGGGAGTTTGTGGCTGGATCAATTATCGATCACACTTCCGAGTAATAGGCAATGGAGGGTTGAAGCTTCACAAAAGCGTTAATTGTTGTTAAAAAAAGGTATTTCGAACGGTGTCAAACCAGAAAACTTCTCACGCAATAAAGCCATAATTGATCGTGTTGTTTGGCTTGTTGCCCTGTCTTGTTGGAACCAAATATCGCCGGCCAAACAAAAACTGGTTATCATTCGACCAATTCCGCGAACGCCGGGAAATCGATAAATTCGGATCATCAGCAACACTTGCAGCAGCAGTATTTTCGACTGACCGTGCATTACGATGATGCACAGGCCTAACGACATCAGTAACGCTTCCACTCTTCAAATTTCTTCACAATTTTATCGATTGCTTGCGTAGTCGGGCGATTATGACGACCATAATCATCGCGTAATGCGCGAAAAGTGGCTAAGTTTGAATCACCACTTTTGTAGTCTGTTTTAATAATCTTTACGCGTTGTTCGATTGCTAAGCGATCCATTAGCTTAAATGGCAAACATTGAACTACTATTATGACACTTCAAATGACAGCTGAGTCTGACAGGTGTCAAATGCCAGCGCTACCAACTTCAAACCACGAAATGAATGACCCTGTGTATACAAACAAAGGTACTTCTTCGCCGTTCTCGTTTGACTCGAGTTGACTTTTATTTTCATACTGCACAACTCCAAATGGTCACCAAATGGTCACCAAATGGTCAAAACATTTGATTATAAACAATAATCCCCACCAAATAAATTCATTTCTTCATTGCTTCTTGATTAGAAAATAGTTTTTAAATTTACAAAAGGTTTTGTTACCAAATATTTTAATATTCAAAGATATGATTGCTAAATGTTTTTTTTTTTTCTACATATGGACAAATTTATCAATTATATTAGATAAGTTAATATACGACCCAGATTCGAGTGATGCACAGTAGGTTAAGATAAATTTATATACACTTATTTCAAGACAGCTGTATAGTTCCTCGATATAAAATTAATAAAAAAGGAAAGCAAAAGCTTGGAAAATGACTGCAAGGATATTTATTTGAAAGCTGCGATTTTTAATTTATAAAACAATATGCTGATGACAGTTGCAGGTTTTTGAAATGTATTTGGAATATGGGTACCAAAATTCAACATGGAGTGCAAATATACGACAAAGTTTGGAAGCTTTCATTAGTAACTGACCACTGAGGAGACGACAAGATTTTATTTTCTTAGAAAAAAATATATCTTATTTAATAAATATAAATGTAAGCGCATTAGGTAAGTTTGTGTGAGTTTTCATATTTTGGGACGAATGTAAAAGACCTACAATTATGTATTGTATGCTGAGTTGAAGAGGCTAAATTGAGAAGCTCTTTAAGAACGGTTATACTCTCATCTCAGATGTGTGCTTAAAAACGCCTAAAGATGTAATTTTTGTTATTGAGACCTCTCGCTCAGTAGTCCAGCAAACTAACACCATATCACACCGAATCACTTCAACGAGCTGCTAAAATATTCGTCAAATATCTTCACCTCATTTTTAATATGACTCTTGAGTCAAGGGCAAGATCATTAATCGTAATATTTACTCGTATCATTAGCAGAAAAAGCTGCTTCGCAATAAGTAAAACGCAGTAAATACGATGTATACAGCTTTTAAAGAAAATGGGGCCCAACAACTCAGCCTTGAGGGACACCTGAGCGAATATAAACTTCATCAGAAACCCTACCATTAGTACACACACTTTAAAGCGACGATTATACTAGAAAATACGGGCGATTCTAAATAGATAGAGGGGCAATTTGAAATTAATCATTTTTGTTATAATTCCGAAGGTACCGAAGACCTTTTTTCAGTTGGATCAAAGGCACCGACGATATTTTTATTGTTAATGGAAGCTTCTAAAATCGTTCTCCAAGATATACATAGATTGGTTTCTGATAATCTATTTTCATTGCTCCAGCGTTTTGCATTCGTAGGTCACGATACTTGTTATCATTTTAAGTGTAATTGTTAAATTATTTTCACTATAATTTTCCGAAATGCATCTTCATTTATAACTAGATTTTATTAGTCTGTTGTAAATGATGTTGATAAATTATTCATAAATAACATCATTTTCCATACAAAATTATCTATTGTGAATAAAAAAAAACATATATTTTTGCCTAAAGTTAGAAATGTAAGGCCGATTGCCTTTGAACTCAGTTTCTTCTTCTTATACACTTGTTGATGGTTGATTGGTATTATTAACCAACAACTTTTGGACCGCTCTACATACAAACTATAACATCGGTATCGCTGTCTTCTTGTGCCGTTCATCATCATTTCTAATGATGACAGGTGTAATTAACTGGTTATTTTCATTTTTCTTATTTATCTTCTCACGAACTCTGCTACAAAAGCGTGGGAAATGTGGCTAAAATTCAATCATGTTATTAATAATACTGCTGCTAAATATACTTATTGCTATACATTTGATGAAAATGATTTATGTCGGGAGTTTGCTGAATTTTGATGGTTTCTCTTTTGAGGGTGACTTAGTGCCCAACTAAATGTTGACAGCTTTATACGGAGAATTATTAAGACAACGTCTAACTTATTTTTGAAATAAAAAATTAAATAAATAATTTCATTAATTACTAAATAATGGTCTGGAATAAATATTCATTCTGTGTAGAGCTTGGAAAAGGAAAGCTTATTTCTTGCTCAAACAATGTTTACTCTCAACCTCTGATCTTATTTTTAATTAGTTATGGAAGCAAACTGAAAGGGCTGGTTAAAACAGCGTATATGACAGGTTTTAAGCGACAATTAGCAAACAAGAATTTTAATAAACATGGGTGCTACTACCAACATCACTCAGTTGCATTTTGTAGTCATCCGAAGTGTATTTGTATTTAATTCGCTTGTGTTTTGCTTAGAAGTCTATTTAATTTTTAAAGTTCGAAAGTTTTAAAAAACCAGTCGCCCATGCTCAGCCATAATAAGCAGTCAGACGATTCAAAAATCGCGATGAATATTTCGAAAAATCATAGCTTTTTAAAATATAGCCTGGAAGGGTGATAGAAAAGACAAGTGCAAGTCAATATAAATTGCAGCAAACGTCCTTTTTCTCAATATGCTGAACGATAAACAATTATTAAGCGTATCCATTGGTTTAATTCGCTGCTAGAAAATAAGCTCCGTTCAATATTTGTACTTTAAAGTTTATTGCTCCATGATAAAGAGGAAATTTCATTTAAACAAATGCCTCCACTAGCTTGGGAGTAGCCCGTACCAATTTTGCCGTACCTACTTTTTCGACTTCTTCGAGCTCTATTCTATTAGGAACTCAACAAATGTTGAGCAGAACGGAAACGGTGATATTCCGACAAGCTGTGGCCCGGCCTTTAATCACGCATTGCTAAAGTCTCGTAAACTTCTGAGTAGATTTTATTAGGCAACGTTACTTTCTGGAATAGTCCAGCGTTTTTCGATTTGAACCAATTCAAAACCAATTTAGACTTACCTACTTAAGCCCAGTGACATATAGAATACTCAGGTGGTGATTATGCAAAATCAACATTTCATTAGAATCTACTAAAACGCTTTTTTTTAAGCAGAAGTTAACATCGTTGGTCAGTTCTACGGATTGTCCAGTTAAAGGCCCAATTTTAACTACGCAGACAAGTATTTGAATTTGAAGAGGTTTCTTGTTAGGTAGCTTGACATCAGAAATTAGTATTTATTTTTGGCAACAGCTTGATTCATATTTTGTGTCACACTTGTTACGTCTTAAAAATAAATACCAAACTTTCACGTCTTAGTAGCGGAATTTTTTAAGTATATATTTTTTTTGGGGGCTTTGTAGCTGATCATTCTCATCGTTTAACCTGAAAAGTGTTTAGATGTCTTATTTGGAAAATCTCAGAAGCATGAAACTGAATGAAGAGCTACTTTTGAGCCGTATAGTCCTATTGTCCATTCAGACCTCATTTTAGCATTTTTGCTTCAGCGAGGACAACAAAGAGCGATATATCTTTTTCCCGGTAAAGCATACAATCTTTCCAGCAAAGCAAAAATAAAAGCTTCTTGGAACTTTCAAATACAACGTATAACTACCAGATCGGGATTACCTACATGAGGAATTCCTATAATACGTAGTGAGAACGTAAATATATATTTTTTTGGGCGCTCACCCCACTCACCCGCTCCTCAAATGTATTGGTACTCCAAAAATAGTTTACACAAAACAGAGAAGGTCTAAGGTAAATATCCAGCTCTACTTCTCCACTATATATTTAAAGCAATTCAAATCGATTATAGTCAAACAGTATCATCGGCTAAAAATGAAAATCAAACCCCATGCCGATGAAATAGAAACATTTCACCAAATCGTGGATGTGTATAGAGTACCTTTAACAATTTGTATCAGAAAAATCCATAATGTTGGGAATGGACACATTTTTATGACAGCCCACTAAAGTCAAGGCAAGCCGACATGTAAAATTGATTAACTAAAAAAATACCGATTCAATAAAACTGACATTGATGACTAGCATGGTGGCAGCACTCGCCGCAGTAGCAATTATATTTCAGAAGCTTGTCAAATTTGTGTGTGTTTTTTTTTTGTTGGTGAATTAAAATTGATTCCGTCATCCGCAGAACAGAATTTAAATTCAATTAAATAACATGACACCAGTACAAAACAAAAAGCACTGGCCACTGGATAGTCAAGGTATACACAATCCGTTTGGTGTGCCAGTGGACAAAGTATTCATATATAGTCTTAACTATATTGCACCCGCAGATCCATCCGGCTCGTGTCAAAAAAGCTCAATGTCATAATAAATTATTTTTGTCACGGCTTTAATTTAATGCAATATATATCACATATATATGTAATTTAATTTTTTACTTTGGCGCTTTTAACAAAACGTTTGGTTTCTTTTGTTTCAATTAACGATAATATTTGTGTGACATGTGACATTTCTAACTTTGACATGGAGAATCAATCCGTCAGCGTAGATATCTGTGGCTTTGAAGTGGAATGAGTGGTATAAGATAGCATGAATTATTTATATTTAGAAGTATTGCATCAAGTAACACAGAGCCAACCCACTAAATGGGTATAGTAAAAATACAAATTTGTTTATTTTTGTAATATTTGCAATATTTTTGTATTGTTTGCTACCGATGCAGGAAGATCAAGGAAAACAGGTATTGAAAATTAAAGTCTGGGGAGCTATCGTTGCCAGACACTTTTTGGATATTTGCAACGAAAATGTCTTAATACTTTTTTGCCACCCGAATAAAACTCGAAAACGATTAAAACTGATAATTTTGAGATTTTTCTGGCTTAAACATATCTCTGTCGATCAGATAGAACCGATCCGTAACCTAGGGCCATCGTACCCTAATATGCCTTTATTTTTTGAGAGGTAAAGCTTTTTTTTAAGTAGTGAATAAAATCACCAAGGGTTTAAAACAAAAACTTGTATCCGGTTGTAACTTGTGGTAGAAGCGTTTACTAACGGTTATATTTGGTCTACTCCTTTGGGCTCTATCTCGACACTAACGCGCTTTATATTAGCTTCAAAGACCTGAAAAGTTTCAGGTTAACAAGCACAGAGGCATAGACCAAAGACTTAACAGAAGTTAGAAGTGAGAGTCGTTACAAAGTAGCCTTTTGACGATAAAAACAAAAGCGATTTTCAAAATAAATGTGAAGGATATGGAAGCGTTTTTCTAGTGAACTTTTCTTAAGTCATGTTCATTTGTCAAATATTACTGAACATAAATATCTAAGTACTGTCAAAAATGACAGCACGGCTTGAGAGTTATCCCTATTCGACGATCTATCAGTCTAAAACGCACCTTCTGTAGAAAGGTTTTTGAGTCCGCGCCGTACTTACAATAAACTTATGTCCCGACTTTAAATTTACGGAAGCTCACAACTGCGTAATTCGTTTCGAAAATGTATAGCCACTGTGATCTACTTAAATTTAAAGTCGGAACTAAAAATGTTGAAATGAGTTGGAATCAAATTTGCAAAAACACAGCCAAAAGACATTTATCAAAATCATTTACAGTAGACTTATATATAATCTTTAGGTTATAAATGGAGATTCAATGCGGAAAATTATAGAGAAAATAATATATGATTGGTATTGTGGGCGCAGTGGATTAGTGGTATATTTGCTGGACTGCTGAGCGAGTATTCTGGTTAAACCCCTAGACGACCACATATTACGCCTTTATTTATTTATTTATTTTTCGCTGCGTGAACTCTCGCGAACATCTGACATACACCCGAGGGCCCTGAGACGGTTCATAAATCTACCTCAACTAAGTTGTGTATTTTGGGGGTCGAACCTGAGTAAGTTCGCTCTGTATAGTCCATCACGCTTCTTTCTGAACCACTGCGCCTCTCTAAGAAACTTCAAGGAAACAATTATCTGAAGAGATTCCAGAACAAGCTGGCTCTTTCATATCTACAGAAGTGTTTTATGGCAAATTCACTGGGTTTTCAGGGCGTGGGACTGTAAAGGTTCGCTGGTTCTCTGAGGACAGTTCATATGAACTCGAATTGCGAACAAATGAATTTAACTGTTGAAAACAGCTATTTGTTCTACCAAGAAAGCATTATATTTAATTAATCTAAAAGAACCCTGAGTCTTAATTTATTTAAATAGAGAAATTTACAATAACAGCTATTTTCCCGCGAATTAAAAATTCTTGCCACAAACTCCGTCAGATTTTATTCACAATCCACAAAATGCAGTCGCGATCCCCAAGCCTACGAATGAGCAATTCGCTCGCACTTAACCTTTATAAGTTAAACTGAACTGCGGGTATCTGCGACTAAAAAAAGTTTTCATGTGAATGAAGTGTCGAAAGCTGCGAATATTCGCTTATTCACAGTTCGCTTTCATGTGAATAGTCCTTTACTGTACATATTTTCAATGAGGTTCATCCGTTTATATGAAAAAGTCAGAGTTTGTGTTTTGTTTACAGTCAATAAAAATGTTCTACTTACGAGATATCTACCTAAATAAATAGACGGCTCAATAGGTCTCTATAGGTCCTTAGGAACCAATTCTGTAGAACCATCTGTCTGTCTTTTTTGTTTTTTTGTTATTTTGTTTGTTTTTATGAGAAACTTGACCTCCATCTATTGAATCGCATTCATTTAGCCGTTGATTGCCTTCACAAGCGTCACAACCTTGCTCAACCTCTTGACACGGACCTCCTAATTATAAAAAAAGTTAGATCATTGTTTTGTTTAAAAAAAAAAAAAAACCCTAACCAATTAGTAAAGTTGGCAAGTAAATGCTCCACTGTCGCCCTCATTGACTTTGGGACACACAAAGCTGTGAAGCTGCGGATGCTACTTTCGGTCCAGTTGTTTACTTTTCCCGCATTTTCACACTCCCTGGCCATGTCAACGTAGGGCATTCGATACTTATGTATTTCTTCATGAATATTTTAATTAGTTTTTCCAACTTCAACAGGTTGACCCTTTTTTTTCCTTCGTTTGCCGTCATTATTCGGCGTAGTGTACCCTGTACACCGAACAAAGTTGGTTTGTTTAATTTTAACAACCACTCCGCACTTCGCGCGGAGGGAAACCTATTGACTTTCAATCTAAAGTGATTTGAAATGCTTATTATCTGCCCGGAGCTGTGCCATGTCAAGCGTATCACGAACTAATTATGCCATCTGTATGTCAAAGTAGATGCTTGATAAATTTGACTCTTATCCGCTGTCCCGGTCGGCATTTTGTATTTTGTATTTTTTTTTTTTCACGTTGTGTCGTTCATCGTCGTTCGTTCTAATCTCCGATGGAAATGAAGCAAAGCTCAGCGTTATATTAGATTTCCCAGCGTTTTATCGTAATGGAGGGCTTTGTGGGATATTATCCAATGAGAAGAATTATCCGACACCATCAACTTTGAGAGATATATATAAAATGTACACAAAAGATAAGCGCATATATTGTGAAAGGACGCGAGGGGTTTTGGGGCACAGGAAAAAAAAGGAGTATTCCGCTCATTCAGTTTGTACAAAAAGCAATTTTTCTGCTGATGTGTGAGGGTTAGGAAGGAAGTGCCACCCACATCATCGTGGCACACAGTAAAAATCGATTGGGTTGATGTTATAGGGTGATGCGGCGGTGCCAGTGGTTGGTACACTGCCGGAGGAGATGACTATATAGATATGGCTTTCACAGTTTGCGGCACCCTGACGTGGGGCGGCGGCGTTCGTTTTTATTTCGTTTCGTTTGCTGCTAGATATATAATATTTATCATCATCTCATGGTACTTAAACATTCGATTCGAGTAGGTACCTATAGCTTTTAAAAACCCTTTTATTTAGCTGGTTCTGCTTCTTGTCATTGTTGTAGTTGTCGTCGTCGTCCCCTCTGGGTATGAGCTGAGTTCATTTCGGGGTGGTTTAGGGCGTCGAGTGCGTCAACAGGAAGCTATCGGGATGATTTTAATCAAAAGAATCGAGTCGAATACAGGCCGGGTATTGTTGTTGACTCAAATCGATTGAACCCGTTCTACGATGGCAAATGTGTGTGCGTGTGTGTGCGTAAATAGATAAATAAACCGGAAAGTAGTAGACGTTTGAAATGCTTTTCAAATACCATTCGAGTGAAACAGCAGACTTGGGCTTGGGGAATATTCTAAAGAGATCCTTATCGAGGGAGGACCATGTTTGTGTAGATATATCAATGCCTGAGGAAGCTAATCCATATTTTATGCTTGTCATGTTTTATTTATTTATCACTGAAAATTGAATATTTATGAAAGGATAATTGTATTACCACACGCGTATACCTAGATCAGTTTTGGGGCTTTTGTATTGACCTTATAGGTGTGTCGGGGTAAATTCTATTTTAGACATGAGTAAGCAGCATTGCAGAGAGGGATGTTGAAGTCCTTCTGTATAGCAGGATGTTATCGGCTTTGAGCAGGTGGGTGGATTAGGATATTCCATGTCTAGAAAGTCTTACAGCCTTTCTTCCCGGTTTTGAGCAGGTGGGTGGATTAGGATATTCCATGTCTAGAAAGTCTAACAACCTTTCTATTATTAAAAAAAAAAACTGTGTTTGTTTATGAAATTTAAATACTATTTTTTTGATTAACCCGTGAAGAGTCTCTATGATCCCGCACACGCTGCCTATGCAAATATCCAAACCACTCAACGCTCAAAAAGTGGCTCCAACAGAGTGCGACTTTTGCTCGGTTAAAAAATATGGGTTAAAATTAACCAAGTCTCTGTTGAAAACCACCGAGTATTCGTTGTTAATAACTACCGATATAAATAGGTAAAATGCTTACTGTTAAAAATAACACACTTTATCAGTTGTTAAGAACCAAGTTTCTAGATAAATATCAACCAGTTGGTTAAATTCAACAGAGTTAGTTTGTTATTCACAACCAAGAAAAATTGATAAAAGGTTATTTATAACCGAGTTCCTTTAAACAAGTTGACTCGGTTATTTTCAATCCACTAACTCGCTATATTAACAGTATCACTTGGTAGTTTTTAACTGAAAGTTGGTTGATTTTAAATAAGTGATTTGTCTGCGTGTGGCATCGGCGATGGCTTTTAAATACCAGCCGGGAATATTTTTGGATGGGTAGCCTTACCTATACGATTTCCATTCCTAAACGGGCAAGTGAGATGACGTTAATACTTATATATACGGGTGGGTTTTACTAACAAATCGTTGTCTGTGATCTAGCTAGCTTGAAGGCCGCAAACATTGCCTACTTTTGCAAAACTTCGCACTGTCAGGGTTTTATAGAGATGTCGCGTATATTCGGTTGACCATAATCATTTCATTGACTTTAAAGCCTCGTTCATAGATAAATGGTCTATGACAGAATTTTGAACCTTAACAAATCTGATAGAGCTCTTGAGCCCGTCATCTTCTGCAACTTCGGCTTGAAAAAATCAGCTGAGTGGAGAACTTTTATCTTAAAGGATGAAATGCCTGCTGTACAGTCTACATAACCTTTCTTAGTTATTCTACTGTACACCGAGTCCTGGACGATAAGCAAGGAAGGTTTAGCTGATTCTGAGCTACTTCTAGAGATAAGTTCTTCGACATCGTTTCGGTGCTATTCTGGAGCCGGGCGAATGGATGACACTTGACACTTGCAAGACCTCTATGAGCTCCACCAAAATATGGGTGTGTTGCAAGTAGTAAAGTATTTTTTATCAGTTTTAGTATTTAATTATTTAATTATAAATAATTATTATTATAAATGATCTACACAGTTCATTGATTTCCATTGTTAACAACAACATTTGGATCTTTTACAATTGTAGGGTACCTTGGAAATCTTTGATCTATGTAGATAATGTGGGTAAAAAAGAAAACGTCTGTTATTGATATCCAGCTCGTAGTTTTGACATTCTCCGTTTTAAAGACAAACGGCCTTACAAATAATAATTTTTGCCTTCACACTTAATATTTTGTTGGTAACAATGGGTAATTTTGTATTTTAGTTTAGTTTATTTCATCAAGCTTTACTTTTGTGATTACTTGAGAATAATAAAACAGAATAAATAAAATAAGTTAAATAGTTTTAAACGAAAATCTTCTTAGACTAAAGTCGATCATATCACAAACGGTAAAAAGCAGACATTTAAAATTGCGAGGATTACAGGACTCCTTGCGCGAGATAAATCCCACAGTTGAATTACCCTTGGCAACTAAAAAGTCTATGGGCCTTACTAATAATCATTTTTAACTAAATATTTTGTAGGTCACAATCTGCAATTTTGTATGGAAAATTTCGCCATTGCGAGTTCGAAAAACTTAGCCGGGACACTAAAAATGATTATTAGTACCTATCGCGGTATATGTTTTAAGAAATCATAATTTTTTATTAAAAACTACCCCGAGGTTATTTTTTAAGGTTAACATTGAAAGTAACGCGCCGTTTATTTTACAAGAGAAGTCGGTTTCGACAAAATGTTAAACTTTGACATACTTTTCAATATTTAAGTGTACGGAATTAATCAAACGCCAATTCGATAATCTGACAAGATCTTCTTCTAATAACATGCAATCTTGTTCAGTTTTTATACACCGAAAGACTTTCAAATCGTCCGCATACATAAGGCACTTAGAATTCAAAAATACATTAAAAAGGAGGGGGCCAAGATGGCTTCCTTGCGGCACGCCCGAGGTAACATTAATAGGTGAAGAGAGAATGTTATTAATACGAACATACTGAATACGACCTTTTAAGTACATATATGCATTCATCCAGTTTAAGAAGTAGGAGTGGAATAATTTTTTATTTAACTTCATAAGTTATACGATTAACACCATCGAATGCTTTGAAGAAGTCTGCATTTATACAATATCAATTTGATATCCTTTCAATTCTATTCAATTTCAATGATTTGTGAATTGCAGAAGCGTGAGGTTTGTGGTAGGAGATCTACCACCAACAAAACCATGCTGACAGGGAGAAATTATTGTACTTTTAAGAATTTGAGTTAATCTTACATAAATCAGTTTTGGAACAAATTCAGGAATTGTAGTCATCTTACAAATAGGCCGATGGTTAGAAACTTCCTGTCTACTTCCCGATTTATAAATTGGAGTATTTAGAGAACATTTGCACTTATTTAAAAACTCATCACTTTCAAGGGACCGAGTAAAGATAATTTTTAAAGGAACAGCAAATACTCTCGCACACCCAGCGTTGCCCATAGGAGTATTGTACTACTTTGAACTCCTCCGCACGCCTCGTTTCACATTCGAACTCCTATTTGTTTTAAAGACCTAAATTATCTTACACTTGCAACAAAGTGTAATTTCAACCTTAATAAATTTAATTCGCTTCAAATTTAATGCAAATTTCGCAGCACTTTTATCTTCCCAGCTGTCGTCAAGGGAGTTGTCCTCTTTCTCGTTTATTTTTGTTTTTCGTTGGCCTCATGCAGCTCTGTCGAAAATAGGTACAACAATAGATTTGGTATTGAACTCCGGTACTCCCCACTCCAATTTTTAATTATTTTGGATTGATCTATTTTTACTTTGCCTTCACATTTCTCTGCCTAGTAAATTGCAAAACAGTTTAACTTTCTGGATGCTTCAATAAAATTATTTTCTTGTTCGAGTTTGTAACATTCGCATCGAACAAACTGTTGCGGATCCTGGAAATCGTTTTCACTGACAAACACTTATTTTGATACTAAAGTCAGTACCAATAATAAACACCAGGGGCCGAATTACCGCATTCATGAGCGAGCCATGCGTCACTGAATTTTG
The DNA here is from genome assembly GCA_963082955.1 of Cheilosia grossa. Classification (NCBI taxonomy): domain Eukaryota; kingdom Metazoa; phylum Arthropoda; class Insecta; order Diptera; family Syrphidae; genus Cheilosia; species Cheilosia grossa. Next base: position 8,402,104 of record OY720146.1, read on the forward strand.
TGGATTTTACAAGCAAAACAATAACAAATTCAGTCACGTAATACTCGCAGTATTCCAACCCCAGATTAGGCAGACTACCAAAACAACATGGCCGCCACAGGCTTCCAACATCGAAACCGGCCCATTTGAAAAACGCTTAGCTAGAAATTAATTTCCAAATTTTCATTCCTTACTTCCGGTATTCCCCAAAAAGTTATACTATACTCCCCAACGAAATTATGAAACGGCATCGCTGCGCACACCTCTGGTAAAATAAGAGCAGCAATTCCATCCATAACCAATCGTGAGTCAATCTCAAATTTAATTAAAGCTTGTTCAATTTCTGAAATTGAAAGATTTAAACTACCAATGCTAAAACTGCTATCAGAAATCAGAGTCATAAAATTGATTGCCAAGATATATGTTCGAAGAGCCATCTAAATAAGCGGATTGAAATTGTTTCGCAAACAAGTTGCAAACAACTAAGAGATCAGCTGGTAATATGCCATCGTGACGCATTAGATTAGGAATGTCATTTGACTGTTTCTTAGTATATATAAATTTCTAAAAACATTTACTATTAGATTTTAAATCATATTTTCACGTAACTTCAATAATCGTCTTTTGTCCAAGTTATATCGTTTTCGCGATTGAACATTTGCTTATCAATAATCGTCGAAACACTATCGACGATTCAATTTGAGCAATTCCTAATGAGGTATCGTTTTGCATTGATTTGTATGTTTTGCAAACAGCCAAAGATTTTTTTCTTGAATTTCAAGAAGAATAATTGAATTTACATATTTTTCAAATGCTACCAAATATATTATAAATAACGACTTATCTACATTTGAGACTTATCTTGTATTAACCTCACGCAAAAGCAATAAATATTGTGGAAAGGTGTATTGGTGTTTACAAAAGTGGAAAATTTGTGTCACTAATTCGCTATAACATTAAATTACATGTTGTCATAATGTCGATGTAGAATTATAATTGAAAAAAAAAGGAAAAGTAATTAGGTACGTCAAATGTTTGTGCTGCCCTCCATAACATTTGTATTGATAGTGTTAGTAAAACAATCGAAGAATACGAAGCGGAGATAACCGGATAAGACAGTTGGCTTGAAAAATAAGGGACGAAATAAATAACACACTTGTCTTGGTAGCTACTTCGCTTATAGCCCTTGGACAAGTCGGGATGCTCATCCATCCATGGTGTAGCTGACCTATCAATAATACATTTTTTCAATGTTATTTGTTATGATTTAGTTTATAGGAACAAAGATGAATTGATTCCACTTTGCAATTTTCAAATTTGCTGGCATCAAACACAAAATTGTCTGCCAAAAAGTCATTTATGACAATTTTAACGACGCGACGTCTGATTGGAATTTCCAATATAGTGAGAGTCCCTGAAAGGCACTCAATGCTCTCACGATTTGTTTAAAATAATCGATAGACGAGACGAGTTAAGGAAAGCAAATTAATGACGAGATCGTTGACTACTATCGCGCAAACGATTATCGTTCTCAAAGTTACGGAATGAGTGCCCCGATTATGAAGGAATTTAGTTAGAGTATCATTTTAATATATTATAAGCTCTGCCAAATTGCTTATATATACCTAACATGGTTGCCACTGGACTGGAAAGTCAGGGAACGTCAGGGAACGTCAGGGAACGTCAGGGAATGTCAGAGAAAGTCAGGGAACGTCAGGGAACGTCAGAGAACGTCAGGGAACGTCAGGGAAAGTCAGGGAACGTCAGGGAAAGTCAGGAAACGAAAATTTGGTCAGGGAATAGGGAGAGTCAGGGACTTTCGAAATCAGTCAGGGACAATTCACCACGCAAGGACATAAGTCCACAAGACATATATGTTCATAATGGGCTTGTGTCCCACTTTGGTGTGTCATTAGTAGAAAATGTGACTGTGGAATTATACCCCACCAAAGTGGGCCATAAGGCGATAGTTTATTTTTCAAAGATATGGGACATAATTCCAACATTTTGGAAATAGAAGAATATGATATCAATAACATAAAAAAGTCTAAACACCACGTTTCACACATTTTTTTCTTAAAAAAGTAACCATAAAAATAACACCTACAATCTTAACACATTATTTTCATTAACAATTTAAGTTTTAATTTAACGAAAAGGAAGAAAATTATTCTGAAGCTAAATCTCAATTTATTTTCTCCAACAACTTTCTATCTTACAATTTGAGAAAATGTATAAAAAAAAAATAATGATTGAAATTGATTATTCTTTTATTAAACCCCACTGGTTTTGTACCAATTTTTATGTATACTTTTGCATAAGGTTCTTATAAGGCAATTGCATTATGCACAGTTCTTCAAAATGAACCATAGCTCTCTTCAAGGTTTTCGTTGACAAATAATGCTGGTCAATCTTTTCCATTAAGATAATTATTATTTGACTTTCTATAATCGGCTCTTGGTTCTGTGATTTGTCTCTGTTCAATTTTGTGACACTCTTTATGCCGTTTGCGGCTCTATTTTATAAATAACGTGCCGGATATTGCCTTTCAAGAGCAATTATCGATGGTTAAGAACTGTACACAGTCTTACAAGAAATAACCGAATTCAATTCAATTTACTGAAGACTGGACCGACAAATCTATGCCTCGCGATCAGTATTTGGTAATATTTTAGCGACCTTAGCATGTACACTAACCAATTTAGCCGAGTCACTATGGCTCAGCTAAATCTATGAATAAATTGTAATAGGTTTTATGCATATTGCCGCGGTTGACGTGGAAACTACTGGACAGAGTTCAAGAAAGTTTTTTTGAATTGCTTCTGAAGCTTTTAAGATTGCTTTAGACAATGCAGTTTATTGGCACGCCTACTTTTTGGAGGCGTTTTTGGCTCAAAACGTATTTCATTTTCAGACTTCAGTGTCTCATTCTCTCGCCGTTGCTTAAAATATCCTTAATCAATAAAAAAAAAGAGTTATACTTAAGAGAGCCAGCAATTCCCTGATCATTTTAAACCATCAATTAGCTTTCTGCTTCATATAGAAGCTGAGCTACGGACTAAAATCTATCATAAGCAAATGGATCAAAATATCAGCATCGGTTATTTGCTGTTTTGGTTCTGTTTTGGGACAGTGGGAGCACATCAAAAGGAGTGTGTGTCGTTTTCTCTGTTGACGCGACGAAATGCCAGAATTTTTTCCAGATCTGTGGCAGAAATAATCGATTTAGTGCTGCTTTCGTCGAGTTTAACGAAGAGCTGTTAATTCCTCACAGTTGAAAAGTCAATAGCTGTCTCTATTTTGGTATTCCCGCTTAGTGATTGGGTCCCCAATGCCCATTTGAAAAGCACTCTCCGCAACCACCGAGCTCCAAAAGCCACACTTACTACCAGAAGCACGAGTAATTATTTCTGTGTCAGCCACGCTGTAGGTTAAACTCATACACTTGGTTCCCCCCTCCAGATCAGAACTGAACTATTAGGGTTTCATTTCGCGCCCGCACGGTTTCCCATTTGTCTCGTGTGTTGTGCTCAATAATCCGCTTAGTTCCGCATTTTACTCAAAGTATCTTCAGCTCTTCCGCTTAACTTCAAATTACCACCGAAAATCAAATTAGTTTTCCCCCCGAAGTCTTCTCACCGCCGTAGATGATTTGCCGTTGCCATTTGACGGAAGAACCTTTGCCTCGAGCTCCCACACCCCCATTCAAAACAACTTTTGCCACCAAGTCATTAATACGGCTTCAGGCTGACGGTTAATTGCGATTCTATAATAAAGCAAAGATAATACACTCACTCGTATATCAAATTTCGCTGTATCCTTATAATTTATTAGCACTTGTTGTCGGTGTGTGCGCGATGACACAGACACTTTATGCACTACGAAAACAGAAACAGTTGAACCGCATAAATGCGAGAATACATGTGGTGCCAGGTGAACTCTGTTTGACTGGAGCTGGAACACCTTCCGCACTGGTTCAAGGAACCGATATATCCCCATGGAAATTAATTTACCAACACTACTGTTGTCGTTGTCGCCGCAGTACTGAGTCAGGAATTGCCATTTGGATAATTGCTGTTGTCCTTCTCCGCACCTCACTCCCTTGGCCTTGGTCAATGGTCAATGGTCACCCGCTGTTAATGGGAGGTGTGGGTGTGCGTGTGTGGGTCTTCTGGATGGACCGAGGGAGAGTATAAGGAATTAATATGAAATAAAATTGATTTTTCACGACCAAGTAGTTGTGTGAAGTGGCCGTGCTCTGCTACGTGCGAGTGTGTGCTTCTCTTTGGTTTGAGGGGTGTAGAGCGGCAGCACCTTTCTTCCTGCTTGAAGTGCCTTCGTCTATCATTTCGATATAGCTCGAAGCACCAGTAGCAGGAATCAATGGCACAGGCTCCTACAGTGAGTGAGCTTAATGAACATTGAAAGGTGGTGGCACCACTGCTGCATAAAGTTGGTTTCGGGGGTCTGATTTCATCGCAGAGTGCCAATACACGCGTGTGTATCTGCCATGCATACCGTAACCGTATAGCTGGGGTCAGGTCAGGAGGATATCGGTTTTATGAGTCAAACTAAGTTGATTTGTGATCGAACGAAAAGTTCTGCGGAAGGGTGGTGGCAACGTTTGTTATTTGAATGAATAAATGATTAATTTATGCTGAATCAATACCAACACAGAAGGGCACAACTAAAAGCTATTACGGCGTTGTGTAGTTGATGGCCTCAGGTGAACGATTAAGCGATTTAATTCCATAGGTATATGTGTGCCATTAACAACATTCTTTGCGGGCAGAACTTCTTTTGAGTCTGAGTTTCAGTTCATAAGGGGGACGACCCGAAAACTGGGTTAAAACGATCCGGTAGTGGTGTTCTAAATGGTTTCATGTGAGACCACAAGAATGGTTTTATTACTTTCTCGTGCGGTCCTGATGAAAGAAAACGTATTTGTGCGGGCGAAATCGGTCTTTCGATTGTAGTTTTCGTGGTGATTTGTGGCCTGGGCAAAGTGTTTTTGCAGAATTGCTCTAGTGACTTTTGGTCGATTTTGGAGGAGAATTTTCGATTTGTCGCTTCATTGAGCCCTTAATGATTGGAGTTGGGGCGCGATTCACTTTCAGTAGCATTGCGGGTACCTATAATGAGTTTGTAAAGGAATGGAATGTGTTATTAATAATGTTGTGTGAAGGAAATGTAACTTTGTTAGGGGGAGCAGGCGAGCTGCGCAGCGGTAGGCAGTTGGCAGTTTTTTGCTCACGTCAAGCTGTATATATATAAGTAAGGGGAGCTTTAAAAACGAAGAACTTCAAGAAATCGAATTGTGACCATTTGTTCCGAGTTAAGTCAGTTTTCTCTAAAATGTCTTCATTGGAGAATTTAGCACGCAACTTTTAGCTCACACGGCATATGACCTCAGCTATTGGGAAGTGGTATTTCTATATTTCAGCATTTAGTACACGCCTGAAGTAGACTCTCAGGGAACTGCCGTTTTACCCTGCACCGATTCAGCGAAAGAATGGATTATTTTGTTTTTGAAGGAAGTGCCGAAGTTCCAACAAAAGGTCGTGACCTTCCGACAGCCCTCTGATATTCAACCGCTCTTGCAAATAATATGTAACATTTCCGTCTTCACATGCAAAAAAGTTTAGGGTAAAAGCTATAAATATAAAAGCCCGTTTTACGATAAACTCAAAGAAAATATGCAGCCTAAAGCTTAGTACGCTGCTCGAGCTAAATTTTCGCTCCCATACAAAATACTCTCCAAAATTTAGCTGAGCTAAATTTAAGCGAACTTATTTAGCTGAATGGTACGCAGCTCGAGCTAAATAATCAAACTTTTGTTTCAGAATATACATCATTTAATGGGTCGGGACATTTTCTTAAGCTAAATTTTGACAGTTCGTTGTGCTATCTTGTTTTTTTGCATTTTTGTATTGCGAAAAATGGGAGAAGTAAGCAAAGATGAGTTTTTTTAATAAATAGCTCGCCGAGGAGTAGATCGAATTGGAAATAGATGAAATAACAGAGAGTTGAATTTTTGAAGTAAGTTACTTTCCAAGAACAGCTGTTTTTTGTCACATTTATCCACAGCGCGATCTATGTCAGCTAGGACTTTAGCTGATGTTTGGAGAGAAAAGTTGGAGACCAGATAAAATTTAGTTTAGCTCGAGCAGCGTACTTAGCTTAAGAGGTTGAGGCTGCGAAAAAAGTTGAGGTGGAAATAGAATTCTGAATTCAGGGTAAGAGGTATGTAACAAGATCTCAAATCTAGTTCCACTAAATTGATAAGAAAACTTAAGAATAAAAAAACATACATGTTCTCATTTATCAGGCTTTTTTTTTTGTATAAAATAAAAAAAAATACCTACGTTTTTAAATGTTAATAATCTGTCCTTTTTCCCCGACGCAATAGTTTTTTAGTCGAAAATACCTACACGTAGGGATTTTTCCCTACCTATTCTGATCATTTTTAAGAAAGTGGTGGCCAAGGGTCTTGAAGGGGCCACACGGCAACGCTGTTCATAAGCAAGTCTTGTCGAACTCCAAGGGATCGGAAAGTCTTCCGCACTCCTTACTAGTAGTATCGCCCTGTTTGGTACTGTCTTTCATGTCTTTGTGAACCTAGCTTTGGGACCTGAAGACCTTTGAACGTAAAAGAGCCCATTCACTTGAAGTGGCCTAATTAATGAAGTCGTTGTTTTTGAGTTTTCGAAACTACATCCATATCTTGGGACGGCAGTTTGCTATTGTTTTTTGACAACATTGACCCTACTGCTGGACTTGATGTGATCGAAGGTTTAGTGTAGACTACGAACTTAAAGAAACCACATGCAAAAGTGCGTCAAATCGGGAACATGCTTGGATTGTCGATCGGATTCGGATTTCTATTTTCTAACTTTATGCTCTGTGTAAAAATTTAACGATTGAAATTGTCCTAAGGTTTTGAAAATGATCGACTTACACTTTCTCTGCCAAGTTATTGCTGAATTGATTGAACCACAAATAATCCGAATCCTTTTTTTAAAATTATGTACTACTAAGTCGTCCGTTGGGCGATTACCTGTGGGACGCACCTGTCCGCTGTCAAAGGGTGCTTATCAATAGACGTAAGCAGCTTCTTCGATGTAAAAAAAAATTGTTTTTTAAAAATTGTTCATGTATTTTTTTGAAATACATAGTTTTAAAAACTACTGCACCCAATTGACAAAGGTTTTCACAATTGCAAATGTCCTAGGATATTGGTTTTGTTGTTATAGTGTTCCCATAAACGGAGATCTTAACTGATATCTAAGCAGAGAGTAGTTCACGAAGACCTTATAACTCCTAGCGCATAGATTCGTGGTCAGTGTGGTGTATCACCGAGGCAGAAGTCTCAAGTTCAATCCTCGGAAGACACATTTTTAGGCTTTTTTTTTACTGAGCAACCTCTCGCGAACATCTGACAAACATCCGATAGTATAACTGTCATAAAAGAGCTGCTCAATTTATCCGTTCGAACTGGACATAAAATTGTAGGATTTGTCTTCGTAGGATCTTACATATTGGCTTTTAGATTTCAGAAGTGCAAGCTGCAGACTAACATAGCGAGGCACGCAAGTCTTATATAAAAAAACTAGGGCACAATTATTTATTAAACATTTAAGGGGCTGTACAGAAAATTCACCTTCGTTATAAAATAGTGAAATAGTTATTTTTAAAAGAGAGAAAAGTTCATCATTCAAAGTTATGACTTTTTAAAATCCAATCCGTATTTGTGGACCACCCTGTACAATACCCATACTCTATGGATTTATAAACATTTTTAGTTTCGACTCTAAATTTTAGTAGTTCACAGTGGCTATATTTTTCATACAAAAATCGCAATTGTGAGCTTCCGGGAATTTAAAGTCGCGACCAAAAATTGTTATTAGTACGACACAATGTGAACCAATTTTGTAGTTTAAACCGATGATTCTAAAATCTCAGTGGCTATTTGAAAACGGAACAACTTTGATTTGTGTACGAAATTCGAAAACCAAATTAATGGAAGCACATTTTTTTCTAACAAATGAACACAATTATTTTGTTAAACTCTAGAAGCTTGTCGCAATTATGTTTTTTCGCTTCATCTCTCGATTTGTTGTACCCAAAATAGAAAAAAAAAACTTAAATACTCACATTTGAGCCATCTACTTTACTTGGGTGTGTCAAAATGCCTGCATATAAAAACCGACACTCAAACGAAATAAATTCGCTGGATGGTCGTAAAATTGACTTCGCTTTATAAGGACGACATAAGGATGATAGTTCTTCCAGCCTCAATATTGCGTAAGTGGTTAATAATCTATTCTTATTGGCATGACAATATAAGCAACGACTTTTGGTTGCGTCAACTTGGTGAACTGATATCGTGGTTCCGCCGAAAAATCCTAGACTTACTAGTTCTTGACGGTAGTGGTCGCCTTTTTGATTGCCCGCATAACAAACTGATAGATTTTATGATCGAGACGTGCAGTTTATTTGGAGATATTGTCTTTACTAATATAATATTTTTTGAATCCAGAACTACTCAAATTAGGTCCGGACCTCAATCAAATCCCATGGAAACGTGTGATCATACATTTCCCAGCACAAAGTAATATTTATCAACCTCTCAACAACAAATTACAACAATTCTGCAAGACCATCAAAAACAAATTAACCCAACGCGACTATAAGCAAATGACATGTGCACTGCGGTTCCACATTTAACAAATGATCCTTGGACAACGCAGTGTGCGGCGCATCAGCAGCACTGCACAGTAACAAATCTTTGTTGGACAATTTCAAATAGGAGCGTTATTGTCTGCACCCTGTGTGTACAACGCGGCGCTACGACCCATTAACTTAGTTTGCAATAAACCGTAATAAATGTCAGCCAATTTGCGCGCCCCCCGAAGCACAACACATACCCCTGGAATGTACTGCAGTGCGTGTGCATAAATGAGCCTTGGTGCGTCCGAACTGAAGTCTAAAGCCGCTGGCGGACGAACGGAGGGTAGTATAGACACAGCAGAGAAGTAACGTGCGGCGTATTAATGAGGTGCATTTTGATTCAATTTATTTCGAATGACGCGTATGTAGACACCTTGACGTGTGCGCCTTTTTCAAAGTGCGCTGGTGCGGAGGCTTAACGTTGCAAAGACTCAGCGGGCTATGCTGTCGGAGGCGGTAGTCGCCTGAAGGGTCACCCATGACAGAAAGGCTGCTAGAGGAGCAACTAACTAAGCTCTACCCATGAGGAGTAAACCTCATTAATCAAATCTCTAATCCAAGGCGGAACAGCATACGCCGAGGGATGCATGGCTATAAGAGAGATTAGTCGTTAGTATGCGAACTCCGAATACCTGGTGACCTTCGGTTTCATCATTAGCCTTCCCGTGGTGTACCGGGCTCCGGCATGGGCGATGTTTCTTTCCCGGTTTCTCGTGGGACCAAAAATTTCTCAACCAAATTTAAAAAATTTACAGACAGATGCCTCTGAAACCGCATCAATCTCTGTAGTTGCTGCTGGGCAACCAGAAAACTTAACGGTGAATATCACTTGTGCTGTAGAGCCAAGTGTGAACCCAGCCTCTCGGTCTGCTGTTGGGCAACCGAACCCCCTGCAAATAGATGACGACGTCATGAGGGCTCCATCTACTAGTCAGGGCAGTGCAATATCCGACCACAGGGAATCGTCGACATCTGATTCCGACACATCCACCATCGTTGACTCCTGTAGTGTAGTATCCGAGAAATCGGGATGCTCCTCTATTGGGAAGAGTCTGGCTGGACTACAGGTTCAACAAAGTGGATACGTGAAACTATGTGGTTTCGAAAAAAGACGCTTCAAAAGTGCCTTGCGGCGAGGCATGGACAGAGAAAATGCTCTCATCTTCGCCAAAGCCGCTCTCAATGACAGACCGATCTCTAAACGAGTTAGGTCGGAGGACAATACCCCACCGGCATCGGCCGCCAAGAAGGTTAAGAAAGGTCCTTTACCTGATGTTCCCACCTTTAGTCAGGTGGCGAATCTAGTCAGGTTAGGTATCGTTCCGACCGACTTGATTAACCAACCCCTCTCTTCTGAGCAAATGGCTCTGGTACAGGAGGCGGTCATTGACACCTCGATTGAGCTAACCAACAGTGGCGTGTGGCCAAAATTCTCTGGATCAGTTCCAAAGTCGGGGTGGGTAATGTTCATTTGCACAGATGGTGCTACCGCGGGATGGATGCGCTCAAATTTTGAGAGTATCAGAGCCAAATGTGGTCTGGATCTGATGTTGGTGGAAGAGAACTCTTTTCCAAAGCCCCACATCGTTCGAGGATTCTTCCCACATAGCCTGGAACTCTCAAATGAGAAAGTGCTTGCCACCCTGACGGCTCAAAATGCCGCATTAAATGCTAAAACCTGGAGGGTCGTCAAGAGGGTAAAGGATGGTGCATTCCTTCACCTTGTGCTTGCAATTGACGACGCTTCCATGGCCAAACTCCTTGAACTGAAAGGGAAGGTCTCATACCGCTTTGGTCAGATTAAGTTGATTCTTAAGAGCACCGACAAGAATCCTATGTCTGACAGCGGTACCCCTAAAGCAGGAGCGGAAGCCAGTTCGGCACCTTTCTCTGGGATCGTGCCCTCCCAACTGGTACCTGCAGCGCAGTGCAGTGCCAACTTACCGTCCAACCCCATAGTCACCGATAGCGGAAAGGAGATGGCGTTGAAAGTTGTCGGGGACCGCATCCCAGAAACAAGCAGTGGTATTGCTACTGGGCAAGCCACTCCTAGTGGTTCAGGGTGCAGTTCTAGGGCAACGATCGGCGCCTCGACTAACCGCCATAAACAACAACAAAAGGGCATTATGGCCCATAAAACTGGTGGTATGGCCAAATTTTTGAAAAGTAACACAGCCTCAGGGCGCGTTACCCACAAGAATGTGCATGACGAGTCTGACAGGTCCAAGATAATAGGTCGTCCTGAACAGACTGCCTGCCGCAGAGGAAAGGGCCCCAAAAAGGCCCAACTACTCAGGCAGGCCGGTTCCTCCAAAGAGGACCAATGAGCACCATCAAGGTGTTACAGGCGAACCTCCACCATGCTAAGGGCGCGTCCGCTACCCTGGCAAAAAGGTTCGCCGAGGAAAAGATAGCCCTTGGCCTCATCCAAGAACCATGGGCTATCAGCGGACACATAAAAGGTCTTGGAAATAAAGCAGGTGAGCTTATTTATAAACGAGACGAGCCAGTGCCACGAGCGGCCTGCTTAATCGACAAAAATATCAACTTTCTTCCCATTCCAGAATTCATCACAAGAGACTTGGCGACCATTCAAATAGAAGTACCAACCGAACGGGGCACACACAACATCATCTGTGCCTCAGCATACTTCCCGGGCGACGACACCAACATTCCGCCCATCGAGGTCCAGAGCCTCTTAAACCACTGCAAGAGGAACAACCTTCATTACGTCATTGGATGTGACGCAAATGCACACAACATGGCATGGGGCAGCAGTGACAATAATAAAAGAGGTGAGTGTCTCTTAGAATTTCTAGTCGGTAGTAACGTTGATATCTTAAACAAAGGCTCTAAACCAACCTTTATAAATGCGATACGCGAGGAGGTACTTGATCTCACTCTTGCCAGTCCATTTATGTCTAATTTCGTTACAAATTGGCATGTGTCTGACGAAGCCTCGTTATCAGACCACCAGCATATAAGGTTTGATTTACCTGGTCAATCTACACCTGCACAAAATAGATACAATCCCAAATCGACGGACTGGAATATGTATCGAGAACTTGTTCTCTCAAAAACAAATATGTTTGTCTCTCAAATTGAATCCATATGGGACATTGATGAGGCTGCTCACCAGCTCAGTAACGTGTTGATAACCTCCTACCATGAGAGTTGTGTCAGCAAAACCAGTTTGAGTAAACGTAAGGTTCCCTGGTGGAATGACCAACTAGCCAAACTCAGACGGAAGGTTAGAAAACTCTTTAATCGAGCCAAAGTAACCAAAATGTGGGACGAATACAGATCCGCTCTCACAGCATACAACTCAGAATTAAGACGATCTAAAAGGGCCTCCTGGAGGAAATGCTGTGAAGACATATTAGATATGCCAGTAGCAGCCCGTATCCACAAGGCTCTGAGAAAAGATCATTCCAACTGTGTAGGTCTACTTAAAAAAGCAGATGGAACCTACACGACGGACCGTACGGAAACAATTAAAACTTTACTTCAGGTTCATTTTCCGGGTTCGACCATCCGTGAATCACACGAAAGCTCACACGACACTGATCCCAGGATCTCTGTTTCTGGGCGAGTAAATAGTCTATCTGGAAAAATTTTCAGTCCAGATAAGGTTAGATGGGCAGTTGGCTCATTCAAACCTTTTAAAGCACCTGGTGGTGATGGTATATTCCCAGCCCTCTTTCAGAGGGTTATTGACGTCATACTACCAGCAATTACAATCCTATTTAGAGCTAGTTACAATTGGGGATACATTCCTTCCACCTGGAGACAGGTGAACGTAATTTTCATTCCCAAAAGTGGCAACAGGCCAAGCGAACTACCTAAATCATATAGACCTATCAGTCTAACATCCTTTGTTCTTAAAACTATGGAAAGACTAATTGATGTTCATATCAGAGGTCGGATATTAATATCTAACCCTCTCCACTCAAGTCAGTTTGCGTACAGAAAGGGCAAGTCCACTGAGGGTGCTCTTCACCACCTCGTCAAAAAGGTAGAAGACGCCCTTAACCACAAGGAAATTGCCCTAGGCGCATTCTTAGATGTTGAGGGTGCTTTCGATAATACTGGATACGACTCGATTACTAGGGCAATCAGTTGTAAAGGTATCGAAGACTCGACAAACCGTTGGATCCGTGCCATGCTGGAAAGTCGAGTAATAACGTCCTCGTCGGGAGGAGTGGCTGTGTCGGTGACAGCAGTCAAAGGCTGCCCCCAAGGAGGTGTGCTCTCCCCCTTGCTGTGGTCACTAGTCATAGACAGCCTACTAGTCAGCCTACATAATCTAGGTTATGACGCCATCGGTTATGCCGACGATTTGGCAATTGTCATTAGTGGAAAGCACTGCGCTACCATTAATAGTAGAATGAGGAGCGCTCTTCTACATGTTTTAGAATGGTGTACTACGGAAGGTTTATCTATAAATCCCAGTAAAACTATTCTAGTTCCTTTCACTAGGAGGAGATTGGTCAACTTAGGGCCCCTTATCCTGAATGGAACTACATTAAACTACTCCAATGAAGTTAAATATCTCGGAGTCATCCTTGATAAGAAACTAAACTGGAACTCACACATCAAGTCCGCCACAGAGCGTGCCTCTAGAGCCATGTGGGCCTGTAGGTGTCTGTACGGCAGAACTTGGGGTCTTAATCCCAGAATGGTACACTGGTTGTATACCATGATGGTAAGACCCATTGTATCGTACGCGGCAATCGTCTGGTGGCCAAAAGTACTCGAGCATACCACGGCAAATAAGCTTCAGAAGCTTCAAAGGATTGCCTGTCTCGGTATCACAGGTGCAATGCGCACCTGCCCAACAACAGCACTTGAGGCCATTATTGGGCTCTCACCCCTGCAGTACTTTATCATGAAGACGGCAGCTAGATGTGCCATTAAACTGCAGCTAGATTATAGGTTTAAACCAGCTGACCTTGTGGGACATCTGAAAATAATCAACCTAATCCCTAACTTGGACATGTTCTGCTCAGTCCCAGATACTATGGTTAGGGAGTACAGTTTCGGAAAACTTTATGAGGTCGAAATACTTGAACGTGCAAGCTGGACCAATGGTATTCCGTCACTCAACCCAAAAAGCTTAGTATGGTACACCGACGGATCCAAAATGGATTCCGGCGTTGGAGCTGGCGTCTTTGGGCCCAACACCAAAGTATCGGTACCCATGGGATTGTGTCCCACGGTCTTTCAAGCCGAAATCCATGCTATCGAAATTTGTGCCGATCTTATATCCCAAAAAGGAATGAAAGGCGCAACCATTCAAATATTTTCAGACAGTCAGGCAGCTTTACAAGCTTTGGCGTCCAATACAATGGACTCCAAAACAGTTAAGTGCTGTCACGATGCCTTGCAAGCCCTAGCCAAACACAACAAGGTAAGGCTCGGCTGGGTGCCGGGTCATCAGGGTATTGCAGGCAACGAATATGCAGACAAACTAGCTAGGACTGGCTCCGAATCCATTCTCTGTGGACCAGAACCCTACTGCTCGGTCAATTGGACTACTGCACTAAGACAAATTAACGATTGGGAAAAACAACTCCGTCTTGAACACTGGGAACATGTCCCGGGTCTAAGACAATCCAAACGATTAATTAAACCTTACTCCTATAAGGAAATACTTAAACTCAGTAAGGATAACATAAGTAAGCTAGCGGGCTTCCTCACAGGTCATTGTGGCCTTAAATATCACCTCAACAAAATGAATCTTTGTCCGGAAACAGAATGCAGATTCTGTCTGGAGGATATCGAATCCTCTGAACACATTTTCTGTGACTGTCCGGCTCTTCATTGGTTAAGAAAACGAGTCTTCAATAGGGAGAATCGCACACCAACAGAGATAGCGTACTCTGCTACTAAAGATTTACTGACCTTCATTAGGGAGGTCGAACGTCTCTTAGTTTAACCTCTCCCCAATGACACAATAGATCTTTCAGGTCGCAGTGTCAGCCATTTGGGCTTGGGATAATTATAAAAAAAAAAAAAAAAATGTAATGAAGTAGCTGAATATGTACATATAGAAATCCTTGCGGGAAATCGCATTGTACGTTATTTTTATTTAACGTTTCACATTAAGTCGTTCAGATTTTTGCCATCAGCAAATAAACTGAACGTCTCGAAAATGGAAGAATCAAGCATGGCGAGGGATTACTCCGCATTCGCTTGTGCATATTTGTTTAATTTAAATTTTAATCAAGTTATTAAAGTAGGTACGCAGACAATTTAATGCCATTTATTGTTGCCTCGTACTTACAGGCGCAGGGGTAGGTACAACGCATATGTGTACTTGTTCATTGGTATGCTATAAAGAGATTTACCTGAGCGTTTGTTTGAAAGTATTTGTAATGGAATATTAGGGTGGGCTAATCTGTGAAATGGAGAAGACTTTACATTGTATCGCACTGTTAAATCTGTGTAGAGGTGATTGATGTCATTACTACTACTAATTTTGCTGCAGCACCTATTTTAAATTGTTCCAAAAGTTCGACAAGAATGGTGGTTTGCGGTGCGACGCCGCGAAATGGGGTAATGCCAAAGAAGGCAACCAAAAAAGGCTGTGTTGAGTGGTATTTCAAGAAAAATTCACAATAGGTAGTGAGAGGTTTTGAAGAAATTCGCATTTGAATAAAAAAAAAAAAAGGAAAGGTGATAAATAAAACAAATTGACAATTCAATTATTAATTTTTATTTTGCCGAAAAGGATTTCAGTGATAATTTAAGATTATGAAAACGATACATCTTAAGAAAAGGCTGAAGAAGAAGAATGTTACAGAGAAGACAAATCTGTTAGTTTGAACTTTTTATGTTGAAAACTTTTTGCAAAATAATGATGACTTTCAACAAAGTAGCACAATGAGAATGTTGCATCGATGAAAGCGACATTTCCAACAAGTAGTTTTGCTTTGCTTACCCTCTTGATAGGAGTCCTTTTGGGAGAAGTAATGCGACGTTGCAATTTTGTTGAACTACACAATTTCTTGTGAAAAGTAAAGTACAGCTGACAATAGCAATATTTTCCATACAAATTTTGTTATTGTGACCTTTAGTTAATTGAAAATCTATCAATGAACTTGTTATTAGTCAGTCACACTCCGCGATACTAATAATCATTTTTATTGCCCACGCTTAGTTTTTGTAACTCATGTGATCCACAAACAAATTTTTCCGAAGGTTAAAAATGATTATTAGAAATGCCCAATAAGTAGATATAAATATAAATGTATGGAGAATATAAAAACAGCATATTTCTAATAGTAATAAGATATTTTAATCTCAGCTTAGGGCACTTTTATGCTCATATTTATGGCGAGGGTCTTTTTTAAAGTCGATAACTTCACAAAATAGAATTTGTTAAAGAATCCCCCAGCACTGAAACGTTTATACATATTTTGGTTTTCCGCAACATTTAATTTGTATTTTTTGTTTTGTTTTTCGCAATCATGAGTAGGTATGTTGGCTAACAATTAAAAAAAAACAATTCACAATAGTGTAACTCAATTCCCGAAATTTTATGAATAAATCGCACGCTCGATCTTTCGTATTTTTCTCATTTTATATTATAGATATATGTTTCATGTCGACTCTTATTTTCAAAAATTAATTACCTTCAGTAAATGTATGGCAACTATTTATATTCAATACAAAGGTCCAATTTCAAAAGAGAACTAAATATAGAGAACATATATTTTTTTTTTAACTATCTGCCTTAAGTCACAATAACATATTTTATTCTTTAAATAAATGCCATTGTGAGCTTTTATATTTTAAGGTGATTCATTGAAAATGCGCAGTACTTATCTTAGTGTCTACTCTTATTTTCAAAAATTAACTATTGTGACCTTCAGCAAATGTATGGCAACTATTTACATTCAGTAGTTAGGTCCAATTTCAAAAGAGAACTAAATACAGAGAACTTAGGTTTTATTTTAACTATCTGCCTTAAGTCACAATAACATATTTTATTCTTCAAATAAATGCCGTTGTGAGCTTTTACATTTTAAGGTGATAAATTGATGTTGATCAATATATCTTAGGACAACCCCCCGTAGGCAGCCTGGCAGGTACTATATTCGACTTTGGATTGATGGAAACTCGACGACAAAAAAATGTCCACGACCATCGTTCTGGGCCAGTCTAAACTATGATTGCATGAACAATAACTCGGTGGCTATAGTAATAGAAATCAGTAAAAATAACTTCTGTCTGTCAACCACTGAACAAAGAGCGATTTCTACTTGTTAAGGGAATGGACATAGAATTCAAGACTAAGTGGCCCAGTATTTGGAGTTTTAGTAAAAACAAAAATCATAGACCCTTTTCTGTTCGCCTTTGTAAATTATGAAAAATATTAATGTTACCCTGCAAACTATGCGGAACTTGACCATTTGCGACGCTCAAGCGCATCACGATCTCTCCCACTGCTCTCTGTCGGAGAAATTTACTAAAAACAAACCAAAATCAAGCTCGCACGCACTACCTCACGACTTCTACCGATGGCTGGCAAACGTATTCGCAATGGACGAAATCGATTATTGAAAACTCCACAACGATTTTTAAAAACTCAATAATCCGTAGACAAATCGAACCTCTCACGACGATTACGCTTCATGGATCGCAACCATACCACCATAGAATCACCACGAAAGGTCACTGAGTTTATTTACAAAAATCAATGAACGCACCACTGGGCTTGAGCAATTCCTTCGAGTAGCCGCTCAAAAATTTAAATTCCAAATATCAAAGGATAAAACAATTGCTGTCATCAAGCAATACAAAAAAGGAAACCCAAACAGCCCCGTCGAAAAAAAATTGAGATAAAAATACACCTCCGTTCCCAAAGGACCTATTTAATCCATTTTACCTGTGCGCAAATGGTGCTGCGAAAAAAAAAAACACAACAAAAAACCCAACCATCCTTGTCTTGATTGCTTCATCTGGCATTACAAACGAAAATTCATTCAAAAACAATACGAGTTAAATTGTCTTTGAGTGCCAAAGCCCCCCTTTTACATTTACCATTTCTACAGTCGAGAGTCGACCTTTATCTCTGCCTCTCTCTCTCCTTTATTGATCTTCCCCTCGAGGATACAAACCTGGGATAAAGTTTCAATTGTCCTTCGCTTAGCACAGCAGCTTATTCTGCTTTCACTTTACCAATGCTAGTTAATAGAAAATGCCAAAATTCTACCAAGAGTATATATTTTCAGCGGCAGGAAGGCAGGCCTGAAATGAAGTGATATGTCCAGGGGTCATTTGCAGAGTAAAGGCGATTTGAAAACAAAGACAATGTAGCGCACTTAAGGGGATTTAGCCTCTCAAGACGAAGAGCATCCAAATAAAGTAGCCTTTGAAATATTAATATTTAGGAAAATTTACTTTGTAATGCTGGTAATTGGCAATCATTCTCCAAAAAGGAACCTACTGGAGGTGAATTCTGTGAATGCGAAGAACACTTTGAATAAAAATAACGGCAAAGTGTTGTTATCAGGTGAAGGAACATTATGAGAGGATATTTGTGTAATTGCAGGTATGGTAAGATGGAGTACATTTTATTGTTTTGAAGTACATTTATTAAGCGGATGTTATGTTCCTGTACAGCAAAATTGTTCGTTCCTGCGTTTATGACAGCGAAACCGCGGTATTGGGAATAATAATTCAAGTGAATAACGAGGGAATTAAACATTATTAGCAAAATAGCTCCATCGTCGTAGTTTTTGTACAGGGTGCCCATTAACATTTTAAGTAAACTATAAAAAAATCATATATCTTCAGAAACCCAAATATGGGGCTTACCATTTTATCCCAAGAGTTTATCTATGTGAAGTCGTTTACTGTTACTGTAAGAACAGAATTTCCTTACTTTATTCACAATTTTAAGACTCATGAAAAATAAAAATGGGAACACTGTTCATCACCCAACAGGGAAATGAAAGGTTTAAGAGAAAATCGATTTAATTCTGTTTTTTTTAGAGCAACTCTTCATACCCGCTTCATGCAATATACTATAGCCTTGGTTTTAATAAGTTCTTTTACTTCTTAAGCCCACGTAACGGTTTATCTGCGTTCACAAATGCCGCGATCGCCTAGTCCTTGCAGTGAGAGGTTGTCTCTGGTCTTCCTTATGCGAGGAGGTCGCATTTTTGCATCTTTATCAAGACATATTTGATGTGCAAAGAATACGTATCATATCGTCTTCCCGCCTTGACCGCCCTGTTGTTTATATATGTCGTTATGAATCGTTTAAAAATAATTGAATACCATAATTGAAATTCGAATTATGACAAAATTAGCTGGCCTAACCAAAAATCCATTTCTACTCACATTACGACGAACTTTCGCCCAAACAACCTCAAACTCTAATGCCCGTCTTACACTTTGTGCGAGCATAACGCATTCAACGCGTAGGGGTCTGACTGTAATTCCTTGGGTATGAATGCCATAGTTAAATTTTTAAAGATAAGAAAAAGGAAATTTTGTTTTAAGAACAATTCTCCTTGGGAACATGAACGTTTCAATTCCAAACCATATAGGTTTTTGACACAGAACCTCGTTTGGTATTCGCGATATAAAAGGAAAGTCCAAAAAATGGCCGTTCACTTCGATTTTACAACCGAATTTAGTTGTGTCTTCGATTTTACCCTATCTGCTACGGTAACTCCTTTTTGTATATGCTCCAGGAAATGTTTGTTACACTCATGAACGTGTGACCAGGGTCTTATGTACAAGGCTGCTAGGTAAGGTAAGGTAAAAATGGGGTATGAGATAGTATGGTCGCATGCGGCACCAGGCACCTTAAGGGCCCGTCGCGATCACTACGGCAAGGCTGCTAAAACGCGATGAAGATTATTGAAGATCGTTGAAAGCCGTGTTTCTAAATAAATCTACGAGTAGTGCGCGACGTCGTACTCGTCATTTGACACACGTCTGCAAGAATTTCATAAAAATCTGTCCAACTTATTGCTCAACCTTTTAAATTTTTTTGTTAGCATGGGTTGTGTAAAGTTCGACGAACTATAGATGCCGGCATGAGTTGAAGCACTTTAATCAATTCGGGCCGTTTCATTTCCATCAACTTGAGGTATCTTCTGTAACGCCGAGGCGTTCGTCGCATTGCTCAACGTCCAATGGTTGGTATAGTTTACGAGACGCCAACATCAACTTGTTGGGCAACCACGTCGAAAACGCAGGGCATTAGCAACTCGAGGGTTTTAAAATTACAAATGTTGATCAACTAGGTGTACAAGCCTCACAAATCTTGCAATACTATCGTCTTTCTTTGTTAGTCCAAATGCAATATTAAACTGGAGAAACTTCTTCTTCTTCGAGGCTATAAATTTGGTCATTTAACAAAAGAGCTTGATAAACAATGACACGCAGTTGCGCTCGTAGTGTACGACCGGCCTTACAGATTGAGCAAACTGAGTGAAACCATCCATTTTCTGTACACTACCATAATCTTTCTTTATACGATTCAGCAAATATTTTTGTTTTCTTATATTCTTTTTTTTCTTTCCTTTACAGGTGAGTAAACGTGCAAGCAGTTCCACGAAAGTTCCTTAGAGCAGATCCCTCCAACTGCGGAAGGTATAAATCTATTTTTTTTTGTAAAAAAAAACTCAATAAAAGAACACTCTCCATACATGTGCCGCCTAATCCAAGAGCACTTTAACACCACCACAAAGTATAAGTCTGCCAAAAGAGTATACGGAAAGAGAGTCTCGCTTCTAAATTAATAATCCTTCCACACGCCCCGAAAAATTATGATCATCGCTCCTTTCCCAACAATAGCACAGCATCGTCATCAAAAACCAAAAAGGATAAATTTACGACCTTAAGGTATATTTCAGAAGCATCCACAGATGCGGTTTCAATTTTCATATTCATGCCTCTCCATACAAAGCGAATTCACTCGCACACACATGCTATCCACAGCCGAATGCACATCATAAATTGAATTTCGCCAAAGAAATATGAAATCAAATTTTCTACCCTCTAGAGATACTTCCTAATTCCTTGTGGGAAGTGCTAGAAAATGTTCGCTCACGTTCCGGTTATAGTCTCCTCGAATTCCCTGCGGATAATATATACATTGTATATAGATAACCCTGACTTCACGTGCATGAAATTTCTTCTCCTTGCGAGTGTATGCTAAATGGGAATATACGCTGTGATGTGCGATGACGGTGAATGCAGCAATTTAAATCAATATATGGGTATAGGGTAGGATATGTTGCCTGTGACAAGAAGAAATGGCAGCTCTTGTAAATTCATTGCAATGAGGATCTTTAAAGGTCCAGTATAGGTTTGCTTGCGTTATTTTCAAAGCCCTTACAGATGATACTTAAAGAATCGAAAATTTCTATGAGATGTGCATTCGTAGTTAGTACAGCGGGTACGGTCTTTTAGCAACCCCCTCTCACGGGGTATCATCAAAGACCTACCTATTTTGGGGGCAAGCCACAAAACACTTCTCGTACTTAAAGCATCTTAAGCACGCCCGACAAGTTTTTCACAAAAGCCGATCCACTGATTCCGATATCTCAAGTACAAACTTAGTCTCCATTAAATGGACGGCGGTCTGAATTGAAATCTAAAATAATATTTCGCCAATTCATTAGGAAATATGTATACCCACTATGTCTCCTTAATTTTGAAGTAAATTTATAAAAAAAAAGAAGAAGGTTTATGACAGAAAATACACAGAGGTGACAGATGGGAAGCAGAAAAATGTGACCAACTTTTCTAGTCCCTTGTGCGATTCCCCATGGTTGCAAATGCGTCCCTGCATTTCTCTGATTAATAGATTCAAACGCCGATAACCCGTATCTGGTATCTAGTAGTACAACTTTTTTCAACTTCTTCTATCTGGTGTCTTGCAAGTTGCAAGTATCAGTTTCGTATGTCGTCCTCGTCATTGAAAAATGTTTTATTTCACAAAGTGTCCCCTACGGCCTTTGATCTTGATGTAGTCCTTTCTCCTTTAGATTATGATATCGCACCAATCCTCCTCCTCCTTTCTAACGATTTTAAGGACAAGGACCTATTAAACTTGTCCTTTTGCTTTGGTGTTTCGTTTCGACAAAAATCGCTGACAGCAAATAATCAAAAAAAAAAACATAAATAAACTGTAAAACGATAACAAAAAAAAAATAGCAAAAACTTGCAAACAAACTCTCGAAGAATTCGGAAACCGTTCCCAGAAAGTTACTTATTTAAGTTTGAATTGTTTCGCCTTATTACGGGTGGCAAGCTTGCTTTTGCAGTTGCCGGCGTTGACTGGGCCACCCGTCGCGTTGGCTGTTGCTACTGCTATATGCTGGGGTGTTTGTTGACGACGACGACGACGACTGCAAGAATTGCCGGAAGTTCAAAAAGTTTTCCCCAAGTATGCCGCCGCTTCTTTGCCGTACATTAAAGGAACGTAACAAATTTTTTTCTGTGTACGAGATAAATGCTCATTTGGAATTTTCTATCGTTGCTTTTCGTGTGTGTATATACATACCAAACCAACTCATGTATTGTGTCTGTTGAAGGAGTTTTGTCATGGCGTACTCTCGAGAAATGAAATTAGGTCGATTATGTAGTTTCTGTTGTCATAGTTTTAATAATTATTCCTTTTTTGCAAATGTTTGTTGGCTTGGGTGTATAAAATTGGGTGGGACTTCTCGAGGAAATGGGAATTCAATAAGATGTTGAAAGGACGTGTCTGTTCGAATTGTGTATATGTGCGCTCATCCGTATGGGGTTTCAGAGTGAGCCAAGTTTGGTATCCCCATAAATCGTACATTGAACTATATGGTTTGTGTACACGCTGAGTAATTTATTTGATGTTTATTGGAAGCTGTGCAAGATAGAATTCAACTCAATTCGAGTTTATTGATGCGACTACGGACAACGCAGGAGGGGACAGCATTTTGGTACGTATCGAAGAACCTACTACAATAGCCGGAACCACAGCAAGTCAGCAAATGACAGCAAAGTTGGGTCCCCTTTCGTTGTAGTGATTATTTGCGTTTATTTTCTAAAGCGACCCATCCATTATCATTCGGTTGCACATGCGCTATCATTCGAAACTTACTCTTAAAACTTTGGTGAACTTCAGAAAAAATCCTGCCAACATTGTTCTGGTCACAATTTGAATTTATTGCTTAAGCGACCCATCTACTGTCCCTCGGTGGCATATGCGTTATCATTCGAAACTTACTTTAAAATTTATTTTTCAGAAAAATTGCTTCCAAGATTATTCTGGTCACAATTTGAATTTATTTCTTAAGCGACCCATCCACTGCCATACATACGCGTTTGTGCAGCACTTTTTTTTTTTATGAGAAACGCATACGCAAACGCATACATAAGAAAGTCAACTATACCCTTTTTATTCTACGTATGCAGTTTCTGGTTTATGATAATCATTTGTAGTGTACAAGTAAAATTTTACAAAGTCACAAGTGAAAACTTTCCAAGTTTATCTAGAATATATTCAAAGCAATTGTTACATCGTGATACAAAGATTTGAATATACCTTCTGCTGAGACTGTAAGTCAAAGTATCAGTCGAAAGGGAAGACGACGAATGAATCTAGTTTCTCCTTTGTTCTATGTAATACAAAAGACTTAAAAATTTGTTTTGTTCATACTGAAAAATGACCAAAATTGACGTAAGCTACTTCAACTTATTACCGCACAGAATTAATTGTAATGAAACTGCCCGGCATATCTCTTTTCCGTGGTTCTCCACTAGCCTTGTTTAATTTTTGTTGCTGCTTCGCAGTATTTTACATTGTGGTTAAAAATATTTATCAGTAAGGTCCAGTGATTTTTGAATACCCAACCCAAGGATGTCCAAAGTATAATCAAAAGTCAGACATCTAATTCGCAGCTTAGGCAGGTTGGCTGGCTCTCTACGAACTGGAGATCCACTTGGACCAAAGGTTGCTTGGTCCTTTCTGTTACAACATTGATATAGAGGGTGCTTACGCTCCTCAACATCTAAACCACTCGATGGTATTGAAAAAGTTACCGTGCTAATTCGTGCTGTTGTTTCAAAGATTGTCTATAAAAAGGGAGGAGCATCCTTCTTCGACACAAGGCAAGAGACTTACGGATAAAGAGGCGAATAATGCAAAAATAAATCTGAAGAAGGATTAACCTTCTGGAAGTAACCAGTCAAAACTGATGTACGATCTACCAAGCAAAAGTAAATCCGTCTTAAAAGACTTGAAGGCGGGACATCCGCTCCTTTCAACATGAGTCGTATTCATCAAATTTTTGTCAGTTGCCCATGCCGACCATCAAGTTTTTTCACCCAAGAAATATCCTCTTTTTAAAGCCGTTTGCACCAAAAAGTTCGTCCCCTCAAGCTCGTTTAAAAGTCTACCGGGCTATGTTGCTTCACGTGGGCATAGCTACCCCATGTACACCATCAAGTGCGGTAATTCCACTCCAAGATGCTGTCGTTGACATTATCCTCGCTCTACACGTAAAACCAAAGTCGTCTTACCCCTTCCTCACCCTTGGCGAAAATTTAATTTAATCTCAAGGAATCCTTCACAAATAATATCGAAACCACAGAATATTGTTGATGCGCTGTTGTAGCCCCATACAATCTCCGCATCATCGCAGTCGGGAAAATGAATATTATATTCCAAACTGCAGAAAACACCCTCATCTGTGTGCATACACTGGCAGGAGATAATATCTTCTCACAAGTCTCCAGAGATTCGCACTCACATCACCAGATAATTTGCAAAACTAATTACCTATGTAAAAATCACAAGTCTGCTTCCATTAGGAGTGCCACCCAGGCACCCAACGCATCCAGGGTTTCGAAAAGCCACCTCTATAAGAGTCTTCAAACGATGCAAGTTTTCTTCAACTTCATCTTTGTGTCGTCCTCTTCCCCCACTGTCGTCGTATTCTGCGGGAGGAGCGCAACAATTCAAATTTATAAATGAATTTCGTATAGTGTACACAATCTTGTAGTCGAGTAGAAGTTTTCAAACCTAAAGCCATCATAATTTCACTTGGCAAGGCCACCACCATCTCTACCAGAAGCGCATCGCATTTCAGCCGCATCGCAAACACACACACACATGTACACACAACACATGTCCACACAAACTGACACCAAAGTTGAATTGGAGCTCTTTATGGGGATTGTGGATGTTTTAAAATTTGAGAGTATGGTGCATAGATAAGCAGATAGGAGGACTGCGATGTCTGACAAAGACATCTATTGCAGTGTAAAGTACACCCTCTTTGCTACTCCGCACCACCACATTGACCCAGTTGCTCCTTGGTTGCACCAACATGGTATTCAGTCGAGAGGAAAAAATGCATTGTTGCATGGACGAAAGGTATCCATTTCCCTGACCCGGTCTGTCGGATATTAGCAATGCAATACACCACTACCACTACACAAACCAACGGCAAACAGAACCAACATAAAACAATAAAGGACCAAAAATAGATTCCTCCCAGCTGCAGTAGCACTAGCAGTATGTACCCCGTAGTTCGTTTTGCATTATCTTTTTTCTTTTTTGTATCAGTTTTGGGGATTTACGTCATCATCGATAATGTCGTTGTCGTCGTCTTCGTCGTCGTCGTCGTCACTGGATAACATAACGGATAAGACGCTGTGCCAGAGGATGTCCCTTCTGTTTTATTTATCCTAATCATTGCATGCATGACTGTGTGTGACGTAAATCCCATTGAAACAGAACGTTCAAGTGAAATGGACATGGACATGGCCGTCTATATTGAGAGACGGTGAAGGGATTTCGATGGTAAGGATGTTTTTTTTCGTTCTTTTTTGTTCTCTTTTGCTTTTGCATTCCCTAACTGTCATTGAGTAGTATGAGGGCCGTTTGCTGGGTGTGATTGTTTATTTTTGTATGGAGATTGTTTTTGTTGCTTTTGAGGGGGAGCAAGAAAAAGCTTTCAAAGGATAATGGCCATTAATGGTGGTCGTCCCC
This sequence comes from Cheilosia grossa, assembly GCA_963082955.1. Lineage (NCBI taxonomy): Eukaryota > Metazoa > Arthropoda > Insecta > Diptera > Syrphidae > Cheilosia > Cheilosia grossa. The sequence continues at coordinate 8,427,818 of OY720146.1, forward strand.
GTCTTGTTGTAGGGGGTGGGCGACTGTTTGTGGTTTCATCGAAAATCCGGTATAAGGCAGCAAAGTGGTTTAGTTAACAGTTATTACTCAGTCTTTACATTTGCATATACCAATGATTAGGGAAGTAACGGTAAGGATAGCTCGTATTGGATCATTAATCATGGATTGTTTTATGTACCTATGTAAAAGCTGTTTGTGTGCTGGAAATAAATTACCAACCAGCAGGAATTGATTGGTTTATTTTTGCCGGCTAAGTGACGGTCTCGGTTTTGGTGGGGACTTTCTGTCGATGGCAGCTCTAAAATTGGGGTAGCAAAATGTTTGCATATTTGCCTGTACTGTGCTTTTGCTCCGTGGCATTTTAAATTTCATTACTCTACAGCGCTCTGATTGACATTCAAACTGCTGGACTGTAAAAAGTACTACTTGACCAGCTGTCCGTCCCATGTCGTCGCACAAAACTGGAAATTTTTTGTTGGCTCGAGAGGTGCAATGTGCAATTTCTATTCCTTTGTACACCGTAATGTGCGTTTTAACTTATGTGTGTGCGCATTATGTTAGCAATATCTCTTGGGAGAAAAAGAGGGGGTCTGTGATTTTCGATTAAGTTTTGTCGCCACTGTGTGGGGCAGAATTCCAAGTTCTTGTTCATTTATTAATTCATACGAGCTTACGCACATTTAAAACCGATAAAATAACCGTACTGCAAACTCCTAAGTACATAATATTATGATTTGGAGTCGCACAATCGAATGGACGTTACTCAATTTGTTGCCTTAAACAAGTTCTTTCATATAGGTCTTGGATAAATCATTTGCACAGTTCCCATTCGCATGCGCACATCCTATAAATAAATACAAACTGAAAATAGTGTGCGCTAGCAAACTTACATTTCGTGTGGACCATTTAAATGCAAAGAAAGGGAAATTCAATTACTAATCAAAACTCTTGACTGACTATGATTTATTTAGACATGCGCCGCGTATAAATTTGCTTGATTTTTCCGCCCAAAACAACTCATGGTGCTGTCATAGGTGTTTGACAAGTTCCATGCCATTGACTAGAGGAGAGCTCAAGACGACTTAAGCGAGTTCAATATCTCTTACAGTTTTTCTCCACACTGGGGTTGATTTACAAGCGCACACGTAATGTGCCCAATGAAAGCTAGGAACGTTTTTACTTTTTGTTTCGCCCATAGGCAGCGCTACCGTTGATGAATTTGGAAAAGTCGCCAGAAAAAGGGCCAAGGAGAGAAAAAAGTGTCAATTATCATAAGTTATAACTCCAAAACAAAAATTAACATAAAAAAATTATATTTTATTATTGAAGCTAATTCATTCAGTCGAATAAAACATACTATTAAAAACATAATAACATTAAACATAAAATCAATTCCATTACATGCATAAATATGACGAATTTATTACTCTTTTGTGAATGTACTTCTGTACTTATTGACAAGATCAATATACTTGGCTCCCAATCTTCCAAATCTAAGCGTGTGATAATATTTAATGCAGAAAGTATTGATTCAGAGGAACTGATGATAAGCCTGTTGGTTTGTTTATTTTTCATTAAGGCTAGTTTCGAAAATACGCGTTCAGTCACCGCAGTGTGGCAATGTCAGTATTTGAACAACAAAATGGTACAAGTTTTGGTACGAAAATTCATCAGTGATTTTTTATTTTGCCGACTCTATACCAAAACTGATCCAAATCCGTAATTTCAAATATTTTTCTATAAGAATCTTCATTAGACTTATTTAATTTAAATTCGTAAATTACCTTTGGTGGATTACTTGTTAAATGACTATAAGGACTGGTTATCTCCAAATAATCCATTTCCTCGCGGGATATCGGGGGCACCGTAGTGTCCCCGCCAAGGGGAGCCAAGCGAACGCAAGTGCACTGCCACTGGGTTTGGATTATACCTGATAAACAAAATTCTCGGGATATGTTGTTTTAAATAGCGGACTTATTAAACATAATAAGTTTTAATTGTAAAGCTCTTATACTTTATACTTTATTGATATCTAAAAAAAAACCCTAATTTCGTCACTGACTCACTGATGATTGTCAAAATTCTTAGGGTATTTCCTTATGTCCTAGAAAGCTCAAATTTCATATGTAAGCTAGTAGTTATTAGTAAACAAACAACAAAAAAAATTATAAAACTTGTAACTTGTATTTAATAATTTTAGAAAAATGGCAAGATGATGAAAAAAGTGCCAAATTGCAACTTTTTGTCGCACAACGGCAACGCTGCCCATAGGTACTTTCTCCTTATTGATTTGATCTACCATTGGTGTCACTGGTGGTTCCGTAGTCTAACTCTTTTCAGTCCCTTAAACTTGCTACCCACAAAAACCTACAACAATGTGCGCAAAAGAGTATTTCAACCATCATTATAAATTAAGAAAAACATCATTGAAAATGAGCATTTACTTCTTAGTAACGAAAAGAGGTGAATTCAAACAAATACCAGAACTTATTAAGTGTGATTTTACGCACGAAAGCTCTCATTGTGCATGTGCGCTTAAAAGATCCATGCATTTTTTGATGTGCGCTTTTGGTAATTTTAGTTTAGGCACAAAATCACTTAATCATACAGGGATCCAATTATTTTTAACCATAAAACCACATAAAATTTCCAACCTCCATTCAGCGATTTTCCAGACTTTGAGCGAAAACATTTTTTTTTTCATGATTCATGGTTCAGTTTGGTCGCGATAAACTGGATGTCATTCATTGGCTAATATGGCAAGCACAAATGAGGAAGATTGATAATGAATAATGGGATGAAACTTTGCGAGTGTGAAATCTGTTTTAGAGGAATCAGAATTATATTATCAGTTAGTACCGTCGATTTGTGTCAATGATTCTTTGTTTATATTCGAGTTGCTGATCTGCGCATTGTTAAATGTATTTTTTTTTTTATCAAAATTGGGTCAATGCCTATGTCTATCTATTGTACAATTTTTAAAATGTCACAGAGATAAGAGGGAAATCACTTCGATTCATTGTGTCCCAATTTCCGCTGTGAATGTGATTAGAATTTGCATAAGCAAAGTGTTTTTTTATGAATATACACTGGTGCGACAAGACACCCGCCACCAAAAGCATCTTCGCTAGTCCACTTCCGACGTACAGTAAGATTGTCATTTTTAAGACAAATACTTGTTCTATACCTGAAATGGGTATTTTTCTACTACTTCAACTATGTACCCCTGCGTAGCTGTAGCTTTTTCACGCCTAGTGGCTGAATAATGTGCTCTTTAAAATTCCATATATTGCTGCTTATTTCCAAATCTTGAAACAGTTCTAAAAGAAATAAAGATATCCAACCCAGAGTGCCACCTTTATAGATAACCTACTATACTTCCACAAATGCCCTTTCTAAGCAAACAAATATAGCTACAAAGTACAACAAAGCAAGAAAGCAACAAAGCACCACGCAACCCCAATACGAATCGTAAAGATTCCACTCCGATACCGTGTATCTAAATGCATCCAATAAACAAGAAAATCACATCTAGCACAGCAAAGCGCTCGCGCTCTAACAAAGACCTCCATTGTTATGCGTATGATAAATTACAACACCTTCCGAAATCGGTGTCCGATAAGATATACACCTCGTTTGTCTTGCGTGTATCTGGCTCGAGAAATCGTGTCCGCAAACAGACTAAACAAACGTCTAGACACCCACACAGCGGCGCACCAGCACCAGCACCAAGCAGCAGCAGCAGCATAGCCGTAGCCGCCCCCAAAGTCATTTCAATTACCTACAGACCCAGCCGTTGGATGTCACAGATGCAGCCCAAAAATACCAGATGAGATACTGTCTAGCTGCTCATACCTCGTCCTACTCCCCCTCCCCCTCCTCGTACAGCTCTCTGGGGAATTCAAAGAATTTCTGCTCGAAAAATTCTAGTCCAAAACGATGTCTCCGACTTGGATATGGTGCTGATCATAAATCATCGTCGTAGCATTTAATATACATAAATATTTTTTTCTTTCTGTCATTCCCTTGATTGCTATAAAATGAGCGATTAACAGCGACACTCTGTGTCTGTACTACACACCAGAGATCTAGCAAGATACACTTGATTATCGCACGAATAAACAAAATCAACAACAAGCGGCCTGTCTGTTTGTGTGTTATGTGTTTGCCTGGGAAGTGCGCGAGTACATCTAGGCCATCATTATGTTCACGTGAATGCATCCATATGCAGTTTTGTGCTGTCGTCGTTGGTTGGAGTTGTCGCTTGTCGTATACGTTGTCGGCGGCGCGTTCAACTGCAAAGAAAGCAGAAAGCACCAGAGACTGACAAAGAAAAAGTGCAACAAATGACTGTACGAATGTAATATGCTCATGCGAGTGTGCATGGGATATTTCGAATGTCAGACTGTGCTAAGCTCTTTCGTTTTCCTCGCTACTCCTTCTGTACGCGCACAGTGTGCGCCGGTGGCAGTCGCAGTACCACAGAGGGTGCGTGCACTCAAATCAGCGGAGTAATTTGTTCCCTTTTCAAATGAAATGTGAAAATGTGTACTTTTTCTACTTCTTGCACTATAAATGTACACATCATCTTGGGTTTTTTTTGTTTTTTTTTTGTGCACTTCGTGTTACTTGCCGTCGCCGGCGAACGATTAATTTATCTAAAGTGTCATGCAATCGGAATGTTAACACTTTGTATATGTGCATTTTTGTTTGTGAATAGAGGGGCGGCCTGCGGAAGAAAGTCAATGCTAACGAGAAATGGAGGAAAAATTGTTGAGGTCTTAAAATATGGAATGAGTGTTAGAAGGAGTTGTCATAGATGCGGGCGATTTCCGGTGGAAAAAGGCGAAAATGAAGCCAATTAGGCTAAGGGCTGTGATTAAGAGGCTCTGCGTTTCAAAGAGGCTCAATAAGATATGGCGGTTTATTTTTTAGCCATTTGAAACTTGTTTCTTGTTTGTTTAAGGGGGCTGGCTATAGACTTTATGCAAACGCACACGGGTGTGCGCTATAAATCACAAAGGGTAATGGTTTGCTTGAACGCAATAATGGGGAAAGTTATTTGTTTTTCTGAAAGATGTCAATAATTTTCTATCGCACGAGAAATGCGCGTTTCGGAAAGCTTACTTAACTATGCTTACTTTGTTAAAAATATTCCTGTATAGAGCGCTAAACGGTATTGGCTACCCATTTGCTTGTCCTTCCCTCATAAGACAGTGGTAATGAAAGCGCACGTGATTCTGATCAAAAATCATTCACGCCGACTTGAATATGTGCGATTAAAATTAGTTCTGTACCTATGTGCCCACAGACACTTGGCTGGGTGAGTTCTTGTATCGCACACAAACTTGTCAGTCGCGCACATTTGTTATACCCTTTCTATCACCACCGTTTACGAATCAAGGAGGGGGTATGCTATATAATTATCTTTGTAAAAGCTGCGTATCATGTTCGAATACGTTTTGCTTTCCGCTTTTAGCTTCCTTTGGCGTTGGATGTGCGATATCGCTCTCCTACGCGTACAAATTATGCGGACATGACCAGGACAATTGGAAAACAACTATTGCTGTAGATTTAGTACACATTTAAAATAAAATCAGATCAAGGACAGTAGGTCTAGTTATTATATCCAAACAGTTTGCGCACACGAAATATATATATATTTTTTTTAACCTTTTCTATTTTATGAATTCGAATTACAGGTCCAACACGATAAAAGCAAGGTCTGACTGAAATACATGTGCGTAAGTTGCTTGCGCACATTGATAATTTAATTTATAATTTAATTTAATTTTAATTGTCAAACGACATTGGCCCGACTGCAGATAAAGAATTTGTGCATTTTAAGTAAAATCTGCTCAAAAAGACGACATACGAGTATTTTATTCGTACTCAAATGTGTGATAAGTAAATTATTTGCGCACACACACAATTTCCCTGCGGATGTAATGAGGTTAATTCATTTCCCCAAGACGGTTGTAGGAAATAATAAAAAATAAAAAACTGCTTGCGCACACAAATCTGTAGTTTATTTGGACGAATAATATCAAAAGGACAAGAACGCGCTCCATCATGTGCGTCTTCTAATCAAAAACACCGTTCTGAGTTGTAACTTAACTCTGACATTTTCTCTTTCTATTTCTAATGAGTTGACATTTTTTATAGCCCCTTTAGCTGCTTACGCACACGGTATTTATATGTGCGGAATCAAAAAAACTGTCTCACAAGCATTTGCGCACTTAAACTGATATTTTCTAATAAAGGGTGATTTTTTAGCTGGTTTGGTTTTGGCAACACTGGTTTTGACAGCTGACGTGTGTTTAGTACCTTGTGTCACTGTCAAACAGCTTCAGTTTGGTTTGCAATTTAACCATGGATCGTCTTACAAATGAACAACGCTTGCAAATTATTGAATTTTACTATCAAAATTCGTGCTCGGTTCGAAATGTTCATCGCTGCTTTTTTATCGAAAAATTGTGTTCAGCGATGAGGCTCATTTTTGGTTAAATGGGTACGTAAATAAGCAAAATTGCCGCATTTGGAGTGAAGATCAGCCAGAAGCATTGCAACAGCTACCAATGCATCCCGAAAAAGCCACTGTTTGGTGCGGTTTATGGGCCGGCGGCATTATTGGGCCATATTTCTTCAAAGATGATGCGAATCGCAGCGTTACTGTCAATGGTGAACGCTACCGAGCGGTGATAACAAACTTTTTTTTGCCCGAAATGGAAGTTCTTGACTTGCATGATATGTGGTTTCAACAAGACGGTGCCACATGCCACACAGCACGCGAAACAATGGCTCAATTGCGAGGCGAGTTTGGTGAACAGTTAATTTCACATTTCGGGCCGGTCAATTGGCCGCCTAGATCGTGCGATTTGACACCATTAGATTATTTTTTGTGGGGGTATGCCAAGGCTAATGTGTATAGGGACAAGCCCGATTCGATTGACGCACTGGAAGCCAACATCCATGCATTCATTCGTGAGATACCGGCCGATATGTGTGAAAGAGTATGCCAAAATTGGACTCAGCGGATGGGCTACCTGAGACGCAGCCGCGGTCAACATTTGCATGAAATTATCTTTAAACATTAAATTGCAAGGTTCAAACTATCGATTCAAATAAATATTTCATTCATTTTTTCGAATTTTTTGTGTTTTTTTTTTAAAAAAAGTTCTAAACCTCTTAAAAAACCACCCTTTAGAATTCAAGTCTAATTTAATTCTTTACACAAATGTGCGCTATGCTCAAGAAAGTTTGTTAGTTTTTTTCTATTGAATAAGCAACTGGCCATCCATCATCACATCCTCGAAATTGTAGAAAAATATGTAAATGGTTGCTGTTTTTTTTTTTTAATTGACTGCGCACACTTTTAATTTGTTTATTAAGATGTTATTAACATGACAACGGGCTGGCTATCAGATTGCATTCATTTATAAAGAATTGCGTGGGCCATAGATTGTCTTCGCACATCACTAATTATAATTTTGTCGGTACTAATGAACTATACATGTCTATTTGAACCAAAGTCTTCCGAAAACAGATTTAAATTACCCACACGAGCTCATGATTATTAAAAACCTTAACAAGCTAAATATTAGTACTCGTGTGTGCGCAAATAAGTGTGCGCTTCCGTTACGCCCTTCAAACACACTTTGATTGCTTTACTTATGAAGGAATGCGTTTTTTAAAAGACATCTTCTCCAACCACTAACTGCCCACGTTACCTATATGCCGTTGGCTGTACCTCGTGTCTGATTCATGTCCTAAGCGACAACTGATCATCATCTCAACGTCCCTTCGCAAATAGTAAGTTCTCAGAACCAGCATGCCGGCGCAAATGAAGCAAATGGATTATGGAGTTCCCTTCTACCTAATACACAATGGCACCAGACTATTTTGCATCACAAAACTGCGTCACAAGTTTCCGGGGATAATTATACTACCATTCATTTCCAAGAATAATGCGCCACCAGTGTCAACTGTCACTTTAATTGGGGCTAATGGGTTCGGGTTAATTAATCACCATAACTCATTGAATTTGAATTCTTCGAAACGGAACACAAATATTTTACGTACACAGGCTGCAATTCGGCTGTTGAAAAGGAAACCCAATCCCACACACGATTTAGCCACAGAGTGTGCGTTGCCAAACAATGAGATGTCATTTTCACACATCTTTTCCTTAAAAAAAAAGCCCACACCAAATAACACGATTGCGTTCAAACAATTTACGAAAATTTAATCAAACGCTCCGCACTTTGGCTGAGAATAGAGTGACAATGATGGCGTTGATGATGACAATTGATGAAATGTTTGGTGGTCTTGCTGTTGTCGCCTTTTTGTGTAGATTCCAGATATATACAACAATGGCCGACAATAGACATGCGAGTTGGTATGTTTGCGGCACGGGACCACAATTCAATTGAAGTTTCAAAACTCTTTCTCTCGAGTGATGAAAGAACGAAATCACTGTTCGGAGGCACTCACATAAATTCAAAGCAATCAAAGCAGCCCCCTGACAATGTGGTTCATAAATAATGGTGATGGTGACACGCAACGGCGACGGGACTGAAGTGTACAATATTGTTTGATGTGTTGATTACAATTGAAATGAAATTGAGACAGATATCGCATGAAAGAAGTGATATGGCGGTTTTTTTTTTCATTGAAACCATGACCCAGCTGAATTGGCATATAATTTAGCCTGGAAGGGGTAGTTTGTGGAGAAAGTGTCATCACTATTTAAAATTAGTTGGGTATTTTATGTTTTGTGTGTCTAAAGTCACAAATGGCATAAATCACAGTCTTAGGCACAGTTGCGACATGTTCGAGGAATATTTTAACAAAGGCACGATAACCTTCATTCTTTTTATGGTTGTTGAAATTTCTCAATTTTACTCGATTGATTTTAATGGAAAAAATAAACGTGGCAGCCCTTGCGTACATTTGCTTCAAAACTGACGCTTTGCTATCGCCTGAGCCGTTCAGTGTACATCATTTCATTACCAATAATGAAGACTAAAAATTGCAGAATCAGATTTCCGCTTCATAAATTTCTGCCATTTATAGTTGGACAATAAAATAGCGAAAAATATCCCAAACACATCGCTTAGCCCAGGCGTGGCTGTTAACATCATAAGCCAACCATGAATAGGGTCGTAAAAAATCATAAAAACACAGAAAGGACATAAAAATAGGAATTGGCCATAAACCTTTGACGACAATTAAACTGCGCGCCATGCAATCAAATATAATCCTTTAACCCATTACGAAAGAGAGTCCCAGGCGTAGTGCAATCGCGTAGGAGTCAAGTTTAAGCGATGGTTTTCTATTCCCCATCAAATATTTAACCGACACAGGTTGGCATCTAAAATCGCCTTGCATACAGCAGTCCTAAACTGTGCGATGCTCGTCCTATGCGAATTTTTAGCTCCTGCATCGGCGACGACCAAAAACAAAAGACCCAACCAACATAAAGAGAATTAAAATTCACGATTATGGGGCTGCGCACGTCTGTCTGTATAGACTATGCTCGGGCATCATAAAAATGAATTAGAATCAATCCGGAAATAACTCATTCATTTCAACACTCTCCGTCTCCGTAAGCGGGACGACCAACGACCAAGTGTCGTGATACATCAGCGTCAGAGAGGAGCACCAATCACCTCACCATCATCGAGATGGGCCCGTATGCACAGACAAAAGTGGCGCATCAGTGGAAGAGATACGACAACAATGTGAGCTAACGACTTTATCATTCATGTGTAGGTCCTCCCCGGAGTTGGGTGCACCCCCAAATTCACCTCGTGCGCATGCTACCCCGTTCGAATATTAAATTCTTTTTCATGTTTATTTACGACCCAGTGTCAGTCTCTCTTTCTATCTGGCTTTTTGTGATTTTTTGGTTTTTTTTTTAGACACGAATGAAATATATATATTCACTTGGGAGCTACATAAATCAATGTGCGCTGTTATTGTGTATCGCACGAAAGGACTTGGAACAGACGACCAGCCGGCGGGTGGGGGGTGCCAGGCACTACGTAGCTAATAAGTTTTGGATCTATCTGCGTTTGTAAGGGTTGCGCTCTTAATGGGCCTACAACTATAAAACTTGGGCTAATTTCTCATAAATCCCCCGAGCGATGTACGTACCATGTCGTCTCTATGTATATGGGAATTCAAAAGAGAAAATGTGAGAAACGAGACCGATGAGCCGAGCGCCATGTAGCCCTCAATTGGTTTTGGAAGTTGGCTCTAGCTGTCTGTCTGTCTGTTGGTTTGTTGGTTTGTTGATTTTATTTGTTTGGTTCTGGAACATAATACATTTTGGGCGTGTTGTACAGCACCCCTTGCTTGGGTATTTGTCATCATTTCAAGCGAGCTGTAAACTTGTGTGAATAAGTTAATTATTCATCTGTTTAAATTGCCCAAATTGATGGTGACGGTTACGATTACGATGGAGACGATGGGATGAGAGGGAGTGGATGTGTGCTGATGGGCTATTAGGGCCACGGTTCAGTGGATACAATCTGGGTCAAGTGTCAGAAATTAGCAAGTCGGAGGGGTGCTGCTCAGCAGTGCCTGTCCGGTCGCAATGTTTCGAAGCTAATTAAGGGAGATAATGTTTTTTTTTCTGTTTTAAATAAAATAACACCCATGAAATGGAGTGTTCGTACGAGATACGATGCATGTGGGGATATATTTATTTTCTTAAGCCATATGAGTACTTTTGCAGATTGCTTAAGTGGCTGACAATATTTTCTCTTTGTCGCATGTATAAAACGTTTCTTGTCAAGGGCTGAGATATACCTCACTAGCTGTGGAGGGTTGCGCAACTTTTATTCATCGAAACTGTAAGCGGTTTAAACTACAAGGCTCATAATTACCTGATTTTTTTTTAACAAACTGCTTAAAACTTTTTATTGATTTTATATAAAAGAAATTGTTGGAGTTGGCTTCTTACCCAATTTTAGAAGCCTTATATTATTTTTAGTGAGAATAATGAGATCTGAACTTTCAAGTTTATTCAAGCAAACTGTTAAATAGGTAGATACGAGTATATGGGTTGTTTTTTTTTAAATGTTGCAATAAGGTTGATTAGAATATTTGTCATAGTGAAAGCGATACGCATGGGAAATTGAAGACGCTTAAAAACCAATGGCAAATCATTCTGAATGAGCAGAATCCGCGAAATTATAATCTTTGCCTTGAATTTTCCAGTCAAAATCGTCACTTCTGTGTCATTTGATTCCAGATTCCACAGTCAAATCAAACGCGGTCCGTTAAAATGTTCCCCATACAATGTTGTATTTTCCCAATCTCATCCCCTTAAACTTCTATTTATTTTAAGTAGCATGTGTCCTTCCTTGGGCCAATACGAATCCACCAAGCCCAAAATCGTAAAAATCGAACGATCCATTCCCGAGTTATGAGTGCACACACGGATGTCAGTCTCTTTTATATACAGCTGTACCCACCCGGTTTTGGCCGTGCCTTTCGTTTGGACATATCGGGTTTAAAACTATATTTTCTTTTAAACTGGAACCAACAATATCATCCAAAAAATTTCACTGATATCTATCGGGTGAACGGTTCGGAGCTCGACAACAGCGCCCCCTATCGGATAGATCGTCAGCTCCCGCGCACTTCCCCCGCAAGTTTTGAAAATAAAATTCTCTCTTAGATTTCGTATCTTTGAAAGTGAATACGTGTGAAGCGAAGATTCAGGTATTCGCACTACGACTCTCTTTAGTGGCGTCGTTTGTACGGGCATGAAGAAAGAAAGCAAAGTATTTCTTGGAATCATAGTTTACACAACTATGTAGTTGAAAGTCAACTTTTTCAATCGTTTTAAAAAAAAAGTAAAAAATGCAAAAATCTGGTTGAGCGTGTGAACCTCAAGAGGTTAAAATAAATAACAGATACTACAGAAATAATATAGAGGGCAAAAATCCTTTTTTTTTTTTTTTTTTTTGCTTGTGTGACGAAAGTGACAAAAAAAAGTGACGCAGTAGACAATATTTGACAAAATTAATTTATTTTGCCACTACTATTTAAAGAATATTTATTAAAACATCTGAATTCATTTAACAAAAGATTACAAAAAGAAAAGCACTCAAAAAGGGACTTATTATGCCCACACTTAATTTTCGCCACAAACATGACGTATAGGTTTGGAAAAACCATAGAAAATCCGACTTCCATTCATTTTTAGTTTTTGATTTGGAAGCTTTACAATTATGTCATTGCAATTGACATCAACTAAGTCATTTTTATCAATTTGATTGGAGGTTTTTTCTATGTCACTTTCAAAATGTGGCGCTGATGACTTGTGACAATAATGACAATTCACACTGATGACAGTAAAATAACTTATTTGTTACTCAATATACACACACAATTATTTATTCAATAGCTCACAGTTCTCTTTTGCCTTCTTTTTAAAATATTTCTAAACAGATTTTTTAATGATTTGATTTAACACACTTCGTGACGCTAATGACCTGCAATAACCATTTTATGGAACGGACCATATTCATTCAATAGCTTTAATGATACTAACTGTTTTCCCCCGTTTGAGTTTTTTCGCTACGCTTAGTGCGTGAACAGTTTTCTGAGAAATATAGAAGAGTTACCATTTGGCATTTGGAAAAGAATGCGAATTTCAAATTCAAATTTTAACGGAAAGCAGTTGCGTGTCGCGAATGATGAAATGTGGGAGCTCGTTTTTCTTGATTAATAAAAAAAACACAAGATAAGATTAGGTTGGTTCTGGTACTTTTTTGCAAACGTAAAATTTTTAAAAAAAATGCTAAGAAACTGTGCAACCACTGAGAAAATTGAAAAAAAAAAAAATTAGATAGAAATCCATTTCCCCTCTTTTAGTTTTTTCGCTATTTTCTACACGCCGAATTTCGACTCACTGAAAAATGAAAAATTAGAACTGACAACTAAGTGACAGCTCAAATATTTGAAAAGTAAAACTTAGTGGCTTAGTGGTTAGTGTGTTGGACTACTAAGCGAGGGGTCCCAGGTTCGAATCCCGCAAAAACCCAAATTCCAACTTGGGGTTTTTTCCACTGCGCCACCTCTCGTGAACGTCTGACAAACATCCGAGAGTATAACTGTCTTTAGAGCTTCTCAATTAGCCGTTTGGAATCGGCATAAAATTGTAGATCCCTTCCATTCGTTCCAAAAAATAAAAACTCACACAAAACGAATGGTTGCGAGAAGCTAGGCCTTGGGTCCCTACGGACCTGTTGCGCCAACTATACTATATATATAAAACTCTATTTATTTTCGTCTTAAACGATGTCGGAGGAAGAAGTTATAATTAAATTTTCTCCTAGGACATGTCAGTGCATTCAAAATGGTAAGTTTAAAGTTTAGCTTATAAAATATTCAATTCCAGCTTAGTTTGTAGATGCTGCATTAAAAAGAACCTTGTCAAATGTTAAAATGACATTTCTTAAACTTTTTGTCAGAAAACCGGTCTCTTTTGATATTGAGAGGTTTCTCTCTTGATTTTCTAGATTCATTTTCATTTTTATATGCTGAAAGTACACGAACGAAGGAACCTAATATACCTAAATATTGATTGGTATTGGTGTTGTTAAGCTCATCCAGAGCAGAAGCTATTGATATTTAATCGGGAAATTCAAATTACTGATTTGGCAACGCTATTTAGTGCGATATTTCATTTTTTTTTTTAAATTAAAGTAAACAATCTATTTTAAACTATCCAAATTTGTGGCCAATAAATACAGATTCTCAGTACAGAGAAATATTAAATAAATGTGGTTTTATAAGGCAAAATAATTGCAACATTTTAAACAAAAACAGCGCATCAGTATACTACAACTTTCTAAACACGTTTGGCCAGAATATAAGCTCCGTCAAAATTTGTTCTGATCATGGAACAGGTAAACAGGCTAACTCTCTTAATTTTTAGCTATAAATCAGAAAAAAAAGCAAAAAGCCTTAAGCCTGTTCAAATATAAATCATGAAACCTGATTAGTTCTACCCAAAACTGCGGCAAAATCATAAACCTAGCACCGCCCACAACTCATCCGGACAGAAATATGTGGGTTTGACTAAAATTAATTTGACGACATCCATTTGGCTAAGGTCTTTTGGTCATTTTATACACGATTAGGTACGTCTACTTAAAAAAAAGGTCGCCTTTAATCGTGGTGCGGTATAATTAATATCCAAAAGATGTTTTGCTACAAATTTTAGGTTGTTTCAATTTGTATATTTAAAAAAAAAAACACATTTTGATTCCATTATGGAATTTAATTAAGAAGCTTTAATTGGGACGCTCTTTCAGACTTTTCCTGATTTACAAGCTGATTATGGTAATGGTATGTGTTACGCTTTCAATTTATTTCGACCGTGGTTAATTTATTCATAGAGAATCTTGAATTTTGGGAAAGGGATACAAATTTAAATGTTTTAATTAATCCAGTTTAATCGTGATAAATTTAGTTTTTTGTTTAAAAAATAACAATGAAATGCGAATGGATATCGGTTTATTGTAATAAAATCTGTTTGATAAGGGTTAGTAAAGTTAACGAGTCATCATGATTTGGGTTGTACACAAATGCTTATGTGATACAGTTTCGAATGTCAGAATGTCAGATGGGAGTTAGGTGTAACAGATCGATCTGTCGGTCTCGTCTGTTTTCTTCTATTCTTTTGTTGCCGAGGAAAATGGAAAAACTACTGAATAGAACAGAATGTGTTGAGTTTATTACGGTGTGTGTCTCAAAATAGGCTACATTTCTTTGTCATTTATTTTAAAACCGAATTTGTCGAAAATTCGACCCAAAGAAAAGTGAATTTTAGTGGGTATTTATTTTTTTGTCACAAACAATCAAAGTTAACAAAACACAGAGTGGTTGATTACCGTATAGAAAAGAGAGTTAAACAAGAGAAAGAATCTGTTGCATATTAAGAGTATACATGTTTTTTTTTTTTGTTTTCTAATAAACGTGAACGCGTAAAGAAAAAATGTGTCGATAATAAGTAGCAAACTGAAGTTAGTCGGTGAACAAGCTTTTTTAACTTTCTCGTTTACGTGGTAAAACGTGTATTCGTACAAAATTTCGAACTCGAGGTTTTATTCAATTCTGACGTAACGATGATAGAGAAACTCAAAAAATTGGGTCTCGAAATTCTGTCCGGCTGTCCGTCGGCTCTTGAGGTCTACAGCCTAAACGGCTGGACGGATTTATTTAAAACTTCGGATGTTAGTTTATGGGCTTGCAGCTCGGGGCCAGTTTTTTTTTTAACGTTATCCCCATTATCGGTACTTCCCATGTAACGGTTTTTAACAAGTTTGATTTTTTATAAACGGCTTCCACGATTTAAACCAAAATTGATCATAATAAGGTGGGGTTTTGATTGTTGCGTACTAATTTTTTCGCTAAAAGCTCGAAAAAACGGTACTTTTGAAAATCAGCCTTATCTCGAATGCATTCCTGATGTAATATGGTCATTCCTTACATGATAGCCAACTCAGTTTATCTCAAATCATTGTACAACACACTTATCTTGAGAAAAGACTTTTTTTTAAACTTGCTTGCAATAATTTAATACTTTACATGGAAATGGCTTCAACGATTTCAACTTAAATTGATATTTGAGCTTATATAGGTGGGGCTTACATTGCTGCGTACCCAGTTTGTCGCTAAAAGATCGAATAACTTTACGTTTGAAAATCGGTACAAAAATTGTAACAAAAATCTATTCATAGGGAAGATGGTCATTCCTTACTTGGAACTCAGCTTTTCTCTAAATTACTGTACAATAATTATTTTTGAAAAAGGAATTTAAACTTCTGATTTAAGTTTACTTGAAAACGCAAATCGATCAAATTGCAAACTTGGAATGAAATTGATATTTCTATTCGAATAACCAAAAACGGTCATTTTAAAAATTGTTCAAAAATATTTCTTAAAATACTTACCCGAATCCTGATCTGTGTTCACATACGGTATATTATTGTTAATTTCAGGATTTTGGTGACATTCAATTTGTCGCCGCCATGTTACCATAGTAACGGGCTCGAATATAAATCATCTTAGATTAGAACCTGTTTCCGGTGGAGCAGCTCGTTTACGTATTTTTCGATATCTAGGTCGCTTTTTTCGTTAAAAACAAAAAACATAAGTAACGAAAGTAATTGGGGTGTTTTTTTTTTTTAGTACAGGGTCCGCCAAATTGAAAATGCTATAAAAAAAAATAAGTGAATATTTTCTCAAATTTCTTTTTTTATTCGAAAGTACAATCCTTCCGGTTAATAACGGAAAATAATTTCATTCAAATGGCTGCCTCGGCTGGCCATGCAGTAGCCTACACGATCGGTCCAATTTTTAAGCACATTATCGATTGTGTGCAGCTGTATTTCACCAATGGCTTCACGAATATTGTCCTTTAAAGCGTCAATTGTTTCTGGCTTGTCGGCGTAACACTTATCTTTTACGGCACCCCACAAATAATAGTCCAACGGTGTCAAATCGCAGCTCCGAGGTGGCCAAACGACATCAGCTCTGCGGCTGATAATGCGATCTTCAAAAACAGGGCGCAAAACATCGAGTGTAGCTTCGGCTGTGTGGCCGAACGTATTTAACGGTGTAAGGATTTCGGTATATTATGAACCTTACTTCTAGCCGCTGTTGTTAGGACTCTCTCTTCATTTATCCCACGAAGCGTAGTCCCATTTTTTCCCATTTCACAGTCCTTAAATTCCCTTAAAAATCCCACGTACTTTTGTGCGAAAAATTCGAATTTTTAAAGTAAAGTTTATGTTACACGGAAAAATAATAATAATTATTTAACCTTTAGTATTAAAATAGCAGATTTTTAACATTACTATGACTATTTTTGGGGGTACTAGAAAATTTTCATAAAAGACAATTTACATGAGCAATTTCTTATGAACACTTTTTCATGGTAAAATGTAAATATTTTGATGAAATTGCAACAAAAATGTATAGTTTGAATGTTTTTTGTTAGATTCCTAAAAATCACACGATTTCGTGCTGTTTCCCTTTATCCCACGGAAGGCTTTTTAGACATCGAAAATCCCACAAAAAGGGATAAATCCCACGATATAATAACACTGCTTCCAACCGTAGGCACAAAAACCAGGATCACCAATCTATTTCAGTCAAAAACCAAAAATCATGCTTGTTCTTGACATACTCAAATATCGTGTAAGGTGTAAGAGGCCGCGAACAGAATTTGCTTTTTACTACGTGCTTAAGCCTCGCATTATTATTTGATGAATATGCTTAAGCCAAAAGTGCACTTTATTTAATTACATATTCTTCTATTTTCTGTACTGCTTGTTTATCTAGGCTCTCAGTTTTCTGCCTACATACTGAATAAAATAAAAAGCAATCAACCAAACCGTTGATATGAACGGGAGAGTTTCGTGCGACCCAGTCGTGCACATTTTCTTCGAAGCTGTTTTCGTCTGAAAGTCCTTCGTCTACGAGTCTTTCGTAGAACCAATCAATAAAAAAAAATGAGCCACCATGTACCAAACTTCTAGTCGTGTTTCCAGAGAAATTCCATAATTAAATTACCGCTTCATTAGTCCCAAGAGCACGTCACACAACCAAAAACCCCACCCATTCGCTAAAGATGCGAACTGGTCGACATTTAATCGCCCGCAACAATAAATCCATAGTACGTAACCCAAATTAAGTCATTAAGCAAACACGTAGAACGCAAGTTTTTCGTAACCGAATTCCCATCAAGTCATACATCAAAGCTAAATACACAAATTTGTTTTTATTTATTTTTATTTTATTTATGGCGCGACTACCTTTTTGGCATGTCCCCACACTCAACACAGTTAAACCAATAAACAAACCCACTGAACTATAACCGACCACCAAAAATGGGATCAATCATATTTAAACATCGCTGCAGGCAATTAAAATAAAATCATTCTATTTTTGGTCGTATTCGATAAAACTACAAAAAAAAAAAAAAACCAAACCAACCCACAAATGTCACTCTGGCTTAGGGAAACAGATAAATATTGTTCGCTGTTGTTGTTCTTTCCCTGGCTTTTACAGTTACATCACCAGGGAGGCCAGAGGAAAATGTCACACGGAGTGGAACACACAGCACACCTTCCTTCCAATAGCTCGCCTCGATAAGTCAATCAAATTCAATCGGTTCGTATAGATAAGTAAAAGAAATGGAGATTTTCGTGGCTGCCCCAGAAACCCAACGGAAACTATAAATTTTGTATGCAAACAAATTCACGGGGTGCAAGTATCTATTTCAATTTAAAAACGACACCTTATCGATTCCATAATGACTGTAAAGATTTAATAGGAGAACACCTGTTATCTGGTAAGGTATGTTTTGACAGTTCAAAGTGACTGCTTATCTGGGCGAATAAAACGCGTCTGCTGGTTAGTCTGTTATGTGGCAACATGGACGGCCATAATTTACCTCATGCTAAGCGAAGTGAAATGACGGTGTTAATCCGCCATTTGTCAGTATTTTTAAGGGTTCGAAGAGCTCGTACGGGCTTAAGCCAATGGTCCGTAAAATTGCGTTCTTTCTGTCCCCCCATTTATCATCATCACTGCGAGGCTGGAAAATCAATCAAACGACGGAAATTACGTAAAGTGGGAAAGTGGGAAGGAGGAAAACACGAAAAACCAGGGGAAAAATAAAAGAGAACCCTCCCAAGTGCCATTGCGTTTCCCCCCACCCCATTAAAAACGACAGAAAACAACGAAAACCTTTAAAACAAAGATTAAGAGGCAATAAAGGGCACGGCCGGCCGCTCATTAATTCAAGTGGTGGGCTTTTAAAAAGAAACGCGTGGGCCATCCTTCGGAGCACCCTAAAAACCAATGTCCATGCGAGTATACTTATATAAATGTACGATGAGTGCGCTCCACCTTGCGTTACTCGAATCGATGGACCGGCGAAGCGGCAGTGCGTAGGCGGTAATTTAACCCATGCATGATAATTGTTTTGATTACTCTTAGCAGATATGGATGCATGTGTGGTGGGTATTTGAATTGAAACAATTAATCGCGTAGTAGGCGCAGTAGATTAGGCCGTTCGCTCGTGGTGATGGACGTTGCAACAGATAAATCACTGAATGTGCACCTGAATCTACATAGTTTGATTTATGGTCGTGATTGGGAGACCTCTATACAGCTGAGTGGATGTGATATGATGGGCGTTTAGGATGCTTGTAGGTCGATGCTTAATTTGTCGCTCATTCCGAGCATGTTAATTTCGATTAACCTGCAGGGAATGATGCCAGTCAAACAAGTTCGTTTCTAAGTAGTTATACGAAACTGCTCGTGGTAATTTTTGACAGCTGACAAAAGTTGCTAGCTTGGTGATGCATCCATGAGCGCTTGTGTATTGTGCGGGCTATTGAGTTATGCGCACAGTGCCCCCAGGATAGCTGTATTTTTAATAAATTTAAACTTAGTCTAACCACACATGTATTAGAGTGACAGTCTGTGCTGAGAATGACCACTTCTGTACACTTTTAAATGGTGCTGAAGCCCACGGTAATGTTGTAGCGCAGTATGAGTTGAATATGAGCATATTAAAAAAGAACCCCTTCGAATTGACAAATATGAAGTGAAGGTAGCACATAAGTCGTATCTAAGCTTAAAACTAATAAAACTGCGGCAACTGGCGAATTTTTCGCTAAGCTTTGTATAGGTGGACGCAACGAAGAAAGACGAACCTTCGATTTTCGCCAATTATAAGGCGTTTCAGCCAAACTCCACAAAAACCATAAATAGATCAATACCAAAGATGTGTCAAAGTTTGGTTCAAATCGGTAAATGCGTTAAGCCGTGAATCGGCGACAAACGAACACAATTTTAAGACTCAATTTTTATATATAGAGATATGCCTCTTTTTAAAAATCGAAATTAGGCACCAATGAAACTAGGCTTGTATTTTTTATAATTGGTTCTCAAGGCTCGATTCTTTCAGTTATTCTAGCACTGGCTTAAAATTACTTAAAATGTAGGCCTCGCGTTGAAAACCATCAGCGCTATACTGTTAGGCAATTTTTATCAGCTGTGTGCTCCTTTTTAAATTTGGCCTTCGTTCATTATGAAATCAGGCCCCAATTGAAAAAAATAAAATCAAAATAAAGACCCAAAAAGTCAAATTGCACCCACTGTGAAATGTGACCTACAAAATATTAAGTGAGAAGGTTAAAAATGAGTATAAGTAAGGCCCAATGTCCATCTTGAACCCGAACTTCAATAGATCTCTCTGCAATAAAAGTTAGTGTAATAAAAACATTAGCTTTTCAATTAGCTAAACACTCTTCGTTGTTATGTCAAAATATAGCCATTACCCAACCGCATTGGAATGTGTATAAACAAAGTATCAAGTACCCCCTGTTAACTATAATTGTGTAAACATTACAATTTCGAGCCCATGCCGAGGCTCTATTACATCAGCATAATTAGCATTAGTACTTTAACAGCTCAAGTCCACAGCCCAGCGCAATCAGTCAGCAAACTACCAAATATAGGCAAGCGCCTTGACTTCACTGCATGACCTCAAACGCCACTTCTCGTGGCTCGAATTAATTAAAAAAAAAACACAACATCTAATACAATTTAAATCACTTAACGCGAAACGTCAAAAAAAAAATACAAAATTATTTTACAACCTTTATCAGCTCAACTAAAACCAACGTCAGTCAATATGATTTATGTATTTACTCAATACTCATGCACACATTTTCACTTTCTAATTCCAGAATATAACAACAAAATCATTTGATCAGGCAACACACGCACCCAGTCTGCGGGCGACAACCACGAGTCAGAGACGTGCTCTCTTCTCTCCCTCTTTCACATATCAGCGACAATTTCGGCGTCCAATCAAAGCGCTCTCAATGTCGACGGTGAAAATTGAACGCCAACAAAGAATACTACAAAAATGCACACCCAGTGACAGTGACAGTGACAGAGGCACAGTGACAGAACCGAATATCCAAACGTCAATCGCCGACAGTAGACAAGAAGAAGAAAATGGCAATAGCGCGTTCACAAACTGTTGGTTATATTAAAATTTGGAAACATATCAAATGGCGATCAAACGCATCTAACAGCAGCAGCAATTTTACTATACTACGAGTGATACGATTTTAGTTTTTTGGCGCACACGTTATTTTTGACGTTTTCTGTCCAAGAGAAAGAAACAAAACAAACGAAAGAGAAATTCAGTTCCAGTTGAGCCACGGGAAAGTGGATTTTTCTTCCCTATTATTTATACCCTTTGTATACCGAGAAATATATTTTTCAAAAATATATTCCAATCTACGTAGTGTGTATACCAGCTTTAAGTTAAAAAAAAATATATATATATATATATATAAATATTGTCTGTGCCGTACTTAATTAAGATTAAACATTAGAAATATACTGACAAACATACGCACAAGAGAGCAGTTGAGTAAATTTTGTGCCATAAAATTTGAATCTGTCGCAACGAGCCAAAGTATTCCCAAATCCAATCCGTATCTGTCAAAGTGAAGAAAAATACCCCCATCAAGATGACGATATCCGAAAAGTCCCCATTATGGGATTCCAATAGCCAACATAATCACCAGCAGCAGCAAACTTC
Source organism: Cheilosia grossa (assembly GCA_963082955.1). Classification (NCBI taxonomy): domain Eukaryota; kingdom Metazoa; phylum Arthropoda; class Insecta; order Diptera; family Syrphidae; genus Cheilosia; species Cheilosia grossa. The sequence continues at coordinate 8,449,479 of OY720146.1, forward strand.
CTCTTCCGCCGGAGAAACACTATCATCGTCATCAGTATCAGCATCAGCATCAGCATCATCATCATCATCGTCGTCGTCGTCGTCGTCGTCGTCGTCGTCACCGACAGCATCGCCGTTGTTACAATTGCCACCCACCACAACCACAGGCAGCAGCAGTAAAAAGAAAAGGACCCCACCCCCCGCTGAGCGGGGAGGAACACGTTTGACACCACACCAGCCGCCATCAAATTCGACAGCAATACCTGGCAAGTCGCAAAAATATGAAAAAGCTGACAGGATACCCTCACATCACCAGCAGCAGAAGCAGCAGCCCTTTCAATTCCAGTTGAACGGCTTCGACGACCAGTCGCACTCACCCCTTCTGGGGGGCTACACGACCACATACGACTGCGAGGCGGGTGGTATGGTTACACCACACATACGGCCGTCATCGGTAACGTCTTCGACGGCAAGTCTGCTGCCGTCGCCGCCACCAGCTGCTGGTGGTTCTGTGAATTCTGGTCATCATTCCAATGGCAAGTACTGCGGAAATGGCTCTGCCAACGGCGGCACACCCAGCTACAACGGCACCAGCTGCTCATCGCTCGGATGCTGCAATATAATTACACGCTGCTGCATCGGATTGCCACTATTGAAGGCGATAAATGTGCGGAGATGTGTACTGGCATTACTCGCAATAACGGTGGTAACGATTTTCTATTACACACATTACTTCGATACGGGCGTCTTTGTGGGGTGAGTATACTTTGATACTGTTTTCTTGCTCTCCTTCCGTTCGCCGTTTAGATGGTTTTCCATTTTCTACCGCCGACTATTTTTTTTTTTTCTTGATATTTATGTTGAACTAATCGATTTGTAATGGTGCTGGTGGGTATTTTGGGGGTGGCCATGTGGGGTACGAGTCTAACCTATATCTATGTACTCGTATGTGTGGTGGAGAGTTTAATCGTGTGAACACTTACGTCAAGATGGTGTTTACATTTCGGGCTTAAGGAGAGTAATTGAGTGCCGGCTGGGGTTAGGTGGCGGTATGGTAGGTGGTCTTAGGAACTTTGTTTGCCTTGTTAATTGGAGTGGCCTTCCGCTCTCGTCGCGCGGGATACCTACTGCCAACAGTGTGTTGTTGTGTGGCTGGGAGAAAAGCTCAAACTGGTCTATGGTATTTGTTTTTGATGATTGTTTAGTGTTTGTTGTGTTGAACAAAAGTTACGCACTTATTTTACTAGAAAAAGTTGCGTATACGGCTGTTGTTTTGCAACTGTTCAGATGTTTAGCCAGGTGTGTTGTTATCTAACATAAGACAGGAGCAGTAGCCATGGCAATGCAGCATTACGGGGGCTTCGTATAGTTTGGGGACGACGGATGACATTAAGAAAAGTTTTAATGAAGTTCACCTTTTGGATGCGAAGTATTTGTCACTGAAGAGTGAATATAAAGTGGATCTATAGAGGCGAGAGTTTCCGTGTTGTGCATGCGACTAATAAAGTCAGCCGGCACTGTAAATGCATGTAGCTTCAAAGTCATTTATGAAAGTCCCATTTGCAGTCTCCATTTACTACACCTACGAGCAATTGGATTTGGTTTCTGTCAAAGTATGCTAGGGTGTTGGTCCAGGAGGGCAGTATTGTTTGTGCCGAAGGCCACTGGCTAACATATTTTGTAGTGCTGCCCGACTTTCACACAGAAGAATTTGACAGGACTGCTTTGTTAACAGCAAAGATACCGGCTGGACAAGCTGTTCTAAATTACTGTCTTATAGCAGGTAGGCGCTGCAGTCCGGGTTGGACCTGGGCGCCACCTAAGGAGAGGTCTTCCTCTACTTTGATGTCCCTTCGTGTTGAAATCGAAGACTCTTCGGGCCGGAGCATTTGGTTCATTCGCCCAATTTGTCCCGGCCATCTTAGACGACCGTTGCTCACTTCTTTGCCCAGGTCGATATGTCGCAGTGAACCGCATAGAGCTCCTCCTCCCAACCGTAAAAATTATTCGAAGAATCCTCCTCTCAAAGCGACCGAGGACATCTTCATCTGCTGCAGACAAAGTCCAAGCTTCAGCGCCATAAAGCAGGACTGGAACTATCAGGTTCTTATACAGACTTTCCTTAATTGTTCGAGATCGGACTCTACTACTTAGTTGTCTTCTGGGCCCAAAGAAACAGCGATTTGCAGGAGTTATATTTCGTTTCATTTCTGCCGCGAGGAATTTATCAGAATTTGAAGCAGAGCCGATGTAAAGGAAGCCCAAGCTGTAGATGACAGCTTTGAATATTGCTATCTTCACTTGATATTGCTCAGGTAGTTAGTCAGGTACAGCCCGTACAGTTCGTCGTACAGCGACATCAACCTAGCCAGAAGAGTGAAGGTCCAACGACTGAGGTGGCTGGGTCATGTAGAGCGAATGGCCGTGAATGCTCCGGCCCGGAAGATCTTCGAATCCACACCCGAGGGACGGCGCAGTAGAGGAGGACCGCGACTCAGGTGGCGCACGCAAGTGGAAGGGGACCTTAACCAACTAAGCGTGCGAAACTGGAGACAGCTGGCCAAAGACCGTGCTGGCTGGAGACGCTTGTTGGTTGAGGCCCAGGTGCACCCCGGACTGTAGCGCCACCTTAAACAAGTAAGTAAGTAAGTTAGTCAGGCAGGAAGTCTTTTCTGTCATCGCCCATGTTGAATGGTTCGTCTTGCCTGACAGCGGAATTTGTGTCGTCTTCTTGTCTCCAGAAGTGCATTTCCATTATCCACAGCACTGACTATGACTACTACAAGGTTTCCTTGAAAAGTCGCCCAACACCTTTGAAAGCCACGAACTAGCTTCGTAGACACCATCCATCAGGAGGTCATATAGAACTCGTCATCTGTCATATTTTTAGCAGCGTTTCCACATGTATCTAAAACGTCTGTTTTGAATTTCGCTAGGGTACGTTAAACGAGGTTTTAGAAGCCTTATACAGCCCTAGGCACTCTAATCGACCCATCTCTATGCAATCAATGGGAATAAAAAAGTTGAAATGAAGAACCGGAACCTTGAATGCGATACCCCTTACAGATTTTGCTTTCATATCCGTAACAGCTTTCCGCTCCACGTCTACAGCCGGAACATCTGATTGGAAAATACTGTCCGCGAGTCGTATACAGATGACACCTTCACTTCAGGTCTGAATCGTCTGGTTTTTTCGAGCCATCTGTCTGAATTGCAATCTGTCATTTCCTTTCCCGACACTTCTGATCTGAATCTAAGTCTAAGTCTCCATCTTTCACACGATAACTTTTGATTTCGTACAGCGAATCCAGAGCGCATTACATGCAGTTGGATAGACGTGACTGAAATGCAGAAGTCTGTTCAAAAATGCCTGTTTCGAAAAGTCGCCAAATAAAAGATCGGAATCGTATTAACTTCGGGAGGGTGGCTCGCTTCGCTCCCTCGACGGGACTGTGAGCGCTACAAAGGAACATTTCCGCTGCAGTCTCTACCTCCAAACATTTGACTGATATCCAGAAGTCTGTTCAAAAATTAGTGTTCTCCAAAAGTCGACACATAAGAACATGGAAATAATAATTTTGTATAATTTTTTGAAGGGTCGCTCAAAGCTGTCTCCACATCCAAACCGTCCTCGAAATGATCCGTAAATACTATTTAAACCAACTGTCCACTGATGGCAGTATGTTGCGAGATAAGATCACCCCAATTGAATTCCATTTTTAATCCACTCACACCCGCTCTGACTGTGATTTAATTTGAAATCATTAAAACCTCCACAACGCATTTAATTAGCTAGAGATTCAAATACACAATAAAAATTATATCTTTCTACAGAAAAACAGAAAGACAGTTGTTGGGACAGACAACACCACCACACATCGTCTGTCTAAAGTCAATCGGATCTGCGATTTATTTTAATTTATTTCAAAATAAATTCCATTTCGGGAATCGCACTTTAAATTCCCTCCAAATCCTTTTTACAACTTATTAACTAGCAATAATCCCATTGAATGGCCCCATCCATTCAGAACGAAATGATGCCTCATGAATGAATATTTGCTCAATCCACCTATAATAGAAAACAGGCAAAATGTATTTTCTTTTGTATTCATTTTTGCGCTGCTCCCTCTGTTTGGTATTCAAAGCGGGTTTCAGTGATTCTTTTTGCCTTCACTCTCTCGCTGATGTAATCTATGCATACGAATACACATGTATTCAACTGAATATCCTTTACTGTATAGTTAGAGGGATACATATGCAGAACAAAAACCGCCAAACAGGAAACGGAATGGTCGAGGGGATATATGAATCTACCAAAGCATCTTTTTCACACTCAAATTAATGTTCAATGCATAAATTTTCACTTGAATTTTGTGCTGGTGTTTTTTTTTTCTATCTTTTTTTTTTAGCATATACTTCTTGGTTGGTTTTGGTAAATTTCGTTTATTTTTTTTCTCCATCCATCCACACTTGAACGGGAAGGAAATGGAAAATACTGGCACATGCAACACATAAATAACCATTGGTGGGATAATAATTTTTTTTTCCCCTACCCCCAATATCAGTTTTGCCATCCTTCGTTTTGTGCGACTATCACTCAGACTCAGACGAGAGAGACGGAGAGTGACTGAGCAACATCCAAGGAAAACCAATTTTTTTTTTGCTGAACTTTCGCAATATAAATTTGGATGGTGGAGCATCCTTCTTGTATGGCAATATTTTTTTGTATTCAATTACTTTTATTACCGGCGCAACTTTAAAGGAGCGATAAGATATGAAAAAAAATATGCACAATGCTTATTCTGTGGCATTGTTCATTTCATCAGGCGGAGATATTGAAAGGACATGTAGACAGTTCCACGGAGTACTGCTGCTGGCAAAAGTGCATCAGCTTTCTTTTCCTGTCCTTTCGTAAAGAACAAAAAAAAAAAGAAGAAAACGGAAGGAACCCGAAGTGGATGAAGAAAAGGAACGGCAACGCGGAGAAACAAAAAGCAAATACACTCCTTGATAGACATCTTGATTGTGGCAGTCTGGCGGAAATAATAAATGAAGAACTCGAGTTGAAATGGCATTTTCCGGTGAAGGAATTTCCATGTGGTGAAATGTGGTGTTGGCCACTGTCGACTTTCAACCTCTGCGCAGTGCGAGGGAATTGCAACTGTCCCCCCACCATCATTGCATGTTTTACCCAACGGAAATCTAAGTCTAAAGTTTTTGTCGTTGTTTAGGTTTTAATGGACAACATTTTATGTAAATTGAGTAAAAGGGTTGTATGTGCCATGGGTGGGGCGGGGGGGGTCAGCTGACTGATTGAATATCCTGCAGAGGATATAATTGCTTGTTGTAATGGGTAGGGCTGTCACGTGTTACTGTCTGTGTTTCTTTTGAGGGCCCTACGATGGCAATTAGTCAGAAATGGAGCGATGTTCGATTTGTTGACACAGTCAAACTGTCCTACTGCCCTTTATATTCTGGGTGCGGCACGGTGGAGTATTGCCTTTGGGAGCGATATTCAAATGTGCGGACAGAGCGCTTGGATATCGATTTAGTTGTCAGCTTAAGTAGCGCCTGTTGACAGGAGTTTTCTATTGCGTAAATCAACAAGCCAGTTGATATTGCCTGTGGCAAGACACGCGCGGGAGTTCAGTCCTTCCTCATCACTGCGATTGACCAAAGGGGTATTTTCTAAATATGTATATACTTAATGACTCTGATATCCGCACGCACAGACTTATACAGTGAATGTCGTTGCACAGTCTGTTTGATCACCAGCAAGGACAATCGCCTTGTGACTTCTTCAAAAAGCAACAGCAAAGGCCTGTGGAACTCCGCTTTCAAAAAATGATAGTCAAGTCAAGTCAAGTTCCACCCAACTTTAACGAATTCAAAGAACGACCAGCGAAATGAAACCAAATCAATAAACCAGCGCATCCTTTCCACCGGCTTGCGCCTGGGACTGGGACAAAACATTTAATGAGAGGTGACAAAAACGATTAAGTGGATCTACAGTATTGCTTGCATGCAACGTTCAGTCTGGTGCATAGCTCTCTCGTCAAAAATGACTCACACGCACTTGTGGGTCATTTCATTTCGCCCTAAATTGCCCCTCTGGCACAGCTTGTTCCTCGATATTGGACACGTCCCAACGTCGTCTGCCTTGTCATCGCACATGAAAAGTAATTTGTTTACATTCGACCGCGATGTCAATTACGTCAAACCAGATATTGTGTTGCGGGACATGAATTCGTTTCGTATACAGATGTGCGGAAAGAGAGAGAGAAAGAGTCTTGTCGCAGTCATACTCATAGTGCATTGAACTATACTGTCGAGTTCCAATCAGAATTAGCATTGACTGCTCCTTTGAGTTTTTAAGTTCCTTAAAGTTTAGGGGATTTTTAAGTGTCCAATATAAATTTTTCGAACTCACAATTCTACCTACCTAACAAATATTTGGTGCGAAGGTTTAAAATGCTTATTATAAAGGCCCAGTGAAACTGAGTACAACTGTCATGAAAGAGCTTTTCAATAAGCCGTTTTTGACTTGGCATAAAATTGTAGATCCCTTCCATTCTTCCCAATAGTGAAAAACTCACAAAAAAACGAACAATTCTTCCAACCAATCGTCGTTTTGTATGAGTTTTTCTAGGCCTAGGGTCCCTACGGACCTGTTGGGCCAACAATTATTTTTTAAATTGATTTAAAAGCCTCCTTCTACTGGTGAAGTGGGCGGTACACTTCGGTACGAACCTGGGTGTCAACTAACTAGCCTCAACAATGAGTCCGGTCCGTATAGCCAGTTGCCTTCAGTTGCGCACCCCAAATTGTTTGAGCTTCTCTTTTCGAATACATCGCTACATGTCCGCATTGTTCCACCCTTCTCAAGCTTCCAATTGTGCAGTTTTTTACCGACCTTGTAGCTTGCATATTTCGTGGCTAGATCGTTTCGTCGAAAACTGGTCAACCCAAACGGGACCAATTTTGATATGAAGAATTCTTCGGCCGGGGATATCTTCCACCGTTTTCGATGGGGTCCATACTTCAGATTCATAGAGGAGGACTCTGGTTATTACAGTCTTGCAAAGGACTAAAAAATGAAACTCTACATTTGAAAAATACGGATCAAGAAGGTGAAGAGAGCCAGACTCTACTTTGGCTTAGACAGTCAGAGATCGTGGAAAGAGGTGGACCAACGAGACCCGCGCCTACAGTTCGACGGCAATCCTCTGGCCCAACGAAAGGAATAGATGCCAGTGGTTCTATAACACAAAACTGAAAGTCCACAATAATTCTAGTCGTCTTTCCCTTTATTCCAAAAATTTAACTCACAAACGAATAATTGATGAACGTGTTGCGCCCCAGTTTTTAGTCAACTTTTGGACCTCTAACGCTTTATAACAGAAATTTGAATCGTTTGTAGAAATTTACAAGTTCCGGCGGCCTAACTTCGTTATGCCCACTCTACCCGGCTCATATTTTTCAAAGCAAACATTCCGAAGGTTACAGCCCACGCAAACCAGACTCTTTTTCCTGTTTTCGTTGACCAATTCCATAAAAAATAAACAAACCCTTCGTTTTCATATCAGTATAACAGCCATCCTCTTCACATTTACATATTTACAAACCTTTCCAGTTCAGTGCCGGTCATTTATTTATTTTTATTTATTTTTTTCAAACCGACATATCCTCCGAGGCAAAGTTTATTCGTCAAATTGACCCTTTAAAAAGGAAGCAAGCAACCGAAGCAGCAGATTTAGATTACAAAGCCATTTTCCTGCCAGAAAGGTTCCGCCTTTGCTTGTAATAAGCTTATGATGCCTTTGGCCCACACCATGCCACCCTACGGCACACAAAATGGCAAACGAAAGCGGAATAATGAAATAGAAATTCAATTGTGAAATAAAAACGTACATTCTCCTTACACCGGCTGCACGAGTGCGCCTCTGCCTATGTGTGTTTGTGTGTGCCACTCAAAACGTTCACGCGGCATTGTACGTGAACATGACCTACACACTACACACTGTGTGAGAAAGCCATTGCCATATAGACAGAGAGATAGACACGCCACTCCACATTCTGGACACGTAACCGTTGGCAGTTTATGAATGAAGCACTTGAATCCCATCCCACCGTATCCACATCCATTTTGTATTTGTTTGACGCCTGTCGCCTTTCGTTGGCGCGCTGACGCTCAGTTTAGTATGTTTACAACGTACAAATTATTTTGCAGTAAAATCATCACTATTTGTTTATTTATTTTGTAACAAAAAGCGCGTCCGATTCAATGCGGAAATTTGCATGCCCTCTCCCATCGGCGACACATTTTGCGCGTGATGTCATAATACAGAAGAAACCAATTCCAAAATCAATTCGAACGCTAGAGCCTTGCGTGTATATTTTGTGTATTTTATTGGCTGCACAAATGAAATTCAAATGAATTGGCGTCCTTTGGAGAGATTTCGAGAAAGAATTCCAAATGTTTGGTGGTGTTTTGTGTTGTTTCGCAACCGCAATTTGGTATAAAAGTCAGAAAAGCGCACTGGAGAGAAATCGTTGGCGTTTTTGTGTGTCTTGAGGGATTTAATAAGTTTGAAAGAAAAAATGTTTACAAATTGCAGCATAAATTCCCGAAAAAAAAAAACATTTTCCTTGTTTTGGGAATGTTTTGCTATCTCGTGGGTATCCAGGGGGACTCCACCTATACCACATGAATTGGTTGCTGGAAATGTTCTTCTTTTGCGGATCAGTTTGGGATGGTTGTGCAGCTGTGTTGGTGGTTTGCGGGGACATCCCTATGGGAGATAGCATTGGGGAAGTTCATTGAAACATGATTAGGTTCGAGGATAGTAGGGAAATTGAATTTTATCCAATTTTGTCCATCCCAGAAAGAACAATACTCGTAGGTAGTCGAAATCACATTTGCGTTCTCCGTCATTAAATTAATAGGAAACTCGTTTTTTTTGTCGTACCGTTTACGGTGTTCTTTCAACACCGATTTTTATGAAACATGGACCAAAAGAAAGGCGACTATCAGTAAACAAAACGGAAAACTACCTTCATCCTAGAATGCGGTGGAATTTTGGGTTTTCTAGAAGGTATGACTTTTCAATGAACAGCAAGCGAAAAGTTTAACTACAGTATTTTTCGAGACGATGCGCTATATTTAATGTTTTTAAAAATAGTATTGTATGCTTGAGGATGTCTAATTTAAATAAAATGTGGGACTGGAATCTAAAAGAGGCAGACATGTTTTTTTTAAATCGAAATAAAACAGAACTCATATTTCATTACTTAAATTTAAAACTTTTGGACATTTAACGCTACACGGGTTATTTTGACATTTGAGACCACATCGGTTTGGAAGGGATACTAAGCAAAAGTCGTCCTCAATGGCCCAACCACTAAAGAAGCCTTTTTCGGAAGTTTTCCACTCGTAATCATGGCAGCGGGTGCATTGTCTGTCTTAGGCCGGCAATTGTGAAATAAGATCTGGAGAAAATTGTTGTAAATAAGGGGCTTCATATAGCCCCACAAGAAAAAATTACCAGAAACTAGGGCAAGCTATAGTTAAGGTCACGGTTGCCACAATGGTCGTTTGTGACCAAATTTGGTCATTATTTTTTCTCTTGGTCACATTGTCATTTTTTATTCTATTTTGTCATTTTCTTACGAAATGGAAAAAGAAACACGGCCTTAATTTGTATGCAACTTAAAGCGCGTTTCTTCTCGTCTGATTGTTCTTTGTTTACGAAATATTTCGGACTTAAATTATTTTGGTCATTTTTAGCTGCAGATGGTCATTTTTATTTCCAATTTTGGACACAAGTTTTATTTTCAAGTCACAACCGTGGTTCAGGTCCCCTTCCAAAAGAGATGTGTCACTCATAGAAAATTTCCTCGAAAAAGCCCATTAAAAGTGTTCATGTGTTGACTGTGGCTCATCTTATTGAAACCATATATCCTCCAGTGCCATAGCTTGAGTTTGTATAGAAAATATCCTGGATATCGTGCTAAATTCCCGGTAATAGCACAACCGTTGACTTCGTACAACCAAACGTCAGACCTCTGAATCAGCAGCAAGAAAAGGTCTTATCTTTAATGTCGCGCTTATCAGTCTTTAGGCTGAACAGTTTTGTCTTTATCTTACCCTTAGAAAGTGTTTAAAGCTGAGACGGTCATCAATAGTCAAACTCAAACCTTAGGAAGTGTTTAAAGCTGAGACGGTTATCAATAGTCAAACCTTAGAAAGTGTTTAAAGCTGAGACGGTCATCAATAGTCACTTCTAGGCAGCGTTGTCGTTTGGCCCCTTTGGGATTCAATTGACCTTTTTTTTTAATCTCAAGACCATTGGGCCCCACTTTTTTTAAAAATAATCAAAATGGCTTCAAGTATATTTAAGTAAGATTTCATTCTTTATGGACCGAAAAAGAATGCAAACATTTGAAAAAAGGGTTTTCTAAGTGTGTGTGCTATTTTAGTATTTTATATGGAGGCCCTTTTTTGGCAGGGCCCCTTTTAATTCCGCTTTTTGAGGTTTTTCAGTGGCAACGCAGCTTTTGAGGTAGTAAATAGACGGTTCAAAGGCCGCCATCTTGAAATTTTATATAATTGTATTTAAAAGACTCTGCTTCCTTATATGAGCTGCGCGTTGAAAGCTCCAAGCCAATCACCCATCTACGTAAAGTTGCGACTGCCTGTTCAGTCCGCCGAGTTCTGTTCAAAATCTTTCATCGTTTTTTCCAATAAACAATATTCTTAGAATTTTTCAGAAATTCGACATGCGTAACGTTCGACATCAGGGGGCTTGGGATAGAGCCTTGTGGCACACCGCTAGCTACCTCGTACCGCTTTATAAACTCATTGAAACTACAATGGAGGACTAAGTATATTCCGTCAGCGGTATAAAGTCTCATAACATCGGCGACCCGGGCACAAAGTCGGACAGATATAACTTCGAAGTAGTATAAGTCTTAGGGCTCTACAACTACAAAAAGCAAAGCTTCTATTAATCACAGGTTGTAACCTCAAAAGTAAAGTACGCATAGTCTCCATACAAGTCTTCGAGTATGCAGAGCAAAAGCTTGGAGGGAACAGCTTATAGTTTTCTTTTGCGAACTCGTAGTGAAAGCCTCCTTTTATGTAAAAACTATTCAGGCAATACTCCTAAAAAAACTTTAAAGAAATTTGGAAAAGCGTCGGTTTTAATAAGGCACAGCAATTGCAGCCTTCAAAATTGAAGCTCTCTCGGTTCCATCGCAGAGTTTCTTACTGGAACGTTTTTTTTTTAGAGATTGACTAACGAGAGTTGATACAGTCTTATTTTTTACAAAGGGATATAAAATTTCAAGAACGTTGTAAATTCAAGTGGAGCTCTACAGAATTTAGCCGACACTTATGGTAGTTCTTAAAAAGCAGCTATCCTAACTCTTTTTGACGATGAGATTGCTGACAGTTCCTCGACGAGTATACTTCTTGATCTGAGTCAAACATCTCGTTTTTAGAAGGCAGACATTTTTTTTTTCTAAACCCTTGCAAATAATTCTTACGGGTGAGAGTTTGTATTTCCAGATTGAAAGTTTGACTATACGGGACAAAGAATAAATGTTTTTGTACAAGAGAAAGATCTATTATGATATACAGATTTTTTTTTAATCTCAAAAAGTACTAGATGTATAAGACTTTTCCTCACGACATGAGTTCTGCAGTCGGCACCTCTGCGCAATTTCTAGAGTTGTAAGCTTGACATCAAGTTGGTATAGGGGTTCTCTATAATATCCGTCAGAAAATATTTCTAAATTTAGTTAAAAAAAATCTCGTGGTCCCAAAGTATGCAACGATATTTACAACTTTCGATCGCCATTGTCATAAAATAAGACTGTTCCTTCATTACTTCTGTGCATGCACTTGAACTGATATTTTGACGAAATTACCCTTTTTGATTTCAAATAAAGACCTTTTTTGATAAAACTCCTATTTCTCTTTGCAGATTCATTCACCGTGACACACGACCTGCGCCGCTAGTTCACTGTCGAATGCTAAACGACAAACACGTGCTGGGCTCGTCACAAACACCCGACCATCGATCGGAAGCCCGACTGCGTATCGATCCAAAAGTATTGGTCTTCGTCGAGACAACATATTCCCAACTGGGGCGAGACATTGCCGAGCTATTAGTCTACAATCGGATAAAGTAAGTTTTTCACTCCTTGGCACACATACACCTCCTTCACCAACAACTGGTCAAATGTTCAATTGAATGCGACTTGACTGTGCGACATCCTTGGGCGGCAAATCCCTCCAAAGGCCCCAAGATGATTATTTCCTGAACTCTGTGGTTTGTTTAGAACGTAGGTAGTCGGTGGCTGACTGATGGATCCCCCAACATATACAGACTCGGGCTGTTTAGAAATTAATCTGCTTAAGTTGTGGGGCAACGTTGTACCGAGCCAAATTAAATTTCCCCCCCTTTGTGACGGACCACTGTCCTCTGACGATGATGGGTTTCTGTTTTGCGGGAGAGTACGACTCCGAGAAGATCATAATCCCAACGTCACATCATGGGAACAACAATATTCAACATTTCGAAAGAGTACATCTTACATGTGTGCACAGGCAGACATGTGCTTTTCGAATGTCAGCCACTGGGATCATTAAAATAATTGCTTCTGGCATTGATGCAGACTTACAATCAGCCTTAGTATTCAAGTCTGCTGAGATGTGACATTAAATAGGGATTTGGAAGCTGGCAAAAACATTATGATACACAAATCCTTCGTAATCTTTGAGAGGGCTCTTGATTATATTGTTGGGGTGCTGTGCTCTTCGTGCAGCACTATAAATCAGGAGAGTTTACCATGTAGAAGTCCTTGTTGTGTATGGTGTGCGGATTTGGGTTAAAGTACAAGGGATATGTAATTATAAATAAATCCGGAGGGTGGAGGGGTGGTTAGTCTGCATTGTTGTCAATTATGTCTTGCGATGGGATATCCTTGTACGATGATTATTAAATACATCACCGAAGTGTGTAGACAATTTTGGTAGGTGGCTATATTAATGCTGTCGTTGGAGGAGCCATTCATTTGCATTTGTAATGGCCGAATGGGATAAGCTTTGTCAATTGTGTGCACGTGCGGCACTGCTGGGTTGTTAAGAGATTCTGGGTCAGTCTAATGGATGTTCTTAGAAATTAATTACTGTACGGGGGCGATGATGTGGAACAGTGTGTCTCAGCAGAGCGTGTGACGGCTTTTGATGGGTATGGGCAAAACCACTCCCATTTTGAGGCCCGGTTGGTGATGTGTAACCGCTGAAGGTTCTAATCAAACTTGAGGACAGAAATTCATTTAGGTTAAGCTAGTCAGGATTTTTGATACATAACCCTGGCAGGCATTTGAATGTAGGGAAAGGAGAATAGTCCCAACAAAGAGAGCGATTGAACGTCTTGTTTAGAATAGTTTAACGGGCAGTTCACTCCTAAAGAGTGAGTTATATTTCAATTTCAATTTCACCATATTGCAGACGCGCGCCACCGTATAACTCGTAACTTGCCAGCTGTATGGCCATCTTTGGTTTATATTCAGCTCTTTTCATTCTTCATTAAAGTGAAAGGTCTCGTGGTTAAAGGCTTTCATCTTTTCTTATGGCACGCAAATGTCGCTAAATCGCTCAGACTTTAGACCTTGGTGACACCATCTGCCCACGAGGTGTAGACGTACTTCATTCTTAAAGGGATCTATCCAATTTTAAGCCTAAATGGAAATTGACTCTTCAATCTGTCTTTAAGTTCCTGCATAGAAAACAACCTGTCGAAATTGTACGTGGCGTTTGTACGCCTATCGCCGGCAGATGGACACATGTAGTCTTTTGCCGTCTTCCCGTCAACGTGACCTGATAACCTCTGGTAAAGGCTGAAAAATTGTTCAAAGATTTCTCAAAACCGTCCTCAGTTCGCATTGAAAAACATTTATGAAGCTGCATTTTCCGTGGCTGCAACTTAGCCGCCGCAAAAGGTTGGGAAATACCTCGAAGTTCTCAAATCTTATTCATGTCCTACACTGAAAAACATCACGTGTTGCACTTGCTTAGAACTTCCCTACCGGAGAGGGTTAAGGAACGGTTCGAAAAGCCCCTCAATCTTGTTGTTAGTGTACACCCAATTGCATTTTCTTGACTCACAGTAAGCTGGGCAGCGCAGCGAATTTTACATGGAAAAAACTTTTCCGCCCAAAAAGCAAAAGAATAATAAGCGCTACGTATCTATATGCCCAACCTATATCTCTCGGTTAAGTCAAGGTTATAAAAAGATGTAAGATTAGCCGATACAACCTTTGTCGCTTCTATTAATTTCATTAACGACTTTGTCTTCTAATGAATGTGTGGACTGAGATGTGTCCTTTTTGTGATTTAAATCAGATTTGTCACTCCTCAAAACTCTATATATCACGAATGAGGGCTAGATCCTTGCCTTGTCAGCTCGACAGTTGTTCGCTACGACAGTTTTTACGAGCTTTCTCCACTATCAGCGGCGCCATTTCTGCAACAACCAATCCAGCATCGTCTTATCCAGTACAGAAGCCGGCACATATCCAGCAAACTAGTCGATTCGCATTTCTTTCGCCTCGAGTTTCCCGCAAGAGGATTTTATTCGCCGGCGAGTTCATCTCAGAATCCCTGGCGCATATAAAATCGGTTAAGTCCTCGTTGTAAATGTCGATGGAGGAATCACCGGCGATTCTCCAAAAACCCCCGCGAAAGAACAAAATGCGAACATCTGGAGGAAGTTTATGCGAATCGGTTGTAAAGAAGAATACGAGTCACAAATGGGTCATATGGGAATTTTAATTAAAAAGTGGACTTGCTTTACTTCTAAAAACAGTGTCCCCTTGGTTGGTCACACATAACCTTAAATATCTTCACATGTTCTATTTCCCGTCGGTACCTTTCTGGACAAGATCAAGTGCAGGTTTTTCCGTTGTCAGACACAAAATGGGATTCCAAGTAAAATGTCGGATGCATTTATTTTTTTTGATTCACACCTATCGTCCCTTTTGAAGATTAAAAAATTGAACCAAAAGACACCCGAAGGGAGTTCGATAACATTTTCACACTTCCCCACACTCGCTTTTTTCAAGTTTAATTTCTAATATTTAGTAAGGACGCTACCCATTTGGTTTGCCTTTGAACAATTTCAACTTTGTGAGGTTAGGTCTTCCAAACGTTGCCCTAAACAAAAGCGATTGCACTGCCTTCTGATTTGTTTTTATTTTGGACAAGTAAATCGCCATAAAACCTGTAAATACCTACAATGAAGTCAAATCGAATTTAGGGCTTAATTTGGTTTACGACCCGGAAACCCGTACATACACCCTACCAACTCAAGGCAAACAATATTTGCAGGCCACAAGCATGAGCAGCTGCGGACGCTATTCTTGTTCTTTTATGTCATCCCATACCTCTAATGGCACTCATAAATTTTAATGAGTACTTAGGAATTCCCTCCCATACTCCTACAGCTGCAGCCCCTAAGCTAAGCCAAGAAAACGGCGGAACACACATGAATTCCGACCTCTGTTTGTCGATTTTTCACATTCGCCCACATTGTGAGTTGTTTGCCTCTTTATATTCGACGAAATTGCGAGAGATGCAAGGAATTCCTTGCGTATACTTGATAGCAAAAGCAAAAATAGCAAAGAAACTGTTCTATTGTGCACAAAGATCTTCTGCTATAGATGTGCGCACTCTTGACAGGGGTGCACCATGGAACAGGAGAATCGCAAAAAAAAAAACGAAGACATCTTTCCATCCACTATGGGGTACTGTTGCGTGTACTCTATCGAGTGCAGCAATAACAAAGGATCATATTTCCTGCATCCTGCTTCACAAGGACTCTTCGTATTAAGAAGAAGAGCAGATTTCTGTTCTTTTTTCTCATTTCGTTGGAGAGAAGATAATTTGCCGTCGGTAACGACATTTTTGAGCTGCACCATGCATCGGCGGGTATTTGAACCTGGTTCTTGTGTTCTTGGGAGTGGCGATGACTCAACTCCACCGTATTTATGTACGCGAGAACGTGCACAACGCTATGAAGCAAAATCGCATCATACGAACGCTGGCTGCTGTAACGCCGTCATCAGCGCCGCTATATTCATAAAACAACAAACGCCACCGCCATCTGTTGGTGTGAGAGTGATGGGCTCCGCAATTGGATGCTAGACTTCAAACGAAGGTGAGCCACCCTACCTCCGAGTAACAGGGGAGGGAAACAACCGTTTCCAAGCAAGAAGTTAAGGCTGCCTCCTTGAACCGTTAATTTGAGTTTTTCTCTGCCCCGTTACAAAAAAGAAAAACCTCTATAAATCACTTGAATAGACGTTAAATACAATACGCAAAGAGCGAGCTCCCAGAGAGGGGGCCGAAGGATATGGGGGTTACGTTTAAACTTTCAAAGTTATTATTTTGTGTTTGCCTTGACTGGGGGTTTGTGTGTGTGGAAGTTTACCCTTTTGCAACAGAGAGCGGATTGTTTGCAAGTGCAAAGGTACAAAACAACGAGCGCTGGTATTGTTGTGCAAGGACATAGCTTCTCTGCTGCTTAAGGGGGGAAATTCCTGAGAAGCTTATACATAAAAAGCCACGCTACGAAGGAGCAAAGTTGATTATGTGCTTATCAAAACGTTTAAATACTCCTTGGTAATCTTTTTTTCATGCCAATAAGCAAAAATAGTTTCCTCTGCTGCTGCTGCTCGTATATTGTTTGGGAAAGGATTTTACGAATTTACCTTTCGCTGGGGATGCGACTGCCAATGGGGGAGTGGTGGGTGAGGGTGGGGACCGTCGTGTTTGCTCTTATTATGTATGCGAATGGCTGGAGGAAGCGTACAATGTCTCGGAAATAATTAAATGTAATGAATTTCGTGTCAATCTACTGATCCATGGTGTAAATTGCGCAACCCAAGTAGCATTTGGTGGTTGCACGATTGGGGTTTATATGCGGCAGGTAATTTGAAAGCACATATGTGTTTTCTGGAATTAGGTGGATAAACACGGTCGTGAGAGAGACGTTTTAAATCATCACCTATACAGAGTGGAGTTTTCACTATATTTTGGCTTTGCCGCAATTACTTGCTTAAATGGTTTGGGTGATATTTTTGACAGAAACCTTCAAAACGATGAGGGATAATGTTGGGAACCGTCAAGTCTAAATAAGGGACGTTTAAGTCAACAAAAAGGAGCAAGGAAACGCGATATATATTTAAAGAAAACCTCACTTTGGGTAATTTTATGTGTGCTTTTTAAAAGCGACTGGAATGTTATTTATTTCTTTGCGTAGAATACTCAATAACGATAATTTTTACATAAAATCGTGCTCTTTGTAATGCATGTTGCTTAGGTTTTTATGATTGCTGAATCGATTAAAATGATGAACAGGGAGGTACATTGCAAGCGCGTACTAAATCAAATAACGATATGAGTTTTTGAAAGTCGAAGCTCTCCGTAAAGCGTAGTATGCAGATGATCCGAAACGACATTTTCTGGTGGTCTCCAAATGGACAGCGAAACGTTTGCGGAAAGGCAGCGGCAAATAATCTGTGGAGAGTTCCATCAGCTGCTGCAAAAGTAGCAGTGTTGCCATCACCGGCTATTTATATCCGATTTGGATTCTCGAACTTTTCGCTATCTCCTTAAAATTGTCATTTGGGAATTATCCTAATTTACACGTAGACTATATAAAGTTTGGTAATTTTTAGGCTCCTTAGGTATTTATAAAAAAAATGCATACTTCAATTGCGAACGTATTCTTTTGCGTATAAGGCCCCAGTTACATAAAACGACACCGTAAACATTTTCTTTTGCTTTCTTTGACCACTTTTACTTGATGGTTAAACTCAATCTTGGCCTTCAAATGTTGCTTATGAATTATAAAGTTTGTTTATCAAAATAAATAAGCAAATTTTCTTTAACTTTTCTTAAATTTTCCATACGAAATACTTTTTCCGAACAACTTCTCAGTTGATTCCACAACAAAAAATTAAATCATTCTGAAATATTTAATTTCATAACCGTCATCTGTCAGGAATTTTTTTTTTTCTGATGGAATCCAATCAGTGTTAGTTGATTTGTTTTAATTCTTTTCGTAGGGAACATTTTTTTCTGACAGCATTTTTGCTTTAACATTGTCGTCTTAAAAACAATTTAATTGAGAGTGCCAATGAATTACAAAAAATGTGCATTTAATTTTGGTTATTTTTGGCGCCAATATTTTGCAATTTGGCTCCATACCTCTTATAAAAGCTGGCAACCCTGCAGTACAAATGTCAAATTTTCGCAAGCAAATAATGTCCCGGACAATAAACGTGTGCGAAAAGGGAGTGGAGAATGGTACCAAGCAATCTACTACAATTACCCACTTTTCCACCTTCTTTTCGCAGCAGCTGCGTACTGCAAAACGAAAAGGAGAGCGACATTTGTCGTTCATGATTTCGTTGTGTGACTTTTGTATGGGGTTTTTCGTTTCGGATCCTCTGCGTACTACGCTTGAAAGGCAATTTTCGCAAGTTCTGGTTGGAGAGTGTTAAGGCGCCTACTGTACTATTTTATAAGCTCTTACAGTTTATAAGCTTTATAGTCGTAGTTTCTGTTTTCTGATTCTGTTTTTAGACTGGAATATATTACTAACGTTGGTTTGAGGTGTCTATCATTGGAAGTAGGGTTCGTATTGGACCGATATCCTTTCAATATATAAGTTAGATTATGGAGATTTGTTTTTGAATTTGCATTAGCATTTATAAACTGAATATCCGGATGGACGTGTGTCGGGTGCAAATGAAGTGGGATTTTCTGATTGTGCAAACTCCAAGTGGTTGGAATTATTTTAAGGTGCATATCAAAATGGTTGAAGGAAATAAGAAGTGGGTTATATTTAAAAAAAAAAAAGTTTTCCGAAGCTGTTATTGCGTTTTTATTGGAAATGGGGCCTTGAGGTTATTTAAAAAATAAACACTAGATATGCTTCAATAGATCGGGAAACATAAATAAGTAAAAAAAAATTTCGATTTTATTGAGAAAAACTAAGGTTGGGAACTTATTTAGAACACTTTAACATGTTTTTTTTTTTGTTCATCAAAATCTTTAGAGTGTTTTTTTTTTTGTAAAATTATACAGAAAAAACAGTAACAAATATTACAATGTTAAGTTTTAAAAATACTATTGCTAAAAACTGAGTATAAGATATTGTTCGGGATGTAAGCATCAGGTACTTGGCTTTTTAAGTTTTATCCAAATCGAAAATGGTTCTTTCGAGATATGAGCAGATTCTAAAATTAGCGTTTTCGGTGATTCGCATTGAAAATTAAGGATGCAATAAATTTTAATACATCAATTTAACCCTTAGTATGCATTTTTGTTAAAATCGTTAATGCCGTTTTCAGGTAGACTTAAGAAAACGATTTTTTTCAAAAATCCATTGTACGAAAATATAGAGAAAAACTGAGTTTGCTATTAAGTTGAAAACGATATAATTGTTTAGAAATTAATTTTTGTAAGAATCGTATGGACCGTTTTCGAGATATGTCCAAATTTCAAAAGTCGGTACTTTTGTTAGATTTTTTAGCGAAAAACTGAGTATGCAGTCATGTTAACCTCACCAACTTAAGTTCAAATATCAATTTTGGTTGAAATCGTTAGAGCCGTATTCCAACAAATCAAACTGGTACAAACATTTTGGGAAGTATAGCATTGATGTTGAGGTTACCTTACAAATGAAAAAAAAAAACGGCCCCCAACTATAAGCCCCCAAACTCCAAAACCGAAGTTTGATCGAAATTGGCTGTAGGCCTCCGGACAGACAAACGGACAGAATATCGCGACCCACTTTTTTGAGTTGCTCTATGATCGTAATGTCCGAATTGATTATCATCTTTTTTTTTCAATTTCAATATTTTTCTCTCAATATCCGTATTCAATAAAGTTAAGGCAAATAGTTTTAATTGTGTTTTTAAATAAAACTCTTTATTTAAAAAAAAATGTCTGCCTTAGAAATTTATAATTCTGTGGTACTAAGTTTAAGTAGCTTATGTCACTTTTGGTAATTTTTTAGTGTGAGCAAAACAAATTTATCTTATGGTTTTTAAATCTATAGTCCAAATAAACCTGAGCTGTTCAGTTTTCTTCAACTTTAACGGATTTTTAATGGTTGTAGAGTAATGGGACCTGGACTAAAAGAAAGCTAAGCAAAAGGAGAACTGTGTACTGGAAATTGGCTGGCTTATGTCGACATAAGCTTCTTCAACTTATTGCCACAGAGTTACTTCTTTAACCATAGACAAACCATACTGAGACTGAGACCACCAACTTCGGCCGATTTTTCGTTGCTTGCCTACAAGCTAAATTTTGATGGGGTGGCAAATTGTTAGGATTGTTACATCACACTACTTCAAAAATTCCTGCTCAGAAAAACACTCGCATCTTGCATAACATGCCACTTCCGCCGTGGGCAAAGATGCTGACATCGTTCGGAGAATTTTGTCCGTTAAATTTGAAATTAGTCGTTACGCGTGGATAGGATTACTTTTTTGTTTAAAAAGAGTACATTTGCTTCACATATTTATGAAAAATTTTGACTGCAGAATGGTTGTAGGAAAATAAAAACATTTTGTGCAATCGTTCAAAAGTTATTTAAGAAAAATGTATACATAAAATCGAAGTCGATGATAGTCAAAAGTGGAAAATACACAACCATTTTTTTTTCTTCTTAAATTTTTTTATGAATTATTATTTAGTTTTATTAATCAAACAAATTATATTATTCGCCTTTTAAAAATATATAAAAACTAACCAATAGCATTCAGTAATGCTTACATGTGGTATTCCCGAACATTCCCCCACGATTGGCAGAATTTTTATTTTGTATTTTTTGTACGTTTTTGCATGTCACACCGATGGGAAAACAATTCGAGGGGGCCAGCGGCAAGAGGGTCGTAGTATGTTTATGGTTATAACCTTATTGTACTTCTAATCAATTTTAAGTAAAATCTTTGCAAAACTTGTAATAAATAAGTTGGTGGGTTATTTTACAAAATGCAACGCAATTTAACTTCGAAAGGGGCAAATCACCCAAAAATGGACTTCTAACAAAATCATATCAAACTTCGATGGTGAAAAGTGTATTACTGGGGAATATTTCTTTACCATAACCAAGCAGTCAGTATTTTAAATTCCTAGAGAACATTTTGTAAAAAAAAAACATACTGCCCTTAACCAAACCAAAATCATATTTATTTTCTTCTAAATATATCGTAAAAAATGAGGTGTTGTCGGAATCGGAACGACAAGTACGAAAAAACATTATCCTCATTAAATAAAAATAAAAACTTGAAAAAACCGCAATCTGTATAAATGTTAGGTTGGTTTAGACGTTAAAAAAAATAGTTGGCGCAACAGGTCCGTAGGGACAATTTTAGCCGATTCCGAACGGCTAATTGAGAAGCTCTTTCAAGATAGTTAAAAAGCCCTAAGTTAGAATTTGGGTTTTTACGGGACTCGAACCTGGGACCCACCGCTTAGTAGTCCAACACACTAGCAACTAAGCCACTCCGCCTACTGTTTTGGATATTACGTCAATAATATGTCCGAGAGAGCAAGTATGATTCCCAACTTCGGAGTACCCCAAGGCTATGCCCTAGATGCTATCATTTTCCTTGTTTTCTTATCTATTTGCTTTTTCAATAGGGACTTACAATTTTCTATTTTAATACAAAAAAATAAGCTTTTTCTATGATCTGTCAATGTCAAGACGTCGGTCTAAGTTTTAGTTTTTATCATGGTAAAATTCACCAGCAAGCTACACTTGAATGTTATTCGAAACAACCACCGAAAATCTGAGTCGGTGGTCGAAACTTTAAGAGCGCTTAACAATTTTCAGTCGTCCTTCCACACAGTTTCTGAGTGCTACAATGAATAAATTCAGTCTCAAATGTTCATGTGCCAGTGAGACAACGCACCAAAAATATACGATTAGCAGTGCTTCAATTCAAATTGAGCCAAATCAGTCGATTTCACGTCATTCACAGGAATTGGAAATCTCTCAATCCACATTGTGGCGAATTGTGATTGTAGTTCACCTATTCCCTTTTTCAACTTATTCCTCAGTCGTTCAGGTCGACCTTTGTGCTGGTAGCAAGACTGCCTTGACATAAAATCTGTTCTTTCTATAACTGGTGTAATAAACCGATCTCTGTACAAAATTAATTTTTTATCTAAGTTGAATATGTGATGCTCTTAGGTAGATTTCCCGTCTTTGAGATAGTTTAATCTTAAAACAAAAAAAATCTCAAATGTTCTGTCAAAAAATTCCTCCTGCATACTCTCATTTCAATCCAAAGTCATGTCGATCACCCCATGACCAAGTTGTTGCCTCTTAATAAATATTTCCAATCGCCTTTCCAAAATCAATCTGCTTGCAATCTAATCTAATCAATTCTTTTGGCGATTCCTCGCTCCGAATTTCAATTCATTTATCCAAGAATTTCATTAACCTAACAGGTTTACGGCTGATCCCATTCCCTTACTCCTGTTGCCTTGTTCTCACCCAAGAAGCTTTGCCAGATTCATTAGAACTTAATTAAGTTATCCACTGACGTAAATATTACATGTAAATGGGAGAGTGGAAGTATATGTACAAGCCGGATGAATTTAATTGACTTCCATGCGAATATTTTGTCTGGGAAATCCCTACGCCTTGTGCCCCGCACTATAATTCAATTAGCAGCGGAATTGATTTCCAAAAGCCAACCCAGAGAAAACGATTAACAGCCCAAGGTGGTTTACATCTTCAGTACACAGAGGTTTGCTCATGCGAGTGCTTTACGTTGTAATAGGGATTACGTACCTGGTGAACGCCAGAAGCTATTACATTGCTGTTTGTAGTGTGTGTTTATTTAATTAACAATCGATTCAAGTGTCGCAAAATGGGTCAGCAGAATGGACCAAATTGGTCGCAATTATATTATGTGGTGGCCTTTGGTGTTGTTAATGGATTTGTTGTGTTTTTTTTTTCGCCACGAAAAGAATTGGATTAAACATTTGTAAATCGCTCCATAAGGATCGAGGTTTAACTATTTTTCCAATCAGTTGCAGCTTAAACAGTTGGATTGGATTCAATCACTGTACCCAGCTGCTTGTTAGGTCAGTCCTCGAGGAAGTATTTGAATTTTAAATTCATAAAGGAGCAACTTCCGTGCGACTGAGTCGTGCAGATTTTTATTTCTCTGACCTTGTTCACTTGTCAGTGTCTGAAAATAATGTCCCCCTCATCAACGTACGTGCGTAATTTGAAAGACCGTTCCTCGGGGTCTCCACAAACCCATCACACCCCGACGACCGTCCTATAAAGCCCTAGGTGTCCTGTGTCTGGTACTCAATTCGGTAAACAACTACCCCCTAGTGGAACATTTATAAAAGATAAAATGTTCACTCCGCAGTAGTGACCCAGCCCGACCCGACCCGACATAAATCAATCCGTAATCCTGTCGTCGCATTCTTCTCAATTTAATTACCCAAATGACCTCCGAATGATTCAATAACAGAGCGCGCGACATCCACCAAACTGAATACCTTTTCTCCGCTTCGCGACTCTGTCTATGTTCACCGCTTGGTAATGGACACAACGCAATTAATAATGCTTATGACGCCCGGTCTGCTATATACCTCTCCCTAACCCTACTTTTTCTTTTTTATGCGGGCCGGCGTGAATACCGAGTCGCGCATTGATTATCGCCTCAAAGTGACCGCAAATTATCAAAACCAACTCTTTGGCAGAATTATTGTCCACCATTTATGCGGAGAAGTGGATCGAAACTCATCGCACACAATTAACCGTAATTAATGCTGGCGACAGCGGATCTCTATTAGGGAGTAGGCCACACAATCCCCTGGGTATGCGCACACTGAGCGCCACAAGAGAATCCACTGCCGAAGTGTGTGTTTTTTAGACCGTCACACAATGAAGCTCAATTCTATGCAAACAGGCATCTGAAAAAGCAAAGGACTTCTTTTTTTTTTTGGCCGCTATATTGTCACAGCAGGACCATCACCGCATGTGATCTCTTTTCTGGCCATTTGAACTGGAAAATGATTTTGAAGAGGGTTTCCTGCGGGATGTATAGGGAGTGCGGGGGAGAGTGGAAAATAATTATGCACCGCCAAATGGCACTCGGCACGGTCAAATGGAGCTCTAAGCTGGAGCCGGGAATCCAAAAACGATACAAAATTGTTGGAGAATTTTAATTTGCATTTCTGTTAGTTTTGTTTTTCGCTGCGATGTGACGATGCCACAAGGACAGGAGGACAACTACACACACTCCCACGTGTATTTATGTGGAATGGTGGGTGGTATAGTCGGAATTCTTCCGGCTGGGTGCATTTTATCCGCATCCGCATGTCATAGGTCATGGAACGAAGTGGAGGAAGGACGGGAATCATCGCCAGCCGGCTAATGTACTTTTTAGTTTGTTCACTGGTGCGGTACTTACACACGGGAACACATCGTGCCTGTGTTGCATACTTTAAATCGGTTTTTATTATTATTATTTTTTCAAAAAGTTAGAAACAATTTATAGCGACGCCGTCGATGAAAGAGGCAGAGCTACGTTGTTTGCAAACTACATTCTGAGACTACATTCTGTCTGGTATTGGAAAGGGTGGGCGAGGGACGTATGGGGAGGAGTACCAGGCTCTCGTTAGGACATCAGATTAAATGGGATTTTTATGGGTTTGTTGAAGGGCGGTGGGGGAGTAATGAAATACTGCGAAATTGAATTTGTTATATAATTTGATTTATTGACAAAGGAAGAGGGAGCTATATACAGTCGCTTGAAATGTGTTTTTTTTTTTAAATTTGTAGTTAGTGGCCTACTTTGGAAAGCTAGGGCGCAGATTTGCAACAAAATAAGGATTTTGAGCGGAGCACTTGGAGCGAGTTCTACTTGATTTACCGATCCTGGGCTGTCGAATCTAAATTAAAAAAGCCGGAAGTTAAACTTGATCCACTTGATATGAATTCTTCAAAACTACAAAACATTCGCAGACAGGGTGCCATATGCTCAAGTCTTTTCAAAAATAAAAAACAAGTCTTCCAGATACGGTATACAAATGTAGGTCTCTTTCGTTCGTCCTTAAAACAAAAATATTGCTTCGGCCATGATTTCAGAAAGCGCAGGCTCGTCAACAATTTATACGTTTATTTGGGAAATTATTTCTCAGTAAGGCTTAAATGAATGTATCTGACCCTCTCTTTCTTGGACGAGAACACTTTGGCTTCCAGTTTGTCAACACCCATGCATAATGGAAGCACAATTTATCTGTTCCCGTACAGGATCGAATTTTCCAAATCTTACCACTTCTCCTGATATAATTTTTTGAATATGTTTCCGTGCGCAAAATTTCGAAGAAGGAATAAGGAATAATCCAACTCCATATGAAAAATACTCAATAAATTTCAGTTGGTAAGTTGTGTCAATCTGTCAAATGAACTAATTCGTTGCGGCTTAAAAACGAAAAAATTGCGAAAATATATTTTGTAATCGTTCTTAATTGGAGACGTTCACGAATCTAGTTTAGTAAATCTGTCAGTTGGTTGACTCAATTTTGTCCAAGTTTTGATTGACACAGATCAGTGAACATTTTGTTTTTTTGTTTGTACAGTTGGCGCTTATGAAGCGATAGACGATGAATCTAGTCAAACATTTCTTGACAGTTCGTATTTGTGGCTGACGTAGGAAAAGTGGTTTTGCCGATCAATCTTGTTTTTGCTTTCAGGGTACATCTCGTTCAACCGCTTCTAGTCGACATAAGATAGACTTACGACTTTTTGCACACCATACTCAATTTGTCTGAAAGACGTTCAGAAATATATCGAATGCTGAACATCAGGGGTCCAAAAGCCGACCCCTATGTCACTTCGCCACAAAGTGAACGTCAAAAATCATTAGGGACGTCAAAATATTGACAAAATTTAATCAATAATGTTTGTTGATCAACATTGGTGACTTTTAATGATTTCATAAATGTGAAAATGCTGCATTTCCTCAAATTTCGCGTTGATTATTGTAAAAGAACCGAATTATCATTGCAGAAGTTTGGCAGTACTTTTGCGTTCATAAAAGAAAATTTACAGTCAGCATTCTCTCAAATGGCAGGAGAGTACAATTTTTGCAAGTTATTTAATTATTTAATAATTTGTAATACATATTACGAAATGAACAAAAGGAAAAGGAAAATGTTCCGATGTTGGCACGAGACTCGCCTTATATCACTTCCCCTTGGAATGAAATCGGAATTAATAGGTCGGTTCCCTAAAGAAAGTGCAATCGAACACATTAGCCGAATTTAGTCAAACTTCGTTCCCTTACGCAAAAGTTGGGCAGAAGAGAGCCAATTAGAGAAAAAACCTGTAAATATTAGCGCAATAAATTTCTTTTGGGCTAGTTGCTTATTGCTGACAGATGGTTGTCAAATCGTTCAAATCCTAATTTGTGACAGACTTTTTTGTGCTTGTAAAACATTTAAATAGATATAAGAAGCAAACGAATTGAATTTTTTAATTTCTGCAATAAAAGCAATTCAAATCATGGTCTTAGATATAAATTTGTGATTTCTTTTACTGATATTTGAATCTTTCCGCATGGACAAAATTCACATTTTTCATTTTCCTTGTCTTTTGGGTTATATTTCATTCCGGTGAGCGAATTCTCTCGCATGAGAGAAATGTGACAGAATGGACAAATGGAACAGACATAACATTAAACATCCGAGTTGACTTATGTCCCATCTTCGACAAAACAATTTTGGAACTTATGTCCCAATAGGGTGGGTCATAAGTCACAAATTCGATTCGGGACTTATGTCTCACTTAAGTGGGTTATAAGTCCCAAAAGTAAAAATTGGGACTTATGTCCCTGCGCCATAACGAACGCGCTCGATATAGTGAATGGCGTCAAACATTATATCATTCGTTACACTGGAATTCCACTGTATGAACTAATTTTGTCAATGCATGCCGGGCGCATTCAGGCAGCTGTCGTTTTGCGTTCGTCAATCAATAAATGAACATTTGTTGCATGGTTTGGGCAACATTACTTACAATTATGAACTCACACATAGTAAACAAAGTTTGATGGCAAAAAATTATGGTCCGATTATGTCAAAATCTGGAAGAGGCTTCTTATTGTAGAGGCTTTCACTGGATAAGCGCAGGACGCAAGTCCGAATGTCTATATCAGGGATAGTTCCGTGTCTGAGAAACAATGCACAGGTCAAACTGAAGATTTTAGGGCAATGGAACTGTCAAGCTGTCAAGACGCTCACTAAGAATGGTTTTTAAACATACGGCTTTTTTAAGGGGAACATTTTCATAACTTAAAAATTTGTAGTCCTATAAACTTGAAACTTTTCAAATTTTTAGACAAGTATTTTGAAATTATGTGGAACGAGTTGCTCTACGTTTTGCAAAATGACGCCTCTACCCCCCTTTCAAGGGGTAAACTGCTAAAAGAATGTACTTTTTCAGGAGCTATAACTTCCGGCACAGTGATTTATAATTTTACATGATCGGAGAGAAAATTATTGAGCACATATTTCAAGGGATTTTTATTTTTGCCCAATACCCCTTTTTTAGGCGGGGGCAATCACTTAGATTACACAAATACTTGTATGGGAACCAGGATTTTTTATTCGAGGCTTGTTCAACGGACTTTACTGAAACAGGTCGCTAGTGGTCCTCCTGACGTGTCACTTCAGTTTCGATATAACCTTAAAGAAAATTTTGTTACAGAATTAATGTCGTCTCTGAAAGCAAGGCGATGCAACCGCTGTACAATTGCTTCACTCTGTGAATGGATGCATTGATCTAAGCGCTAGAAGGAGAAACCTACTACCCTGTGTCGTAATGAGCGACATATTTTCGCCACTAGAAAGCTCCTAAAATGCAGAAAGAAAGTCGAACATTCTCAGTTTCCCAAACTCACTATAAGGTACTATAAGGCGCTGTTCGCTTGAAAATATATATAATATTACTGGCATTCCCTTGTAAAGTTGTTCGTTCAATAATTGCTGCACGATTTTGATTCCACAATACGGACCCAATTCTACTAACAAAAATCGCATATCAGCAGACCGCATATAGATATAAAAACAGCTTTCGCACGTCCTCCACGCTCTGATACATTTCAATTTGCTGCTCTCGCAACAGCCGCACATTTTATCCTTCAGTTCCTGCCGCCGAATCGCACAACCCAAACATTACAATTAATTTCAATTTCGCCAAATTCTTGCTAGTGCACTAGAATGTTCGATAGTGGTTAGAGAAAGGCTGTATCAACTTGATCCACCACATTACACAAGTCAACTCTATTTCAAAAGTAATTTTCAACTTGTACAAGTGAAGTCGAAAACCAAAATCACTTGCAGACCTATTCAAATCAAATATAAACGGCCCCACCTCAGCAACTATCTGCCACCGCGGAGGAACTTCAATTCGGCACACAGCCTTTTGTGCGGATACTACCCTTCCATGTGTCTCACAAAGGATGGGCCTAAATTATTCGCGGCACATGCTGCAAACACATTGAATAGTTATTGCTGTTTAACATCCAAATGTTTACCACCACAGAGCGACCGCCATCGCCGTTCACCTTCAAAAGGCCGGTATTTCAATACCCAACAGAGTGCCACTACCACTTCAGTACAGCCCTTTTTGATTATTTACGAGGTGAAGCTTTCATTTGCATTTCCTGCCCCAGGGAGGCACACCCTTACCACCGATGACGTATTTCTCAGTAACCGAAAAAATGTCTCTCTCTCTCTCGTTGCAGGTACAAAACAGAAGTCGCTGGGAAGAGCCTGCCGGTGTTAACCAACCTCGACAAAGGACGTTACGGTGTGATTGTATTTGAGAATCTGGACAAATATCTGCACATGGACAAGTGGAATCGTGAACTTCTGGATAAATACTGTCGCGAATATTCTGTGGGAATTGTTGGCTTTGTCAGTCCCAGCGAGGAGTCTCTGGTGGCGGCACAGCTGCGCGGCTTTCCCCTGTATATACACACGAACCTGAGGCTTCGAGATGCAAGCCTAAATCCAGCATCGCCGGTTTTGCGACTGACACGTGCCGGCGACACAGCATGGGGCACCCTGCCCGGCGACGATTGGGCCGTATTCCAACATAATCATTCCACCTACGAGCCGATTGAGTGGGCTCAACGCAACACACAAGACTATCCTTCGGATGGGGGACAGGTGCAGTTGCCGCTGAGCACTGTGCTGCAGGACCACGGCCATTTGGATGGCATCCAGCGGGTGCTGTTCGGCAGTAGTCTCAGATTCTGGTTGCATCGGTTGCTATTCCTCGATGCTCTTTCGTACCTGAGCCATGGGCAGCTTAGTTTAAGTCTGAATAGAATGATCCTTGTCGATATAGATGACATATTTGTGGGTGAGCGGGGAACAAGGCTGCGGCCGGACGATGTGCGTGCTCTGATAGCCACACAGAAGCACATTGCTGCCTTAGTTCCGGGCTTTAAGTTCAATTTGGGGTTCTCGGGCAAGTACTACCACCACGGCACAAGGGAGGAGAATATGGGCGATGATTTTCTGCTGCGGAATGTGCAGGAGTTTAATTGGTTCTCGCACATGTGGAAGCATCAACAACCGCATTTGTACGATAATCTGACGATGTTGGTCAATGAGATGTTGCTGAACTACGCCTTCGCCAAGGAACATCAGATTCCGACGGACTCGGGCTACTCCATATCACCGCATCACTCGGGTGTTTATCCGGCCCACGAGGTGCTGTACGAGGCGTGGAAGAAGGTGTGGAACGTAAAGGTAACCTCAACCGAGGAGTATCCACATTTACGACCGGCGAGGTTGCGTCGTGGATTCATTCATCGCAACATTAAGGTTCTGCCGAGGCAGACTTGTGGCCTGTTCACGCACACCATGTACATTGATCGGTACCCTGGGGGAAGGGATAAGCTGGACGAGTCCATCCAGGGGGGAGAACTCTTCCAGACAATCGTCTATAATCCCATCAACATCTTTATGACGCACATGTCGAACTACGGATCGGACCGCCTGGCGCTGTACACCTTCGAGTCGGTGATAAAATTCCTCCGTTGCTGGACGAATTTAAAGCTCAGCTCAGCTCCGCCAGTGCAGCTGGCCGACATGTACTTCCACCTGCATCCGGAGGAGGCCGATCCAGTGTGGGGCAATCCCTGCGACGATCCACGTCACATCAAGATCTGGTCGAAGAACAAAAGTTGTGATTCCCTGCCAAAGTTTCTAGTCATCGGTCCGCAGAAGACCGGTACCACCGCTCTATACACATTCCTCAGTATGCACACAGCGATAGCCAGCAATGTGCCGAGTCCGGACACCTTCGAGGAGATTCAGTTTTTCAACGGCAACAACTACTATCGCGGTCTGGACTGGTACATGGAGTTCTTTCCCATCGAAGCGAACACCACGACGAAGTATATGTTCGAGAAGTCGGCGACCTACTTTGACGGGGATGTTGTGCCAAAGCGGGCGCATGGATTGCTGCCGCATGCCCGAATAGTCACCATACTGATATCGCCAGCGAAGAGGGCGTACTCTTGGTATCAGCACACGCGATCGCACGGCGACTTGATTGCGAACAACTACAGCTTCTATCAGGTGAGTTCGACTCGGTTGTTGCAGTAGGTGCGGAGCGAAGCACGTTTCATCTATCTTTTTCCCCCCACTGGCACAATATAACTCCACCTTGCGCCCAACATTTCCATTCCCCATCTCATAAGAGCCCCTAAACAAGCACTTCCTTCCAAGCCGTTTGACAAACGATTTTGCTATTTATCGATTTCCACTTTTTTCAACTTTCGACTCGCAACTAACCGCCATATCAATTCAAGTTCAGTTTTTCAATACATTTCATCTCTTTATCCTCACAGGTAATTACGGCAAGTGATTCAGCGCCCAAGGCCCTAAAAGATCTCCGCAATCGATGTCTAAACCCGGGCAAATATGCACAGCACTTGGAGCGATGGCTGGCCTACTACCAGCCACAGCAGCTGCACATAATCGACGGTGAACAATTGCGTTTGAATCCGATCGATGTGATGAATGAACTCCAACGATTCCTGAAAATTACACCGTCATTCGATTATTCGAATCACTTGCGCTATGATCCAAAGAAGGGATTCTTCTGTCAGGCAATCGGTGAGAAGAGGAATAAATGTCTGGGGAAATCAAAGGGACGCCAGTACCCGTCGATGGATGAGCGCAGTGCGAAGCTTCTGCAAAGGTTCGTATATGTGTGTGTATGGATTGTGAATTGATGGATGGATATCGCCTTGGGCTGGTTTGCTATCAAGTGCGTTAGTGATATTGATTGGCATGAATAGGGAGGATTTTGGGACGTTACCTCACTTCCGATTACAAATTGCACAGATACACAAAGGTTGTCAGTTTACTGTGTTGTGGCTACGGATCTAAACCACCCAAAGATTTGTGTCATCAAAGGTGACCGACCGAGGTCGATATCAACCGAATTAATATTCCAGAACAGCTTACGTGCCTCTCAACTCGGCTTTCGTAAAAAAAACCAAATATATTTCGTTCGCAAAGCCATCAAATGTGTCGATATCCGGCCGAGTGTAAATCACAATCATTCGTTGGTCATAAATCACCGAGTTATAAATGTTTACACGCGCGGTTCGCCTTTTCTTAACCTATAAGTGTGAAAACCCCTCCTTTGTCCTGGGAGTATAAAGTTGAGTGTAGGACTGCAAGGTGGATTTCCGGAAACCATAAATCCGTTGTCGTGAACTCATTATTTACGAAGCAAGGATCCCTTGCTGCCTCTCTGCTTTGGTCGGATTCTATATTTCGTGGCTCTCTGCGAAGATTTCCACCGAAATGTAATTATAAAGTTGTGCGCGCTCTAATGTGGTCTTGGCTTTGTTGCGGGTGAAAGAAATTTGCAGCCTCCAGCAGAGCAAGTTTTGCGTCAGCAATTCTTTTAAATCGATTTGCGAAGGAGTGTACTTGTCGGTCTAAAACTGTCCGGACTACTTCGCGCCGTCATCAAAAGTGTAAACCATATTCCATTGCGAGGACTTTTTCAATTTCCTTGCAAACGAGACGTGAATCTAAATCTGTTCTGCATCGTTATTTGGAGGAAGTCGCACATTAATCGTGGCATGAATGATGGCTAATCGTCGCCACTTTCGTCCTCGTTTTGTGATGTATATTGAGTGGAAGCCGTTCTGCTTTTATGGGGGGTAGATGTTATCTCAATTGGTTGATGCCAATGATGCGAGACTGTGACTGAAACTCCTCATGATGCGTGATTATTGTTTGATTAACATTATTCAAGGATCAATGATTCAATTGATGAGCTTACGTAGCTACTTGGTTGGGTGGGCTTTACGGATATGTAGGGTGTGGGTGGGTGCCGCATAAGACAGCAGCCAAAAATTGTCGGTGTGACTGTGAACAGTGCATATTATAAACGCTCGCCCAAAACTTTGCAAAGAAAAGAGAACGAAGTAAACGAGAAGATGAACTGCCACTGGGGGAGACATTTCTCACAGAAGTTTGTGTCAATTTAATTAATCTCTCGCTTGGAAACAGCGAACGGATAGTAAAAAGGTCTTGCCCTTAAGTTCGACTTATATAGGTGTCCATTGTTAAGTCGTTTGCTTGTGGTGAAAATCTGTCTTCCAATCTGAGATCTTATGGTCAACAGTGTTCAAGAAGGTAACCTGCATACTGTCAAGGGCTTTCTGAACTAGGTTTGTAGACTGGTTCGTTCATACCGAAAACACTGGAACTGAGAAATGTAAAATGCTCTCAACGTTGTGCTACGAAGCCTTTTCAATAGAATTGATGATACGCACGACAAGAAGAAACTCGCCAGTCGACAGAGAGGCCGCTTTTGACAATAAGAGCCTGATCTAACTATTGTTCTTTTGATCAAGGCTAAGCTAAAAACAGAGCAGGGTATAATTAGGCGGAATGCGCTTCTTGGGTCAATTCTAGTACTCTCTTTTTGTACTCCTGTTATGATGCAAAAACTGAGCCATCGTCCATAATTAAAAACCTACTTTGAACTACATCTGCATCTTGGTGGAATGTATACGAGACTCACACTGCAAAGCACTCCCGCTCTTTCCCTATTGTGCCAAATCTGCCGCCCAATCCTGATGCACAATGTCTATGGAAAGACGAGTCCGTATGTTCTGCCATACCAAACTGATTTGCCTAAAAGGTTTTGCATTCCACCATACAAACAAAGGATTTCCAGTTTTCTTTTCTTTTTTTTTTTCGAAAAATGGAATCTCCCATTTTCCTTGAGCAAAGTTAATAATTTCCATAGTTGCACATCGCATTGTCTGGAAGAAACAATTGCAAACGTAAAAGACCCAAAGGTATAAGGCCACATTAAAATGGTATACGTCCTGCAGACCCACTTTTTGCAATATTCCTTTTGTGCTCTAATTATCATCCATTGCAGGTAAATATTTCATTTTATATGAATGCATTTGCTGCCAGTCTCAAGGAAATCCTACCACCAATCGTTACCCCCCACAGAGAAGTCCTGTTTACCCAATTTGTATGGCTTTACTATGGAGAATAGGAATAGCTTCCTTCAACCGATGGCGCATCGTTGTCGATTGCAACAAACACACCACAGACCGAGAATCAACCCGCAGAGGAGGATGTGTACAAAGTTGAATAAAAAAAAGCTTACCCTACGTTATTTCTTCCTTTTTTTCATCCTGACTTTGGTCATGATGAGCATAATGCTGTTGTATTCATTTTTCCTGCTGAATGCAGATTTATGCGGTTGCATTTGGTTTCAAGAGCACGAGGCTTTGGCTTTTGGATAGCGCTGCCTTAGTTAAACACGGCACGATCCCCACCCTGTTCACTGTCCTGCTTGTGCTACAAATGGAAATATTTCAAAACCGCCTTCGGTATACGTGAAAATGGTTTACTGAGTTTCCAGGCTCACATACCGAACGTACAACACAGCTATTCTCACTGACAGACGAGGACGAATACGGAATCCTTGTCGCAGGGAAGCGGGTCAAATCCGCTCGGGTAAAACTTTAACCGCAAAACCCAAAGAAATGGGCGGATGGCAAATGCTGGTTATTTATGGTAAATGGGCGTGTGTATGGGTTTGAAAATTTAGAAATAATTTTCGGCAGCGGCGGCTACTCTGTGAAAACTATAAATTAATTCTCGAGCTCGTTTGCTGAAAATAATATTCGCGAATGTAGCCGAATGATTTAGAAGTAGCGCACTGGGGCTTAACAAATGAGTGTAATGCTTCTAAAACTTCTCGCCTTTTGGAGGAAGGCAGTGCGAAGCTAAGTACCAATGCTGTTGAAGGAGGGAACAAATTGCATATAGCTGCATGTTGTGGGCAATTTTCCTCTTTCTTTTTTTTTCTGTTGTAATGGACTCCTACCATTTATTATTCGCGTGGACGTTTTTGTTAATTATACTCAGCTGAATTCAGATATGAATTTCAGTGTTTTTAATTACTTAACAAGGACCGCTGGAGATTCTGGGATTTAAGGTTGCTTTCTCGGTCCGTATCCTTATGTACTCTGGGCTAACATTTCATGGGTGCAATATTAACGTGGATTAGCTAATGGAGTCAACGTTGTTTGGTCGGATTAATTACTATATCGTGGTAAGCCCAGGTGCAGCTCCATGAATTTCGTAAGTTTTTCTTTGCTTTGTGATTCTCGGGATAAGTGTGGTATGAACAGAACCTTCGGGTGGTCCATGGCGACAGCGGAGATAAAAAAAGTGTATATTCTCACGTTTATGAACTAAGTCTGTAGGTAGAAATGTCAAATGTTTCTGCGCGTTGGAAGAGCTAGTTGGATGTTTGGGTAATGGGTCTGTCAACGTTTCGATGGAGCTAGGTTCTTGGTGTTGCTGGAGTGGTTTTGTAGAAAGACTGCAACGCAAATGTAGGACGAGAACGTAGAACAGATTATGCATTTTTTGTACGCTTGTCGCTTTCCAACGAATGGCACAATGTGTAGACATAGAACTTGTCATGACATCAGCTGGATAGCTGATACAGATCACGTATATAGCATATATAACAAGCCTATTCCATTGAATTCAGTAGACAGTAGACACACTTAAACATGCAGAAAGTACAAAAACTAACCCCCATAATTATCCCTCTTGCAGATATTACCTCAGTCACAACACGGCCTTAGTGAAGCTATTAAAAAAACTCGGCTCGCGGCCGATTCCACAATGGCTTAAGGACGACCTGTCGACGGTATCGTGATAGCACGCAAAGCGGCGTTCCAGCCACCACCATCATGATCGAAACAAACGACGACGGCGCCAACATCGCAAACTGAGGAAACTCCAGAAAAAGATCATAAACATACATCACTCGGACGAAGAGAATTCCTCCCTTTCCTGAGGCCATACGTAACGGGCGACAAACAAACACCAGCTAAAATAAAATAAACATAAAGTCAATAATATTTAAACTACAACAAAACACTAGGGTTAACTTTACACATAAAATAGTCTTATATATTGATTCTGTTTTTAACTAGTAAGCTGTCAGTAGTTAAGGGAACATCATTTCGTATTATTCCAGTAGTACATAGGGCATTTTAGCCGCTCGCCCCACATGCAGCTATACAAATGGACGTTTCCTCATTTCATTAATAAGAGGAAAACGTGCGTTCAAATTTCTTTGCTACAATAGGACTCGCGAGAAAAGTTCTTTCAGAGGAGGAGTGTAAAGGAGCAGCAAACCTTATATGGATCAAGTAAAACAATCCTGCCTGACCTTCTAATTATATAAAGAGCGCAGTCTACTTTATTTCTTAATTAGAGCTGTCATTCTAGGGAAAATTCAAAGCAAAACAGAAAGTAGCAAACGACTACAGAGAAAACAAACGAAAATGTAAAGAGAAGGTGAACAGTGTGGTATACATTATACCGCACATCAGCTATGTATATGTATAGTTTTTATTTTTACATTTTAACTATAATTGCAATGTACATGTCTAAAAGAGAAAGCAGAAAACTAAAGCTACCTTAATGTTTAGTTAACATTTTTTTATTTTTTATTTAAAAACAAACGTATGCGATAAGCAATAGATGTACTATATTCTATATTTTGATTATAATTATAATTTGTATCTTTAACGTTCGTCTTGTCATGTCTGTGTAAGCTTGGATTTGTTGAGCAGTCTTTTTGTTTGCAAAGGTTTCCTTTTTTTATCGAAATATCTCTGGTAGGTAAATTTTTCTGTCAATATCTCTGTGTATCCTCGTGCAGAGGTGGGCTTAGTTTTAGTTAATCTTGGAAAGAAACTCTTTTGAAAATTGTAAAGCCCACCTCTAAATTAAAAATATACCTATACTTAAGAACCATCTTCAGCACTTTATTCCTTAAAAATCCGGATGTTTAACCTCTACCACTGTTGATCTCCGCACTCCTTGAAGTCGATTTTTTTCCTCATTAACTATTTAATTTGATTCGTTGGCTTTTATTTTCATATCGAATTGTTCTTGCAAATAGATGCGCATAGATGTGTCTATAGAAAATGTAATTTTATTGCAAAAAAAAATGGTAATGCTTAGAAAAAATTAAATACATAACAAATAAAAAACAAAAAATAAATGTAAAGCTAAATAAAATTAATGCGAAATGCGATTAGAAATAAGAAAACAATGTTTTAAACACAAATAAAAGAGGAGATGATAGAAAAAAAAGAGACAAAAAGAAAAATTTGAGAAAAAAACAAATAAATCCCCTTACAGACAATAAAGAGACTCAATTAAAAAAGGAAGTCGAATGTGGTGTTTTATTTATTTGCACTGGTTACCATCTTAAATATAGTCATCATTCGAAGGAGTGGAATGCTTAAGAGGATCATCCAAAACTTCCGCCTATGATCGTTCATTATCCAATGCTAAGCGTATACGTGTGGGGAGAGATGTCATATTCTTGGTATGAGTTCACCATGACGAAACAGCCACAAGGAGTTGCTCGGCGCATCTAATGTTCCTTGCCAGATCTTGGCGAGTCAACCCAGCAATACAACGAGTGCATCTTTTTCTCGGCAGCTTGTTTCTGAGATATTATATTTTCCGTTGGTAGCCAAATCTCAGAAACAGGTTAGAGTTGAAGCAAATATCGAAATAAAGGCCAACGACCTAGTTTTGACTAGGAGTTCGTTCCTTCTGATAACGGAATGATTTAGATCTCTCAAAAATGATCCAGCCTACAGAAAAACTCAACATTCCTTCCTCTAGCTGTTAAACTTGTCCATTTTCTTCAATGAAA
The DNA here is from genome assembly GCA_963082955.1 of Cheilosia grossa. Classification (NCBI taxonomy): domain Eukaryota; kingdom Metazoa; phylum Arthropoda; class Insecta; order Diptera; family Syrphidae; genus Cheilosia; species Cheilosia grossa. The sequence goes on from OY720146.1 coordinate 8,486,846, forward strand.
CTTCACTAACAGTGTACATGCATGGTAGAGGTGTTCTCGGAGACGACCATCACATCGAAATTGCCAACTGCTGCTCTGCTTAAAATGATGGATCTGTCATTAGTAGACAGCATTAACAGACAATTTGACAGATCCAATGCCCAGTTCCCAGGAGAGTTCCCACACTGAACTCCAGGCGATCTAAAACAGTCAAATACCTCCTCCTGGAGCGGCCAAGCCTTTCATAAGTTGCACTTTGTTCAAACCTGACATCCTCCAGGCTGTCTCATGTCATGACAATCTCGCCTTCGAGAGCATTAAAGTCAACCTTCAGGATAGTCATCACTCATCAGAAAGGGCCAAATCTTAAGACCCATTTGCTTTATAAAGAAAACACCAACGTGTGAAGCTATTATATTTGCCCTCCAATCTCTTCGAGAATCCCCATCCGTTTGCATCATAAATTCCATTTTTCCTTTAAAATAGACATTCATCACGACGATGCGTCAACTTATATCGCTTTTTCCACATCGTATAAAACAAACCATTCCGAATGAACATCTGCCGCATTCCTAACACCTACAAAATAATTTAAAACTTTATAGCATTCATATAAAGTGCTAAAATAAATCCAATTAAATAATTTATTTACATCCTGATTATCGTCATAAAAAAAATATATCACGTCTACGCCTCCGAACGATAGCAGTTTGTTTGCGGTATTTAGTACAAAATGTAAATAAACAAAAAAACTGATTAAATAAATGTGCTCGGGTGAGTTTGAATTCCATCCAATCCAGCAACCAAATTTCTTTTGTCAGCGGAATTGTGTAATTGGGGTGTTTATTGGATTGGATAGTTTATTGCCCAAGAGCTTTGCGAAGGATGAGCTTAATTGAACTTTTATTGTTACTTTCGTTCGTAGCCATGGCATACACCTACATGGCAATCTAGAACAAGTATTTGTAGGTAGTTCTCGAAATATGCATTTAGACCCGATTCGCCAGGGACTCCACCATTTTCTTGGTGAATTTCTTAAAACTAACAGCCTTATTTATTAGAATTTGCCCCTAAACACGTGTATAGTTATGTAGTGTATAAATATTTATGCATCCTTTATACACGCTCCTAAAAATTCTTATTTATAAAACGTTTTTCCATGCATATTAGATATACAGGGCTTGTGTCAGAAAAAGTAATAAAAAGGAGATGTATTTATCTGTCCAAAAAGATAAAAAAAACTTTGCAGCTTGTGAAAAATACGAATTCAATTCAAAAAGAAATAGAGTTCAATTTGGAAGAATGAAAAAGGTACTCACATTGTAAAACACAATATTTTAACACATAACCGAGGATAGAATCTTTATAATTTAATATGAAAACGTCGATAGTATTAAAAGTCAATAAAAATTAAATTATGCAAAGTCAAAATGACATTTCGATACTATTCCACCCTATACAGCCACTAAACTACCTCCAAGCGCGTTAATCTTATTTTTTTTATAAATAAGGTTTTTGCGTTTAGAGTCATTTTAAAGAGTGTATTACTTTATACACTCTTAATAAAACGTTTACAAATAAGGCTGTCTCTAAAAAACGTTTACAAATAAGGCTGTTACCATGTTAATCCGAAGTTTTTGTTTTTTTACTGTGTTTTTTCCCACTTCGGTCCATGCAAAAATAAAGATTCCAACCGCTAAACCGACAGAAATATCAAATTCTGAAGATGGGTCCATTTTTGTTTCTTTTTGTTGTAGGACTTCAAATAAACATCCTTCCTATCTCAGCGAAAGTAAAGTAAAACACCTAATGTCACCTCCTCCGAGTCAGTCTGGCATTATGAAAGCGTTTGATTAAGTGCTAGTTAGATATCTCTGTTTTGCTTCTTTTTTTTATCTCAATGGGAGAAATCTCGTGAAGCGTGTCCTTAGGGCCCAATCCTGGGTAAAATATTCGGGTTTACTGGTGAATAAATCCTTAACTAGGTACTACAAATGTTGATGAACAACTGTGGTCTACAAAATATTTCAGGTTGGGTCGACAAAGTAATCGGTTGTGAAGGATGGGTGGATGCAAACAGTGGGAAGTGATTGTGTTTGAATCGTTGAGGAATTGTTTTAACTGATATTGTTTTGGTACTTCATAAGTGAATAAGTGTTTTATCTTTTCGAATCCCAGCTGAATGTAACAATACAATATATTAATTTATCAATGCTAGTACGCTTTCCTGGTGGGTAAGCGGCTAGTACCCTACTGGCGATCATTTTTAGCCCTTCTTTTTGACGTTTCGGTAGTAAAAGTGCTAAAAGTCGTGCCGAATTTAATAAACGACATTTTTGGTAACATGATCCGTGTTCTTAAGCTCCATGTCAGTAAAGCAACAATTATATGAAAGCTTTGTTCTAGAGGTCACCAATTTATTGCAGTCGATTTTTTGGAGCAAATTGTTAGTTAAACTGCATAGACCTTGCAAAATAATTTAGGATTTATGATCGTAAATTTCTTGCATTGTTTTTCAACGCAGAACAAGGTAACTTTAATTTTCCACCGAACAATTAAACGAACACGTTCCTCTAAAAAGAGGGAAGAATGCCGAAGGTGTTCAAATCATGTTTGGCAGTCATTAACTCGCATGTGGTTATAAGTTCGATACACATTCATATTTTATTCCTCGTCTATATGTTTTCGCCGAGTGACTGGCGATTCTTCCACCAATATTCGTCGTTCGCCTGATATTGTAAGATAGTTTCATTTGAAACAATCAAAAATTAAAAAAAATACATCCATAAAAAATGTTCGCTGAAATTTTTATCTAACGTCAAAGCGCGAAACTAATAATCATATTTGGCACACCAATTTTTGACAGATACCTACTTACAAGAAGTATGTTCTGATTTTTTAGCTGATTATTAGTAAAGCCCGTATGACACTACATTTTTCTCTCATTTTTTTCTCATTTTGATCACATTAAGTCATGTTGAAACGTCATTCAAAAAAACGTAATTTGAATGCATTTTTAAAGCATTTTTTATGTCTCTACATTAATAATTTAAAAAAATTGTCATACGGACTTAAGGTCCAAAGTTTATTGAAAATGTACAATACCTTTACACACAAAAAGCGATACATAGATCATGGTTTACAACAACAGTGGGATTTCGTACTATTGTTGTAAGCCATGGAAATTAATCATCTATATCATTTGGGAAAATAAAAAACGCATAATATACAAATTCGCAATGTAACACTCGCCTTAGTTGGTAGTTCCCTGAACTTTCCCAAGCAATTCCATGAACTTCCATTATGCCTTCCAGTCGCGTAATAATTTTGACGTTTCCACAAAATCGGCTGAAAAAGCTCACCCCGGCAAATTGTCAACAACAGGAAATTCCCAAGCAAAACCGAATAAAAAACGTGGGTAACAAAAATCTACCTTGAGCTTTGGTGTGTGTCTCCCCAAAAAATCCCCATCTATTATCGTACAGTGCGCTCTGCGCTCCCCAAAAAATAACATAAACTCAGTTTGTTCAGTCAGTTGGCTGGCTGAATCGGAATTCTCCTGCGTTCGTTGTCGTTCAAACATTTAAGTTTTAGTGTTGCGAAAAAGATGGCGCCGGGCGTATGTGTTGCAAGTTTCCGTGTGTTTCTCCGGTCGTCGGATTTACTGCGTTTTCGTCTAACGCCTACCGTTTCTCGGTCCTTTCTCTATGCGGTAAGTAGTTCTTCTTTCATCTTTTTTAAGATATTTCCGTGTTAAAAGTGTCAAATGCCCCCCGCCCCAACATCCGTTGATAGAAATTTTAAAAATTTCCATTGCCCCTGGAAAGTGTACAAAAAAAAACCGTATTAACAAAAAAAATATATCTATATTTCTTCAAAGGGAAGAGAAAGAAAAAAATTAATTCCCAAGAAAGCAGAAATATTGTAAATGAGTGGAGTGCGAATGAAGTGATATGGTAAGAGATAAAAACTTCAGTTGCCGTTGCCGCCGCGTTGCGCTGAAGATTGAAAAAGCACTCCACTCAAAGGAGTTGTTTGTGTGCGTGTTTTTTCCCAATCTGGAGTGGAGTTTGACATTTGCCTGAGTTCATTTAGAGTTTTTTTTTTCTCTTATCTATTGGGAGTGCGTGTTGTGTTGTGTACGTAATAATGCGTGTGAGACAGAACCGATTGTTCTCCTTCACGCACTTGTGTTCTCCTTCACGCACTTGCCCGTCACTACTCCACCCCACGTTTCTGTCATGAAAATTACCATATTTGTGTCATTGGGTTGCATATTTCCATACTCGATTGTCAAGTTGAAGTTGTGTCTTTTTTCCGAGTTGCCTTGAGCGCGAGTGTGTGTTCTTTCCAAATAACTTTAACCTGTGTGTGAGGGTCAATGGAACACTGGGGGTGTGCCCTCTCACCCGCATTTGCGTAGGACTTGTAATAATACACGGATTTTTTTAAAACTTCAGTGAGACATCCCCTATGTGGGATTGTGTGTTGTTTTCTGGGTGCTTCCACTTTTGCTGTGAACTGGGTTGACACAGTTAAACGCGAACATATTGATCTTGACCTCCATGGCGCAGTCTGCCGCCAGTTAAAGGAACACAGAAACCGGAATGTCAGCGTGTAAATAGTAAATAATAATTGTTAAACAACCGTGCGATAAGGGGATACGATACTGATTACCGGTCGTACGCGGAACAATTTTGTTTCCGTTCTCATGTTGCTATTTTTAGTGTATATCTGTCATTAGATATCCGGTATTCCGGTTGTTTAGGAAGAAAAGAAAGAAGAGATGTGGGAATTACGATACAACTTACTATTCACAATCACAATACAAATTTTTCTTTGATGAGTGTGCTGTCAGAACAGCACAATTTGTATAGAATCCGCATGTGGTTGTGTTGCGGATAACAAACAAACCAGTCTCAGGTTCACGTGGTTGATTTTTTGTTCAATACAATTTTAGACAAATTATCATCTTTCAGGCAAGCTTTGAGTTCAAAAAGTGAATTACCTACTCAAAAAGTCACATAATTTGTAAACTTGATGAGTTGGGGAATGCGTTTCGTTGAACGGTAGGTATACTATGACTAGCGGGGCGGCAAATACCCATCAAAGTCGATAAAAATCTAGCACATGGTTAGAGATCTACCGTAAATGGATAGACGTCAACTTTTTTTTTTTATATTTAGAACTTGAACATGAGGCAGTTTTGTTGTGGTTATGTAAGTCTAGATCTTTGATGGGCAGCATTGTGTAAACACGGAGAGTCGGTGGCTGAGTACTGAGCTATGCACCTATTTGTTTTGACAGCACAATGAAGGCCAATACTTCCATGGAGATTTATAGATCTTGTACAATTTTGACCGCTTATTACCTGGCAATGTGCAAACTTATAAGGTTTGTTTGACGTGGGCCCTAGTGCGCGCTAGTGCTCACTGGTTTAACCCTAACGTGTTCGATATAGCACTGAACTCGCCCTGGTATTAAAAATCTGGGTTTGACATGACTTCTAGGGCGCCCTGACTTTACCCCAGTTAATTTGTCGGGGCAAGAACTCAGTGCTGAGTTGCGCTGTCATTTCGCTAGCTGTCATTCACTTGCTTATCGTGATAAAGGTAAATACAAAATAAATTTGGTTTTCAAAAGAATTGAGTTCATTCATTTTTAACAATAAACAAAAAATAGTGTTAAGATAACACTTCGTTCACCGAAAGATAAATATTTTTCAATGTCAAAAACTGACAGACTTCAGGGCAACATATTTTGCGTTCCATATAGTAGCCGAGTTTACAGGTTCTTGCAGGGTTTTTAACAGGTGTGAAAATCATCTGACACTTCACAGTGCGCACTAGTGGGCAATATTACTAGGCACAACAAACCTATAGAGAGATGTTTGATACAAATTTACATTTCCCTTGGACAAACTGACAGGTGACCTATGTGGGCGATTGGGCGCTCTCAGAGCATTTTTTTGCCCTCGGATCACTTTTTATATTCGTTAGGTAGAAAAAAAGCAATCTTTTTCAGATTTCAGAGCACTTTTGCGAATCTGCCTTTTGGTTATCAGATTTACCATCACAAGTGCGTTTTAGTTTGACAGCTGGTGTAGTTTCTTTAGGTTTTCGTGAAAGAAAGGAAGACATTGGATCGGGTGAATCTATTTTTGTAAATAATTTATGTATAAATATTCAGACATCATTCGGGACGCAAATTTCGAATGATTTAATATAAAATTTAACCAGTGAATGGAAAACGCTTTGAAAAGTGTCGAAGTCTACACATGTTCGAATCGCACGAATATCAACACAAAAAGAAGCAAGTGCCGATTTTATGTTCGACTAGACACACGAAATCTGAAATCTGAGAGCGAATTTGAAGAAGCCCAATCGAATACCTCATTAAATTGTTGACTTTTGTAGTCATTTAAAAATCTAGTTATCTTAAGTCCAGTAGATTGATCTGGACTGATGTAACCTGTAAGGAAAAACTAGATAGGTCGGGAACGTTACTTTTCCTACGTCAGCCACATATGCGAACTGTCACGAACTTCTTGACTAAACTCGTCGGTTATCCCTTCATAAACGTCAACTGAAACAGCTGTTCAGATGACCGATCATCGACATCAAGTCGGAGGTCAGACACCTGCCAGTCCTATCCGTATTCACACCGCAAACGAAAACCGTGTTTTCGTCGAAAACTCGTAGATGCATTTACATCGAACACCAGCTAGTTTTCGTTTGACTTTCCAATCAGGTATGAGACACTTTAGTCGTGAAACTTCTGTGTAAACTATGTAAATATTTTGGTTACAAATTTCGCTCGCATTAATTAACAAATAAAATGAATTCAGAGAATTTAAAAGTAATATTAGCCCATCAATTAAGTGTTAATGATTAATGATAATAAGTTGTGAGTTGTGACTTCTGTTCGGTCAGATGTTCTGCTGAATTTGCTGAATATTGCAAAAGGTGTGTTTGTCAATCTAACGACTGGAAGTTGTTTTCGTTTTTGTTCCTGTGGCAAACGACAACTTGTTTTGAAAACTGAAATAAACATGGGTGTTTTCGGTTCGTTGTGAATAGGGTATTACTAAACTAAATACTTGATAGTTCCCATTGACGTAAGTCTGTTGCTGTGATAAAATAGATCTTTTAGGTCGCAAAGTCAGCCATTGGGCAGGGAATTTAAAAAAAAATCCTGTTGTTGTACTTTTCGCAGTAAAGTTCATAAAATGGGTATAAGGACATAAATTAGTTGCAAGCCATTAACGACATAAAAAAAGTATACGCAAATTTATTTACGAATTAATTGGTTACTCGTAAACGTCAGTATACAGACAGTTCGTTGTTCTTTTTGACAGCTTACCAACAAGAACTTTTTTATGGGTCTTGTAGTATCGACGGAATCTGTATTATTATTATAAAAATAGGTATAATCAATATGTCGAATATAAATTATATGTTTGACACATTGCTAGAATAAACTGACTGGACTGTGGGCAAGCGAATAACAAAGACGTGTCATATTGTGAACACTACAGGTTTCATTCGCTGATATGATTTTTTATAGAGCAATGTTGTTCGCGTTTGGACTGGAAAACGATTTCACGAAATTTCGAGTACGGGAACAGGGGTCAAATGACCGCATCCGTGAGCGTGCAATATGTCACTGAATTATGTGGATTTTACGTAGTACGTACTCGATCACGAATGCGGTAATTCGGCGGCAGCATTCGGTAGGATTTCGTATTGTAGACACTTACTACATAAAACTTGTTTCGCATCGAAAGGGATCGTACCGATACTAATTTTGAAATGCACTAGATCGAACCTTCCCCATGTGTTTGACAGAGTTCAGTGGGCGGTTCGCTATTTCTTATAAATCTGCGTCTACAAGCATGAGTGGTTGAATTTTAACAAAAATGAATAAGGTCCGTAAGGTTTAGCTTCTCAAAACCTTCGTTTTGTGTGTGTGGATGGTTTTGATTGAAAAATGTTAGTGTTAACCCAGATGAGTCTCTTCTATCCGCTGGAAAATTCCCCGTATTAATAGAGTGAACCTACCCAAGGATGAAATTATACTGTCTCGTTTAGATATTAGCTGCAATCTTCCACAGCTCTGTTGTTAATAAAAATACCTATCTGATGACAATATCTCTCTGTGAAAGTCAGAAAGAAAAGCTGAGGAGGAGGTATATACGGAAAGACCCCTGCAGTGCCGAATACTTTGTTGGTTTTGAGATTAACAAAGAACTTTTTCGTTTATTGTTTTCATGGGTTTGATAGTTGAAATCGGCGACTTTCGTAAGCAGCTGGTCGGGGGATTTGTGAGAAGAACGTGTCTGGAGAGTGCTGTATATTTGTTTGATAAACAGCCCTACGCCGAGCACTGATGATGAATAAAATATTTTTTTTCTCGAATCGTCGCATATTTTTCTTCAGCATTTCTTTCGTCTGCCTCAAACCGTATCCTTAATTCCTAGCTCATACCTCTGCGCTTGCAAACCGTTCTATATCATATCCAGCATAAAATTCCCATTATGCTCCTTTTACTATTGCCACCAAGACTCGCGCGTTACAAATCAAACCTTTTTTTTAAACACAACCAAAAAAACATTTCCTTGAAGGCGCCAGTCCGGAATCCAGGCTTTTCTTTTCTCCTCACCTCCAGCTGCTCCACAATTCAAAAGTAATCATAAAAATATCCACCATTTAAAATCAGCAGAACAAATCCACTTCATCACATGATGCTCAAAAAAGGAAAACAAAAATGTGCAGAAAATTAACTGAAAAACGCTGTACCGAATTCCAGTCATGTACTACACCATCAACCATCAAGAAGAAGGTCATTCGAATGCTCTGCATTCTTGTGCTCCTTTCGAACACGGTCGCACTAAATCAAGTAACAAAGTGTATGATGTACGTGGACCACAGAATGCATCAGTTGTAAGACAGAAAAAAAATCACACAGTACTGAGTACAGCATTAAAAACCAATAACAAAAGTAGACATCCTTGGGGGTTTGTGTTTTTTGTTTTGTAACACCCTATCGCGCTATCCATTTAAACGATCCGTGTTTTATGGTTAATTCATTGTTTACTTTAAACTTTATGATTCCTGAATTCCATCGTACACACACATCAGGGTAAGCTGTCGCACATTTGAAAGCCTGTCAAGATTCCGTTGGCGGGATGCTGCGAGGGTTTTTCAAAAGCCATGTGTGTGTTTGGAATCAATATCTCCCTCAAATTGTTTCGTTTTTATCTTTATGATGACACAAGGTGTTTGTTGGGACATTTTTGGATAGGTTTTCATTAAATCTAAGACAGCTTAATAAAATTGAGAAATTTACGTCCACACCACGCACTCACATGTGAGCCTTCGTCTTAAGGCCATCACTTAATAAATCTTTTCGTTAAACTATTTCAAACTTTCAGTGAAAGAAGGTGGTCCCTTCTATTTTCTAAGGGATAACAGCTTTTAGTGGCTTCAGTGGGTTTCTTGAATGAGGTTCGTGTACAGTTCTCAACTCAGCGCATTGATTAATTGCTTAAAATGCTTAACGACTTCATGGGATTTATGGCCTATCCCGTACAATGTTAAAAGTGTCGTAAAAACTCCATTGACACTCTATAGCATGTGTTGATTTTCTTTTGATGCCAGGAAGCATGTATATAGGCTTTCCGAAATGGTTATTATATCATGAACCTATAAACACGGAACAACCAACAACTTGAACTTGCTAAAGTGATGTCATATACCGGGGGAGTTGGAAATGTAGTTCAAGTGAAATTGGTACTGTCAAATACGGTTTCAAAATGGTTTTCGATATGATTTTCAAAGCAAAATGTATTTTCATCAATGGACGAAACCATGAGGTGGAAATGGGTTTCGTCTGATTACGTATTTGGTTTTTTGAAAAATTTTCTATTTTACTTTTGTTTTTTTTCAAGGGTAGTGAGCGGGCCAATAAACCCTTGACTTGTGACGTCTCTAGCAGGAACTTGTTGAATTAAGTGTATTTTTTGTATAGAAAATAATGCTTATGATTTGTCCCAAGGCCTGATAGATGTCGAAGGATGTTCCAGATGCCTCTATACGACTTATTTTGTCACGGCAACGTCAAGAAGAAGGTCTCCACAGTTTGTCTATGATTGTTCACAGTTGGTTCTTGCCGGATACAGCAAACAAGACACAATGGCATCTCTTACAGCACGAAGAAGGGCAAATGATCTGCAGAAAGAGTATATTTGTTCTTCCCCTTTTGCGGATGTGGTTAGAGTCGTCTGTCCATTTACAAGACCTAGGTCACGTAAAAAACTAAGGACAGTGCCCAAATAAAATCCCCTGCAAATTTGTACATTATATTGAACGGACAGCCCCAGGTCAACTTCAAATTTCGGACGGCGACTACAAAACCTATAACCAACCACACGATCGGTGACTCACCAATTCAGTTGCTTCCGATCTAGTCTTCAACGATTTATCAAGCCTGTGAAGTTTAGTTTCAGCTAAAACAGGTGTGTCATTAATGAGTTGTTAACCTTCTGACGTAATAATTTAACCATGACGCCCCGGCGCGTCACCTCAATGAATGTCTCGATAAAATCGCAAAGAGATAAGGCGACAAGGTGTCTCGACAGCAGTTTTAAATCGCTCTATACGTGTGGAAATGCAAATGAAGTAGTCATTCAGAGTGTACACGTTTGGATGCCGGTCAACAATTTATTTGTATATTTTCGGTTAAAAGAAACCAAGCAATAGATGGCGTAACCAGACCACTCACTCCGTTTGTGAAGTGAGAAAGGTTCTGGTTAAGAAAGACGCTCTTGAGCTAGCTAAAGAGTGTTCCGTACAAAGGCAGATACGATTTGAAGTTGCCTTCTTCATAAAGTATACTTTCCCTCACCTTTTGGGATGTACAAAACTATGTGAGATGCTTTGGTCCATAAACTGAGCAACATCGCATTTGATAACCAAGTTGAAATATAACACATGCCGGTTGATTTTGCTGATTGTCCTGAATGGAAGTGTTGCTCCCCATAATTAATTTGTTGATATTTTAAACATTATTTATGGAAAAGTCAATCGCAGGTGGGTTTTTGTGTTTTTTTTTTTTTCACTTTTACCCACATTTTTTCAGTTTCCCGCTTTTTCAGGCAGGAACATTATTCTGGCTGTCGATCTTTTTCTTCTTTAATGAAACTGTGAGCTCTCTTGATAAAACTGCCGTGGGTGTTTTCAGTCTTCTAGCGTACCTTGGCAGGGACTGTTGTCTCTAATGCCTTACCCAGCCGAACCGTATATGCTGGGGCGGGGCATTCGTCACCGACTTACGGGAACATACACTAACATCCAAACAACAACAATCAATGCAAAAGCTAGGACACAGAAGGACAACGAACTGAATTCCACAATAGCATACAGAAAAACAACGACGTCGACTCGGATTCACCATCCTTAGGCGCGTCTGTTTCGGATGCGGAAACTACCTTAGGAGCCGGAACGGCATCCGAAGGAAGTTGGAAAAAGAAACCACCAAGTACTATAAAGTACCAGTAGGCCCTATTCCTGTCGAAACCACATACCTCGTGGATTCAAAAATACAGAAATACCAACCGAAGGGCTGGTGTTCTAATTGGTGAGGGAAGGGAGGAAATCCTGTTTTTTCCTGCAGATTCAGCCGAAATATTCGGACAGGCAGTGGACGAAGATTTAAATTTATTCGCAACGACGAACCGTCCTTCTGTAGGAGCACTCGCTATTAGTCACAGCACAAAGAGTAGCCCACCTATTTCAGGAGGATACTAAACTGCTGCCAAGAACGCCTTTGCGTCCAAAAGACCTACGCCCAACTCGTTGAATGCTCAGCCCACAAGCTCAAAAAAGACGACCCTTAGATCCTTCAACGAGGAAGTGAGGGACCACATGCTAACGACATCTACGACACTAATAACGAGGAGGGAAAAATGAGCGAGGAAAATATTGGGTTTCACTTAAAGGCCCACTGACAAGGGAAGTCCGTAACTTTCTTGACGGGGTAAAACTCGTGAAATGCAAAATAAATAGTGCGCTAACTTTCTGAATGAAACGGTGCCAAAGTCAAACGCTTCACTGCAAGTTTTGCACTGGGTCCGAGAACGTGTCAGCCTCTGTCTTCCTGAAGAAGAACCATTAATAGACCGTTCAGACAAATATGTGTAGTACAGCATCAGCTGTACACAGTAATGAGCCTCCCAAAAGAAACTCCGGTATAGAATTTGCTGGCCACTTTTGTATGGTTTCTAAATCTAACTCCAATTCTTGGTCTAAGTGCATCCAAGTCTTGATCAAGTCACCACATAACCTAAGACCTCTCCACCTTAAAGTAACTCCTTTAGTCTCACAGCGTTTAACGCAGTATTCTGCAAGGACATAACGATGAAGAGGGACGTTGGACCATTGTCCACTATTTCTGCAAATGGGTTGCTCTTGTCTTCTCAAAAACCCCTCAAATCCTTCATGGGATTCACTATCCTAAGGCGCGTCTGTTTAGTAGCGATGAGCCCTACTTTGGCGACTTTAATACGTGTTCTGCAACAGATGAGTCTATTCGTCTTATGTTCCCTTATAAAAGCCTGAAACCATTTTCCTCATTTTGTATGTTTGACTGCATAGTTGGGGGGGTACTGATGAATACAGTTTAAATAGATCATTTCAAAGGTGTTCGAAACTGCGAAACAAGCGTAAGATTCTTCGACATATAGTGCTCCTTATTTCCTAAATAAAAATGTTCAAATTAAATTTTTAAAAAGCTCTCATTGTTTATCGTTTACCCACAGGCAGAATTCCTGCATTAACCCAGAAGCCGTGGGCTTATCAGCTCGGATTGCAATGAATGCCACCTCTGTTGACGCCAGCCTTTTCATTAGATCGACAATTGTCTCGCCACAAAGGCCATTCACCCATAAAAATAAAAATGCCGGTGCTTCTTTTAATCATATCTACTCATTCGTGTCATTTCATACGACTTAACTACCAGTTTTCTTTGAAAGCAAAAGCTCTTCGAGCGAATCAATAGACGTATAATCAACGTTCTGGTGAGTGTGCACTCAAGTTAAATGGTGTAGGGCGAACGGGAACGACAGAGACGTGTAATACAATTCGTATGAGTGGAGAGAGATTCAGATGACATCATCCGCTAATCATAGCGAAAGTTCAGCATCGCTTTGACACACTCTGACTTTCATAGAAATGAAGTCGTGATGAATGTCACTTATCAAGTCGGTTTATCAATTCATAAGACGGCAGAAATAAACAATCAAAAGAAATAACAAAGATGTATGCATTCCGATAGAAACGGAGTTGGAAACTTCAAGAAAGTTCCTCTGACCAAATTTTGAATGTCTTCACCAGGGACGGTGACAATTTGGGTGGCTTTTTCAGTGCAACAACGATACCCATCTGATTGCACATGGTCAGCTAGTTTCGTTGCCTTAAGAACAAGCAGTTGGAAGGTGTCCAAAATAGGCATCACATGCCGAAAAACCCTCGCCCAAAGCGCCCGCGGCCCGTAAATATAATTCCATTCTGTGTCCTTGTGCGAGACTCCAACTCAGCATGTCGCAAAATCTGCACCAACTAAAATTGTCATCCATATATATATGCAAGTCCCATTTATCATGCCCAAATAAATGTCCTCGGCACCGCATGATGATTCAATGAAACGTCTCGCCCACAACCGCCTTGTGGGCAAAACTTAAAAAGCCTACATAAATCACTTGAGGTGCCTACGAGTGCTGCTGTTAATTCCGTGTGCTATTACATCGGTCATCTCTCAACGCCACCATGATAAATATGTCCTTTATTCCCTTAAGCACGTACTCCTTGTAAGAACACAAAATAATTCATCATATGCGACACAGCAGCATCGAATCTGAGTCCAATTGACATTTCTCGGCTCGACCCCGACAATTGAATTTATTTGCAACATATCGCACTTGCTGATGAAGGAGCAGAGATGAAAATGGCAATTCCTTTTTTTTTGTTAACCTAAAACTCTTCAAGTTCTTCCACCGGGCAGATTCCTTTTTTGGGTTGGTAATTTTTGGCCAAGCGAAAGGGCCAAAATCAACAACTTACGGCGCCGTTAAGCTGTTCACACAAAGTGAACCAAGAAATCAATTTCCAAAAACGTGGACAAGCATCTTTGCTTCATCATTCGAGTTGGAGTTCTGTGTCCTTTTTTTTTTTGTTTGGTTCCTTCCTTGGATTTCAATTTAATTTTACGAACTAGTGAAGTTTATCGAAGAATCGATTTTTTGTTTGTTTTGCTTTCATCTTTGCAATGATTTGCAGTATCCTTGTGTTCTAGTTATTGGATTAAGTTATACACAGGAGTTGAGTGTGTGTGGTAGGTATATAGAGAAGACGCGGTGGGGAACGACCGTTTTGTTTTGGGTATGTTACTCTCGCGCCCTGCTATTGGGAATAAGATATGATGCGAATCGTTAAAGTCGTTGTGCAGTTTCACACACACACAACACATCAGATAAAGATCCATGATTCTGCTGAACAGAATATGGCAAGAGAGAAATAAATGCGTCAGGGTTAGTAGGTCGCGGTGAATCGATGAATTTCTTTGTGAGGCAATGTAGTGGTGGTATGTCTGAAGAGGCAATTAAAGAAGCAGGCGACTCCTAAGTTGGGAGAAAGCTCTGGTGCTACTTCAAGACCGCTTGTATTCGCTGGTGATATTAAACCTATGTCCCCTAGGGGTAGTTTCTGTTTTTGCTTAGAAGACACCTTACGATGGCTATTGATGAGATTTCGTCCTACTGATTCGATTTTCAAAGCCGTTCAAATAAGACCTTTTCGAAATTCCTTTGGGTACTCGGGGAAATCGCTTAATGAAGATTATGCTTCTGTGTTTGTTGTTTTTGTTGCTGGTTTCCGGTTTCCTACCAGGGAAAAACACAATTAGCTCTTTAGCACCGTGTTACGGCTCCAGAGGAGTACAACTTGCAACATTCAAGGGCGGAAGTATAACTTATCTGCAAGTATCCCGTGGCGCTGTGGTTCGTCTTAGGTTAGTCGTTGTAGAGATAAGTATTTAAAAAATAATAATTGAGCTGTATGTTCGCTAGAGATATGCCACAGGCCTTTTTTTATTTAGGAAGAGGTCTGTTTACTTATATTGAAAACGATGGGTTGCGACCATTGAAGTGACCGACGCACATGTAATTTTTTCCAAACAAGAAATGACAGAACTAACTTAAACTAGCTCGTAACGTGGCAAAAAAAAACTAAGCACATACAAGAAGTTCCAAGTTGGCTTAAGCTACTGTCAAAAATTGTAAAAAAAAATCCAAATGAGCTCAGTTAAATGCTTTTAATTCGGCAATTTATTGTACTGTAGTCACGACGTATAGTTTCAATGCAATCGCACATTAGCTTAAGCTGGATTACGCTCGTGCAATGATTCTGTGTCTTCCTTCATGTGGCAACAGCTTCAATCTAAAATTTAATTATCTTAGTCACTGCATTAATTTGCCTAAATGTTCCTGGGAAAACAAATTACAAATAACCTGCAATGTAATGCATCAAAACTGCTACCTACCGTATCAAACTCGTGCCTGGCGGCTACAAAGTTTAATATAACCCGAAGCCTTGAGTTGGCCAGTTGCACCTAATATTCCTTCTCATGGGTGACTTGTTGGAGACACAATTTTATGTTGTATGCCCTTTTGCAGGTTTTTTTTCTACGAATGGAAAATAAATAAAAGTTTCGTACATCCGTTTATAGTGCACAAAGTGTGCGATCGCATATGAAACTGAGTATATTCGTGTATTGCACATATAAAGCTGGCCCCTAATCACATGACTTTTGAGAGGATTGTCGTCAAAATATTTCGCACAATCGTTTCGTTTTCGCGCTCAAAATGAGCGATCATACAAATTTGGAGCCTTATCAAGTGACTTTTCGGACAGACTACAAAAATAAATACCTTTAAAATACCCTTCAATCTAGTTTAAAGTTTTAGAACTTGACCCACGACGGTAGTATTTAGTATAACCAACCAATTCTTATAAAAAAAAACACCCATTTGTGAATATCCTCGTCTATCGCACCCAACTTATCCGGTCTTGTGCGCAAACTGAACTGATGTCGATCAATGGTTCTATTTGAGATACACAGCATTTTTTAACGAACTCGAAATGTTTGTTGTTGTTGTTTTTATCCGGTCGTGTGCGCAACCTGAACTGATGTCGATCAACGGCTCTATTTTAAATACACAGCATTTTTGAACGAACTCGAAATGATAGTTGTTGTTGTTGGTCGTATGTCTCACAGAAAAGTGTGCGTAAGTAGCTCCGGCGACTCCTCGCCGTCGGTGTTACCTCACTCTGTATGACAGAAGGTCGGTAAAAATGTGTCCCATAGCCAAATTTTCAGTTGGTAATCGACAATTTTTGCCTGGAATTCATTGACTTGATTACTAGGTGAAATTTGCAAGGTGGGCGCCATATTTTAAAAACCGTCGATGTGGGCTTATCCCACTGGTTTAATATTATTTAAGGAACGCCTCTGCGGCTACTTAGACAAACTAGTTTATTTTTGAGAAAAAGCAGTGGTTAATTCTTGCAAATTAACATTCCCGCAAATGTAGTTAAACGTTCCAAACTATTATTCCTATAACTGCTGTGACAAATTAGCTATCTTGGTAGCGCACACCTGTGCGTTTAGGTTAAACATCGTTAATTACGCAGCGCTTCACTTCTCTGCATTCAAATTCGCCCACCACTAAGTAAACGGGTAGTTTTTCGTTTGCGCACATTAGTGTGCGTTACCCAAATGCGCCCTGTTAAGTTCATTGTTAAAGCTGATTCCCCATAATTACTTCATAAACGACCTACTTTACTCTCGATTTGATTCAAAATAAGGATAATAATGAGGTACATTTTAACCTTCTCTCGCAGCATTCTAAAAAAAGACACAAATTAATACCCAGGCCAAGAAACAAATTCCGAATTTAAAATAAATAAATAAATGGAGTTTGCATTCCTGCTCCATCAATGGCATTATTAAATTTAACGAGAGAAATGTTTTCCATTCCATTTGGTTAATTTACCCGATGGCCGGCGGCGACTACCCAAATGTCAGCATCGTGATCACAATCCACATGACTGAAACGAATAAACATAAATGGCGGCCGTTGACCCCGCCAGCGTTGTATTAAATCTTTTCCAGTTTCGTGTACATAAAGAAATAAAATAAACATCCAGTCACCAAAGAAAGAGCAAAAATTAAATTAAAATCGAGACAACAAGAGGTACACAGCGACATGTGGTGGTGGTCAACCGAAACCGAAAACCCATCAGGCAATATTTAATCGCAAGGACAATGGAAACTCATTTCGTAAACTTTTCAGGATTAATTCAAGCATATAAAATATTGTCCTTTTCTGTGGCTAATCTGAAATTTCACAAAATTCAAAGTGGAATAGAATTTCACTCGAGCTAGGGTCCATCCTATGCTGAAATGACTGCACACAAACTTGACCCTAATTTCGTGTCCTTCTTTCGGCGCATGGAGAATATGCTTCTCGACCGTGGAACGTGCTTAAAATTGTGAAATTATCGCCGTGTCCTCTGCTCGGACTCACATCCACCCTCCCGGCCGTGAATGGGCTCTAGCTCCATACTGGTTAATGGTATTCACGGAGTTCGTGGTGTGCCACATCTATTAAACGTGGCATTTATCGGAATTTTGTTTTTTTTTCCTTCCAATGCAGGATTAAATTGTAAATTGCAATTATAGGCACGTACCGGCTTTCTTATTTGCAATCTGTTCCTCTTCGTGCAAGGAATGCGGTTTTTATTTTATTTTTTGTCCAAACTCACCCGGTCGAAGATGATAATTTCTTGCAAATGTCTCAAACGTCAGCCCCCTCGTTAGAGGGCACAAATGGGGAAAACGAATATTATGCGGAGCAAGTGTTGATATCCAGTTTAGTGAAGCAGAACTCCAGAAGAACTCTATGTGCGAACAAAGGGAGGCCAACTCTTGACAAATCGCCAGAAGATATTTCGGTCTTGCCTTGTGGTGTCGTGGTTCAGAGTGGTTCTACCCGCTTAGAACTGACTTGCACTCTGCAATGCAGATGCATTTGCAGACAAAAAGGCGACACAGAGGCGACGCACTGGGATGCTTGTATTTATGACAGGGACGCGATAGCTTTTTACGGAGCGAGCCATTTGTAATCGTGTTGATAATAATGTTAAGGACTGCACTGAGAATATAAGTGGACTATAAGTACAAATTTTCATGTATGATTTGTCCCCTAGCGGGCCTTTATGTGTGGGGTCCGTGGTTTTGGAAATTTTGTTCAGTTCTTTGGGATTGGCAATTGTCCGCCTCTCTGGGGATGAGTGCAACGTGTCATCTAAGTGTTTGTCGTTTGCTGAAGGGGAATCGTATTCAACAAAAATTAAATCACAGTTGTCTGAAGTATTGTTCACTCAGTGGCCTGAGATAGAAGCTCCATTGAATTTATTTGGTCCGACTCGTGAATTTTAAACCCGAATTCCAAATGTTGCTGGAGCCTTTTTCAAGTGATTTTTGGTTGTAGTTTCTTACACTAGCCTTAAGCAACTCTTACCTTCCGGTGTGTGACTGAGGCGTGTTGCACTTACCATACTCCTCAAAACATAAGTGGATATTTTTGGCATTCGTCTCAAGTTTGAGATTTCAATTCTGTATAAACGAATCAAATGGATAAAAGGTT
Organism: Cheilosia grossa; assembly: GCA_963082955.1. NCBI lineage: Eukaryota > Metazoa > Arthropoda > Insecta > Diptera > Syrphidae > Cheilosia > Cheilosia grossa. Next base: position 8,505,588 of record OY720146.1, read on the forward strand.
TATTCAAAAAGTACTCCTAAATGAAGTTGGCCATAACTGAAAAACTTTTCCTACACAAAAACGAGTCAAATCGTGACACACTGAAAGCAGGCGCTAGATCTGTTAGTGTTAAAAAAATGTTGTTTAGTACGAGAAAGTAGGTACTCACAAGACGATTAGATTCGACCATAGAACTGAACTGAAAGAGTCCAGGTCCAGTCAGTAAGAATTTGACATAAAATTCCAACTGGGTGCAAGGAAGACCTGTTTAAGCTCAGGAAGACGACTAAAATGATCCTTAACGTCTGTGCAATCGCCACTTCTGCCAGCCCTTTAAAGACGGCTTCAAATGAATAAGGATTTCCTTAGAATCCGAGTAGTAGGGTTGAACAGAATGTCACTTAACCAAAACACTGATTGAGCAATTGCTTTCATAAAAAGGTAGGTTAGAAAATAAAATAAAAAGCCGTCGCAATAGATCCATATAGACACCCTGGGCCAAGCCTCTCACAACCATTCGTTTGTGTGTGTTTATTGTTTTGGACAAGTGAAAGGGATCTCGAATTTTGTGCCGAACAGCTGAATTGAGAAGCTTTTCCAAGCAGTTCAGCACCCTTGAATGGTTGTCAGACGTTCGCTGGAGGTTGCGCATTCATAAATTGTAATTAGTGTTTTTTCGGGCATCGAAACCTGCGACCTCTCGCTTAGTATTCCAGCACACTGATTTATACTTGTAAGAGCAGTCTATATCTATGTCATGTTCCGCTTACTCGAAAACGTTTCAAAAGCTGTTTTCATTCCGAATGTAGGTTTATAAACTTTAATCTGCGAAGGTTTTTATTTCCTACGTCTGCCTTTCTTTTGCAAAGATGACTTTGGAACGTTACCTTGACTTTCACATCCGCGATGCTCTGCAGAGTTCCTTTCAATGGAATTTTCAGCATGCATTCAGCACAATTCGAGCGTTCCTACAGGGGCAGCTTTACGAAAAAAAATACATCCCTGGCATATTCTTTTTTTTAACAACTTCTTTTCAGTAGCCATTCGAGACGGTCTCAAATAAACTGTACAAAGGTATTCTTTAGTCAATGGACATTTTCGATTGTAAGAATAACTCGGGAGATATAAAGAGGGAAGACTTCGGCCCGAAACGGCTCCTCTTTCTATTTATTATTGAAGCTCAGGTTGGATCAGCGCTCAGTTCCAAAATGTTAAATGACCCTCAAGCTCACAGAAACGAGTATATTTTGACTAAGAGAAGGTCCTTCTCTAGCATCGAATGTAGGTACACCCACTAGCCCACAGAAGACAAAGTGCTGAATATATAATGTTCCGAGGGACTTTTTTCCTTGATATGTGACGTGTAAGTGCCATTCAGACATGATTTACACTTCCTAATAATATCCACAGTGAGTATTTCCCTCTTTACAACCTCAAGAACTTCGACACAGTACCCCATATCTTTCCGCCTTACTCCCATTTCGTACTGTCGCATTTTAGTTTTACTGTCGCTTTTTCGTTTCATCCGATGTTTGAATTACTGCCCTACGAGTAATGCACTCGGACTGAGGTGCCTAACCACGCGCGATATGTTCTCCAGTTTCCTGTCGCTTTTTCGTTTCATTTGACGAACAATCCGGAGCTGCCTAACCACACGCGCAACCTAATCACTCCCATTTCCTGCTGATTTTTCGTTTCAAGTCGTTTTTTCGTTTCATTACAGTTCAATTGTCTGCTTATCGAGCCATGGCGTAGTTTGTATTTAAAAAAATATGTCCAACCCTACGTAACCTTGTCTACGAATATTTAAGGAAGGTTTGGCTGCCCTAAGTATTTATTTGTTATATTCATTTAGTCAATAGTAGTGAAGGCAGAAAAAATACCATTTTCGTGAAAAACACTCCCAAAAAGTAGGCGTGGCAATTACCAACATAGTTTATTGCTTTCTCGGAAGCTTGAGAAACATTTCAAAAAAAGTTCCATCCAAATCCGTCTAGTAGTTTTCACGTTAACCACGACCAAACATGAGGTTTTTATACCTGACAAGTTCTAAAAAAAAACTCTTTTTGTCATTACATCGTTTATTTCATTTTGCGCGAAACCCTTTAATCCTGATCCCCTTGCACCCTGGCACAACCAAGGATTTTCTTTGCGGTGTTGAGAAACTTTGACGATTTTTCAGGGTATTGAAACAGCGCAGGTTTGAGCCTACAGCTCTAAGGGCTTATTGACTGTCCATGGGCATATGGATGGTGACGCCTTTTTGTTTTAAAAAGATTCTAGAATTTTATAAATACATTCGTGTATGAAATGCACTTTAAATAGTTTAAATAGTGTGGTAAGAACAATAAACCCAGTGGAAAGTAAAATTTCCTCTCATGCACAAAATGTTTCCATACAGATCTACAACATTTAAATTGCCAAATTGACACCAAAAAAAAAACACACACACAGCAGCACAGTGGGCCTGTTTTGGCCTAAGTGCACCACGCCTAACCCAAAAGCATTTTTAATTGCGAATTTTTACATGCAGACTAAGCAGCCTTAAAACTGCTTGCTATCAAAAAACAGGCTTTTAAAGGTTTCCTAATAATGCCAACGCAATCTAACGTGCGATTGAAGCCCTGTGGTCCCAGATTGAGGGGAAAAGCGCCAATACTAAAGCTTTTCCTGATAAAAAAGAAGGGGGAAACAGTCTTCAAAGTCTGTTAGCACTGCTCAAGCCACTTTTCTGTAACAGAATCGCCATTTGGTCCTCCGTGCCAGTCAGAATCAGTCAAATGGCCATCAGTTGCCAGTAGCTCCTCATTTTACCACCAATTCTCTACGAGCCTGATTTCAGTTGCCTTGAACGACTTAAGCAAGTCTTTCGTCAAGAAAATATCGACCCAGGTTGAGAGGAATCTGGTTACCCTAAACCCCATTGAAAAAATTCGTACATCTTAAATCCTGAGCTTACATAAATCTCTCCAGCGAAACATGTCATATCTGTTGGGGATTTTACTTGTCCTTCTCTCTCTTTCTATATAAATTGATTATTTTGCCGACAAGTTCTATTTTTAACTAAATACCCGACGCGTGAAGAACTGTTCCAAGGCAGCTTCCTCTTTAATGGAGTGTTTGGTTTAGATTATAGAGAGATATAAATTTGTTCATGCGGGCAGTGCTACATGAGTAGCTACGTCAATCTGTTACTGCTATTTCGGAAATGAGAATTCCTTTTGTGCATAATTGTTGCAATTTGCTTTTATGGTGTGTACAAGACAGAACGGCTGCCATATACATTTTTAATTGAAATAGGGTTCTCTCACTTGAGAGAGAAGAATTGCCAACGGTTTTTGGCGATGGAAAGTGGAAAATTATCTTGTGGGAATAATTTTAATTACGTGTGAAGGAAGCGGAAAATATGCTGCAAAAGTGGGCTTAGTCCATTAAAGGATAATACTTTTCTCAAGGCAGAGGAAAATTAAATCAACTCATCTTTTGGTAACTACCGTCAACGGATACCTAGTTCAAAACGCTGCAGAAAACTGTGCAAATGCCACACTGTGTTGGCATTCTCTTGTGTGACTGTGTCTTAGGCGCCCGTAGTCTTCGGATGGAACGAGCATCTCCATGGACCGGAACGAAGCGATGTTGGACAACTGAGACTATTTACAACAGCAGAAATTACACACACCTTGTTGTGGAATTATAACGGCATTAGAAACACAATATGTATGTCGACACAATTTTGCAGAATACCTACCGAAGATGTGAGTCGAAATAATCCATAAACGTGGCACCATAAGCCCTGCAATCTGTTTGATTGAATTGTCTTTTACAGTGTACTTTTGAAAATTCGGTATACAACAAGAATAAACTTTAAAGTGAGGATTAAATTATTTGCAATATTCAGCCGGGTGGAATACGAGAAATTTAGCTTGACCTGATTTACCGATTTAGTAACAAGTGGACAATGTTCATTTATGTATATATTTAGTAGAAGCACAAGTTCGGTGAGCAGGTGCTATGTTGCGGCGGGCTTCATATTTTGTTCATCGTCAAAACACCTCGGGAGGTAGTTCTTCAATAACTAAGAGGAGATTGGCTTCTCAAACAAGATTGAGTTACTTAAATTCGGTAGACAAATTTAGTGTTCGGGCGAACTGATTTGTGTTTTATCCGTAATGGATCCCTGGGAATGACCCTCGCTATGACGCCTGGTCTTCTCTGACGATCTCACAACCCTGCTCCTAACTAATCTAACGTAACCTTACGAATATTAAAGGAAGTATTGGCTGCCCTGAGTATTCCTTTTATGTACTGATTGAAAACTAAGCAAGCTAAAAGCAGTGAAGGCAGAAAAACACGATTTTATGCAAAAATGCTCCCAAAAAGTAGGCGTGGTAATCAACGACATAGCCTTAAGCTTTTTTTGAGTCTAAAGAAACATTTCAAAAGAAGTTTCATCCAAATCTGTCGAGTAGTTTTTAAGTTAACCACAACCAAACATGAAGTTTTTTACCTGTCCAGGTCTAAATAGAACCTCTTTTCGTCATTAAATCGGCTATTTCATGTGCGCCGAAACCTTTAATCCTTACGCCATGGTATCCACGAGTCATTTTCCTTTGTGTGTTGAGAAACTTTGATATTTTCCAGGGTATTGAAGTAGAGCCTTTCAGCTCTAAAGGCTTATTGATTGTCCGTGGACATATGGATGGCGGTGCCCTTTTGTTCCAAATATCTATAGGATGTCTTGTGTGGAATGCACTTTAAATAGGTTAAAAGAATGTTAACAGCAACAAATAACATGAACTTTCCTTTCATGCAAATGTATCGCAATAAATACATCTGCAAAGCGGGCCAAGGGGGTTTTATTAGATCTGCACCAATTCAAATTGATCTTACTTATTTACATTCTTTTGAAACAGGCAATTCCGTTCCAGTTGGCTTTAACTTGTTGCATTAATGGCACCGGGAGCCACATCAGACGAATTTAGACATCTCCACGCCAAAAGGGATACCCTCCAAAACAGCTCAACATTAAGTTATTTCCCCCTCAAAATTCATGTTTATCGAGGTACTCGAGCACATTTTGGCTACAACTTAAGACTTGATGACAGAAAGAGAAACCAGCTCAGACCTTGACATTTTCCACATCAGCACACACAAAGACAAACATGTGCGAATATTCGAAAATGAGCTCGTATAACGTATGTATATATAAATTGATGCCATCAAAGGAAACACTAAACAAACTGTTCGGGATATTCTCTTTCCGTATTTTCCGTGCAAAGAAGTCGTCGGGGCCTAATGCTAAAATAATTTTACGGAATGCCGAGCATACCGCGCCACACCACCACAACCAACCAATCAGTATAAGGGCACGATCTTAAGGCCCACCTTAATTATGCATTGCCCTTAATTGCTTCGCTCGGCTGTTGCTCTCGGTACTCGTATCTCAGGTCAAAGACATCTTAACCGAGGGGAAATGGTTTACACCATGACGAAAGTACCATAAATTATTGGGCGGATACTATACACTCGCAGGAATCTCCTTAGGGATACATTTCCCTAATTGAACGTGTATGGAGGTGCCTCCTGCCAGTTACGAATTTACATTGAAATGCGGGTAAGGTGATTCCGAGTACCAGACATCCTCTTTAAGTAGGTCAAATGATTTCCCAAACGGTACCTTAAATACAAAAGAAACAAAAAAAAAAAAAATTGTCCACAAAGAGATAGTGGAGAGATCACCCTTCCGAACTAATTTCTCATCCTTCCGTGCGACGGACAAATAGGCGGATTGTGTTAACGCACACGAAGTTGGATGCCTCCTACATGGTACATTGTGGTCGCCGGACTATAAATATTTAAGCAGCGTATTAGAGAGAACGGAGAGTAGAGAACAAATAGGTCTCTAGTGGGAGGTTTTTTTTCCTTTTGTTCTCAGTCCTGGTAACCACTTTATTATCTCTTTGAGATAAAGTACTTTGTACACGCCGAAGCCTTGCTGAAAGATTTATTTTTTGCGATGATAATCAGGGACAGGTGGGTGGATGTAGCCCACTAATAATTCTAATCATACCCACGTGGAGTTTCCATTCGGAAAGAGAATGCGGTCATTCCAGAGAGTAGATTCTGAGGCTCCCATCAGAGTCCTTGGAAATCGTGATTTGAATTGAAATTATTATGAATTGCGGTGAGCGAATGGTTGACAAATTGGTGGTTAGGTTGAAAGCAACTATTCGACCGCGAGTGGGTTTTGGTTCGACTTACTGCAGAGCAATTTTCAAGGGCTGACTTCGATGTGGCCCTCGACCAAAACAGGTCAAGGGCTGTGCTAACTCATCTTATTTTCGGCCTATAATGTTTTTTTTTGTGTTTTTTTCCATTAAATAATCCTCCTCCTAAATTTGAGGTCAAAATCATTGGACAAATTTTCTAAACTGTCAAAATTTACATGAAAAGTAGCTCCTTCGGCTAAAGGTGAAACTGTGTTAAATCAAAAGGGATACCGCCCTATTTTTCTGTAAGTAAAATTTGAATGTGAGTTTCTAAACAATGACTTAGACCTTGGATGACACCTTTGAACGTGATAGCCATTTTCATCTCAAGATTTAAATCAAAAAGAAGGATAAACCGGATGAAGTGCGTCTTGTAGTTCCGTCAGTCACACTTAACGGTTGAGTGGGTGTGTATCAAATTCTGTCGCTGACTACTTAAACTTTCACTCCCCAAGAAATTAAAAATTTTAATTTAGCTCTTAAACTGACGATACTTCCTATATATCGAGTACAGAACAAGTGAGCAAGTTCTGGTGCGACCCAGTCGTGGCCATTTTGTTTTCTTCTATTTTAAGCACTTCTCTTGAGAAAGACGAACCTATAGAGCTTCTGCAACTTACTGTGATGCTTGCAGATAAATGTTAACTCTGTGCTTACATTTTTGTTAATATCCTTTTGCTGTGTTGAAGAGCCTGCATTGCAATCTTAAAGGCAATCGCAGTTGCTGGGCTGTTATAAAACGTGGGGATGTTTCGAAAGCGATAATTCTCGAACTCTTTGAACCGAGAGACTGCGTGGGTTTTCTGTCTAGCACATCTCATTTGAAAGTTGAAATATCGCCACCTACCTGCCTTACGTTCGTTCTAAAATAAAAACTCCCACAAAACGAATGGTTGTGAGAAGCTAGGGCTAGGCTACCTTTATGGACAGGTTTTTATTAACTCCCTTGTACCATCCCGTTGAGGAGCCGAAAATTTGCTAATGGGTTTTACAACTTGATGCCATGCCTACAGCTATAAAATTCTCCACTCCTTCCTGTTTTAAGTGTTCCCCACTATCGATATACACCGCCTTCTCTGTACTCCTCCACTCCCGCCTGTTGTTCGAAATGAATTCTCCACGTGCATAGTTATAATCCAGCCGATGCTACATCGGCTCCGTACTCGTTAGTACCTGACAATTTTATGTACACTCTTAGCCGACAAAGGATAACATCTACTACCCACAGCGCTTAAGGAGGATGACTTTATTCCGTCGAAATTTATCTTTGACTTGAGACCACTTTTGCCAAATTTTGAAGTCCTAATAATCACATGCCTCCGCCTATACCTGCACAGAACAAATGCTCCAGTTTAGACACAACTTCACAAGCTAATCAAATATTTATGTGTATATTCTGTTTGCAGAAATGGTGCTTTATTTAATTTCTGTACGGCAAACAAACCGTAAAAAAGATACTCGAGAATAACTTTCTCCTGGGTTTAACGAAACGGATTACTTGTGCTCACATGGGGTTTTAGGGATGTCTTGCCGGTGCTCACATGTATGGTCCTCAAGCGCATTTAAGGGGAGATAGGCACTGAAAATAAAAATTGTTTCACAGGACCAGAGATTTAAAAATGAGGAAATTCGCGCCCGACGTGAGGCCCACTATTTCCCCATGCATAGAAGTTTCTTCTACACTCGTCATTTGCTGTGTTACGACTTTTTGTAACAAGGGTGTATTTCTGGGTGTGGAACCACACACTGTTATGCCCAAGGACAATCCATGTTGGTCATTTAATTTAAGTCCAAAACTAACGACTGCAAATGCTGTTAAAGCCTTAAAGGTTCATCTTTCCCTAAAAGAAATATTTTTCTAAACATGTAGTGTTCACATTTCTCTCTGAATTCTTAAAGACAAGCACAACTTGCTCAACACTTTTCCCATCTGAACGACTTCTTCTCGGGAAGCCCCGCATTTAAGACAACTTCTTAATCCCAGGCCACCCATCTTTACAACGTAACAATTCAATTTGCGTAAGCCGATTTATTAAGGCCAAGCAAATTAAAATGCAAATCCTCGAAAGGCCTCTAGTGAGCTCGTGATGTACGTCAAATTAAATACAGGATCCATGGGGACCAGCCACCGTTGTCCATTAGTTTGTTTGGCTAAAACGAGAAAAGCCCACAGTGGTTCACATTCTCAACTATTTATCCGTGGTTCGTCCTCCCCGTTCATTCGAAACCGAATTCAAGACTCAATTGGGAAATTTTAATTGCAAAACAAAAGATTATTTTATTCACTACCACCAAGGACGACAACGACGACTGATACTACTTTCAACAGAAACAGCAACAACTGCATAATGAATGAGATTCTAATTATCCCAGCGCTGCTAAGACGACGGAGCGACATTGAGAGAACAACCAACAAAAAAAAATTAAATTAAAATCCTCCCACCGACGTTGATCTCAATTAGATTATGCAACGCAAAACACGACTCCATTTCTATTCCTGTAAAACGCGGCGAACAAAACGAGCAAAAAAGACACAAAAGACCGGCGAGCCTATGTCCTTTTTTAGTGGTGGCCTTCCGGCTGGTTTTATGGGAGAGTTTGTTTCAATGATGGCAAGGATGAACATAAATGATATCCTTTCGTGATACGTATACCAAGGAAGCTTTAATTGTTGTTGATGGCTCCCTCGTAGCGTTTTCGGTGTGTAAATACACTTGGAGGTTAGGACTGTGCATGGAAAATTTGGGCTGCAGTTCAGTTTTTGAAATGCTCACGTAAAGGGGCGAGGGTATTTTTTATTGATTTTCACCGTGAAGCGTGAATGAGATGAGAGTGATTGTAATTTTGTTGATAAATTACGGTCGTATTTGCGGAACAAAATTTCGAGAAATGTGATGAACAAGTGAATTTGTTTTCTGAAATTCACATCACGCAATCTATCAGGCTTTGCCGGCCAACGCAATTCGGCGTTATTAATGAAATTCAAAGGAGCAACACAACAACAACAAAAAACCGACTTGAAATCGTAGAAATGACGAATAACTATACTCGTAGATGTGCTGTCCTATATAGTCTGGCGCGGTTTTGTATATGTGAATTCTTCGTTGCTGTTTCTAGGATCTGATTTCCCCCGTGTGGAGAACCGACTTTGCCTATACGAATTTCTTCATGAAAAACTCAGCGGGACATGGTGCTGAAATATCATAAAATATCGTGCAAATTTGAGGTGAATTATAAATAATCTATTATGCTGCTGCCACTCGCTGCGAGAAATGTTTCCTGATGCTGATTTGTTAGCTGCAATTATTCTAAGAAAGGTAGACCGCTTATTTACTGTCTTCATGTTTTTCCATAACTTATGGGTGTGATTTTGTGAGAGTGAAATTGTACCGCAAACATCATTCTTCTTCCCTTGTTTCCATTTGACGATTTTTATAGGTCTGGCCTTAAACGCTCGGCGTTTTAAACTTTCTATAAGAAAATCCAGCGTTCTCAATTGGCCCGCATTCGAGGAAGAAATGAATTTTATATCTTTTAAGGCCCTCGCCTTTTTATTTTATCCGCTCACATCTGTTCCACACTGGTATTTCGAAGACAAAGTCCATGGACAATTAAACAGCAGTTTTGTTTTAGCTGGGTTAGCAATTACAATCCTCCAAGCTCTCCTTTCTTTTGGTCTATATTTCATAATATTTACCATATTAAAGTGAGGTTAGCTTGAGGTGCATCTCTATGAAACACATTTAGACCAATGTAAGTTGCTGCTCGATTCATTATAAACATCTAATACGTTTTCTTTCTTTCTATTTTTCAGGTAAGTTGCAACACTTTTGGACTGTCTTTGTTTAAAGTTGAGGACCGGATGATGGCTTTAAAGCGTCAGAGCGTAGACTGGGTGGTCTGAGTGCTGTTGAAGTATTTTTGGCTTTTGAGAATGGCCCATTTCAGGCTCAGGGACTCAGCCAACATGCCTTTTTAGGAAGCTATTGCTATTAGCCTTATAGCTAGCTTTTTCCAGTTACTTACACCCAGTTGAGGTCCCTTTTTCAACTGTAGGGTGGTCTTCGGAGAGGCTTCTTACTATAAATAGAGTAAGACGCTCTGGCTTATAAGATAGCTTATACTGGTTCTAGATGTCCTACAGAGGTCATTGCCGATTGATTTACACCTTCTGGAGTAGAGCCAAACGTGCTCTGGCATCTTATGAGCTTATACGCGCTATAGATGTCCTACGGAGGGGTTTGCCTATTGATTTACTACTTTTTGACCAGAAGCTGTATAGCCCGAACAAGAGAGGAAGACTACGGCTTGTTTATTGTTCCCATATATGCAGGTCGGTCCAAAAACATTAACTAAACTTACTTGTCGACATAATTCAGAGGAGATCCTGCACTCAAAACGGTTCTATAACCGCTGGCGCACAGAAAAGTTCTCGCCTACGTCTTCCTACTATATAGGTACAAAACAAATACGCCAAATGCAAAGGCTTTAGCCAAAATGAGGCATTAAACGAATTCGTATAAGTTGGTTAGAAACCCTGACGGGTCATGACTTCCTTATAGCGCTCATCACAAATGTCTGCATTCATTCAGAAACTCGCGAGGATACACCACACCTTCTCCCTGCCGGTGAGGAACAAAACTTTTAGAAGCTACTACTTCGAAAACATCACAAGAACTTTATGATGTATACATTTTTATTCTTTGCAGTGTTGAGAGCATTTCTGGATGGCTGGACATCGTTGAGTATACAAAAGGAAGATGGACTTAAGGCTTAGTAGACTCGACTGCCGCTACGCCAGGCCGGAAATGTAGCCTGAGGACATCGTTGAGCATACAAAACCGTCCGGAACGCTACAGCCTGAGCTATGGCTTACCACCTTTTTCGATATTAAAAGCTTCGGTGGTGTTCTTTAAATCTCTGAACAGCGAGTGTTTTCCACTTGCCTGGTTAGGGCGAAGAACGTAACAAGTTATTTGAATCCAGTATGCAATATTGTGCACACCTGACTCCGGTTGGTGCTTAACGAGTCTTCTTTATTCGGGACCTGCCAAACGATTCAGAGATTTATATTTTGTTTTATAAATACGTGTCTGAGGAACTGTCATTCCAAAACGCTTCACCGTTCTTCCAATGAAATGCTACATTCGAGCTAGTATATCCTCCTAACCGGTCATCTCCTCATGCTTTAAGAAATTAATGTCACCACCCACAGCGTTGTTCAATTTAAATTTAGGTACCTAAGGCTATTCGCACTTCATTTAGAGGGTTTATCGAAATGTCGGGTATTATCGTTAATGGTGAGTTATTCTTTCTGTCTCACGAGATCATGGAAGCCATCGACCCAACAATGTAGTGGACCGGCTCAGTGGTTAGTGCGGTGGACTCGAAAAAATAACTAAAAAAATATAACTTACGGTTTTTTTTCTACTGCGCAACCTTCTGTGAACGTTGCGGTTCCTTCCATTCGTGGCCCCAAAAAAGAAGACAAACGAATCGTTATCAAAAGATTTATCTAGGGTCCTATGTACACCCTTTTGCCAACCTCTTAGGAAACAATCGTAACAGCCAGCAAACGATGTCCGTTTTAATATAAACCCATACCTTATCTGTTGCCTTCATTCAATCCCTTTATCCAATAAAATTAGCACACCCACTCAACTCACGCGCTATCAGTATTCACTATACTATGATACTATGCGAATCAATCAGGTGGCAGTGGCATATGCTTATGCATTCCACTCAAGAGCTCTTATCTAATAATAAACCACAACAAAGCTCCAACGCCAGACCATGTGTTATCGACTATAAAGACTGCTGCTTGAAAACAACTATTTATATACACTTTCGCCTGAAGTGCCTACCTCATCCCTTCGTTCACATTAGCTGACAACCTACCGTTTGAAATATTTTCTTTTTTCTTTTTCTGCTAGTTGGGCACTTAGCCAATTAGTAATAGACCTCTTCTCCTGTTCTGTTGGCGGACGATTTATAATTTTCATACAGCACTGCCAACGTGTCTATCCTCGTCGGGTGTGCATGGAAGCCACTCCCTGCCACTTCCCACTCCTTGTTAATTTTTTACAGGCCTCTTAGTCTTCAAATTGACTGGCGAATTACATTGGAATGACTTTAAACCTTTGGAGCAACCCCACGTGAGCTCGTCCTGGTTATCGGGTATGCAACCTGCGATCTATCAGGGGCTTGCTCCACAAATAACCCTAATTCCTAATCTCTGTATGATGAATTACATGAATTATATGTCCGCATGTTATGTCTGGCGTGGTTTATTCTCTGCAGGATTCATTGTTTATTCATTGGAAGGGTCGCCATGATGGTGCTATAAATATTTATGGTACATGGATTCGAAAAATAATAGATACGCATACGACGAGGGATGGGAAAAAAAAAGCAAAACGAAAAAAGGACAAACGGAAAAAGTGCGCTTAGGACGTGAAAATATGTGCGACAGTTTTATTTGCACAGATCCAATGCTAAATGTTCGTCGTACGCCGAAGAGGATTTGGTGTGACAATTTTGTTCGGGCATGTCGTTATACGATATTTAAATTATTCAGAAAATGTTTTTCGGTTTCATTTTGCCGCGAAATGTAACAAAACGTTTGCCATTCAAAATAGTGGAAGGCCAATGAAATTGGGTTATCTCTGCAAGGCGTCAGAGGTCAGAGTTGGTCGGCACTCACTTTGAATGTTGAAACAGCTTGAAGCTGGTAACTGGTAGTCACACCTGTCACGTGTCGCGGGATTCTGTAAGAGTTTTTTTTTTTCACAAATTGTTCTTGTTACTTTGTTTGGTGCTGGTGGTGGTTGAAAAAAATTCCGAAAAATTCGCCTCTAAATGGGAACGGAAGTTGGTTTGAGGGCAAGGGATAAGGGATGATTTGGTGGATTTCTTTTGTCAGTGAAATTTAAAAGGGATACCATATCTATAAAGGAAAGGTATCGTAAGTAGCATGCCGCCAAAGAAGCAAACAGAGGGAGCTGATTGTCAACGATTCTAAAAAGCAATTGCTGTTGCTTACAATATTTTCGACTGTATCTCCAGGGTGATTCTGCTTTTGCCGTAAATCAAATCAAACGTAAGAAGATGAGTTCAGAAAAGATAAGTAGATTAGATATGGATAAGAGATTTTGGCAATTTTTTTTTTGGGAATTTGTACAAGTACATAGATATATATAGGGTACCCACTGGGAACCCAGCCAGGTGCTCCTCGCGTTTGCCAATTATCGTTTCAATTCCACAGAGAAACTGACAGACAGCGTTCGTGTTTATGATGTGCTGTTGAGTGCGCTCTACCTAAAGCTACAATGGGATCGATTTTGAAAATGGAACGAAGAAACGTAGTACTTACTTTTGGAAACGTATAAAAGACAATCAGACAGTTTAACACAGTTGAGGTTACTTAAGTCCCATCGAATCAAGTCAAACTAAAGCTGTCTCTTGGTGCTCAAAACAAATGTATGAAATTCTCATTTCACACAATTCAATTCTGTAAAAATTCGATGTTCCATTTCGCCTTAAGTCGTTTCGTGCCTGTTTTCGATATGCAAGACACTTCGAATGTGCTGATAAACTTTTAACAAGTGCAACCCTTTCCTCTAAACATATCACACTCACACTTAAATATAATTTAGATCATAAAAGGGTTCCCCTCGTAATACCATTAAATGGAATGGACATTCTTCCACCGAAATTTCTTCGTACACAGGACCTTTCGAAATCACAGAAAAATTCCGCACACCTTTCTTAAATATTTTAAGTGTTTTATGGGGACCTACGTACCTACCGAAATACTTCTGAAATATCTCCTGCTCTTGCACTGAAATTCATTTAAGCAATTCTCCCTGGAAATTCAAAACTATATCCAACAACAAACAAAAAATTCATAATCCCATACTCATACTCATGAAAGAAAATCCTTCACCGCCCACAAAATAAAACAAAAAGCAAAAAAAAAAACAAAACAAATAAAAATTGGAGAAAGATTCGCAAATTGCAAATTCCATGAAATTGAGCTCGCGCTGATTGCGGAACAGTCATCCTTCCGCCAGCGTTTGATGTGGCTCTAAGCCAACATTCCACTGGCATTTTCGGTTTTTTGTTTGCTAAATTTCCTCCGTCCCGACAGGAAGAATTAATCCATCAATTAAAGTTGAACATTTCACGGGCGTGTTTTTGAGTGGCTCCCACTTTTGTGTGTAACATGATTTGTAAGCGACTTCGTGACGATGTCGCCAATTGGAGCACGTGGCAATGCCGCCTCCTTGTAATTATATACTCTGGTACACGCCTTAGACAATGAAGCGCCACCAACACAGTGGCAACTTCACAACTTGTTGGACGTTGATTAAATGGCGTGTCGCGAAAGTCAAGCTGTAAACTGCACACACAAAGTAAATGAATTAGACGTTAACACGTGAACGCAGTCTTCTTAGTGGAATAGTTGAAAACAGGACTTTCGACTGGTGTTAAAGAGTTGAAAATTATTTCAACCCTAAGATAGTATGCACACTCTTGATCCCCAAACGGAGGAGCCAACGTCGACAATTGTTGTTGCTTGAACTAAAGAGTTTGAGACTCTGTGTTAAGCAAACCCACAAACAAGTGTCACGTTCCGTCCCATAACGTCGCTGTGGTGGTCCTCTGCGAAGCATTGTTTCGGTGCCGATGATAAGATATCTTTAGGTAGCCGGATCCATGATAAAATTGGGGTAACAATGACCAGCATAATGGGGTTGATTTTGTTCGTCACAGCCAAACTGCAAAGGGATTTACCAACTTGAGTCGGTATCTTGTGGGCGGGTGGGCTGGCAACACTCGGGTGTTGAATTACAAGTTTAAAGTTAAATTTGTCTCGATTGTCTCGCTTCGGTGGATGAACATTATCCCGCACACAGCATTCTAAACATGAACTTGCTGGGCTTGTTTCGAAATGACAGTGACAGTGACAATGTCCCGTTGGCGAGTGACAAAACAATTTGGGGATAATTCATTTTTCTTTGAAATTTTAGACAGTGCTTAGCGGAGTGTTTTTTTTTTTTTTTTTTTTAAATATATCGGACATATTTGCTGCGAAAGTTTTGGGCTGCCTGCTAATAGGGTTGCAAGGATTTTTTTACTTAAAGTGCTTGACCTCTCTTTCGTTCAATTTAAAAAGTTGTGTAATGTTAAAAATTGAATTTTGCAATTAGTCGTGCAGAAGTTATATAACAGAGATAAGAATTGTTTTTTGCGCTGCTACATTTGAGAGAGGTTGACTGATGCTGAAACCACTGGCAGCTCATTTGTTTGAATTCACATAGAAAGTTATGCCATCTGTTGGAGGAATATATATTGAATTTTGCAAAAATTATAAAGCAGCAGTTTATGGTTGACAATTGTTTTATTTAACAGGTAAGGTTAAGATTCATAAAATCATCCAGCAAATGGTTAAGATTCGCATAGAAAGTAATGCCATCTGTTGAGGGAAGTTAGTTTCAAAATAGTAAATTTGTCAAGGGCTAGGTGAGAGTTTATAGGTTGACGTCTTCCCTTGAATGTGTAATCTCCAGATATTTAAGCATAATAAATGTAAAGCCAAAAAGAAAACAATTTTCAATTACGCAATTCACATTTTACATGCTTGAAAAATTGATGTCTAACTAATGCAAGCGGCTTTCATTCTCTAGAGCAACGTCTGATAACTAAGCCAAATCCTCGTTGCCATTAGAATTAAATGAAATTAAGATTATAGCTATCCATCTTTTGACAGTAAAATTTGCATCGATAATGTATGAGCAATGTAGGAGGCCTGCTTTGTCCTATTTAATTTGTTTCTCTCATCCTTGGATGAAGTCGAGACGAAATTTATGTAGGTCGTGTATATGGTTAAAAACGTGAAACCACAAAATAATTATAATAATAAAAAGACGTCATTAGAGTTTGTTTATGAAGTCATCTAGCTGTCAGACTCATCTATGGGACATCTCTTCAACGACCATTTCATCCATGACCGCGCTGACAAGTAGGGTAAACGTTAAAATATCTATGGGGAAATTCGAGTTTCAAAAAATTGGACATACTTACCTTGGTCAAGTTAGATAAGGAGGTTGTGTGTACGATTCTCAGTTATTGCCCAAAAATCATGGTTCCTTTATAAATAGTACAGGGCTACCCAAAATCACTCACCCGATTTTGGTTTGATATTTCTTTTAAATGAAACTATATAATAACATGATCGCTTTTTAAAATGTTTATTATGACCTTTAACATATTTGTACATTTATTTGATGAAGAAGGGGCGCTGCCAACATTGATGACCATTTGCCCCCTTTCTACTGCAGTGTAATAATAGTTTCTTGCCATTCGGCTGGTGACGATGTGGTTGCTCAGTTGTTTATGGCAATGCCTTTTATTATTAGACAGGCGGAGAAGCCTGCCAACGTCACCGGTCGAATTGCTCAGTTTTGACGTTAGCCCAAAATGGCCATATCCGGCATATTGAATGATAGGAAATTATTGAAGAATTGGAATCGAACGCACACCACGCGGTGGCCATCTTTTGTATGAAATAAAATAAAATAAAGAAAGATACATTTTTAAGTAGATGTTACATTACTGCATTTTCAATCGTTTTGGCGATAAGTTCTCGCACTGATTTTTCTCATAGACTCGCGACTTAAAAAAAATACAAAGAAAGACGTCTGGAGCTGTAAATCGGGCGAATCTGCACGGCAAATATTTTTTGAATTGATCATTGGTGACCTATAAATATGTAAAAATATAAATCCTCTGCATATCGTTTTGGCAGTAGAACAATCAAAGGATAGACAATTTGTGTTGTGCTTGTCATCATCTCTTTTCTATTCAGTAATAATTATAATGTGACCTATAATTGACATTTAGTATACGTCAAAATGCGTATTAGTTGTAAGTACTCTGCTTGACCAAATGACGGCGATTTAAAGTGTAATGTGTACTCCCTGTCTCTTCAGAAGGCCAACATCCAGAATATTGACTGTCAGAATTAAACTGTTTTAACTATTTGTTGCGTATTTCTAGTACACAAATTCTCAAGACTACTGTTGGTATTTTGGAAAGTGAGAAAATCAAATCTACCAATGTCACTTTTAAATTAGCCCCACTTCCTCATGCTTCAATTCTTTATGATCTGTCAAGTGTCCATTTCTTTTTTACTTGAATTTATTACCTTACTTCATCATTCAATCGCCAGGAGGCTTATTCTCTTTGCACATACGCTCCTCCTTTGCCATAACTTTCTTATCATCATCAATATTATTCACCATGACAGTTTTTATGGCAGCAACATTTTGTATTCAAAATGTCACACATTTGCCGCCACAACTGAATTATGTATAAACAAATAAACACAACAAACGATAAGATAATAAAATTGTTACAAATTCTAAAACAATGCAAACCAAATGGCGATAATCTCTTTGCAAACACACAACAACGAGCCCCACTCTTCTTTGTTTGGTGTATTGCTATAGCAAGCTCTTCTGTGTGGTGGATTTAAATGTTGCCCCCTTGGCTTGGTAAGGGTTCCCAACCAGCTACTCATGCCCACTCTCTGTCACATGTATCTATACACCCTACCCATTGAACTTTGAGTTATATATTTGTTGGTCTTTTGTGTATTCAAAAACAAAAATGAAAAAATTAACCAAACTGACTTTATCGTCGAGTGACTTGGTTCTGCCATAGTCGGCCACTCAAATCAAGAATTTGAAACGCGCTCTTCTACAATAATCCCATGGCACTACAAACGGAATGTCAAGTTGAGACGTAATGGTGTTCTGTGGACTTACTGTCATTGGCAGGATGTAAGCTATGTGTGCTTATGCACTTGCGGAATGTATTGATCGTTTCATCTTATCGCGGGATAAACAGTTTGTTAGTCCAATTAGAAAGCAATTTACTGCTCTGAATGGTGGTAGTAAAATGGGGGAAGCATTTGTGAGTGCTGTCAGCCGTACAGGCAATTGGCTTTTACCCTTATTAATGTATGTTTCGTTTTCATTTATGTTTGTGAAGGATGACTTCAAGGATGAGTGGGTAACCTCCAGATGGATATTGGGGCGACGTTTATTGCGAGTTGTTCAACTGCTCGTATTGTAATATTTTCCAATCGTATTCATTGCGGCGGTTAAATTTTTAGAAGTGATTGGTATTTAAGCCCTTATACATTCCACAATTTTAGCAGATATACTTGTATTTTAAACTGCTTTTGTTGTACTGAAGGTGCCACGCCCACTTTTTGCTAAGAGCTTTTAACACCCAACACACACTAACATCACAAATTTTGAAGTTTAAGGTGCCATAAATTCCAAGATCCATCGTTTACAATGACTCTTATGCATAGAAGGCGCCACGCCTTGTTTCACAGCTCCGCCCACATTTAAAAAAAAAAAATCTTCTGTCAAAGTAGGGTCTAAGTGTTTTTTTTTACGAATTTTTTGTAACATTCGAAGCCCACTTATGGATGTTACTCGCGCGCCACCTATCCTACATCTTTAGAAGTACGAGTATTATATTTACAAACATTTTCCGTCAGTTGATGTAATGACAGTTTGTAATCATAGCAGACGACTGGCAGCTGTTTTCAATACTCTTCCACGAATTGCAGCTCTTTGTGCCTCTGACTAGCTACGTTAGTCATTCTTGACTGTCACTTTCTCAGATCAAATTATCTGTTGTAGAGAACTGCAACGTCAGATAACAACTCAAACCAGTTCTAGCTCACTCGTTTCGATGTCAAGGTAAACAAAACTATTTACCTACTTACCGACTGTTCACACTTGGTACATGTTTGTGTTTATATTTATTTTTGGTGTACAAAATAAATGGATGCTAAATCTAGGCGGTTTTTATTTGTTGATTAATATGATAAATGCCGTAATGTAAGCTGTTTATCGAACGCGTTTGCTTATATGGAATTGGCTCGGCTAATTTAAGCCACATATTTAGATACAAACAATATCGTCTGATATGAAGAATGCGTTAATGGGTCTGATTCTGTGTGGAATTGTGTTAGACATTAGCCTAAGGGCAATTATTGTTGGTACATAATGCTTGGAATATTAGATTAGACCAAAAGCCTTTAAGGCCCGATTTAAGGGAAAACTTGATATTAAGTTTTATCAGTCAATCCTGCGCACCAATGAGGACATTCAAAATTCTGGTTGATTAAATCTTCAGGACTTTTCACATGAGAGCGAATTGCGAACTGTGAATACGCGAATATTCGTAGATTCTGACATTTCAATCACATGAAAACTTTTTTTAGTCACAGGTAACCGCGAAGGTTGAAAGTTAAGTTCGAACGAATTATTCATTCGTGGGTTTGTGGATCGCGACTGTTGAATAAAGTGTGACAGTTTTGCGGTATGAATTTTCAATTCGCGAGAAAATTTGCTATAATTATTTGTTGTTTTTTTCATTAGATTTAAGATTAATACAATATAATGCTTTTGTGGTAAAACAAATATCAATTTTCAATTCATTAATACAGTTAAATTGATTTGTTCGCGATTCGCCTATTCCCAGTTCGCGCTCATGTGAAAGGTCATTAAAACAGCTGCTTTACTTCATCTACTATTTCAGTTTTTATTGGTCTAGATTGATCAGGTAAACAGTTTTAATTCAGTTGACGTTAATGGAGGGTGAACGGGTAGCCTACTGATTACTCAGTTGACATTTCAAGTGGTGTGCACGTGACGCCTAAAAAAATAGGAACACAATTAGTTATTGTGATCTTCAATAAACTTAAATTAAATTGAGTAAAATTTCTACTGGATTAGAGGATTTTTTCTAAAAAACCTCGTTAATAATAAAGCGCGGCATAAATAATATTCGATTTTAGTCCAGTGTCCAGCTTAAGTTCGTCAAAGTCACAATGATGAAATTTTCGATACAAAATTATCTACTTCCAATCAATTTACGATTGACGTGTTAAAACCTTTTTTTTGGGGCGCATTGGGGATTATTTGCTTTTGTGTCAGTGATTGATACATTGAATCGATTCTGTTAATCATTCTTAGGGTCCACCTGAAATTTTGCGAACCCACAATAGAGATATATTTTTTCCTACTAGTTATGGCCACACGTAAAACGAAACCGTAAACGTTTTCTTTTGGTTTTTTTACCGCTTAAACGTAATGGCAAAACTCAATCTTGGCCTTCAAATGCTGCTTATGGCTTATGAATTATAAAGTAAGTTTATCAAAAAAAAAAAATAAGCAAATAATCTTAAAATTTTCTAAAAAAAACTTTTTCCGATCTACTTCTCAGTCAATTCCACAGCAAAAAAACAAATCGTTCCACTGAAATATTTCATTTATTTGCTGCTCCATCTGTCAGAAATATTTTTTTTGTCTGATGGAATCCACTCAGTGGTGGTTGTGGTTGTTTTCGTACGGACAATTTTTTCTGACAGAGTTTTTGCAATGACCGCCTAAACGTTAAAAAAAACCTCATTTTCACACTGTTTCAACTTTTTCGTTTGCTTTTTACGTATGTGTATAACTGGGGCCTTACTTGACTATTGCGACTTTCAATAAATTTTAATTGTACATTCAGAATGAGCCCTTACTATTTATAAGGTAAATCTTAAAACAATCCACAGAGTATAGCCTCTGTCTAGTCTATATTAAGATTTTCAGTGTTTTGTTGTAAATGTTGTTAAATTTAGACAAATGTCCACAAGGCTTTAAAAGAATGCCACAGTAACAATAAAGATGAGATGACAAACCCATCGCCCATTTGTCCTCTATTTCCTGTCTCGCTTTTCGCAAAACTGTCTCGCTCGTCAAAACTTTTCACAACTCTCTCTGGTGGACAACCCATCTCCTATGACAGATTTTTCCTGTCATGGAAATCGTTCACCAAAAATCAGACCCTTACTTGTGACAGTTGATGATGATAAATATATGTCATATCCATCTTTTGGTAAAGTTACTTAAAAGTTGCTATCAAACTTCGTATGCAGTTTGGCATAATGGACCGTGTCAAAGCAGTTTGTTAACTTCCATAATGGAATTTGGTCATTAAAATGAAAGGATGTCAAATTCTTGTGAGTGATTTGTGAGCGCAAAAATACAAACCCATTGCTAAATTGCCTTTCCGCATAGTCATTTTACTAATGCACGCTGAATAGGTGCATGCACTTGAACAGTGAACACCCCACCGAACGTAATTTAACAACTAATCAAGATGTAGCACAGATAAACGAATGCTGTCTGTTTCTGTCTACAATAGTTTGAGAATAAAATGTAAATTTTATCACACGAAATAATTCATTTTAGCGCGACAGCGATGATATATACTATTTCAACTCGCACAGGCATCGGCAGCGCCAACGAAAACACTTCTTCTGCAGCTCACAGTCATTTTTGTCGTTCCCAGTGAATGCTAATATTATACCCTCACCGTCGTCCGCGGCAATTTTTGTTAACTCGATGTTATTCTGAAAATTCGTCGTCAAAATTATATTCTTTCTTCCACTGAAAGTATTTTAATTTTCCGACATTTTTTTTCTTGGCAAGAGATGCGATGAACAAACATTTTCGGTTTTTTTTTTAATAAACGTGCGTACGTTTGAAATTAAATTTAGAAAACAACCCACGTGTGTATGAGTCTGTTTCGTTTGCATTCGAATTATTTACCCCGAATGGGTTACTAAAATAATAAATACAAAACAAATTTAAATATTTGAATCTTTCGGTTAATATTCCTACCGTCCAGACCTTCAACTTGATGAAGGAAGAAAATCGATTTTTAGTCATCAAATTTCAGGTATCTGCTGTCATCGGCGATCATGATCTCGATTTTCTTTTTTTAACACAAATGAGTGGACATGATTTCCAATATTATTCAGCACCAGATTGCATGCGTGGAACGTATTTTGAACTGAAATCATCATCGTTCTCTATTAAATATTTAAAAAGAGTGCCCGAGGGTATTGCTTGACGGAGACCTAATAATGCTTTGCATCCACATTTGCGTGCTTTGCCTGGAAAGGGGTAACACGTTATTTGGCCGTGTCACAGCATATAATGGCGCTGAAATACATTTGTAACGAATTATTAAGTTATTAGATGATTATGGTGGCAAAGTCATTGATTGATTGGTTTTTAAATCCGCGTGACTTCTGTACTGTGGTTGGTTTTGTTTAAGTTTCTAAAGGAGTTCAAATACGGACAGGAGGTGTTCATTTTGTCAGCATGATTTGGGCATCATTTGTAGTCGGTATAATTAGATTTTTATCTCGGTCTGAGGAAGTCTTCTATCTAGAAGATCAAGGGCGGTTTTAAACGACTGAGATGCGAGTAATGCCATGTTCCCACGAACGTGAAAGGCGTCTCCACTGAACTTTATGTGTTTTACTGTGACATTTACGTCAACTTCAAACTTTCGTCCCAAAGCTCCAGGAGAAAGAGTTCGTCCACTTCGGACTAGATAGTTATTTTTTGTCTGTTCCCATACCTGCCAAAAATAAAACAATTTATGATTGTATGAGTTGATTTAGCTTAATCACGTTGGTGGGAACATTGTATAAGAGTCGTTCTGATCCATGAGCTTAGTTTTATTTGGGAAAATTGATTCCTAATTGCATTTCAAATTCCAACTTGGGGTTTTTTCCACTGCGCCACCTCTCGCGAACGTCTGACAAACATCCGAGAGTATAATTGTCTTTAGAGCTTCTCAATTAGCCGTTTGGAATCGGCATAAAATTGTAGATCCCTTCCATTCGTTCCAAAAATAAAAAACTCACACAAAACGAATGGTTGCGAGAAGCTAGGCCTTGGGTCCCTACGGACCTATTGCGCCAACTATATATATAATTGCATTTCATTATTAAATGTTTGCTGTAGCTTCCCGTGGTTAATTTAGGGGGACTGAATCTAAGGTCGGCGCAGTGGCTTAGTGGTTAGTCCAACTTAAGGTCTTTTCCACTGCGCCACCTCTCGCGAATGTCTGACAAATATCCGAGAGTATAACTGTCTTGAAAGAGCTTCTTAATTAGACGTTTGGACTCGGCAACAAATTGCAGATCCCTTCCATTCGTTCCAAACATAAAAAACTCACACAAAACGAATGGTTGTCAGAAGCTAGGCCAAGAGTCCCTAATACGGACCTCCAACTATTTATTTTTTAAATCTAAAGGTTGTGGTTATAGCGGCTCATTGGTTAGTGTGCTGGACTATTGAGCCAGGGATCGCAGGTTCAATGCCCGGAAAATTTAATCTTAAGTTATTTTCTTTGACTGCAACAACTCTCGTTAACGTTTGACAAAAATTCGAGTATACCTAACTTTTCTGGGAAAGCTTCCGAATCAAAATTAGAATCCACAATTTAAGTCCCCTTTTAAAAAATTCTAAAGTCGAACAAAAAAAAAATATTTTCAAACCGTGCTGCTGCTATACAAATTATCCAAATTAGATAAACGCCTTTAGATCATTTAGGCCCGTTAGCTGATACTACTCATAGCGATTTAAGTTCTACTTGCGGGCTACTTTTTCCATGCCATAAACTGTCATATAAGTTTTTAAGTGGAACTTAAATCGCTAGGAGAAATATCAGCAAACGGGTCTGGAACTTTAAAAATCTCTTTGTTTTCGAAAAATCGTTTCTCTAGTAGAGGCTCACTTTTGGAACAGTAGATTTTGTAAACAAGAAAAATAGGGGAGCTTGGTTGAACCAAACTCACAAGATCCTCAGTTGCATCCACAAAAGTGGCCTGTTTGATGTGATCCTCACGCTTATGGCATCATCGGTCGGTGTTACAAAAACCAGAGGTCAGAGGCAGCTCAATTCCGATGAAGTTGTCAAAATACTGCCAACAAACAGCTTTTAGAGTCATTCAATGTGAACCCATAATCCAAAATAACCACTTTTAAGCAATTTATCAGAAATCATTGCATACCTCTAGGCCACAAGTCCCTATGAACTGTTTAATTAAGCATTATCTATTTGAATTTGCTTTTCTTTATAATGCATTTAAAATTTTCCAATTGCCCATCACAACAACCAATATTCGAAAGAAAGGCTTTGAATATTTAACTATCACATGGTATATTTAAATATGTAACAGTTTTCGAGTTGCAGCAGGAAACGGAATCCCCTGATTTTATTGAAATTCGTTCATCTGGACATTTGTGAGCAACCTATAAGAACCAAAAGCAATTTCCTTCACATATTGGTCGTTCACGGATATCACGATTCGGCCACTGTTTCCAAGTTGACGTCTTAAAGCTAAAATTTAGACGAGAGAGACAAGCTGAATCTGAACTGTTATGTTCGTATAAATTTACATAGATTGCAGTTCAACACTTTTACGAGTTAGATCAGTATGATGCTAAGTGGACCTCTGAATGTTAATTTAGTCGCTTGTCACAACTCCATTTTGAGCAAGTAGTTCGTGGACTAAACAAGAACGATGCGTAGTTCTTAAGCAAATGATAACTGGAAAACTCACCTTAGTTTCCTGTTCTGCATGGAGAAAAACTGTCAAACAAAATTCAGATCCAAAGTGGAGTACTGCAAGGCTGCGTTGTTTGGCCCCCATTGGTTTTATTTATGATGAGCAATGTTCTTTGTGCTGCTTTGTCGACGGGAATTAGATAAATTGAATGGACTGAACTCGGATATCTCTTATTTTTTATTTTATTTAAGTAGATATTCGAAGGCTTACACAGAAAGATATATTATGTCTTTTAAAATAGTGATACTCTTATAGAATTATAGAAGATCTTCTCTACCTAACCCGTGGAGCTGAAGGTCTGCACTCCTCGTATGACTTACGATGTGAGTTCAATTTTTTAAGGACGAGAAAATCATTCGAGCAAAAATAAATGTGTCTCTGACAGTACAATGGACCGGTTTTTGAGTCTCAGTGCTCCAGCAGATGTACAAACCTTACAGAAAAAAAATTCCAAGCTCTTCCTTGTAGAAAATGAACACTTCAAGTACTAACCCATCAATAGTTAACTTACCTAACTGCGAACTCTGACCTTCTCGCGTTCGATAAGTGCTCGTGCCATCAGCTGCCTGAATGAACAGCCATCCTCAGCAAATATATATATACAAAGAGTCCCCAAAGTTGAAATTCATTATATTTTAATTGAATTTCCATGAACTTTTCATCGCACAACTTTAAGGCGCGATCTCAAGATGCTTTCAATGAAATCATATCCGCGACCAAGCGTCTACCATCTTTTGCCATTCAAAACTTCAACTGAAATTTTACCCGCAACCCATTGTATCGGGTATATGTGTTTGAAAAGTTTTCCCCAACGCTGTGCACACTTATTCAACTTAATTATTCAACAACAACTAACATTCAACTGCCGCATAAACAAAAGCTGCTCCCAACAAGAGTGCGGTGCGCTCTGTCTCTCTACGCCGACGAATAAATTATAAAACAAAAAGAAACGGCTCGGTCTACAAAAGAAAGTCTGCACCAAATTTTCCAAACGGATGTTTTGCCTTTCAGGATTTTCTTTCATCACAAATCGCTGTCTCTGTCTTGCCACGGATATACCGCACAAACATACCCACACCAGGAACAGAGACTTTTTTAAGGCAGTACAATACGTCAGCTCATCCGTTTGCCATCTCTCGGCCCGCATCCTCGTCATTTTTGGCATGAGCATCCTCATTGTCACTATCATGATGTCGTTCTTCTGTCAAGCGGTGGCAGCAGTAGAACAACCGCTTAAGGATAATTGTCTGTCGGAAAATTGAAAGTGTGTCGGTAAAAAGAGGCCTACCCCTGCACAAATAAAAACTGGTTCCCCCGTTTTGTCTGTGATTACGCTATCGCAAAAAGTGACATTGATTGTCGCCTTGAACTTCATCAGCACGATTTCTACTCGATTAATTTGTCGCTCCTTAAGTGAAACCATCCATCGGTATAAAAAAAAACCCATAAATTCGTGTCCTCGAATGTAATTACGATGCGAGTGCATTTTGTGAAATGAAAGCCCATTCCATGTGTCGTAAAAAATACATCCAACCCGTCAGCGTCGTTGCACCTGAGACACGTGACAGCTACGACTACAGCTGTATTTTTAACGAATGAATTATTAAAGCAATCTGAAAATTCAATGGGCAAAAGGGTTGTCCTCCAGAGCTACGGAAATAATGGGACAAGATAAATGAGTGCCGTCAGTCTGCCTCTGCAGGATGCTGTTCCTTGTTGTACGTTGTTCTCTATGTTTTCAGTCAGAATGACGACGTCAACAGGCGATAAGTGGGTGATTTGCTTCATAATTTTATGAGACCGTCGATGGGAGAATGTCAGGGCATCGGATGTTGGTGTTTGTAATTTGGTAAGGCTATTGATTTTTCTTTAGCTTGTGGATTTCTGTTCCATAACACAATGGCATGTGGTTTCCAAGATATTTTCGAAGGAGGTTGTGACTTGTTGCTCGCCTTTTGAATGTCAAAGTGTGGGTCTTGTGATTTTGCAGTAAATTGAAAGGGATAACCACAGGATGAAGATTTGTTACAGGGAGGATGTACATATTTTGCAATCTGAATGTGAGAAAAGTCAGTTATAGTCAGTTATTCTCAAACTTATCCCTGGTAGTAAGTTCTGTGAATTTACTTTTGTGCAGTAAAGTCAGGACAGGATTTTCTTTTGTACAGTAAAGTCAGGACAGAAACTGGCACTTGGAGGTCAAAAAGTTTGACTGAGGGAGTCATCCATTACAAGTGGAGTATTTAATTTAGATTTTTAATATAAGTAGTCACTTTTCGAGTCTCAATAAAACGGGTCAAACTTTTGTTTTTTTTTAGTTTCGACATCGAAATGTTTTCGCGGGTATGTTCAAGAATGTTAAAGGCACATGTTGAGATTTTTTACTTCAAGTTTTCATTCAGAAAAAGTATGCATAAGTAAGAGTCAGCTAGATCTGCCATGGGGTAAAAATAATCCTCCACAGCCTTGACTATTGTTTTGTAGTTTGTTTGGAAAGTACGGAAATACTGTAGCAACATCTTTTCAAGAACATATAATGTTGCTTTTAATATGTTTGTGATTCAAAAGTTGACGACGAAACAGACCGCGTCACAAAAGTACAGCAACAACGCAGCATTTTACACAATAATTTAGTTCCCATGTGTTTTGATATCTCGATGGACACGCCCGCGGGAAAAGGTGCCGCGAAATGGAGTATTTCGAAGCGGCTTTTGCTTGATCAAAAGCGTCTGAACGTTTCAGAAAAATATTGGCGTTTAAGCAGTTGCTATCCTGGAGTAAGTACGAAGTTGAGCTTATATCACTAGACTCCTTCAAAACTTCTTCCAAAAAATTATAGATTGAACTTTTCTAAAAAATGTTTCACCCGCGCAGCAAATGTGTATCACTGAAAGAGTATAGTATTCATTCATCCCGGAGGAGGTACAATCTCTCAAAAGTCTATGGAATACCTGGCAAACACCGATGAAATGGACATAGTCAGACCGGGCTTAGAAGGCAGTTGAGGAACAAGACCCACTCCAGGCTTTGTATAGTTCTTTTGACCGCTGAAGCAGAGCTCCTGCCAAAGGACAATAACAAAGCTTATATCCGTTTGGGTTCGGTTTGTATCGAAGAAGTTCAGAGGAGAAGTTGCAAACACGAAGATGCGAAAAATGCGCAGCTGGAAGACATCGGACCGGTTGGCTGGAGAGGCATGTCATTCCGTTTGAGAAAAGCGACCTCACATATAAAAAGCCAATCTCCCACAAAGCGGTCTTAGTGTTCGCCAGCTCCCAGAAGATGTTTCAGCCTGCAAACGGCCTGAACAAATCGCAAATTGCAGCATACGTCAACTTAAGCCACGCTTTTGAATGTGTGGTCTAAGATTTAACAAGCTTAGAGGAATTTTTTTTTAAGGTGGTCAATGTATAAGTATACGAAAAGCAACACAAGTCTTGCATAAAATTAAATGCAATATGGAGAAACTGAAGCTTTTCAGGGATTGGGTGAACACGTATTGTCAGTCAGCGTTGTAAAAATTGAGTTTCCTCCTTAGAGCAAAGAGAAACTAGGTCTAAGCAGCTGCTCGCTTTTTGAAGACACGCAAAACAAGACAAGTGCAGAGCTACCAAACTACTTTAGGTTAACCTTTCCTTCGTGCTTAGCGAAAAATTAATCCAAGGTCGGGAAGGGACACGGGACACGCATACTTATAAAATTGGACGTGATAAAATGTCCCCTAAGTTTATTTTATATTTTTTATGTCTAAAACACTACTTCGAACCTGAATTTACTGGAAATAAATTTAGCTTAAAATAGATTTATTTTACTTTGATTTTAAAAATGTTGAAATGTATTTAGTAGATACGAACAGTTTTGTACTAAATAGCGTTTGTCCCCAAAGCAGTAATTTGAATTTCCCGATTAAATATCAATAGTTTCTGCTCTGAATGACCTTAACCACACCAATACCAATCAATATTTAAGAATAATAGTTTCGTTCGTGTACTTTCAGCATATAAAAATTAAAAATGACAAATTTCAAGAGACCGGTTTTCTTACAAGTTTAAGAAATGTCATTTTAACATTTGATAAGGTTCTCTTTAAACGCAGCGTCTACAAAACGCGTTGGAATTGAATTTTTTATAAGCTTAACTTTAAACTTACCATTTTAAGTGCGCTGACATGTCCTAGGAGAACATTCAATTTTAACTTCTTCCTCCGACATCGTTGAAGACGAAAATAAATAGAGTTTTACTTGTCAAATGTTTGAGCTGTCACTTAGTTGTCGGTTTTAATTTTGTCATTTTTCAATAAGTCGAAAATAACGAAAAAATGAAGAGAGAGGAAATGGATTTCTCTCTCATTTTTTTCAATTTTCCCAATACTTGCCACGTGGTCGCACTCGCACAGTTTTTAAGCATTTTTTAAATAATTTCACGTTTGCAAAAAAGTACCCGAACGAACCTAATATTATCTTATATTTTTTGTTATTCAAGAAAAACGTGCCCCCATATTTCATGATTCGCGACACGCAACTGCTTTCCGTTAAAATTTGAATTCGAAATTCGCATTCTTTTGCTCTATATTTCTCAGAAATTTTTTCCCGCATAGCGTAGCGAAAAAACTGAAACAGAAACAGTTAGTAACATCCAATCATGAATGAATATGAATGAATATGTTCCGTATGCTTATTACAGGTCATTAGTGTCACGAGATTTTTTAAAACAAATCATTAAAAAAATCAGTTATCAGTTGTAAGCTACTAAATAAATAATTGTGTTTATATATTGTGCAACCAATAAGTTCTTTTACTGTGATCAGTATGAATTGTCATTATCGTCACAAGTCATCAGCGTCACATTTTGAAAGTGACACTACAGAAACCTCATACAAAATTTTTATAAAAATTACTTAGTTCATTTCAATTGCATTGAGATAACTGGAAAGCTTCCAAATCCCGAAATAAAAATGAAAGCATGCCTGAAGGAATTCGTTTCTAGAAAAAAAAAATCATTTCCAAATTTAAATAGACTCAATTTATTTTATCCGATAAAGAGTGTATAGAACAAATTGTAATAAAAATAAACGTTTATTCGATGCTCTTATCAATTATTAAGTCCGTTTCGAAACTGACAGAATTTAATAGCTCGGACGACATTTTAAGTTATACATATCATCCAAAATATTAGTAGGAAAACTACACTGTCGGTAGGGGAATTAATTTGTTAGTTCATTAATAAAAAAATATTTGATTATGTGATTTATTTTTTAAAAAAGTAAATGAATCTTATCGCAACATTTAAAAAAAAACAACCCATATAGAGAAAGAAGTTTGCATGGCTATGGTCTCCACTGTAAAAGTCAGATGTAGGTACTGTCCTGCCCAATGACTGCGAAGGACGCTTATCCCCAGATGAAAAGTTACGACACTTGTCAAAACAAGAAATACTTCCCAAATCGGTCAATTGATTGGCGCCCAACGTGAAGCCATTGTATCTTACATTGACCCCATCCAATTTCGCAGTCATACTTAGAAAACACGTCTCATTCAACAGAAGTTCCAACCAATCACCATCGCCATGGGAACAACAATTTTTTGTTCACTCAATCACCAACCAAACCACTCAACAATGTTAGCCCAACTCTTAATTTACTTACACCCGTTCAACTGTATTTTCCTTCGTCGCTGTAATTAATCTCATATCCGTTCAAACTTCGCCATTTCCCTAGAAAACTTCTCAGTCAATCATCTTTCAAAAGTTCGTTTCCCTTCACCTGACTTTCGTCATATCCGTCATATCGCAGCCAATAACCTGCACGACACAGCAAGGTGCACATGAACGAAGTCCTACATCCTCGCCTAACACCAATCGACTGAGCTATGAAAAAGAAAATGTGCTGCCAACTTTAGCCCCGCCCTAGATTCACTTTCCGATGATCCACATTCGAGACACATCCTGTAATTAATTAATGCCGCAGAATAACTGCCTTTGTGCTGCATCCCCCACAGCAAAACTTGTTAATAAAGTTAATTATCGCAGTATCTGGTAACAGAATCACTGCATAACGACTATACGGACGCATGTCGCGCGTCGGCCCGTGGCCATAACTATTGACGGTAACTCGATATCGTCAATTATTTCCAAAAACCCTTCACCGGGAGAACAATGTGTACGAGCAGCAACTAGACAGTCATTGTGTGCGGTCCACACCTCATACGCAGTGTCCTTTCCGTACGTCTCTTTGAATTTGACCTGGTATACGCAAAGTCATCCTTTCGGTTCCAGCATTTTAGGGAAGGCTTTGAGAGCACAATTGCCAATTGTTGCACAATGACACAACACAGACGGGTGGTGGTGTGGAGAGTGTGGGGAGAGTTTTGTTTTTTCGTTTAATTTGAAAAGTTCCAGCGCGGTTTCTCATCTTGTGGTAATACGATTTGGGACCATGACAGTTAGAAATCGGAAAACGACACCCGGGCTAATCCCGAGCTGTGCGCCAAAATGAAATAAGTTTCAAGAGAAATTTATGAATTACGGTGAATTTTTATTTTTCGAGATCTATTACTGTCGACGTATGAATTGAAAGGAAGTGATGTAAAATTTATTTGACACTACGATGACGGGTATGATGAGTTCATGTTTGCTGGGATATGGATTTGGTGGCTTTGGCTCCGAAAGATACGCCTGGTAATTGAATTTCAATTGAATTTCAATTAAGGAGGTGCGTAAGGTTAGACTTAATTTTTTTAGACACAGCAGTTGGTGTCGTTGTCGTGGGTACATTTTCCCACCAGGTGGCGTTCATTTTGAGAGCGCAAAATTGTTATTTATTGGTAGTAATAGCTGACAATTGGTTCTCTCAAAATATTTATTTTATTCATTGTCAGAAATCGTTGAATGGCCCGGATCCACTTACACTTCCCCCCGGTCATCCGCAATTGAAATCAATTCCCTCCATAGATAGTCGAACCCTAATTGAAGAAGTGTGTAGCTAAACACTTAATTGCAAAATGGAACATGGTTCGTCAAAAAAATTTACAGGAAAAACAAAAAGAATGCGCAGTTGAGGTGGTATCATGAAATTCAATAACACACGTCTGACTGGAGGAGCACGTACCACGCCACGTGTATTGCGAACTGCGAGTACGACATCGAAGCAAAGTTGTGAGTCGTATGCTTTTAGCTAACTCTTGAAGAATTTTGTCGTTTCCGGGAATATTTGGACAAGGACACCGTTTATTTTGTACGTTTAACTTGCAAGTCGACGGCTGTGTGCTTTTTGTAGGGGAAGGAGGGATTATTGATAGGAGCGGACGATTACGGATGAAAGTAGAGATGATAGAAATCACAGAGCTGACATTTTCTTGTACTATTCAATGTTATTAACATCAAGCGTGTTCACTTAACCAATCGGAGTATTATGCTGTTTATCAAGAAGGAATATTGGACCTGGTAAGACCGTGGACTTAGCTTCTTACGACCAGTTGTTTGTTTTTTTTTTTCTAATTTTTGAGACGAGTGGATGGGACCGATCGCAGCATAAAAACGAGTCCTAGTGGCTAATTTGAGAAGCTTTCTCGCATGTGTGTCAGACATTCGAGTGAAAAAATAAAATAAATTCGGGGAAATAATCTCAAGGTGTGAATTGTGTCTTCCCGGAGATCGAACCTGAAAGCCGTCGCCACTGGGGAAATATGCACTGATGGCGTATTTAACTATCAAAATACTTCCCCATTAAGACAGTTGCTTTTGCTGCATCCTGGGCATGTTTTTGCATAAATCTGTTCAGTATTTCTGTTCCGGCTTGAGTTCACCATTTTTGTACCTCTGTCTATGGTCTTGTTTTAGCTTAGCGAAGTTCGAAACCCTATCGCATTTGCTTATTTCTGCAACAGATTTTCAACAGATGGCGCTTGCCTTCATAGTTATGTGGCGAGCAGTTTAACTACTACTGCTACTGACACCAAGGGGTGCGGGACTCGCTAAAGAGATTTTGTATTTTTCTGACAATCGCGCCAGGAATTGTACCAGGTGTATCTTTTTCAACTTTTTCCTGAACAGACGTGTTCAACTTTTTGTCTACTTTTGTGAATTTTCTTTCTAATTGTTAAATGTTCATTTTTGAATAAAATAGTTTGTGTTGATAATATTCCATTTATTGTTCCATTGACGTTTCGCATTTTTGTGTAGTAGTGCACTAAGAAAAGCTACAATTGGTGACCCCGACGTGATTCGTCTGGAGCAAAGTAAGTGCAAATATCCGAAACATGTCTCTTCCAAATTCGCCTCCACAAAGAATTCTTGGTGAACAACCAGCAATCGTTCCAATGCCCCTAGCAAACGCTAACAACGAGGACGACATTGTGGCACTCACCAACTTCAAACTTCCTCCCTTTTGGAAAACAGATCCAGAACTCTGGTTCATTCAAATTGACGCGCAATTCAGAACACGAAACATTAGGTCAGACAGCAGTAAGTACTACGCAGTAGTTGCAGCCCTTGACGCAGACGTTCTTCAGGAAGTTTCCGACATCATTCGAACACCACCAGACAAGGACAAATTCACCAATTTGAAAGAAAACCTCATTAAACGATTTTCTGATTCCGTTGAACGCCAGCTGCATAAGCTACTTACTGAATTGGAACTAGGAGACAAGAAACCTTCTCAACTCCTTAGAACGATGAAGACTCTTGGCGGTAATAGGGCTACCGAAGATCTTCTTCGCACAAAATGGTTTGGACTTCTTCCTGAAACGGTATGCAAAATCCTCAAGGCCGTCCGAGGAGCCACGCTCGACCAACTCGCTGATGTCGCAGACAGTCTCATGGAAAACAATTCAAGCAATTCGTACGTTATGTCCACATCAGCAGCTTCCAATGATAAATATAAGCCTTTCGGATGCAGCGACCCTAATCCCCTGGAAGAACGGCTGACAAGTGTCGAAAGATCCATCGCTGAACTTTCAATTCAAGTTCGAGAGCTGTCAAGCAAACTACGTGACAGCAAGCGAATGCAACCACGTTCACGATCTCGAACGCAAGACTCCAATCCAGTTTGTCATTACCATCAACGATTTGGAGACAAAGCTCAGCATTGTTTGCAACCTTGCAACTACAAGCCAGACTCCAAGAAATCGGAAAACTATTCGGGCTGTCGCCTGTAGAGGCGGTTGGTGACAGCACTCATCTCAACAGCATTAATTCGAATAAGGAATTCCGCCTACATCTATACGATAAGGATACTCATCTTAAGTTTCTTATCGACTCCGGCTC
This sequence comes from Cheilosia grossa, assembly GCA_963082955.1. NCBI lineage: Eukaryota > Metazoa > Arthropoda > Insecta > Diptera > Syrphidae > Cheilosia > Cheilosia grossa. Next base: position 8,539,601 of record OY720146.1, read on the forward strand.
CATTGTCTCTGTGATACCACGAACTTCAATCAAGCGGGCGCAAGAACCTACAACTTTCAAGCTGTATGCGGCAAACTCGTCAACAATCCTCACATACGGACATCAAGTGCTTACTGTCAACTTTGGCCTTCGACGTGCTTTTAAATGGCCATTCATCATTGCTGATGTTAAATCTGCAATAATAGGAGCCGACTTCATTGCTCATTTCGGGCTACTCATCGACCTAAGAAAACATCGCCTAGTTGACCCACTCACTTCCCTGTCTACAAACGGAAGCGTTGCTGCAACTGTGGAATATAATATATCCACTGTTGATCAGCAATCACTTGCCAACTTACACCCACAAATGGCGAAGCTACTACAGGATTTTATTGACATCAGCATGCCCCCGTCAACACCAACAGCTGACACTAGCACTGCTGTTTCCCATCACATTGTGACCACTGGACCACCCGTTGTCGATCGCGTGCGTCGAATAGCCGGCGAAAAACTTAAAATTGCCAAAGATGATATCGACTTCCTACTGCATCACAATGTCATTCGACCATCCAGTAGCCAATATTCCAGTCCGATCCATATGGTACCCAAAAAGCTTGGTGGCTGGCGAACAACTGGCGATTACAGACGTTTAAATGCCCAAACTGTACCAGACCGTTATCCAGTACCATTCATCGAAGACCTATTCCAGCGGCTATATGGAAAAAAAATATTCTCAACCATTGACTTAGTGCGTGCATACCACCAGATTCCCATGGCAGAAGAGGACATCTCAAAAACTGCCATCACAACACCATTTGGGCTCTTCGAGTTCTTGGGCATGCCGCCAGGTCTACGCAACGCTACACAAACATTCCAGCGTCACATGGACACCATCTTCAGAGGCCTAGACTTTGTGGGAATCTTCATTGACGACCTCATCATTTCGTCTGACACTTTTGATGAACACATTTCGCATTTGCGACAAGTTTTCGTCATTCTTCGCAAACATAAACTGGCCATCAATGTCAGCAAATGCGAATTCGGCAAGGAGCAACTGAACTATCTGGGCTACAGCATCAATAAGGACGGATACCAACCACCATCCGAAAGGATTGAGACAATTCTCTCCTACCCTAAGCCTGAGACCATTACTGATCTACGACGTTTCTTGGGAATTATAAATTATTACCGCAAGTGCATTCCGAACGCCGCCCATTTGCAGGCTCCACTCAACATGTACCTTAAGGACGCCAAAAAGAATGACAAGCGTAAAGTCAATTGGACACCTGAAAGTGAAAAAGCCTTATCAGACTGCAAACAAAGTGTCGCTGCAGCAGCCCAAACAGCTTTCCTTTCACCAACATTGCCACTGACACTCTCGACGGATGCTTCCGCTTCTGCATTTGGCGCGACACTGGAACAGCTGGATGGTGACACCTGGAGGCCAGTTGGATTTTTCTCAAGAAAACTCAGCCCCACTGAAGCCAACTACAGCACTTATGACAGAGAGCTTTTAGCAATCTTTGCCGCAGTCAAGTTTTTCCGTCACATCCTCGATGGTCGACAGTTCGTCATAAAAACTGACCACAAGCCGATTTCATATGCGTTCGCACAAAAATCTGAAAAGGCCTCACCAAGACAGCTGCGACAACTTGATTTCATTTCGCAGTTCTCAACAGAAATAATATATACCAAGGGAGCAGATAACATCGTTGCTGATGCATTATCCCGCATTTGCGCAATCAACATGCCAACACTGCTGACTGCTGAGAATATACAGGAGCAACAACAACAAGATGACGACCTGAAACAACTACTTACTAGCAACAACAATTCTCTTAAGCTCCAGCGCTTATCCATAGATGGGCGCAACATAATACATTGCGACATTTCTTCTGGACTCGTCCGTCCATACATCCCTTCCACCCTTCGACGACAAGCATTCGACACAATCCATGGGCTATCCCACCCAAGTGGTCGAAGTACATGCCGTCAACTAAGGCAGAAGTATGTTTGGCCTGGGATCAAGAAGGACGCACTCGAATGGTCTCGCAATTGCATAGCCTGTCAACGTTGCAAAATTCAACGGCACAACCAACTTACTCCAAATAAAATTGATGTGCCCAACAATCGGTTTAATCACATACATATGGACCTCATCGAACTACCCACTGTGAAGAACCTAAGGTACTGTCTAACAATAATTGACAGGTTCTCCAGGTGGCCAGTAGCAGTTCCTTTAAGGGACATGACAGCCGACACAGTTTGCGATGCCTTCTACGCTAATTGGATAGCTCAGTTTGGCACACCGCTCACCATAACCACAGACCAAGGAGCTCAATTTGAGAGTGCACTCTTCAAGGCTTTGACACGAATGATTGGCGCAAATCGCATTCGAACATCAGCATACCACCCACAGGCTAATGGGATTATCGAACGATGGCACCGCACACTAAAAGCAGCTCTTATGTGTAATTCCCAAATTCCTTGGCCACAAGCACTGCCTACGGTATTACTTGGACTCCGCACATGCTTCAAGGAGGATTTGAAAGCCTCGCCTGCTGAACTTGTGTTTGGTACAGGTTTACGCGTACCCGGTGAATTCTTCATCTCTGAGGACATGCCAGCTGATCCTCAAATTTTTCTAGAAAAATTTCGCGAGCACATCAAAAAACTAAGACCAATTGCAACAGCACACCACATCAAATCACGTATGTTTGTTCTTAAAAACATTTATTCTTGTTCCCATGTTTTCCTCAGAATCGATGCTGTCAGAAAACCTCTTGATCCACCGTATTCTGGGCCGCACGAAGTTCTAGAACGAATCAACGAAAATATTTTCAAAATTAAGATTGAAGGAGATGTGAAAGTCGTTTCAGTAAGCAGACTGAAACCAGCTTATTTTGTTAAAGATGATTCTGACCCACCACAACGACCACAGGCTACATATTCCAAGATTTCCAAGACTGTAACGTTCCCATCGAATTCGAAAGTCACTGGGGGGAGAGTACCTGTGGCGAGCAGTTTAACTACTACTGCTACTGACACCAAGGGGTGCGGGACTCGCTAAAGAGATTTTGTATTTTTCTGACAATCGCGCCAGGAATTGTACCAGGTGTATCTTTTTCAACTTTTTCCTGAACAGACGTGTTCAACTTTTTGTCTACTTTTGTGAATTTTCTTTCTAATTGTTAAATGTTCATTTTTGAATAAAATAGTTTGTGTTGATAATATTCCATTTATTGTTCCATTGACGTTTCGCATTTTTGTGTAGTAGTGCACTAAGAAAAGCTACAGTTAGATGGCGATTACCAGGCATTGTGTAATACCTCTAAATTTCGCAGGTGGGGAATTAGCGCAACCGACATCAGAAGGCAGTGCTTCTTACTCATTAAGCTACTTGGCTTTTGGCAGCACTGTTTCGGAATTAGAAAGGTTGTTTACTGAACTTATTATTTTTGTTTGTGATTAACTTGATAGTGAGCAACGGCAAGCATCGCTAAAGTTACTTCGGCAAAAATTGCAGAACGGTTATACTGTTGCTATTGATACTCATCACGGGAGTTGCTGTTAATATTATTCATGTTCTTGTTTTTATTTTTTAAACCAATTCGTTAGTAAAGTTTTTTTTTTGTTTTGACTGTCAGTTATGTCATGCAGTAGATATGACTGCGGTACTAGGTTGGATGTTATAGTAACGTGTTGCAGTTTTACTTTAAAAAATGATTGATTCCATAATTCTTTTGGTTTCTTTGTAATTATTCCGTCACCACCAGAGATGAGAATTAAAGAAATAAATCAATGTATAAATACACGATGGGGCAGGCGGTCGTGCCAACGCAAAGAAAACTGTTTTATTAATAAATAAACTCGAATACCAACCGAGCGTTAACAAGATGAAAAAAATGCGAAGAAAGTTGTGTGCAGTGGCTTAGAGCTAACAATAATGTACTAGATTAATATTAACGAGTTGGCTGAAGGGCCAAGTTAAATTAGGTATATATTTTAGGTTATAGTTCATTCTATAATTGATTTTACTGAACAATAATAACACTTGTTCTCCGGCGATTAAAATACATATTTAATAACCATAGTGGCTTAGACAAGCGAGTATTATTTAAAGCACCATTAAAAAAAACCGCGTGTGGCGTTTCAATTCAACAGATCTAACGTTTCAATTTTCGTTACACTTATTATTTATTTTCAGTATTTCACTTGCATTTGTATTAATTTTCTTTCCTTTGCATTTCAATCTTTTTCTAGGAATCTAGGTCTGATTATGTGGGGAGAGGAAGATATTGCAGTACACATTCGTCATCACCGCCGCCTACACAGGAAGAAGACATTACAGGTAAGCTTTAGGAAGACTCAATTATATGGCGTTGTTTTAAATAAATCAGGGGTCGAATCGAGTCATCCGTGAACGAGTAATACATGACGAATTGGTTGTGCTTTCGTATTTAAAATCGTTAAGTAAGCTACCATCCATCTGAAGTATGAGTATGATTTCTTTTGCAACAATTAATTAATTACGTTTTTACCATGGACTGTATACAGATATGAGAAGCATCATTTGGGTTCAACTCTAACCACTGACAATACCGGCCGAACCTTTCAGCACCCCAAATCTTGCCCGAAATACACCTTTTACAAAAGGTACCCATTTTTATACTCTTCGACGATCCTTCCAAAAATGAAGTATTGATTTTCTAACAAAACGGCCTATTACAGAAAACCAAGCAAATTTCAATTGAAGGACCGGACCTACTCTGCTGCCTTCAGTAATTTTTGAAATTTTATGTGCACTTCCCTCTGGCCTCAACTACCGAAATATTAAATTGCCATAAATTTTTGTGATAACCACATTTCACCTAAAAAATATATCTAACTACCTCCCTCCCTTGGCACCTTTGACTTCCCTACAGTATATAAAGAAAAAACCTCCTAGCTAAACACGAAATTAATGTACTCACCTACAATACTCTGAAAGTCCTACCTCTGGACTGGTGATGACCACCCACATACCACTGTTCTTCTTATCCAAACCGATAAAAACTGCACAAAGATTAGCCATTTCACATTGTGTAATCGGATTAAATAAGTAAAAAAAAAATAAATCCCCAAGAGGGCTTTGCTGACTTATCAAGGATTACTCACTTTGTTAAACAAAAACCAACCTAATGCGGGAAACGGTGGATCAACAGGATATAAAGTGGCCACTGGAACTTAGTGGGATGCCGCCCGCACAAAGAAAAATGCACGTCCCAATTCCATTAACCTGTAGAAAGACAAACTTTCTCTCTCTCTCTCTCTTGAATTGAAACCAATGAAGTGCTTAACAAAAAGTCCTGCCTGTCTGCAGAATGACTTCATCAATTGAAAGCCGCTGCCGTTCAATGTAGTATTGCAAATTTGTTCGGTTGGCATATAGTTGTCCATCAGTGCGTAAGCATGGACAAAGGATAAGCCACTGAGCGGGCAGGGAGAGGGAAATATATTTCGAAAATTCAATTATGCTCTGTCTAAAGTGGGCTGTTGAACTCCTGCACTGGACTTTCAATAACCACATTCGGAATCCAGGTACATTAAAGTTTTAATAGGAAAATTATAGTCGAAGGAATAGTAAATGTAACGAAGGACGTCGGGTAGAGGGAGGTGGATCCATATTGAGAGGACATAGTGAGCAATATGTTCGGTACAGTCCAGACAACAAGTCTCAGAAACTTCAAATTTAAAGACCTCTTATACTTTCAGACATTTTACCAAATACAAGCAGCGAAGTACTTGAAATTTTGTACGGCTATAGGACGAAAGTTTAATCAATAGGCTCGTATTGAAGGATAATTCTCTGCATTAATGCAAAAGTTCCATTTTGGCAACAAAACACAATGAACTACGACCCTTGAAGGTAAATCGTACAAATGAAACATTTTTTGGCTTTAACCTTCTTTGATCCGTTTTTTCTCCCTTTTCTCTGATGGATTACGAGTCGTAGAATAGTTTGTATTGACCACCCACCCTCTATGGGTTTAGTTTGGGGACCGACTTTACTTTTTAAGGTTACGTACCCAAAGGGAAAAAACGGAACCATATTAGTTTCGCTTTTGTCCGTTTGTCCGAACCCATTAGACCAATTTTTATATTTCCTCTTACCGCTTTAAAATAAGTTTCTCACAAATAAAAATTAAGTTTCCGCAGATAAAAAATCGCTGGCTCCACGCTAATATCGCGCACTTTGTATGGCCAGTCCATTGCACTTCTGTTAGATCGTGGGATTTTTTCTTTTTTAAGTCTATTTTAGGTCTCACGATGAGTCAAAACAAAAAGGTTAACTAAAATAAATAAATGCGATTTTCTGATTTTTTTTTTTATAACTCTACTTAAAACTGCAACTACTTAAAAGAAATTGTATTTAAGGCAAACATAAGTACATAAACATTAATTTAAAAAAAAAGTATTTGCTTACATTGAAACAGAGAATCAGTCCCTGATCGAACTGAAATATTGGAAAAATAAATATTTTACTTTTACGTAAATCACGAAATCCTTTGCGCAGTACGCACTTGTGGGCCGTGGGCCGTAAATGTTTGCTTGCACAATAATTTTTCAACTTTCTCCATTACATAAGTAAGAGAAAGATATTGTTTTCGTACAAAATTTCGAATTCGAGATGTTAATCAATTCTGACATTACGAAGATAGAGGAACTCTAAAAAGTGGGTTGCAAAATTCTGTCCGTCTGTGCCGAAGCCTACAGCCCAAACGGTTGCCCTAATTTCGTTCAAACTCCGTATTTGGACTTTGGGGGCTTACAGTTCGGGGCGGTTTTCAAGGTAACCTCAATATTAATGGTACTTCCCATGCAAAATGTTCATACCAGATTGATTTGTTCGAAAATGGCTCCAACGATTTCAACCAAAATTTGAAATTCGGACATATCTCGCAAACGATTGGAACAAAAACTCATTTCGTACTAAATTTTTCTCTATACTATCATGGAATGCATTTTTGAAAAAAATATTTAAATTTAGTTCTCTTTAGTTTACCTGAAAACGAAACTAACGATTTTGAACAAAATGCATACTTAGAGCATAATTGATGTTTCCTTAATTTTCAATTATAACCACCGAAAACGTTTGTCTTAAAAACTGCTCATATCACGAAAACCCCCCATTTTCGATTTCGATAAAACTTTAAAAACAAGTAATGCTTACATCCCGAACAATAACCTATACTCAGTTTTCAGCTAAATAGTTAAGCAATAGTATTTTTCAAACTAAACATTTTAATATTTGTTACCCACTGTTTTGTCTGCATAGTTTTTCAAAAACCGCTGCAACTATTTAGATAAAAATATAAAAATCCCGTACTCAGTTTTTCTCAAAATGCTCGAAAAAATATTTTTTCTTAATTAATAATGTATATTTTTGAAATAATCGCAATGCTCCATTTCCAATAAAAACGAAATAGCAGCTACGCAAAACTTTTCCTTAGCAAATATTACCCAGCTCTACTTTTTTCAACCATATGCAACAAAAATAATTCCTTCTACTTTGAGCTTACACACTCAGAAACTGCCACTTCATTTGCACCCCCACACACGTCTATCGGGATATTCAGCTGGTAACTACTGCCGCAAATTCAAAAATAAATCACATGAATTCCTACAAATATTAAGATATCGATCTACCACGAACCCTACCTCCAATCATGGACACCTTAAACCAGCGTTACTTAACTATTCCAGTCAAAAATAAAAACATTTCCTAGCAGAAAAGAAAACAGAAACTCCGACTATACTTTGCCTTGTACTCAAAAATCTTATAAACTGTGAGAGCTGAAAAAATAGTACAGTAGGCGCTTATAGCTCTCTAACTCGAACATGCGACAATGGCCTCTTACTGAGAGCTTCAACTTCTACTGTCTTATCAGATGAATAACGCAAAAGTGGTTCCAAAATTTTTGCCTACCTACACAAAAAAGTAAGAAAACAACCAACCAAACTTTTGATCAACGAGAAAATTTCGTTCGACCCAGTCGTGCACTTTATTTTCATTGAATTAGGACTGCCTGAAGTGAGCGAGAAAATTTTAGGTATATTTTTTCGAAATAAAGCGTGGGAGAAAAGATCGGCAAGTTCATATTTTTGATACATTAGCACTGGCAAAGGGTGCTTGAATTTCAAGCTTTAAATTCGCATATATTTAGTATATTCAAATCTCTATACAGAATAATTTAAGTAATTAGACACGTCTGCCGAAGTTTCCTAAAATAAATACGCCTGTAAATAAATTGAATTTTCATAAAACTTTTGCCTTGACAATGCACGGTGATGATAAACATTATTTTTTGTGTCTATGTTAGTTTTAAGAGTTCAGTGTCAAAATTCCCCGCCCATTTGGCCGATATCATCTTCTCGACTTGACCAATAAAATTCTAAAGGTTCAAATAAACAGAATCGAAGTTTTTCATTTAGAAAAAAAATTAGAGCCAAACAACATCGGGTGACTTCTTCTGGCCCCCCTTGTAATCGCTCCATTGTCAATTCATTTATGTTTATCTGTTTATTTATTTATTTGTTCACTTATTTATTTATTTACTTTTTTATTAATGTATTTATTTATTAGTTAATTTATTTATTTATACACAATGTGTTTATCTTATTTATTATTATTTTTTTCACCCTTAAATTGAGGATTTTAGTCGTTGTTTTTCCCCAAAAGCAAAATTTTTTCTAATTTTATATATTTTTGTCACTTGTAAACTTTCTTCCAGAAAGACATAAATTTGTCATATCTCTGTATTTGAATTATGTAAATGCTGCTATAACAAATTGCAAATTCTAAACGAATTGCTAAACGAAAATAAAATTTCAATTTACCTCTCATTGAAGAAGTCAAAGCCGGTCAAGCTAGATACATTCAAGTCATTGTCATTCCCATATTGTGCTTCAATTTTACTGTCAACTGCAGAACATTCCATAGGGAGTGCCTTCGATTGCCGCACAAAATTTGTGAACGGAAACCTGCAGGCTGCATCGGTTTCTGCGAGGTCCTTCGAAACATATAAGAAAAGTTCGATGCACGATTGTAAATTTTTTAATTTGAATTTTACTAAGGGATGGAACGAGTTAGGCTTCTACGAAAGTTACAAACGGACGTAAGTGGGAAAAATGTTGTTTCAAACTACGTTGGTTGCATGTAATAAATACTTTTGCGAATGTTTGACTTCGTTGAAATGAATATTTTATTATTGAACTTTTTTTTTTTTTATAAATTCACAAGTATTTACGAGTTTGTCCCTTGTGCAGTTTATGTCGTGAAGGGATATGGGATACTAGTTCATATTGATTTTTAAGTTGAGAAACTTTGTAATATTGTGGGAAAGTGGATTGAAGGTATTTTGCTTACAAAATAAGTCTTCAACTTTACGGCATGATTGAAATTTGGCTTAAGGTTGAATTGATGTTTATTTTGTCTGTCAATAAACAGAAAACAACAAGAAGCAATGACTGGAATGGAGGCTCTGCATTCTGTAAGGCAAAATGTTAAATTTTCAATTGAACGAACGGTTTAGTTCTGCAACTTAGAGCAAGTCATTTGTGCGCATGAAAACTTTTCAACGCCTCACACAATCTGATCGCGGTATTTTAACCGTCCAAAAAAAAAAGAACAGCTTCAGCGACATCATAATTTTTACTGTCCTGGTTATTTGTTACAAAGGTCGCGTCGCGGTTGTTAAATCTCCGAGTGGACTCATCGTTCTTTCGCAAGTGGCGCAATCAATCTCAGGACGTCTGCAGCAGAGATGTCGGACTTAAATCAAATTCGGGTACTCAGAAGAAGCCTCTACCTTGTAAGAATTCGGAATACAGAATTCTTCTTCTCCGAAGAAGCCGGATTGGGGACGTGTTTTTATGTTCAACATATAACCGAACACCGGACCTTCGAAAAAGTAGCTTTTGGTGTTTCTTACCGAGTTACTCCAGCAGTATACGACGAGAGCGAAGGCATTAAATTCCAAAACCCAATTGCGGGTTCTCCTTCAAGTATGCAACGATAATTTTGTTTATTTTGCGATTTCTATAATTTTCCCGAAGGTATGCAACAGTCAATAAGAATCACAAAGATTGAGTTTCAAGTAAACACTGAGATTTTTACAGCTATCAAGGGGGTTCTAACTACCCCCCCTACCCTTCAGCATCGTTTTCTTAGCTAGGGTTTACTTGTGCAAAAAAAAAAAAACAACTCAAGTCGTTTAAGCGATCTCGGGAATGGAAGATGCAACTTGGGCGATGCAAAATGTCAATTCAAGTTGGTTATGATGACTGTTCCTCTGTATTCCTAATCCAAACCGTGGATGAAACCTCTCCGACCTCTCGAACCTTTCGATCTAGGATCTGTGGAAGATTTTTTTTATCTCGTCGGAGCTCTTTATCAGCCTGACACTTGAAGCCGTAAAGCACAAATGGCAGAGTAAAGTTTCTGTTGAGTGTAAATCTTGTCCTTCAAGTTATGAAATCAGTCTTACACCCGCCAAATACTCAGATTAAGGAATAATACTAAACTATGGTATTGGAACTTCATCACAAGCGAATTAAGGACAACTAAAGTGCTGATGAACTTTCCGAAAGAGGCTCAAAAACTTCCTTTCCGGAAGCTGAACGCATCTGTTATGTACTCCTTAAGCGGCTATAAGTTCGGCCATTAAAAGATGGGAGTACACGAAAGTATTGACAGGATATCCCCGGTCCGAAACAAACATTCAGCCTTTTAGCCATAATAGCAATAGGATATCTTAAACCCGAGTAGTCAGGATATGCAAAACCTACAAGATTACCTTACAAGTGGAAGGAAGATCTTCTTCAGCGAACAATTGGTGCACAAAAAAAATTGTATAAATATTTCCCTGCTAGTCTAAATATATCTATATCCCATTGACGTTTAAGTACAGACTAACTAAAGCTACAACTTGACTGAGAGCTTACAGGCTGTAAAAAAGACAACTGTCAACTATCGGAAGACCATTTTTTGTTGCCAATTCAAAAAACCTTACATTTATGATGTTGAGTTAGTGTTAGTTGGTGTCTGGTTGCGGTGAAAATCCTTAGCCTTCGAGACCTATTGGAAGTTCCTTTAAAATCGATCAGATTGCAGTCTTTATCTGCTTTCGTCTCAAGATTCTCAGCAGACCAACTAGCCCCTTAAAGCTGGTTTCCTTTAAGTCCAATCTTCGGTGCCATAAAGCAGGACTCGTATTATCAGGGTCTTGTGTACATAATTGCCTTAGTTTTTCGAGATAGGGCTCTACTGCTTACGAACCCAAACCAAACTGCGATCTTAGTTTTTTCAGCATAGGGCGGCTGCAAAATTCGAACAACTTGCAGCTATAATAAAAATTAATGAACTTATTGACTTGTGTTAAGAACGCACGAACCTGGGTAGGTGAAGTTCAAAAACAAATACTTCCGTAAAACTGACAGAACCCAAGAAAAGTGAAGTAAATCAAGTTGTTTATTTCTCATGGATTCAATTTGGGCCGTTTAATCGGCCCGCACCTGTAATGGACATTGCAATTTATTCCGGCTCACTGAAACTTTTCCAAGGGTCCGTCGATGATGCCAACAAAATCGCGTTCGAATGGTCAAAGTTGCTCGAATGGCTTTTCGAAAACTTTCCCAATGTACCCCAATAAAATAAAGGGATTCATAACCCACCTCTCCGATATCGACCCCATCCCGATACATTCGAATGAATAATGAACAACGACACCATGTACCTACTTTTTGGTGCTTCCATTTCCGGCTCTCGTGCTTGGCTTTCGCAAAACCATTTAGTGTCCGCCGCCATGTTCGGAATTAAATCGAACAGAGATACTTTGGATAAATTACTTTATTTTTGGCAATTCAAAGCAGAGCGCATGGTGTCCCTTCGGCTAGGACGCCTGTCTGCTGCGCCTCTTTCCAGTATATATATGAAGCACATTAACAAATACAATAACAATACTGATTACATATACACAAAGCGATAAAAATACAGATAAACAGAAAACAAATAAAAATATGACTATCACTATGAAGTTCAACGTTCGCTGCTTGTGGTTAGAATTTTGTTGTTAATTTTTTTTTGTTGTTTGGTTCAAATTTTGTCGTCTAGACTGTCATAACACTCGTCCAGATTCGATTTGAGCTCGTCCGCGGAGGAGGAAGAGACCGAAGCCGCACGGGCCAAGTCCTCGGCCAAGTCGTCGACCAACTGTTCGGCTTTGGCGGTGGCATCCTTCACGGGGTCGTACACCTCGAACTCCTCGAACTCGATGTCGTCGTACTTGCGCTTGGTAAACAAGCGTTTGTCATTTGTGACATAGTGCCGCACGAGGGACGTGTCCACTATAATGTCCGCGGCAGGTGGTTTGTTGGTGATAGCACCACCCGCCACCTCCTCCTTTGGCAGGTGACCATCGAAGTGTTCGACTATGGTGACATTTTTCGCAGACTCCCTTGCGCCGCCGTTGACACTCTGCAGCACTGTGGTTGGGGCTCTGGTGTCTATTGATCTGGCATCGCTGGTGGACTTTTTCATTGTTCCATTGGGACCCTTCATGGTGAATGCCAAGTCGACGTTTTTATTGCGATGCATTTTTTTCCCATTTGTCTGGGTGGCATCGCCGACTTTGTTCTCAGCCAAACGTATGTCCGTGGCGGAGGATGTGAAGCTGGGCTGCGTCTCCGTTGGGACGCTGATATGATTGTTGACCGTTACTTTTTTCAGTAGATGCACGTAGGCGAGTGGGTCGGGGATTTTGTCGCCCTTGCCTATCATTTGGTTGTTGATTGTGAATCCCTCGGAAAGGCGTTTATGAGCGGCGGGCGCCTCGAATTTGGAACGCTCGACGAGAAGGCTCGTGGGACGACCTGTCTTCTCGATGCATTGCGACTCTATGATGCGCGGCCCTGTGTAGCTGTTTATCTTGCCAGTTGTCTCCAAGCGGTGGACCAGCCGACGAACCATAGGCTCTCTATCATCGTCGTCGTTATGGTCGTCCATGGATTCGTCTTCACCGATGGTGGTCGGATAATGGGTTGCATGGCTGTTGAGCTTCTGAGTGCCAATCAATTCGAGGCGACTGCTGCAGCTGTTTGATTTGACAAGTTTAAATTTGATACCTACGGAAGGACACATCAGATGGGCGTGAGAAGGATGTGTGCTGGGAAAACACTTACCCGTGTAGTTCTGCTTGGCCAGTTGGTCGTGTAATTGATCCTTGTGCGGGCATTCGTTCGGTTGGCACGCATTGCACGTTAGGAAGTCTATTTTCGAACGAGGGATGCGCAACGTTGCACCAGTTGCTGGGGGACTGTGCATTGTGACACGACCACCATAGTAGGTAACAGTTGAGCCACATTCTCGGATCTTTTCGAGAACGTCCTGCGGGGGAGGGAGAGAACGTTTTAAGTGGATTAAATGATTTTAAATGGACGTGGGACTTTCTTATGTCTCAAGGTTGTCGTGTGTTAAAAGGTTTCGCAAATTGTGGCGGTGGTGGTTGGAGTGACTATGGTATTTAAGTTAGTCGGTGGGAATCAATAACTGAGTAACAGTAACTGAGAAATAACGTGCGTGGTAAGCATCAAAGGAACGAAGAGAGTGTAGTTAGGCAGTCACTGTGGAAAGTTGAAGACTGGTTGACGGGGGACTTCTGTGAGCAAAGGTGGTTGCTGCATGGCCATTCTTGTGGCAGCATCTTCAGTGGGAAAAGAACAGCGAAAAAGCCCATTAACTTCAATTTCGATGGCACTATTGGAAACGGATGAATTGAAAGTCTATTTTAAAACACATTAGTATCGAAACCAGAAATTTGTTAAGTGGCTTCATCTGTCAATTGGCTGACGTCGATCTGATTGAATATATGAAATTCGAACATCTTGCCGTTGTGGGCGTGGCAGTTTGGGGAGGTAGAACTGAAACTGCTGGACTTTTCAATGTGCCTTAAAGTGAATATGATTTAGAAATATCGCCTCGTTTAGCCGAAGGTATTTAGTATTAGTTTCAAGGACGGATGTTTTCAGGAATCAATTGGAATCCAACCACGTTTCGCAGAAAATTGTAATCGAAAACCACAAAATTTGTTAAATGGCTTCATCTGGCCATTGGCTGCTCATCACGTCGATCTGATTGAATATTTGAAATTCGAACATCTTGACGATGAGGGCGTGGCAGTGGGAGGAGCTAAAATGGAAACCGCTGGGTTTTTCAGTGTGTTTCAAAGTGAATTCAGGCCGGGAATGTCGCCTTGTTATGCCCATTACTGAAAGCATTTGCTGTAATCCTCGCTGAAGGAAATATACACCACTCAATGGATATACCTTCATGTTTCGTCTCGCTGTCAAATCGCCGTTTACTCCACCATTTGAGACGTCGGAATGTTATCTTACACCGAAAACTGCTTGTTTGTAGTCTGAATATATGCAAAATATGTTGTTGCTCAAACTCTCCCCCGCAGGACCCTTTTTTTTAAATTGAATTCAACGAGCAGTACCTCCACCACTAAACATTGTACTTCACTTACCTCACTGACATAATACGATTCGCATAATTCATCATCGAGCAGGTCGTCGTCGTCGTCGTCTTCATCGTCCGGCTCCTCGTCCTCTTCGCCATCCAAGTAATCACCACATAATCCGTTGGAATCCTGCGAACCACAGGCATTATGCATTCGTATGAAATCCCTTACATGCATTCCACCACGTATCTCAACTGCATCCTGTTGTCTTCTCTCCGTGGCGTCGTTGTCATCGTACTCCTTGTGTTGTTGCGCCGATGATGATCTCCCGTCTACAGTAGTTGCTGTTGTCGCTGGTCCTGCATCAGCATTACTGCACTCACACGGCGATGATAAATCACCGCTCGATATCCCACTCGACAGGCTGACCGAATCCCATTTTCTCAATGTTGCCGCACTAACGTTGCCATCGCTTGCCTGTCCATTACCATAGGACGTATCGATAGTTAAGTATCGGGAACGACTACGTTGAGCCCTTCGTCCTTCGGTGTGGGGCTGATGTGTGCCCGGCTCCGGTGAGGGCGGTGGAGTTGTTGTGTTGGTCGTTTTCGCCGTGCCACCCGCCCGCCTATGCGGAAGGACATTCTCCTCGAAGAGTTTTCGAACATTCCTCACCGTGTCCGGGGTGGGTAGTTCCTCTTCGAGAAGTTCACGATTCACACGGACAGGCTGATAGAAGAAATGTCGTTTACTCAGTTTGTTGTGACTCTCTGGGGTGGTGTTTGTGCTCGTTAGCTGAGGATGCGAGGCGGCACTAGCTGCGGTACTACCTGCACCACTGGTGATTCTGCAATTCTGGCCTCCTGCACCGGGCCTTGTGTGCTGTCCATCCGATGGGACACCCGCCTTGGGGGGTCGCTCGATTTTCGTGCGAACCGGTTCGACGATAACAACATTGTTGTTTGTCAGCAGCTCCTGGAAGCTATACTCCTGCAAGTACTGAATCAAACCGTCGAATTGGGCCTCCTTTTTGCTGCGATTCAGCATGTTGTTGCGGAAGATGTTCGGCTTCATGACTTTGTAGCGAATGTGATCGAATTCCGGCACCGGCTCGTCGGGATTCGCCTTGACGATGGTCGCCTGTTTGTCGCCGTCGAGTTCGACGATTTCAATCGACGGCATCAGGCTTTGGAAGTCGTCATCTGTCATCATCGGTTTGCTGGGTGCGAACGATTTAATTTCCTCGCCGATAATGAAGTCCTTTTTCGGTGTGGCCTTGACTTCGTCACTGATTTGTTCCGCCTGAGTGTCCTGCATGTTCTGGCTGTCGGGCTGGCTCAACTTGGACCAGTAGCACCGGATTGCATCGACCTTCTGCTGGAACTCGGTTTCGGCCGCCTTGTCGGCGAGCGGATGTTTCTGATCCATCGACCCTCGCTTCGAGTCGACTACTTGAATGACTTGTGGTCGGGACATCTTGGCCACGCGCCTCAATGAATCATTCGGCTTCACCTTGGCCGGCCGTGCGCGGTACGTGTTGTACTGCCGTCGATCCTTTGCCTTGTACACCTCCGAGTGGGTGATGGTTGCGGTTAATTTCTTCGCTTTCGAGGGGGTTCGTGTGAGGGTCCTTTTTGGGGTAACTGATTTATCTATTTCCTCCTGTAGCTGCTGTTGGCTTTCATTCGAAATTAGGTTCGTTGTGTGGCCATCTATTGAGTTCTCTTCGATGACATTGTTCTGGGCATCCGTTACAATTATCCGAAATTGGTTCAATTCAATCGGGGCGTTGGAGGGGTTGTTTTCCTCGTCTGCTGTGATTATCTCCCTGCAGTCGGACTCGACTTGAATTGATGGCGCTTCCTTTGGCTTTTCGATTTCCTCCTCTGTCTCGGAACGATGGATGTTCTTAGCTTCGTTGGTGTCGTCTTCGCGCTGGCGAACTCTTTTGTGTGCACGTCCTAAACGTTTTATCGAATCGTAGATAACAGATGTTTGATTGGGGTCCTTGGCCTTGCCCTCGGTCTCCTCCTTCAAGTTGTAGGATGATCTCAGTTTAGCGTCGATTCGCTCGGATACTTTGAGGCTCTTGCCGATGTTCACGTCCGGCAGACTGTAGTACTGGTTATCGATTACCGGATGTTGATGAGTGCCGATGTACGTCAAGTGGTCCAAAGCTCCCCGCTTCTGGCTGGGGACACTGGCGTAGTCGGAGAGGCGCTTTAGCTTCTTCTTCTCGACTACAGCAAGGATTTTCGGCTTCGAGTCGATAACGGATGGGGGAACCGCTGCCGGAACCTGCAGTACCTGCGAATAGAGTGGTGTCTGTAGTGGCTCCTTGTGGACTACGTGCGGTCTCTCTGGCGGATCGTAGATATCCTCAATTGAGATGTGCAACAGAGACGCGGACTCCTGCTGCTCCTCGACTAAAGTGCCCTCGGAGCTATCCTCGGACGAAAGATACACCGAATCGTACGCGATTAGCGCTGCGTGCTCCTCGCTGTTCTCTGCTCTCTTCTGGTTCTGCTCCTCGGTCAGGCTGATGATCTCAAACTTCTCGTCATAGACCTTGCTGAGGATCTCCTCGACCCTCTCAATGTCGTACTCCTGCTCGGAGTTGGTCAAACTGTCCGACTGGTCGTCCGAGTTGCTGGTGGTTGTTGTCTCGGGGAAAACACTACTCTGACTGAGCTCGGGACACGACTCGTCTCCGCCTCCGCCCAACTGCGAGGAATACTTCCTGTGCACGGTCGACTTGTGATGGTGGCTCTGATACAAGCGCTGCTTCTCGCCGTTCGAGTCACTCTGGTGATGCGAATTCCTAAAGTACTCCGAGTTCAGGCTCTCCAAGTCGCTCTTCTCGTTCTGCCAGATCGACTGCTGGTGCGCGTCCAATCGTTTCAGGTTCTCGTAATACTCGTCCGATTCACGTGTTATCGTCGTCGTCTCAGGCGGTGGTGTTACCACTGTTGTTGCCGCATCCGGTGGCGGCAGTTCCGCTGGCCGGTCAAGTACTGTCGACGGCTGGTGCCGATGATGGTGTTGTTGGTGGTGGTGGTGGTGGTAGTAGGTCGGTTGTTTGGAACTAGTAAATCTGTAAAGACGGGAAACGCATTACTTGTGGGAATTTGTCTAAATGTGTCTGTGTGTGTGTGAGTGATTGATTGTGACTGGTTTTGGCGACCTTCAAGTTCAAGTTGAAGACAAATCACGCAGTGTGTGCGCATTCGTTGTGCATGAGGGAATCTTACACAAAATTACCATGTTAGCGCAAATTGATGCGTACACGTTTCGTTCATTGTTTGGGTTCCCCTCCCGCCGCCGCTGGACATGGGTGATTTGACTGCGGGAGGTTGGGTAATGCTCTCTGACATTGACACGAGAAGTTGAATTGTGAATTCAATCGAGAGATGATTACTGACGTTGAGTGGAAATTAATTTGTTTTTCAGATGGTAGTAGATAGCCGGACAATGACAGAGAGGTTTGATAAGTTTGACAGGTTTTGTTCTTTCCCATGGAAAAAAAAAATACTGAAACATGTCTCGTTCTCTGATAGAATCTGATGATGCAATGGATGGATGTTGTGTGGAAGGGCAAATGCAATCGGGGTTTTTCCAAGCCTGACTAATTCAAATTAATGTGTGGCAATGAAGTCGGTTTGTCACCTGCAAGAAGCGAAAAGGACGTACTGAAGTTCTCTTATAGGGATTTCTATAAATTCACAGTTGAATGTAACTTCTCTGGCTAGTTAGACAGACTGCATCTTAGGGTCACTTCGAGTACAGAAAACTTTGAGGCACGTATCCAATTGGTTTTGTTTTTGAAAGACCTGCCAAATTGTAAATCAATTTCTTGATAAGCTCCAATTTCATGTAGTGAATAGTTGTCAGAGCAAAAGTAAACAAAGTTACAAATTAAAATCTCCTCCAGCAATGGGTGACTCCCTCTTTATTAAGTTAAATAAAACTAAATAAAAATGTAGAGAGGTCAAAACCGAAATACCACTGAAAAACACATACTTTAGCAGTAGATCAGCAAGAAACCTTGGTAGCCATAAGAAGAATGGCGATTTGTTAGTTAAATACTCAACAAAAATAAATCTTATACAGATATAAGTATTAACAATAATAATCTCACTGTGTCCGCGCCTATAGAAGTTGCTAATGCTAATTTATCACTTGATAATATTTCAAGTTCTATACTACAAAATATTGCCTTTCAAATTTCTGATGTTCTTTGTTTTATTTCTAACTAGCTGACCGGCGAACTTCGTTCCGCCAAAATTCGTTAATGTAATTAAAATAATAATGCCGAGCATGCAAATGCTGCTTTATTTAATTCGGTCAGTTCAAGTTCTTTATTCAAAAGTTAAACAATGTCGATGTTCACAACAATCCGCTTTTGCATTGAACAGGTTAGTTCGCGACAACGTCAGTGTCAAATAAGATGATGAAAAACCCAAGTGACAGCTAAAAAACTTGTAGGAAAACAAAACAGATTTCATAATTTATATAATTTTGTTAAAAAATTAATGAAAGTTTAACATAAAGCATTGTAGAATTGGAAAATGATCTTTTTCAAATGTGTTTGGTAAATTCCGTGAAGTTAAAGTAATGGGAATTTGGCGCTTTTCAACAATATTTTAACATATTAACTGGCTTTGTTATCCTACAAGTTTTTCTGACGTTTGAACGAAAAAGATAGGCTTCGCGAAGCACTCCATACAAAGCGGGATGTTTGCAGAACTTGAACAAGCTACGTACAATTCACAATGGGAATTCAAGACGCACGGGAAATTTAAGGCGCTTAAATACAAATGTCAAATCGTACGGCATAAGCAAAATCCGTAAAATAAGAACAGGGGTATTCGTTTAATTTTATATTTTATGAATTTTTACAAGTGTCTTGTTATGAAATAAAGAAAGAAATTTCATAAATTTCAAATCGAGTTTTTTTTTCATTTTCGAATGCTCGGTGAAAATATAAATCAATACGACTTTTAACTTGCGTGTTTAAGGCCAAATTGAAGTGGGTCCTCTCTTTGCTATAAATCATGTGGTCCGTTAAGCTAGCTCATACTTAGACCAACCGACTTATTGAGTTCGACTTCGTTTTCAAATTTCAAGGTAGCATTTGCTATGGCACGGTGCTACTCTTGTTCGAGCGGGGCCTTAGTTATGTTTGAAAAATATATGTCCCCGTCAATAGGGGTTATTTGGATACACGCCGACATTCCCCTTCCATGGGGTAATCTTGAAATACCCAACAGCCCCTTTCCATGGGGGTCATTGCCCCTTCCATGGGGGTCATTGCGGAATGCCCCAACATAAAACTATGATTCTTGGTTATACACTACTCCTTTTGCTTTGATTTATATGTTCAAACCCGTAACTGCTGTCAGTAAAGTGTTTGCTTGGTTTGAAAACCTTTTACCCCCTTAAAGAAGGGGTTTTCGTGCCTCATTAGTTTTCATTTTTCGATCACCAAAAGGAATTCGAAATCAATGTGAGTACAGGTTGGTGTGATGTTATCTGCTAATTTTCTTCTTTTTTTTTAAAGAGTCGTGTCGCTGTCGTCGGGTTTTTAAAACTATTTCGCGAGGATTATGAACGTTTTTTCGAAGAACAGCAAAAACAGAGAACCTAAGAATTGTAGCCTTTTGGTGATCTTCAACATCTGAACACTTCAAAATAATTGTTTCAATCATTGAAGGCTGCCAATTTTTCGAGTATATTTCTCTTTTAAATTGCCCAAGAGTGAACCACTCACTTCAGTTCTAAAGTATAAGTCGCCTATTGAGGGTAACAGAGGGGACAACGGATAACACAACCGCAATGTATTTTTTTACTATGTTCAGTGGACGTCCATTATAACGAACATCCGATGTAGCGAATTTGCGATAAAACCCTGAAACTATTTAAATGGCAGGACCCTCTTCTATTCAATTTTAAATCAAATAAAACCTTTAAAATAAACAAATTTTTAAATGTCTTCTTTTTTTAAAAATAGTATTAAAAGTCGATCGATATTACACGCGCTTGATATAGCGAACGTCGTCGTCCACTGTATTTGCATTTTCATTGCGATCTGCTAAAAGTCCGAACCGGGCATACAATTTTGGGACCCTTCCACCTACGTAAGAATAAAAAAAAAATCGCACAAAAGAGAATCGAATAATTATAGCAGTTTGTTCGCGTTTGATCTCAGTAGGGACGCATTTATGAATGAATTAATTTTAACGTTAGGCATTTGTGGTAATATTTATGTATTTAAATTTTGTATTAAGTAATCTAGCGCGAGCAATGAATGTTCTCATTTGCTGTGCATGAATAAATAAATAAATAAATAAATAAACAAATGAATCTTTGTGAGACGCCTAGACCTATGGCGCCTATTTGAACCTGTTGCGCCACATACTCGTGTTTATTATTTTTTTTTTGTTTTTGAAAAGCCCGTGATCGACAGAAAATACTATGCGATCAATTGCAAATCTCAAAATCGGCAGAACATCAACAGGCATATCGGTCACCATACTAACATACGTCACAACATAAGAACTACGTCTCAAGAAACACGTTTCAGTGTCGAATTTTACAAGAATCATGCCGAATTTTTATGTCTAATGCAAAAAGCCGAATTCAGAAGTTTTCTCATGATAGTTTTACTATCATATGTTGGTCAGACGGTCGCGCAGCTAAAAGACAAAGGTGTTGTCTTTTTTTTTTGTTTTTTTTTTGGTGGGGTCGAACCTGTAACCGCAAGCTCAGTAGTCCAGTACAATAACAACTAACCCAATTAGTGCAAGCATTCTTACAGTTGAGCATTTCTAATCACTTGTGACGGAAATGCCTATAGGAAAAAACGCCATCCCCATTATTTGATGTATCACGCAAACAAATTAAAACAGACATTTCGTAATCTTTTATGTCCCCCCATTAATGGTGGTAATCAACCGCAAACTGGTAATGCCATCTGCTGGTCGTTAAGTTGGTAGTAAGGAGTTTGCTAAAACGGGCTCCTAAAAAGTTGTGCGTCTTTTCTCAAACGTAATGTGCAGTTGTAAAAAGCCTTCCATTGTCAGCATTAAACATTTATATTGTGTAGTCAAATTCATAGATAGAAATGAACTCTGTTGGCACGTAAGCTCCTTATGCGTTGTTTCTGTTGTAGGCAGGTCATTTATACTCACTTGGATGGTTTGCTAAGGACAATTCTTTTTCGCAGATCCATTTGGTAGCCAAAAATGAAGGAAGAAAAAATGCCATCTACCTTGGAATGTAATATATTCCACCTCATATATAGACCAGCATTGTCTGATTACAAGAGATGTCATCTGCTATAGCTTGTTTGGTTGATATGACAAGTGGGATCCTTTTGCAGTCAAACAATATATACGGAGTCCTTGTTTTTTTGTAGCGACTCAAAACTAAGTGAGTTCTATTGCAAGTCACGCGCAACATTAGGGAGCTTTTTGCGGCCATACAAATCAGTCGTGCAAATCATGAACATAGTTATTCCGTCATCAATATTAGTGAATTGGATTCACTCCTTACCACAGAAAGTTGTCAATTGTTAGTTTGCACCCACAAAAAGGTAAACTGACAAATCCCTCTCGCTCAGTGGAGTTCAATCCCAATTGCCGGTAAGGGTGGCACTCTATCACATAGCTACCTCCATTCGTCTCTATGGACTACCTCTCCTATTGTCCTATACTGAATGTTTTTTGAATTGAAAACGGACTTGTATCACAACTGCAACTATATACCCTCTTATAACAGCTATTGCGGATATTTAAAATTCGTTTGCAATAAAGCATATCACATGTCGCGGTACATTTCCGAACAACAAAACTACTCATTCATTGAAAATAGCCACATCAAGTCGATAAATTAATTCCGCAGCCAATTAACAACAATACCGGCAATGCGCGCAAAGTGTGTTTATATCATTTTATCGGCATAAACAAAATTAAGCTGGGCTCCTCTCTGTAAATATCGCCAAAAGCTGTTTATAAATATTCCGTCACTTTTCGCTTTGCGGTCCATTCAAAGTCTATTCAAAGTTTATTCAAAGATGTTAATTGGTGATATTGCAAAATGTGCTGTCAATTACGTTCTAAGAAAAAATACCCTTAACCGCCGACGGACGGCACTTAAGAACTGCTGGCTGTTCGAGTTTTGCTGAAATTCGTTTCACATTTTGCAACATCTGCGAGGGGTACTCCTACTTCAAAGGCGGACAACAAAAAACGATCAAAGCCAAGCGCACAATTGTCCTTTTATTTTCTCCTTGCTTCCGTGTCATAATGCAAAAGGATTTCCAATTTCACCGAGACTTCTCATGCAAATGTAATGAACAATTAGGGTGTGGAAAAGGATTTCGCATCTTAGCACTAAATTTCGATTTAAAGGCTTGGCACAAGGAATCGGAACAAAAAAAAAACAAATCCTTGATTGAACGCAACTTTAATTTGAAATAATCATGCGGGAGTATGGGTGTAATAGGGGCGGCCAAATCGTGTGCAATGAATGTGCCATTTGAACTCGTTTGTTTTCCAAGTTTAAGAGGGGAAGAGGACTATTGCAGGAGCACTGTAAAGTATATACTAATGGGTGAGTAATAAACAGCAACTGTGTGTGTTTTATTGATGGAAATATCAATGGAAAAGTATATTTGCTTTTTGTTTAGAAGGTATTTGCAGCATTTATTGAGCTATTTGGAGAGTGATTTGTTGTTGTTTTGTCCGCCCATGGACACAGTAAATAAGTTAAGCTCAGCAATATTATTTGGCTGTAAATGTTTGTTTTTCTCCATGAGTTTCATGAGGAGAATTAATTACAATGGAAGGATATAACGAATGGAAATAAATGAATATCGTGAAGGGATGTTGCGTGGGATTGCAGGTAAATCATGTTTTGCGTTGATGGGGAGAGAATTTCGGCCTAGAAATTCGTTCATTTATTCAATTTCATTGTTCTTTCTATTAGATCTAAGAATGACAACGGAAAATGCGCGAAATTTGTGTTGAAGCGAATCCATTTATAACCAACTGGAGGGAGCAAACAGTGCGACAAGATGCGGTCATTTGCTCTTAACTATCATCATTCATATTACCAGTGGCATGGCAATGGCCTAGGTGCTTCTCTCACCGACAGCCACATTAACATAACACAACACTTGTGGCATAACATCATCACAAAAGTCGTACAAATTGCCCAATGCAAAGAATTAACGCACCAGGAAAAGAGATGAGGCCCTAGAATAGTGCCTTGTGGGACACCACCAATCATACGAAAGCGTGAGTGTAAAGAGTAAATAGCTGGCGCAACAAGTTCATGGGAGGATAGCTCACTTCTCATATCCATTCCTTTGTGCTAGTCACATTTTTAATACGAATGTCTACAATTTGATGTCATATCCAAGCGCTGAATTGAGCGACTATTTCATGGCAGTAATACTTTTGATGGCTGGTAAGATAAGTATTTGCGAATGGTTTGACTGCGGAAAAAGCCTAATAAAACCTTATTGTTTTTCTCCAGGGATTCAACCTGAAACTTCTCGCTTAGAGTAGCACACTAGGCACTGAAGAATTGCGCCGTGCGATGTTATGTGATTTTGAGGGTACCCTGGCAGACACAAAACACCGAGACATGCGCCAAATATGACAGTTTATACCACTCTTATTAGAGGTACTTGCATACTTTCAGGCTGATTACCCTCCCCCTGGTTGGGAACACCGGTTTTATTTGAAATTTGTCTACTTTCCTTTGCTGAATAAAACAATCTTAATATTGTCATACAGACTGGTCCCAATTAGTGGTGAAGTTTGGACAGAGTTCTGAGCGATCCTTGAACAAGCTTTTTGACGAAATTCTTTGAAGAAATTCTATTCTACGTCGTTTAACTTTGTGAAGGGATCGCACCAGCGCCCACCTAACAAATTGTTTGAGAACACAAGCCATAACTTGCTGCAAAGTGAGGAAAATCTAATAACATAGGCGGCTTCAATATAAATCTCACTCCCTCTAATATTATAACAAACAAAAATAAATAGTTGGCGCAACGGGTCCGTAGTGACCCTAGGCCTAGCTTCTCACAACCCTTAGTTTTGTGTGAGTTTTTCACTTTTGGAACGAATGAAAGTGATCTGTACCCCTCGCTTAGTAGTCAAACACACTAACCACTAAGCCACTGCCCCGACGATATTTGAATCCAAGAAAACTGTCCGTTTCAATCGACTTTACTGCGAATATATGCCCTCTCTACATGAGCTCTCTGAAGGAAGCTCGCCTATTTATGTTAAGTTTAGTCGATGTCTCGATGGAACCATTTCGCATGTCAATTACCTCGAGATGTGGCTAGGGGCTATATTAGTCAAGTCAATTGAAAGGTAACAAGACCATTGGCTGAAGGTGCTAAGTGTTTGGCACCAAATTCGAATCCATTCTCAGAAATTGTTGATGAGAAAACATTTCACGCTAAAAGCACACAAATTTGTGCAAGAACTTCGTGCCAAATATTGGCACAAATCATCCACCATAATCACTTTAATTTTACGTGATTTGTTACAGCTAAGCAAGTGACTTGCAAATTGGTAAACACATGGGTCAGTCACCAGTGACAAGCTGTTCCAAGATCTGTTTTCCATATAAAGAATGTTCGGTTTAACAGCGCGGCTACCATATTTCTAAAGGACCAAAAGGACAAGTTAAATCTACGAAGAAACTTACTCCACTGTTTGACAAAATTGATTGAGACTATAAAATCTACTAGGCAATCGGGGCGTATACGTAACATTTTTTTTTTTTTTACTTTACTTGTTCTATCTTTAGTTTTAAGACCAGTTGCTATATCTCTCGTTAGACGTCAATTATTGAAACATCTGTTTGTTACGTAATTTTTCAGAAAACTAACACCAGCAGTCAATTAATTGATTGTTACACACTTCCACAACAAGGTACTAGAAAATCATAAAAAAATAATTAAACACATTTAACTACCTGTAATTCCCACGAAAATATTATTAACCAATAAAAATCCGCACTACACGAGTGTTCACGACAAAGCTTATTCAAAGCGCCGACTAAATTTCAACTGAACACGAAAAAATCCCAAAATACGGCTCACCCCATCGATTGCTTTGCTAAAATGTAAATGCCTCAGCTAATTCTCAAGTCACACACTCTGACAGCAAAGTTTGAACCGCAACAGAAAACAAAACAATAAAAAAAAAAACATCATCGTATATATATCTAAATAAAACGTTTTCAAGCCCCAACGACTTCTGTCAACACGCATACACAAACACGGGTCAGTCAGCTTCGGATACTGCAAAACACTTACCTTTCTTTGAAAAAACCTCGATTCACTAGCCTAGCACGGGGTATCAGTTGCGAGCGTCTATGATGACTGTTTGTCGTTGAAATTTGTAAATCGCTAAATGTCTCCTCACGAATAACCGCCAAACTTCGGGAGCGACGTAAGCTGCATGACTCGTTGCCAATGTCAAACGGTTGATTGTATAAATTCGTTGAATGATAACCGCTTTCGTCAACTGTACGAGAAATAGGAAACAAAATGTGGAACAATAACAACGAGGTATAAAAATATTCTTAATTATTAGCCAAATGCTGGCGAAGTGATTAATTGCAATGACAGATGGCTGGGCGGTGATTAGACTGTTTTATGAAACCGAAGCGAAAAGGGCGTGTAACAACTTACGGTAATTATGCGATAATTTGTCGTAATCTTTGTCGGGATCGATACGCCAGTAGTATTCCGCTATGTCCAAGGTTTCCTCGTTGTGCGTGGGTCGTTTGTAGTCGAGGGATCGGCTGGGACGCAGCGGTCTATCGTCCTCGAGGTATGGGCCTGAGGAGTGGCGATTCGTTGAGAGGTCTA
Source organism: Cheilosia grossa (assembly GCA_963082955.1). Taxonomy (NCBI): domain Eukaryota; kingdom Metazoa; phylum Arthropoda; class Insecta; order Diptera; family Syrphidae; genus Cheilosia; species Cheilosia grossa. The sequence continues at coordinate 8,565,983 of OY720146.1, forward strand.
GATTCGAGATGGACTTTTGACGCCAGCCCGAGCCACGTGGCGGGGGATAGTAGTGCTTGCCGCTTTGTAGCGAACTCTGACCCAAACGAACTCGATCCACGTGATTGTGAGTGTGCTCTTTGGTTTTGCTGGAAATAGAGAACAAAAAGAGAAAAATAATGAAAGTCATGCAATATAAGTGTTTCCCTATAAAAGGGGTTGTAAGTTTGAAGTTTTTCTTTGGCATTTTGACGTCTGAAGTCCGGCACAGTTTGAGCTGACTTTTCCAATAAATCTAGGCGGTAAAATAAACTAGAAAAGGAATTGTAATCTTTCCTGTATGTAGTGCATAATTAATTATTGAAATTTCACTACTCCATTTGAGTTAAAAGTTGCGAGGAAAACAGAAAGACTGACCTCATTTTCGGTCTTTAGGGAGTTTTCCACTTTCGAATTTCACAAGGAAAAGTCACCCAATTTGTGACTGGCTAATAAAATCAATTTCGCAGCCAATCGGTGGGTAAAATCATAAGTACCCGCCTAATGCACAATTTATCACTTTCGACTTCTAAAAGAGTTCAGGGCCAAGCTTTTAAAAATTTATGAGATTATTCCGCACACAAAACTACCCCATTCGATGGCAAGAGCATAAATCGATTAAAAGATATACACAAAAGATTCAAAACAGCCTACAAAGGATGCGAGCAGATGGGCTTTGATCGCGAAATTTATGACATAAACAATGAGAGTTTTATTACGCCAGTTACGCACGAGTTTGAGAGGATTAAAGTACATTGACAGCGGTCTCTGTGGGCTCTTATGTGTTGTAGAGGTGGATATGTAGAGCAAATCCTTCTTAAACACTTTGTGTTTAAGAAGAACGAGATTAATTTCTCTGATGAGCCGACATTGGCCTTCGGCAACTTTCGTACGTTTGTGTTTTATTCGCACTTCTCCTAGTTTGGTTGCCCTTGTAGAAAGTCGGACAGCACTGGAAAGGAGGGAAGTTATTCAGATAAAAGATAAAACTGTTCTCCATTTATTATTAATCTGTTTATTTAGGACCGGGAAATTGCGGAATCAGCTGGCACTAAGTTTACAGCGAATGGTCAGATGGTATACAGTGCGATAAAGTTTTTGACAAAACTTGTAGGGGTCTTCTTATTGATAAAAGCCGTTTGGGTTTGGCCAATTTTAACATGAATTGTTACTTGGTTTTACGCTTTTCAAACGCAGAAAAGGAATTTGTTCGGAATAATGACGGTTGGGAATGCCTGGATGCAGTGGCGGCTCGTCACATTTGATTTCAAGGGTTCACATTATTTTTGCAATAGTAAAACGTTTAATTTCACAGATTCCATATTTTGGTTGTAAACTACAAAATAATGTGGATATTAGTCTAGAAAACAACAGTTTTTCATTTTGCAATTTACCAATTTCATGAAAATCTATCATTTAAGGAAACAACGTACAACAACAAGAACAACACTCTTCCTTCAACCGACAAATTTACTGCAATTGACATTACAATTTCTTCTTCCGAGAATCGCAAACAAATTCAAAGTTTTATTTTTGTATCCACTTCCCTCGTACGCAACGTATACATTCCATGAACGGAGCACAATTTTTCTGTGCTCAGGTTGTTGCTTGATAAAGGCAACCAAACTCCCATTGTTGTTCTTGTAAAAGGCTTTTTGCACACGCATACTTATAAAACTTTCATGGATACCATATCATAGCCCATCGCACGTGCGATTGCTCTCGCAACATGTAGAATAGTGATAGCGATGTGTACCCAGATTTTTGTTTCTCATTCTCTTTTCTTCTTTGTGTACATACATACGTACGTACATACATACTTTGTTCTGTGTGCTTTCAACATGTTGAGGAGGAAAATGAACATTCATTGAGTTGTAGGAGTGAATAAAATGGTAAATGGTGGCAAATAATAATTGAAATGTAACAATGTTTTGAAACAGATGGAGGTTCACGTGCTCATGTGCTCCTATGGACGAACCGCCACTGCCTGGATGTTGATAGTGCGTTGCTTTGGAAGCAACCGTATCACCGACAAGTGGTGATTTTTAGCTATCATGCTTTTAAGTAGAATGCCATGGATTTTTCACTGTGGTTGGCTGGATGCATTCCTGATACTGTCCGTCTTCTGGCTCTCACCAAAAGTTTGTTCTGTGGCTCAATTTCGCCTTTTATTGTGTACACAAAAAAACGTGTACACTGCCAGTATCTTCATTGGTATCCGCAAGCGTCTTGTTGAATTTTGTAGCCAGTTAAATAAGTTCGCAGTTTTAAAATCGGAGGCTAAGAGGTATTTCTGTAAGAAATAAATATAAATGCACGAGAAATAAAAAAATAGAAAAAAAAAAAACAATTAGCCAGTGATAAGTACAGAAAAGGTTACGTTTTAAATTAGCAAGACCCGAAGGGCTTGTTGGCTAGTTTAAGATTTTGATATATTTTTCATTTTGAAGAACAGGTTTTTTGTTTCAATCGAAAGTGCTCCGCCCAATTTCCTTTACCATCCGAAACAGTACCTTTTGAAGGATCTATCAAAAACAAGACGCATACAACCTGCGATCACGCATCAACTCATAGTCACAAGTTGTTTTTTTTTTTAAGTCTTGGGCACAAGTAGAAGTAACAATTGCAGTGTGCTAATTCTTTCAATCACTCGTTTGTATCAAACTCACAAACTGGGGGCTCAACCGGGACGTAAATGGATAATTAAAAGATAAAATTAACAGCAAACTGACAACAGGACAAATCATTGGCTCAGTGGTTAGTTAGTGTGCTACGGAACAATAAGTCTCCGGATCAACCACCGAAAAAACAGAAATTGCACTGCTCCACGACAGACAAACACTCATGAGCACAAACATCAATTCAGCCGTTCGAATTTGATGCGAGGACCGTCAAAAATCACAAAGTGACAAAGGACCGCTTTATTGTTTCAAACTTGAATGTGATTGGAAATCTCCATTGAACACTGTGCTATACCATTTGCCTATACATTATATTTGCGAGTCCTTGGAGAAACGTCACATTTTGCAATTAAGAGAGCTTAACTTACTTAATGAGGCGCTGCAGTTCGACATGGACCTGGGCAGCAACCAACAAGCTTCTCCATCCAGCACTAGCCCATTACGCACACTAAGTTGGTTAAGATCCCCCTCCATTTGCATGCGCCTCCTGAGTGGCTACTCTGAGCCCTGTACTGCGCGGTCCCTCGTGTGCGGATTTGAAGATCTTCAAAGTTAGAGAGTATTATTGATCTTTTGTAGTTTCGATGTGTTTTTGAGGTCTCAACCATCCGAATATATGAAAAGGGTCTTTCATTAAGGATTTAACCTCTTTTGTAAATGAAATGCAAACTTCAAAAATATCTCAGATTGTTGTTGATAATGTTTCCCCATAAAAGAAAATCTAAATCACACGAAGGATAGACGGGTCCGTTTCTCAAGATAACACGTTCACCGAACTCAGACTTTAATAACTCTATTGTTGCACCCGCTGTGTGGCACCGTCTTGTTGGAACCACATATCACTGATGTCCAATTCATGCAATTGCTCAAAGAAATAACGTTCCAACATGTCTCTGTAGCGAATATGTGACGGTCATTGACGCCACCGGCGTGAAAACCTCATCAAAAGTGACTTTCTGCGGATGAAGGGCTGTTTCATGAAGCACATGAGGGCTCTCACCACGCATATTTTGCTTATTGACGAAGCCGTTTAACCAAAAATCCGCTTCATCGCTGAAAATTCAAAATTGGCGTTAACGCTCTTAAAGTTGCCACCACCGACTCGGAATTTGGGTACTTCATTTTAATTATTTGTCAACGTTTTCCCTTCGTGTACTTCGCAATGATGAAAATGTTGATTTCACTGAATAATTTGACATTGACAGTTTGGTAATCGGTGAAAGGGTGCGTTCACACTGAAAGTTTGAAGTTGTGAAGTCGCTAATGAAAGACCCTTTATAATGCGACTTCTGCTTACCATTTGCTCAATTTAAGACCTGGAGGTTGTAAAAAATTCAGCAAAACTGTCCACCAAATGGTAAATTTAATTAAATTTGTTTTAATTAAACATTCAGTATTGTTGCTATAAAGTTAACGGTGCTACGGTGATGAATTTAAGATCATGAAACAAACATGATGAATTTAAGATTATGAACTTAAGATTATGAACTTAAGATTATGAATTCAGTTGGTTTCTGGTGGGGTGTTTACTTTATATAGCTATTCATCCGACACCCCTTCTATTAACGTTTGTCTTCGAACAATATGGCCGCAATTTCTGCAGTGTATGACTGCCTTAGGCTGATATCTTATTTTAAGAAAATCCTACCTTATTCTTCAAAAATATCCTTCAACCATGTAGCTGTCAAAAAGATGATGAAAATGGCTTAAGGTGAGCGGCTAATTGATTGGTTGGTTGGTTTAAGTGGCTGTTTTGAGATCACCACTAACTAAACTGAAGATAGAGAGGGACAAGGATATTAAGGGAGCTGGAGATGACGCGCTAGTACTAATGTCAGTTGTCGTTCTAAAACGATTTACCGGCTTTTTTTTAGGAGTTTCAAGAAACTGTGAATCAGCCCTCATCGTGGTCGATTTTTATCATCTAGTTCTAGTACATTCCCTTTTCTCTATAATCCGTTTGGCTTGCAAAGTTGTACACCCCCTTGTGTCGATTTAATGAAAACAGCAATTGTCGCATTGCCCTCCATAAACACATATATACATTCATTACACATTACAATGGAAATTTTTAAATATTCCTTTGTGTTGCTATTATTTGTTGTAATTATTAAATTATTTAATCAAAGCCAAATCCCACGCTCGCCCATAGATGAATATTCAAATGCATTACTTGCATTATGCAGGCATAAGCTGAAAGCACGCACGATTAAATATCACTTTGCAGGCAACAATAATTAATTGGACCCTGGACGCTGGCTGAATTCAAGTTGACAAAAATAGCAAAATAAACCTCACGCAATCAATTTTCATTCTTACCTTTTCAAGTGCCAATTTCACAAGCGCACGAAATTCATTCAAAATTGCATTCCTTTTTGTTTTAGATCAAAAACACTTTTAAACAGATTCCAACTTCAAGTTGTCCGATTGGTAAATTTGTAAAACGATCGTGGGATTATGGCACGTGACACATTAAATTTGTCTAAACAAAGGTCGGATCTACATTAATCTGACATAAATTAAATGTGTTTATGTTTTCAATTTGAAAGCAACCATAAACATCTCAAGACACTGTGTCAACAGTTTATGACTGTGATAATAATCTTTTGACATTTTGTCTCCCCCCCCCCGCTCTGTTTGTGCTTATCTTTCTTACCCCACGATCTTGTCAAATGTAGGCTACTGAATTTTTACCCATGGTAAAGAAGATGAAGTGAAATTTGAGAATTAAGAAAGTTACCCACAGTGTTCTAGTTAAATCAATATACCGTTGTGGCCGTGCGCACTTTCTTCATTAGTTCGCCAATTAGGCAGGAATTTGCAAATTCACAGCTTTGCGAAAGCGAATGCATAATGGTTGTGCTAATTTGTGCCGAATCAATAGTACGTCGAAAGAAGATGGATAGTAGGTATGGCTGGGGATATTTGTGGCTAGATTTGGGTCCAAAGTTATGTGTGAACAAGAAAGAAAAATCATTTTGCAAATAGGTACCGCGCTAATGTCAAATGTCAACAATCTCATGAGACATCGTCCTAATGGCGGTGATACAAATCTTTATTACCCGCCATTGTGCCCTACGCATAAATATTTTTTTCTTTTCACAGCGTTTACAACCAAATAAAGGCCGATTATGTTAATGTCCTTTATTGCACACTGGAGAAGTGTTCCATTTAAAAAAATACTCCCTCTCTAGAACTGATATGGTTCTCACTTAAATATGCATGGGTAACACAGACCTTGCTGGTAAAATATGCAAATGCTTTTAATCTTGGTAGAAAATGCAAATGCAATTTAACCTCACATTTGAATGGTAATACATGCACCACAAAGAGTCGCATAGCAGTCGAGAAACTGCTGACTAAGAAGGACTCTATTTAGGCCGAAACTTTTCAAATACCTATATTCATAGGATTTCTATGTGAGGAAGCTAATTTTTGGTAAAAGAATTTCCGTCTTGGAATATTATAGCAGGAAGAATAGCATAAGTCGACTAACGTCAAAATTGAGTAAACGTTACGGTCGGATGCTCTATACCTTGTTCCATATTATGTATTATATTTTTTTCATTCAAATATCTCTCCTGCGCTCCTGAAAAGTAGCTACAAGTGAGTTATGCGTTTTTTTTCAATTTCAATTTCAATTTATTATAGTTCTAAAATCTTATAGTAAAGGGTTTTCCAATGAGAGGTGTTATTGTGAATAACGCGCTATTTCGGTAGCTGTCACTTTTGAAGCTTTTATTCTTCGACATTTGACAAGTAGAAACTACGTCATTACTAAAAATGGACGATACACGCTTCAACAACGCATTGAAATTATTAAAATTCACTACAAAAATGGTGAAAATCTTGCAGTCACAGTTCGCAAAACTAAAGCATTTTTTGGTCGTCGTGAAGCACCTTGTCGGACCGCAATACAGAAATCGGTGGAAAAATTCGAGCTGTTGGGACAAGTTTGTGATGTGAAGAATAAAACCCGTGCACGTCGCTCAAGAACAACTGAGAATATTGCTGCTGTAGCCTACAGTGTTGCAGAAAACCCAGGTTTGTCCATTCCTCGTCGTTCTTTGGAATTGGGCATTCCACAAACGTCATTACACCGTATTTTATGGTCGGAGTTGGATGGTATTGATCAGGACAACGTTTACTTTCAACAAGACGGCGCTACGTGCAACACAAGCAACGAAAGCATTGATCTTTTACGGGAAAAGTTTCCGGACCGTGTTATCTCTCGAAGAGGTGTTCACAATTGGCCACCGAGATCTTGTGATTTAACACCTTGCGACTTTTTCCTTTGGGGCAACGTGAAAGATAAGGTCTACGCCAACCGCCCAGCGTCGCTTCAAGACCTCAAAGATAAAATTCGTGAGGAAAACTTCATGAAAAGGATATGGTCCTGTGTGCGTGCTCGTGGTGGCCATTTGGCTGATGTTGTATTTCATTATTAACGGCATACCTTCCTCTTTATTATGAAATAAACATCCGATCATATATCTCAAACTGGCATTTTTCTTTGAATACCAAAATAACACCTCTTATTGGAAAAAAACCCTTTACTTAGTTATAAGTTGTACAGCTTTTTACAATTAGAACAAAGATTGAATTACTTAATTTGAATTAACAATATTGAGAATAAACAAAACAAAATGGAAAGGTGATTTGAAATGGAGATAGTAGAATGGGTATGGAAAATTTAAGGTAGGAGGGAGCAATGAAGGAGTGTGGTATTAAAAATGTTTCTGATACTTATTCCACAACTAAATTGCATAAATAAAAAATAAACGAGATGAATTTTGGGACCGACAAAGTGATGGAATTGAATGTAAATGTAAATGGTCTAAGGGAACGAGCAAAATTAAGTTTTTCATTCAAATACGATGGACTCTTATTCAATATTATGAAGGAAAAAACCAATTTCTGGCATCGATGTAGTGTTTGAGCGTACATCCCAACACGGTTTTTGAGTATTGTGATACATGGTCTTGGGCATATCTTCGTAGGCCGTAAATATACCTAACCGAGTCATTAAATGCCACTTGTGGCTTACGTAGAGAAAGGGAATCAATATTCCTGTAAACAACTTCAGCATACGTAATAAGGGGAAGACTTAGGGTCGTAACAAGTTTCCAATATTAGTCGGAGTTAAATTTGCTGTTATCCAGAGCTTGCGAAGGCAACCATATACGCGTCTTATAACTGTGTTAACGTGGTCGTATCCTGACAATTTACAATTAATGACAAAACCGAGACTGGTTGCAGTTTCAACAATTCCAAGTTTATTAGTAGACAGCATGACATCAGGCAAGGAGTTAAAATTTATAGTTCTGTTAGCAATTGGAATAACCTGTGACTTTTTCGGATTCAAATGTAATCCATTGGTAACAGACTGGCAAGAGCTTCATTAACACCATTTACTAATTCGTCTGTATCATTAATCGACTTAGATGAGTAAAGTTGGACATTATCTGCATAGAGGTGTATCGTGGAATGTTTACAAACAGAAGTCATTTATAAACAGGCAAAAAAGAATTGGACCAAGGATTGACGCTTGTGGTATGTGCCACTGGTAGAAGATCTGAAGAGGAATCGCTGGTAACAACTCTCTGAAATCGATCACGCAAATAACTTATAATCAGACTTACTGCACTGTTGCCAAAAGAGAACAAGTTTCTTAATTTCCAGCAAAAGGATTTTATGGTCTACCTTGTCAAAAGCTTTTGAGAAACTTATGTCTTCCATAATTTTTAGCATAGCAGTGGAGCAACTCTGGCTGGATCTAAAACCAGACTGTCCCGCATACATAGGGCTATTTAGAGACACGTGTTCAAGAAGCTGTCTCGCTATTACCTTCTCAAAGACCTTTGACAAGCACTGTAAAATGCTTACTGGTCTGAAATCAGTGGCGGAAGCCGGAGCTTGTTTTTTGGCAACTGGTAAAAATCGCGTCATTTCCCAGGACATCGGAAAAGTAGACGTTGTGATACAGTGGTTTAGTATGTGTGTTAAATGGCAAACATTAAAGGGCAGAATAAGCTTTATAAATCGCATCTTCCCCAACAGCATTTGATTTTATGTCTGAAATATAGCCGGTAACCTGGTTTTCAGTTACAGTGTCGATTTCAAACCCTCTTACCAACGATTTTTTCCTTGTTGCAACATACATTTGTGATGACGTTTCAACTTGACAGCTGCAAGGTAATGGGGGGATTTTGAGAAGTCTTTGGACTTTTATTTGATGAAAAATTCGATCTTTGATAAACGACCGAAGTAAAGCAATTTGTAATGGTGATTACAAAAAATTTACCATAGATTCCTATTCAGATTCAATCAAGCGGTTGTGTTACATAGAAAGGGCAGCCATTAATAATGTAATAAATCAAACGAAAGTTTTGTAAGAGCAGGAAGACATTTATTCAGCTGTTAAAATTCGAACTGCTACTCAATCAACTTGGATGTGCAATTCATTGCTGCATTGTTGGGGGAAGAGCAACAATTTGTAACCAAGTCGAAAAATAAATGCAACAAAAAGTTGCTGCCTGTAGATACCTTGGGCACTTAACACAACGAGTTAGCAAGTCGTACAAATGATTGTTGAATTTTTCGACAAGTGACAGTAAAATCAGCATCGACCCAGGGTACATAAATATGGAAAACTTGTTGAAATTCGCTTTAACAACAAGTTCTTGTCGGACTCCAGTTTAGGTCTTTGTGCGTCACTCTGGCCCGTTTGCTGATACTACTCATATCGATATAAGTTCCACTTAAAATCTTATGTGCCAGTTAATGACATAGAAAAAGTAGCCCATAAAGTATTTAAGTAGATCTTAAATCGCAATGAGTAGTATCAGAAAATGGGCCTCAATAGGCCTTTTTTATTTTGCCCACATGATCTATATAGATCATTGATTTCCAAGCTTTACAACAATAGTAAGAGATCCAACTGTTGTTTTAAGCCATAAAAAATGCCTAATGTACCTCATATTCAGTATCATTTTTAAGGCAGCCCTTTAGCCGTTGATGTCTTGATTGCATTCCTATGATTTAAATTTGCTGGCTGAAAAGTGAATGCACTCTCACTGATGTTGAAGTGATTTGTGGTTGCAGTCGCTTGAGGCAGTGACGTTAATTGATTGATTAACAACTCTGCCAGTGAGTGAGGTCTGTCGGAAATATCAGTTTATTCATCTATTAGTCCGTACTCCTTTCTTAATTAATATAATTGATTTATATTTTCTTTCTTACCGTTTCAGGTACGTCAAACGTTCGAACTAATATAGCCATTGCACTAAACCTTTTGTAAGTACGCTTTCGAATTTCAAATATCATTAATCATGCACAACGTACGTCTTAACTAATATCTCAAATTTGATTTTTACGAAGTAAGAGCGATATAAATAGAAGGACCAGCACTTAGATGTGTAGAGGGACGACAAATTCAACAGAAGGACAGAAATCAGCCGCGAAAATAACGTAAACAATTTTTTTCAAGATCCAAAACACTCTATAAGTCGTTTTAATTTGTTTACCCACTTATAACAGTTTAAAACTATACAAAATAAAAAAACGGAACAGACGACATTCCCACCTTTCAGAGGTAGAATTGCGTTTCATACTGAGATACGTCTTTCATAATTAGTATTGTTGAGTGTTATGACAAAATTTCAAGTAAATCCGACCAAAAAAATATTTTGCTACACTTTATAGATTGCCCCCCCCTTAAAAGGGGCTGCTGGGCAAAAATCCAATCTCTTGGAAAACGTGTACAATGCACAGCGCTGTGTTATTGGTTTACATCTACCACTTAGAAAGTTACAGCTTAAAACTTAAAAGAAAAACATAGTTTTAGAAGTCTACCCCTCAGAAAGAAGCTAGAGGGGTCATTTTGAAAAAAATCGCTAAGCACCCAACTGAGGAATTATTTTTACTTTTCTACTAAAGTGCATGGATATAATATGACAAACGGTGCGTGAGTTGTCGTGTTTTTAAGGTGCCGTACCAAAAGGCAAAAAACGGAACCTTATTAGTTTCGCTTTTGTCCGTCTGTCCGAACACACTAGACAAATTTTTTTTTTAATTAATGATGATTAGGGGAGCGAGGGGGTCATATTCGTAAGATGTACACTCAACGTTGCATAGGTCTTTGATTAGAAAGAAAATGTTTGTCACGTTGTTTCAGGGCAAACTGTATATGATCTCGAAAAAGACACTAAAAAAAGGGGAGGACCAGGTGGACCACCTGTAAAACTTTGGTCACTACATGGAAGTCAATATTTGATTTGATTTCACTTTCAATTCAACAAAAAAAAAAAAAAACAGTTGGCGCAACAGGTCCGTGGGGACCCTAGGCCTAGCTTCTCACAATAATTCGTTTTGTGTGAGATTTTCCAAGGGATCTACAATTTTATGCCGCAATGCCGCAATTTTGTTTTTTTTGCTGAATCGAACCAGGGACCCCTCCCTTAGTAGTCCAAAAGACTAAGCCACTGAGCCTACCACTTTCAATTTTAGTAAGCATAATATTGTATTGAAATATGGGGCTTACGGATAAATAACTTTATTGAGGCTACGGTGACGAATTTTCGAGGATACAAGCCACTCTCTAGGTCAGCGACTAGTTCTTGAAACACTTCAGGTAAAAAATCTTCAAATCTTTACCAGCTTTTCAGACCAATAAAAGACCTGTGAAAATTCGTCTGTAAACGAAAAAGAATAACCAATCGCGTGTCATTTCAGTCAACGCTGCACCAGCCGATGGTTGTATACCTGTTCAGAGGCTACCAGTTTTTAAAATGTTAAACTGCATTTTACTCAACGGCTTGACAAGTAAACGAATATAAATGATTTAATTATATTAATTTGACGACAAAGAACTTTTCAGTCATCACGAATTTTCGCCTCGATACGGTGGGTGGCCTCATGAGAAGGCGACGACCTGCGACAGAACTAATAATCATATTTAGTGTCCAGGCTACATTTTTCCATAGAAAATTACCTACAAAATATTTAGTAAAGCTAAGCTAAAAATGCTTAGTTAAAGGCCCATTGTCTGTGTACCGAGACATACGATTTTTAATTCAATTGCAATTGAAAAATGTTTCGCCTTTTTCCATAAGATATATAAAAACCACCATCGATATTGTCTTGGGAAATATATTCCTTGAAATTTCCCAATAACCGCAACGACCCTAGATGCACAATAAAAATGTCACCAAACTGTTAACCACACCTTCGGTTTTGTTTCGCTAGTCCTCTTCAAGGAAAATGAAAACGATTGAGGTAAACTCTTTATTCCGTTGCACATAATCAGATTTGCACTGACACTGGAACTTAAACGTTTTATAAACACCTACCCTTGGTTGCACACAATTTACGAGAATTACACACTTAGTGGGAAGAACACGATTACTTGGCTTAGAAGTACTTAATCAATTTCTCCAAGATTATGGGTACGAGGAAATCTCAACGAGTACAATGCGTCGATGGGATGGTGCCATCCAGTCCGGGTGAATTTTGAACTCAATTCAAGACCGATGTTAGAGGGAGGATAAGAGGTACCAATCTTGACTCCAAGTGCGGTTTCAATTAAACCGTTTATTGGCAATAGCCTCTATTTTGTTTTACGAGCAGATTTAGCTCTTTGATGCCGTAAGCACTTAGAACTCATTTATTGCGCTGAGCCACTTTTATGTCCTGTGAATTAATTTCTAAATTGCTCACGGTTCCAGTGTTATCGTGCTTAAAGTGCAAATTCAACTGAAATCCCAGAAGCGGAAGATATTAAACACATTTCGGTGAGTCAGAAGTAGAATTTCGGTTTTTTTAGTTTTACCTAAAAAGTCAGTAGAGAATTCTTAGCTTTATTTAATTAAATTCGGGATCAAATGAATCACTTTTTTACGGGGCATCGGATTTTCTTTTATGTGGTATCGATTTGTTTTTATTTTTTCACAAAGCCTCTCATTATTATTATTTTATTTTTTATTTTTATCGGCTTTCCAGCAGGTATTAATTAAGTTTACTCCGCTCTGGCACTACCTAAATCATACGTGTGTTCTTTGATGGAGACTCATTTTAAAGCAACTTTCATGAGTAGGTAGTTTATTTTTGTAGCAATTATCGTCATTTTTTCTTACACTCGCTATATATGTATGTGTATTACAAAAGACAGCATCAAGTTTTTGTTTAAAAACAAAAAGAAAAAAAAACTGAAACCCAGTTTTAATCTTTAGTGGGTAATTTTAAAACAAATCATTCGAGTTTAGTTTACGTAATCTTAGATGTGAATTACAGATGTGTATATGTATATTGTATGTGTGTGTATATTGTATATGTGCACATATGCGAGATGTTAATTAGATTCTAGTCTAGGACTTGTGGATGGTCTGGCGAAATGATTTAATTTATGAGAATCTATTCGATCGTTCGTTGTGTTGTGGTAGTTTGAAATAATTATATATATTCTTATCCGTAAGAAATCTCGACTGTAAACAAAGTTATTATTATTCTCATAGATTTATGTACAGTGATTTGGTTAGTGGCGATGTAATTGCAATTTGTGTGGAACAGATTGGAGATGTCGTATTGGAAGCTCACATTGTTTGTAATGTGTAATCGGTAGGTGGGACAAGTTGGGGTTGTTCTAATGTTGGATGGGTTTGTGTTAAAGGGCCATTTGTTTATGATTATAGCCAGTATCAGTCTTAGGGACTTTTTTTTATTCGATTTAAGGCTACAATAGATTATGACTTCTACGAACTGCTGACTTTTTATGTTTACATGTAGTAGCAATGTCCGGAGCGAAGTGCAGATCGAATTTCCTTACAAATTAAAGTTAATGTGCGATACTAATAATCACACTTAGTGCCCAGGATTTACGAACTCATAATGACGAAATTTTCCACACTAAATCACCCATTGTGGCTTACAAAATCAAAATGATTTTAGTAAGGCCCAGTGCCTGCTAGTTGTGATGCGGAAGTAAGATATTAATCACAGTAGGAACGTTCCCTTGAAGATCTTAGAATCTATTGTGAATCTGTTCCGTATTCGTTATAAATATATACGATAGCACATTCATTGTTTAAGGTCACAGTTTTGTGGCCATTGTATTCCTCGAATAAATTAATTTTATATGATGTGATAACCGATGCCCACAAATTTTCTTCAGAAACAGTGCACGACTGTGTCCCACGAAACTTCTTCATTCACTGCTAGAATGGCTGAAAAAATTGCATCTTAGCCATTTTGTTTGTCCAAATCGATACCCGGAAATTTAATACAAATACGCAAACGCCTGTAAATTATTTCGTCTGCGAAATTCCTCTCGAACTTATATTTTTCAACTTGCGTCACTGTCTTTTGTTTTATATGTTCAATGTAAATGCCTCATTTCGTTAACACAATTTGCTGGTTTCAACAGTTTATACAAAACTAGGCCGCACGATTTCGTAAGACTCAATTGCAATGAATATTCAAAGATATTTTAAAGACAAATTTTAATGAAAAACACACATAGAAGGAATGGTTGAGAGAAGTTTTGCCTAGGTTCCACTACGAACCAACGATTTATTTTTATTATTTTAGAATGACAAATGTAAGGTTGTCTAGGAAAATACCTTACAAGCAGTCATGCAGCTCACAACAGAGCATTTTATAGGGACGAAATCTCCATTGTGAATTGGTAAAACTTAGCCCAAATAATGTTAACATTTATGAGTGGTGCGTTATACTAACATTTTCTTCACTTGACTTAAAGCGGGAGCAAACATTTTTTTAAAGTCATTCCCCTTAAAATTCAAGTTCAATCCAGTGATCCCAGATTGTAGGGAAAAAGCTGGCCAATTCTGGCGCTTTTATATTGAAAAAGGGGAAAACGAGGGACAAGCTTAAAAAAGGTTAACACGTCGAAAGTCTCTGTGAAATTGAAACTAAAGGGTCATTTATTTTTCGGTTTCGAAAGTCAAGCTAAATAAAACATACACACCGATACATTTTTGATGATAATTTTATTTCATTATTAAGTTTGGACTTTGCCATTAAGTGTGAAAAACAATATCATTCAAATGGTCGCCTCGGGAAGATTCGCAGCATGCGATTCTTTTGAGGTAATTTTCAACCACTTTTTCGCACATTTCGGGCGGTATCTCGGCCATAACTTGAGTAATGTTTTTAATGCGTCTAGAGTTCGGGGATTATTCGCATGGACACGGTCTTTTGCGTAGCCCCATAGAAAAAAATCTAAAAGTGTCAAATCGCATGATCTTGGTGGCCAATCGATGTCGCCAATACCTGAAATTACGCGACCAGGAAACTTCTCACGCAATAAAGCCATAATTGGTCGTGTTGTGTGGCTTGTTGACCCGTCTTGTTGGAACAACATATCGACCAAGTCATGATCTTCAATCGGCGGCGACAAAAATTCGGTTATCATTTGTTCAATTGCTGCAAACACCGGGAAATCGATTAATTCGGATCATCAGCAACACTTGCACTTGCAGCAGAAATATTTTCGCCTAAGCGTGCATAACGATGATGCACCGGCCTTACGACATCAGTACCGCTTCCGCTCTCTTTAATTTTACCGATTGCTTGCGTAGTCTGTCGATTATGACAACCATAATCATCGCGTAATGCGCGAAAAGTAGCCACGTCGTAATAACCACTTTTGTAGTAATTTTAATTATTTGTACGCGTTGTTCGATTGTTATAAGCGGCCCATTATCGTAAGTGGCAAACAGTCAACTAATATTATGACACTTCAAATGACAGCTGAATTTGACAGACAGTTTGCCAGCGCTACCAACTTGAAACCACGAAATGAATGACCCTGATGTATATTCATAACAAACAAATGTCGAAGTTTACTCTAAACATGAAAGAAAACAGCCCATCGAACGTTTACGTAAGAATTTTTGTGTAGCCGAATGTATTGATAAAAGTCTAATAGAAAACGCAATCATAGTCATTTATATGTTTCATGATGATTTCGAGCTTGTTAATAAAAACGGCTTGAATTTTTTAATTTTTTGTATGAAATAAAGAAAGTTCAATAGCAAAACCCTACGTAATGTTCTGGTAGTTGTCTTTGGGTACAGGTGTACGTATTTTTTGTGAACTGAACTCTGAAAAAATATCCTGCTCTCTTCTAAGTCCTTGCACGGCACTAATAATAATTTGTGTGTCCCGTTTACATTATCCGGAAGTCACAATAGTTTGTCATGCAGAAATATTTATTTTGCAAAATTACAAAAGGTACTTTTTTCTAAAAATATCCATTGTGACCCAGAAAATATTTGGGAGAATCCTAAAAAAAACTTATTGGCAAGACCCATTTTTTCCTTTCACAAGGATTTTCTCCCTGAGTGCTTATATTTTATTTTTAATATTTGGAATAATTTTGACATAAGTTGACCTACAAAATATTCAAGGTAAATGTTAAAAAAGACCCATTTTAACTAGTTTTCAAATTCTGAACAGAATTTTACATGAGTTTATTAAAATGTCCCTCGCAAGGACTTTCTCTCTGAGTTCTTTTAGCTTCCTCTTGTAAATATTTTGAATAAATTCGCCATAAGTTGACCTACAAAATATTTAAGGTAAAGGTTAAAAAAAGACCCATTTTACTGGTTTTCAAAATCTAAACAGAATTTTACATGAGTTTATTTAAATGTCCCTCGTAGGATCTTCCTCTCTGAGTTCTTTTAGCTTCTTTTTGTAAATATTTTGAATAAATTCGCCATAAGTTGACCTACAAAATATTCAAGGTAAAGGTTTAAAGAAGACCCATTTTAACGAACAGAATTTTACATGAGTTTAATAAAATGTCCCTCGGAAGAACTTCCTCTCTGAGTTCTTTTAGCTTCCTCTTGTAAATATTTTGAATAAATTCGCCATAGTTGGTTAATAGTTTCTTACCAAACAAATTGTTACCTAACCAAAAACTATTTTTACCTTTCACCTTAAATATTTTGTAGGTCACAACAGATAGTTTTGAAATGCAAATGATAGGATGGGAACGGCTGAATCAAAATCCTCACTTTTGTTTCATGATGTAAAGCGAGGTGCCGCAAAAAGTAAACGTGATTCGACCTCAATACGCGAAAGATCTACGAAAAATAACCTAAAAGTGACCGTTCACCAAATCGCACTAATTACAGTACTTAAATACTCACCAAAGTTGAATTCACATCAATATGTGATTATGGTTTATTTGGCTACCTAAACTTCTGTGCCGCTGAATTAAAAGGTATGTGCAGATAAAAGGCCGCCCGCTTCCTAGACCAAATAATGATTATTTCTTTCACTTGAACGATTGAAGGCCGTAGAAATATACGCCCCGATTAAAGTAGCGTATGCAAAAATGACTAGTAATATCTCCCTCTCCGTGAGTAACCTTCAGGTTACTGTCTGTCTGTCGTCGGGGTACTTACCTCCGAAACCTGTACTATCCAAACTGCACTCGAATTTTAACTGACTGGCGAGTTGATCTTCCCTATTTTTATTTGTTCCTGCGATATAAAATAATATTTACACGGAAATTCTTTTCGGAAACGAACTTCACACAAAACTGTGCGCAAACACACTAGATAGTTGGAAAATATCTATTTTCAACTCGAACTCGGGTATTACTGCTCACAACATCCGGAGGACATTTGCCCGGTCTCATGACACTACACACGAAAAGAATATTTCAGTGGCGGCACATTTTTACGATGTCACGCATGACAACTACTTCACTTTCGATTTTACCGGCAATCGCAGGTATACGAGTAGATAGATTTTTTTTTTTAAATTTTTGGGATATTTCTTTCTTAAGTCGGACTTAATGAGCGCGCTGCCTGTTTGCAATTAAATTCAAATTAGCATCCAGCTTGAACTGAAAATAACTACAAGAGGTCACAGCGCGGCGAGCATCTACACTCGGAGAGCTCGTGTCTATGTGTGTTTTCGCGGTCGAGCTCGGATGTAAACTAAAAACCCATGCGCACACAGCTGATGCCGCATGCCTAGCACTCAACTCCAGCGTTGTTGTGACGCGTAGCATGGTGGCTGGTTGGAGTTGTGTTTTTTTTCTTTATAATTATTCAAAGCTGGGGGCATCTGGTTGTTTGATTTTGAATATTTCTTCCACCCTGCACTTGATAAAGATACAGAGTACAGGTAGGCATGTATGTGTATCGTTCGATGACAGTTAGCAAAGGGGAATCTCATATACTCGTACCTATGTAGAGACATTTTTTCCCCCGAGATAATTGTGTCACTTTTGAGTGAACTTTTGACGGCTTGTTGGCATGCCTTCTGTTCGAGCTGGAGGTTGCCTAATTTATAATGTTCGGTCGGTTTGTGTACACGGTACACTGTACACGCCTGACAAAGTGGCATTATCATTGTTTTTGTTTTATTTCACAGGGTTTTTGGATTAACAACGAGATCGATGTGTATACGAGTACCAGGCATGACCTTTGTCTGTCTTTATGGCAGATTTTGAAATATCTTTAACGGTTTTGCTTGATAGATTTCAATGGACTAATGATGCAGATGGATTGCTCTGCTCTGCTCTGTCCGTTTCTATATTATATTAATTTGACATTGTGATGTGGTGTTTGGTTTGAGTTTCGAATTTCAATTCAAATGCAAACACTTTCCATTAATTGTCACTTAATGGGGTTGGCTCATAAACAAATTTTCTCTTTCTGTTGTCAGCTTGGTGCGCTTTGGGCTTTTATTTATTCATTGGGCAATACATCAAGATGTGACGTGATTCCATTTGGGCAAGCTCCATAAATAAAATTGCCAATCAATCTATTAATAAAGTTATGGGCGTAACAGACGGGGGAGCTCCATGAAATAGGTCCGAGGTTGGATGACCCTTGCTCAACAAGTGATGGTGCCTGGTAGGGCATATGAGGGGATTGCGGGTAAAGCAGCGCATTGGCAGACATTTCACTTTTCTGTTATGGTTGTATTTTATCTGATAAGCGTTTTGATTAGTGGTTGCCACTTTTTTTTGCGTGCGGAAAATAACTAGTTTTGGATGGCGCACGGCGACAGAAAAAAGTCTTAACGAGCATTACTATCTGAAGAGGGAATGAATGTTGACGACAATCAGGTGAAGGGGATTTCAAGGGACATTTTACATATAAAAAAAAAACTATCAAGGATCCGGAGAAATAAAGCGTACCGCACACAGTTTTGAGTTCATAATTATATTTAAAGGCGGCTGTAACTTTTATTCCATTCATCTTGTAAGGCTGATAAAACTCTGTGACAGGACATTTTTTTTGGCCACAGCAACGAGAACGAATATTCTGTCACGACTGGGTCGCACAGAACTTTCCAATTCAGAGCAAATATATTTGAAACACAATCTCCTAGATTTAATGTTTTCTCTTCTTTATTAATAAAGCTCAAAAAACTTATCTGATAGAAAAACCTTTTCCTGAAAGAAAAAACATTGGACCTTTAGATATTTTTGTATGAGGCTTCATTTCCAATGTGTCATCATCTCGTAGACCCTCCGTTTTTAGGCATCCCAACCCCGAAACTACTTATTGTCTAACTTTAAGCTTGGGCTGCATTAGCATACCCCGGGCCCAGCAGTTCTCGCTATTGCGCATCAGCTTTGAAATGATCCCGAGTGATGTTGCCTATTTCGATTTCGATTTGATGTCCCTCTGAAGTACATCTGATGCATTTAAAAAGTAGGCTGCGCTTAGTCTTGATATAACTTCTTCTACAGATAAGACAGTCTCTCAGCTATCACATCCCAAGGGAAGAGTTACAATTGCCAATCGAGAAACTCTAAGGAGACTCTATATAAGAGCTCATTACTTCAGTCCTTAATCACAGCCCTGCTTTATAGCTCCGAATCATGGACGTCAACAATGGCGAATGAAGATCTCCTTGGTCGCTTCGAACGCACTATTCCTCGAGTAATTTTCGGCCCCATTTTGCATTAACCGGCTTTGAAGGTTTGAAGGAGGAGACTTAACAGCCACGATCTGTGCAGCAAAATAGAAAAGGCTTGGAAGATGAAAGTTTAAGGAGCAAAGACAACCCCAACAAGATTTAAAAAAGATTCATCACCAGATACTAAGTCGCATATCCTTCGAATTGTAAGAATAATGGGCGCCCATTACTTTTACGCCAAAATTGCACATGGTGCCAACTTTAAATGTCAAATAGAAACACATTGAAAGAGTAATTTTGACAGCTATAGCCTTTTTTTAAACAAATTTTAGAACGAATGGTTTTTAATGCAATGAAACACATTACAACAGCAACATTCAAATGCACTTCCACAGGATGTAGGACCTCGATACTTGATGATTTCAGTGCAGACCGGCATGCAACGTTTTTCAGCGGGGGTGGAAACCCCGATAAAGTTGAAAAAGATATTGTTTTCGTACAAAATTTCGAACTCGAGTTGTTAATCAACTCTGACGTTACGCTGATAGAGGAACTCAAAAAAGTGGGTCGCGAAATTCTGTCCGTCTGTCTGTTTGCTCCCGAGGCCTACAGCCAAAAGGACTGCCCTAATTTGGTTCAAAATTCGGACTTGGAGTTTGTGGGCCTAGAGTCCGAGGTCGTTTTTTTTTGCAAGTTAACCTCAATATTAATGGCACTTCCCATGCAAAATTTTCATACCTACCAGTTTGATTGGTTTGAAAACGGCTCTAACGATTTCAACCAAAATTGATATTTGAGCTTAAGTAGATGAGGTCACCATGACTGCATACCCAGTTTTTGGCTAAAAAATCGAATAACGGTACGTTTGAATTTTGGACACATATATTTCCAAAATGCTCAATACGATTGGAACAAAAACTCAGTCCTAAGGTGATGTGGTCATTTATAACTCAAAAAAGTACTCGATTCGTCTCTGTATTATCGAACAATTGATTTTTGAAAATTAGGCGTTTTTTAAAAAAATGATTTTTCTTAAGTTTACCTGAAAGCATGTTGCTGGTTTGACTAAAAGGCATACTAAGAGTAAAATTGATGTTCCCTAAATTATTGGGTCCTTAATTTTCAATTCGAATCACCGAAAACGTTAATTTAAAAAACTGCTCATATCTAGAAAACCACATTTTCGATTAAACTTTAAAAACCAAATAATGCTCACATTTGAAACAGTATCCAATGCTCAGTTTTCAGATAAATAGTGTAAGAGATTATAAAATAGTACAGTAGGCGTTTCTAACTCTCTAAAAAGGACTTAATTGGCCTGTTACTGAGAGCTTCAACTTATAAAAACTCAAATTTTTATTTGTTATATATACTGCCGTATCAGATGTATGACCTAAAATTAGATTTTATTAAACACTTTTCGTATATGTATTTCATGAAGCGTTTCTTTTATCCAGCATCGGTTCTCAGGTTGTACCATCCTACCATTTGACGAACGAGAAAGTTTCGTTCGACCCAGTCTTGCCCTTTATTATTTTCTTAAATTTCTTAGATTATATTGAAGTTTTTCGTGATTTTACAGTTGATGCTCGAGTACTGACACTTTATTATAACTTGCGTATTAATTTTAGTAATTGACAAAAATTAAGAAACATTTTTTAGTTTGTTTTTCGTTTGCCTACCAGATGTATAAATGATTGCTGATTCTATGTTAAATCACTTCCTCCCATTAGCGACATGAATTCTTACATAGAATATAATAAATTAAGGTATGATTTGTTTCATTTTCACAATCAATTTTCTACCTTTTGCCGAATGGAGGAAAAGCTGATTCATATACTCGAATAAGTTTCGTTTGACCAGTCTTACTCGAATTGCAGTTGGTCTTTGAATCCAAACCATATGTTTATGAAAAATGAAATAAAAATGCTTGAGCTACAGCTTTCCGTTGTGACATTTATAAAAAATTCCGGGTGAACGAAAATTAAGAAAACTTAAAAAACAAAACGATGCTCGTTAAGCAAGACTTTGTCAAAAATCTACAAAGGGTGGTCCGCTTTAAAAAAAATTTGGCTTCCTACAGCTTTATTCCCTCAAACGAGCTCCCCTTGTGATTGCAAACTTTGTAGGGACCCTTTTATATATTCAGAAAGGTTCGGCAGTTGTTTAGGGCCAAAGCCAAATCATAACTATAAACTTTTGAATGTACAATCCCCAGCCAACGTTAATTTGCGCCAAAGTTCTCTGCACAATGAATCCAACAAAAGCAACACAAATTCCATTTCAAGGATAATAAATTAAAGCGCTCGAATAAATTCACATGGAATTCAATCCACCTCGGTAGCTATTGTAAAAAATTTGCATATGCTGCGGATTGCTGAGGCCTTTTGTCGCTACATGTCGGTAAGTCGAAGGCAATACGAGGACAATTAGCAGCATGACAAGTATTTCAAGAATAATGTTTGAACAAGGACTCGCAGCTTGTGACGAGAATCGTCGCGTTAACGATGTCGAGGGGAATTTTCAAAATTAAAATCTTCTGAAGATCGGTACATTGCAAAGTTACAGCCCCCTTCTTTAAATATACACATCAAGTACTCCTTCAGTATTTGTTCGACATCATTTGAATATGTTTAATGGCATTTGGAGGGACTCTTTTCAACCTATCTCGAGTTCAGGACCACCCGGATTAAAGTGGTTAATGCAATTTTATCAAAAGAAACGCTTAAAATATTCCGACTATAAATCTTGAAATGGAGGACATTATTCGCCCACGCATAACGAACAAAACTAGTTGTCATAACTTGTTGTTGCCAAGGACAATGGGGCATAAGGCCATCCATAACACAGGCCTATTTTGCGCGACACAAAAGGACGACGAAAGATGGCACAAGTTCTGCTGTAAGATTTGGTGGATAGTGTTTTTTTTTTTTGTTTTTAACTGTCTGAACGAGAAAAGTTTAAAAGTCCTCAGTCACGTTGGCGTTATGTTTTCAAGTTTTGCTGCAACTTCTTCGAATTGAAAAAGTGACTAGACTACGTGTTAGGCATTCCTTGTTGTAGACAGAGATTCTTCCGGGAGCAGGCATAAATTGAGACGGTTTCCAAAATATTGTTTCAACTAATTTTTACTGTATCAATAGGGGATATGCATTGTACAGAAGAAAGCGGGGTACTGGAGCAATTACGGGATATGTCTCTATTGTCTGTGTCCCTCTGTTCGACAATAACAAGTTTAAGATTTGAAAAGTTTTTTCGCTTTCAAGGATTGGAAACAAATTGAAGTTTTTGGGAAAACATGTCGCATTTCATTGGAGATGTTTAAACGAAATTTTAATAAATAACAAAGTCTTTTGGAATTCCTGTTGACTTATAAATAGTAAGCGCATCAGGTCCGTATAGGTTATAAATCTGGCCTATCATCTCACAACTATTTTTTTATGTGAGTCTTAAGTCTTTATTTTTTTGTACGAATGACACATTTTTGACAAGTCCTAGCAGCTGCATAGAGGAACTCTTTCACGACATTTATACTCTCTGATAGGTGTCGGACATTGACGAGATGTGGCGCAGTGATAAAAGCCTTAAAATATACCTATTTTGTGTTTTTTCCTGGGGACCAAACCTGGGGCCCCTCGCTCAGTAGTCCCAACACCTTATTCACTGAGCCACTGAGCCCACAGAAGCAGATGTAAGGTCCTGCTATTCACTTATCAGAGGAATATGTTTCTCTCCGACCGGATCTACCTACAGAGACAGTGAGAAACCAAGAAACAAAGAGATAACAAGCAAACGTTGTCTCAAAATCAACTATCCAGTGAGAGCTTTGTGTCGTTTTCCATTGGTTTCACTAGGGGATCCACTCATTTTGTAATCCAATGGAACAGGAAAACTGCATCGGATTTAACCCAAAAAGTATTGGTGGAATGCCAACAAATAATCTACGGCAGCTGTCAGCTAGCTTGTATAAAATACATAAATTACACTTGCGTGAGTGCTTCTGGAGTGGATTCTGGCTTCAAATCGAGAAGCGAAATTCTCTACTCAGAATCACCAGAAGAGTATTTTATAGTTTTTGTGCCAATTGAACGGTTTCAGAAGTGATTTTTTCGATTCCGGACTCTACCGGGCGCTTCTTTTTGCCCATTGGAAAACGACATTAGTAGCCTGACATATATTTGGCTACCTTCGCTTTGTCGTGACGGGACGATGACGATGATGGATGAAAATGGATACACACACAGTATTTATTTGATGGGTTATGGTGTGTACCATTTTGTGAGTATCAAATTTATGTATACTTGGTTTTTGGTAGATAGTGTTGGCTGGTGTAAAATGAAAAAGGGAAGTCTGTAGGAATCGGGTTATATGGACGCCACCCCACTGTCCAAAATACTTGTTGACAAATCGAATGGCAAGGGGTGCCTGAAAAGATTGCGTAGGTTGAAGTTGACCTAAAAAATATCTTCAGGAAGTCACATAGGACATCGGGCAATGGATGGAAGTTTTCGATACCCCTAACCAGCGTTTTGGACCCTATGGTCCCTTTTTATGAATTTAAAAAAACTATCAAAATGGCGCCTTGTTCAGTTTAAGTAAGATTTTATATTTTTATAGAACAAAACAGAATGCAAAAAATAAAATAAAAATTTGTTTGTAATGAATACATTTAACTTTCTCTAATATTTCACGGTAACCTCAATATTAATAGTACCTCCCATGCAAAATGTTCATACCAGTTTGATTTGTTCGAAAACGGAGCTCACGATTTCAACCAAAATTTACATTTGAGGTTAAGTACATGAGGCTACCACGACTGCATACCAAGTTTTTGGCTAGAAAAAAAATCCAACTAATGTACTTTTGAAATTTGGACATATCTCGAAAACGGTCCATACGATTTTAAGAAAATAAGATAGTAAAATCACTTCTAACTTAATGGCAAACTCAGTTTTTGTTTATATTATCTTACAATGGATTTTTGAAAAAAGTAATTTTTTAAATTTGGTTATCTTTGGTTTACCTGAAAACGGTAAAAACTATTTTGACCAAAATGCATACTAAGAGTAAAATTAATGATTTTAATTTATGTATCACTTTCTTATTGCGTCCTTAATTTTCAATACGAATCACCGAAATCGTTAATTTTAAAAACTGCTCATATCTCGAAAACCCCATTTTCGATTTCGATAAAACGTTAAAAAATACACGGAAAATATTTTCATTTAAAAATGTAACCACCAAAACAAACACGTTTTAACAACCTAAAACTAAGCGCTACCAGGATTGATAGCTGATAAATAAATTCGACTACGTCATATTTCCTAATCAACATTTGCCAAATTTGTCATAATAATCTTTGCTGCGAAATGCGGGGTATGTCTATGGATCCATTAAATAGATTGATTAGGCGTTTTCTATTCAAGGCTTGGCAGTATTTTGTTCAAAAGATAAAAGCGCCCATAACATTTTACATTAAATCCTGCCAATTATTTGTAGCTCCATCAATCATTTATTATGGGAATTTGTAGTTGTGGTTTTTGTGTTCGTTTGAGAAACATTTAAAAATCGATAACGCTTTAAGTAGTACAAGGAGTTGTTATGATTTGTTTACATTCTTTTTATAAAGGGAGTTCTATAGCTTTCTCCATATTTGAACCGAATCGAACGACTAATATAATGTGCGTGTCCCTATGATGTGTTCAAAAAGAATTTAATAAATTCTACTTAATTTTGAATTATAGAAAAATTGTCGTACATTTTGAAAAGGAGTCTGAATTCACTGATTTTTAGAAAGATGAGTCCGTAGTTCAGGCGGTCAAAAATGAGTGAAATGAATCTAAATAATTGACTGCATCAGGAGAATAAACCTGTGAAAGCTGTTAAAGAAATTTCTCGAAAAAATTCAACACCCAGCTGTTAAAGAAATTGCTCGCAAAAACTGTTGTTGATATTGCTTCTTCTTTGACGTAGCTTATTTGAGGCCCTTTAAAAAAAAATTTTAAAAATATTATCTGCGCTCTTTTCCTACCTTTTTATTCATTTATTCACCTCCCACTGTGAATTCGAATCCACACAAGTTTCGGAAATGTCCCCCATCCACTTATTAAATAATTAACTTTCAAAAACTCCCGCCAATCAATTACTAGGTTCTCACTGTTGTGGGATACTAACGTTATTGAACATGAATTACATTTTGTTGCATTTTTAATTGAATAAAAAATTTGTCATCAGCCAAATAACTTCCGTAATTTAGTTGAGTATTCGACCATGTTGTTATGCACTTTGAACACCGTTTATAGGTGCATACATGTGTTAAGAACACAATGGGCGCATTCAAGGTTCATAATGACAGGTAATGAGATACTTACGCGTACATATTATTATCGCATGTCAAGAGCATTGAACAACTTTGAAGGGACATCACATTGACCTTTAAGGACAATGTTGCAAAGAGGGTGCTGCTTTGTTTGCCTTACAAAAGGTTTAACTGTCCATTGGAGCTGTCATGCTGCGTTCGTTTTTTTTTGACATTTTCTGACATAAAGTCACGAAAAGGTTTAAGCTGGAAGAACGCTTGCAAAGTATCAAAACTTACTATAAGAATCACTCGTTAAAAGTTTTGATGCGCAAAATTGGGTTTTATGAAGAGCGACGAATGACGGCTCGATTATCTTTTGACGTAATTTACGCGCTGATGACATCATCGGATCTGTTGAAAGCGTTTTTTGAACTTGAATTTTCAACAAAAAGTCAACTGTTCGGCAAGAGTTTTCAAATCAAAGAGGGCCATTCTATGTTTATTTGTTCTTTTATATGGCAAGGATACCAGCTTGGATTCCACCAAAAAAAAAAAAAAATACTACCCATAGAATATTCATAGAATTAAGAATTTAAGTGATGTCAAGTTTAATTTTATAAAAGTCATGTAGTTAGTACATGGATCTTAGAAATTCATAATTTACTTCATTTAATATTAACCAAGTGATTCTAATTAACAGGATCTAATTCCTTTATATTTGAGGTACGACTCACTACGTGCTGTGGTTGATATTAATTTTTCACTTAAAGACTACAAAGCAAGACGCAATAGTGGAACCCAAAAATGGGTTTAATAAAAAAAAAAATATTGTCAGTAACAGGCTATAAACAGGCTAAACACCACACGAAAGGCGTTTTTTTTTTAAAGACCTGTACTGAAGTTGGCAGAAGAATTCAAAATAAATTAGGTGTCACACAGGGCTGAATACTGTGTCCACTACTTTTTTTTTAGATGTTTGTCAATAACGCACTCCGTTAGCAATAACTTATAAGTGGTGGAGAAGATTCATCGCTGACAAATGGTCTTGAAATGAATGCAAAGGAGAAGACTGGTATATTTAACTTGGTTTGGGACCGCCTGATATAATTATATGTCTTTGGACCCATATCGGAAAGTGTCCTATGTGGTGCTTGTGTCGACATCTGTAGGAGCAGAAGAACCATTCAAAATGACAAGTGAATGCGATTTTTTCTCTTACAATTATCGAAGACACGCGAGAAGACGCAGGAGTTAAAAAAGGAAGCAGCAACCATTCAGTGAGTTTGCCGATTAAATATGTAAGCCCGAATGCCTACGAACTGGGCCCTGATGTCCTGGTTTTCTATTTAATAATCATGCTATTTGACATGACCGCTTTTTTACGTTCAAAAAGTTTTAGAAACAAAGTATCATATACGGCACCACCACGGAACAGAACTTTAACAAATTTGAATCAGTAAAACATTGAGGTGACAAGTTTAGGTATTCCTTGAAATTTGTCAAACCCATTTTCATACGTAATTGGTTTCAAAGACCCACAAAACTATTAGCCTGTTCCCGGGACACCTAAATGTCATGCAAATATATTTAAGTGAGACCTTTACTTGAAAAGTTTAAAGTTAAAGCGCTCAAAAATGAACCATTGAAATCACAATCTAAATCAATTACGACAGCAGCTACCAAACGAATACTTCAAAGAAGTTATTTTACAATTACTCTGTCCCGTCACGCTACATGACGTGTTTTCGCAAATGTTTTCCATCAATTTCCTAAGACTCGTCATGGAAGTAGTCTAAATCAAAACCCTCCCATTTAAAGGCCCACAGAGGAAGAGAGCCGGAAGGAGATAGTACTGCATCAGTCATAGTCACGTACCTGAAATTCCAATTCCCATAGTGCGCACAAGTATTGAATGAGTTCTCTCATTTAGCCCCCCCTCCCCAAGTTAAATTGCCTTTTCATAAGATCCAACACTGTGAAATGCTCAACATGATCTCCCAGCACGTAGTTCTTCATTTAGAAGAATAAACTATCCACAGGAGCGAAATTACACTCACCATAACGAGTTTAAATTTAAGCAGGAAAAATATATCCATCTCATGCCATGGCTGCCGGTACCGGAGGTGATGCAGGTTACACATCCTTAGAGTGGACTCACTCCAAGGGCGAGGTTTTACTTTTTCCATTGATGAAAGTGTATATTTTATGTTTTTAAATTCTTTTTGAAACGGCGGACTTTGTTTGTGGATCATAACGAATAGAAAAATTGCATTTTCAGTTTCTCTCAGCACAGCACCTGCTGTTTATTGATTTAGAAATATCCTTTGACAGCACACCTGCTGCGATACGCAGCCATCCATCTCTTCTTTGGCTGTGGTCTTCAGTCTTTTGATTACATATATTACCAATACTAGGGCTAACCAGTGTAGAGTGCACTTATCGTTCTCTGACAGTCAAAACTCCCTGCCAAGGTTCGATCAATTTATGAACCTTTTTATTTAACAAAAATCTGTAATAGAGAAGTGTTTACTACTTTCTGTGTTTTATTGAACAATCCTCACTTTCGTTTTACAATTTAATGAACTTGGCACTACTGAGAAGTAACACAACTCAATGTCACAGCAAATTACTGTACAACTTATTTTACACTCGCTCTGTATTTAAATTTGATGGCAGTTTGTATTGGAGTGTGGAACGTCAAAGGTTAATTCGTTCGGGCAAAAAATCCTTACGTAATAGAATAATTTGAGATGCTTAATAATTTACGATGATGAATCAAAGAAATGCTAGACTACGATATATGCACGATTTCTTGTTTTTGCTGTAAAATTTATAAGATCATGCGGACACCGAATGATATTAGGTTTGTTTGACTGGGCCCTGGTTTAACCCTAACGTGTTCGATATAGTACTGAACTCGCCCTAGTTGTTCCCTGAACTAACCCCAGTTAATTTATCGGGGCAAGAATTCAGTGCTGAGTTGCGCTGTCATTTCGCTTGCTGTCATTCACTTGTTTATCGTGATAAAGGTAAATACAAATAAATTTGGTATTCAAACGAATTGAATTCATTCATTTTTAACAATAAACAAAAAATAAAGTGAAGATAATACTTCGTTCACCAAAATATATATATTTTTCAATTTCAAAAACTGGCAGACTTCAAACATATTTTGCGTTCGATATAGTAGCCGAGTTTTCAGGGTTGTGCAGGGTTTTTAGCAGGTGTGGAAATCAGCTGATACTTTTCAGTCCGCACTAGTGGGCACTAGTGCTAGGCACGTCAAACAAACCTATTGTGACGTATATGCGAAGGGTAACAGAAAAGGCACCCTCCCTGTGGCGGGATCTTTTATACCACGAAACGTCATGAATATGTTTTCTCTTTTGGCTGTCTCCTACTACGAACAAAGCGATATTCGTACTTTATTTAAAGCGATAGATTTGAACTTTAGATAAACATAAATACATATGCTATAAGTTCTGCGATTGTTTTGAAGGATGCACTTCTGATCATTGTCGGAGCTGTTTTAGTCATCTGAACCAGCTAAAACTGGTTCGATTAAATGGGTGACTTTAGTTTTGGTATTTGTTAAAGTTTACGAAGCATTTTTTCTCAATCTGTTTAAATCTTCAACATGTGTGGTGGGAGATTTTACACTGATTACAGGTAAAATACAAATTTGTAATCTTTTTGTTGTGTCTGAAGCAATATTTCAACGGAATCCATAGGAAATCTTTTTGACTTGACTCTCTGGCTGTTGCAGATTTAAAATAAGAATTATGTTTTCAATTATTCTAAACAATTTATTAATAACTATGCAACTACCTAAACACTTAAATGTCATATTTAACTCAAAGGCGCAATGTTACGAAAACCCAGATTTGTCAGATTTGTCTTAGTTGTCAGTTTGAAAACTTCAACTATGTAAATAATGTCCTTTTTTGCTCTATATAAGTAACAATTATTATAAACCCGTTGTCCGAAAAACTGTGCGTTTCCTTTTTTATATGTTGGAAAATTCACTTTCCAACGGGATATTTTTTTGGAGTGCACCGTTTCTCCTTGTACACCTCTTTAAAAAGTTCGTTTTTAGACTCAAACACTGGAAAAATTCACAAATTAGAGAAAATAACCTCCGATAGCTATAACCCGAAACACATGTGCAGAAATTCTGGTCGCAGCGCAGAGTGTAGGGCGAATGTCATTCACCGACTAAGCAAGCAATCGATGTATTTACAACCAAAGCAAAAACTGCAAATGTCAAAAGGTGATGATGCCCAATACTTGAAATTAAAATTTATTTTCTTTTCTGTTGTGGTACGCTTGAAATTTGCAGCAGATTATATGTTGCAGTGCTGCAATAAAAAGGTCAAATTGATATATCCGAGGTAATCTCTGGAATTACTGAACCGCTTTCAAACATGTTTGCACAAGTAGAAAGGTACAATATTTCTGAGCGTTAGTACTGAGCCGGTTCGGAAAATTATTTTCAAAAAGTGAAATTAGTTCACAGTCTGCCACACGACCAAGTCTGAGGCGGAAGTAATTGCGAATACATTTTTTTGGCACCGTGAAAGTTGAAAGACAGCCGGTCCAGCTCTTTACTTATAATGGATTTTTCAATAAGAGCGCTACAAAAGTTTTTTTTAAATAAAAGAAAAACGGTTTTGGATATCAATGAAATTCTTTATTCCTGGGAAAGTGCGTTCGATGTCATTATGTATGGAACTCGATTTCTTTTGCATGGCCACCACGGGCACGCTTGCAGAAGTCCAGACGCTGAACCTAATTTTAGATGGTTTTCAGGCATAAATCGGCCGATACTGCTGCAATTTCACGTTCGATATTCATACGAAGCTCATCAATCGTCGCTGTCTTGTTGGCATAGACCATAGACTTGACGTAGCCCCACAGGAAATAGTCTATCGGCGTCAAATCGCACGACCGAGGCGGCCAAGCGACTGGACCATTTCGTGAGATAACCCGTTCTCCAAACTTGGTTTCCAAAAAATTGATTGTGACTTTCGCTGTGTGGCTTGTGGCGCCGTCCTGTTGGAACCACATTGTTTTATTTGTTTGCCAACAAAGAACTAGGACTTTTTTAGACATGCAACTAGTCTTTTAATATAAAATCTAATATAAAACTCAAATTTATCCAAATTCATATGTATCTACTCTATTTAAACGCCTCCAAAAAGTGGGCGTGGCCGACATCTTAGTTAAAGAGGGAGTTTTTGTGGTACTTTTTACTTAATTGTGTAATTTTTAAATGGTTTTTCGAACTATTTAGCCTCATGAGCAGGTCCACAGCAGACATACAGCGCCATCTTAGTAAGTACGTAGTACTTCTTTTAGAAAACCATAGAAAAAAACTAAACATTTCGAAAAATTTCTCTATTCTACACCATCCTCTCCTACAACAAAGTAAAAGAGAAACTTTCCTTAAATGCGGTTGCAAATATTAATAGTTGTAACATAGGAAACAGCCACATGTCCTTAGTGCGTCTAATTACTGCAAAAAATATGTTCTAAGGGTTGAAGATAACTTGTAATTATTGAGTTGCCTATTGTCAATCATCTGTCATCAACATGGCTGCGGTTTTATAATCAGTGAGAACGTCCTGTCTATGATCAGATGTGATTGCCTTTGTTCTGGTAAAATGGATGTGTAAGTGCATGAATTTCCCCACAGTCTGACATAAAGCAATCGACCAAAGTATCGCAAATTAGTCAGCAAGATATGCTCGTATCAATAGCCAAACACAAGTTCTCGTTCAATGTATACACCAGTGCATAAAAAACAGACCCGGTAGTACTTGACAAAGAGCCTCACCGACAAAGGTTCTTTCAAAAGAGAGAACCCCATCGGTTCCGCATCTGTGGCTACGCGAAATGCGTGAAAAGGGTTGAATTTATTTACCACTACTGTTTTAGTTCTTCTGCAGAGCGTTAGCTCTGCCAACAACAGATGACCAAATCTGAAACCGAACCCATACCATGACAGGGGCTCCGAAAGCCACTTCATGCTGCTGCCAGAAATTTTGTTGCATGCATGCCGCCCATCATGATGATCGTTAAGCTGAAAGAACCTTACATGTGGGGAAGAGATATTAGTTCATTGTATTTAGGCGTGCCCCCCCTCGGCCTCCTCTGGTCGTGATGAAATCCACGTATGAATGAACATACTTCCTCCTCAAGGGTACATCCGGTGCCACGACACGAATGTGGTATATACCCACCACGAGTACTCGTCTAACGCTCTGAATGTCTGAATGACTATGTTTGTAAATTCCAAAAGGAATAATGAACTCGCTCGGGCATTCAGACGAAGAAGAATCCGCTGCCGAGATTGAGAAGAAAGGTCGAAGATAATGTAGTGGATGCGGTTTTTGTATTTCGGGGCCGAAAAACAACTGCGCGAAAGTGGTAATTAAATTAGAGATTATTATGCCCTGCAATTGCTTTGTGGATGACAAAGAAAAGCGAAACTATTGTGCTTTCATGTTCTGGACCGTTGATGACGGCATCTGTGCGAGGAGAAATTGGGGTTATGACGACGACAATGATGGCATCTTTCCCGAAACCCAACATTTTGGTAGCACAGGCGTGGTTTTGTGTAATGTTTTGGGTATCCAATCTGCACTTTGTGTGTTTAATAAATCTAAAAGGTCGCATGACAGAAAATGGTTGCTTGAGATAATTCGGGTTGGTTTGGCAAACGAATTCTAATGAGACATAATTTATACAGATTTATGTGTGTACCGTGCTACTAGATTCATGTCAAACATTTTTCGATGGACAGTGATTTAGTTTCTTGATAAACTCGGTCGTGATAACCGAACCTATATACATATAGCTCCAAGGGGTCTGTAAATCTAACCCTACTGTTTTCATTCTTCTTCACCTGCATCATCTGAGGGCTTCCACGCCATCTACCACGACTTTGCAACATCGTATTCCGTTTCAACAATACATGAGATAGACCCTCGGCCGCCTAGATTCATCAGCTCTGCGCCAAGTATTTTTAGATCGACCCGCGCTTTTGTCGTCTATTTCGTTCAGTACACTGACACTGTACTTAAAATTTGCCACTTTAATTTGCTATTCAGCTTCATTTTTGCGGCGTTGATTTGCAGCGCTAGTAAGCCTGCTTTCGCCTCTAGGTTTATTGTTCTAGATCTCCCTTCATTAGTGAGACAATAAGCACACGTCGTCACTTAAAGTTGAGCTGTAAGACGGCAACGCTTTCTGTCAAAAAACTGAGCGACGAACATTTCTGATCCACAAAAGAAACAGAACTGGCCAAAGAATGCAGCCCTGCCGGAGTCCACTTGGAACATTTTCTTATGCAAAACTAAATACATAAACCCCTGTTAGTTAGACCTTGAAGATCGCTTTTAGTTTGTCGGAAGTGGCTCTCTTTCGGGGGGCATGAAAAATTGATTTCCAGTTAACATCAGTCACGTTTTTGGTGGTTTGTACTGATCTACATTCTATCTTTGTCTTCGCCCTCTCCAGCTGGGGCATTTATTTAGCTGCGAACACTATGAATGTCTTTTATGTTCAAATTTACTTCTTCTCACTGCTGAAGTTGCTGCGTTCCGGGCTGTTTTTGCTTGTTGATTCGTAAGCTTATACATATAATTGAATGTGTGTTACTCGTACTACCCCGCAGACTCTTATCCGTACACACTTCTATGATCCCCCTGATAAATTGCAATTTTCCACGCTCACTACATCCCGACGAACACGAATCAATGAAGCGCAGCATAATTAATAAATTAGCTCCCAGCAAACTAACGCTGCAGTGGAAGCCCATTCAAACTCGTACATTGTCAGGAACAGTTGCTCTCGCTGATTGAGCGGAATGTTCCATTCAGGACAAGAAGACGAAGGATAAGCGATTTAAAGGCATCTGTCTTCTTCCTTTTCCCTATTAGACAACGAATTTCTTTGTATACCTACGTGTGCATAAAAATAAAAATAAAACACATTTTGCTCTGGCATCTTGTAAAGGACACTTTTCATGGCCAATAACTCGATTTTGTATTAAGAGCACGTAGGAGTACTTTACTGCATAAACTGACTGACACGAGTT
The DNA here is from genome assembly GCA_963082955.1 of Cheilosia grossa. Lineage (NCBI taxonomy): Eukaryota > Metazoa > Arthropoda > Insecta > Diptera > Syrphidae > Cheilosia > Cheilosia grossa. Next base: position 8,599,992 of record OY720146.1, read on the forward strand.
GAATGTGCGTGAGTAATGACCGCAGGGTATTCCATTGACATGAGGGACACGTTGGATGTCGTAAAATAGGTGTCACAACTCACATCAGGTGCGTTAGTTAAATTTAACTGCCTAATTTGACTTGTTCTTACATTTTTAAGGCGCTCTGATAAATTGTAGGAGTGATTTTATTTGTTCTAAGTGAAAATGACGCATAGTGAAAAATCACACCTTTTCATATACAGTAGACGCTCGGTCTAGTCAACCTCTGCATAGTAAACTATCCAATACAGTGAACCACCAAAGTTTTACACTAAATACTCTTAAAAGTGAACTCCGATTTTTTTTCGCAAAATTCACTGAAAAACTTAATTCTTTCGTTATTGAAAAAATTGATAGGTATGCATTTTTCTCTGTGTTACTCCAAAAAATGTCTTTATGACTATTTTTTAAAGATTGATACAATTTATTTCTTTTTGTTATTTTAGTGTTTTGAAATAAATATTTTTATGGTTTTTTCTTGTTTTTTTTTTTTTTTTAAGTGGAAACTAGTTAGTAAAAAAAACTATAAGAAAAAAGAAATTTCATTTACTTCAAGTAAATTTTTGGCAAAAAAACTCCCGATCGAAGTGGTGAACAATTTCAATATCATGAACAGACGTGGATTTTGTTAGTTCACTTTATCGAGCGTCCACTGTATATTCGTTCACAGTAACAAATGTTGATATTAATGGTTTTTAGTGTAACGAACGCTCTTAACACTGAATTTGGACTAGCATTTACAAAGAGTGGATGCTTGCTTGCTCTCCGATATGGCCTAAAAAATTTCATGTATAAGGGGTGTTCTTTAAAAAAAAAGGCCCATACAAAATGCTCAAAATTCCCATTTTTCTTCTAAAAAAGAATTTGTCATTCTCGGTTTTTTTTTTTTCAGGTATAAAACTGAATAACATTCACAAATAAATATTTTTCTTAAGAAAACCAAAAAAAAAAAAAAAAAATTCAAGTTTCTACATCAGCCACACCTATTAAAGCTTTGTACATATGGTTCGGCAAACACTCGTAGCGGCGGTCATTGACTTCGTAATCTAAGCATGTTTGATTTTTGCCAATTAAATTAGACACGATAAATGAAGAGTTCGATGTTCTATTGCTTGTACATCACATTCATGCTGTTGGCGCCTCGATCTTTGACTGGCCGCCTTAAACTTTGAAAACCACAAAAAAAAAAAAAACCTATACCTACCCCTTTCGTTACTTTGAAGTCTGTTTCGTAAGTTTTATATGAACGAGTAAAGCTAGTTTGATTTGGGTAAGTAAAAACTATTAATCGATTGACGTACAAATTTAGTCGATATACGACCGAACAGTTTTTTTTAAGAAAAAAACTTCAAACATTATAGTCCCTCGTTACATTTGGCATCTACTGTATTTTAAATAATGCAGTTTATAGAAGTTTAAACATGTGACGGACAATGAAAGTGACTTGTTTCAGAAACCAGTTTTTATGTTGACAAAACTTGTTAGACATTGTGTAAATATTCTTGTCAATGTGATTAAGCTTACTCGATTGAGCGTCTGATTGTGTTTACTTAATATCACATTTGTCGGCGAAATGACGGGTCGTAGATGTCAGCAGTTGTTGGTTGCCGCAAAAGGTCCATATTGGACTATAGGCTGAGTTAACTCCGCCCATATTATCTAGGGTTATTTTTTAAGTTATTTGTTAATTATTTATCAACTAATTTAATATTTAAGGGTCGATCCCGCAATGTGTTTTCAGTGCTCACTGCAAGATTCTCATTCATTCAATGCACACATTCACTTGGCTGCCTTCACATCCAGCTAACCTCAGTAAAAGGGATCTTGCAAACCTCTTTTAGGTGCTGAATTTTGTAAAGTTCCTTAGACGTGTTTCTTGGTAAGAATTCTAGATTGTTGCTTACATTTTAGTAGATCCGACAGTGTAAGAAAAATGTGACCCCCTTTGGGAAATCTTGAACCAATCATTATCCCTTTCTTTACACACCGCCATGACAAGTACTTAGAAAATTGTACCCCTCACAAAAGTAGGTACATACCTAGTTGTTACGTTACCCCTCAAAAAAGGGCTAGAGGGGTCATGGGTCATTTTGAATAACAGCAAATACTTGTCAAATCATTTTTTCTTCTTACTGAATGTTTTAACATCCAAGTCAATACGACTTGCTTTTATTTGTTATAAATAGCCCCCAAAATACAGTTAGGGTCAATTTGAAACCCTTAGGAGTGGAATTTTGGAAAATAATTTTAAGATACGGTTTTTACCATTGGGTAGTTCGATTACAAAATTTGAAGAACGTCAAATCAAGCAAAATTTTGTCCCATAAAAATGTTTGTACCCCCTGGGATTTGCCCCTCTAAAAACTGGGCTTTGGCGAAAATCAAAATCTGATGAAATACGTACTCCCGTTCCTATCACCCTGCAAAATCCTAGACTGCGTAGGAGCAACAAACGCCCGTTGTATCCACTTTATGTTGTCCCCAACATTGCAAAAAATATCCAGCAGACCAACAAAATCGTTGACCTCTTAGTTAAAAGTTTTCCGCAACGATATACGAGTACAACTGACAAAGAACTCTTCTTCATGGTGCTTGCTCAACTGCGAGTGCTCAAAGTGTTTGCCACCACCTACACTCCTACACCCTACGATTACTTCCATACAAACAAAAACTGAACTCCTTTGCTTACTCAGACTTTAAGTGGACTTTAAATAGCAACATTGAGGGGTGGTTGGCAAATCTGCATTCACGCAATCAAGCCATTAGTTGTCTCCTCTGCAATTGCAAATCCTTTCCCAACTTGGTCGTCTGCACTCCAAAGTGGCTGTCAATCTTTCCCTTAGACGCAAACATTTATTCAGACTCAGCTGAAGTGTTTGCTGCCCCAAGGGGGCGGGGGGCGACATCGACATCGGCATCAACATGAAAGTTTATTTTTTAATTGACCGATATTCCAGCCATTTAGCTAAATGCACTGCTCGGCAAAGTTTCATCATTTCACCGACCCGCACTACAATTTCCTATTCCCGACGGAGCGGCGCGACGCGGCGGCTCGTGGTCGTGACTACTGTGGCAAGAGTTGCACATAATTGAGTTCCATGTATGCGAGTTTTTTGACGCCACCAGGCACATTTGTCAAGGCATCACACTCAGCTGGCGATTACGCAAAATTAATTAACTTAAACAAATGTCCGGCTCTAGTCGCACTTTAGGTTTGTGCTTGCGGCTTTTCGGTGTAACTCCACAAATGACTCTATATTAGACGACATGTTGCATAAAGTTGTGAACTTTTAATTGTGCAGTTTTTTTCTAACCGTCCCTCTTTTTTTTTTCTTTTATTTCCAGGTCAGTGTTTGATAATTTTACTATTGTAATTTCTGGTGCCATGAAGTAACCACAACTAGTAGCGATGGCCGTGTGTGGTAAGTTAAGGAGTACATTGGTTCGAAACATGGGTAATTGTACCCCAATTACAGAGTAATCAGCATTTGTTTCAACAAAAGAAAAAGGTGTTTGAACTTTCTGTACAACCTATTGCGTAACTGAAACTCAGTGTCAACGCTGATGATAAATGGTTTCTATGCAGAGACGGCCGCTTTCTTGGTCCGGAGGGCTGTAACTCTCTTAACCCTATTTGAGTTGCTGACGGGTCAGTTGAAATGTATTATTCGGGTCACTCGTGAACTCATGTGTGCGTCCGAAAAATGCTATAAATCTTGAAAGGGAAAAGTGTGCGAGGTGACTTCGTGATACTTTCTCTCTGTCTAGAGGAATGTGCTTCTTTTGGTTCAACGTGGATGACTTTTTGTTTTAAAGTATAGCTTCAGGGGCATCTGTTAAAATAACTCGGTTCGTGTAGTTTTTGAACGAAGGAAACTTACACCAGCTGGGTGTGCATTTCGAATGAAGTGCAACCGCCTGCACAACATGTACAGTCATAACTTGCCTTTAGTCAGAATCAGAATCCAATGTATACTCAGCACCTTGTGGATACAGGTTTTACCTACAATACAATAACTGATGTTAAGTGCTGAGCTACTTTGTGTTTTTAACTGACTTTTGGATTTTCTGTGCGCAGCTAGAGTATCCCCAAAGGGTGGTTTGGTTTAAGTTGCTCAATAGGTCGGTAAGTTGTGTTTCATTTGGATTTGCAAATGAGGGATATTTTAACTGAGGCGTTTTAAGAGTGTGTCTGTCCGAGGACCGCTGATTTAGACTTTATTTAGTTTACTAGTTGTGGGCTCGCAACTTGTTTTTTTTTTTTTTTTTAAGTCAACCGACCCGACCACGCAGTGTTTTAAGAACCTAGCCGCGCATTCATAGGCAGTGGTATTTTGTAACAGCAGACATAGTACCCCTTAGTCCGATTTTTTTCCATTGTGGGAATTTTCATCGAATTCCACTATTAACACTGTTCCTTGTTTTTTTTTTTTTTTATAGTAAGTTCCACTAAAATCGATAGGTAGATTTATTTGATTCAATTTTAAGAGTCAAGACTCATGAGAGGAGTAACTAGTGTTTAGCTCACTGTTAGAGTTTTGGACATTTTTTTTCTTCAAAAAATTGGCCTTACCAGTACATCTGAGCTCACTGAAGTACTATGCTGGAGTTCGGGTAGTCCCACTCTTCAGAGGGGCTTAGGTCTAAGCTACACTCTCCGAAGGTGTCTTAGCTCTGCGTTTTTCCTCTCCCCAAAACGTTTTAAGTTGCACTTGTACAAGTCTCTGTAGAATTTTAAGCTCCGCAAAGACGAGACGAGGTCGTCTAATGTCTATGTTGCTCCTTCCTAGCTGTTATCGAATAAATTTACTTTTTTTATAAAATTAGCTCTAACTTTTTTTCATGTTTTTGAAATGAAATTGAAATGAATTGCTTAAGGTTTTCAAGGTTTTCTTGTGCAGCGTTTCTCGAGCACTTTCCACAAATCTAATCAGAACTCATGGAGTCAAAAAATATCTTTTTGAATGTTTATTAATTATTTATTTTAAATTTTTGTCTTGTTTGAGGAACGTCCAGAACTCTTGGTGTAGTGCATTATTTTGATAAAAGAAATATTTTTTTCTTTTTGAAAATGGAATGCTGTCGTGTAATCCAAAAATATTTCTTGTTTCTATTCAAAGAAAAACGAAAAATTTAATATTTTCGCAAATGGGGTAGTCCGTGAATTTAGCAACCCACATTTAAAAAAATTAAAAAATATAATACTAAACGAACAAAACTTTTCAAAATTCTTAGCAAGAACTCTAGAACTCTTGCTTGGCCAGGCGGAGAAAAAAAAAAGCAAAAAAAAAAATTATCATTGGGGAGCCAAGTTCACGCACCCTTAAAATACTTCTATGATGATTGTTCTTGCCCTCCGTATATGCAGTGATCTTAGGCATTTTATTTTGGAACTCCACACTGGAAACTCAAAAATTCCCTTTATCACCTTGCTCCTCTATTTCAAGAAAAATACCTCCAATAATCCTGCTAAGAATATATTTAAAACTGCGGAGTACAACTTTACTTAAAAAATAAATGTAAAAAGGTCTACTTTTCATAATTGTATATAAATATGAATGTGTTTCGAAATTGACAAATTTAACGAAGGGTTTTCGCGTCAATGGCTCCCTGAAGATCTGATATGCTCTGTGTTAAAGCAGTAAACAAGTTTTTCACATTTTCGCTGCATAAAAGTTGTCTTTGATTTTGTTTGTCAATTTTAACCAATCGCCTTAAATTTATTTCATTTATTTATTTTTAAACAACTACGGAATTTTTTGTTAAAGTTTGGGTACTTCACTTTTAATGGATGACAATTTTCTTTGCCTTAAAAAAAATCAATGAACAAAGTTGGTGGTTTTAAATGCGTCTATAAAAACTTCTTTTATTTTGATTGAAAATTTTCCAACAAAAGTGTGAAGCGCCCACGATCTGGCACCACTATCTGGAGGCTTGTTGAATTTTACATCGAATAACGTAGAACTAGGATCCCTATGGACCTGAGGAATTAGTCGGCTGAGCTCGGTAATTTTGTGTGCTTATAATTGTTTTTATTTTTTGTTTTTGAACTCGACCTATTGAGAAACTTGTACCATTAGAAATCATTTTTTTTTTTAATTTAAACCGAACTAAGTACTAAAAAAGATTATTTCTTAATGTACAAACCTTTTTAAGAAATAAAATGAAATGAAAAATGAAATGAAAATTCGTTTCGGCTCTTGTCCAGTTCTTTCCATCGAGTGAATTTTCACAGAATCAGTTGTCCGAACTCTGTTAAGATTAAACCAGTCGAAAATGCGTATAAATGCATAGTTAAAAAACCGCGTTTCAGCCGAAATTCTTCTGAAATAAAGAAATAGAACCGTCACATTTGATCCGCAACATTTGTTGTCGCCCCAGATAAATCTGAAAAACCCCCAGATTTGGCTTTTTTTCCAAAAAAATAAACCCCACCTTTTTGTCAATATTTTTTTATTAAGGTCTGCGACTTAAAAGTAGGAATTTCAAATTTGAAGCTCGAAAGTGTTTCGCCTGACGAATGCAAAAGTGTGTCCCAAATATTTGTGATGGTGAAAATGTCAACGCATGTTGCTTTTTGAAACCATTTTGCAGAAATTTACACAGTTCCAACGCATGATATTGTTGTTAATAATTGGTTGGTGCTTAAATCGGAATTATTACAAAAAAACTATAACTGTTTTTTGAAAGAATTGAAAACGAAAATCGTCTCAAGATATCAAAATTTTCACACGTAAATATAGCCTTAGAGATTGATTATTTTACAGCATTTTAAAATAACACCCACGCATTTATTTCATCCATTATTTCAAGTTTGAGTCATTTGGTAGTGGACAGAAAAGAACGACGAATGTCTACGATAACTCATTCGTAAGTTTAAATTACTTAGTGTCTTTTACGTTCTCAAAATGCGGATGCATATTTTAAGCTTATCAAAAACGAATATTATAACCAAATACAAATAAAATAGAACTAAAAGAAAAACCCGGATTTCCCGCCGTCAGCCAAAAAAAAAACCCTAAATCAGGGGCGGAAACACCCAAACTGGCAACGCTGAGCAGTCGTTAAATCGTGTTCTCTAAATCGTTTCCTTCCATTGGAACTTTTCCAATGGATACTCATTCTCATCCCCACATCAACATCATATTGATTGTTGTGCACAAACATCCTCTCGGTCATTTCATTCTGGAAGCGTGTTCTCTACTCTTACGCTTACATTCATGTAGTTTACCTCACCTGCAAAAAAATCTTTGCAATTTCCAACATTGTAAGGAACCTTCGGTGCGCGAGCCGGTGTTTTATTTTGATTTCAAATGAGGCCTGTTCCCGTTCTTCATAAATTTGTGAGCCTATTTTGGTGTCCAACTCTGAAATGACGAAAATGGGTCTCCCTAATTTTGCCAGTGAAATCACGGTTTTAATGACTAAGGGTATTTGTCGAAGGTCATCTTAAGGATCTCGTGACAATATTCCTCGGTAAAGTGCTTTACTTCTCGTGCTGACTGTCAAAACTCAATCTTAGTCCGGTCTCTCTGAGACTTACTTTCGGCTCGAAAATACTGTTTGTTTGGATATTTTAAACGAAATTAAATGATTCGCCTCAAAATAAAAACTCGCAAAAAGGACTAATTGTTCAAAACATCTATGCACCTAGCATCTATGGACACATTACGCCCTCTTTCGTTCATTTATCACATTCAGATGGTCAAATTGTAGGTCTTTAAAGACACTTTCTGAGCTTTTCCTTTTAGCAATTTTCTATTGTCACCTTCTCATGTCCAAACACACAAAGAAATTCGTTTCCAGCGTCCCAAATGCGAAATCACCATCGATAAGCAAACAGATCAAGAAATAGTTTCACTTTAATTGAAAGCATTACCGGAAAATCAGCTGACTGTGCGTTTCCTCGTTTAAATCCAGCTTTCGCTCCCCCAAAAGCTCCCAATGAACTGACAAAACTGTGTTATTTTTCTCCTTTGAATGAAATCGTTTGCAATCAAGTCACGTTCAGTGCAAATGTAAAAATAAAATACCCACCCACAAGGGACGAAGCCAAACCAGAAATCTTCTCCTTCCCACTGTGGAGATAATCAAATATCCATCAGGCAAATTCCAGGTCGGTCTCAGTTTTAGTCTGATGTGTTTTTCTTTCTATTCCGGCGTATTGAAGCAGATTTGTCTAACTCAGTTATGATCCTTTCAGGTCGGCTCGCCATTAACCTCCCCTTTGTTCAGTGTACTTAACTTAGTCCTATTGACGCTGCGTTTATAAAGAGGCTGTCTTTAGGAATGCAGAACACGGAACACAGACAACATTATCGGATGGTCTAGCATACTCAAACAATGACATAAATAATTAGAATAACATCGCCCATTAATGGGAATACATTTGTCTGGAATGTGTGGGAAAAAGAAATCCCTGCGACGAAGGATAAGACAAGGAAGTTGTTAGATTGCAAATTATATGAACAAATTGAAGAATCAATAAAGGCCCAGGCGTAGGAAAATTAGGGCGGTGCATTAATAGGCATTTCTCGGTATTTCGCATTTCACAAGGTGACACGATGAATGTGTTGGAATTCGACGCATTATTTCATTTCGCATTGTGTACGTGTACACGTCTTTAGGGGGACTTGCAGGAATGCACTCGTGCAGAATAAACTTTGCGACGTGAAACTATTTGAAAAGGGGGAAAGAATGTGCAATATTACACATAAATATGTAGGAGCGTTCAAATGCCAAATTATGCGTTCAAGCGAATGCCTCTATCTATTGCTGTTCGGCAAAAGGATTCCTTCTTTTTCATCATCATCATCTTCAGACTGAGTGCTTACTTGGGTTCTGATAAACAGATTAAATTTGTTCTGTTTGTTAAAATGTTCAAATGGCTGAAACAATTTGCCGAAAAGACGTTCTTCTGCATTCCTATTGGATAAAGCAAAAATTGACTCTTTGTCAGAAAATTGTCGAGGAAATCAAATTTTGACAGTGCTTGCTTTTTTATTTTTAAGAATATTAAAAACAAAAAAAGTATTCACCAAATATACGTACATCTCCAAACTTAGTAAACTCGACGCTACCGTCAACTGCCCTAACAATGACCGGCCGCCTAACTTTGACACAACAACAGGAAAATGTTTCCGAACACCGTGGTGGGTAGTTTATTTATAATCTCTATATAATTTTTTTTTTTTTTTGTATTAAGCTATTTGTTAAAAAATGTCATATTTGAAGGGAAATATTAAATGTATCTAAGCTGTAGCGGACATTTTTTAAGGGCTCCTAAAATTGTGTGATTTTGATTGGTGCAAACTTTTGTCTATTGTACCGAAACTACCTTTTTCTAACAATTTTTCAATATTTAATTGGATATTTTACCCTAAATAGTTCATAAAACGAATTCTTCGTATTTTAATTTAATTTTTATTTAATGTTCTTGTAAATAAAAGGGAAAAAATGAAGTTTCCTTAAATTTAATTTATTTAAATTAACAATAAAAAATAAATAAACTAAATAATCAGTAAAAGCAAATCGAGTTAAAATTAAATTTTCTAGAACAAAAATAAGATAGTAAAAAAATATTCTTGAAAAATCGGTTTTGCTGGTACATTTTCATCGCACGTCAATGTTAGGAATTCGATGCGCTAACATTGACCACGGACTTTTCCTATATAGATCAAAAAGGAATCGTCAAAATTTGCTGAATCCTTGCTTTTATGAAACAGAACGATAGTTCTCATAATCTAATAGTTGAAGGTTGTGGAGAGCTGTAAAACTAAACGTCAAAGTTCAAAACTGGTCAATGTTAGGTCATTTGACGGTAGTATATAAGAACCTGGGACGGGACTCTGCAAGATGAAAGCGTTCAATTGATTTCGCTTGGACGAAGCGTGCCCTCAAGTGACTTTAAAAACGAAAGCAACTTCACTGACGTTCTCCTTTTAACTTTATGTAAAATGAAAGATGCTATCCAGATTTGCAGAATGATGCTTTCGATTGGTGCTGTCAAAAGTGAACTTGAACTGTAATAATTACCCTCAAAACGAAAGCTGTTTCATTGGCATTTTCGTTTTCTTTACTTTTCTTTTCTTCAATGATAATTACTATCCCAAATTTATGCAATTTAAACTCCACAAATCGTTCACGAAAGGAAAGAAGTTACAAAAGTATTTACATAAAGCTCGCGTTTGTTTTCGCATGATTTATTGTTTTTTTTTTTAATGTGGTTTTCGTTTGGTATTTTTGTAGAACTCAATTTAATGAGAGATAATGAGAGATTCTGGAAAAGTTAATAAACATATCGTGGTCAATAAAGAAGCAGAGATACTGGTGCTCCATAAAGTTCAACTCAGACGGTCGTCTTCGTCGCTTTTGATGGCTAATTATATGTAGATTTATCGCAGGTGAAAAAAAAAAACACTTTCGCCTTAAAAAAATAAAGGGCACGACTGGGTCGAACGAAACATTATTGTTCATCAAAAATGGTTGTTTTCTGAGAACCGATGAATAGTGTTAAAAAAATCAACTCTTGGGTTATTCATCTGACGCGGCAGTTTTTATAAGTTGAAGCTCTCAGTAACAACAGTAAGCCTACTGTACTAGTTTAAAGCAAAGCAAATTGTATCAGGAGTCTCTGTTTTTTGATCGGTTAGGGCATGCTTTTATTTTTTACTGAAATCGATTAGTAACGCTGGATTAAGGTGTCCATGAATAGAGGTAGGGTTTGTCGTAGATCGATATCTTTATATTTGTAAGAATTCATGTGATTTGTTTTTGAATTTGCGGCAGTAGTTACCAGCTGAATGTCTCGATAGACGTGTGTGGGGGTTCAAATGAAGTGTCAGTTTCTGAGTGTGTAAGCTCCAAGTAGAAGGAATTATTTTTAGTTGTATATGGTTGAAAAAAAGTAGAACTGGTAATATTTGCTTAAGAAAAGTTGTGCGTAGCTGCTTTTTCGTTTTTATTGGAAGTGTAGTTGAGATTATTTCAAAAATATACCGTAGATAAGTGAAAGGAGATGGAGATATATAAATAATTAAGAAAAATACTTTTTTCGAGTACGGGATCTTATTTAAAATACTGATGTCAGGTACCTTTAATATGTATTTTTATCTAAATCGTTGCAGCGGTTTTTGTAAAATTATGCAGACAAAACAGTGGGTAACGTATATTGAAATGTTTTGTTTGAAGAACACTATTGCTCAACTATTTAACTCAAAACTGCGTATTAGACATTGTTCGGGATGTAAGCGTTACTTGGTTATTAAAGCTTTATCGAGTTCGAAAATGGGGTTTTCAAGGTATAAGCTGTTTCTAAAATTAGCGTTTTCGGCGATTCGAATTGAGAATTAAGGGCACAAGAATTTTGAAAACATCAACTTTACTCTAACTATGCATTTTGGTCAAAAACCTTTTCTACAGTTTTCGGGTAAACTAAAGAAAATAAAATGTTTAAAAAATTATTTTTTTCTGATTACATTTTACGAAGTTTGAGTTTGGTGCTAAGTTAGAACTGACCATATTACCTTAGAAATAAATTTTTCTTATAATCGTATGGACCGTTTTCGAGATATGTTTGTCCAAATTTCAAAAGTACCGTTATTCGATTTTTAGGCAACAAACTGAGTATGCGGTCCTGTTAACTTCACATACTTAAGCTCTAATATGAATTTTGGTTGAAATCGTTAGAGCCGTTTTCGAACAAATCAAACAGGTATGAAAATTTTGCATGTGAAGAACCATTAATATTGAGGTTACCTGCAGAAGAAAAATGGCATCCAAACCCGAAGTTTGAACGAAATTCGGCCAGCCGTTTAGGCTATCGTCTCGCGACATACGGCAGACGGACAGAATTTCGCAACTTTCGAATTTCGGAACTTGACAGTTCCTCTATCATACTTATGTCAGAATTGATAAATATCTCGAGTTCGAAATTTTGTACTAATACAATATCTTTCTCTTACTACGTAATCGAAAGAGTTAAATAATGAAAAAAATCAGTTGAAATCGTAATCTTTTGGTCTTCCTCTTTGCAAACTTCAAGAAAGAGTTTAGTTTAAACTGCAAAGCTTAAGGATGATTTTTAAAAAGAAAAAAAAAAACAAAAACAAATCGCCAGTGAAATAGCTTTCGTATATTTGCTGTAACGCGAAAAAAAAAACATTCCTTTCGTTTAAGAAGTAATATGAAGCGAAACGTTTGTGAAAGCGAAATCAAACGATTTTTTTTTCTATTTTTGGACCGCATTTTATTAACAATTGTATATGCCCTTATAGTGGATAGTGGTTGCTTCAGCCATTTTAGTTATTAAACTTAACGAAACATTAACAAGTTTGGTGCTAACAACTCTCCACACGTCAAAAACTTAATTTTCAGCTATGAATATTTAGAAACGTTTGAAAACGAGTAGCAACTTATGAACATATTTACCGCGGGGTGGATGATTGGTGACACCTCCAATAAATGTCAAACTCTTTACTAAGAAAATTGACGTTCAATTCTTTGCGATGGATTCAATACCATTTTTCCTACATGACCCTTTTTGACATAGAGTTTACGTTATTTGGACATACATACCAGCTAGTGATCAATGAAAAGTGGGCATTATGTTCAATCTTTGTCATGGACATCATCAAATATGTAGGCAACTGACATTTCATCAATGACTTAGCCGCCATGATCTAAAAATGGCTGAGCATTTTAGAAAACGTCTATTAATACCGAGGACTGCGAAAATTCTTTTCATGATGCACATGTCTATTGTCAAACAGAAGCATACAATTATTCAATGAAATAAATTCAAGCAATAACATTTAATTCCTCAGACAATTATGTACAAAGGACAAGAACTGTCCGGTTATTAAAATCACTCATAATAAATTTGTCACACAAATACATAAGTGCAGACAAGCCTTCTGCAGGATTCCACAAAACAAAACAGGAATTTCATTTATCGACAAATTTGTTTACATCAAAAGAATGCACTTCGCAAAGTTTTAGCTATAAACTTCAAAAAAAGAAAAAGGAGGACAACTTTTTAAGACAAATCTCTGTAAAATTCCCCTTTGGCAACAGGAAAAATCAATTTTTTTATTTTCTTACTTATGCATCACTTACCGCTTATCCTTTCGCGAATGAGACGAACGAGAATATCCATTAACCATTGTACCGCCATAGCAGAGACTGTGACTTTGCCCGGAGCCTATCTTGAATCTCGAATCGATGAGAATATTCGTTTAAAAACCCAAAAAGAGAAAATCTGAAACGATAATTATATTCGAAATAAATTAATTGTGCGTGGGTTGGGAAAGATTTATTGCATTAAATGATGAAAGAATGTAGCTGCCAATTTTTATTGAACGGAATTTAAAAATTATATCTATCTCCCTAGAGATGATTTTTTTTTTTTTTTAAATTCTCTTTATAATATCGTGCTTTGAGTAATAATCGTATTTTATGGCGAACCTATTGTGCTTATGTACGCGTTTTTTTTTCTACTTACAAAAATGGGTGCAATTGATTTATTTTTTTTTTTTTTAAATTTAATTACTTGTTAATTGTAATTACATAAAATTCAATTGTGTTAAATGTTTCGTAGATTCATATTAGCTGGTTTCGAAGCTCTTACCCACATGTGACTTGTTTGGAAACTGCTTTATAAATCCTTTGTAACAAATCCCTGAGAAATTTGTTACAAGGCAACATTTTAACAAAATCCCGCAGACAAAATCGTTTTCCAGGCGTTGTCAAATATGCCCTTTTTCGCAGCTGGAAATAAACGAATAGGCTTCCACCCAGAAATACACAAAAACAAAAAAGTAAAAAGTCAATGTAAATGTATCTCCTATCCTCGAAACTCAACAACGATTTCCTTTTGACTATGGCAAGGGCTATCGCGCGCAATTCCAAAGGCATATGAGTTCCAGAACAGAATTGGCAATTGGCCGCGCTGAAGTCATCCTCACCCACGGGACTAATAACCTTTAATAAACGTGTGTAATTATAACAAATTGAGCGGATTGTGTGTGTAGGCTGTTAGAGGTTGATTGGAGTAGCACAATGCGGTTTTTTCGCAGGAAATTGTTTCAGAACACTGGGGAGTGGCTTCATTACAAGTATTTTTGTAGACCTTCCGCTAGGGAGATGATTAAAAGTAGGTTTTGTCACGTAAAAATAGAGTTTTTCCTTCAAGGACGCACGAAAAGGTCGACGAGGAGTTGAATGTACGCCTAAAAGTGTTTGTTTGCAATGAATTTGCATTGACCACTGTGATCCGGTTATTTCTGAGGTCATAATTAATTAATTAGGAAGTTGTTCAGCCTTGAGTTGTTTCCTTGTTTTAATGTGCATTTTAACTTCCGTTCATGATTTCTTTTATTGCTCGTAAAAGTTCACATTTGCAGAAAGATTGAGCTAGCTAAAAACTGATTTTGAAAGTAAGCTGCGGCATTAGTCAGTAGGTAGTTGGGCTTTTAAAAGGCAGCTGTAATTGGCGCCCAACGGGGGAGCGATTCGCTGCAATAAAAATAATATATCGCATCGGGGAAATGACTTCAAAAGTGAGTGAAGGAAAATATTTAATAGTTTGCAAACCTGACTAGATATGTCGCATTTCTTATCTGAATCCTATAACCTCTAAGGTCTTCTGCACATGATGTAACACGAAAGGCGACAGGCAAATGTTGTAAGACATTTTTGCCCGAAACACAATTTTTCGATCATTGTCAGTATACTTCAAAAGCGCACCACAAACGATGTAATCCTCTGGTAAATCGTGTCAAAAAAAAGAAGGATTTTTCCAAATGTAATCCACCAATAGCGAATGGTTCTTGAGCTTTAATGATCTGACCACAAATACAGTGTCCACTAGAAAGAATAGTTCCCAATAGTTCTGCCGATCTGAATGCGCATTTTCGGTGAACAGACTTGCATTTTAACTTTTGTTCACTTTGACAAATATCCGGGGGTGTTACTGTCCTAAAAACGATTCATTCGGATTCGGCTTGGAAGTAGGTATATTCGATATATTGACAGGACATGTTTCGTGCAAAAGTATACCAACCCAATTTTGTACTACATTCTTTGAAATTCTTACAAAATTATAAAGCGTTTAATATTTGATTGAAAAACGCCCCCAAAAAGTGGGCGTGTCAAGAATCGTCGTATGGATAAATAGAAGGGACGGGAATTGAATTCTGTATTTATTTTATTGTATAAAGACCTTTTTTCAATTTTTTTAGGAGTTTGTCACAAAAGGAAAAGTCTGCTCAAAAACGCCCCCAAAAGTGGGCGTGTTTAGAATTGTTGCTTGGATAAAAAGAAAGGACGGACATTCTCTATTTATTTTATTGTATAAGACCGTTTTCGATTTTTTAAAGACAAATATATCAATATAAATTAAATTCTGCTCAAAACTCCTCCGAAAAGTGGGCGTATGAAAATTGTTCATAGATATATAAATTGAAAAGACGCACATTATTTTTATGTATTTTTTAAGACCTTTTTCGCCACTAAAGGAAACTTACCTCGAAAGTGCCTCCAAAATTGGGTGTGGTGAACAACCTTGTAAATAGAATTTACTTTTAAAGAAGGGGTTTTTAGTGTGATAATTAAAACCATCCAAATACGAACATTGCAATTTTTTTAAACTCATTTTCGTAAGCCCAATAGGTAGATCGTTCGCTATAAGACTGCATGCCCACTTTTCTCTAAATAAGTACCGAAACAAATTCAAAAATTCACATGAATAATGGGGGATTTCAGGAAAAATACTTCAAATCAATCAAAAGTTTTCAAACAGTCAAAAGACTGCAATACATTGAATGCATTCAAAGGACTAAAAGAATGCAAAGAATGGAAAAGACTTCAAAATAGACTGGGATTTAAAATTTGAAGTAAAAGTACTTAAGTGAAGTAAAAAGTCTTCAAAATTCGTCTTTTTAATCAAATGACTGCAGTACTGAAAAGATTGAATTTTTTCTTACAACTCTGGTACTTGGCACACGTTGTTGAAGTGGTTATTTTATGATCCTTCGCAAACGATTTCCAAGCATACGAGTATACTTCCCAAAGCGAAAATCGAACCCACCCGAGAAACATAAAAAATTCTCATCCCTAAATTAGCGTTTGATTGTGTCATAAACACCCTCGTTGACAAAGTTTTCACATCCTTCAGCATATCCGGCAGATGTCTCCTGCTAACAGCATTGAAAGTTTTCCTGTTGACATTGTTCGAAAAGTTCTTCCTCGCATCAAGTTATTTTATAATTTATTTGTGAAACAATTGGTGGGTCTTGTAGCATTTCATCTACAAAAAGATTACAACTTAAATGAGTTTCTAAACACTCGTAGTTATACCCATACATCTAATGAATTGCATGTATGGATATATAAATCAAATCTTAATGAAAGTCAAACCCAGTAATCAGCAAATGTTTACCGTATTTCTGAAATGTAAACACAACATTTTGGTTCATAAGTGCGCGGTTTCAAATGGCTCTATCTTATGTTTTGTTTACTTTGTAATGTACGCCATTCAAACTTGTTCCCCTTGACTAATATTTTCTGTGAATGTGTGCAGGGATGTCCGCCAGCTACCAAACTTTGGAGTTTTCCTGTTAACATTTCGCAAACAAGCAGAAGTTTTGAATTTATTTCCCAAAACTGGTCTACGTTACGACAGCATTATGATAGTCATTGAGACAATAGAAAAGTTGCATCTAAGCAATACAAATTGGAATTGGACGACGCCCGGAAATTAAAGACGACGCTGCTTAAAATTTGTTCACCATTATCTGGCAGTCTTTTATACACTGATAATGGAAAACAAATAATAAATATCCCATTAAGGCGACTAATTAAAGTCAAGTCGTTAATGCAATTATTCTCGACGTCTCCCATTGTCAAGGAGCTGCACCATCCCGATGGGAATCAATTTCCACCATCTATACGGGTGTATGTACTTCAATGCCAATGGCGGCGACTTCATTTGCCGGTGCAATTTACCCCTAAAAAAAACGAGCTCGCCTGTCTACTGAACCTGAACATATCGCATCGTAAATTTATATGTATTCCCCAATGGAGGCGCCTTAATGTCATTCCATGTGCTTGGGGATTATTTTCCGACACATTTAGCTGTGCTTGTATAGGCACAGTCGGTACATCCGAAATGAGGTTCAGGTTTTCACGATTTTCCTTACCGAAACGATGTTAAGTATTTTGGACGAGTGCCAAACCTGCGAATATTGCCAAGATAATGTTTGAACATGTTGTGCTCTTTGCGCTGAGGCTAAGCTATGCATTTTGCGATTATCTTTTGCTTCTCCTTTCTGGAGGTTACCATACGGATGGTGGCCTCGTTTGCAGGATGTGTGTAACGAGGCAGTTTTCGAAATAAGTCGACTTCTTGTGGAAGAAGTGAGATGACTAATATGGTTTGTGGAATAAAAAACATACCTTCGTTATTGCCCCGCCTAAGATGTTATTTTAATTGAAAGAACACTTTGGCTGCTTAGCTGTCAGGCAAAGTGCTAAAAATTCCATAACTGGTGTAATTTTGCTATTTAAAAGTAACAACTCAGACTTAAAGGGACGTTGTGTATAAAAGTAAACATAAAAAAATCAACTCTCGTTAAGGACACATCATGGCTTTATTAAAGGAGGCCATTAGTCTGATGTCATACACGTTTATCATAACCCTATTAACTATATGACACTCTTAGCTGAAGAATGAAGGATAATGGAGTTAAGTCGCCGCCATTGTGGTTGGTCTAAATGAAACGCATTTCATGAAGTATATGATGTGTGCAACCAGTTGTAGTCAAGTCTATTAAAAAGTAATGTCAATACGTACTTGACCAAGCAACCTACGACGGATAACCCAATAACTTTGGTTGTATTTGATTTGTGGCTTAAAGAATAAAGAAGCATTCTTTGCGTGTAATAACTTTCAATAGTACTTTTATTTTTTACGTCGATTTTGTATCCAATTTAAAAAAATAAATGGGTACTGCAGTAAAGAAAAGAAAATAAGAGGGTCAATTTTGTATCCTATTTAAAAAAAAATAAGGCACTGCAGTATAGAAAGCACCATAAGAAGATTACGCAGGCTCAATTAAGCATGGAATTGTGTGTCAAGATCAATCGTTAGAAGCTAGACAAAGTGTCCTTAATAATGTTAATTTTTTTATACTACAATATCACGGGTGTCACATATCAAGCTTTTCGTAGAACCTTAGTGGATTTTCGTTCTTGTTTGACATAAGCATAAGCCCACATAAGTGGTTGCCCTTGAGTCTACTTTAAGTTGAACCAATCTTTGTGAAAAATGACACATTTACTAAACAGAAAACTCAATTGTCAATAATTCCTTGTGGGCTACTTTTTTTATGTCATAAACTGTCACGTAAGATTTTAAGTGGAACTATAAATCGCTATGAGAATTATCAGCAAACGGGTCTAAGTGCTTCAGAAATTAAAAACTCCCCTTAAATAAAAACAAAAAGGTTTGAAAAGGATCAGATAATGTTCCTCAAATGCGATC
Source organism: Cheilosia grossa (assembly GCA_963082955.1). Taxonomy (NCBI): domain Eukaryota; kingdom Metazoa; phylum Arthropoda; class Insecta; order Diptera; family Syrphidae; genus Cheilosia; species Cheilosia grossa. Next base: position 8,618,554 of record OY720146.1, read on the forward strand.
AATTAATTCGGAACTCAAGACGAAAGAATACAACCGTATAAAGAAATTTACTAACCACAACCCAAATGAACAAAAAATAATTTTGTTTCGATATAAAACATATCGTCGCCGAACTGTCAAAACCTCGCATCTGCATTTTCGTCGGTTTAGAGTTAAAGTTATCATAAATATGAGATTTTTACCCTGCATCGAATGAGAAAACTATTTTCTGAATCAAAATGAAATGAAAATATAAAATCGCCTTATGACCATCGAAAAACGGTGATGGTGTCATTTGGAATAAATATCAAAAAACCTAGAACAATTTGCAAATTTCTACCATATTTCTTATATAAAAAGAACTTGCGATGTTTTTGTTTAGTTTATGAAAAAGCCCCCCTAAAAAGGGTGAAGGTCAACGTGCACCCCTAAGAAATAGACTTTTTGGGAAATGCTAAAGTACGTAGTTACGACAACTATTCTAGAATACTAGAACAAGTTTGAAGAAAATCCGATCCCCTTTTGGTTCAACCCCTCCTAAAAAGGGGAACTAGGCTAAAATCAAAGTCTAGAATACCTAACCAATTATTTTCTCTTCTCTGCTTGGCAAAAAAAGTTCAGACGGTTCTGGAATTGACTAAAAAGTTATAGTTCGTAAGGAAAGTACATACTTTTGACATTACACCCCTCTAAAGGGGGGCAAAACACCTAACCAATCATTTTAAGTTATCTAACAAAATGCAGAGTTTCGAAGTAATATGACTTACGTTTCGTGAGCAATAGTGTAGCCTTGCAGTATATTTAAGGGTTTACCTTGAAGAATTTGGGAGCGAAAGCCTTCTCCAAGCTGATGCGTTTGACTGTTGAGTTCACCCGGGCTAAGTTTTCAAATATGAGCAGATATTACTAAGTTTTTCGTATAAGAGAACATATCCGTGTAGCATTGGCTACCAGTAGGTGCATAACGTTGACTTTGCGAAAAAAAAATCCGGCATAAGCGATTGCAAAAACCAATAACAACTCGCCCCTACTCTTAAGAAATCCACCCGTCGATAAAAAATACCAACTTCGCCTCTGTTTAACTTTTCTTAGCTCGTATCTAAACCAATTTATTGGAAGCACGAAAGTGGTTCGAATTATGACGGATAGATGGCCAGAACACTATTCATCACCGTTCCCAAGGACTGCCCTTTTTGACAAATAACGCTATTAAGGCATCCGTCCATTTTGTGTGATCGTTCCTTAAAATGGGATCAACTCTAATTGCTTCAATCTAAAAGCAAATGGATTGCGAAAATGCTTTTAATTATTTTCTCAATCCATTTGTAAAGCCCCACATCTCCGATAGACTGACACCGCCAATAGCCACTTGCAATCCATTGCAGATGCTTGCAATCACTAAGAACCAATATACGACAACACATGCATCCGAAGCACTCTTAAAATTAAATGGATTTTTCATCCGTAATCCTTTTTCCATTGCACACTCGTCAAAAGTGCGGCAAATCTCCTTCTTTCTTGCACTTTCGTTAATTAATTTTCCCTGGCGGTGGGGTAGTTTTCGAAAACCCCGATTTTACCAAACAAAATTCTCTTTTTTAAGTACCCACCTGCCGTATGTGAGATATCCTTGTTTCCAGATCAATAGAGTTATAAACCCCGCACAGATGCTATAAAGAAGCTGCACGCGAAACAGTGTCACCGAACTTTTTGTTGCACCAAGGACTATACTTTCAATTAGCAGGGAATTTTGCACGAAAACTTGTAACACACACAACGTGAGGAGGATATATTAATTTCCTTCCTGTGACACATACAACTAGTTGTAGAACAAAACCGCACAGCCGAACCCCTGTCGAAGGCAAATACACCAGACGCCACCCACACCCACCATATGCAGTGTCCTTGCCGGAAGGGATGCAAAGTGCAAGGGTGGAAAATATCCCCCGTTCACTCGTCCGAAAGGATTATGCGTTCAATTTAACACGAAGCGATTGGACTCGCTGCCCGAACAAACATACAGAAGAAGCGAATTAATCACATATATGCCGTCGCATCCGAACCATGCATCCGAGATATGTACGATAACCGACCGACAAGTTTGGGGTTTGCCGTCCGTTTTCCAATTTTCCACGATTGCTTGTGCCCGCAGGCTTCTACATAATTTGGTTTTGACCTTGTTATCACGAGTTTCCACTGTGGCTCTGTTTTCGTGCCAATTTCGGGGACCGCAACCGGAATTAATTTTTTTTCTTTCTTTTCTGTTGGAAACGCTCTCGAAATTGTTAAGTGGCTTCTCGTTGTTCGTAGTCGGCAGTGCAAGAAGCCAACCGGAATCATTAAATTCAAAAAGTTAACTGATATTCAATTGGGTAAAGCATCGAAGAAAGAAGAAACTACCATCCAAACAGAGCATACGATCGTGATTGCCAAACTCACACTATGCACGCTCTGTGCACCACCACTAGTGCGCTCCTTCTGGAGCGCGGCGTGCAAAGAAATTAAAATCAACTTTTCTTTCTGCTCAAGAATCTTAATTAAATGCTTTTGGCTGCTGACTGCTGGCTGCTGAGTGGTATTGTTGCTGGAGGTTGCATTTGGACGGTGAATATCGTTGCGTGTGTAATTAATCGAACGAAAGCCTAAACCCCAAAGCGCAGAAGAATGCGCCCAAGAGGAGAGGATGAAAAAAATCAGAGCTAAACGAATAAACATTAGGCGAAAACGGTTCGTAGCTTGCTTGTACTAAGCATAGTTTGATGGGTAAGGCTGTGGGGCCAATTTTTTTTTTCTTTTTTTTTTAATGAGTCGGTTGAGATTTAAGACAATATGACATTGAAGTCTCATACCAAAAAGTGTCAACTTGTCCTTCCAGCTGATGACAATCTAGGAAAAAGCTCCAGAAATTTCAAATTTTGTCTTGAAATGGTTGAGCAAAAAAACGGTATGTGTGGCTTAAACCAAAAAGTGACTTTGACGGAACTTCTTTTAGTTGGCTTATCGACAAAGGATTCATTCATGACATACCTTCTCTACCCCTGAACACAAATGCAAGTCATTTCGAATTTTGTCACGATCTTGAAACGATTATCTTCCCGCTGAGTATGGGAAAGCGGTAAATCGCAACGTTTGCCGGTATTTGGACAGCCCCAAAAATGTGTGTCTTGGAATTGCCATCGAATTTAAACCACTTCTTATGAATTATACACTTTCTTAAAGCCTTCTTCCTTATATCCAAACGGCTTCATGCCGTAACGCTTTCTGAATAATGACGGCATCTTAGTAAACAACCGAAATCACAAGTTTATCCCCAGAAGAAATGACAAATATTGCAACAATGCAATATGTATTTATAAGGAACACACATATTTAGGCAATTTTTTTATATTTTTAGTTTTAGCCCCATTTGCCCCTCTTTAGGGGGGTTTATCTGGAACACTCTCAAGCAAGTGTTTTCTTCCTTTTTTTTGTTCTTATTCTACTTTTGTGCTAAGGTGCAACTTGACACGTACTTTGACAACTGCAAGAAAGGTATACAATGACTTTATGCCTTAGATTGGTTGCCCCCTTTAAAGGGGTCATTTCGAAAAAAGTTACAATAGATATTAATAGTTTGTATTGTTATGGGATCTGTTTCAGGCGAACTGTTTCGATTCACGTGTCAGCTCTAAAATGAGTGCTAGCTCAAATCAAGAGTATTTCCAATCGATTGTAAAAAAAAAACCTATATCATGTTTAAAGACTCAAGCTCTTCGTATCTCCAATTTTTTTTGTGTAGTCATAAAAGGCTTGGAAGATATTAAACTTCTGGGCACTCCCCTTTTTTTCAAAGTTTGCAGAGTTCTCAACAGAATTTACGAATTTCCCTATTATTGCCTCTAACTCATTCCTGATTTAGGGTAAATGCAAAGTGTAAGTCTTAGATTTGTCAAGTGGTGTGTAGCTTTTTATAATGTGCGGAACATCTAACTCTACTTAGACAAAATTTGCAACTAAAAATTGCTCAATAAAATATGTCTTTCAACTTTTTCCGCGCAAGCCTTCATCGCTGTCCAAACATCTACTTCTACAACTTAGTTTATTTCTTAGTTATTGACGGGGAAAGGCAGAAAATGCCTTCTCAAATGGATAAATTATGAAAAACTGACTCTTAGAATTCAAACTATTTAACAACAATACCGTAAAAGGCAAGGTTGGTGTGGTGTAATAAAAAAAAAAAACAAGTGCCATTTTTGTGTGAGAGTTTGTTAGATATGTAATTTTATTTCGTTTAAACATTTTACAATGTGTTATAGTACAATTTATAATTTGAATAAGTACAGAGATATGGAAAATGTATTTCTTTCTATTGGAAAACGTTTACAAACAATTAAAATAGAGAATTTGTGCAAAGTACAAAGTTTTGAGGAAAATAACAACAAAAATCCACAAATTTAAGAGGAAAAAATAATACTAATAAAATAATTAAATAAAATTAATAAACAACTAAATAGATGTGAAAAAAACGTAACAAATAGATAACATTAATATCTCTGAGAGTATTTTAAGTATTGTGGGTATCTTACCAAGACTTTCTAGACAACATTGTAACAATAATTTCCCAACACAAATTAACTGTCCGGGTGCAACGTACCTACACCCAATTCAAGGGAGAATCGTTTGTTACTTCTTGTTTTCCATTCCACTACCAAATGAAATAACATTAAAACTGTTTGTTTATATAATAAATAAACCAAAAAAAAAAAAAAACCAAACATTGGGGGAAATTTAAATTCCCAAATGCAAGCAATTTGTAGTTCTGTTTTTTTATGCTGAATGGCGAGCTTAATCTCAGATGAGGTGTGTTCGATATCATTTTACGCATAGGCAACCATGTCATTTTATTAAATTTTGTAATTTATAAATCTCTTGAACATTGTTAGGAATTATCCGGATTTATGTGAAGGATCAACTAATTTTTGCATGTTTGCTAAATTTCGTCAGTGGAAAGCATTTATGAAAACATTTACCTGACTATTGTTTCTGAATCAACTAACTGACACGCCCACTTTTCCGTTGAAAATAGGTTGCATGTCTTCTTTGTGAATGTCCTTACGCACGGGTGAATTTCTAAAACTTCTGTGTATACCTACGATAAATTAATAAAAAATGTGAAGGCAATTTGCTTAACGATGAGCCAAGCTTTTGGCACCCCACTTTTTTGGGGTGGTTTTTGACACAAATATTAAAAATGACTGCGTAAATCAACCATATGTTGCATTAGCCATCTATCACGCCTCTCTTTATAAACGTTGAAAGTTGATTCACCCAGTGCTCCTTCAGAACTTTGATCCCCAACGGTCTGTATTAGAATCTGAATTTTTATTTCATAATAGCGAATGCTGAATGTGATTGAAGCTGTACTAAATTTTGAAAATACTTGTTGCCAGCTTCTGTGAAAACGTTATAAAAATTGTTCCTTGTACCCATTTCACACCGAACCGATAACCGGGGTTTCGCGAAAACACTCGAAAACTTCATCGAAAAAAGAAGTTTTCCCATACATAATTATTCAGTTGGGTTGTTGAAATAAACACACCTTTTGCAATATTCAGCAAATTCAGCAGAATAGCTGAACGAAAAAATGCCACCACTCACAACTTAAAATTATTTTTCACTGTTACATTATTTTTCAATGCTCTGAATTCATTTTATTTGTTATTGCGATCGAAATTTGTAACCAAAAAAGTTTACACCGAAGTTTAACGACTAGTGTCACACAGCTGAAACGTCAAACGAAAACTAGTTGGTGTTCGGTGTGAATGCATTGAACAGTTTTCGAGGAAAACACGGTATTCGGCTCGTTGTGAAAAGGGTATTAATATCTTAAATATTCTTAATCCAATAACAAAAGCCTTTAGGTTTTCAAAAAACAAAATTGCAAATTTTCACCCTGCATTTCAGTTTAAAACATAAAGTTGAGCCGCGCTTTCCAAAAACAGAGGGCGCTCTGTATGGAATTCCCTATTAGGTTCATTCGCGTACGCGGTTTAAAAGCGACGTCTGCATTAAAAATGACAGAAAGAGAGAAAACTAGCAAAATAACTATAGAAACGAGCAGCTCATTTCTTCATCTCAGAGAATTTCAACCGCCAAGTACTGATAAATATGTCAAATGCACAAAGTTGACAAGAAGCAAATTGAAAATCCGCCTTAAAATATCAAGTGCGCGCAAAAATAAAACGTGGGAAAATAAAGAAAATTCGGCAGTGGTCGAATGTTCTCCCAGAACGTTTCATACGTTGTATTTATTTGTGAAATGGATTAGATGTCAAAGATGTAAGTTTCTCAAAGTAGCTCGAAGTCTATCCACGTACTTTGGAGTATATTTTCAGCTCTCTAAGATAGTTTCGCTTAATTTTTTTTAGTTTGACAGATTCTTAGTGCTTGGCTTGATCCCCAACCCCTTATCGACTCCACTGTTCAGGAACACATAATTAATTGAGGTGTTCTCCTAATCTAAGTGGGTAATCCATCAATATTTTCTTTTTCAGCGTTTTTTTTTATCTAAACAATACACTTTTGCTTGAATGGTTACCTACTCAAAACTACAGCCAGTCAAGTGTCGAAAGTTGCTATGTGCTGTATGACCGATTTATGCGTTCTCCATATGCTGTCACGAAAGATCCCAATACTCACTACAGCGAGAGCGCGCTCCAAAATCGTATAACCCAACTCCTACTTTGCCATTTGCAATTATAATCGAAAACCATCCGAGCTCCGAACACAAATACATAAAGATGTAATAAAACTGCAAAAATGGCGGCTAAAATGTATCAGCCATACATACGCGAAGGGTACTTCGCTTAACTTAATAAATAATTTTTGCAGATTTATTAGGTTGGTCGGTAGTAGTCTGCGGCAGCAGCCAAGTATCGTCTGTGCCTGATTAGGAGGCCAGAAAAGTCTATTTTTTTGTGTAGTTTTTTCTAACCAACTTCATGCTCTGGAGGCTTTCTAGAACAATGTACAGTGTGATATTTGGTGATATGAAACGAGAATGCAGTTTATTTTTGTATCTGTACGCTAGCGGCTGTATGTTTTTATTCAATTTACCGTGTGGGCATTTAAATATGCGATGCATATACAACTTGGCGCATGCATAATTCAGTGGGATAAAGATGAAAGATGTGCCCGGTCTATGGAATTTATTGTTTGCTATTGTAAAAGGTCTACTTTGCGGTGTGCATTCAGTGCGGATACTACAAATATATGGGATTATTAAACGAAGGTGTTAAGTTCTGGACTATAATGTTGGTAGAGTTCAAAAACGAGTTGCTGAGAATGAAAGGAGGTCTCATGTTTGAATTTTTATGTCTTGTAAGTTTATTGTACAATTCAGAAATTTTGAAAGAACAAAATGAATTCATTTAAGAAATATTAGCGACATTCTGTATTTTTATATACCAAGTATTAAAAATATTGTTGAATGCCACTCAAATTGAAATATTAGTTTTTGGGTGGGGTGACCCTATTACAACAATTTACATTATTTTAGCAATATAATTAACAAAAAATGTATTAAAACAAAATAACAATATTGAACAAATTAAATTATTTATTGCAAGAATAAAAAAAATTACTTCAAATACTCGATTTCTTCAAGGAAAAATACTAAAATTAAATCAGAACCTCAGAAAGAATATTTTCTAAGTCATTATAATTCCAATTTAAAAGTCTTAAGAACATTCCAGGCACTGCCCTTGTTCTGATAGATTGAGGGAGCTTGTTAAATAAACGACATGATGAGACTGATTAAAAATTACGATATGCAGTGGTGCGAAAATTTGGTAGACGTAAAGTTTCCACGAAAATTATAATTTGATATTAAATGATTTCCAGATTTCATGTAGAAAGTCTTCAACACTTTAAAACAGTGCAAATGACGGACTGGAAGGATTTTCAGGTCGTAGAACAATGAAAAACTCTGATGTCTACGAGGCTTACGGCATATTTTCCGTAATAAATTGTTTTTAAGAGCATTGGCGAGCAGATATTTCGCAAATAGAAGATATTTTCGCACAGTTTCTATGTGATTCGAAAAACTCATTCATAGAGTCGATTGTAAGCCCCAAATATTAAAATGCATTCACTTTCTCAAGCAGAAAACTGCACTGCAACTTAAAATACCACAAAATATGGTAGAAGTACTGTTGCAATTAGAAAGTTTGAATTTTAAGCACTCAGGTGTGTGATATAAAAAACATTCACTTCAAATTTGTTGAGGGATGACAAGATGGAGAATATTATTTTAGTTTTTGAGCTTATAATCAAGTTGTGCTCAGCAAACCAGTTTCTTAATAATGCAGGTTAATGACAGAAGCTAGATCCAAAGGACTGTTTAAACCATAGGATAAGCCTACATCGTCCGCAAATGCAGTAGGTTTGCCCTTAAAGTTAAGTGCAAGGAGTGAATTAATATAAATGAGAAACAAAATTGGTCCCAAAACAGAGCCTTGGGGTACACCCAAATTGAAGAACTTAATTTCGCTCCTAATCTCATCTGTTTTCACTCTTTGCGACCTATCTTTTAAGTAGGACCTAAACCCATCTAGTATGAAGCCACGAAAACCGGCCTTTTCCAATTTTCTTACCAAAATATTGTGATTTGCCATATCGAAAGCTTTGGTAATATCAATAAATAAACCAGCAGTACACTTTTTTCAACATCAAGGTTTGAGATTATCTGAGACCAAAACTCCAATAGTGCATCTTCGGTCGATCTACCTTTCTGAAATCCGAATTGATATGGGTTAAAAAAAAAAAAAAAAAACAGTTCTATTTAGAAAGCTTATTATTAAATTTTTACAAGTTTTTCGAAGATTTTGCTGAAAGCTGGACGAAGTGATATTGGCCTGTAGTTACATATCTCAGAAGCTGAACCTTTCTTAAACAATGGTACAATATCTGCACATTTGAGTGCTTGTGGAAATACCCCCGAAAAAAAGCAACGATTGAAAATATCTGCCAAGACATCCACTAGAAAACAAGCTACTTTTTTAAAAAAAAAATATTCGAAATGCCATCACTTCACATGACTTGGAATTACGTAGAGCAAGAGACGTTATTTGCTCATAAACGAAACTGTTTCTTGGGAACAGTTCAGCCGAGCTACAACTGGACGAACAAGAGGTACATAGCGGGTAGTACTGAAGAAGGATATAAACTAGGAATTGAATGCATCAACAATAAAAGAATTGTCTGAAACGTCGACGTTATCAACACGTAGCAAGTAGGTTTTATAAGAAAAAAGACGATTTATTAAGCAAGCTATTCACTATTTGCCATTCATTATTGTTAAGTGTCCTTTAGCAGAATTAAATTGAGAACGATAATAGGTATCTCTACGAATCGGAATCTCATTTTTAAGTTCATTGCACAGTACCCTCAGATTATGAGGGTACTTTTTGCACTTAATTCTGAGTTTGTTTTTACCTCTTATTTTATTTAATAGATACGTAGAGATTCAAGGTTTAAGCCGTTTTACACACTTTTTTGATGGAAAAACAGACGAAAAATGGTGAGTATGTGTCTTAAGGCAATCCATAAATATAGTTTAGGCTTTGGAAGCATCCCTACACGAATAAACATCTTCCCAAGACTCATAGAAAAGATTGTTTTTAAGTTTGCTGAAGCTAATTTTGATCACTCTGTCGACCGATTTTAGATTATTTCTATTTATAAAGAGTCCCGTCTACAGTGATCAGTGATCATCAAGTCCAGGTCGCAATTCTCACAATTACCGAACGAAGCATCTACCAGATACAGCCCTAGTAGGTTCATTGATAAAGGATGTTAAAGCATTCAAATAACTAGAAACTGTTTCACTATTTTCTAAATTACTTGAGATTGTAATCTCCAATAATGATTAAATTTTTGGATTTTTCATTTTCTAAAAAACCTGAGAATTCTTTTATGTATGTCAAAACGTTAAACATATATGCAGTCTATATAGACATAGAAAACATAAGCTTCATTTTTAATTCCAATAGATACCTTTAAAGCATCAGCACTAAAAAAATCAACAATAACTACATCGAGAATCTTGTATTAAACTTTCAAGAAACAACCTTCCGCTGCATAACTTTCATTAGTTTTAGCAACAAATTTGAACCAGGGCAGAGAGTAATCGTTTTTTTCAAATTCATAGATCCAGATTTCAGAAACAAAAATAATATCTGGAATGCATATAAAAGAATCGATATGAAAACAGTGCAATCTGGTCGATAGTAATTGTAAGCAGAAAGAGTCCAAATTCCGTCTCCCGGATCCAAAAAAAAAAAATGCCTTTAAAACGAACAAATTCGGAAGCCTCTTATTCGCGGTTTGTGTATTTGATAGAAACTGGCACAAACCGTAAGAGATGTGTCAGGAGTTCATGTGTCGTTGAAAACGTTGTTAACCGCCCCAATGGCGTCCTGGAAAATATGTCCACCTTTTTTAACGCCATTCACCTCGTTAAACTTCAAGCAATCTTACAAATCCCCTGTACATGACTGTACTGAAACAAATATTTCATCATGTTCAATCTTCACTACAAGGATATTCCAGGAATTGTTTAAATTTTTAATTCGCCATTAACGCACGTTACGGTCCTTTAAAGCTCTTCATTGCACAAACTGCTGGAAAATTTAAAACCACTCCTTTCTGGATAAGAACGCACACAAACTTAAGTTGATACTTCAGAGAAAAATAAAAAAAAAACCCTTGACAATGCACGAACGGCTTTTGGCTCGTTTGACACAAATTCTCCAAGAGCCTATCAACGAGCTCTTACGCGTATTTTTCCAAGTGGCCTTTTAGGAATAGAAACGACTTTTACACAAGTCGCCCCCTTCTACTAATCTGAGCACACTCGACAGTTGAACAACCCATTTAAGGAATAGAAAAGGATTGGATTAGATCTTGTAATTTCCTTCAGCAATTTGTTTGTGTAAATTTTCTTCCGGTGGAAATTTTGCCTCAAAAAAAAGTTTCAAACCCGAATTTCCACGGTTGTTTTAGCGAGTGAAGTGTTCTGATAGAGAATTGATAGACAGTCTTTCGTCGACAGGACAGAGTTCTTCCTAAAAAAAAAAGGACTAAACCTCTGATCAAATTTAATTTCAAAACTATTCGCATAATCCATAGTAATCCACTTCCTTGAAACGTAATTGGTATAATCCGAATTACTCAAGTCAGAAGTGAAGTGGCAACGCTTTATTTTATGCCGCTGTCATTCCTTGTCGTTTCTTGCAGTTGTCCCCTTGGTGTGGGGAATTGAGAAAGTTTATTGCAGCCACTCTAGATATTCCATCTCAATTGTTTTCAGACTCCAATTGGATGACTGAAATAATTCCCGAGAAGGGATTGCGTGCTGTTGAAGGATGAAGGTTAAATGATCGATAACAAAAATACAGTCAACTCCTAGCAACGAACATAACAATTTGGTTGAGTGCATTCTTTATCTGTTGCGCCATTCAAGGGGGGATTAGATGCTATTTGTTGGAATATCATGTTAACAAGGATAAAGGATTGGAAGGTAATAAATGGATTTCATTGGCAAAGGGAGAGGAAGCTTCTCATTTGGGGTTCTTTTTTTTTTAAGTTCCTATTGGGATCCCCAATAACTTATTTAATGGGTTTCGTAAACGACGTTACTTGAGTGGTGTCAGTGTCAGCAGCAAGTTGGTAAATGTTAAAATATTCTTTTATGTGAGGTTATTTGTACAAATCCCCAGATGCAAGTCTTTAATGGGAACAGGTTTGTTAAACGAAAGGCACACATTTGTCAATATAGGATTATGGACTTTTGATATTCCGACAAGTGGGAAACTGACAGCTGTCGTAGCTGGTATAAATATTTACCTCAATTGAATGACTTATGCCATTTTAAATTGCGACAGAAAAGGCAATTTTTCTGCTCTCGAAATCAGCTGACTGTCAGATTTCATACTCCCTTGGCTGCAAAAAATTTCAATTTAGCGAATCTCGATTACTGAGCGAGATTTATACCTATTTACACTAACGCCAAAATATTTGTCAACCTTTAAAGTGTGTTATTATTTACGTTTTCAGACGACAAAAATTGAATGGATTTTTATAAACACAAATTACAATTTAAGCTGCCTTTACGTATACGTATACCACCACATATGCGAAGAAAGAAAAATCTCGTTTTATGTTCCATTGGGCACGAAAAATCTGAAATCTGAGAGCAAAATCTGAAAACCCCAATGGAAAACGACATTACTTCTATTTGAACAGTGTGGCATAAAAGTATTTGGCTGTTTTTAAAATCTGAATCACTTTGAAATTCATTCGTCCTAAAAAGAAAGAGACTCATACATACAAACGAATGGTTGTAAGAAGATAGGGCTAATTCGTCTTTGGAACTATTGCGCTATCTATTTATTTATTTTATTGTGCAAACAGTATTTCTCGGAATTTGAGAAAACCAAATAATAATATAATAAATATTGTGACTTTCGCAAAGTAACACTTTTTATTGAATCCGCGCACTTGTATTCCCGAGATCCCCAGGAAAACGTGAATTGCATCTTAATAGCCTTTTCACACCGAGACGAAAACCTAGTTTTCCCGAAAGCACTCGAAAACTTCATCGAAAACAAAAGCTTCCCCATACATATTTCAGTTTTCAAAACGTCTCGTTTAAACTCGTTTTCCATGAAACACCACAATGTTCAGCAGAATGGCTGACCGAAAAAGTGTCACAACTCAAAATCATTTTTCACTGTTAATTGATGAGCTCATATTATTTTGAAATGCTCTAAATTCATTTTATTTGTTAATTAATTAATGCGATCGAAATTTGTAACCAAAAAAAGTTTGCACCGAACTTTAACGACTAGTGTCTCACAGCTGATTGAAACGTCAAACGAAAACTAGTTGGTGTTCGGTGTGAATGCACCGACGAGTTTTCGATGAAAACACGGTTCTCGGTGCGGTGTGAATAGGGTACACATAATGTTTTTGTTATTTGCGACACCTTTTGCGAAATTTTTGCAATCATCCGAGGTTATATGTTTATAAGTGTTCGGAAAAATCTTCGCAATTCAGCCGTTCGGAATCGACATTATGTATGGCAAATTTCTTCGTAAGATTTATTTTTAAAAGATGCTTTTAAAAAATACAAATATTCTCAAACCGGCTATGAAAATTTCGTTAAAGGTTACTGACCCAGAGGCTTAGTTCTCCAGTTGCATTGGATCATTTACATTTGCAAATGTGCACCCAAGACCCAAATGCCTTTGAGCATACAGCATGCTGCAAGATGTATATACAGCACTAAGCATACAGTGTGCATATCCTTAAACTGAAGGACTGCAGGTACCTCGTATATTGCAAGTTTAACACAGAAAAGGCTGAATGAATCAACAAGGTGGCAATGCTAAGCACTGTGCACTACATACCTGAAACGAAACACATAAAGGAAGATTCAATTTACTAAGCACTTTTTGATGGAGGTGCACCTTCATGCTGCAGATGAGGGTAATGAATATTTAAACTTGGCTTAATGAATTCCAATGAATTAGATTAAAAGTGCTTTGCTGAAAGTACGCCTGACCAATATTGGTTGTGAATTAATTTTCGGTCATTTGTTGGTGTAGTTGATATTAAAGAGGATTACTTTGCAATTCCAGGGATTAGTCTGTCGAATGTCACTTTAGCCGCCGACTTTTATTTCAATTCAGATGCGATTTGGATTTTAAAGCACTGCGTTGTGTCTCAAAAACAACGTATGTGAAGTCTTATCCCATCGCAGTGCCGTTTGTTTTGCAACAATTTATGTCCTTCGATGTAAAATCTTTCCTTTAAAACTCTAGTACATTCTTGTTATCTTTTTCTCTTGACGTTTAACTTTCAAATGTATGATACTAATAAGATATTCCTTTGTTTCCTTTCAGACGTAGTTACCGTAAAATATATCCATGGCCTGCCACACATAACCGTTCCGCTGCCAAGCCGAAGTGAAAAATGTCGTTTCGCCCTAAAGCCTGTCTCACATAAAGTCTTCAATCTCATTGAAATGCTTAAATTAGAAGACCGTGGAGTTGATAGAGCGATAATACTTAACGATGAAGGAGTGCGGATAGCATCGACTTGTAGCATAGAAAGCCTAATGGATGAACCTTTTTGGTAAGTTTTTCTGTTTTTTTTTTGTTTTTTTTTTTTGTCGACATAAGCTAAATAAGCCATTAATCTTTTCGGTTTCGAATCGGATAATAAAAACGATTGTATATCCTAAGGTGATGCATTGTCAGCGGTTTTCTTGTTGTATAAGGATATATATGATGCCTACGCACCATTTCTCCGGGGAATTTATGAGGAAATCAATTTCCTCAATAAGCAATGAATGCTCGTTGTTGTGGGCACGAGGGCTATTTTATTTGGCGAAAAAAGCCTTTCAGTCGAGTTCAAATTTATGAATATTCAAACGGGAGCCACGGTACCTACATTGTGATTCAAATTCAAAGGGAATTCCGGTACATGTTTGGAATTTATTCACAGTGAATATTTGTATGTATTTTGGAGGGGAATTTGTGGACGACTTCGTGTGTCGGCTCAATTCTGCAAGGAGAAGCTGATTTAATTTGACCGTGGCAGCGTTGAAAGGTCTCCTTATTAAATTGAAGCTGAAAAGGGTTGCCTGCTGGATACCTTTGTTTAGTTGGCATATACAAAATTTGACAGTCCATAGGTCAATGGGGGAATAAAATACCGTCGAGACAAAGGGACTGAGGTAATCCAACAGAAACAGACGAAACGTTTTGTAACAATTATAGTAACTATGTAGTTGTTGCTGAAAACTGAAACAGAGTATCTGATCGAAGTGTATTTCCTTTTTAAAGAAATCATTGCTTAAAAGTATTTGTATCATTCGGCGTAAGTGCTTATTTGAAATTTAAATGAGTTCATTCGAAAATCCATTCGTTTAATTCAGCAAGAACATCTGCATTTATATTTCCTCCAATCTCGGCGTATAACAAGGCAATGACAAGTCATTTTGAGCCGCATATTCGTTGCACTTTTGTGCAAACTCCAATGCCAGAGAACCGTCCCCTTATTACCCCACGACCAGCAATTATATTTGGTTTCTTTTTAAAGAAATTATGATCTTTGACCATTAAATATCGATTGTGGATCACATGCTATGTTTATGGCAAAACCACCAATGGTTTTCCATTTTCCGAAAGGACCTACAATATACAAAATTTCCGTCATTTCTATACCTCAGGTATAAAGCTCATCTTCGCAACTGCGTACAAGTTGACGCTGGTTCCGTAAAGATACCCATCCCGTCTACAATCAATACCTAACCTCTAAGCATGGTACATTCCAGACACTTTTATCCTCTGTAGAAAAATTCAATCAAATACTTGTCAACTGACATTAATGTTACATACAATTTTTTAAACTTGTTGTTGGAAGCTTTTGGCTTAACATTTTCTTTTCTTTCCAGGTTACACATTAATGATAAGAAATATAAAGTAGTTCCTCCCGAAAGAGAACGAATCTCTGGACAAGATTTAACAAAATTAGGAGATGTAAGAGCGTTAGTCGGACAGGTATGCGAAATATTTTGCACGGAATTGTCTTCTTTTATTTACCAGCATTATTTTCTTTTATAGCTTTACGAAGCACTACATGTAGGAGAATATCATTTGCACAAAGAAGAAGAACTAGTAGGTAAATTAGAACAACTTAGATATCAGCTAAGTCCTCTGGAAGAGGTAAGTCCGATTGAATAATAAGTCTCTTACAACTTAAATCGAATTTGTGGACTCATGGGCTTATTGTGCTATTAAGTTGAATGCTTTTGTTGTTATTTACACTCGGAATTCGAAGGCTGCCTTACTACGGTTGCAGATGCAAATATTTGATGTCAATAGTGATTAAACCTCCAGCATAGTAACATCCAATGCAAAGAAAGACTGTCGCAAATCCCTTACAAAGATTGCCGAACTGTTTGCTGGGAGCCAGGTGTTTGCGAACCTCTCAAATTACCTAGATAAGGTTCAATGTGAAAACGAATTCAATATTTCACCGGCAATGTCGTTTGTTCATGGGTAACAAATCTAATATGAACTCGAATGCATTAATCCACACTTTCAAGCTAATATGGCTGAAGCTTGACCAGAGAAAGTCTATCTGGCTTCTAGAACAGAAGAGATTTAGCATTTCCACACTATCAAACTTGTGTACTTGCCCTGCATTCGCCTGTGTCCGGAAAGAAAAGTCAAAAGCGGTCCCATGAGCGCCATTTGTCGGCAGCAAATCACCTTTTATATGAATCCAAGTGTACTTTGGGTGTCATTATTTAATTTGACACTTAGATGTTCGAAGTCGAACAAAAATATTGGATTTTTCCTTTTATAATGTTTAACGGTCAGTGTTCAGTAAGTTGAAAAGACGTTGGAGTCGAACAGTCAAGCTATAGTTCGATTGATTAATCAAAACTCTTATGTGAGTCTTTTATTTCGAATCTTGGATGCCTTTAATCTCCGACAAGAGCGTTCTTCAATCAACTTGTGCTGTCTTCACCGCATTCTGAAAAAAACACAGACTCTCAATAAACCATCCTACCGCAGTATCAACCGCAGCAAATCATTTTTAATCACAACTAATAAACTATTTCACTCTTCTCCAACCAATATAAATTTTATGTTTGTTTTGCGCCACTAATTAGTATCAATCAATTTTGGCAGCTACCCCCACCACCAGTGTACAAAACACCCAGGTGGCTCGCTTTAATTGGCATTCATTAATATTTCATAAACAAAACTAATTGTCCTATGTGTCCACTGAAATATTTAATTAAATCTCAATAACTCTTTTTGTGGTTTGTATTACGCTTGCAGCAAAAAACAGAACTGAGCGCAGAGGCGACACGTAGATCCAATTTACTGACCTGGGCCGGCCTCGGCTTTATGTCAGTACAATTTGGGATTCTAGCACGTCTCACCTGGTGGGAGTACTCTTGGGATATTATGGAACCTGTCACATATTTTGTTACATATGGCACAGCGATGGCTGGCTACGCATATTACTGTACAACCAAAACGGTAAGCATATCTTCTTCATCCACAGATCACACATCTTATGTCGTTGTGTCTTTCAGGAATATAATTACCCAGATGTGAAAGACCGCCACTACCTCCTCTCAATACACAAACGTGCCAAAAAGAAGAGTTTCGACATCGAAGCGTACAACGCGCTGAGGCGACAAATCTCCGACGTTGAATACGATTTAAGACGCCTCCGTGATCCGCTCAATCTACAGCTGGCACCATATTTGGAAAAGGGACCGAATCGCAAGACGTCGTCGTTTCCATCGAAAGAGCACGGTTCTTCCAGCGATGCCGGCACAAGCTTGCCACCAACAGCTAGTAATTTAATTTATACACCAAAAACAACGCGCACGGTAACAAGTACATTTAAGGACCTCCTATCGTTAACCAGTAGGAAAAAGACCGATCAATAGACCAATTACTTAGGTTTTTTGTATTTAAACAAAAACAAACGAGAGAAATTCATTTTAAGTGCCCTTTTTTCGGTTACAAGAACAAGATACACAACAAAAAAAGAAACGAATCGAAATAACAGAACAAATTGTAACACTAGTAGTTTAATTGTTTTTCTTTTTTAGATAATTGTTATTTATTTACCAACTAAAACCACCATACGCCTATGTTTTGAGTTTGACTATATGTGTGAGTGTTTTTTTTTTCTGTTTCTGATTTAATATATCCTTGTATACGGTTAAGAGAATTGTTTAGTTTTGATCGAAAGAAAACTCAAGTATCAAACTCTGTTGTGCACTTAGTTTGAATTCTGTTGAAGAGTTAACATTTTGTATCGTTTTTCTGAACACGATCGCGCACAAAATCGTTTGCTTGGTTAAAATCGGATTTGTGTGATATTTATATTGAATTGTTATTATTATTGATATTTGTTTCTGCATTTATATTGTAAAGAGTTGTTTTGTTCTTATTTTCTGTTGACAAACATTTACTTTTGTGCATCTTTATCGTTTGTATAGCTAAATAAATTGGATATGAGTGTCAAATATATGATTTTTATTATTTTGTTCTACATAAAGGCAGCGCATGTATTTTTTGAGTAATTTTGTTGGGTAATTTTGTGTAGTAGTATCGCTTGAATTTTGTATCCTACTTGTGTTTGGGGGCGAGGTGAAGCGTAGGCTGGATTTGATTTGATTTTGTAAGTCTTTTCACTGCAACACTCAGCTGAAATGAGGTCCAGTGATACACGCGATGTATTTGTAAAAACGAAATATTCCAACGACAAATTGAGTGTGAGTCGTTGTTCAGCCGAAAAGCTGTAAGCTTAGAAGGCTTCGTCTATGACCGTGATGATTTGTCTGGCTCTTTCGAAAACTACTTTATTTGGGTCGATTCTAGAATGTGATCATGAGCTATCTCATCGTATGTGTAAGGAGAAGGTACTTTCTTAACCAGTCAGAACTTGACTTCATCAATCTCTCCACAGATAATTATAAACTTTCGAAACCTTCCAACTTTATTTTAATCGGTGAGGGGGATGACCGCTGTTACATCGAGGATTGTGTTCAGGGGCTTGTGTTGATATGATCGGTGTAGATTTGCCTGTTTTTCATTTGCGAGCGATGGTTTTGGATATTGGAACAGAAGGGCTGTTATAACAATGCTCGCTATACCACTTCGATGATATTAGGCGTTTTTCTTTTTTAGTTCAGAACTGAGCACTGAACTGAGCTCGAGCATTATGAGCGTGCTCTGAACCGAGTGCGCTCAGAGCATTCTGATATTTTTTTGTTTTTCCTGTTTTTTTTTTCTGTCAAATGTGACTGGAAGTGTGCTTGTACATGTGAAATCATCTTTTTCCTCAGGCTGGTCAGTCAATTTATTCTGAGCTCATAGAGCGCGCTCTGATCATGCTCTGAACGAAAAAAGAAACACAAATTTGAGCTCTGATGTATCTGAGCTAAAAAAGAAACACGAAATTTTGGTATAACAGTTCAGGTTCTGCTCTGAACTAAAAAAGAAAAACGGCTATTGAAAGAAGTTTGAGTTGCAGTATTGCTTACGTTATTCACTTTCTTTTATCGTGCCTCGGTAAGTGCATATTTTTAGCATTAGACGACGCTTTAGTTTGTTTCTTCAACAAAATATAATTGCAACTTTTTAGCTAGTATATTGTACTACGATTGGTGTCGATAGGCTGGTTAACATTTCCGAACCAACTAAAAGTTAAAGAACTTATAGAATAATTCAGAGCATTAGTATTCAATTTGTTCTCGCCTAGCCCTCTGAGTCTCTAAACAGCTTTTCGTCGCTAGACGTTGTCTGGGACCAAGTAAAACTCGAGCTCTGTTTCTAACATTACGGTCGCCACAAAGTTTGTTTTTCAATAACCGTCCTTAACCAAGTTTTCCTACCTACTTTAAATGAAATGTTACCGAAGCCAGATGATCGATTCCGTTCTTTCCTATAATCGTAAAAGCTTTTGTCAACCGTATGGTGTCCCAATACATTAAACACAACTGCTGCTAGTGTACCTTACTTATTTTTATTACGGTCCAAAGCTTGTAACACAATATTTTATTGATTTTTACAACTGTAATAAGCAATCATTATATGCACAAAAACAACCTTATTTATGTACAAAACATTTACATTTGCCAATAACATTTTTATGTTGACAATCAGCAACGAACAAGTTAAATAAATTTGTGGTATGAATTTTGTATAAAATGTACCTTTAAAACGTATAGCCGTCTGTCCTTCTGTTATTTACTACTTCAAACCAAAATAGAAAACTAATTGTTGTGTAAAAAAAACGATGTAGGTAAGTTGTTAGTTAACATAAGTTTAGAAAATAACACTGTACAGAACAATTAACATTAAACAGTTGGTTGTGTAAGTTATAATGAAATATATGTTACAAACAAAAGAACACGGAACAAACTTTCTATATTATACTATAATTCTGTGTAGAAAAAGAATTGAATTTTTAGTACTCAATCTTACTATGTAACTCGCTAGGAATCCTCTCACCAAAAAGAAAAAACAAAATAAAGCTTTCAACTTTTCTTTATTGCACCAAAAGTAAAGTCGAAAAATCATCATATTTAATGTTTAACTCTTTTACTTAAACAGAGAAAATTACTAAAGTTAAACAACTTAAAAGCTAACAACTAAATCAAATTACTAGCAACAATTTAAACAAACCAACTTAATTATACTTCAAACTTTTAAATAAAATATATATATTATATACCTATTGTGATTTAATTATAATTAACAAACAAAATTAACTTTAATCTATATTTAAGTAAGTAATCCTTTTCCAATTGGTGATAGTTTAACTATAACACATGACACACATTTTTAACATAAACATAACCCTTCTATGCTCTATCTATTAATCATAAATAAAAAATAACTTCCTAGACCAGAAATTCCAATCTTGCATTTGTTTTTAAACTCAAATTCTGTTTGGTTTTCTCTCATGCAAATATGAATAAATCCAATTCCAAAGACTAAAGAATTTGTAAGAAAGAAAAGTTATCACAGTTTTTTTTATACATGAATACATAAATTTATATTTAAACAAATACTAAACAAAGAAACACCTACTGTTGACATTATTCTTTAGCTAACCTAATCTTGTTGATGCAGGCGAATTAACAAATAACTTCTACGCATCTAAAATTTCTAGAATGAATTAAATACATAATATATACATACATACTAAATTAAATTTATCTATTTATATATTTATACTTGTATAAGTGCTTTACCAACTAAATGGTTTTGTTTGTTGAAACTTTTTAGACCTAGTACCTATAACAATTTAATTTTTTTTTTATAGAGGATATTTTTCAAATTAATAAGACGATTTTAATATGCTTATAGTTACGGCGGTTGAATTTGTTTATATATATTTTAACAAGGAACAAAAGAAAAAAATTGTTATATCATGGCGAAACCCTATACTGGTAAAAAGAATAAATATGAACAAAGATATTTCAACGAAAAAAATGACAAGTGCGTTTGATTGATTGCCGGTTTTGCTAAGCAGTAAAATAAATATGAGGTAAGTCATGTTGGAAAAGGGTTTGCTTTGAAATATTATCCGGGCAATTGGGTTCTCGATATATTCAACTCGATTGTCATCGAGTTTTATTGTTCTGTCAGTCTACGCTGGTGAAACTGATGAAAACTGAGCAGACACCTTACGTACTGTTGCACAAATTAAAGACAATACATATTATGAGATTATGCATTCCATATGTTTTGGCATTTGGTATTTGAATATTACGGGATATAGCCGTTTCTGTGTTTTCGACACCATCTGTGCTCACCTATTCTAAACCTATAAAACCTCTCACTCACTACAGGTTAGATTGTCATCTTGCGAAAATTTAGCAGTTGTGAGTTTGTACATACTAATCAATCCGAATACCAAAAATGGTAATTCTGTTCCTCAATACAATCTCGACTTTCTTCAAATGATCGCATTCTGTTCTTCCGCGTGAGTCGGAGGCAATTCTTCCACCAACTTACGTTACGACCTATACCATTTCACATGAAACGTTTAAAGTCGATAAAATTGGATACATACGCAGGGACTTTAAACAATAACATTCAGGATTTATCGAACATCAAACAAATCTCAACAAAATAGGTAGGTAGGTACCTAAAACTAAATTAAACGAATGCGCACTAAAACGTAACACCCCCAGAATGGTGTTAAATAAACAGCTGTCATGTCACTTCTACTTGGTAATATCTATATAGTGTGAATCTCGGAAATGATAAGTAGAGTTGTAATTGCGAGCTGAATATTCTACTTTAGTGTCCTTTGCTGAGATATATATGATCGCCTTATGTTTTTGAAGTTATTTAAATATCTATCATTTCGTTCAATGTCACTTCACCTTAAGCTTCCGCTCAAAATGTTCTCTGCGCCACCTATGCGTCACTCCGAGATAACCATTAATTTCAACAACTAACAATTCACCTTCCAAATGTCAAAGTCAAACACTCTACATTTTTCACCACATCATTCTACCCATTCGCAAGAGAAAATCCCCCCTGATTTAAGAGCGATTTCCTTGTTCCTCCAATAAAAAATACAGCAAAATCAAATTCACTTTGTTCACAAAACTCATTCGCAGTAGGGTGCGTCAGCCTTTTGAAATGTGTCGTGAATTGCCGTCGTTGCTGTCGCCAAACTTATCGCCGTCGTCGTCGTCGTCGAAAATACCTACCAATCTCCGTTAACTCTCCATCGTGTAAGCAGATATTTTAACAAAAACTACAGCGTTTTCAACAGATTTCCGTTCGAAAATCTATCCAAACTCGGGAATTTTCTCAAAAAATAGAAACATCAAATTCCTAACACCGTAGAACAGAATCAGAAAGGAAAACCAACGATTAAAAAAAAAAATCTCTCCAAAGTAGAACCGGAGAATAGGCAAGTGGAAAAAAAACCAAAGTGAAGCAAAATCGCTCCATGGTGTATTTTGTGAGTTGTGTCGTGGTGTGAAAGGAAAAAAGTCGGGCGTGGAAAAAAGAAGAAAATTTCATTTCTTCTCGGCGAACTGCAAATAAATAATTTTATTTTCTACCTTCAACCGGAACTCGAAGCTCGAACTCGTTTATTCGATTTTGTTTCTTCATAATTCATCTCTATCTCGCGGAAATAGAAATCTCCATAATATCGGGCCGACTAGAAAAGAAAAAAATATCCAATTCTCGCCGAGGGAGAAAATGAAGTGCAAAAAATTTACCACTCCTGCAATGCTGCTGTGGAAAATGTGAAAGAAAAGTTGGAGAAAACCTTTTGTGTTCTTTTGTGGTGGAAATTTAGTGAATTAGAATTATATTTTTCGAATTTTTTACGAATACCTAGTTTTGTTTTTTTTTTGTGAAAGGATACAATTTGGGAAAAAGGAAGGAAATTTAGAATAAGAATTTAAAGAGGAATTTTATACATATACACGCAGAGTGTTCTGAAGAAGGAGTAGGTGAAGTGAAAGAAAAAGGGGAAAAATAGAGGAGATCGTCGTCGCAGCCGCTGAAGCTGGGAAGAACAAACAAGAAGCAAAAGCAAAAATAATAAATCAAAATGGCGCACCAACTGGCCCCATCGGTGAATTGCTCGTTAGACGATATCGATTTGAATGCTTTAAAGGTAATTTTTTGTTGGATACCGGATTTGAGGGGAATACTTTTTTTTGTTTGTCCTCTCTTTGGGGTAGGGTCGTTCTTGGTGGAAACCGGAGGAATTCCTATTGCTAGTTTGTTGTTTTTTTTTTTTTTTTTTTTTTTTTCGTATAAAGGTGTGGTCAGTATGTGTTTTCTTTTTGTTTGAAGGAAATATAATTACAAAAAGTATTGTAACAAAATTATGTGGAATCGGCAAATTGAACCGAAAAAGGGAATGAGGAATCAGAATGAGAGAGATGTGTGTTTGCATTTTTCTACCCACACTCTTGAATCTCTTTACTATTAGAATTGGTCGGTATGGTAACAAAGTTCTCTTATCTGTCAGTTCTAGTTTGCTATGGTGAATAGAGTTTCCATATGCGAAGAACGAACAAACTAACGAAAAGATAAAGTAGAGATAGGTACATTATGCACCTATGTACTTTTAGAAATTTGTTGATTTTGTTTGTTAAAAATTCTACTTAGCTGCCTATCTTATGTGATTACTTGTTTTTGAAGTCGCTAACCACAGCAACTTGAAGTAGGTTCCTACATATACCTACCTACCACATCTATAGGATTTCTTACAACTCCACAGATCATAAGATGTACGATTTATATTCGTATATAGCCTGGTTTAATGGTCGCGTTTCATTGACCGATGAATGGCGTCACAACAAACTCTACATGCAAACTTGACATTTAAGCGTTTGTGCTAGAGCCATCGAGACTTTCCCTTAAGCTCCACTCACATGGGAGATGAATGATTGAAAAACTTTTAAGAACAATGGAATACGGCTAGGGGCATGTTCATTTACAAACAAATAGGTAATATGTTAAAATTTGTTTGTTGTTAATCACGTTCAATAACAATCTTCAGCTAATTTTCTCTCAACATCAGGTATTAATATTAAGGTCAACAAATAATAGGTACGGTTCCTTTAGCTAGGTAACAACTAGCTGTAAAACTGAACAACCTACCTATCTATTAATTCATCTCTTCAGCTCTAACTTTTAGGTACCTATTCTAATAATAAACACTAAATTCTAGTTCTGCTTTTATTTATTTTTCACTTAATTAAAAAATTTTTGAGGAATTTTAAACAAATGCCTACCTACCAGTGTTGACATTTTGGTTTATTTTTGTTTTCACGTTATTCCCCGTTTTCACCTGTCAGTTTCCAGATTTTTATGTACCTGGCGTAAGAGATGTAGATAACCTGAACGTGAGCCATATAGGTAGGTATACGAGCTGTCAACTTAACACACAGTCACGAAAATTTTGACTTAATTCCATAAACGTGAACTGTAAAAAAACACAGATCTTTCTGATGTAGGCCACACAAATCTAAGGCCCGTTTGCTGATACTACTCATAGCGATTTAAGTTCCACTTAAAATCTTGTGTGACATTTTAGGAAATAGAAAAAGTAGCCCATAAGGTATTTAAGTAGAACTTAAGTCGCTATTAGTAGTATCAGCAAACGGGCCTAAGACACATTAACCCCCGTTTGCTGATACCTACTACTTTTAGCGATGTATGTTCTACTAAAATACCTAATGGGCTACTTTTTCTGTCATAAACTGTCACATACGATTTAAAGTGGAACTTAAATCGCTATGAGTAGTATCAGCAAATCAGCCAGCTCTCAGACTTACTAAACAAGATTTTTGAATGTCCCCCATTTTTTTCACATCGAATCTCTTCTGTTTTCTCTACACTTTTTAAAGGGACTTCTTTTAAAAAAAAAAAACACAAAAAATTCGAAAAAATGAATGAAATATTTATTTGAATCGATAGTTTGAACCTTGCAATTTAATGTTTAAAGATAATTTCATGCAAATGTTGACCGCGGCTGCGTCTCAGGTAGCCCATCCGCTGAGTCCAATTTTGGCATACTCTTTCACACATATCGGCCGGTATCTCACGAATGAATGCATGGATGTTGGCTTTCAGTGCGTCAATCGAAGCGGGCTTGTCCCTATACACATTAGCCTTGGCATACCCCCACAAAAAATAATCTAATGGTGTCAAATCGCACGATCTAGGCGGCCAATTGACCGGCCCGAAACGTGAAATTAACTGTTCACCAAACTCGCCTCGCAATTGCGCCATTGTTTCGCGTGCTGTGTGGCATGTGGCACCGTCTTGTTGAAACCACATATCATGCAAGTCAAGAACTTCCATTTCGGGCAAAAAAAAGTTTGTTATCATCGCTCGGTAGCGTTCACCATTGACAGTAACGCTGCGATTCGCATCATCTTTGAAGAAATATGGCCCAATAATGCCGCCGGCCCATAAACCGCACCAAACAGTGGCTTTTTCGGGATGCATTGGTAGCTGTTGCAATGCTTCTGGCTGATCTTCACTCCAAATGCGGCAATTTTGCTTATTTACGTACCCATTCAACCAAAAATGAGCCTCATCGCTGAACACAATTTTTCGATAAAAAAGCGGATCCTCGGCAGCTTTCCAAGAGCCCATTCACCAAAAATTCGGCGTTGTGGAAGGTCGGCTGGCTTTAGTTCTTGCACCAGCTGTATCTTAAAAGGCTTTACGCCCAAATCCTTCCGCAAAATTTTCCACGTAGTGCTGTAACAAAGGCCTAACTGCTGGGAACGGCGCCGAATCGACATTTCGCGGTCTTCTGTCACACTAGCTGATACGGCCGCAATATTTTCTTCACTACGCACAGTACGTAAACGTGTTGGTGGTTTAATGTCCAAAAAAGTAAATTTGGTGCGAAATTTGGTCACAATCTTCCGAATAGACTGCTCAGAAGGTCGAGAATGCCGATCATAAAATGGAAGCAGCGCGCGATGAACATTTCGAACCGAGCACGAATTTTGATAGTAAAATTCAATAATTTGCAAGCGTTGTTCATTTGTAAGACGATCCATGGTTAAATTGCAAACCAAACTGAAGCTGTTTGACAGTGACACAAGGTACTAAACACACGTCAGCTGTCAAAACCAGTGTTGCCAAAACCAAACCAGCTAAAAAATCACCCTTTAGTTGTGAGGTGACACTGGAATTATCATTTTCCACATCCACTTATAGAAGATTTTATTTTCTTAGATAACTACGTACGTTTCCTCAGAACTTTAAACTTCATAACCTCATTCTGCGCAAGTTCCATTGATTGCTTCAGAAAGCAGCACAGATTAATCAAGAACTCTTCCGAGTATTTGCAAATCCATGTTTCTCATAGATCTCAGAGCAGCGGTCATTGAACAGCGTCCTATGGGACACAACAAAGACCTTCCACAATATTGACATGCGGTTGCAATTTTCTTATCAGCAATATGCTGGAAATTCTCTGTCCATTCAGATGCTGATAAGGAGTGACGACTTACGTTGATAAATGATTTATTAGCTATTTGATAGGATTCTAAGAAACTAACTCTGGAAAGCCGGAAACGAATCTGTAGAAGTTGTTTTGATTCAAAACAGTTGTAGACTTATTGCCGACATGGATGCAAGGATTGATTAAATCGGAATGAAATTCTTAAGAGTGAATTACAATAAATGTTGATAGCTGGGGACGTCCGGACGGATGAATTTCGTTCGGATTTCCAACATATTTTTTGATAAATTGTGTGTCACAATACCAAGAAAACAATGCATTTAATTATTGCAATGTGAATTTAAAAGTCATGTGCGAATTGAAACACTGAAACTTCGAAATCCGTACGAATTCAAATTCGAACTTTATTAATCACGTGGGCAGTATTCATGCGCAACGCAAGTACGTATACCTACATGAAATGGGGAAATGGAAATATTGGCTAAAGATACGCTGCGATACTAATAATCATTGTTAGTGTCCAGGCTAAATTCTTCGAACTCACAATGGCAACGTTTTCCATACAAAATTGCATATTGTGACCTACAAAATATTTAATGTTCAGGTTAAAAATGATTATACGTAAGGCCCACTGTGAATATTTAACACGTACTACAGAAAAGTTATTTTATTTTATTAAAGCTCCTATTCTGGTTGTCGATTAATGATCACAATTTTTTATATTGATGATCGATCGTCAGTTTGTTAAACGTTTTATCGGCAAGTTTTGTCAGAATGTCCAGTAATACATAATATAATAAATTACATAGGAAGGTACCTATACCTATATCTAAACAATTTATCAAAAGCAATCATTTTTCTGTGACAGTTGTTGAACACCAGCTGATTACATTTTCCTAATTTCGAATTTCGTTCATTTCATGTGGACTCCAGCAATTGATTTGCGATTTTGTTTGTTATAAAAATCAGTTTGGTTTTTCAATTGGTGTAAAACTTAGAATTTCAGAAAAAGGCATTACCATTTTTTAAGCCTTTCGAAGTATCAATTGCCAACTTTTCAGTTTATATTTGTGCGGATTACAGATTAGCACATCAACTTTAAGAGCAGAAACCACATGAACTTAAGAATTCGTGCTAAAGAGATTGACAATGTGTGCAGCAGCTTTAACAATTTTTGTGTTTCAACAAAATGTAGACACAGGTACCTACGAGTTGCAGCATCTTTCCACTGATAGCAACACCTAATTTTGGTCTAACTTCTGTGAAGATGTTGATGTGGTAGTTGTACTAAAATGTATACCTTACTTTTGTCAAATTTTGTCACTTTCAATCTCTAGAAACTGTACAATCTCGACCTGAGATAATGCAGTTCTCCTTTTTAAAAACCCAAATTCTTACAACAGCCACTTACACTTTTCGACATCTCATTTCCATAATAAGTTGAGGTTATAATTTATAATTATTCAAATAACTATAGCTGTGGCGTAATAAAGTCTCAAAATTCGTCTTAATTTCGGCGTCCAACCCACACAATTAGGTTGTAAACGTTGTAGGTTTGAAAAAAGTTGCCTCTAAATTTTTCTGATCCCGATGGGTGGGGTGACATCCGTTATACAGCTTAGTTTCCTTTAATTGAACAAAATATTATGGAGAATGGAAATTCTTGACCTTTAGTCCGTAACCACTTAATCCTATGCAAGAGATTTCTCAATCCATTGCCTTGGGAATGGTAATTCCTATGTCGGTTACTGATCAGTGCACGATATGGGCATGGAGCAATATCCATGGCTACGGAGTTCTGCGCAACTCTATGGCCGTGAATTATATGTTTGGAAGCAATTTACGATGACGCAATCGATCATGGGAGAACATGTCTCATCATGCAATCAATTGGTGCGGTTACTGAGAGGAAGCCGTCAGTAAAATTGTCCATATTCTTGTGTGGTGCCTTTGTATCTGGTTCTTTATCAATTTCATTGTGTACTCTATTCTTTGTGTGTAAATTTGATAAATTAATTGAATGGAACAAAGTCAATGCACTTTAACTTTTACAAGTTGTGCGGGACAAAGATGCATTCATCATGGGGACAAATGCGTGTTTTCAGCGCAATGGATATATTTTGTGAATAGGTAGTAACGCACTGGAAAAGTTGTCTGAGAAAGTAGTAATCATTTAAATGACAAGAATGAGTTTTATATTTTTCGGAAATCTTTATACCTACCTACCCATTTACTTGTATGCTTTTCACAACGAGCTCAAAACCGAGTTTTCGAGGATGCATTCACACCGAACACCAACTAGTTTTCGTTTGAAGTTTCAATCAGCTGTGAGACAATAGTCGTTAAAGTTCGGTGCAAACTTTTTTTCGTTACAAATTTCGATCGCATTAATTAACAAATAAAATGAGTTTAGTGCATTTAAAAATAAGATTAGCCCGTCAATTAACCATGGAAAATGATTTTAAGTTGTGAGTTGTGACATTTGTTCGGTCAGCCATTTTGTTGAATTTGTTGAATGTTTCTAAAGGTGTGTTTGTTTCAACAACCCAACGATTGAAAGTCGGTTTTGTGGTGTTTTCGTGGAAAACGACTACAACCTGAAATATTATGTATGGGAAAACTTCTGTTTTCGATGAAGTTTTCGTGTATTTTCGCGAAAAACCTGTTTTCGGCTTGGTGTGAAAAGGCTATAAGGCTTTTAAAGCCCCAGTAAATGCCAAGCTGGGTCAACAAACTGGCCAACATGATAGGTAATCTAAATAAATGGAAAGCGTAATTTTTGACAGCTTGCTGACTACTATAGTGTCAACAATTGAACATAAATAATTTTTTAAGCAAATTGGCACACGGTGTCTTCCGCAAAATGTTACATATGTGTTTCCCTCTTAAGTTCTATCAGAAAGCCACCAAGCGCGATCAAAGAACACCGAAAACGGTATGACGTATGATCCTGTCAATTGATTTCAGAAATTCTGTTCAAATTCATATGGTGAAATAGGTATACCTACTATGACTTCTATTATCGTGTTATTTGGCATTTCCACAATGAAAAAATGAATGTCGAGGTTTACCCTTTTGCACGTTGATTCTGTCAATATGTCAAATTGCCAACAATTTCATCTGACCCACGTTATAAAAGAAAGAGCGCGATTAGGTTGGTATATACTGTCCCATTTAACAAAGAATACATGCTTTATGTAGGTATCTACCTACCGAAAAAAAGATTTCTAATGATAAGATGGAAACACCGTGTCTGTCATCCTTACTCCATGCCCACATCCCACCCCCACTGACATCAATTGTGCATGGGGAGGATGAACCATGAACTGAACTGTGCGAGACAAAGTGGGCTCTAGTCTGTTCTGTCACTGTTAAAGAACATGAAAAATGAAGCGCAGAGTGGACAAGGAAATGATAAAATAAAAAATGGCGATTTTGTCCGAAGTGAACAACGGTAGACTTTTGCTTAGGAAATTTGGCAACATGCAGTCGCCGCGAGAGATGACATTTTACTCACTTCTGAACCGGCAGCAGTTTTCCATTTTCAGACAAACCAAGAGAAATAACAAAAATAAACGAAAATGAAGAGAGTTATTTCATCTTCTTCATCCCTTGTTCGCTGAAATTCCCCTTTTTTTTTTGTTTAGTTTATTGCATTTCCACAGAAATCAGCTATTTGACACAACAAACAGCGGCGGACGGGCAACCATCGTAATGATGACGGTTATGATGTTGATGACTGTTTTTCGTCGTCTTTATTGCCTCCATCCTCGTTTTATTTTTTTATTCGTCGTTCGCAGGTTCATTCATAAAAAAGGTGGATTTTTGTAAGTGATTTACCGTTGGAATGAATTCACCTCTAAAATTATGTGTGCTTAGCTGTGGGGGAAAAACATTTTCAAATGCTTATGACCTGAAGAAGAAAAATATACTCCACTCGCCGCCACCCACCGACGAAAATGATGATGAAACTAGGAAGGAAGAGCGAGAAGGTGGAACATAGAACTATGGCTTTTTAAAAAGAGTCGGTAGTTGTGCGCCTCTGTGTGTAAATCGTAATCGGTTGGTTGTCGTCATCGTCGTCGCATGTATGTATGTTGAATGAATCTCTTTTGCCTTCGCTGTGTTGTTAGTGTGTTGCATGCACTGGCTGGCTGCCTCCTCTTCTTCTTCAATGCCCTCGGCCATTGACCCTTTGAAGTGGCAATAATGAAATTAATTATTCAATAGAACAAGTCTGATAAGATTTTTGTTGTTGTTTGTCGTCGTATTTCCACATCTGGCCATTTGGGTGGATCTATCTCTATCGCTCTCTCTTACTTTTGTCATTTTATGTTAACCCACATCAATTTGGTTCTTAAGTTCTGTTTCCTTAAGTACACTTGAACTTGTTAATCGTACATGAATTCAAATCTCATGCATCTCTTCTTTTCTTTTTTGTTATTTTCAGGATCCGGCCGGAATATTTGAGCTAATTGAAGTCGTTGGCAATGGAACTTACGGACAAGTCTACAAGGTGAGTGGTACAATGTATTGATTATGGCTTGGTTGTGTCATGTCCTCTGTCAGAAGCACTACCCGCACTTAACAGTGACAAAGTGTCCTTTGTTTCCTTGTGAGTTTGTGATTGTGGTGACGTACGCCAGCTTATACCTAATGTCCTGTTCGAGGGACAACAAAAAAGCAACCGAATCGATATGTTTTCATTGTCAGCAGAGAGGAGTAGCTCTATACGGCCGATGCTGTTGGCCAAACAAAAGCAGCCAGAGGCCAAGCCTTGAAAACAGTTTAATGTAGTTGGCATGTGTGCCAAAAAAGGTTTTTTTGTTTTTGACACACCACGGTTGCAAAGCAATTTTCATATTAAATTCGGGAATGGGTATAATGCGAACTATAAGTAAGCAGGTACTTTTTTTTTTCTTTCTCTTTATATGGAATTAGGGAAGAGAAGAAGAGGAGAGACGAAAACATTTTTTTACTACTGGATGACAGTTGATTTGGGTTGAAACTTTGAACGAATCTCCCCCACTCGAATTGAGTTAAATAAAACAATACATAATTGCGTTCACCTACTTTGTTTTCGTTTTATGAAATAAAAGGTTTTTCCATTTTTCCAACAGAGATATTATGTTTGTTAGCAATAGTCTATATTATTTTAGGCTAGATTCGTTTTGGACTCTTGTGTCAAGTCGTTAGCAAGTGAGTTATAACTTAATTGTATACCTACCTACATGTGACTGAGATGTGTGAAATCAATAAACAAATGAAATTATGCTAAAGTCGTAGTTATGTTATTCCGAATAAAATTATGCAAACAAACACACCTAATTTAATAGGAAAGCAAAATCAAAGGCAACTTTGCTTTGTTTTATAACAAGGTGTGTTTGTTTGTAAAACTACTTGTTGAACAAATCACAACTCGAATTGATTTATTGTACTACCGATTGTTTTTTTTTTTTTTTTTTTCTAGACAAACCACTTGAGAACTGTCAACAGGGAGGGTATCCATTTTTTTAGGGGGTCCGTGTCTAGTCGTACGCTAAAACTATTGTTCAGGGGGAAATTAGTATTATGAACTGAACACAATTTTACCTATCTATAACATCTTAGTTAATTCTTTGGAAAAAAAAACATAAAAATAGCAAAAAATATTGATATTTTGCGGATACATGATCTACAAGCAGTAAATTGTGAATGTCACTTTCCAAACCTGTCAGTTCCAAATCCATTTAAAGGTGCACCTATTTGTGCATTGGACTTTCTTGTACTGTAATACTGTTTTCAGGAAGTACATAATAGACATTAAATTATATGCGTCGCAGTCCATATATGGGCGATATATGAGTCTTATAAAACACTGCGTTTTTAAGTGCTGAATAAAGCCTGCGTTTTACATACCTAACCTACTTCTAAATGACGAATTATTTTCAATTTTGTAAAAAAATAACCTGACACTAAAAGAAAAAATGAGTGAGCGCATGGAATTCTAATGGAATTCTACATATCCGTGAAGAACATGTAACACTTGTTGTAAAGTGACAACTCTTCTGTTAGAATGCTCTTATTGCACAATAATTGGCCGCGTTCCATCGACTGCTAAACAGAAAACACACCATGTGCTTGATTTGGGACACCTCTAGCACCAGGACATATAAATAAAAACAATGTTATAAATAAAATATGCTGTTTGTTTTCTTTATTCTCAACAAATTTGCTTGACAGTTGATCTAATAAGCATAATATATTGAGAAAAGTTTATTTTAGCAATTGAGAATTGTCAATGCACGAAGCAACTCTAAGACTATATATCCAATGCCTGTTGGATGTCTGAATTTAATTCTCACAGCAAAATTCACACAAATAATTCTACCGCCTTGTAAACGACAACAAATAATTCGTGGTAGAAAAGAATTCTACATTTTAACACCATTCTCACTCGTCCTTAACTTGTGATTTATTGGCATATATGGAAACCTTCCATTAAGTGCGCATCTAATATTTGCCAACAGCAGCTAAACTTTGTTGCTACAACCAAATGGCTTCGACTGTCGCAAAATAAAACTAAACTTCTTGGGTTGGCAGAGAAACCAAACTCCTTGAACAGAATGCGCTCTTATGCCATTAGGCAAACATTATTTCTTTATCAAAGTTGCTCAAAAGGAGCTACAGAAACAAAACAAGTCATTCGCAAGACCAATTAAATATAAATTAATAATCTCCACCGACCGACTAAACGACAAACTTTCAGCAACTCGGGCTCACTCCTTTCCGCTAAAATGTCAACCGTTCCCAGGCAAATTATGAAAGATCGCAACATAATTAATTACAAAATTAATTATCCTAAATATAGCTCCAGTATCAGCCAACAAAAAAAAAATAAATAAATGGGTGACTCTCCCTCGATGTCTGATTCAATTCAAGTTGCAAACTTTAATGTTTTTTTGTTCACAGTTAAAGCACTCAATATGCAGACGTACGTATAAAAACTTATTTTAGAGATAATAGCTGATTGCGCGATGAAGTGTTTTGGTTTGATGATCTTTGGGTATATACCGCACCGGTAATTCAACGAGTCTGCATGAGTAAGAGCGGTTAACATACAGTTCAGTTTTTATCTGGAATAAATTACGAATTGAAATTTTGCTCTTATCGTGGTTGCGCGAGCGCGCGCTCACATCGCTGCCGATGGATTTCGAAAGTTGTCTTATGAATTATATCGTTTGCTCACGAACTTGTTTATCAAGTGCGCGCAAACAAATCGAATAGGTTTATCTTTCAGGACAGAGACAGAGATGACAACGGCTCTCCGAAGGAGGACAATTAAGTGGATAATTTCGTCATTCTTATCGGATGTTGAATCATTTCCCGTTAATTAAATATTTGTCTTTTCTTAATATGAACGAATATTTTTTTTTATGAAGGTAATGCGCTCGATTTCATAAGACGACTGTTTTGGCTTGGGTTTTGATATTGCATTCCAAATACTTGTGTGGATAATTTGCCCATACATGGCGATAACAAATGTGCGCAATGGAATGTGAGTAAATGATGAATGATGATGCAATTTGCTTTTGACAAAGTCAACATAGAGATTGTAAGTGTCACGGCTAAGACAGACGTTTTAAAATTTTGCTTCAAGGTCTTTTGATAAGTTACTTATGGGCGAAGTAGCTTTGAATGGTTTTGTGGCATGAATTCATTGAAAGTTGGTTTAAAAATTCAATTTGACGTATCGTGACGTTTGATTGAAGGTGTCCTATAATGTAATAAAGAAAAAGGAAACCGTTGCGACTAATCTTTGGAGAAATTCATCAAATTCAATATGCCTAGTGTTCATTTTTTTACATTTATATATGCGTATTAGAAGGAGTTCAAATTATAAGCGCACGTCTTGTTTTATTGTCCGACTACAATTGCCGGAACATCTGTTGACAGTTTACTCTTCACGATTTTGTGAGAAAAATAGCAGAGGATGATTATTGAAGTAACTCGACACGCGGCTTTAGATTGGAAAACAAAGAATTATCGAACACACCTTAAATATAGCATAGAAAAGTTAACTGTCAAAAAGTAACCAGGGAGGTTATTTAGGAGTGTTCCAGACCGAGAAAATATCTGCCGAACCTATTTATTTTTCAATTATAGATCACGATGGTGTCAGAAATTATTTTCCTACTTACGTGGGTGGTGCCTTAGTCTTTAGATCTTTGGCTGAATGCTTCTACTCTTAGAATCACATTTGGTTAAAGTCTCCTTTATGTGTACAAATCATTAGGCAACATTTTGTTCTACTGAGTTGGATTCCAAGACTTTCTGGTCTGGAACGCTGGTTTCTAGTTGTTCTATCCTGGGCAACGATTTTGTACTTTTCTGAGAGCAGATCCAATGAAGGCAGAAGCCATTACTGGCAACAGTTTTTTGCCTCGACCTTTAGTTAAAGGACTCGACAATAGGTAAGTTCTCCAATTTTTCCATTGTGAGCCTCTGCAAATTTAAAGACGAGACTAGCATTTGATAAAAGTAAGGCCTAAAGTCCCTTACTACCCCAAACCCAAAGTTTTCATGTGTCACGTTTCGTTTTAATGAGGTCCGACCGATAGGACAAAATGTACAACGGGGGACTCATACCAGACACAGAAATCATTGGATACTCTGCTAATCGATTCCTTTGTTCGTTATGATTTTTCATATGGGACTTAATTTGTATCGTAATCTATCGGAATGTCATCGTTCACAATTGCGATAAGTCGTTCATTTGATTAGCCCCTTCGCTGCGGTGCTGTTCTGTTCTGTTCAGTTGTGCAAACTCTACGTCCAAGTGGTGTTTATTTTCATTTCCTACTGTTTGTTGTGATCGCGTCGCTTATCTTATCTCACTCTGTCTCTCTGAACGTATATAGTGGAAACGAATTCTATTCTGGGAGGAAGTACGTACATCCATCAGTGACAGAGGGCGACTCCAAAAGTTATTTGCGCACACTTATACGTTTTGTGCAAGTCTAGCATTTTCAGTTTCAGTAACTAAATCCCGTGCTTTATTGATTTTGGAAAGCAACAAACAAACTTTGTCAGCAAGTATGCGGGGTTGGGCTCGCGTCAGAAATATATGTACATCATCTGTCGCAATGATCAAAGAGGCTGACCAGTTAATATCGAAACGTGGTACTTGACGATTTGGCATTTAAAGATTGGTTGCCCTCAAGCAATTGTTATTTCAATGTGTCAATTGTAAATTTCATAACCTTAGAAGACAGTTGATGTCGCTTGTCAGCTGTATAAGCGTCACATAATGTATGCAAACACCTCAGATTCGTGTTGGCGTCAACAGACAATTCCATTGCCATCCTCAGTGAATAAATTTGCTTTAATATTTTCCAAATGTTAAACACAATGTCATCTGACTTATTCACCTAAATGTCAGTCATTATAATCTAAGAATGAGAATACATTAGGCATGAGAAACGTAGTCAAAACGGTATAATCAATTATGCATATGCAACTACAGAAATCTGCCCAAATATGGTCTGGTCGATATGATCACATATATAGACATCAATGGTTGACAAAATAAAACCGGAACAAGTTGATCTACTCGTATAGTTGTTTATTTGTTGTTGGCTTAGTGATTATGATTGATGTAAGGAATTCATTCGGCTTATTGCATGCATGCGCGCACATTTACGAAGAACAAAGTTGACGGACGACGTATCGAGGTTTCATTTAAAAGGCGAGGGAAATATTTTTTTATTTCGCTTACCGAATACCAGATCCTTACAGACCGAACTAACTCAAACTTAGTCAATTTTGACAAATATCAATTGCAGGGCTGTAAAAGAGGTGCGCGCACATTTTTGGGTGCGGTTTTCTTTCAACGTTGTACGCAGTCGAAAGGGAGTTGCATAATCGCAATATTTACGTTGGTGTTGTTCCGACGTTTAATATTAGCACACATGTAAAAATCGAATTGATAGATTTTGGGCACGGCAGGTCCTATCGGATCTTTGTCAGTTGTTCTCCATGGAAATTCAAACTTCTCCGGCGAACACACTGTCACTTTACACTGTTAGAGAAAGCATTTCACTTGTCTTATGTCACCTGTCAAAAATCACAAATCCGACGTGATAAAACTTCTAACATTTTTTTCCTGTTTCCCCTTGAAGAGACATTTGTTTTTCTTATGTCTAACTTACATTTCTTTTCGCCGTCACTAGTTCCTTCCATCGTGTCCAACCCGAAGTCGTTGACTTTTCACACTTTCGGGCACATTCAAGAATCTTTTTATCTTAAGTCGACTAGATTGGTCTGGTCTGTCAACTTAGTACTCAGTCACGAATTTCCTGAGCAGATTCGTCGGCCACCCTTCCATAAACGTCAACTTAAACAGCTGCTCATATGACCGATTTCAGCCAATTTAAACCGAGATGCATCTAGTCAGACAGCTGTCAGACTTACTAAGCCAGATACTTGAACGTCCACATTGCTGCATTCGAGTGGCGCTGTCAGAATCCCCGCAGCAGACGAATACAAATACGTCTGTACCTAAAATGTAAACCCATTAAGCTGGTTAGCACCTTGCTTCAAAATTGCAGCGTCAAATAGTCACGTAAGTCGTCAAATACTTACTCATACCCTTCCCAGTGTAGTATCTTGTTTACTCGAAATACATACCACACGCACCAAACTGAAATGAGTAACCAAAGTGCAAACATTCTTCGCTTCCAGCTCAGGCTACAAATCACACAAATTCCATCTTTAAGAAACAGATTCACCAATTTCAAGAAACACAAACTGATTCAAATGCAGCACAATAAATAAACTGCATGTGCGTCAGCGTTGCCACTTTGACACCGTTAATCATTAACAGCAGATTTAAAGATGGAACCTCGTCGTTTGTATACTTTCACCACCATTCCGGGAAGTAATTTGTCCCAGAAACGACGAAAACCAAAAGTAAAACAACAACAAGAAATCCCACCTATGACTGTTAATCCTCTGGCTTTCAGCTTCAAGTCGAGCTTAAGATCCCAATATGATGTGATCGAATCCGGCAAGACCGTTCGTTGTCGTCGTCGTCGGTATCTCGGTATAGCTACCTGTGTGCAGAATACCCACTCACCCGGTGAGTAATAAAAATTCTCTTTTATAGAGCTCGCTTTACGAGTTGAGCGGAACACAGCCAGCATCGCGAATTGTCGCCATCGCAGCCGCGTTGTTGTTTTTATTTTGAGCAAACTTCAACCGGTTTGCCTGGGTCTTATCAGGGAATTTTTATGCACTTATTCATAAATTATTTTTTATTTACCATTAAGGCATGAGTAAACTCGTTTTGAATTCAACGACAACGGCGACGCCGAAGAGGAAAACCTATTTTTATTTTTATCTCTGTTTCGGATTTTTGTACATATTGCAGCCCGAACGCAAATCATTTGCCAATCACCTTGAAATGGTTAAACGAAAAAAAAAAAAACAAAAAAAAACAAATCTAATCCTCGTTAGAAATTCATCACACGTACGCTGGGGTACACACATACCTGCAGCTTGTTGTATAAATGCTGTCGGCTAAAGGCTGTTTTCGTCGGCAGCAAACAACCAAACGAACAAACGGTGGGCCGCTCGCCGTGCCGGTGGCAATGTAAATTTTAAGACAGACATTGAACCTAATCGCTTCAGATACTTGTAACCATCTGTTGTTTTGTGGGTTTTCTTTGTTTGTGGGAATGTTAATCGCATTCTTTTTTTTTTTTTTTTCAAAATTTGGAACAAGTGTTTAGCATAAGATTTTTAATCACACGACAAGTGAATCACTTGTCGAGGAGCAACATCATGTATACGTTTGACAAATCGGGTCAAGTGGCTTTAGGGAATCAAGAGCAATCTGCTGGTGCTGCTAGCTGGCTGGTTCTTATATAAGCTTTAAATCACACCTCCGCGTTCAATGACCACTTGTCGAGATGAATCATAATGCGCGCTCGGCGGTGGTGACTGTAAATGTGGAGGGATTTGGACGTCAAACTTGCGCTACGTGTAAACAATTTCTATACCTAAACGCTGGATATACTTGATTTGTCGTTAATTTTTTAAATATTTATTCTTATCGCACTTTATGGTAATCCAACTGTCGTAAAAATGCTTATTTGTCATATCCTAAAACTAAAGTTAAATGACAAATGGCATTTCTGGGAAATAGCGATGTGGTTTTTTCGAGCTAGAAGGTCTTTTTTAAAGGGTGTGAATCACTGTAGTTGCTTATCAGAATTATATTGAATTGGAAATAAGCGTAGACGGAGGAAGCGGTTAATTGATTGAAAAGTTATTTTGGTGATGGGTATCTCTGTGAGTAATGGACGCTTCCAGCTCATCTTTTTGTGTTGCCAAAGCAAACTGCAACCGTGGTGCCCTCTGAAGTTCTTTTTTTTTATGAACCCTTGTGCGCTCTGATGATTAGTAATCTTACTTTAGAAATATGTTCTCAGGTTTCTGATATTTTCTGATATTTGAACTAGCAAATCCGTCACGTTTAGGAAATGAAAATCGTTTTGGAACTGTTCGTCATTGGTTTGGTTACATTTTGCTTCAGGCAATTTGTTAAAAAACGCGTTTTTCCATTCAGTTTCGTGTTCAATTCAGTTCAGTTTATGGCATTCTGATCGAGAAAAACTTGTTGGAAACGAGTTTTCGCAAAAAATAGAACACATAACTTGAAGTTTGTGAAATTTGAATGAGCACGCCTTCATCCAAGCATGAGAGTATACAAATGCACATTGTTACTTTGACAATTTGCATGAGAAAACCAATCGGCCATTTTGTACACCTAGATTTTGTTATGACCTTAAGTCTTTTAGTTGGTGTTTCTCTCTATGTTTTTAAAAATGGAGTTCTTTTCGGATGCAATTTACTTATTTTAATGAAGACACCTTTTTCTAACCCAAGCGTTATTAAATAAAATTATCTAAATCAAATACAACAGATAACAAATTGAGTCGAAGAGAGTGATATTGGGTAGATGGGCGAAAGTTGGCGGTGTATTTTAAGTAATGTGGCTTTCACAGTTAGAGTTATCGCTTTGACCTTGACTAGAACATTTCCCATTTTTCAACTCGTAGTTATTGTCAACAATTGGCCCAGAACTGTTAAGAACAGTGAAAAAAAAACTGGTTCGCCAAGCTTTCTTGGTTATAATTCTGACTCTGTTTGCTCCTGATTGTTACACCATTAACTGGTGTAACGAGGAATAGAAGCAAGAAAGTTATTTCTGATGTTGTTAACAAAACAATAATAAAGAATTCAAGTTTTCTAAAGTATCTTGTAAATTAAAAAAAAAACAAAACAAATCATAGATAAGGCCTCGCTTATAGCCAGTAAGCTAGAATAATGTAAATGCTAGTTTTGAATTAGATTTAATCGTTTTTGTTCAGTATGTAAGTTTAATTAAAGATTTTAATAGAAATGAATTTAAAATGTTATTTCAAGCAGTTAACAAAGTATTTTCCCATTTAGACAACAGTCAACAAGTGCATGCCAAAAGAAGTAGAGGGCACTTCCATCTGCAGTCAATTAATATTAGTTCCTCCTTATCTACGGCAACGCCATCTATGAATGAGACAACAATTTGAAAGAAAATGTATTTTACGTTAACCAACTTTTATTAAAAACGAGCGCAAGAAGCTCTCCAAGTAGTTTACACACTGATTGAATAGTAATAGTGACATAAATATGTAAGAGTAAAACGATCAAAACCTCTTTGAAACACTTTGAACTTAAGGCTAGCTTTGTAACTAATCATTAGCTACACCTTAAAATAAAACTGTTTATGGACATAAGTATACAGATGTCATTAAAGACGACCGTCAAGTTGATAAAAAAAAAAACAAATCCATAAACTGACATCACACAAACATCCAATCAATTGCGGTTATGCTTTGCCATTAGTTTATCCGATTTGTAAATAAATAGCCATCTTGCAAAAGACATCCACCGCGCGCAAACAATGTCTAACAATACCCAAAACCAATAAACTGAGCTGCACCCTTGAATACGATTTTTTAATAATATTTATAAAAGAAAAAAAAAACACCGAAATAAATGATTAAAATGCAAACACGCCATCCAGCTGTCACTTGCCTTTAACGAACACTTCCACCAACTACTGTGTGTTTTGCGTTTATCTATCAAAAACGGAAGACATAAACTAAACACTAAAAACGTTCTAGGAAGTAATCAAAGTAATGGAAGAAGAAAATCGTTTTAATACAAAATATGTATTTTTGGCCATGAGAACCCATTAAACGTCACCCAAACAGTTATCTCGCATCGTATGGCGCGCATACAAATAGACATTGTTTGAAACAAAAGAATGTATCGAGTAAAAGTTGGAATGCTCCTACATTCACATTCCAAGTTGAGT
This sequence comes from Cheilosia grossa, assembly GCA_963082955.1. Lineage (NCBI taxonomy): Eukaryota > Metazoa > Arthropoda > Insecta > Diptera > Syrphidae > Cheilosia > Cheilosia grossa. The sequence continues at coordinate 8,659,502 of OY720146.1, forward strand.
CACTGTTTGCGGTGATGCTTCAATGACACAATTGGACAAACCGAATCAAATCACCTCTAGAGACGGGACATGTACATCAGATCATGGCGAATGATTGTCGTGCCAGTTGCCAGTGCCAGTGCCAGTGCCACTGCCAATTTGAGCGACGCTTTCCGTGTGATATTATATTTTCTCTGTGCAATGGGATGTAATGACAATCTGTGCGCCACCGCTTGCCGATCGTGTGGCGCTTCTGGGGTAATTGAGGCAGGTCACCACCACAGACAGATGCCGCCACCGCCGTCAAACATCAATTGCTATTCTACAAGTGAATTTTCATGACCATTTAACAACAACGTCGACGTCGACGACGACGCCGATAAATGTCTCCCCTCTTGTTATTTTTTACCGACAGCGCCCTCTCTCTGACTGTGTCTGGTTGCCATTTGTTTTCGATAATTTCGGGGGAAAATTTATATAGGGTGCTCGGGATTAGAGAATGCATTTTTGTGTATTTTACCATTTCGAGGGAAAGAAAAAAGAATCGTTTCCGCTACAAATTGAAATGAATTTGTTTTTCCGATTTCCCTAAATTGCCGTGTAATTTGTTAAACGAAAGCGTGCCACATATTGGCGTTGGCGGAGGCGTTTCTCCACAACAACCAGAATTTTGTTTAACAAAATTTTATGATGACAACGATGGCATTAATGGTTTTGTAAAGATTTGGTGGGGAAACTTTTGTTTATGTATTTCGTTGTTGTTTGGATAATGATGCATTTAATATGATTGGCTTGAGTGGCATGTAATCCAGATAATAAGGGGTCACACTCGGATTTGAACGATATGCGCCGATTAAATCATTTGTCACACGTCGTATTTATCAAGTGACCGACTTAAAGAGACTATGCATGTCTTATCGGATATTATTGGTGTGTTGTCATAGATTACTATCAGGCAATAAATCGTGGAAAGCATATATTTACGGGGTGCAATAAATTCGCCGATGTGAACTATCCGTAACTTTTGCAAATGACAATTAGAATGCCGGTTTGTTTGGTGACGGTTATGGCAAAGGCAGCAATGCGGTGTTGGGTTTTTGAACGTTCTTTTTGTACCAATAATTGAGGTTTCAAATGGAATTTTAGTTATTCGCCGCGTTTAACTGACAGCTAGCAAGTAATGCGCTAAATTGAGAAGTAACCCTCATTATAGCGGCAGCAAAAATATAATACTTGGTTTTGTTTACGCTTCTCTTTCACACTTTCGGTTTTCCACATTTTTTGAATTTTCCTAATTCTGTCTTGACTTTTAATTTTTTTATCGCTGCATATCTACCAATGACGTTTGAATTTTATAAGAAATCGAGAAATTTCAAAACTCAAATGACTATTGCGAGCAGTTTATTGAACGCGGCCATTTTAAAGAAAGTCATGTGCATGTGTCAGACGTGAAATGTGAATTGTGTTTGTTTCGTTCGAATTTATTCAACAAAATGTAGAAAGAACTTAAGAACACTTTCCCCACCATAAAACAAGTCGTATGACTTTCCATAATAATTTGTATTATGTGATGTATCAAATCAACTGACAGATCAGAGCGTTTTCTTGGCTTGACTTCTAGGACTTACTATTTGAAATCGTTCGAAAGATCGGAAATGTTTACATGAAATCGCAGAAGTTAGGGGCCCAAATCATAGAATCCGTCGGGTCCGTTGCGGCAACGTTTTTAACTGACAGATGTATAGAATAGCAACGCATAATGCCGGATGCGACGGTTAAAGTAGATTTACTTTCTATTTTCGCATCCTATAATTGTTAAATCCGTTGACAGTTTTCACAAATTGAGAGCAAACAGATTCATTGGCGGGGATATTGAGAGTAACTGTCATGGTCGATAAAGCACATTCATTGGTCGAAACTTTGAACCGATGATGACAGTTTAATCACATTCTGCAAATGTGTCTGCGACGGACTTTAGGAAACTGTTCCTTCTAGTGAATGCGTTAAAGTTGACGGTTCCATTGAGACACGACGGAGTTTATGGATTGGGCCCTTGGTGCATCTACACAATTTTAACTTAACTTCGAAAATGGAATAGCAGCATTTCTAATGTCAAAAAAGTCGTCAGCTCGTTTCCTTGAGGGGTGATAAAAACTGTGAATGTGTCCAGACCATTGGATTTAAGTTTTGTCACAGGTCCATAGACATGAAGCAATATGACCTTTTATAGTGTAAATTAGACTTTGTTTTGAACTTTACCCTCAAAATCACTCCAAAATATAATTTTTCGTCATTCGAGGAAGCGTTGCAGAATTTGGTTGGTTGCATACCTAAATATGGGATATGACATGTACGTCGACCAAAAAACGTGTCACAAGTGTCACAAGTTTTCTTTATAAATCAGAGGATCTTTGAATTGCATTCGAAACCAGTTGTTCCTTGAGCAAGATCGTTCTCCTATGAGGGGCATAAAAGACTGTTTATTCACCTCGTCTTACTTAAGACACTGTTTCGCTGTTCGGATTATAATTGTTGGTCGAAATTTCCTGGGTGCAAAACGCAATTAAAACAAAATATTGTGGTAGTTCAAATTACAACAGGAAGTTGAGTTTTATTAGAAAAAAAAAACAGACAGAGAGAAAGAAAGAATGAGAGGAAAGACGTTTTAACATGTAAAAAGTGTGGCGGCAATCGACCACTTAAGCTGATAACACATCGTCGAATAGACACAGTCAGCCCTCTAGATGTAAACCGAATATAAACTCACCAAGCCTATTCTTGTCCCGTTTCGACCTTGACCGCGTCAGGGTGTTAATGTATGGGTCACTTCAACACAAAACCGGATTTGCCTTCACTCATATTACAATTACCAACAATAGCGCCGAAGTGTTGCTTTATATCCCTGACTTCCCACACGGATCCCGTGCTAATCTAATCTCTCGATCGCAATTCAAATTCAAACGCTGCTGTGAAGGAGTGCCGCGGAGGGTGAGAAATCGGTTGGCATTGTAAAATAAGCTTTACCAAGATGCGCAACGTGCATGACTATTGCTAGTTTGTTTCAAAAATCAATTTCTCCTTATATTATTATGGCCTATACCGCTGCTGCTGCTTGGGAGACTCCACCCATTGTGTGAGTTGAAATAATAATTCTAAATGTGTTGCATGCTAGTGCCGAGTTAAAAAAACTTCATTTAGGTCGTTTTTGCTTTCTGTGTTGCCTGGCGAATTTGTAATGCGCGAACTTTCCTTGTGCACAATGTCAAACTGCGATACACATTTGTACTGTATGTAGTTCGGGTGCACGCGTACAACGTAACGATTGTCGGCAAATTTGTTCACCTCAAGGCTAAATTTCTCAATTTCTCACTTTAATTTGAGTCAATTAATTAAAACTGTTACAGTTGTTAGCTATAATGTTCTATATGCAATTTAGTGAGAGATTCGGTTCTTTGTGTAGATGTACGCAGCACAAGCTCATGCTCATCGTCATCAGTCTCCCAATTTAAGTTACATAAGTGGCAATTTCAACATGGAGAGTACCTGTAGTCGTTGTCGTACCCAGTTTACTTTTAGCAAAAGTACTCATTTCACAGTAGTAGTTGGAGGAGGGTAGGATGGCGTCTGGCGCTGCATCACTCAACGTGATTGTGCGCATACGGTGTGGGGTGACCCGGGCAAGGCGTTAATTAACATATCTACGACAGAAATGGAATTTTTTCACTCTGTGGAAGAAAATTCCTTTATAAACAATGAAATGACGAAAATGGTGTCGAACTTGTTGCCAAAGTGAACGAGGCAGAGGAGGCAGCGCAGCGACGACAACGACTACCAGGTGAATTAATTTTGTAATGAAAGCAGTAGCGCAGCAGCGGCAGCAAAACTCATTATGCGCCTTTCCAGTTGTTTACTTTTTGGAGCGCCTCGTTTGTGGAAAGAGATATTTTTTTTTTTTTCACATGTGCAACAACAGGACTACATTTATGTAAGCAGAGACTGGCTGCATACATGCACACGGAGGTGTTTATTTATTTTGTTCTGTGATCATTTGAAGGGTATAAATAATTTATTTTTGGAAGCAGATTCTATTTGAATTTTACAGTTTTCCATGAGCTATTTAAGTACCTATATAAATGGGCAATTGATGCTTTTAGAACAGTTGAAGGAGAACTTACGACAAGGAAAATATTACTATACAGTTTGAATGGGTGTCGAAGGCCAGTTAGGGGTCAGTCCAGGGTGTAACTGATAGACTTCTAGACTCATTAGTCATCACAAAATGTTGCTCGCAAACTCTTTACTCCAGTGCTGATTTTGCGAGCAACATACTGTTCAGACTCCACAAATGCTAGGAAATCCGACAATATATAGTTGGCGCAACAGGTCTGTAGAGACCCAAGGCCTAGCTTCTCACAACCATTCGTTTTGTGTGAGTTTAATTTTTGGAACGAATGGAAGGGATCTACAATTTTATGCCGATTCCAAACGGCTAATTGAGAAACTCTTAAGACAGTTATACTCTCGGATGTTTGTCAGACGTTCGCGAGAGGCGGCGCAGTGGAAAAAACCCTAAGTTGGAATTTAGTTTTTTTTTTGCGGGATTCGAACCTGAGACCCCTCGCTTAGTAGTCCAACACACTAACCACTAAGCCACATTGCAGAAAATATTTTTGAATGAACATTCAAATATGCTGTCATGACATATTTGATTGTGAAAAAAATTAGCCAAAAGAATGGAGACTTTCAAAACTCTGTCTAACTGGAAGCAGTCATCGTTTGTCTGAATTTTCGTTGGCCTAAGTTGGTCAAGTGGACAGTTTTTATAACGAAAGGTTGTCCTGAGCACTGAGTTTACTTTTCGACTTTAAAAAAATCACGTTAGCAACCAATTTAGTGTTTACGTTCAGGGGAAATTGTAGTCCAGACAAAACTCGACTTAATGTTCGACTTAAGACAACAAGCGCATAATTTTCGATAGCTTTCTGATTTCACCTGTCTAATGTCTGCAGAAAATATACCTATATGAATGTCGTGAAGCAAACATTTTTTCAGTTACTACGTCACTTGCTGAGTGACGCAATTTTTTAGTACAAACTGCGCCATCAACATTATTTGACAGGCATTTGTGTTTCTTGGTACGTACATGACAAAGACCTCCGCACACGTCCTATACTAGAGCCTTGTTTGGCTTCTTGGGGGTATGGTTGTCTTGAAAACGTATTTTGTCTGAGATCTCCTTATAAGCTCTGGAATTTTCTCTTTTATACAGGGTCTGGTCTGTGCCCGAATTCTCAGAAGATTCGTATACCAATTCATAGAATGTTTTCAAAAAGTACCCTACCTACTAACCACAATCACAATGCAGTTCAATTTATCATTGTAACAACTTCCCACGCTATTTGCTCAATGCAAGCTTAAGAATCGCAGTTCCATAAAATTTAAATCAACTTGAGTGCGCATACCCAGCTCTGAACTGCAAAAAGGAAATCACACATTATGTTACTATACTGCACAAGTGCACAGCGTAAATTGTGCGGACTTTGTTTACGAACCACATCTACGCGCGTTGGCCACTAATGCAGAACAGAAACTAACTTCTTACCCCCGTATCAGTATCAACATTCAAAAGTCCGAAGCTATTTGCTTTGCATAAGAAAACGCGAACAAAAAATACAATTGCACTCATAAACAAAGCTGTTTAAATTCGAAATTGCATCCTATTAGAGCAACTTTTGAGTTTCTCAATCGGAATGAAGCGGAAGTTTTCTCCTCTGCCAGTGGTGGCAACATGCCAAGAACATTAGTGTAAAACATCAAAATCAATTAATGAGATTATGGCTACGCCAACAAGACGTTAAACATTTTTATGATGTCAGTGGACTGCCTTTGGAATGGTGCTAATTGAATTGGGTTCTAATAGGTAGTTGATAACAAGTGGTCTGGTTTTCTTTACACATTTTCTTACTAATCCGCAGTGAGAGTCTTTAGAATTGGAACGTACTTTAGTATTTATGCTGGAACCCTTTTGTTTAAAAGGGATAATATCATGGTTGCATAATGTTTGGGCAGAGGTCACCGTTCCATCTGGGATTAGGTGACCAACAAGTAGAGTACATAAATTATAAATATGCGGGCTACAAAGCATAAGACAGCTGCACAGAAACTGCATCAATGTTTGCAGCCCCCATACAAGAATTTAGCTCGTCTTTAGTAGCATTTTCTGCTGCTTTTGTTGTTATATTCGCATCTAGATGTAACACTGGCACAACAACACAAACAGAGACTGTCCATGAAAAGTTGTTGGATAACAGTAGCGTCATCTATTTATCTAGACTGATCGTTGCCAGTAAAGGCGCTGTCCTTTATTTGGTAGCTAAGCAACATTGATTATTAACGACAATTAATGCGGTTTCTCTAGCAGAAACTAAATTTTCATTGTTAAACTGCTGATTAGCATCGGATATGTTAGTACAGGCTGAATGTTTTAATGCTTACCATGCCGACGGAATATGTTACTTTTTGGCTCAAACAATACTTTTGAATGAAGTTCTAGCGATTTAGAGATGTAATTAACTTCTCCAGTACACTGGAGAGCCAGGTCTCACAAGCGTGGATCAGACTGGATCTAAAGATCAACGTTGGATCTAAAGATCAACACCACTGATGACCATGATGAGTGTCTGAGTGTGGACACGGCAAGTTAGTGATGAATTGATTTTCTGAGAAATTGTCATCCTCTATTCACAAACAGTTCAGAATGTTTTTATCATCGTATTCCAAGAATTCTTTCGAAAAGTTCCTCTGTCGCATTGTTGTAATTCAGGGAACGCCAGCCTCAAATGATGAAAGCCATTTCATCTCACCGGGGGATGGAATTTTCCTCCTTATTCGCGCGCTTGACAAAAATGACTCAATCTTTACATTAATGTGTTCGAATCTGCACTCGATTTACTAAACAAGTTCTATTCCTCCTTTCAGGGACGACACACAAAGACTGGACAATTGGCTGCCATTAAGGTGATGGACGTTACCGAAGACGAGGAGGAGGAAATCAAATTGGAAATCAATGTATTAAAGAAATACTCAAATCATCGCAATATCGCCACATACTATGGGGCGTTCATAAAGAAATCCCCACCCGGCAAGGATGACCAGCTGTGGCTGGTGATGGAGTATTGTGGTGCTGGCTCTGTCACCGATTTGGTTAAATCGACAAAAGGACAGAGTCTCAAGGAGGAATGGATTGCATATATTTGCCGCGAGATCTTGCGCGGTCTCAGCTACTTGCATTCGAATAAGGTTATCCATCGTGACATCAAGGGACAAAATGTACTACTAACAGACAATGCCGAGGTGAAGCTGGTCGATTTCGGTGTATCAGCACAACTGGATCGAACGATAGGCAGACGGAACACATTTATTGGTAAGTTAAATCGCTGTAACTGATTTATGAACGGTTGTCTACATTCTGTTTTCTTTTTTAGGTACTCCCTATTGGATGGCACCGGAGGTCATTGCATGTGATGAGAATCCAGAAGCAACATATGACAACCGATCAGATCTCTGGTCGCTGGGTATCACAGCATTGGAAATGGCCGAATCACAACCACCACTATGTGACTTGCATCCAATGAGAGCATTGTTCTTGATTCCACGTAACTCACCGCCGCGACTCAAATCGAAGAAATGGGCAAAGAAATTTCACGGATTTATTGACACGGTTCTTGGTAAGTTGCTTACAATTTAGAAGCTTTCTAATCTCATGCCTGTTTAATTGCTTTCAGTGAAAGACTATCATCAGAGGCCTTACACAGATCAGCTCTTAAAGCACGCATTCATCAAAGATCAGCCGACTGATCGACAGGTTCGAATACAACTAAAGGATCACATTGATCGCTGTAAGAAACGAAAGCAAGAGAAGGAACGCGAGGACTATCGATATTCTGGCTCGGACAACGATGAGGAAGAACCACAGATTGCCGGTGAGCCAAGTTCCATTATCCAGGCGCCAGGTGGCGACACGTTGCGTCGTAACTTCCAACAAATCCAAGAGGGACGAGTGGGTGCGAATGAGCCACAACCACAGCCACAGGCTAATCGAAATCAGAAACCACAATCTGTAAGCCAGTCAGATGCAATTCTGTCGATTCTCGATGATATTCACTCTTTCCAGCGCGATCAACGACAACAGATCGAAGAGCCGGGTCCACCGTCACGACCGGCATTGCCACAGCGGCTGATAGTCGTTCCAGATCCCCCACAGCATGCCAATCGTCCCCTGCCGCCAACTCCGAAAGGATCTGGCTCATCGCCGCAATCACAGCAACAGACACCGCAACAACAGCAACGCAACTCGCAGAATATCTTCAAGCCAATGGTACGTAAGACGACGGCGACGCACACCGTCTGCCTGTTGTCTCGATTTGATGTTACTTATGTTAAATATAATTCCCCCCGCTTTACCTATATTCAAAATCCTCATCTGTATTTTATTGTTTTCTTTGTTTTTTAATTTGTTGTTCTCTTTTTATTTTCATGTTAAAAACTTGTTTGTTGCTGTTTTGCAAACACGTAAATCAAAATTCTACTTCTACTCTTCTATATTCTCTACCTAACTGTCCAACTGTTATACGCTATTTTTGTATATTTGAACTGTTCTTGTGTATACGTGCGGTGGCGAATGAAACAAAATCTTATCTGTCTCACGTTAATTTTCTTAATTTTGTTTGAAATTAAAAAAAAATAATAATAACTACATACCACTACAACACACACATTGAACGAACAAAATAAATACCATTAAAATGGAAAACCAACACCAAATCGAAATGAAAATTTGAATGAATTTTGAAAACAAACAAAAAATACACAAATCCAGCTTCCACCGAGGAGACCTGAGGTATGTTGTTATTGAGAATCTTTGTTTTTTTTTTTGCGTGCTTTTTGTGTTTTATTGTTAAATTACTTTTTTGGTATTCTCATAATTGCTTTGAATGAATTTTGAACTCAAGCGCATCTTTTTTTGCGCACGTATGGAACGCTACAGCCAAGTAAATGCATTCTTTGTGTAGCATCATCAATGTTTTGTTTGACTTGGGTGGCGAAGCTAGTTTTGGCTTTAAAGTCAAACGGAGAATTAGGTCAGCAAAATAAGCAAGCTGATCAAGCGGACAGAAATATTGAATATCACATTTGGGTGGTATCTTCTCTTTATATTCATTTTATGTTTGTACTGAAAAGATGTAGCAATTTGTATGGCAAAGTACTTGCTTCAATCACCACATCTCCTACACTGGTAGCTCTCCTAAACAGTGCAAGAGAAAAATTCCTAGAGCAAGCGAGCAGTTTAGCTTGATTGTCCCCTATGTCTATAACACAAATAGGACCCGTCAACTTATTTAACGGAGCCCGTTCTGAGGCTCTGAAAAATCGCAGCAATCATCCCAGAATGGAGTGCTACCACAAGTCAAATGGTCTACAAACCAGGCATTCTCTTTAAAACTCCGCAGTTGGAAAAAGCCACAAGACTTACCTCCGTTAATGCTTGGACCTTTGTGTCTGTCTGTACCGCAGTTAATGTTTTTGTATTGAGATGAAACAAATAATCACACTAAATATTATGTAGATCACAATATGCAATTTTGTATGGAAAACGTCGGCCTGGACACTAAAAATGATTATAAGCGGATTGTGTTGGGGTTTTTGCTTCATGTAACCGTGGTTCAATTTAGTGCTTTCTCGACAAACAACTTGCTTTCCAGACCAATGTTAACTTTAAGTTGCAGACAACCTAATCACACAGCCATTGCTCGTGAAAGTCCAAATTAGAGTCCTGTTGCGGCCTTTGCTGCTAAAAATATCGATCAAAGCTTGGTTCGATTCAAGGAATTGATGATGATTTCTCGCAACAGCATGCATACTGGTTTTCGCTTGCAATTACATTCAGATCCACATCAAACTAAAAACCATACCTCCAGCATCTTAACCAAGGAAAAAATTACTTTATTGCATGAAACAAATTTTGTTTTATTTCTATGCTTATTATACCTAAAAATCATTATAAAAAAAAAAAAACAATCCGCAAGCACGCTTCTAAGCAATTCGCACTTCTGTAATCGAAGAAAAAAAAATACAACAGCTTTTGTGTGTGGATGTATTTTAACAACTAAATTATATTTAAAATTAAATTTCCAAAAAAAATATCAAACATTTTGAAAAGAACCAAAAATGATTAAGAAATTATGTTTCATGTGATTTTTGTCACATTCACACTGTATTGCTCTCTTCCACCAAACCACACTACCACTACACCAACCAACCATATCACAACCACCAAATACCTACCACCATCTCGCAAAACGATCCCCAAAAAAAAAAAAAAAAAACAATCACCATCTAGGATTTGGACATGTTAGCAGCACAATTAAATGAATTGGGCGTCTCTCAACAGTCACAGCAAATGGTCGGCGGACAACAACCTCAACCCGAAGCACCGCCAAGAAATAATCGTCAATCTTCGGCTTCCGTGACATCATCGTCGTCTTCATCGTCACAATTGAAACCAGCACCGGCTCCACCAATTGTGAATAATCATCATGTACAGCCCGTGAATCCACTGGATCCGATCGATAGTAGCGATTCGGATAGTGAGCCCGAGGAACCAAACGAACGTGGACGTAACGATGGTACATTGTTGGCAAGTGATCCACCCAAACCGCTGTAAGTAGAACTTCTAACTTACATACATTTTGTCTTTTTACCTCTCTGTGTGCGTTCACATTAGCAATCATTTGTATATTCTGTTCTAGAGCTTGATTTTTGTCCTTTCCTTTTGGAGATCTATTGAGGAAATGTCGTTGTTCTGAGTTATTTAGCAGACCTGGGTATGTTTCTAAGAGAAAGTAAAGTATAATCCTCAGGACGCAGTTTCTACAACTACATTCTCTGACAGTCCTAGTAGGTATTCATTCAAATAAGCGCTATGGAAAAAGTGCAGTAAATCTTGAGACTTATTTGGTAGTAGCTCACTGCTAAAAGTCGGCATCCTGCTCGCGAAAGGCGTTTAGGCTTGCGGTCCGTTTCTAAAGTGAAACTTGTTATGGCTTGTTGGCCAGTAATTCAGACACATTCTACTTTGACAGGCAACCGAGTACCGGCGTGGATAGTTTCAAAAGTCAAATTTTGACTAACAAAAATTAAGTATTACAGAAAGCGTTTGATTAACATTTACATAAACAGTTTGCCCTGTTTACCTGTTTATGGCCTGAGTATAATAGCAACACTGGCTGTTGAAGTGTCTATTGTGTTTTGATACAATTGTCTTCCAAATTCGACCACTCCAACACAAAGATCAAGATAAAAGAGCATTCAATTTATAGACTCTCACAACCGCCTTTGGCTGTAATTCTTTTGACTCATATGCGTAGCGGCTGAAACAATTTCAATAGATCTCCAAATAGTGAACAATAACATTATTCTTCCGCCTGTAGCAAGCAAAAGCGATTAAATCATTTTTACCCACTAACTCATGTTTCGTAAATCTAACACAAATATCTCATTTCCATTTCTTTCTCTCTCCTAATTTCCATTCTCTTTTGGTTTTACATTTTTATGAAAAAAAAAAAAAAAAAAAACAATTCCCCCGTCGTTCCAACTTCAATTTCATTATACAACTCGATCATTCCATTCCACACACACCACGTTATCATTTGCTTTTGGCTCGTTTGTTTTTCTCTGTGTTTTTTGGTTCGGGAACTTTTCCCGCGTTCTTTTGTGTTCTTTCGATTCTGTTAGTCCTGAATTTTCATATAGGCCCGGCCTTGGACCTGTCTCAGAGGATACAACCACCAGTCCCCCAGCATCCCATGGTACCGGTGGTCCACCCAATCGTCCGCTGCCCCCCACGCCCGATGACGACGATCAAGCTGGCGATCGCACTCTAATCATGAAGAGGGTAAGTATCTTGAATCGATATCCAGTCGTTTCATTTTCAGTTCTACTACACTTTGATTTGTTGTGATTTACACCGACAAAAAAGGAAACAAAAAAAGACAATAATTCGTAAACGAAAAATTGGTGATTTTTTTTATCATTTATAATTCTTTCACACTATTATAATATGTATAGTATTTTTGACACTGAAAATCTTGTGATTGAATTTTAGTTTTAGAAAGCATTTAATTTTGCGCAATTAAAAAGAGGGATAAGGACTTACATTTTGTTTTTAATTAATCTCAGCTATTTGTACAAGCAATAAATTAAAAAAAAAAAACAGCATTATAGATATTAACTCTGTACAATTTTTTTAAAGAAAATAATGCAAAGTGAACTGTTGTGTGTGTCGTCTGGCTGTGGGAGCACAGACAAGTGTATTTAGTTTAATTCCAACGTGCATATAGTATAAATATTTGCATATATAAATATATTTACAAGTGGTTGTGGTTCTTTTAGAAATTATCAAATATTGCGAGAAGGACAATAATCATGACTATATCGAGAAAGCGAGCAAGAGTATTTTGTTTCTGTTCTTTTTATTTGTTTAGTTGTGAACCGAGACTAATGCAAATTTTAGTTGTTTCGTATTTTGTTATTTATACAATAAAATGTATTCTTTCACAAATTTCGATATCATTACTTCTATTTGTTTAGTTTTTATACAAAAGATGAAAAAAAAAAAAACAAACAGCATTTATTTTATTTTTAATATTTACATTAATCCTTATGTTTCTTTCGTGTAAAAACAAAACATAAAGTGAATGAAATTCATATAGAAACTGAATGAATGCACTTTATATCATACATACACATCAACACACATGTTGTATATATAATATCAATGTGCAACAAATTAATGCAAACACACACAAACAATACTTATACAAAAATCAAAAAAAATAAAAAAAGAAGTGTGATCAATCGAACAAAAATATGAAATCATCATCGGACATTCGATAGAGACGCACGGGTATCAATGTGAACCATTTGGGGGGTTTTTAATCAATGCATTTAGTAAAACTGTCTGTTGACATGAGGAACTACTTAAAAGTCTTGGATGGGACTTACTTTGAAGTGGTTTTTAGGGCCACGAGATTTCTTCCATGAGCACACCTAATTTTTGGGAGCATTTGCAACTTGTAGTCAATAGAAAAAGAAATACCTTAAATATTTTAAGCTATCAATCAGCTTTCTGTTTTATCTAGAATATGAGTTACGAACCAAATCCTAACTTGATCATCATTTCTTAAAATCGACCAATATCAGCAAATGATTGAAGTTCTTGAACGTGTACTTTAGGTTGGTGGACTCACATCGAAAGTTCCGTGTGTCGAATTCTCTGTTGGAACGGAACAGAAGTATACCATGTAAAGGTGATGAATTTAATGAACAGCGACGATGATTTTCTGACGAAATGGACAGATAAGTGATGGGACAAATTGAGTTTTGTATTAAAAATCCTGTTCACACTCACTCATACAATTTTCAAATATGACAGTTTCCCCCTATAGAAAGTGGATCCCCTTAGAAAACACTAAAACACTGTCTTTAAGAGAATCTTCTGCAAATTTTATTTTTTTTCACAACACCTCAAACATTATTAATTTTACAAGGAACGGGTTCAATGAGTGAATTCATTTTTTACAGAGAAGTCCAATTCGTACAGTGATTGACTTTCGCAAATGTGACTTTGTCACTTTTTTGACTTTGAAATGATATTTCTGTTTGCAAATCTGTAATGACGGTGAATCATTCGCCGTGTTCCTTTTAATATTTATTTTTTTTCTGCTGCTTCCACAGCCAATATACACGGGTTTCAAAAAGCAGAGTCCCTCAACTGATTCCACATCTCAAAAGCATTATATTATCAACAGTTTAAATTTTTTTAAGTCTTAAATACCCGCTGTGAAAATTCCTCCCGTATTTAATTTCTGTAATACCACCACCGCCACCGTGTAACCATCCTTGGTTTACGCTTTCAGGAGGGGATTAGATCGTTTAGATGAAATTTTCAAGTGACGACGGTTGACAGTTCAACGGCTCATTGACTTTGACTTCAAATACTTGTGGTAAAGGCTTCTTGTATTTACTTTTCCGCGAAGCTGCCAAATTTCATTGGCTTTATCTATCACCTTTGCCTTAGCTAATTGCTGGCTTGCTTCTTTAAACTTTGGTAATCTGTGGTAATCTTAAAATCTAAAACGCAAGTATTCGTTCACTCGGTAAGGTCCTTTCCCCACACAACTACAAAACTCTTTCTTCTCAAACAGAGTTTTGTTCTTCAATTGCCATCTTCGCCCAAAGGGGGTCAATTGTTGACAAAGATGTCGAAAATAGTACAGATTAGAATTAATAAAATATGCAGAAAACAACTTCAAATGGTTCACACCCGTCTCACGAATTTAAATTCATAACTCATAAAAAAAAATTATCCTCCTTGTATAAAATGAAAAAATTTCAAACTACAACATCAACAATTCTGTACAGAAATTAGAAAATCAAAAGCAAAAACACGCATCCGCTCATGGTGGCAATGAGGCCGAAGAATCAGTCCTCCTCCGTGACTGGGATATTGAGAAATTCTTCCCGAATCGTGGATCGAGCTTGAATCGATCCAACACGAGCACACTAAAATCGGATCAAAAGATGATGATGCATCGCAGTAGCATATCGGAAGTGCCAAGTAATGCTGCAGCAGCCAGAAAAGCAGCCGCCACCTCAGCTCCGCTAAACAGTATCTCAACATCAGCAATCTCCGCCGCCGCCTCGCCTGCTCAAAGAAAGCTATCACAACAGCCGCAACCAATACCAAATAGATCAACTAACAGTGCCTTAATTACAAACACACCAAAAACTAGCGCAATAAGTAACAGTAACAATCTAAACAGTAAAAATCACAAAAGACAAGAGTCTGATTCCAAGTTGCCAATGAATTTCGTACGAGGTTTTCGACGAGAGAATTCCGATTTCTTCCCCCTGACGAAGCGACATTCCGCTGTTCTCGGCGAACGAATGGCAAATAATGGCAGTGGCCTAATGGCCACCAATAACAACAGCAATACACCATTGCAACAACGTGCGAGTGCGTTATTCCAGCGCAGTACAAATATGTTTAAAAGTGACGATGCCAAGGCAAAAGCCGCCGCCGAACTAAAAGTTCTCAGTAAATCTGACAGTCAAAAACAGATAAATGTATCTTCACCACCATTATCGCAACCGAGCCAAAAACCTGAGCCAACCAAGTCGAGTTGGAGCAGTAGTCTTACAGGAAGAAATCTAGACTTTCTACGGCCACGTCGCGAAAAGACTGAATCGGTTATATTTTTACAAAACTATGCGGCTAGGCAACAATTGATAATGGCTCAGCAGCAACAACAGCAGCAGGTAAAGCATAAAAAACACATTTCGGCGATCGAAATAATACCAAACCATTTTCTTCTCTTCTCTAAATTTATGATTTTTTTTTATTATTTTAACTATTTTATTTTTATTTATTTTTTTTAATTAATTTGTTTATTCTAATTGCATTTCTCATATTGTATTCGCTAAAAGATTGGTACATAATAACATTCCTTTCATGTAAACAATTTTGAATTATAATCACAAAAGGAAACATGCTTTTAACCAAATCAAAATTAGTAGCAGCATATATCTATGTATTTGGCTAGGGTGTAGAATTACAAAAATTACTGTAGCTATTGATGTCATTTTGTTGTAATTATTGATCAAAAGAAAGAAAGAAGAAACGCTTCCAGTGATAGTCAGATCGAATCTCGACCTTTGTTTTCGATTTGAAAGGTGTTGAGATTTTCTAATCGAAGCAATCAGAATCGTTTCCAACGTTCTCCACATCTGTGGGGAAAAATGAGGCGAGGACAATAGAATTGGAACTGTCATTATAACCGTGGGGTCAATTCCGGGCGGACTTCGAATTTTCGGTGTGCTCAGTTCGCATATAATCACTTTCGTATTACATGTTTACAATATTATCCTGGGGTCGAATTGCTACTTCGGTAAACTGCAACTTCTGTGAAACAACAACGTTTCGTAGATCGAATGTTTTTCGACTTCGATTAATGGAATAGACTTGCATAAAATGGGTCCCCGCCATCTGTTGGTTTCTTTTTGAAGTAGCTAGAAGGAAGACGTGAAGTTGTTAAAAGTACTTTCATTAAATGAATAGGTACCTCAACTGGCTTGACATAAGCCAATCCTATGTCAACCCAATTTAGCAGTACATTTCCGCTGGCTTGGGGCATTGGTCCACGAATCGCTCGATGTCACAAATTTGTAACACACGCTAAAAGATGATGTCGCTGTTAAATGAGCGACAGCACAATTTTCATTTACATCGGTATAGATGCCATTCTTCCACTGGCTTCTATTAATGAAAGTGAAACCCACCACTCGCTTGACATCCATAGGCTATTCTGCTCGCCAATAGTATGTTTTCCTGAGGACGATATCCTTACATCGATATTGTAATTCAATTTGTCCAAATAACGCTGAGTTGTCTTCTTCTTTCTCTCATATTTTAGATGTTAACATCAATATTAACCCGCAATCCATCATCATCATTCATTTATGTATATAACTGTAGAAATTTGTTTCTAACCATCATTTAGTTAATTTTGATTATAATAGAATGTTTGTTTAACGTTTGTTTTGCTTCATAAAAAATCACCAATTATTTATTTCCGTTACAGCAATAAAGCACGTTTATGTTTTTTTTTTTTAATTAATTTTTTTTTACATACATTTATCAAACATAAGAGCACGTACACAAGCTGTCAATGAAATAAAAAAAAAAAAAACACAAAACAGTGACAACTTGAATAAAAAACATGTCAATAACAAATGAAACAAAAGAAAAAAATATTCCCATTTTTTTGTTACATCATAAAATAAATTTTAATAAAATCCTATTCCCTAGCATGTGTAAATTTGTAACACCCTTTTTGAATTGTGAATAACGCATGTAATTTTTGCAAATAGTTTGGCTTTCCCCCCCCCCATCGCCTCAATATCTGCCAGTGGTAAGAAATATAAGCACCACCCTAAAAACTTCCAATTTCTCTTAAAACACGTAACAACGAAATCGATTCCAAACTTCTAGTAATTTCTAAAGAGCCTCTACCATTTGTAAAAATAAAATAAAAATAAACGAATAAACAAAAATCAAATAATTTTTAACAAAAACCGTATTTCCTTCGACTTATTTAGCGGATAAATGTAAACATTTTAATTTTATTTCCTCAAATAGGTTATGCAATAAACTCTTTTTTGTTTTTGTTCTCTACTCAGTAAGTTGATTAGATATAGAATCAATATTTTGTAAGTTAGCTAAATATCTCTTTTTTAATCCACATGCATTTTAATACATGACAGCAAGCCGGTATTAAATTTAAATATAAATATTATTTATACATTTTCATGTTTTGTGTTAATTTCGTTTGATCAATACGAATTTATTTTAGCAGCTACATATGTGATAATTTGACTTAACAAGTTAATTTTTCTCTGTATAATCCACGTTTAAATTGTTTACATTTATCGTTAAGTAATTTAGAGTTTTTTCATAATAATGAGTAAAGCTAATAAAAACCTATTAAACAATTATGCTTGGGTAAATATGTATTAATAATAGTAAAAATGAGATTCGAAAATTCCTAAGAGCTAACAATTTCTTCTTTTTTTTCGTTATTAACCTTTAATTGAATAATAAATTAACGATACAACAAAAATATTTGTTTAAACGATGCTTCTTCTTGGAATCGGAATGCTAATGAGGAAATATCTTTGTTTTTTATTTAGTTTTTATTGAGGAACAGGGGCAATTGAAATAAAATGAAAGCTGATGGCTGTTGAAACAATAATATATATGCTTAGAATGGATATAGTAATTTAGTTTAATTATGCATATAGATAATTTGTCTAAGGAATCATTTCATCAGTCATTTGTTCGTCTCATCATTTTCGAAAATGAGTTCTTATGTGTACCTTGTTAAGTGAACGTCTTCGTGAGTGTCCTTTGTTAAAGTATTAATTATCAGGTTGAAGGAACAACATACACCGCTGAAAATATTTGCGTAAACTCTTACTAAAGACAGGTCGCAACATGACCAATTACCACATTAAATCTCATTGTGAAACTGTGGCTACACCATGGTTACCGTCAATCAGAACAACATTTTGTGGAGCTTAGCTTAAATTAAATACGTACGGTATAGGCATCAATTAACACACCAGTGTGGGTGGGGGTTTTCCCTTCGAATTGGAATCTTTGTTCTCAAAAATCTTTGTCTAAATTCTACTCGCCGAAATATGGATTCTATACATACCTACTATACTCCCACATTCAATCAGTAAACATTGGCTCATAACAGCCATTGTTGTCGCTTAAAAAAAAAACAGAAAAACATAGTCCTATATTAGGTTAAAATGAACAAAATGTTTTGACTTCAAATAACCACAGGAATTGGGTTTGAATCAGAAATCTCCCTTCATGACGAATAATGATCATTACACGAATTGAGTACGAGTTCAGGCATTTGATCTTTTCAGCTTTTTTTGACGAAATGCATCCTGTTGGTTCAATTTAACCTCACTCCTTAGTGCATTTAGGGCTCCATTCCATTCTCCTGGAACTACATGTAGTCCGAATCGATTTTAAACATAATTTCAAAAAAAAAAGACAAAAAAATATGCCTTAAAAAATTATAGTCAAACAAAACTGAACATAAATTTCAAGGAACTGAAATCCCTTTTGAAAGATCTATCAGTTTTCATTCACCATAACCAAAAATTGGAGGAGCAAGGCTTTTTATGAAAACGAAATTATTTGCTGTCTGTGTGGTTCTTTTATGTTCAAATGTGTTGTGGCCCCCATTTAAGAAAAAATAAACTTAAAGCTGGGGTCGAATCGCCACTTCCGTGAACGAGCTACACGTTCACGGAATTAAGTTGATTTTACATGTGAAACAAAAACAAATTCCGTCACGTAATGCTCGATCACAGGCGACGCGATTCGACCCCTGGTTCCAACTTTCAATTTAAACAAAAAAAAAAATTGGGAAAAATCAAAACTGCTCGAGGGAATTTTACATATAAATAGCCGAAGGGAAATAGTTAAGAACCACTTCTACTGACAACATATTCGCTTGTTTTGTTTTTGGTGGGGAGATTCTGCTGAGATCCATTGCTGGTGTATAATTTACTTTGGAACACTTTGTGTACAGGCCCGGTCACTATAATGGTAGTAGAAATTCGACCACTGCCCGAAGTCTAGTAGAAATAAATAGGTAGGCTGAACAACATTCCGCTGTAGACTTTTCTATTTGAAGTGCTCACACCACCGCTATGTCTTTCTATTTCAGAAATAGCGTTTGCATGACTTACATGGAATGCCTCGCTGCTTCTTAGTTATAAAGGTCAACGCAAAATATTTATCAGGCAAAATAAAAACCAGCTTTACTTGGTACACATAATCATGAATCATTAGAGTCTGCATTAGTATGGCTATTTCTTAAAATAATGCTTGTATCTATATTTTGTTTTAATTTATTTGCAAAACTGGTGGAAAGAAGGGAAGTATTATTTAAAAAAAAACAAAGGTTTTCTTGAAGAATTTGGTTTGGAATTCAAAATTTACTAAACTAACAGATAATGTATAAAATGAATACAAAAAGACTGAACGTTGTTGTTGAGTCAATAATTTGTTTAAAATAAATTTTATGTAGGTTCTTCTATAGTTGAATATTTTAAAATATCTATTTTTTTACATTTAATTTTGTATATCGGATTTTACCAAATACACACCTAATAATATAATATATTTGACATAATTTATATGCAATTTTAATGTTTAATCAGCTTTTTGTGAATAACTAAATCAGAAAGAATTGAGTACTTCAGATGTTACATGAGTGATTGTTGGAATGTAGCATTTTATGTAATGGAAATTTGACATTTAGTCTGTGAAGTTAAAACTTTTATTGTTGAGCGTATTTTCTTGAACTTTGTATTTATAAATTAAAATGAATGTATTACTTAATATGAACATACACGAATAGGGATTTGAAAAGCAAGGAAAAACAAGGATTTGGAACAAAGTTCGGTGGACCAGCTACAAAAATGCTCCCGTTGGGGTTTTTCGCATAGTTTGCATCTGAGTTTTAGAGATTCCCTTCAGGCTTATGATGGACACGGTTGCAAGACTGTTTACTAAGACCAACGGCTATATTTCTCACGAAATATTGCAACTAATATGTCTAGTTTATTGAAAAATTAAATCAAGTCAGGATGGATGTGCAAAATGTTAATTGAATTTCTAGACAATCAGAGAGCTGTATATCAGTTTTGTAAAAGCTGGATAACATCCACTTTGCGCCACGACACAAAACCTTTATATGAAACCTTTTCCTAAAAAAGACATCAAACTCTAAAATTATATTGTTTACTTGTTAAAATGGAAGAGCATAATATCAGTTTCAGTTTTATTCCAAACCAAAGAGAAGACAAACTTACATACCATAAGCAAATTACATTTTACAAACTCAAATAATCAATTTTCAACTACCGCCAGTTTTGTGAATATGTCTTGCAAATTACCAGCTTACATGGGTTTATGGCTTAATGTAACAACTCTACTTAAAAATAAACATGTGTTCGTCACTTAAATTAAATAAAAAAATAAAAAAAAAAATGGAAATATATCACAATTTGAAAATATAATCGCATCACTGTAAAACCAAATAAATTTCCTTATTGGCATTCGAAGCGACTTCAAAGATCAAGTCCTTAAAAGAAAAATCATTACACCTTGGTTGTCCTTACAAAACTTGAAAGAATATAACACTATTGCATTTATTCATTTATTCTCCTTTTTTTTTTCGCTGAAACAGAACCGAAGTGGAGAGAGTAGTGGTTTGGGTACTCCTGGAACTCGAACGAGTAGCGTTCTGCCAGACCTACTTAGTCAAGCATCGCCAGCAACTCCACCACGCCATGATAAATCCTCCAGTGAAGAGGTAAGTCTCTCGTTTCTTTTTTTCCCTATGCATTTCTTCTTTTTTTACGTATCTGGTCATAACAAAGAGCGATTTTTTTTTCCATAACTAAATATTGTGACTTTAATTTTGTGAGCTTTACCATAGTACAAATCTAAATTAAACAAAAAAAAAATTAAAAAAACAAACACAAAAAACTGAAAAACTTAGCTTTATTTAAAAAAAATCCATTGAGTTGATTGTTTAACTTTAAAACTATAAGAAAAGAACTTAATACGTAATTTTTTTCTTGAAACAAAACAAATGACAAGTGTTGTGTGACTAATCATTTGGCTTGGAATATATACCTATATATATATTTTTTTTTATTATTATTTGTAGAGCATTTTTATCATTTAATAGACATAGTTAGGAAAAGACAGATATGATATTTTTTTTTTTTTTTTTGAAGTAGCAAATAAACAGTATTGATATAGAGTTTAGCATTTTGTGCATACATTTTATTTTTTATCAATATTTTTTTACCGTCGTTAATGTACTTGGAAAGCAAACGTGAATAAGTAGACAATTGTAGACCCCAATTAAAAAACAATTTAATGAATGTTGACAAAATCTTTTTAAACAACAAAAAACCAAAACAGAAAAAAATATTTTATAACGAATTTTATTCTTCATTGTGTTTTGTCTTTCCGCGACGTTTGAGCTGATGGCCACATCATCGATACTACTAAAAAATTCTCAATAAATGAAAATATTTCAAAACATAGTAAGTATTTCTCCCAAAACAACAACAACAATAAATAAAAGATCAAAACAAACATAAAAAAAAAAAACAGAAACAACAACTTCTCATATAGATTGTTTTTAATATTTTTGTTTGTTTCTCTTTCTTTTGTATAGAATCGAAATTTTATAATATCTCTCACTAAAACAATATTTTTTTTTTTACTATTAAACAAGAAATGAATACGAGAATAAAATTTTTTGTTCGTTTACAAACATTTGTTGTTAATTACCTACTTCCGATTATTGGATGTATAGAAAACAGTTTCCTGTCGTATATTTTTTTTTATATATTGTTGCTACATTAATTTTCTTCTTTTTTTTTCTTAATATATATATACATATAATTTCTTATTTATTTGTTGTTAATTTTAATGGATGGAGCCTCAGTATATATGTTATATCTTATATATATTGAAATACGCGTAGTAGAAGAGAAATGTGTTCATATTTCTCTGTGTCGTTTTATTTGAATTCTTTCTTTTTGTTTTCTTTATATATGCAACACTCATCAAGCTAAATTTATGGATCTAAATCCAACCGGACTCTGTCCTCTAGTTTCTTTTTTGATTAGTGTAATTTGGAACAAACAAATTTGAAACGAGAGGAATATGTTTAGCATGTAAAACGTTTCTTTGTATCATATAACATATTTGGAAACTCATGTATAGGATGCAACGAATTATGCACTAAGTTAGTTGATAATGCTCGCATTTGCTATGAAAACAAATCATACAGTGTTAATCGCACACCATAAATCATGACACCCGCAAAGTTCTCTATTCATTTCATATTTCTTTTTAAGCTTATATATGCTAATACAAGTGTGACTAACAATAAATTGATTTGGAAGCAGATTTATAAACGAATATTGCTAGGGTGCATCATTAGTACACCAGTACATAACGCAGTTGGAGGTAAAGTCGCTCTTTTCCACCTCGGACCTGCCCAAATCTTAATTTTCAACTTGTTGCGTTTAGTAACAAAACAAAATATGTAGCTTTGCCCATAAAACGAATACATGAACAACCCGTATGAGTACAAATATAAATTTTAAATGACTTCATATGTATTTAGGCCTTGTCTAAATATATAGACCTTGTCTAAATATTACTTACAACTTTAAACAGCAATATGTTGCAAATTGGTGGTATGTGTATGGATCGCTTTATGTACATATATTTCAGAACTTTGTAGCAACTGAGAAAATCTACATTGGACTTGCGGTCTTGAATAATTTTTCTCGAAGAAGACAAGTAACATCGAAAATAATAATAATATAAGAATTTGTATTTCAAAGCTTCGTAAAATGTTATCAGTAACAAAATCAGAAGGATGAGCGTAACCAATCCTAGTTTAAACACTGTCAGAACTCAGAACTTTTATTATATATAGATTATTGACGTTGGTAAGAGTGTTTACTATTGATTGGCTTTCTGTTTTGAAGGCTGATAATTAAGTGCCTGATAATTGACTCATTATGTATGGACTGCCAGGAGCAAATTGCAAGTACGTTCCGAAACAACAGAATCTCTACTGTTTCACAGTGGAAACGTTGGTACTCTGAAATACTTTCGGAATTCTAAATCGGAGTAGTTGTACATTTAATTCAGCTTTCGAAATAGAGAGTACAAAACGTTAATTTCGAAAAATGTTACTTTCGAAACGAGATACAGAGTAGGGCCCCTTTACACCTTGTTGATTGGGGCGTAATTTATCACACTTAAATGAACGTTACTATCTTAAAGGACTCCCAACCCATGAAGAGTCTCTCCAAATGCAGCCTTTCATTCTCTACGATCGCGGGCACGCTCCTTCCAGTTAGCCAGACCAAGCGCCCTAGCATACAACGATGGTTTGGTCTTTCAATCGAATTGTCCGTCTTCTCGAAACTCGGATACAGAGATTCTTATAGCTGAAGCATTATTTTGTATTCGCTTGAAGCGGCTAAACTTCTGGCTCTTTGAACTACATCCACATCTTGGTACAGCTCATAGAGCTCGCGGCTGTATCTTCTTCTCCATTCGTTCTCCTCGCAGAAAAATCGTCCAAAATCCCTCAAAGACTCTTTCTTCTTTCGAAGGAGCGCAGTATTAGCTCTGGGTTCCTGCTTATCATACAGCACTGAGGGTTTTAAAATGCTACGTTTCGTCCTTCGGGTTAGCAGTTTCGAACCCAATTGTTTTGCCAAAACAAATTAACAGCTGTTTCCTAGTGTTTCCCTTCGAAGGTTCTCCACTATGTGTCGTTAACTTAAAGCTTAAACTAAACAAGTAGGCAAGCGCGCAATAAACTAATATGCAGACAATTATTAAAACACCACCAATGTTGTGCAGGTACTTCCAGATCTTTCTCAAAATTGCGTGCATTATCATCTTGTGCATAGGTAGTCGAATTCGTCGCTAAACATATTTCCCATGCATCTTAAATCTTCTCCACGTTCCATTTAGTAAACGTTAAAAGAACATGCAACAACAAAAATCCTATTCTTATGCAAATTTTATATATTTAGTTGATTTTGTTTATTTTTAACAACATGGCGTCTGGGAAAGACTAATCACACATTCTCTGTTTTTTTTATAATAAATAATTTATTTGTTTCTTAATTAGTTTTAGTTTTACTACATCATCAGTACTATAATTTTTTTTTAATACTTACTAACAATATTTTTTTATGTTTAACTTTTACCTCTATGATGTATTTGCTTTTGGTTAGTCTTTGGTTTTTATGTAAAACTCTCTTCAGTTTTTAAAGGGTTTAATTTGATTTCCACTTGAAGTTTCGTTGTCTTGACGTAAACAAAAAATAAAACTACTACCTCTGCATGCATGACAAAAATACAAAACAATAGTCTCCTAGCATTTTTCATTAAACAAAACGCATAATCCAATGTCAATTTTATTAAACAAACATATTTAAATGCACTTGACACATTAATGTCTTAGAAAAGATTTAATTTGTTGTTAATAATTGTTTTTCTCCATTTTTACACATTTTTCTAGTATCGAGCGGCCGTTAGTTCATCAGTCCATTCCACACCTTCCAAGTCGTTTATCGCGGCGTCGAATAGTTCGCCGCAATCGACTATTTCGTCGTCGTCACGACAAAATAGTCCAAATCATTCGATCACCAAAACTAGATCGAGTAGTAGTATAAATAATAATAAATCAATAACGCCACCCTCACTTCCGCCCCATGCCTATGCTCTCCAACAGAAACAAAGGAGCTTCCTCACTTTCGGATTTGGAGCCGGCGGTTCCGGACCGTCCCGTCGCGAGAGTCACGTGAACGTAAATGTGACACCAACGTCGCACGACGCTTCTAGTGACACCCCAGAGATTCGCAAATACAAGAAACGTTTCAACTCGGAAATTCTGTGTGCGGCACTGTGGGGTGTCAATCTGCTGATAGGTACCGAGAATGGTTTAATGTTGCTCGATCGTTCGGGACAAGGAAAAGTATGACACGAAATTGTCTCCTCTGTCATATCTGACTTTGATTTTGTTTTGTGCAGGTGTATCAGTTGATTTCTCGTCGTCGATTCCAGCAGATGGAGGTTCTCGAAGGGCAGAACATCTTGGTAACAATATCCGGGAAGAAGAATCGTGTACGCGTGTACTATTTATCATGGTTGAAGTCAAAGATCCTTCGGACCGATGGTCTTTCAGATGTAAGTGCAGGAGACAGCAGCCCAACAAATTTGAGTAACTTACTTGAGAATAATTTTTTGCAGCAGGTGGAGCGACGCAACGGATGGATTAATGTCGGAGATCTACAAGGTGCTGTACATTTCAAAATAGTTAAATACGAAAGGATTAAGTTCCTAGTGATTGCATTAAAAGACTCAATTGAAATCTATGCGTGGGCGCCAAAGCCCTACCATAAATTCATGGCATTTAAAGTGAGTTTCTTCCTTTGGTTTACAGCGCTCTGTATGACATTTAAAATCCCTCTCTTTGATCTTTGTGTAGAATTTTGGTGAACTTGAACATCGTCCCCTACTAGTGGATCTCACAATAGAAGATCAATCTAGATTGAAAGTTATTTACGGCTCAGCCGAAGGTTTCCACGCTGTCGATCTGGACTCTGCTGAAGTTTATGATATATATCTTCCTAAACATGTAAGTTGCGATCAAGTTGGAAGTGCATGGAGAGGTACTCACATTTTGTTTATCGTTTTACAGACTCAGGGTGCAATTATACCACATTGTATTGTAGCGCTTCCGAACTCAAATGGAATGCAACTACTTCTTTGCTATGATAACGAAGGTGTTTATGTGAATACAGTTGGTCGAGTATCGAAGAACATTGTTTTGCAGGTGAGTTTTGTCCATTTTTACCCTTTTGTAGTGACATTTCTTTGAGCAGCTAATTTTTTGTTTATAAATAAAAACACAAAACTCATCTAATTTGCATGTTTAATTTATAATTTCGCAGTGGGGTGAGATGCCAACATCAGTCGCCTATATTGGTACAGGCCAAATCATGGGCTGGGGCAATAAAGCAATCGAAGTAAGTCCACTGTTAATTTTCATATTTAAAAACAAATAATAAACGAACCACTTTTCAGATTCGTTCCGTTGAAACCGGTCACCTGGACGGTGTATTTATGCACAAAAAAGCTCAACGATTGAAATTCCTATGCGAAAGGAATGACAAGGTGTTCTTCAGCAGTGCCAAAGGTGCTTCGTCGTGTCAGATATACTTCATGACACTCAACAAGCCTGGTATGGCTAACTGGTAGATAAGCTAAATCTAAAGAAAATCGAAAAAAAAAACAAAACAAACAAACATATTCAGTTAAACTACAAAAGAAAAGCAAAACAAACACAAAAACAAAAGCAAAAGCAACAACAACAAAGTTATAAAACTAATTTATATTTAAACGCATTTTTTTTATTAAAAAACAAAAACAAACAAAAAAAAATATTCTTATATAATTATGATTACTAATAATTCTTATTAAATATAAAAACAAATATATATATTAAAAGTGAGAATGCAAGAGAGTAAAACAGAGGAGAACCACAGTTTTTATCATCGTGTCGTGTGTATAACCACACAAATTAAACAAAAAGTGAACATGAATAATATTGAACGCTATTTTTGAACATAAACGGAAAAGTACGAGTATAAGGAAATCCGATTCTTTTTGTATCAACTTAGTTTGTTTGCCTCTTTTTCTACTCAAGGTTTTTTTTTGTTTTATGTTTTTGTTTGTTCTCTTTTTCCATTTGAATATTTAAAATAATAAATGTATGAAATAAGTGAAAACACACATTTTTACATACGTAATGTATGTCGTATTGGTTCGGAGAGGTATTGGCTGGCAGTTGGGGATGTGTGGCTACCTTACGGAAGGCGAGCGACCTCTTTGAATTTTTAATAGGAAGTGTGTGTAAATCGGAATGTGAATTTTTTTGTATAATTATGTTTTTGCCGTAGAATTTAGCTTGGGAATGACAAGTAAACGCATCGGATCTGAATGAATTTCTGAAAAATTCTACAATGGCTGGTCATAGATAATCAAACAGTTAAGGGAAGGGAAACTATAATTGGAAAGATAGTCAGCCGCACATTAGTGGCGACTTTTCAAATAAGTAGAATCTTAGGGCATGTCTATATTTTAGTTAGTGGCCTAGTTATTTTATATAGCCGCATGATACCTTGTTATAATTATTCAAGTATATCCTATAAAGTTAGTCCTGTTTTATGAAAAGAAAATGTATACTCTATCAGGGGACAAAACTGTGTCCCAAAAATTATTATACACAACTATTGTTTTGAAATAGCTGAAGTTAAGCGATAAATAGACGTAGGAAGTTCTAACATATCTGCCTATTGTTGTACAGATTACCTACAGTGTTTCTCTTTGTAAAGTGGTGCTGACGATTGGTTTTCGGTATTAACAAAAGAAAATTATGCAGAAAACCAGAAAAGCTTCTTAGATTAATCATTAAAATTAAATATCGCTAACCTATTGCTTGCGATTCGCTTATATCCTGATGGGTTGGTTTGTGGTCGCATTTTGTCCAAATAAAGGACTGTCCTTATTGTAGTGGCTAATGTAGTGTCACCGAACAAATCCAAGATGAAGCTTAATTTATCAGCAATAGTTCTTCATTCAGCACATTAAAACTTGCAACATATTTTATTCGCTATTGCCTTATACTGAAGGCGCTACAAAAAAAAGGCAAGAAATCGGGGTACGTCGAAAGAAAACTAGCATAAACACTGTCAGCTATATATAAATATTCACTTCAGCGTTTACCAACCTTTATTTTAAGGGTGTATGAAGTACATTGTCGATTCTGTTGTGGAATCCTTAAAGTCAAAACCAATATGTTTGTTACGCCCAATTAAAAATAGGAACATCATTTAACCGAATTGACTCAAAAAATGTTTGATTTTCTTGCATCCTTGCCCATCCAGCAAAGCAATCTTGAGTTCACGTTTATCAGTGCATATCTAGAGCTGAATCTCATGCAACACTTGTCCCAGCATAAAAAGTGACTGACACACTCTGCGTACTTCTTGGCGTTTTAATTTGCTTTCTGGCGCTAAAAACTCATTTATAGCTCTGTCACTAGGCACCCAAGTCATCCTACCGCTAAAATCTCTGACTCGTCTGTTAACATTTATTTTATTTGAACTACTTTCCCGTTAAATCAAACTAAAATCACGATGAAAACTTAATATACACACACTCACATTTATCAGCAAACAAAAAAACAAAGTTAAACAAATAAATTAATACTTGATCCCATAACAATACGGTAGTTCTATTCTCTGCAAGTATAAACGAGAATAAAATTTATCGCTCTAGTGTGTAAGCCAAGAAAAATGAAAAAAAAAATAATTTAATTCTATATACGACGTGCGTAAAAGGGAATATAATCAATAAAAACGATGACAATTTGAGAGTAAACAAAAAAGAATCATCTTAGTAAACACACGTGCATATTAGGGGTAGATATAAATATGAAAACAAAATACATCTATGTATAAACAAAGAACATAATAGAAACTTAAAACAAAACAAAATATATTTCTTTTAATTGTTTTTTTAATGTATTTTCTCATATATGGTTATTTTGCTTTTTTATATATTTGAAACGCCATTGTAAAAACATAAGTGATAAAAATATACATGAAAAATGATAAAAATAAACAACACAAAAGGGAAATATGATTGAATAAAGAAGATAATACAATTTTTAAGATTAATCTTTTCTTTTCACTTGTAAAATGAACTTCCTATCAAAAGGGGATACAAAATTCGTAGGAAATCTCAAAGAGAACAATTGGACAGTTTTTTTTTCTTTAATATTTTATTTTAATTTATACAATGGAAAACTGGTTTTGGTTTGGACGACATTTTTAAAAGTATTAGATAGAGTTTTTTTTTTTTCATTTTGCTTATTCTTTGTTGTATGTGTCTTGAAAAGTCCTAACTTGATGTTCTTATGTATTATGTTGTAGAAACCCATGTAAAAGTACCTAAATTGTTTTTATTTGTTTTTGGAAATGTTTTTAGTTGTACTTTCGAGTATTTTTTATGTGTAAACATTTTATTTTGTTGTGTATACTTTTTTGGATTTTATAATTGAATTTAGTTAATTACAAAAATATATACAATATTCTTTGTGTAAAAGTTGTTTTCGATTTTCGATGATTTGTTTTTTTTCTGTTTTTTTTTTTTTTTGTTCTATTTTTTTGTTTATTCTGTTTGTAATGTGTTGCCGTTTTAGGTTTCTGAAGAAAAAAGATATGTGGGAGGATACTTTTTGGGAAAACGGGCATCAGTTCGCAAAGCAGTAACGAGTGTAGAAGTTTCCTGCCAGGGGCCAATGTCATATGCAATCATATTAATCTCCAAATAAGCACCCAAATGTTTGAAATAAATAGAATACAAATTAATACAAAGTCAATAAACTGCGTGTGTTTGTTTTGTTAGTTAATGGTGGTGGTATTGGTTATCGGAAACAAACAACCCGATTGAGACTGATTTGCTAGGAATGCGATCGAAAATCGGTGTTAATACGTTCTTATTATGATGAATGTTTACCCGGCTTGAAACTAATCAATACCAACCTAATAATCAAATTGGAGGATGATGTTTGCGGTGTGTTTGCCACTCCGATTGATTCACCGATAGAAAAGTTTTCACTAACAAAATTCAACGAAAAAGGAATATGTCAAGAGTGTCTGTTCGTGTCTACGTTTGTTTGTTGTTGTTCCATGCAAATACTTCTCCTTTACGCGATTAAACTTTGACATTTCGTTCCGTAGCCGTGTCCCGAACGACGTGCGAATAGCACCAGCCTATTTTGAATTGTCAGAAATCGCTTTTATCTTCTTATATCGAAGACAGTAGGTATTTGTATTCAATCTGAAATGCAGCTATTTTTTGTACCAATTAAAATAAGATCAAGAATAATAAATTATTTTATGCGAAAAGCCACTTCGTTAGAAAAAAGTCCCTGGCTTAAGGCGATAATCGTCAGAACATTGAAGTTTGAACGATCTTTTAGCTTTTTCTGAGCGGCTTGTACTTGTTAATATTTACCGATTGTCGCTGTTCGCTGGTCGAAATCTCTCCATTTTATTTGCTCTATTATTTGTTTACATTTCATAATAGTTCTAAACACGAATTTCCATTTGACCATAGGTACTAGTGCATCCATTAATTTTAAGAAATTTTCGGCAAATAACCGTCATTCTGATCCAAATTTGAAGTTTCTGACCTCGTTTGCTCTCGCAGTATGCGCTGTGGCACTGGAAATAATAAAAACAATCCAACCATGAAATAATTTTTGTCTCGGACTTTAAATTTTAAGGTTTTAGCATAAATACAGCGAACGTTTCAGTAAATTTAAAGTGAAGATAGAAAATTTTCCAAATTTAACTTTTTTTCCAATATGCGTTGATCCATTGACCAGACTCACTTGTATTTAAATCCTTGGGTTAGTACGTAGTAAAGACCGATTACATCCGGTAACTGCGGCCCACGTGGTTTTCGCATTCTATCATCGAATCCATGACAGACTAAAAAATAAATAAAATAAAAAATACACCCGTTAAAACTCGAATGGAATATCTTCATTCCTTTTATTGTCGATTAACAATTTTGTATAGGTACCTATACTATTTTATTTACCATTAAATGTAACCTCAGACAGTTCGCTTGGTGTGTTCTGTGTAGTCAGAACATGGGCCCAAGCTAATCCTGCAACGGTCATTGTGAGCAAAATAATAGGTACTTATTTTTCTCATCAATCCTCCTTTTACATTTTAAGTACAATTTGCTACGCATTTGTAAAAATTGATAATCGTAGATGACACACTTTGTACTCTTCACACCCTTCGTCGTCATTCATTTTGAATTTGTCAAGTTGGGATATTGAAAAATTAACAAAACAAATCTACAAATGGCAGGTTACCCAGTTCTGTAGTTCACTGCAAATCATGTTTACGCACTTGATTATTGAAAATTAGATCTTCGTACTTCTTCGCTACCATTCCATAAACTGCAACAAACCGAGCATAATTTGGAATGCATCGATAGCAAATGGATCCCTTTTGAAATTACCTAAATCTAATTATATTATTTCACACGTTTGGCAATTCATCTTCTTATTAATAAAACATACATTCTTACACACAGAAGTTTTAATGTAGGGATAAATGTAGTATAGATATTTCCTATAATAATATTAAATAGAAGTAGGAGTTCAATAGCATATTTTCCAAGGAATAAGAACATCAAGGAAGCTTGTAATCGCCCAGATAATTGATATACCAATTCAACAGCATTGACATGTTTTGTTATGTGTTAGTATTTATCCGGTCCTTCAGGTTTCGTCCTCGACTGATATTTGAAAGTCTTTGAGAGCTGTAAGGAGATAAATAAAAATAGAGGACATCGAAATTAGTGTTCCAAGGACTCTTTAATACATTCAACTTTGGAGGTTTCAATATAGATACCAATCATTCTTAAAACAAAAAAATATTGATAGTCATGCAAGAACTGGTTTGGAAAGTGGATTTGTGGTTCATTTTCAGTGCAAACTGTCATTCTCTTTTACATTCATTCAGATCTATCTGCACTGGAAGTTGGTTCATGCCAATGACAAGCTTCCGTCAAAGAAAAACTTGAGCGAAATATTTGAGTGCCTTTAATATATCTATTGAAAATATGGCCTTCGATAAAACAAGATGCCAGAGCGAAACTTCGAAAAAGAGATATTTAAGAATACGTGGTGCACAAAGAGTGGTGTGCAACTGTTTTAAGAATGCTTCCCAATTCACCCGTTTCATTGCGGATTTTCAATTTTTCCAACTCCCCCACTTTTTCGGATGGTTTCCCCAAAATGTTCTTTCGTAAAAATCTTCTGCTGACATTTGCAACAACTGAATTGAAAACTGAAATTTGAGCCAAATCGGCTCTCACCATTTTTATATATATAGATATAGATTAGTAGGTTTCGTCAATTCCGGGCATCTTGGGCTCCTCTATATTCGGTCGTCTCTTAAACGCTGTGCACACTGCGAACAAATTTACTTATAATACATAATGGAAATCTGTGCATAATTTTAAAGAAAATTCATGTATAACTGGGTGTATAGGAAAATCCCATTGGATATTCCAAGAAGCAGAAAACGTAAAACTTCGTTTTAAGGACAATGAAACGGAATTTTAAAAGACACATTTAGTCTATTTCCGAGGCATCTGAATGCATTGGAAGAAATACAGACATGAATAATCAAGACTATGCCTAAAAATTACAAAATACACTCATCAATGGCGAGTCAAAGCGTCCATCCTACTCGTACATTAACTGTACTCTTTTTGATTAAAATAATCACCCTTCCTCGGCATATAAACAAAAGCCGGTCAACGTTTCACCAGAATCAGTTGAACTAGGTATATAGGACTATGTATAGGTATATGGAATGAATGCACAGCCAAGTATATAGTAATGGTCGATAGTATAATATGTTGTTAAAAAGTAATTGCAATATTTTATCACCCACCATCCCAGTCAACATTTGCGAGCTCTTCTGGGGTGTGATCAGAATATGTGTTAACATCCTCCGAGTATAGAAACTTGTTAGCCTCATAATACTTATTGTTTTCATCGACCCTTTGCCTAACCTTGGAGTACAACTCACGACGCATCTGTTCCTCCTGTGCGTCCTGGTAGATCTTATTGAATTTGGCCTGTAAGAAAATCAATTTCAAGCAGGTACTTTAAGAAATTTAAAAATGTAAAAAATGTACTTTGTAATTTGCCCACTCTTGATCCGACGACATTTTAAATGATAGTTTTGAGAATGCAGATAGCTGAACTTCAGCTGTTTACGTATTGGGGGGAATACGAGCAATGATTGATGATTCTTTGGTGCAATTGTCAAGGGCGATTGTCATTGGCATGGCTCATACGCCTCGAATACGGCCACAGGTTCGGCTGCAATAACTGAAGTTAAGTGCAGAGATGTCGGCGGAGGTTTACGCAGTTTTCGAATGGAATTTTGTATCCCTATTCCAATTAATGTAAAGCGCCTCTTTTTACACATTTAATGAAAGTTTATATAAAAGCATGCACTACTTATCACAACCAATAATTCATTAATTAAAAAAGTGGTTAAGAACTCGCAACATTTCTGTAAAAAAAAGCAATAAAGAAAACAAAACCGAAAAATTTACCAGGGCGTATACGTACTATTTTCGTACGAAGGCGGATAGCACGTTATAAAACCCAGCTATTTCAGTTAGTAGGGTGTTTCCCTGCTTATCCTTCTGCAAAACAATGAATTTTTGTAGTCCGTACTAGCTCCAATTCAATCCGAAGTTTTTTACACGAGTTGTCATTCTCTCAGACAATCTATCAGATTTCTTTTTCAGGCAGCTAATTTAAATAAAACAGCTTTCGTTTTAGCTCATAGAAGTTCTTATGTAGCATTAAGGATATAGGTAATACAGTTTTGTATTATTGCACATTTGATTGTATTTATTTTCTGTTGTGCTCATAACAATTCACTATAGTCGCGATACGCTGTGCCAAAGCAAGCATGCATTTGCAGGAATAATAACAGTCGATACCTGTAAATGCCAGATTTTTTTTACGGAATTTAGGTTCATCCAAAGAAGATTAGGAATTTATGCGCTAATCCATTGCAGCAATTTAGTAGCAGTTTCATGATTTAAAATATCTCAGGTAGCTCAGGTTCATCTCTTTCCCTGTGGAGTCTTACTTTGAACCCCTTGCGTACTATGAAAGAATAAAGATTATAAAAAAATTAAGTCTAAAATGCCGCTAAAAAAAACTAGAGAGTCAAACAAAATGAAACGTTTTCTCAAACACTGCTCAATATTTCTATCCGTATAAATAACGTACATGCGTCGTTTACCACTCACTAACTTCTGTGGACTGTGTGCGCCCGGTCTACGTTCAAAATGTGCCAACTTATCAGCTAATTTAAATAAAACTACCCTCATTTTTATTCAGAATAAATAAGTATAAGAATACCACAGATCCTTATAGTTTCTGTTCCGGAAAAACACAAATTACATCTTTAGATATTTTTCCACAGCGCCACCTCTCGCAAACGTCAAACATCCGAGAGTATGACTGTCAAGAGGTTCTAAATTAGCCATTTGGACTCGCCAAAAAATTGTAGATCTCAAAAATGAAAAACGCACAACAGCGGGATACTCTTATAAATATAACGACCTAATAACAGTGATTTTAAGCCGGTCAAATAATAGGGTGGTTTCTTTAACCTACTGTAAACACGAAAGCAGTGCTGCTGGCCATTTATATCACTCAATCGCTAACTTTGTATTCAAATTGGGAAATGGAAAACATATCGCCAAGATAAGGTGTTCACTTAAGCGATTCTAGTGTATGAAACTTCACATAAAACGTCGTCAATATTGTTACTTGTATTCAAATGCTTCTTATCTTTTGGATGGCGTGCAAACTGTAGTAATGTAATCGAAACCGATGCACCCACTCCTCAAAGTGTGGGATAATAAAGTAAGAAAACACTTTTAACTTCCTCCGGCTTGATAAAATGAATTTATTACATGAAACAAAAATATCGTACAAAATCAAAACTTAAACTCTATGAAAAAATGTGTGGTCTTTTTGTAGTCAGAGATGCATTTATTGTTCATTGCTTCCCACCCCTTCCGGAACGCATAGCATGTTCCTCTGGGGTGTTATCGGAAAAGGCGTTTATTGCCATCGAATAAGTTACCTCCTTCGCTGCAAAACGCTTGTTGTGCGTTTCCACCTTTTCCTTGGATTCCAAGAACAACTTGCGACGCAACTGTTCCTCCTCGTTATCCTTGTAGGACTTGTTGAACTTGGTCTGTTAACAAATATTTGGTATAAAGGCACTCATATTTCAGAAAATTCAACTATCAATTTACTTTGTATTCCTCCCATTCCTGATCAGCAGACATTTTGGTTTTTGTTTAATAGAATCTAGTTTACTTATATATGTTGTTAACGTTACAGCTATTTGAAGCGAATGATTAGAATATTTCTGTCCACTCAGTTTTTATTTAGGTCTATGGAATAATTGTTAAAATTTACCAAGTATATGACTCAGTTCAATTGTATACTACGCGATAACAAAATTTATAAACAAAAGGTGTCAGATAGCTGTCAAGTATAATCACAGGCTCAGAATTTTCCAGTAGTTTCCTCACGCGCACTGCAATACTTGCAGCTTAGTACAGAAATGTAGCCGGAGGAGTTTGATTTTTTTTACAATTTGTAGTATTTTCTTAAGTAAGTAGTTAGGTACCTTCATATTTCAAAAGAAAGAACTATATCATTATTTTTTTTTAGCTTAAAGTGAGTGAGTACTTTTCACTTGTGCCTATACTTAAAGATACTTAAAGCGGAAGCCACCTACATTTCTGCAATTACTTGAGTGTTATTAGCAGTAATTAGTTTCAGCAAATTAAACCAACAATTCATAAATCAGTTATACGAAATAAATAAATAATTGTCCGTTCATCACTTCCGGAAGCTATATTGTTTTATAGGAACGCGGAATATCTACTTAACTATTTACAAAATACGTAGGCAGGTACCTACCTAATAAAATAGCGAGGTTCTATTACCCAATCGGAGATATAACAACCCTGCATAGCGACCAAACGAACAAATTTCTTATCCAACTGTTGGCTAACCTGTAAAAATCTGACATTTTGTCTATTTTCTTGTTTTTCCTTTTTCTCTTTCTTTTCTTTTTCAGAAGGCTTTCGGTACGTGTTGTATTGCAAAAATAATCTCAAAAAATATTGAAATATTCAATCCATCGAAACATAAAATAATTAAATTCACAATGCCAATGAATATATTTAGTGATGGGGATAAATATTTTTTGAATTATTCCCTTATTTACCCATAAGAACTAAGATTATTCCTGTTCAGTGATTTCTAACCATAGACAGTGTTTTGCGAGTGACAACTAATTTAGTTTTGTGTCCTTTTCTTCTGTGCAGATCTTTTAAGCCAACAATGGGTCGTGTTATTCGTGCACAACGTAAGGGAGCTGGGTCCGTTTTCAAGGCCCACGTGAAGAGGCGCAAGGGAGCCGCCAAGCTCAGGCCTCTAGATTTCGCCGAACGTCATGGCTACATCAGGGGTGTAGTCAAAGTGAGTTCTTTTTCACACCGAGTGCAATTGGAATTCGTAACTAATCGGTGTGTTTCTTATAGGAAATCATCCACGATCCAGGTCGTGGTGCTCCATTGTCAGTCGTTCACTTCCGTGATCCCTACCGCTACAAGATCCGCAAGGAGTTGTTCATCGCCCCCGAGGGTATGCATACTGGTCAGTTCGTGTATTGCGGACGCAAAGCCAATCTGCAAATTGGCAATGTGATGCCTTTGTCTCAGATGCCTGAAGGTACCATCATCTGCAACTTGGAAGAGAAGACTGGTGATCGTGGCCGTTTGGCTCGTACCTCTGGCAACTATGCCACAGTCATTGCCCACAATCCAGACACAAAGAAGACTCGTGTCAAGCTGCCATCCGGCGCCAAGAAAGTTGTCCCATCGGCCAACCGTGCCATGGTTGGTATTGTTGCCGGTGGCGGTCGTATTGACAAGCCTATCTTGAAGGCTGGTCGCGCCTACCACAAGTACAAGGTGAAGAGGAACAGCTGGCCAAAGGTCCGTGGTGTTGCCATGAACCCCGTCGAACATCCCCACGGAGGTGGTAACCATCAACATATTGGTAAGGCTTCCACCGTCAAGCGAGGAACATCTGCCGGTCGTAAGGTCGGTCTTATTGCTGCCCGTCGTACCGGTAGGATACGTGGTGGTAAGGTTGACACCAAGAAGGATGCTAAGTAGATTTATTCCCGTTAAATGTGTGTACTTTTATTTCGAAAGGACCAGTATCAGTGCGCAATAAATAAAAATGAAAAAAAATACTTTTTTTAAATGACAAGTGTTTTTAATTTTTACGGGATGGTCGTTGCAGTTGGAAGAGTCGGCAGTTTACTTTGGGATGAGCTCTTGCTTGCAACACTCGTCGAGCTCGAAAGGAGCAGAGGTTATTTGTGGTTTTACTTGGCTTTGGAAACAGGTTGAGTTCATGTACTAGAAACATTCATCCGAACATTCGGAACGGCTAAATGTTCATACTGATAACAAAAAATAGATTGAATAGAAGACATGAGGGGTTTGTGATGTTTGAAATTGGAGTTGTATAGGAACTCGTCTTTTCTACACCCGAATAACTGTCAATACACATGTTTGGCGAAGGATGCAATAGAGAAAAACAGCCAAATTTTAGAATATAAATGTCAAACCTTTCTTGCAGAGAAGAAGTGTTCATGCTTGTTGCTCTGAAGATTGCATAGGATTGTCAGTTGTGGGTCTCAGTGTCAGTATACTCCGCCTCTGGTAAAAACCTTTTAATCTATTAACGAGCTTCGGATTTTGAGTAGTTATGTCGCATTTTTTTACTAATTTTATCTTCTCCACGGAATCATGGGAATAATAAAAACCATTAGTCTTTACTGGTTAACATTCACACGCATTTGGCAAAGTTTTCTTTCGATTCTCTAAACATCCTATCTCGCATCCGGCTACATCCGACTAGATAAAACCTTAACCAGTGACATCGAGATGACGGAGCTATCAGTCTGAAGAAAAATTTAGCTTGGCTGTTAAAAATGTTTAAACAAAACACTGCTCATATAAAATCTGCTATTACCTAATTGTTTTCCTAAAAGTTTTTTTTTACTATCGAAATCCCCAATGAACTTAGGAACAAGAGGTACTGAAACACATACATCTATTGTGCCAATGGAACGCGGTCAAAGAAGGCTTGCAGTTTGTTTTTCTATCTTTTAAAGGCAATTGAGAAGTTGCTTACGCTAATTATAGTGCAAAATCAAGTTGACTCAGCGACAATATAGGCAGCGGGCACAACTTAAACGGCAGATGAGGTCGACTTCTTTAAATTACAAATCACTATTATGTTTCTATATTGATCTCCAAAGTTGTTGATCAACTAGAGACGAAAATCGTTTAGAATGTTAATTCTGCTTATAAGCGATTTACTAAAAAGAAGGGAAACGGTTTTATTAATGACATTAAAGACGAAACACGCCTATATTGAACAAATCTATCATAAATGAATCAAATAGACTGATCAGTGATCACTGACGAAGTTCAAGAGGCGTAAGACTGTAGAAAAGAACATCTTTAAAAATGAATAAAAAGAAGAACTATGAAACTTTTAAAATAACTTCATTGCTTGAAGGTGCACTTCACGTCTTTAGGTACTATTTTAACTCGCCATTCGCAGTGCCGTGTAGCACAAATATCCTCGCAAATATCCTTGTGGATTATTGTTTCTGTAGTGTCGTCTCTTATCTCCCTCATGCGGTCTCGCTCGCTAATGTTACACATCTTT
Organism: Cheilosia grossa; assembly: GCA_963082955.1. NCBI lineage: Eukaryota > Metazoa > Arthropoda > Insecta > Diptera > Syrphidae > Cheilosia > Cheilosia grossa. The sequence continues at coordinate 8,698,222 of OY720146.1, forward strand.
CATTTTCCAGTACTGTTTACATAAAACTCCCAAAGAACAGCCATTGGACTTCCTAAGGAATACCGAAAATAAAGCCCTGCTTAATCGAAGTAGGTTTATAACGTATATCAAATATTGCTGAATGTGTTCATTCTACTTCCCTGTTTCACCAGCAGCGCCAACTTACCGCCTGCAGCAAATAGACAAACTACCATGACATTTTATGGAACCAAAACATAAATACAAAAAAAGAAAACCCAGTCCCAAACCCTGCTTGTGTTTTTGTGTGTGTATTCATATCGATTGCCACAAAACAGACTGAATCTGAGCGACCCCACAAGAGGAAAGAAAAAACGTCTCAGCAAAAGACGAAGTGAAAGAAAAATATAAACGGTGACGAAGTAGGAAACATTTTGTTCACAAAATTAGCCAGTTTTCAGTGAATCTAAACAATAAAATCGGTATTGCTTATCCCAGTGCATAAATCATTAACGATTCCTAGTTAAAGTTCGAAGGAGAACCAGTTACATCAGTGAAAGGCTTACAAAAAGGTGCGCTACTTCTACTCCTTCTCCAATTCATTTTCAGTTCTTCCAGCATCCCCCCAGACGTGTTTTGACCATGAAAACAGACAGAAAAAAACAATCTAGCTCACAAAATGTGTATTTATCGATAATTGATAAAATTCATCAAATTGATTTGTTTTTCACTAGCTCGTACTATTCTTTAGCTGATAAGGCACCAAATAGCATGGATAGATAAATTGCGATTTTGTCTTTCCAGCTACAATTTTATTATTCACAACTGCTTGCTCATTTGCACCTGCTGCTGCCAATTAGGAAACCTAATCGCGCGGCGATAAAAACCATTGATGGCTTTATTGGGTTCGAGCCGTGTGTGTGTACGCCTCTGACGTCAGTCAGTTAAAGCATGAAGAAACTTGTTTTGCAGTTACTGCGACGGAGACGAAACCATGAACTGTTTTTATGTGTATGCAACGGAGCCAGCTATCGGCTTTCATTTCTTCGAAAACAACAAACTCGAGCGGAATCCATCCGATGCTGAAATGCACTTTTATCTTTCCGTTACTCATACGCTTGTTGTTTCTGGTCGTATAAATTAACTTTGGTTACCGACTCATAAAGCAGTCACATGGAGATGGAGCGAAGGCAAGCCAAACCATAAACAAGTGCGATGCAGATGAGCGTATCGGACGTTATTTATTTTGAATAAATTAAGCAAACAACCAAGTTCGCCTCAAAGTCATTTGCCACCAGACAACATATTTCAAGACAGTAAGACGTGTTGTAGGCGCAGTGGCTTAGTGGTTAGTGTGTTGGACTACTAAGCGAGGGGCTCAGGTTCGAATCCCGCAAAAACCCAAATTCCAACTTAGGGTTTTTTCCACTGCGCCGCCTCTCGCGAACGTCTGACAAACATCCGAGAGTATAACTGTCTTAAGAGCTTCTCAATTAGCCGTTTGGAATCGGCATAAAATTGTAGATCCCTTCCATTCGTTCCAAAAATGAAACTCACACAAAACGAATGGTTGTGAGAAGCTAGGCCTTGGGTCTCTACAGACCTGTTGCGCCAACTATATATATAAGACGTGTTGTCGTCGTCTGTTTGGGGACACGCCTAGCCCTTATGTGGGAGAAAGGGCGTGGGTTAAATTAACTAACTCGGGGGCTTTCTATGTTCAGACACAAACTCAGTTTACTTTAGAGTAGGTTCCATCCATACTATACGACTATACCCACTTGTGCGCTCCACAAGCTGTTCGTTTGTGAATTTTTCACAATTTTCATCGGTTGAATTGTTTTGCGATCGGAAAATGTGTGTGTTTTGTCTCGCATTGTCAACAAGACGACCTACGTGTCTAACTAATACCAGCAGTTTACCTTATATACCTATATTCATGATGCAATTATCAAACACGTTCGTGGTGTGCGGCAATTTACCTAGCTCTCGGCGAGTTGTCAATAAGGTGCGATTTAGATACCACCCAAACTAGTTTAGAGCGCGCCGAATCTCGAACATTACACACCACTCGGTGCGATAGTTACTTATCCACTTGAGTAAAAAGTAAACAATTTCCAAGGTCGAGCTGTGCAATTACCGATCATTTCCTAGCTTCCACATATCGACTCACATTCCCCTACTGTTTAATTGATATCGAATGTGTAAACAATAGGTTTCACCTTCTCGTTTAGTGTGTGTTCGCCGTTACACTTGGTATGATAAATTGACGAACCTCCATATGGCTGACAGCCTGACTAATCTTGACACTTTTGTAGTTGGAAAGCTCTTTCCTATTGACTCCTGCACCGTTCTTCAATATTTGTTTCTAAAATCGAGTGCTTTTGTGATTGCCTGACTGTCGGTGTAGACAACAAGTTCAGGGGCTACATGAGAGCTACTTCAGAGTTTAAATGATGGCTTTAAGTAGAGATTGCTCTTATGCAATCACTTGTCCTTAACACATTTCCCAAAAAGTGTTCGATTAACTTTCCGAGTATTTATTTTTTTTCGCGCCAGAGATTTCTCTGTCTTATCCGAATGGATGTTTTTTCGTAGCTTAATTTAAGCGTTAAATGAGATCATTAGATGACACGACAATTACAATAACTCTATTTGCATACAATGAACGGTATGTTGATCTTAAGCTTTTTTCTACTATCCAAATCTAATCGCAACCATATCAGAGCTTTCGACAGTACAATTGCTGTCACAACAATTCTGGCACACATTTCCATTCACCTTATCTTCTCTACTTACCAATAAGACCAACGGAAGTTAGTTTACTTTGCGATATCACAAAAGCTCCGTTTAGTCGCGAGTGGTTGATTCAGAAACAAAGTAATCATTTGTGAAGCTCACTACTTAAAAAACAAGTTTGCGCCATCCACTTACTGTTGTATTTTTTCTTATTCTAGAGTGAATCACGATCCATCAGCTGCACATCCCCACGATGGCCAATCGACAACCGCCGATGGACGAATTACCGCCCCCCAAAGCCGATTTCAGTGCGCCGCCACCGTACGAACTGTCAAGTTCAGATTTGCATGAGATTCCCCACAGTAAACTCCCCACATACGAAGAAGTTGAGATGGAGAAATCCATGAACGGTGAACTTCCACCCTCATTGATGCCGCCGCCACCACCTCCACCGCCACATCATCCTCTCACCCAAACACGAACAACCAGCACAGGCACTCAGCCAGCGCTCACATTCATTGCGATCGACACATCCGATGCTGAGAACCTGACCAGCGATCACAGTCTGCTGGGCACTGACATCATCTTTGTGGCGGCTTTTATGGTGGCATTCCTCTTCAATTGGATTGGATTCTTGATGCTGACGTGCTTTTGTCACACAATTGCCGCCCGGTACGGGGCCCTATCGGGCTTTGGCTTGTCGCTTGCCAAGTGGACGCTCATTGTCAAGCACTCAACAGATCTCGCCTCACACGAGAACTCATGGCTGTGGTGGCTGATTATGGCATTCGGATTTCTGATCTGTGTCCGTGCACTCGTACAGTACATCAGTATCAAACGCACCTGGCGACTGCTGTCCGCATCCGCACAGGAGCGACTATTGTTTTTCTACTAATCCTCACGGTTAGGCAGTATTCATTACACAACATTGCTATCGATAAATTTTATTATAATATCCATGATTACTGTAAGCGAAGACAGAGCCAGCATACGAGAGAACAGAAAACAGGGCAATGGAATTCAAAATGCTGCAGCTTGACTAGCATCTGCAGCCCTAGATGACTTACAAAAGCGAATTGATGAGAGATGATGATCCGATCATAGATGGAAACACATACACACACTGCACTTAACACAAAAAAAAAAAAAAAAAAACTCACTCACCACTTACCGTCACCATCCTCAACCGCAATAACTACGACAGAGTAAAGCATATTTCTTTGTTATTCGAAAACAAATAGAGTTCTATTTTGAGAGGTGCTCACAGTGAATTGATGAACAGGCTGTAACAGAAGCACTGTAAATATTTAGTAGCGAGACGAAACAAATGGCAGCTCTAAAAAAGCAGACTACCCAGATGATCTAGTTCAATGTGTTGCTTGTAATGTGATGTAGATTTTCAGGTTGTTGTTGTTGTTGTAAACAGGGGCAGCATTGCCTCTATGTGCTGGCGCACGAAACAAAACACGAACCCGCCCGGTCTTAATTTTCTTTTTGTAAATGTATAAATGTCTATGTACACGATTTATGAATTATTTTTATGAAAAATATATTAAGTAACTAATTTGGTCGTAATTATCACGGTTTTATTCTTTTGTTTTACGGGAAATCGAAGGGTGTTGGATAAGTTACAGCCGCTGAAGTCCGTTCGATAGGTAGGCATGTTGCAAAGTTATCTCACTCCTTAAAGTGCGATGGAACTGGGCTTATAACACGGATACCTGTTGAAAATGAGTGCTCCAAACGAGCCTCTTGAGTGTGAATGCGTCTGCCCGTCCAGCACTCTGAACTAAAATAACAAAGTCAGCAACACGCCGGCTTACGCTACCGCCTTGTAGATGAGAATAGCTGTCCCAGTAAATCCCATGTGTCAACAATAATTGAAAAAGCCAAACATTTTGTACTACAAACTTTTATTTATGAAACAAACGGAAAACTTAATTATAAAAAAATTAAACGGAAAACAAACAGAGATGTGTCGTCTGAATCCTACATAAAAGTCAGCTTAGTTCGGCTCATGTTCACCTGCCAGACGTTGAGTTCCTCGTAGTCCTCGATGCATTTGTCCACTTGGTCCGGCTTGAATCCCTTAGTAGTGCACCTGTCCATGACGTCTGAGATCCGCACAGTTTTACTCGATCCGGCCAGCTCGCGAACCAGAGCAAAGATCTTATCCGAAGTGTTTGGAACGCTAAGAATAATAATTTATGTTATTTACTTTTGGGATTAAAATCTTTTCAACTTACTGCCCCTTTTGATGCTCGTGAACTTGGTTGAGCGAATCCTTGGACATCTCCAGCAAACGCAGAGCCTCGGCAACATCATCCTTCTCGACAGTTTCGGAGAGACGCAGGCGGGCCAAAGCGGTGGATAAACGAAGGATACCCAGCAAGTTCCTGGCCGACGTGAACGTCATATCTTTGCGATTTCTTGCCTCGCGACGCAGCTCAACATAGGCGCCGACAATGTACTCGGTTAACTCATCGGGTATTGTTGGATTCATCCGCTTGCACAAGTTGATGTAACGCCGCATCAGGTTCATGTCCAGAGACTTGACTTTAGTCGGCGGCTGACTGCCGTGACTGTGGACGTAGGTGATGTGCTTGGCCAAACGGAGATCGTTCTCGCGATCGGGTTTGTCTTGAATAAGCCACAGCAAGTCGAAACGGGATAAGAGGGCGGCTGGTAGTTGAATGTTTTGCTCGACTGTGCGACGTGGGTTGTACCGGCCAAACGCAGGATTGGCAGCGGCGAGGATAGACACCCTGGCATTGAGGGTAGTCATAATGCCAGCCTTGGCAATGGAAATCGTTTGCTGTTCCATGACCTCATGAATGGCTGTGCGGTCGTTGTCTGCCATTTTGTCAAACTCATCAATGCAGCAGACACCATGGTCGGCCAAGACCAAGGCGCCACCTTCAAGAGTCATCTCGCCTGTGAGGGGGTCCTTCATAACAGCGGCGGTAAGACCAACGCCTGAAGAACCGCGACCAGTGGTGTACTGACTGCGAATAGCCAAACGGCTAATGTAGCCCAACAGTTGAGATTTGGCCACACCTGGATCTCCCATCAGGCAGATGTTGATGTTGCCACGAATCTTCATGCCATCCGGCCGTTTGTCAACGCCACCAACGAGGAGCAGTAAAAGAGCTTTCTTCACGTCCAAGTGGCCGTAGATTTCAGGGGCCAAGCTGCTTGCCAAGCGCTCATAAAAGTCATCCTGAGCTAGCTCATTCAATTCTTCGGGTGACAGCTCAGAATCCTTCTCAGAAATCTCCGTGTTTTTGTTGATGCAGATAATGCGCTGGAATGGGATCAGATAGTCAATTGTAAATAATGCACACGCACTTTCTACTTACATAAGCATCGAGGAATGTCTCGGATAGAAGTCCAGAAACCAATTGCCTGAAGCCAGAGCGCATCAGCGGGAGGAAAATTCCAGAAATGCAAACGTGATCGCCGGGTTGAGCCTGCCTGGTTACATCACCACGACACATAATCGTCAAAGTTCGCGGTATATGCCCTACTGGCACCTGGTCGCTGTGCTCTTGGATCTTAAGCTCCTGAAATTTGACGAACTTTGACCCACGGGTCTGCAGGTATAGACGACCGCCAGCTTTGTTCACGCGACAATCGTCGGAGGGGCAATCCTGAACAGGTATGAAAGCCAGCGAGTTCACGGGCTGATATGTCTCAGAGCCGCATCGGTCGCAAGTATACGTCGCCACGACCATCATGGGCTTCACTTCTGTGCAACGCGTTACAATGCCTCTTACGGTCACCAACTTGCCAATGTGTTCTGCTTTGATTTCCCGAATAGAGTAAGTCTTCTCAGTCGATGCAGGCTTAAATGCAACTTCACTGTTTAAAAAAAAAAAGAGTTCTTATTAGCCAACGACTTGGAGCGCTTTTCTATACAACTTACAATCTCTTCATCAACTCACTGGGGAACCGATTCCTTTCGTCCCTCATCTCCATTTGGTTCCTTGTGCGGGACTCCATCAGCAAACGATGTTCGATGTACACATCCAAGGCATCCTTGGCATGAACTTCCCTCTCTTTGTAGTTAGGAAGGATCTCTATAATAACATCCGAAAACATGTTGGCATAGCGTCTGCTATTGGCCACCACAGCCTCGGCCAAGTTTTCGTTGAACTCTTGCAGATGATCCAAATCAATAGTTATAAGGACCTAAACAGCGGCCATGTAGTTACTGCATCCACTCCGAATTGATTCATTGAACTTACCTGCTCCCTATGGGCAATTTTCACCAATTGATTTGCATAGATAAAATGCTTTTTGCCATCATCGTCAGTTTTGCAAAATTCTCCTAGGAATGTTTTGATGGATTCTGTGGGAAAACACACTTTAAAATAGAAATGCTTGGCGGTATTTCCATTGTTTACCTGTATCTTGAGCGTAATCTCGACGAGCCATATTTTTAATAAATTTAATCAGTTAACAACAATCAAAAGCAGTAAAGTTATAATATTTAAGAGCCGTACAGTTTTTTTTTTTCTATGTTTGATTTTAAAATGCGACTCGCGGACACAAAATTCCGAAACAACTCTCATCTGCTTTTTGATTTTACCCGCCAGAATAATCGCATTTGACAGCAGCCGATTGGGCAGTGCTACCAGTCTTTCTATTTGAATGTTGCCAATAATGGCTGAGTTCAGCACTTGAGATGGGAAAGGGAATAGTCCCAGCCAGAGACAATACTGAGACCCCCAACTCGCAATCCTCTTGCCGCTGGCCCCCTCAGTTTTTTTTTGAATTCGCCATTTTGTTTTCCTATCGGTGTTATGTCAATTTAGAATCCGTGTGAGCTTCAACAAAAAAAGCAAAACAAAAAAAATGAGGTGAATTTCTTTTGACAGAAGTCGAGTGACAACTGTCAAAATATGGAAAACAAATTGTATTTTTCCTCCAACAAATTGAAATAATGTAAGTTTTCACGTATTTTAAGTGTTTAAATTAATAATTAAATACATTTATCTTACAGCTAAGGAAGAAGCCGACGTTGAGGTGTTCGCTAACCTTACCAAATATAATGGATCGCACTGGAGACAACGATGAATATCAATCGGAATCGATATAAGTAAGCCATACTATTCAATGAATTTGTCTCACTATATATATTTAATTATTAGATATTTCTTCATGGTTTGTTAAATCACAAGCTCCCACTCAAGATCATGCTAGAGAAGCCCTTGATTTGTCCACGATGCAGGAGAACACACGTCATCAAGAGTGTATGGCCAAAGCCAAGGAATACGAAACACATATTGAACAGGCGAAAGTTGAACACAAGCGTTTCGATCACGAAAAGCGTAGGAAGACCCTTATTGTAAGTTGGATTTGAATTAATATGAACCTGACGACGAATTGCTAATCATTTGTATCCACTTCTAGGAAGAGACCAAGCAACAATAGTATCGTGCCCAATATCAAGACCAATTGGCAAGGCGTCGCTATGAGGATCAATTGTCGCAGCAGCAACGTATCCAGGAGGACAATTTCAAAAAGTAAGTATATTGTAAAAGTTATGTGAATTGATTCTTTAAACGGTAACACTTACTAGGCAAGAGGAAAGTGGCGCACTCCAAGAGGCAATGCGCCGGCAAACCATCAAACACGAGATCGAAATGAAGGAGGATAACAGTCTTAAACTATTCGAGTACGAGATGAGAACTAAAGCCCAGGTCGACAGGGAGAATCGTGACATCAACATAGAACAGATTCGTCTAAAGGCACTGCTGCTGGTCTGCCAAGGGAGCAACTGGGCGTCACAACTATTTACAAAGTCTTCGACTAGGCCAACACCAGTAATCGTAGTTTATTGTTGTTCCGAAACATTTTATTATATGTATTGAATATAAAATAATTTACATGTAAAACTATCAGTACGTGTTATTAATATGAACGATGAAACGAATCTGCACTCTGTTCTGGTGTGCACTCCAGCCATGGAAACTTTTTGTGGGACGCTTCGACTCCTTTTTCTTCAGAGTGAGGAAAAGCTTGCGCGCACTTTCTGGTTATTTGATAGATGTTGTGTTGAATACCTGGAATAAATGTTAATAAATGCATATTTGTGTAAACTGAAAGAGTTTCTGTCGTCGGCTGTGTTACTTACTTGTGCGGTTTTCTAGGCCAATTTAATTTCGACTTCACTGCATTTATGGAGCCGAGCCAGAAGAATACTTGTTCTCCGCTGTCCAGTATCATGATGTCGTCGTCTGTTAAATCGTCTTGGCAGAAGTCGGAGCAATTTTAGACGACGGTGAAGTAGCCCTTTTCTTTGGAGCATAGGAAAAGTCGGGTGAAACTCATGATTCAAGTTGGGCAAGTTGTGCAGGCAATCGGTACCTGACAGCGAATTTCGCGAAAAAAAAAAGTTGGGATAAGTTAGACTAATTGTCAGTGTCAGTGTCAGATTTCAACCGTGGTGAGCTGTGACAGTGTTCAGAAGTACAGCTTTTTTTAAGAGAAGTTCAACTCAAATTTGGTGAATAAGTATATTATCTCAGTACATTTTCATCAATTTTCATATTAGTTTTTTCAAAACATTCTGCATTTCTATTCAACCAAAGTACTCATTCACCATTTTTATTCCATTATAATACCAAAATAAATAAAAAATGTAAATGTAGGCTTTGAAACACGAGACACGTAAACATAAAACAAATGCACATACGTATACTATATTTTAAATTATATTTAGACTAACAGAGGAACTCTTAATTTATACTTAATAACAGCAACGATATTAATCTTGGTATTTATAAATTATAACTAAACTCCAGAAGTATACTAAGCGACGTATGTGATAAGTATATTCTACTCGATTTATGTTAAATGCCTTACGAATGTTCGCTAAAAATGTTTTAATTTGTTTATTATTCTACAGAAATTGCTCATCTTTCTTTTATTTCACATAAATATACAATTATTTTGTGAAATTAATCACTGTCCACACAAAATTTAGTTGTAACATTTATTTTCAAATTTAACGGATAAAATTCTATGAACGCTGATAGCAACTTTGCCCACAGCGGAAGTGGCTCTGAAGCAACTTTGCCCTCAGCGGAAGTTGTTTATTTTAGGTGCGAGTGTGTTTGTGAGCCGGAATTTTTGAAGTTTCGTGACATTTGTCAATACGATTTTCTATGTAACAATACTAACGCACCTAAAGTTTACAACCCCATGGTAATATAGCTTGTAGGCAAGTAACGGAAAATCGGCCGGAGTTGGGGGTCTCAGTATTGTCTCTGGTCCCAGCACTGTTAAGCGGTATAAATTTTGCTGATAATAAAGCATTATGAAATATTTGTTTATTTTAGAACCATTACAGATATAGACTACTTATTCTGATATGTGGTGTAAGCCTAAAAAAGAGTTCAGTAAAATGTACAAATTGGACTGAAACAATGCTAAGGTTGCCATGATATATTTTAAAATAATAAATGTTTTTTTTTAAGCTTCGATCTGAGCAAAGCAAAGTAAAGTAATGTTTTCAGGACGCTATTACAACACCTACGCTCTACTTGACACTTCGAAGGCTCACAGTAGTTGTTGTTGTGGGCCGAAAATATCACAGCATCGACGTCAACATTTTCTATAGTTCATAAATTATTTAGAAAGCAACATCTCTAGAATATTATACGTGGCGACGCCATGATCTGACATTTGTCCATGCACCGTACCGAGATGATAAGAGTCTTAAGAAATACCTCCAAGGTTCTATAAGCGCCCCTTCTCCCTTACATTATTAGAAACTTTCTTAAAACGAAGAAACAGTGGTGGGAAGGTTGTAGATGTGATTCTTTGCTTGATCACCAATGCCTTTCAAAAGAAAATAAAGCTTCATGATTTAATCTTTGTCGTCCGATAAATTATGAACTCGCGTCACCCTGCTGTTTAAATAGATCTACTGCTTGCTGAGTTTTTTTTTTTAAACCAGCTGTGGAGGTCGTGTGCGAACACTTGAAATAAAAGAGTCCTTTTTCAATAATGCCGATAATTCAGTTTTTATTTAAGTTTACTTAATAGGCTACAAAATTATTATTTCAAATTTAACGGGAGAGTAGGCGACCGATCGATGTGAATATTAACGCGATTCTCCACGACTCATTTGTAAGCGGTGAATAACCCACTGACATACTAAGTATAAACATAAGTGTGTGACTAAAAGAGATACGATGATACTAGTGTACATTTAGTTTAGTAGTGATTGAAACTTTAGTAGTAACTGAAAGTTATAAGGAAATGATACTAAGAAGTAAATATTAGTCGCCACACTTCTATGAAAATGTTCACCATGGAAAGTGTTAGTGAACGCGCGGTCTTATGAACTGAGATTCCTAAGGCCTAGTTGCCTCACAGACAATTTGTATGGTAGTAAAATATAAGGCTTGCAATATCCCCGACAGTTCATATTTATATCTTCCTCCAAAAGGTACAGTAAAAAAACAAACAGCAAACAAAATTTTGTTAACAAACTTTTATTTCTTCCTTTTTTTTATACATAGCATAAATTTTGAAAAATAATATAAAAAAGCGAGTAGACAGTAAACTTCACGTGTTAATCATAATAATTTAATTATAACAAATTCTGTTCCATACATTTCAATAGAAAATAAAGACTTAAACAAAGAAGAATATTTCAATTTATTTAGAGGATTTATATTGTAGAAGTAATACAAATTAAATTCAATTCACATTTAATCAGTTTACATTTATGAATAAAGTTTCATCTTTTCCTGTTTTCTATCAACTGTAGAAATAAATGAAACTGATTATTATTTTTCGTTCTGCTAGCTCAATTTTTGTTAAAAGTAACGTTTAAATAAATTAGTATTGTATTGTTTCTCTTGCTGTATAATAGTTATGCTTTATCGCTTTATGCTGTTGGTTTATTTTCAATTTGTTGTTTTTCTTTTGTAATATTTTTTTTTCCTGTTGTTACTTTTCTACCTTAGTGTCTTACTTAGAATAATAATTACACATATCTCCTCATATATAACCACATCCATATTTTGCTTCAATTTTAGTATATATATACTTTGTTTCATTAATTAAAACTAAAACACAGTTTTATTTCACTAAACATATTTTTTTGTTTTGTTTTCCATCTTCATTTTTACATAAAACTTCGAATATATTGGACTCATACACTCATTCGAAAGCTAAAAAAATTATTAATAATAAAAAAATGAAAATTATTTCGTATATCGTTTCTTGTTTATAGTAAATACTACAAAGTAAATCTGTGCGATTTTTCATTCATTTATTTGTAATTTAGTTTCTTGTTTAGCAGTTTTCGTATTAGATACTATTTACAACGGAAATATATATATTCATCGGGGGTGTTTAAAGGGGGGAATTCAATATATACCTATATTTTATTTACTTTTTAAGGGGTAACTAACATTTATTTGTGCTATTTTGAATATTTTCTTTTCATATAAATATATTTATAGACAAAAAAGGAGAGTTTTCGTTCTGCTCTGTTTTTATTTTTTCTTTTTTGTTAAACAAAAAATTGCAATTGAATTTTTCAATTATATTCTAGTTCTATCTATTCAAAGGAAAACTTTCTAATTTTAAAGCAAGTGGTTATTGCGAAACTTATTTTCTTTTCTTTAGAAGGAATGCGTGTTTGCCTTGATTTTAGGAGAAGTTTCAATAATTCAGAATTTCATAAGTCAGTGCTTGATTTTTAAACAAAACTTTGTTTCATTCAAAAATTAGTGGTCAATTTTTCTCTTTTAATTTACACAATATATTTTACGTTGCAAACTTGTTCCGAACCTTAATGTAGGTAAACTCCTAAGTCCAACTCAATGTCGCGTGGTATTTTGTTTTTCTTTTTCGATTAGCATCTAATGGAAAATCCGAGTTTGAGTACCCAATAATTCATATTGGTTGTATGAATTTGTGACATATAATGTTCGAAATCGAACATTCTTCTTTATTTAATTACATATTTTAAAGTATACATAAAATTAGTGCTGGAAAAATAAATTTCAATCCCCTTTCCATTTATAGTAAGAATTTGATGGTAATTTTTCTTTCACATTGCGTTGTGTTGATTAATAATTTTGACTAGATTTTCGAAAATATGAAAATATTTTTTTGATAATCTTCTTAAGAAGACGAAATAACTGATTTTAAGAAGCATTTCGATTTGGCGATTATTTGGGGTAGACTTGTCATGCAGTTTTGGGACCAGACATTCGAATTTAGGTGAAAGTTATTCGAATGCGAAAATTGATAGTTTTGAATGATAGATGAACGTGCGAATTCGCTTTCGCAGATTCACTTAGTTGGTACCAATTTGATACGACTTAATGTATCGTTTTATAAATGGTAGTCCATGCATTTAAGTTGATTTTATATCGAAATAAAATCCGTCACTTACTGCTTGTTCAGGGATAACCAAATTCAGTTCCAATTTCGCAAGTAAATAAAGTAAACAAGAGAGCAAGTAAGTTTCAATCTGATTAAATCGGGGAGTATGGCGACATACCGGAGAAAATAACCCTTTCTCAATTTACCGCTGTGAAGGCCATCATTCGTCGTTTGGCGCCAGATTAGAAGGAGTACGGGAGTGTTTTTGTATGTCGTACTGCAAGCAAGGTTTTCCATTGTCTTGCAATTTGTAAGATTCTCTGATCGTTTTGTTCTCACAAGCTATTTGTAGTTAAAGTACGCGTAGTTGGGTCGATTTCTCAGCCCGACTCTTCTGCGTTGTACTTAATCCGCCGCATTGTAAGGACTTCATACTTGCAACCGCATAGATAGAGAGTAGGTCAACAAGAAGATTATCAAGAACATGTTTATTAGGTGTTAGAAAACGCTTTCAGCAAAACTATTAAACTGACCAAACATTTAAAGTTGGACAGACTCTTTTATCATCAGAAAGTTGAGCAGACTAATAAAAAGGTTTTCGGACCAATACTGAAGATTTGGTAAGCTAGTACAACCATGTTGTTCCATGAGGAACGACATAAGACATCGATATTTCCTGCTTTAAAACGGATCAACGACTGAGCTTGAGTTTAACGAAACAACGTGTATGAGCTTAACGAAGATCATGCTTTTCTCTACTGTAACTGCTGCTGGCAGTCACTTACATCCGATTTTTGTTGCAGTCACAGCTTCACTATTATTTTGTTTCGGTAGTCACGACTACACCTCGAAAGTGTCTGTTCTCTTACAGTGTTTTGATTATAGTTTGTTGTAGTTTTTACCAGAACATGTAAGAGAGATCGACTGTCAATGTTATCCTCCCTCTTCATGCCCTTGTCAAACAAATATTCCCTTGTCACACTGTGTGTTTGTTTTTTTTTTTCTGTGAATTAACATGTTAATAAATATATAGTTAATTTCCAATTACATATTTACGCATAAATGTATATTGTAATCTATGTATACGTAGTTTATGTTTATTTATATAGCCTATGTAGTAAAGTAGTATCTAACTTAGGTTTACATAGTACTTTTCGTTTCTTCTTTCAAAGGACTACATTCATTATTACATAATCTTATAATTTGTTTTTAATTTATTACAAATTTATTCATTTTTATTTATCAATTTTATGTTTTTTTACATTTGTTCTAATCATTGTTGGTTTTTTTTTTTAAAGTGTTTAGTGCATGTTCCTTATTTGAAAGAAAAAGAAACCGAAACAATTTCGAATGCCTACACTTTCGATTTGAGGACCACAAAATTGTACGAAGGTATATCATCATAAGGTTTGATTTTCTATTCTTGTTTGTGATTTTGTTTTCATTTGGAACATTTTTATTTCTTGCTACCTAATTTATATGATTTAAACAGAAAAAAATATAATTTATTCGTTTTATCAAAACGCCCGCCTGAACACTACATTTTGTGAATTTTGTTTGTTTTACCGTAAACATTGCTTTTTTTTAGTTTCGTTTGTATAACGTATTTTGAGCAAATACAATTTCGGAGCACAATTATTCCAAAAATAAAACGGATTCTTGGAGCTTGATTTATCTTATTTTTGGAAATACTACGTGTAAATATGTATGGTTTTGTTTTTGTTTACATTTTTTAAATTTCTTTTTTATTTTACTTTATGGCACATTAAGCAGTGTATTTGTTATACTTTGTCGGTATGGGGATGATGATTAAATTAAAGTTAAGAGCAACAAATCAATAAAAAGGAAATAAGACAACCGAGTCCAGATAAATACTTTTTGTTTGAATACGATGTTTAGTTAGTTTGTATCAGTGTTTCTATTGCATTTTTTTTTTTTTAATTTTCAGCAGTACTATATAGATATAGGTAGATGAAATATCCTAAGACTATTGATATACCAGATGCACTATGCGCGTTATTTTTTTTTTCCGTTTTTTTTTTGTGTTATTTTCTTTTCTTATTGTAAATTTGTTTCAATTAATTTTTTTTTGTTTAGTTTCATTTTGTATAGTTATATTATTTTTTGTGTTTTTTTTTTTTGGAAAATAGGGATATAATGTACCTACAGTCAGTTAATTGAATTCTCAGCGCCAAGAGAAATCCCGACTGACTGCGAATATCAACAGGACTAGGAGAATTGGAAGATTTTCTATTCTAAGTTTTGAAGACGCTGATTTTGTTTCTTTGAAATCGTGGCTGCGTGGAGTGACTGGATCTTCGGAGGGCGAAACGGGTCCAGCACCTGAAATGAAAGCAGTTGATGTATTTTATAAATGAAATGTAAGTTATAATAAATTAGTTAAGGAAAATGCAGTAGTAAATAAAATATGCGGAAGTGGGGCTATTCCTTGTTATTTTTTTTTTAAGAGGAATAGTTAAGACGTCACTATCTCATATCCATTTCCAATATCCAATAGAGTGATTCCTTACAATGGCAGTGTCAAATAAAATGAATAATAAATGGCAGCTAAAAAACCTGTAATAAAATAGTAGAATAGCAGCGAACACGTTCAAAAATCTAGTTATCTCAAGTCGAGAAGATTGGTCTGGACTAGATGTAACCTGAACGCAAAAACTAGATTGATCGGGAACGTCACTTCTCCTACGTCATTTACATATGCAAACAGTCACATTACTCAGTCAGGAATTTCTTTACTAGATCCGTCGGCTACACCTCCATAAACGTCTACTTAAACAGCTGTTCATATGACCGATCTAAGATAACCAAGACTGAGATAGATCAAGTCAGACAGCTGACAGACTTACTAAACTAGATACTTGAACGCCCAGTGTTTTGTTCAAAAATTGCTGAACAGTTTATAACAAAGTGAAAAATTTAAAACGTATTATGTATCAAAAGCATTTGTTAAAACTTAAAGGTAAAGCTAATATGGATTGGGCAATGTATAAAAGTTTTTAAACAAAACAAATGGTTTCCTAAGTTTTTTTTTGACGTTTAAACAAAAACTATAGCTTGTCTGTGGAAGAAAACAGCTTCATTTAATGACCTATGTATTTTATTCACATGGGAAAAATAAAGCTAGGTCTGTTTTCATAAAAACAAATTAAAGAAGAATCATCTGTTCGCAATTAAAACAACTATACTCATCTTGAGACTTTCAAAATTTATACTAGACATTTATGACAAATTCATAAGTAAATGTGACATGACAGCAGCAGTACATGCTGACACCTTTCTGATTATGTGCTCGTGAGACCTTTAGTAAACTGCATGCAATCACTATTAGTGAGCGGAAATTGAAAGAACGTTAAATCAAACTAAAAGTCGAGACACACAATAAAATATCCTACCAATTTATTCTACTTTATCACAAATGTCACTCTTAACTGTTTTATTGAACATTTGTCTGAAATACTTTTAATTTGATTTTCTTTGCTGAGGTGGGTGTTCAATAAAACGGGCCTTATATCATCACCTTTGTGACAGCTGTCAAGTGAAAATTCAAGTGAGTTTCCAAAAAGATCGAAACGCTTGAACAACGTAACCAGATAATAAGAACAAATTCTAGTGTGGACTTTGTGTTTAAGGAAGTTGAAAACTGCGAATAGCTATGGAAGATATCGCATGAACTCCTTAAATTAAAAGTCGAAATCTTAAAAGGTGATTCGCCCATAATGTACAATAACTTGCATTATACCCGGCTGTTTTTGCATCATTGGCTGCGTTCAGCGAGCTTTCAAATGGGTTTAGTAAATAGGACAAAACAAAGCAAGCGCAACTGGCGCCAATAAGTTAAAGACCATCCTGGTTAAGTCCCCAAGCTCCGAAAGTAGAAAATAATATTAAGCTTTGTAGTTGCTATTCGTTATAGTTGGAACAGGTTAAAAAATTACAATGCCCACTTTAAATTTTAAGTAGTGTATCATGCAAGTTGATCCTGACCAAAAAAAGTATTTTTATGCATTATTCCCTATCTAAGAAAAATCTCAAGAGGATATCATTCAGAAGTCAACCGGTAGCAGCTGGCTTTTAAAACAAGAACCATACCGACCAAACAGTTCCATCATCGTCAACGTCTGGAATAATTCTCCGCAACAAATGACCACTACTTGATCGTGGGTTGCACTCATGAGTCAAAACACAAGTCAATCAATCAATTAATGAAAATCAAATTCCATATTTCTTTTTGCTAGAACTTACCATCGCCAGATCCATCGCCCGATCCATGCAAACTGTCCTCTTCATCGTCATTATCGTCGGGCAATCGACCAGAACCCTCTTCGTCGTGTCTGGCCATATCACTTTGAATATCTGAGTATGAGCGTGTAGTTGAAGGAATCTAGGAGCACAAATTAAAAAATACAAATCAAATCCAGTAAATTCCTTGTCCAATTGGACACAAGAGATCGCCGCAGCAGAAGGCGGAGTCAACTCTCAATACTTACAGCACTACCAATTGATGAGCGAATTTTAATTAATTTATCGACCAATTCGTTCAGTTTAGTCGACTGGGCAAACGAATGCTGGACAAGTGGCACTTCTGGATTATATTTTTGTGCATCCAAGCCGCTGGTCATTGCTACTTGGTTATAATCACCGATGCGATCACCGGTCCAACAGTGGCGATCGTTTCGTTGAACGTCTTCATCCTCGCAGACACTAGAATTACAAACAAGATGTCAAATCAATAAGACGAAACAATTAAATATCAATCTTTATGTGTGTGTTCACGAAATTTGCATAGAATTCATTTAGCAGGGTTTTAACGTTTCTTTGTGTGACTTAAACCGATATTGGGTGACTAAAAATTAAATTAGGGTGCGGCGCTTCCATTTGCATTAATGCGTTTTTTTTTTTCTAAACGAAAAAGATTTAGCGAAGACTTTTATGGAGTTTATGACGGCAGTTTTGGGGTGTTAATTTTTTTGTCAATTTGGCTAAACATAAACTATGGGAGATTGACATGTGTGGATGGCTATTGGGTACGAAAAATGGACAATCTATGGAGATGAGCATCGTTTAGAAAGCGGTTTAATGCGAGTCTAGTTTCAGATTGGCTTGGGAAGTTCGGTATCAGGTTGACGCCCACATCCTGACTGGGAACTGGCATCAGAAAATTATGTTAATGGAAATTAATAAACGAGGAATATATTTGCTGCCGACATGAGCATGATGTAAGAAGAGCCTTAGTTTGCAACAGCAATGATGGGAGAAGAAAAATGATTATGGTTTCCGTACTTCCATACAATAGGCGTGTTTTATTGAACATTTACTGAAGAAAAGTAGAAAAATCAGAGTGAAACTAGAAACACTACACTCTGACTTGACACTTTGTACGGTCCCACGAGGTATTTTGTCTATAAAAAAGTGACAACAGCAGCAATTCATGTTGACAATGACAGCTTTCAGTGGCATTTACTATCAACGAGCGAGATTGAAAAGAACGTTTAATCAAACCAAAAGTCGTAACACAAAACAAAATACAACAGATTTCGATATTTTAGTATAAATACTTGCAGACTTTCAGGCTGGTTCGAAACAAGTAACTCGGGATAGATTTATTGAGCATTTTTCTACTTTAGGTACTTTCCTTTGCTATAAGATAACTGTTTTAAAATCTCGTTAAAAGGTGTCAATTTCTGACAGCTAAGTAGATATTTTTACCTTTCAATTTCTCATTTATGCTGCATTTAAACGATCAAACATTCCTAACACGGAAGATTAAATGGATGCTAAATACTAAATAGCCGTGTGACAGAAAAGGAAAGCATTACCTAACACGCCAAAATACGTTGCACTTTTTTTCGGTCATCTTGTTTACGTGGCAGGAATAATGGGAAAGTTCGGCATGTTTATATTTTTATAGCGATAGCTTACGAAATTTCACTTTCCTATAAAACAAAATGGCTTACGGAAGTGATGAACGGACAATTATTTATTTATTTCTTATAACTGATTGATGAATTGTTGGTTTAATTTACTGAAACTAATTACCACTTTCATTTCACATGTTTCAAATCACAAACATAAATGTTTTCGAATTGCAGAAACGTTGGTGGCCGGAACTTGTGTTTATCTCCGTTTAACGTATCTATAATTATAGGTAGAACATCGATGACACCTTAGGAGTCTGATTTGCGATCTCAAACGGATCTCTTTGTCCCGTCTCTTGCAAAAATGCGCGTGCGTGATGGTGTAATTTCAGTTTTACCCACATTCCACGTTCAGTTATCAATCACTTTTATGGATCCGTTCACGTAATAAAAATTATTTTCTCAGGGATTTTTAATAATCTGTCACCGTGATCATGAGCAATATAATATAAAACGCTCCCATTAACAAATTCGTTCGAAATAAACTACAACAGCAAATTCTTAGAATTTCCATTTCCCCGAATGTTTAGTGAGTTTTCCAATTTTAAGATAACAAATAGGTTTGATATTATAAAAAAAGAACTGTAGCAGAAATTGGCACTTAAAACTTCAAACTGTTTATCGTGAATTTTGATATATTCAGAATTTTAAAGATAACCTGACTGAGCATTTGATAACGCAACGATAACAAATTCTACAGTTAAAGTTCTTCCGGCTGTCAAAGTAATTGATGTGGCAAGTACTACTCAACTTACTTTGCGTTCAAGTGGCAGGTTATTCACACAAAGAAGATAGAAAAATAAAAACAAATTCCATAGAATCAGGCGATTCGGATAGAGATTTCTTTCGCCGATGACTTCATCTGAGAATCCCTGCAATTATATTAGCTCCCACATTGAATCTACGTGTGGGCTGAATGCAGCTTTATAGGGGAAACTTATCCTTCCAACGATTTCACAGTCATAAACTAGGTATTAAATACTTAAATACTTAGTTTAAAAAGTTTATATTCACAGTGCAAAGCCTTAGTATGCGGTGTACTCCCTTTCGATCTGTTTCTCCTGATTATTAACTCGCGCTCAAAATTATGAATTTAAATTCAATTTTCGAATACAAATTGGACGGCATCACATTAATTTGGAAAGGCCTCCGCAGTTGGATGATCTGCTGTCACGAGCCCTTATTACCCTTTCGAACAGATGTAGGACACAATGCTGCTCCATCATTAAGAACAGCCTGCTCACTTTT
Source organism: Cheilosia grossa (assembly GCA_963082955.1). Classification (NCBI taxonomy): domain Eukaryota; kingdom Metazoa; phylum Arthropoda; class Insecta; order Diptera; family Syrphidae; genus Cheilosia; species Cheilosia grossa. The sequence goes on from OY720146.1 coordinate 8,718,459, forward strand.
GTTTTATTACTTTCAGCCTTGCTGCGAATGCTGCCGCTGCTGTACCAACAAAGAAGTCCTCCTCAACGTTCTGTTCTTCTCTGTAGCCGTCGTTGGACCATTGCTCGCAGTGTTGGTTGATAGGAAATATTTACCCGATAAATACTGAAAAAAGCGCATGAACGCACAAATAGCCTCGAACAATACTCACTTATTGACTATTCTCGAGTAGAACTCCTTTGACTTCTCAATGGTGGACAGGAAATTTAAAAGTTCCGCATCGGGTGGTGTGGCCCACTTAATGCTGCCCTGTTGCCCGGTACGAATATCAGCCAGTGGTTCCTCTTTGGTGGGCAAGAGTTTCGGAGTGCCGCATGTCTTCTTGACCTAAAATGGACAAAGAAAAATAAAAACAGTGAAAAAATCAAACAAAAGTCAATTAACCAACAATGTATATGTATTTCCTGCAACCCATTTCGATGAGTACAACAAAATGGCGTCTCTGAGCGTTGTCAGAGCCATTGTGGGAGACATGCCGGTGGACAGTGACAACAAGTTGAGAAAAGGGAAATAGAAGGAAATTAACTTTTCATTTGCCTCATCAGTGCGGAGCCATGCTCCATTGATGGTTTTCACACAGAAAACCTATCTGCGGAGGGGCACATTCATAAAACAGTGCACGAATTGACTGTTGCGTTAGGTAATACTCCATAGTCGAAGATGGCACCCACACCCAAGGTGAGCTGAGTACACTGATCATGAACTTGAGATAAAATGTTTTCTGCATCTTCCCCGACTAAGAGTTGGACGTCGAGTGATTACTTGCATCCACAGAACGGCATTCAGATGTTAACGATGACTGAAGCAACCTATTTGAGATAACAGACAACACGTAGAGTACCAAAGGGTTATTGACTCTGGGGAATTTGTACAGACAGTTTTAGAGGCAAACACACTTTAATGGTGATAATTGTTATTGATGGTGCAAATATGGTTGCTAATGGTCTTTAATTATTTCCAAGATGTGCTATTCAATGTTGATTCCAATAGTGATGAGGTGGAATGGGCATTTGCTGTGGGCGATTCGGTGAAGACAGGAATTAGTGAGGCCTAAAGGAGAAACCGTTTCCTGTACTAATAAGCGCAGGATGATCAAACGCTTGCACAGAAGTTAGGGTAAGATGTTCGAGTGTTATCTGACGTTTGCTACCTAACATCTGCAAATATTTAATGTCAGAACGCGATGTTTTACGAACCCTTCGTACAAACTTTAATTCAGAAAATAGCGTAAAAAGAGAGTTAAATATTTCCGTAAGGGCTGAGAGATTTACTTGTAGTGAGTTCGAATTTCGAAAAATGTACAACCTCTTCAATAGGTCATTCGTAATCAATGCGAAAATAGTAACAATAAGTGGCAGTTACATGAACATTTGACAGCGAATCTAAGTGCAGATTCACTCCCTGGCAGGGGATAAACAGTAATGTCATTCCAAGCAAAATATGACAATTAACTGTCAGATTTGAACTGTTCAAGCAAACCACGTGACATTTTTATTCACGTTTTGTACAGCGGTTTCAAGATCAAAAATACAGATTTTAGAATCTGTCGTATTGGATATTGTGGAAAACATATAGGCCTGTTTTGTAGACGAATGCTCAACAGTTCACAGTCAAATTATTTGTAAGAAAGTGGTAAAAACTGGTATAATTTGTTCCGTGTCTCGACTTTAAATATTATTCAACGTTCTCCCATTTCCCGCACGCTGAAAATACATAAATGGCAGTGAAAGCAGGTTAGTAGATAGAAGTTTCATAAATAAATCACCAGAAAGTTGTCAACATAAACTGGTGCTGCCAAGTCACCTCTATTTGGGATAAATATCTAGTGAGATTGTCAGAAGTGTCAAGTAGTGTAGTTGCTATAATTGCGTGCTGTTCAATAAAACACACCATTATATTAGATCTAAATAGTAGGTTCGAAACTGCTGCCAACTCTATGCGCGACTTAAAAAAATATAACAACAAATAGCCTTATTCATTAGATTCCCTTAATCAATAGAGTATCGGTAGATTCATTCGCGTACGCGGTTTGAATCGATGGCAATCGCACAAAGTCTATGCACGATTACGCGATCTTATCAAAATTGACAGAAATAGAGGAAATTAGCAAAATAACGAGTAACGAGTAGTTCCTCTCTTGGCTCGAAACAGCTCAGAGAATTTCAACGGGCAAGTACTGATATACATACATAATTATGTCAAATGTAAAATGTTGACAAGAAACAAATTCAAAATCAGTCTTAAAAATCAATTGCAAAGAAAAAGAAAATCTGTGAAAATAAAACAAATCAGTGGTGGTCGAATGTGTATATATATTTATTTTTGATATGGATTAGACGTCAAAGATGAAAGTGCCTCAAAGTAGCTCGAAGTCTATCCACGTACATATTTTCAGCTCGCTAAATTTTTTATGTTTGACAGATTGTTCGTATTTGTCTTGGGAAAGTACGCGAATAGACCTAGTGTCTCCACTAACTCATGTCAAATGAGTTAATTTGCCTATAATCTACTAATTAACCAAAATTACTCTGAAAATGTGTCAGCACTCGCATTTCAGTGGCACTTTTGGGAATGGACATCTGACATTAGTTAAAATAAAATGGAAAACGTTTGTGTGAAAACGACTTGTCAAAGTTTCATGTACAGAATTGAAAAAACAAGGGCTAAGTACTTTTTGCCTTTTTGCAAACTTTATTATTGTTTCAAATAGTTATTCAAAAAATTAGGAACAAACAGGGAAAACAAAAGTTAATTCACCGCTAAATACGAATTGAGGCATTTAATTTTTTGACATGAATTAACTTTAAAAAAAGTGTATGCATAAGCTTTTCTGGGATTAAACTAAAATTATCTCTAAATCAGATTTGATTAAATGTTATGAATAAGGCTGATAATGTGAACAACATTTTTAAATTTAATGGTTCAAAAAGGTTTCTCGAAAACAGTAGAAATAAATGTTTGTTAGTAGCACGGCTAAAATATGAATTCATCGCATCAAGTCCTTGCTAAAGATGGCGAAAATTACATTTTTCTCAAGACAGTAATTCTTACTTGGAACTTTTTGTTTTGACTCATAAACGAAGTGTTAGTTACCACGCTTGACATCTTGACATCAAAGTCCATCATACGTATAGCTAACTCTTCCGGCCTATTCCCTTCATTTATAGCCTCCAATGAAGTGGTTTATTATTCACCATCCCCGGATGCTGGGGCTATTAGCACCGACTCTCCATCAAAAGACGAGTTACTTTCGAGTCTCATTCATGCAAAAATCAACACCCATCATCACTTCAATCCGGGAAACAACCAGGAAGATCAATCAAAAGCATCTTCTTAACAAATCACAGCTGTTTAGACGTCTCAATTTACACAAATTGCTTCCAGCAGAACCTTGATTCATTTTGTCATTTGATGCACACTCGAGCAATGAGCACTGAAGGCACACAATAGCCGACGAATGCTCCAGCATTTGCATTCTTCATTGAGAGCAATCACCAAAAGTGTCTTCTCCAATGGGTGCGCGCGAATTAATTTGACCTTTTCACCGACCAACGATATAGGTACCCACATGCCTCACTGTTTCGCGGCAATTTAACTCAATTGTAAGCTCCATTGCAATTAGGAGAAATGCGCGCCCGTGTACACAGTGCACAGTTAGTCGCCAGCCAGCACACTGATTGACTTCAATCATTACCTGAATTTCCATCATCACAACGATGTAACGAGCGGGTAACGAAACCATGTGTCTCAGTGTAGCGCAAATTCAAGGTTATCCGCGATTGTAATCACTGTCAAAGATCTCGGCAATGAAAATTGCTTTTAAAATGTATATGGCCGGATGCAGCGACGCTGTAAAAATTAGAATTTATTCACTTTGGGCGAGCGCACTTTCCTCATTTGTAACGCAAATAGCCGGTTGGAATGCGGTGTGCGGAACGGATAGCCGCACTTAGACGACGGGAGACTATCTCCGAACACCTTGATATTGTAGAACAAATTTGCATCTGCACTTAGTGCAAGGTGAGCTGCAATGGTGGGCCCGATCGACGACCGACAGCCAAAGAGATCCTCTTCCGGAGTTGGTTTGGCTTTTTACGCGCGCACCACCCCTCGACAAAATTTCCAACTTAAGACGGGAATTTACGTTCTATACCAAGACCAACTGTATGGCATCACTCCTCTGCGAGGAGGCACTTCTTGTTTCGTTTAATTAAAGCCGACAACGACGAAAACGACGACGAAGACGACGACTTCAATGATGCATGACAGGAGATAGGCCGCTCTGTCGCACACACATGTATGCACTTGAAGTTGGCTCCTTTTTGCAAGTGATCACCTCTTCAGAGTGCGGATAAATGAAAGTTGATGGCGATGAAGAGCCGCACAAGGCATCTGCGTATCTGAATCCGGAGAAGATTTAAATTTACGGTCATTTGGTAGTTGGATGCTTTGGCTTTTTATGGGTATCCTTTAGAGCGAGTCGCCGCTTCACTTGTTGCTTGCGTTGTACATGTTCTGGTCGCGTCTTTAATAGCATGAGAGGATGAGAATTCGTTTAGAAGTTTATTGAGGTTTTTTATTATTGACAGTTGGCGGGGGATTATAAAATTTTCCGGTTATTAACATAGATTACGGGATATGACGTTTATTAATATCATAAGTCGTTAAAGTGACTTTCAATTTTATGTAGGTACTCTAAAAAAAAATGAAAATGCCACCCACGCAGAAGGTGTTTGACATCGTTTTGTGAATGCTGAACGTTTATAGTTGGAACCCCGTCGGCAGAAGGTAATTTGACATTTGCGAGCAGGTGATTAGATTGTTAACTGGGCCATTTAGCTCAGACACGATCCACAGTGTATTAGGTCACAAACCACTGGCTAAACTACGACACTGTAGTCAAAGCGTTAGATATTTATTATACATCTATTACTGACTAACATTTTTGTACAATTATTGACAGCACAAAGGTATACATTTTACAAAGAAGAACAGAAAGAACAAAAGTTGGAAACCACTCCCTAGCTATAAATATATGTCCTGGCCAGAAAAGAAAATATCCCCTGGCATTAAAGATTCTCCGTAAACTCAATCATACAATTTATGTAACAAAAAGGTTCATGTCATTGATAATTAAAATCATTACACTAGAATAAACGCAGGTCCTAAGAATGCCTGTGATACGATGTGATCATGTGTCAGAAGTTCTATGTAAAATAACATAAGTAATAATAAAATAATAATAATTGTTTGGGCCGTTAAAAACCACGATTTAGTAGACTTAGTCTAAATAATGAGTCGTGACAGTTTTGTAAGCATCTAAAATATCAAAATCGTAAATATGTCAGACATGGGGCATAACCCCAAACTTCCAAAAGCCGGTTCAGGAAGTGATGGATGAATAAAACTTAGAAATTTTGTTTCTACAAGATTAGCTTCGGTAGCTCGGCTGGCGTGTGTTCAAAAAATACTGCAATGTCATTATTTTAAATAACCTTTAAAGGGAATTGTTCGAATTATTGCAAAGTAATTTCGTAAAAGTTGCTTCACTAGAAATTTTAATTGTTTATTATCCTTTTGCGTCATATTACGTTTTGCTCTATTCGTCTCGTTTCATCTTCTCTAAAAGGCAAGTACATATACTGTCATTTTAAACAGCATGTTATAAAATATCTTAAAGAAAGGCAGTAGATTGAATCAAAAGGTAGTAGATCAGTGAAGTAGACACTTATGATACTTTCTTTTATTTTTTCCAGATGTTCGTGGTCGATCTTTCTTCGTTTTGAGTTTTCAATTACAAATTTACAAACCACAATTTGAAGCTGTGCACAGAACTCCAGATTTTGTTTAAAACGGTGGAACTTATGAAACAAAATTATATAGATGTGAAAAGCGAAAATAAAAGTGGTGATCTGGAAAACAGTTGAAACAAAGCTCCATCTATGGGCAAGTATCAAGTTAGTAATGAGTAAACTGTTGAATTGTAAATCAATCGACTTGAAGTTTGAAGAGAAATTATTTTTATGGTGGAAAAAGCAGCTAGTACATTTTTAAAAAAACATGGAACAGGAGCTGTTTTTTTTTGTAAAAGTGACAGCGTTAGTTTCCAATACGAGTTAAAAATGGTTTCACCTTTGTAAGCACGGTCTTTATTCAGCGGTAGACATCTCTTTAACCCAGTTTAAATCGAACTGACTCATATGTCATTACAGGCTAACAGATTGTATGTCAAAAGCTCTCGAAAATGGATATACAATAATGTTCGCATAGAAAACGTCACAGTTGGTAATACAAAAAAAGTGTTGAAAGTGTTGCCGCTGTTTTCTTACACATTTTCTCCAACCTCCTGACTTAATTTTGTGATCTTTTAAGACACTACAGCTTTAATCAACGTTCGGCAATTAGAATGAAATCAGCTGTCGCAGACTAACTGTAAACAGTGGCCCATTTTAACGTTTCGAATAATGTGGATAAAGTTTATTTCGACAGCTGGGTGACTCCACAAAATCGTACTATGGTTGATCTTGATTCTCTGTTATTTTGTTCCAGTTCTTTGTTCAGTAAAATTAGAAAAAATACTTTCGGAAGAGTGCATGCATTTTTATGTGGAAGAAGCAAATTATTATTTTAGTACGGGGATGGTTTATATATAACAGTTTAAGAAACGTCAGGCTTTGCGTTTTGTCATTGAAGGGGTTTTAGTTGGTAATGTAATACCCCATTCACATCGCACCGAAAATCGTGTTTTCGCCGAAAATTAGTCGATGCATTCACACCGAACACCAAGTAGTTTTCGTTTGTCGTTTCTATCAGCTGTGCGAGACTAGTCGTGAAACTTCTGTGTAAACAATTTTGGTTACAAATTTCGATCGCATTAATTTACAAATAATATGAATTCAGAGCATTTAAAAATAATATTAGCTCATCAACTAATTGTGGAAAATAATTTAAAGTTGTGAGTTGTGACATTTGTTCGGTCAGTTGTTCTGCTGAATTTGCTGAATATTGCAAAAGGTGTGTTTGTTTCAACAACCCAACGATTGGAAGTTGTTTTCGTGGTGTTTTCGTGCAAGAAGACTTTTAACGACTCATTTTGAAAACTGAAATATGTATGAGAATAACAGATAAATTGAATCCGGCTGTACAAATTTCAGTGTTCAGTGGTCGATCACTTTCGCTGTGCATCTGCCTTAAGACATTAGTGAAGTGAAATAATCATACCCACTACCAGCTTGTTTAAACTCCTCTCCCCACCATCCTCCGCCAAAATTGAATGCTCCTTCATTTTGTGACGTTTTCTAGTTTTAATTTTCCAACTTCTGTTACGTGCCACAAAACTTGTCAGCCCCTCGCTCGGCCCGCTGCCATTCTCATTATTTGCCACTACATTACCAGCACACAAAAGACTTAAACATCGCCTCCTCTGTTGCCGATTATAGCAAACACTCGCGCAAATCACAACCCATTTAGACTGAAATAATAAACCCGAGACAGTCCCGTAGGTTGCATTTAAGATTCCACAAAAGTACTTAAATTACAGTACCAACGGAGGAATTCCTAATTAGTTTACATGCATTACAATTATGATCGCGCAGTGCACTATAGCGAATTCTAAGCATCATTCCTTGTGCACCTACAGCACAAGTTTGCCACGACACCATGCAGAATGTTACAGTGCCGGACACCCCGCCCTGCATCAATTTGTCAAGTGCCGTATGCAGGTGAGGCCGTTTCTTGCAGGGCTGCTCTACGGACAAGCGGAATAAATGCGGAACCGCACAATGAATACAGAAAAAACACAGTAGGACTGACAGCGACCTCACTGGTGCTCAAGTGATATGTATACCTACTCCTTTTCGCGTTCGGAATGCATTCCTTTTGTAAGGTGGAGTGCAGAGTCCCTGTTGGGTCGGGGCCAACGTCAACGACAAATGCGTGTACATCAGGTCTACGGATAGGTTTTTGTCATCGAAATAAGGTTAACTCATTATGATGCGGCTGCTATATACTGGAATATGGCTGTGGACTGACGGTGACGCTCACAATCCTAGAGGTCCTGCTCTGCACCCATTCAATTCTTTTAAGCGAGAGAATGTGTAACACATCCCTGGATAATTAAATTCTTTGTTTATTAATAATTGTGCTCGCGGAAAACACTGTTGGTATAGGTGTGTGTGTTTGTGAGTGTGTGTTTTTTTCTCTGGCCTTGTACAACAGATTGCGAGTGGTTTGTTGTGTGTGTCCTGAATGAATGGCGTTCAGAAGTGCCCCCTAAAGAAGGGAAACTAGGACGAATTTGTGTAGTGCGCCGTTGCTTCATATAATTAAAAGTTTTAATTCTTCCGAATAATTGTGCTGGAAGTGTGTTGTGGGAATATGACGACAACGCTGATGTCGAGATTTTTTTTTTTTTTTCCTGGAGTTGATAACAGCCGTAAGTGCGTGAAGAGAGCAGTTAGGTGGTTCTAGTACAGTTTAATGCGTCACATGGATTTAATTTGGACAGCGTTTTGCTTTAGAAGATGTTAGAGAGGGTGACCTATCCTGTGAGAAATGTGCACGTATGTGCGAAGGTGGTTATCTATTGCATAGCCACAAAGGCGCCCAACTGACAGAGCAGGGATTTGTGTAGAAATGTAAGCGGGTGGTCAAAGTGGGTAGGTTTTTATGACACAGTTTTATGTAATTTAGTCGCGAAAAGCTCTCTTCACCTACGCGGCAGTTGGTCATATGCACCAGCAGTAGTCTAATACAATTGGAGATCCGAAAATGGGACGTATATCAAAACAATTCCATTGAAGGCTTCCTTCCGTCTAAGTTCTTTCAATCGAGTCCACTCCACTAAGCAAATCTCCCCCCATTCGCTGCTCACAATTAATCGCCCAACTGACCAGCTTCGCACTGTCGCACTGCATATACTTTCCAGCTTAATTGGATTTACTTAATCAGTTTTCGATACCACACTTCCTGAAGACGAAGTACCACCGACGACGGTCCGATAATCCAATTAATTGGACTTATAACCATTCAAGCGTGGTTGCCATCAATCTGAATCGTAATAACGCAATTCCCTACTGCCATTTCCAATTCTCCAATGGGTTTCCTCATTTTAATCAATTTATGTATGCTCGGGACACTTACCTTTCTCTCCAGTTCTGGGCCATTCTCCATGGCCAACATAATCGTCTCCGACAGCTTCGAGTCCAGCATTTTGATTGTGTTCACGATGCCACCGTCCGCTTGGATGTATGTTGTGACCAAATTCTCAATTGCCTCGGCGACATTTGACCAAGGACTATCCAACACACCCACGTACTGTGTTAAACATCCTCTGAAAAGAAAGAAAGAAAAAAAAACACCAATTAGAGGCCAAAATTCAGTGTAAGCATTGCCCATACCTCATTACGTTGAAGCAATAGCTATAGCACGACTTAACCTGCTTCCTTTGCAGGCCAATGCAACTGGGACAATAGCTCATCTTCAGCAATTGCTTCTGGCACGTTTGTGTCAGGTACATTGAGTCTAGTTCATCGGTGCTGGACAGAACGGCAGCGCTCTGCTCGAGGGCATTTATGAACACCGTCGCTGTGGTAACGCTTTGCAGCAGATTCTTGCTCAACTCCTTGGGGATCTTGCCAAATGGTTGCAAATCATCAAAGGTATGTTTCAGACATGAAACATAGTCCTCGTGGAGGTCGCCGTAATTGTTCTTATTCAAATGCACCGCCTGGTGGTAGGCAACCGGGAAGAGATCGACGAAAAACGTATGCACGGCTGTTTCCAGTGTACTGACCTCGGTTGTGCTGGAGTTCAAGTGTCTGTTGGAAGAAGAAGGCGAAATTCAATTCAAATGTATTTTAAAAATGAATGTGGGAAATGTAGATTTTGTAGCTTTTTATGTGTGAAATTGCATTTGGAATTGGTACAGACATAATCGTCTGACTCAGGAATGATCTGGGGTTGAATTACCGCATCCGTGATTGAGTACTACGTGACTGAATTTGAATGTTCAATCCAAAAAATGCAGAGACGTATTGCTCGCTCACGGATGCAGTAATTCGAGGCCTGATTTATTGAGTATTGATGTTTTTTTGGTAAGAGTTTTGCCCTAGTTCGTAGGCAGAATGCCGGGAGCCCCCCACGACTGGTTCGCACTTAACTTTCTCTATCACTGCGAGTCTCAGCGATGGAAAATGTCATTTTCGATTTGTACTGAAAACCGTCGTAGGATTGTACTTAAATGGAGCCAATTTTATTGAAAACAATTTTTCGAATTAAAATGTGAGTTCAAAATATTTGACATTCAAAGATGTCAAAAAAAAATTCTATCGACTTTTCCATTCCTGGCGAGTATGCGCCAATAGCTAGTTTCTATTGAAATCAGTGTTGCCATCTGGTTTTAGTTAAATTTCCCATCACGAACCATAAAATTTCCCTTTCTTTTCCCATGTTTTCCTCACAATAATTCCTCGTAAAACAAATTTGTAGGTACATGTAAGTTGTATCGAATTCGATATAATTGTATCGACTTTTCCATCCCTGGCGAGTATGCGCCAATAGCTAGTTTCTATTGAAATCAGTGTTGCCATCCGGTCTTAGTAAAATTTCCCATCACGAACCATAAAATTTCCCTTTCTTTTCCCATGTTTTCCTCACAATAATTCCTCGTAAAACAAATTTGTAGGTAGGTACATGTTCATGTTAGTTATAAGTATTTTTTCGAGAACAATATGTTTAGTAAAATTTTGGTCTTGTCCACCAGCAACGAGAAAAATAACTACAGGGTCCGCCAAATAACTTCTTTTTTTTTGAAAATGCTATAAAAAAAAAAAACTATTGAATATTTTCTCAAATTTCGTTTTTTATTTGAAAGTACAACCCTTCCGGTTAATAATGGAAAATAATTTCATTCAAATGGCTGCCTCGGTTGGCCATGCAGTAGCCTACACGATCGGTCCAATTTTTAAGCACATTATCGATTGTGTGCAGCTGTATTTCACCAATGGCTTCACGAATATTGTCCTTTAAAGCGTCAATTGTCTCTGGCTTGTCGGCGTAACACTTATCTTTTACGGCACCCCACAAATAATTGTCCAACGGTGTCAAATCGCAGCTCCGAGATGGCCAATCGACATCAGCTCTTCAAAAACAGGGCGCAAAACATCGAGTGTAGCTTCGGTTGTGTGGCATGTAGCGCCGTCCTGTTGAAACCAAATGTTGCCAACATCCTCCTCTTCAATTTTTTTGAACTAAAATTCGTTCAACATGGCCCGATAACGATCGCCATTGACTGTAACGGCCACTCCTTGCTCATTTTCGAAGAAAAATGGCCCAATTATGCCTCTGGACCAAATTCCGCACCAAACAGTGACTCGTTTTGGGTATACCGGCTTTTCAATGTATGCGTGCGAGTTTTCTGTGCCCCAAATGCGACAATTTGGCTTGTTTACATACCCGCCAAGATGAAAATGAGCTTCATCTGAAAAGATGATTTTTTTGGCAAAATCGGCATCTTCTCTAAGTCGATTTTCAAAGTAATGTCGCAATATTTCCCAGCGTTGTTCAAGCGTATACACAACCATATTCGTTCAGCGGAAGGATAAAACTAATTATCTGTCAAATCAGACATGATCTGAGTGTTACCATTCGCGAAATAAGCACTAGTTGAAAAAAAAAGTTAGATGGCGGACCCTTTATAACAATTAAAACCAGGCGAAACTAATATTCGAATCGTCGCTTGTTGTATATTGAGGATAACGTTTAAGTATTTCTAAAATTCCGAGGCATGCGGCATAAATTCATTCTATGTGTACGCACATATAATCGGTAAGACCAAACTTGCAGCCTATTAATATGCAATGTATTCTTTCGTTTCTTTTATTTCTCTGTATAGACATCAATACTGCATTTACAAGATCACGCTCGCGCATTTTTGCACGAGATGGGACAGAGGAATCCGTTGCAGTCAATGTTAATAAAGGCGCCAGTATGAGATCACAAATCAGACGCGTAAAGTGTCATGAGACCATCCAACATAATAATTATAGGTACGTAAAACAGAAATAAACACAAACAACATTTCTATTTCTGATTTAAGACATGTGAAATGAGAGTGGTAATTAGTTTCAGTAAATTAAACCAACAATTCATCAATCAGTTTACGAAATAAATAAATAATTGTCCGTTCATCACTTCCGAAAGCCATTTTGTTTTATAGATAGGAAAGTGAAATTTCCTAAGCAATTGCTATAAAAATATCAACGCCGAACTTTCCCATTATTCCTACCACGTAAACAAGACGGCCGACCAAAATAAGTGCAACGTATTTTCACGTGCTAGGTAGTGCTGTCCCTTTCAGTCAGACGGATATTTAGTATTGGGCATTCTTTAATCTTCCCTGTTACGAATGTGTGATGTTGTAAATGCAGCGGGAACACACCCAGGGAAATTGACCTTTCATTTGGTCAATGTTTCATAAAAATCGGTTTTGAAAAAAAATCTTATAAACGGCACGGGAAAAAAACACAAACGAAGCTCGGCAATTTATAGGAAGTTCTTAGAGAAGGCTAAACCAACTGTGCCCGCGGCCGGTCTTCGAAGTGGAAAACTGCTTTATTCATAGTATTCATAAGGTGATACCTTAAACCATTTATCGTAGGTATTATGCCGATTGCTCCCCTGAATTTGTATGGTGTGAGAAGCTACGGACCATGTCTGCTATTTATAGAAAATCAATCATTCGACTTTCATCTTTCCTTGGCAATTTTACTTCACATGTAACCATCACAAGCAAATGAAAAATCTATAATAACTCAAAGCTCACCTTGTAATTTGCGAATACAGTTGGTGGATGAGTTGCCTCGACAGCGGCAGCATTCGTCGGTACACCTGTGAAAAGACATTTAACGTCTTGTTCTCAGATTGTTCCGTCAGTTCCAGCACGTGATCTGCAAGAAAAAAAAAAAAAACGGATTAATCTTGTGGATAAACAAGAGACAACAACAAAAAATAGCCAAATTAGTCCACACGATATACTGCGTATCCCAATCCCAAGAGGCAGACATAAAACCAAATGAGACTTGGCCTTAACGCAGGCACGCGTTTACGACCACAATGCGTAGAGGTATTTATCACTGACCAGACCGTATATATACAGATACACAGCACACAAAGTCTCCGAGCCCAGTAGGAGATGGCAAAAGTCAATTATCCGTAAATTTACTGTCCAATTTTTACGGCCTATTTTGGGCCATTTCGGACCGTATTTTACACAAGTTGATTTAAATCTTCTGCACCGCAGTCGTTGGCATAGCCTCAGCCAGCCAACCCAGTCAGCATCACCAATCAAATTTAATGAAGCGTGTGACTAAGTATAATATTCAAATTGAGATCCCCGCAAGATATCCCATATGGAGCGGTTTCGATTACAAATAAAATGATACTTCATCGGCTGTACGGCTAGACACAGACCACAGACACACAGCTTTGCTCTGGGTTTGTGCTCGCCAAGATTCAAAACCAGTTCCCTTGGGGCTCTGGTTCCTTTACTGTTTTATCGAAAATAAAGTGGCATGTACATGATATGTAGGCTCCACGCGAAAAACAAAAAACACCTTTACTAACGTTGACAAAGCTGTGTCGCCCAAAACAACAACAACAACAACAGTGAGTGAGAAAATTAATTTTCGCGAGGCGTTGTTTAAGTGCGCGAAAAGACATTTGTTTACGAACTCAAATTTGTGTGTGAAACATTTGCTAATTGAAAGATTAAGCGGCAGTTATGCCGCCTTCTGGAGGTTGAAACAAGTCTTGAGTTTGCCGATAGGCACTAGTGCATCAGATAAGACTGGAATTCCGCTGAGGTAACTGACAGAGTCTTAAGTGAGCTAATTGCTGTGTTTTCGAAAGCGACGATTAGAGGTGTTGTTCGTTTCAGAAGTTGCGAAAGCAGCTCCTTTTTTTTTTTGTTCGACTTTTGTAAATAAATGGGACACTCGACAGTTTCCAGACAGTTTTTGCAATGTGGCTTAAAAAGATTGCGCCTTACTAATAATCATTTACACTAAATATTTTTTTAAGGTCGCAATGGGTCATTTTATATTGGAAATTTCGCATTTGTCAGTTCGTAAAATCTAGTTACTGAAAATGATTATTAGTACCGCGCATTGACTACTTAGCGAGAGGTTTCGGGTTCAACGTCCGGGTGAATTTAGAATAAAACTTCAAGACTTCGAGAAACTGACACAATTTGTGAGCAATAAAAATCTGTTGTCATCCGCTCAAAAATAGGTGGGCGAATCGAGGTATAAGCTTCACTTCCTGTCAGGAATATAATGCGCCGTACTAGAAAAAAATCTAGGCCAACAAACAAATAGTTGGCGCATCGTAGGTGCCCTAGGCCTGGCTTCTTACAACCATTCGTTTTGTGTGAGTTTCTAATTTCTGTAGGAATGGAAGGGATCTACAACTTTATGCCGCGTCTAAACGGCTAACTTTAAAATTCATTTTTATTCACTTCTTTCTTTAAACTTACATACTAGACAAAAACGATTAAATCTAATTTAAAGTTAACATTTATCTTATTTTAGCTCGCTTAGAGCCAGCGCTCTAGACTTATCAATATCCTTAAAATTATTGCCTTTCCGCCTTAAATCTATCTATATCTATGATTTGTTTTGTTTTTTAATCTTCAAGAAACTTTAGAAAACTTGAATTCTTTATTATTGTTTTGTTTACAACTACATCCAAACAGCTAATTGAGAAACGCTTTCAAGGCAGATAAACAAATTGTCAGACGTTCGCGAGAGGTGGCGCAGTGGAAAAAAAACCCTAAGCAAACCCTAAAGAATTTGTGTGTTTTTCGGGATTCGAAACTGGACCACACACTAATGACTAAGCCACTGCAGTGCCTACCAAATCTCCACTTTAAATTTCCGGAAGCTCACAATTGCGCAGAGATTTATATATTTATGAAAATTGCCATCGGTTATATATTAAGTGGTCCTTCGAGCCGGATATACCTAAATTCCATTCCTCACAATGGCAATCTACACAAATGCCTTCTTAGGATAAGGAAACAGCAATTGGAAGTAAAGCTCTTCTCTTGATTTTCATGGTTGTCGAAGTTTGTATAGAGTCGAAAAGTCCCTTACTTCCTCAAAGTTATAGCTGTTGTCTATTATTACAGACGAACCTGTAACGCTTATAAGTTTTGAGATATGAACGACTTTCGCAATTAAACTTAAGTTATAGTCAGCTGTAAGTTTGTTTGTCAGGAGTTCTTAAAGTAGCGCTTTTAAAAAAATCTTTTTTTTCGAATTTAGGGGAAAACCAATATTTTTGCTCATAAAAAAGGGGAAAACATTCTTCAAAGTCTGGTGACACTGGATGGAAGGTCTGAAAAGTCTGCAGAATTGGTTTCACTTCACAGTGACTACTACAAGATCTTCTTGTTCATCTCTTAGGGTCTCTGGTTCAGGTGTTGTTGACACATTCAATTCAATTCAATTCAATTTATTTGGCAAAGTTCAAATAAGAACAATTATTGTCTTTTATAGTACATTATAGCTCAACAGATATACATTCCTGTCATCTTTTGGCAAAACTTCTATCAAGAGTTTTGAGGCATACGGAAACCGTTTTAACTCGATAGCAAGGTTGCGTCAAATAGGAAATTCGTAGCCCAATGTATTGCCAAATGTGTCGTCTCTCTTATGTCAAGATAACCGAGATGGGTTCGAACGTCTTTCTCAGTACGTTGTTTACACATTTTTTGAAGGAGCTTTAAGACACAGTCTTTGTAAGCACTCCTCTACCTGTCAACCCGAGTGACTTTTGCCGGTTTTATCCATTTTTTGAAATGGAACAAAAGCTTTCGTCGCAAAAATAAGAAGCTCACACAAAACGAATGTATGTGTGCAGATACGGGCCTGTAACGATTTATTTCTTATTATAGCTTTCAACACCAACGACGATTAAAAGGAAACCAACCAATCTATCCGAAGGGTGCGTTCGAAAATCTTCCAAAATCACTTACAACACCCACACACTGACGCAATTACGACTCCGACGCGAAAGCAATGAATCGTTTAATTGATTCATCACAAGGATTAACGTCACAGTCCTCCTAAGATTTGTGTTGCCTAGCTAGATCGTAGCTTCTCTTTAATTAGATGCTGTCAATCCGCTTCTACCTCGAGAGGACGAAACTCTTTTAATTGCAAATTTTCGTCATTAAAACATTTTTTTTTTTTCGTGAGCGCGAAAGCGAATCGCATGCTCCCTTGGCAATTGTTTGGTGGCTGCTAGCTATCGTTGGCACTTTGTTGCCTTGATGTCCTTGAATATAAGATGGGAGTTTGTGTCGTTCATCATCCTCTTCGTAATCGTTTTTTTTTTTTTTTTTTTCTTTGTCTTCGCCCACATTCGCATTCGATTTTTTCAATTATTCGCCTCGTTTTACATGACAGGAATGTAAGAGATCGTCTCATAGATTTTATCTGCGAGATGAAGAAGGTTAACCTAGACGTAGACACGCACATTTCGTATGACTGCTCGCCTCCAGATAAATATTCAATTAGACGCCTTAGCGAGGCTTATGGGCTGGGACTTGTACACTCAGTGTGAATCCTACGCCAAATTGTTATTTTTTTTGTTTGTGTCAAAACACATCACAAGAGTCTATTTCTGTCTAGGAGTATACGACATAAAGGTGGATGTGTATATGAAGGTGTGAAGCCCATGAGATGGCTGTTAATTATGCTCATTAATAACGGTGTCACGTCACAGATCCGATTGTCTGGCGTTGACCCATAAATTGCTTCCAAAATTAGAAACCAAAAACAAACGACTAGTTGTAACAGGTGATTTTGCCAAACGATCGCCGTGAATATGCAAATTTGATGTCAAAGCAGTGGACCCCAACGTTTCCAGCTGTGCGACACCTTCTCAGGCCGATTTGCGGGAACTCCTAAAATTGTTATTATTATTTTTTGTTGATGGTTCTTTTTGTGAGCGAAAAAATAACTACCCAGTGTTAATAGAATTAGCACGTAAATAAGTCCGCCAAATGGAATGGGAAGGAGAGCTGCTCGAAGCGTATGTATTGGGACGCCTTTTGCAGAAACATACAGTCATTTTTCAACGGTAGTCGTGCACGGAATCGGGCTCAGATATTACCACACTTTTTCACTGGCGAACTGTTTTTTTATTAGACTGTGGAACGTGCGCTTTTTTAACATTTAACTTAAGGGAAGTTAATTCGGAAGTCTCTACGTGTAAATGTTCAAAGCTAGGACGGTATTTCAACAAAGAGGCGTTCTTTTTGGCCATCGCGTCTTATACAACTTTAAGCATTTAACAACCTTTAACCAGCTTATTGATTAAAATTATGGGTTCAACATAGTCGGTTGTATCGAAGTTTGAAGGCCGGGCAAGTCAAACGTAGAGCATCACATTCTTTGTAACCGTCAGAGTGGTGAAGTGGCGTGGCTTTTTTTCTAATAAAAATCGAGGGCTCAAAATCCAATACCATTCAGACTATAATTTTTGTTCCACTGTTAGACCAAGTAAAGCCCTTTTTCTATGTAGGGAAGATGCCGATTTACTCTGCGACTAGGACTTATACATTGCTTGGGTTATAATAATAGAGGCCCGAAAAACAGACGCAACTTTTGACCTCATTTTGAAATACTTTAAGTTTCTAACACAGAAGGCAGCTACTCGTACTTCCCTTGGGAGTGGTGTAGTGGCGGATATTCAATGGAAATTGCAGTGAATCGAAAAATAGACGATATTTTTGGCCTATAGTTCGGCAATCTCGATTCGAACGTCTACAATCATTTAGCCCACTTTTTCGACACAGTTCTTAGTTTAATATAGAAGACGACCGAGGAGACTTCGAAGACGTAGCGACGGTAGGCGTACCTTCCAAGTTCGTCAGATACCTAGAGGTCTTCAAAGCTATGCAGTGTCTCAATTTTACTCTGGCAGTATTACTTCGAAAAGGTTTTCCAATTTGATAGGACACTTGACGGTCATCGGAGACTATTTTTTTAAAGGACAAATTCCTTGTTTAATGTTTATTCGCCTTGATGCAAACTTTAAAAAATGGAAATTATAAATGTAAACATTCTGGTGTGACTGTATTTTACATTTACCTAATTTTCTGTATAACTGTACCAGCTGTCAACTGAATTCATTATGAGAAATATAGTTTGTAACGTGATTTGAAGCTAACTGCGTTTACTTCACACCTCCTTTACCAATCGAACAACGTTGTACTACTCTTTCGGACTTCAAATCAGCTCGAAGCTTATTATTACGAATTATCTTTTGAAAAACTAACATAACGTCACAGTTTTTGAAATCTAATTTATTTAGAATATAAATACTATAGCTTTACCCTAAAATTTGTGTGTACTGTTAAGGCTAGGCTCGACAACAAGTATATATTCGGTTTGGGGTCTTATTTCCGAACCCTGCCGGAATCTCTTCGAACCGTGAAAAGACCCCCAAAGCTGTCACAGTTTTGTGCGCTCTGTCCTCTTAACTCAAGCATTTTTTTTTTAAATTTAACTTGGTTCCGTATATTCATTGACGACTTCTGAGCTAACTTCTCCTGGAATATCTCTCGAATATCTCTCATGCTTGAATTACACTTAATTTTCAAAAGATTCTCAAACCCTTGTCATTCACAAAATGTTGACAGTTATATCAAACAACGGTGGAGGCAAATCCTTTTACGCAGCTGAAAAAGTGTTGGCTCATGCCGATTAAGTCGGTTTCAGAACTTAATGGAATTTGGGTTGAGAGGACACTCTATTAAGCATTTCCCAGTCACTATGACACTGACACTGGTTTGGTGACTAGACCAGAACAAAATATATTGCAGACATGGGCTGACAATTTAATGTCAGTTAATAAGAATTAACCATAAGTGCTTTCTGGAAGAATCTTTCAGTCCTTCGATGTGTATTGTGTATACACTCAACACTGGCACCGAGTGACACCAAGTGGGACTATTTGTTTACAGTTGACAAGAAAAAGAGCAAACATTTAATGTCACGATGACAGAGTGGTTAAATTGAACAGCGGCTGCAGAGGCCGAAAGGGGTAGACACAAGTCGTTGGCAAGGATTAACCCTCGTCTATTTGGTTTATTAACGGTCCCCGGTCGTGTACAACCTCGTTTATAGGAATTTCCCAAATTTTTCTTATATTCTTTCAACAATTTCAAAATGGATATTTAAATTTCAAACAAGATTTATAAAAAATGCAGATTTGTTTTCACATTAATGTTGCTTAGTTTTGTGAAATGTTATTCTGGTTTGATTGTGCCACCGATTTTTGTCGGCCAAAGTCATTGGAGCCAAGTAAATTTTTGTTGTAGGCATATTTATTGATTTTTAACTTTCTCTAATACGTAGTAAGCGAAAGATATTGTATTTGTACAAAATTTCGAACTCAAAAAAAAGGGACGCAAAATTCTGTCCGTCTGTCTGCCGAGGCCTACAGCCTAAACGGTTGCCCGGATTTGGTTCAATCTTCGGTTTTGGAGTTTGTGTTTGTGGGCCTACAGTTCGGGGCATTTTTTTTACAAGGTAACCTAAATTTTAATGGTAGGTACTTCCCATACACAGTTTTCATACCAGCTTGATTCGAAAACGGCTCTTACGAGTTCAACCAAAATTAACACTTGATCTTAAGACCGCATACTCAGTTTTTCGCTAAAAATGTCGAATAACGGCACTTTTGAAATTTGGACAAATGTGCATTTCACATGTCTCGAAAACGGTCCGATTGTATCAAAAATTAATTTCTAAGGTAATATAGTCATTTTTAACTTAATGGCAAACTCATTTTTTCTCTACATTATCGTACAATGGATTTTTGAAAAGTGAAATTTAAAAAAAAAAAAAAAATTGAAAAAAGGAATTTTTCAAAAAAATTTTTTTTTTTAGTTTAGCTGAAAACGGCAGTAACGATTTTGACCAAAATGCATACTTCCAGTAAAATTGATGTTTCCAAAACTATTGTGTCTGTGGCGGTACTTAACGTTGCTTCAAAACATCATCGATAATTGGCAACCTTTGCCCGTCTCACTCAAAGAAGACGAACTGTCATCGACAACAACTGCAGCCAGCGATATTTGCAAAAAGCGAGTTTTCTTCCGACTGTCGCCGTAAGAACATCAAACCACACGAAATTCTATTTGTTTTCATATTCTTTAAATATCTTTTCATTAAATATTATTTTTGCGTAGTAGTTTCATTTTGCTTCCTTCAATTCTACGAACATGTCCTTAATTTTCAAATCGAATCACCGAAAACGTTAATTTTAAAAACTGCTCATATCTCGAAAACGCTATTTTCGATTTCGGTAAAACTTTCGAAAAAAACGAAGTAACACTTACATGCCGAACAATTGGGACGTTCGGATACCTAGTTTATGAAAAACGTCAACTAGATTTGTCGGGACTAGGAATCCGAACGCGTTGACTAGACAACGTGCATTCTTTTTGTAGTTCGCGGTCAGCGATACCTTTGTTTGATATTGCCCTTTTCTATTGGAAAAGACACTTCAATTTGTTTTCAGAAATAGTTATCAGCCTATCACAACACTTTGTGTTATGCGAACTAACGGTTGTTAAATATCGTGCGAAAATTCTTAATTTTGCTGAGTAGTTTTAGGAATGACACCTTTTTCTCTCACCGGCCCTTTTTCGACTCTTCAGAATTCTGCCACGGCCACTCTGTTTATATTAAATTTGACTCTTCGAAATGTCAACTAAGTATGTAGGCAGGATTTTCTTGACTAGATTTTTCGGCTTCCGCTCCATAAACGTCAACTGCAAAAACTAATCACGTGAACACTCTGGGCCACTTAAAACTGAAATCCATCTAGTCAGACAGCTGTCAGACTTACTTAACAAGGAATCCGAATGTCCAAATCCAAAACCAAATCCAAAAACTTATTCCTGTCAAACTCAGCTATCATTTTTGAAGTGGCATAATATAAGTTGAATGTATGATTTGATTTGATTTCTTGCAGATATATATAAAGGCTTTTCCAATAAGAGGTGTTATTATGAATGACCCGCTATTTCGCTAGCTGTCACTTTTGAAGCTTTTATTCTTTGACATTTGACAAGTAGAAACTACGCCATTACTTAAAATGGAGCGATACACGTTTCAACAAAGCATTGAAATTATTAAAATTCACTACACTTCATATATGTAAAGATCTCGATCCAGCACGAACCCTATTTCCGATCATTGACAACTTAAACAAGCGTCACTATTCTATTCCACCGTTTCTTTTATCTACCATCGTTTCTCAGATTTAAAAAATAAAAAAAAATCAACCAACCAAAAAAAAGTTTCACTCGACCCAGTCGTGCACTTAATTTTTATAGAACTCTCAAGTTTAAATCGTAATTTTTATGGACAGCCTATTCATCTTCAGTTTATTGCCGATGTCAATAACAGCATTTGCGATATTCAACTGGAGCCGTCTACCATTCGCGTCAACACTTTAAAAGCGCTGTCAAGGCGATAAGTCAAACTTCGTACCCATTACAACGGACAAGTTCGATAATTAGGAATTTGTTTTCCAATTACGAACACGTTTGGCTGCAGCTAATTGCACAGCAAGAAAGCCAGCTGCCCTGTCGCATCGCTTTTGAGACACAAAAGTTATATACCCCGACTAAACAAAAATAAATAAATAAAAAATGCGAGTTCAACCACAGGATACGTTAATTTTCTTAATTTAGAACCAAACAAGAAATAAAAACACAGCTTATCTGCTGATTCAGTGTGCATCTGTGCGATCGAGATTCTGCAATCGGCCACAGATGCATCGGATCAAAAAGAACAAACAAACCGGCCAAGTAAGTAAGTATGTGTATCTGCACAATCGCACCCATCTGCGGTTTATTTTCTCCCATCGAAGATACTTTTAGTTTTTGTTTTTTTTTCGTTGTCTTTTGATTTATTTTCATTGAGTTGAGCATGCATTGATTACTCAATCATCGCGCACTGTTCTCATCTTTCAAATCTCGCTGCGAGTGCGAGACGAAGATCAAATCGCCCCAAAAATGATGATCGGTGGGGTTTATTTTCAAAATGATAATCATTTTGTGGGAGCTTAAGTATTTAATTTGTTCCGATCGATATTTATGGCTTTTCGTTTGGCTCGACTTCGTTTGGTGGATGAGTCATGCTGCGGCACTGATGATCACATGGATTGGCGTGTTCTTTTGCTCCGTTTATTTGCTTTAGGCGATAAACTTACAAAAACGAACACAAAACATCTGTGGACTGTGTTGCACATAAATATTCGGTGTTTTGTTTGAAAGCAATCAAATTTGAAAAAAATCGCTGAGCTTTTGTTGATGCGGAAACGAAGGTTTATGCTGTTCTTGCGTGGTGGGAATAAAATTCAAATGTGCTTCTGATGGCTGGACATTGGACCAGGGCAACCTGTTTCTAAAGTTGTTTACATTTTATTGAGTACAAGCGAGCGGTTTTTGTTTGATATTTTTGCTGGTCTTGAGGTTTTATTTGACGTTAATAAATACACGGATATATGGGTTGACAGTGCGCGAAGATGATGCCTTCTCGTCCACTTGTTTGCAATAAAGTAATTTTAGAAAGCAAGTTTGCGGTCGGCGATGCAGCTGTGAATAGACCCGTCGATTGATAATCTACGATGGCTATAAAGCGTAGCCTGTTGTTGTTGTTGTTGTATTTTTAATCTACAATTGTTAATGAACGAATTGATGAGAACGTGGGGGTTTTATATTCCATTAGTGGAACAATAAATTTGAGCTGAAATCGATTGACAGCGGAAGACTGTAGGAATATACGTTGGGGCGGACAAAGGAACTATCCGAATACATTAAGTTTTATTGGTTTTCAAAGAGTTTACCTGTTCGTAAATTTAATTTTGCATTTGAATGAGGCTGTTTTGCAAGCACGGTTCAAGTGAAAGAAGTTTGTTGGCTGCGGCAATCGTGAAATGTGTCAAATTGTCTAGACCGAAATTGTTTTATTGTGGAAATCTGAAAATCTCGTGTAATGTGTCAAATTGTCGAGGCCGAAATTGTTTTATTGAACATCTACCTAAGTAAATTCCACAGGAGATCAAGAGAACTGTTTAAATCTGAGCGACTTTCTACAAATCAGCCTCAGGGTACGCAATTTTTTCTAAAAAAAAGGGTTCTTAAACTGGTTTCTTTTGGTGGGGGCTCTCATTTTGATATGAGCTTGAGATAATAACATCTTTACCATTAGTTTTTCATCGAACTTCATTCGTGACTCACGCGTGCCCCAATAAAAAAGACAAAATATTTCTTTGCTAAGAGTTTTGTGGGAGTAAAAGAGAAATTTTTCAAATTATGCCCGGATTTACAGGAAATTTCAAAGTCATATGGAAGAAACTCGCTGAAAATGTACCAAAACCACCGAAAACCACTCACCGAGTAAAATCGCAGCTCAAAAGACTTGCAAGCGGCTGTTGAGCATGCATATTGAGAGGCTTGAACCTAATTTTCTGTACAGTAGAAAGCCATCTATGGATTGTAGTGAGAAGCTAAAACCACCACAGCTTCTAACCACTCAAACGAGTAATTTGATAGAAAGTACTAGATTTTCGGACTTTAGATGACAAAAAACTGGTTCTACCTTGTCGAATGGAAAAAGGGCAAAGAAAAAGAGAGGAACTTCTGACTGTGTTCGCCTACAGAAATTACAGAAATATTCATAAACTTTTTTTTTTTTAACTTTAAAATTCATTTTTATTGTTAACATTTATCTTATTCTAGCTTACTGGCTCCAAGCGAGCGCTCTAAACTTATCAATATCCTTAAAATTATTGCCTTTCGGCCTTAATTTATCTATTTCTATGATTTGTTTTGTTTTTTAATTTTCAAGAAACTTTAGAAAACTTGAAAACAGAAATATTCATATTCAGCGAAGCAGTTCTTTGAATGTCGCTCGAAGGACCAGTGAAACCTTTACAAAATACGCTGTCCTAGGGGCAAAACTCAAACACCCGGCTTCAACTGAAACAAAACCCCAATCCCTCTCGCATTTCCCTTAATGATGCTTCACTCGAGCATTGGTGACCCTTTAAGAAGTCAACTAAAAAAAAAAAGGAAGAAAGAAAAACAGGTCGACAACTACATAATGTCGTCCAACTTCGGGGTACATCCATGGATCCCTCTTTGAATGTCATCCCACAAGAAATATGCATTTACCTCCCAAGAAGAAAAAAACCAATCACCCAAGAAGTATCCTTGCTCCTTTCTTGGCTCAACAACTTTAAGTACCTCTGAACAGTTTTATCCCTTGCATTTCTTGTTTCCCCACTGTAAGATCTTGAGAAACTTTACAGAGGAGATTTTCTCTTATTCTCTCAGTTATTTTGCATCACCGACATAATTTTGCTGGAGGATAATATCCGCAAAAAAATCCCAAAAGCTTTCAATTAATCCCCGCAAAAGGGCTGTAGCTACTTCAATTTTTAATAAACCACTCCTAACCTCATTATTCCTCAGCACGACCCACATCAATCAGTGCGTTGTACCCTTTAAAGACGCCTTTCGTCTTCCTGTTTAAATTAGCTTCATCATCACCATTCCTCAACGATATAGAGTCCTTGTGGGATGCTGTCGCCGCCGCAGCCGCCCTCA
This sequence comes from Cheilosia grossa, assembly GCA_963082955.1. Lineage (NCBI taxonomy): Eukaryota > Metazoa > Arthropoda > Insecta > Diptera > Syrphidae > Cheilosia > Cheilosia grossa. The sequence goes on from OY720146.1 coordinate 8,743,195, forward strand.
GACAACATTTGGCGCATTAATTCCACCCCGCCCTTGGTCATTATTTCAAATTGAATCCAAATAAAACTCTTCCAGCACCTAATACCCATGTCTGGACGATAAACCCCAATCTCGCAAGAGAACGGAACGCTACCCAGAATACATGCAGCACATAATAAACCTCTTCACTTTGCAGTTTGAAAATTTATTGAAAAGACCTTCCCGTCGGCCCTACAATTCATTTGGCGGAGGGCTACCTCTCCCACAAACGAGTGTTGATGCTACAAAAAGAAATGGAGAAGACTTCTTTCTATTTTATGTCCATCCCAGAGCTCATCTCTGGCTTTGTGTGTTGGCCGGTATCCTCCTGGTGCTAAAGGAATGCAAAAAAGCCCAACAAGAGGAGCGCACACAAGGCCGATGCCAGTGGGCCGTATTCGGAACGAGTGTGTGCGGTGTTTAAGCGTGGGAATATGTAGTTACGCTCCAGCGATGAGCCGTAAAAAAGCCACAGTCGGGCGAAAATAAAATGGAAATAAAGGCATCCGATATACAGGCGCACAGAGGAGCGAACCATGTGCGGAGACTGTGGACTGTGGAGGAAGATATTAATCCTGGTGCGGCAAATAAAATGCACAAATACTGGTTCTTTGGCATGTCTTTTTTTGTTTTGTTTGCAAAGACGTAGGATTTACTCTCCCCAAACGGTACCCAAACACGTATTCCCTTCCCATTCGCGCTGGGTAGAGATGGAGGCAAGGTACTTTTTGTCATGAACTGTGAACACGTACCTGTCGTCCTCCTTACGGAGTGGAGTACATTTATATTAAAACCGCCTTTCCTTGCGGAGACATAGAACACTGTACACACCATGGACTCGCACCACCATGCAGAGTGAGTGGGAAGGAACTTTATTTCCTTTTTGCATTCCATCTCTGGGTCCTTCGGTCGCAGCCTTATTTGTTATATCGGCAAAAGGGCGGCAATGAGGGAACACTTACTGCTCTCGTTGTTGGTCGTTAGTCGTGTCTCGTGTTGGTCCTGCGTCCCGAGAAAAAAATCCCAAAATAAAGACAACGATGCGATGCGCTGAATGGAGACAGAGAGAGAGAGAGAGAGAGCGAGAGAGTTAGAGCCCAAAGGGGGACAGTGAAATTTCGAAACGAAATTCATGCTCTTAGAATTGAATAATTAAAATGGACATGAGGTCGGATGATGCGGTGTTGCGGACGGTCACTCGCCGGAATTGCTATAACGCTGTGTGTATGCCCTTCTGATTTCTGGTCGACTAATGCATTTTTATTGTTTCGCAGATGGACCGCGCCGCACGAAAGAGGATGACACAGAAAAACCATCGAGTGTGGTGGTGTTTTTATGGTAAAGCGAGCACATGGCTAGCGAAAAAAACGACCAAACAATTTGGAATACAGAGAGCGTTTTTAGGAGCGACTGCTGTAACGCTTTTAATTAATTTGCTGGAATTTTTTTGTTTCGCCAAAAATTAGTTTAAGAGCTTATTGTGTTGGCACGGCTATGATAAGTGCTTTGTACTAAACATTGAGACGAGTTGGAAGTGGGACTCTCTGCAATTTCATTTGTAGAAATGTATATACAGCTTGGAAGGACAGCAAGGATTAAATCCCGGTTTTGTTGCTACATGCATCTTCTGACCTTCAAAGCCCTTATGTCTCTGGCACTCATTATAAATTCGTTTTTCTCATAGAGGGGGATTTAAATTTAAAGCAGTGGATGAGTGACTTTGGAACTGAGTCAGGAGCGTCGTCGGTACATAGCGTTTGCTGATTTCATCAGCATTAATTCTATTTCAAGAACAATAGACGCCGGTAATTCGTTCAAAGTCATGCGAAGGAACATTATGCACAGGTTTAGTAAGGATAAATATGCAAATTCGTAGAAGAAGAAAATGAGAACATCTAGAGGAAGAATATGTGACTTCATAGAAGAAGAACATGCGAACATTCAGAGGAATAATATCTGAATCCATACAAGAAGAATATGGAAACATCTATAGAGGAATTATATGCGAAGAAGAAAATGGAAACATTTATAGGAAAAATAGGTGACTTCGTAGAAGAAGAACATGGGAACATTTTTAGGAAAAATATGCGACTTCATAGACGAAGAACATGCAAACATCTAGAGGAAGAATATCCGAATTCATAGAAGAAGAAAATAGAAACATTTAGAGGAAGAATGTGCGACTTCATAGAAGAAGAACATGGAAACATGTAGAAGAAGAATATGTGAATTCATACAAGAAGAAAATGAAAACATCTATAGAGGAATTATACGCGAATTCATAGAAGAAGAACATGCGAACATTCAGAGGAAGAATATGTGAATTCATAGAAGAAGAACATGCGAACATTCAGAGGAAGAATATGCAACTTTATAGAAGAAGAAAATGGAAACATTTAGAGGAAGAATATGCGAATTCATAGAAGAAGAACATGCGAACATTCAGAGGAATAATATCTGAATACATTCAAGAAGAATATGGAAACATCTATAGAGGAATTATATGCGACCACATAGAAGAAGAAAATGGAAACATTTATAGGAAAAATAGGAGATTTCGTAGAGGAAGAACATGGGAACATTTAGAGGAAGAATATGCGACCTCATAGAAGAAAAAAAATGGAAACATTTAGAGGAAGATTATGCGACTTCACAGAAGAAGAAAATGGAAACATTTAGAGGAAGAATGTGCGACTTCATAGAAGAAGAACATGGAAACATTTTTAGGAAAAATATGCGACTTCATAGACGAAGAACGTGGAAACATTTATAGGAAAAATATGCGACTTCATAGACGAAGAACATGCAAACATTCGGAAGAATATTATCCAAATTCATACAAGAAGAAAATGAAAACATCTAGAGGAAGAATATGCGACTTCATAGAAGAAGACAATGGAAGCATTTAGAGGAAGAATGTGCGACTTCATAGAAGAAGAACATTCAGAGGATTAATATCCGAATTCATACAAGAAGAATATGGAAGGCCATTACTCGTTTACAGTGCTGCCAATTGGCCATAACATGTTTATGTGAACTGATATAAAATTTATTTTCAAAGCACCACCTCAGCGCTGACTATCAATTTTTTGAGTCAGCTTCAGCGATGGTAAACTTTACGAAACTGAACTGTATACATTTTATAACCCGTTTTTTTTTTTAGATCAGTTTAAGACTTTAAAATAACAAAATTAATACCGATCAACTATGTTGTATGCCAAATTAATAGGTCGTCCCTCTAAAAAGTGTTGCCAATTTCAAAAAGAAAGAAAACACCTTTTGCAATTGAAGCATGCACTTATGAAAAATCTTTTGTACCGTTCACTTTAAGTTTAAATAAACAAATAAAAACGAAAACAAAGAAAAGGAAGAACTTTAACTCAAAGTTGAGTTATACAATTGCCCCATTGGTTAAAATTGTGTCAAAAAATCGATACAAAAAGACAGTCAACCCGTTTACGCATTGTTTCGGGTCACGGGCCTTTTCCTCGTCGATTTGTCATTTTCCAATCCAATTTTATGTGTGTTCCACACTCGTGCGAATTCGCCTTTATCACCCCTACACACCGGGTATTTTTGGAGAAAAAAAAAATAAAAAAATTTGACAGCCCTGAACTGCCATAAATTATAACACGAACCAATACATAGGGAGATGCCCATTTCACAGTGTTACCATCAATTTCGACAGCGATTCGACTTATTTTTTCGACTTTAAATACCAAACAAGCCGCCAAGGCAATAAAAAAGCCATCTTTATATCTGGCACCGTTTCTGGGTGGGCGCGATGAAATCAGTTAACGACTTTGCGAACAAAAGTCCACGCATAAGAATAGATTTCGATTGCTCTTATTGTACGAGAGTACCATCGGCAGCATTTCCATAAAGATGTCCACAGATCGGAAATTGGTCTCTTTGTTGCGGTCCACCGCATACTGATTCCGTGTCAGAGCATCTTTATTCATGAGATCGGTAGAGAAATGCAGGTGCAACTGCGGCCATAATTTTGAAGACCACTCTCGCCAACTGGTTTCTTGTTAATTCGAAGAAAGACAGAGATCACAATGCCCGATGGCAGGTGCGGGGTACGATACACCTAGTAGCAGATTAGTTAACCGTATTCATTAGGACGGGGTCCGTTTCAATTAATTGAACTTGTGGAAAATGTGAAATATGGTAATCATGGTTGAGATGAATGCGTGACGATAATTATAGGAACACTGGCAGTGTTGATAAATTGAATAAATTCCCCTGATCCATGCGATAGATAGCAGCGAGCAGCTGGAGAAGAGATGTCTCATTCGGTTATTTATTTTTTTAAACTACTTGTGACTATGTCTATTAATATTTAAATATATGTTTTGCGAGATTTCTATCTCGCGTTTTGCGTTTGCTTGACATTTGGCAAAATGTCAGGTTATTCCATGCCCTTGGGGCTGAGGAGTAAGGTCTCGCCCGCATGTGTGTTGCCATTTCACAAATAAATATATTCCGCTGTGTTGGGGACGTATGAGAGTGCAGCTGGTGGAATTCAATTTGAATGCATACATAACTGAGCGGGAGGCGAGCCCACAGGCAGCACGATACATTTCATGTGCGAACAGCTCATCCGCATGGACATTTCATCCACACCGGCAATTTTCGTTATCCAACGACTTAGTAGGCAGTTCATTGCAGAAGCCTCCTTCTTCTGCGACGATTTTGTGAGGGTACACTTTTCGTGGATAAGTTGTACTGTAGATGAGTTAGCCGGGGTTCAGATACTTCGCAGATGAATCGTATTATTGTACACGAAAATGATTTTGGAAGAGTTATCAGTGGTTGAAATGAGACCAGATTGACTCGAGCACTATAAGCTAGATCTTCGCCGGATGCTTATAACTTGAAAATAGAGAGGTCTAGAGATATGACGCCCTACGTACGAACTTGAATGAGGTTAATGTGAAATTCCTGGGTGAAGAAAACATTTCTAAGAAGTAAAGGGTCATTCATTTTTCGGTTTCGAAAGTAAAGCTTAATAAAACACACACAGCGATACATTTTTGATGAACATTTTATTTCATTATAAAGTTTGGACTTTGCCATTAAGTGTGAAAAACAATATCTTCAAATGGCCGCTTCGGGAAGATTGGCAGCTGGTTATTCTTTTGAGGTAATTTGTGAACACTTTTTCGCACATCTGGGGAGGTATCTCAGCCATAACTTGAGTAACGTTGGTTCTTAATGTGTCTAGATTTCCTGGATTATTCGTGTATGCACGTTCTTTTGCGCTGACCCACAGAAACAAATCTAAAGGTGTCAAATCGCATGATCTTGGTGGCCAATTTACGTCGCCAAAACGTGAAACTACGCGACCAGGAAACTTCTAACGCAATAAAGCCATAATTGGTCGTGTTGTGTGGCGTACCTTAAACTGTCATGAGAGTATCACTAGGAGAGTACAATAGCAGACGTAAAATGCTCTTGGTTCCGTGAAAGGTTCGCAAATCTACGATGAACATCAAAGAACTGAGGACTTTAACGTAGATCTGCGTCTTTGAAGCTTCAGCTTCGTCGTCCATAAGCTCAAGAGCATTCGCTAATAACACAGCTACGTCTGAAAGCTTCGTATACAATTTCTTTTGTACATTTGCGGACCTAGGACGGAACCTAGTGGAATTCCATCTGCGTTTTTCTACATTTACAGCTGCCGACAAACTTCCAAATGACTTTGCTCAAGACACAGCTATCTTAGCTATCACAGGTAACTGGAATCATAGAAAGGTCTGGAAACCTGCCACGATACAGATTTTCGTATTTATACATTGTCCTTTCAACTAGCAGGGAAAAAGACGACGCTTTCCCTTTATGGGTCGATGCCATAAAATCCGGAGGTTGGGAAAATTACCTCAGAGGCCATTGAACACATAAAGCTTCCTCATAACACGACTGGCGTTGTTAAACACGAGAAGTCCAAATCTAATATAAGATTTAAAAAAAACACCGGCATGATTCAAGTCATCTTTTTGTTTGTTCCATTCAACTCCAACCCTCTTCCTAATGGTACACTCTCTCATTGTGTAAGTATATAACTGGGGGTATGGGTTTTTTTTCTCTATCATCTCCCATCCTCCCGGGAAAAATGTAGGTTGCCCAAAAGATTGCATTCCCAACATAAGCAGCATAAACTAAGTATTAAATAGACCGTCAGCTCTTCCAACTTAAGAGAGTTTGCCTACAAGCTGTTTTCCGTGTTCCTATGTGCGAAAGTATGTGTGCCATGTTAAAGTCCATAAGACGCACGCATACATTTGCACATAGCAACCTGACAGATGACTGACAACTCATTCTGTGGTGACATTGGAAAAAATTCAAATAATTCAAATAATTGGCCGTTATAAGGATGTGTCTAGAAAACGGTGTGTATGGTGTGGTGAATTTAGTAACAGTTTCTATTTCATTAACACGAATATTACAAGGACTTATTTTATTTTATCTAGATAATCCATACAGTACAGGATCTTTACATTGTGGTTGTAAACAATGGAAACCGATGAACTAAAGGGATCATCGGCAAAAATAAAATAAAATCAGTATCTACAAATATTTACTTGGAATTTTACCGATAGTACACCTATACATTTTATTCCCCTACAGTATAAAGAAATTAAATTCGTTTTCGTTGATTGTATTTATAAGACATTTTTGTTATTAAAGTTCAATGAAAATTTAGTAAAAAAAAAATTATTTTAAGAAGTTGAAAGAATTTTTTTGTCAGCCAGAGTCATTTTTTCGTCATGAGAATTTCTAAAAATTAATTAGTGAAGACCAACAGCCCAATTGATAGGACAAAAAAGTTATTTTCTAAATAAACATTATTCACTGCTGTTCTTGGCTGACTCAAGTGTTTTCATTAATTATTACGCTAGTTTGAAATGCTTGAAATTTTTGAAATTTTGTAATAATTTTTTTGCCTTTTTGTTTTCTGAAAAATTCATGAAAAAATTTTAACTCAAAACTCAAAACTGTTACCCACTCAGAAATGTTCATATCTCTGCCCTGAACCCCAACGAACTCTAAATTTGAATATTCCTAATCAATTCTTCCATTTGAATTCGTTGCCTTTTTTCTGTCCACATTCGCCAGCGAAATAATTTTTCGCCAAAAACAACAAACGAAAACAAAGGAATTACTGTAGGTACAAAAATGTATTATTTTATTCCTGCGAATGAATATTTCTCGGTTTATTTCTTTATTGATACGTTGATTAACATAGTTATTAACCATTTTGTAAAATAAATGTTTTCGTGGTGAAATAAAACAACAAATTGAAACTGTGGGAACGCATCCATCAGCTGATAGAAACCTACCAACTACCCTACTGTCAGTCACTGTGCCTAGCACTCTCTCTTTATTGTTCCCACGAAGCGTGGGCATTTTTCCCTTTTCACCGAACACAAATTCCCTAGATTTGTTTATGAAAAAATGTTTCTTCGAAGAGTAAAATTAGTATTATTCGGATAGAAATTCATATTAAATTAACCTTCAGTATAAAAATCGCAGTTTGTTAACGTTATAATAATTATTTATTGGTACTAGAAATTTTTACTAAAAGTTAAATCCCTTTTTTATGGACATTCAGTGTGTTGCAATGTAGTTCGAAGGTTTCTTCATCAGATTCCTAATATTTCCACTATTTTGATGCTACATTTTAGTTTTGCACGGAAGGTTTTTCGGACGTCAACATTTCTACAAAAAGGTAGAAATACCACGATGTTGGATGACTGCTCAGTGTCATTATTTGTTTATACCCCCTCCATTCAGAATTCTTTTTTTTTTTGCTGCTTCACACGTATTCACGCATACGAAATTTAAGAGAGAATTTTCTTTTCAAAATTTTCGAGGGGAATCGGGTAGGTGCACGGGAGCTGGCGGTCTATATAGTACTTAGTTTATGATAAGCAGTGTTTCCGTGTTCTTCAAACAGGTGTTAGCCTCTTTTGAGCTAAAACAGAAGTGACTTGTGGACCGCTTTGAAAAATACATCACGCGATTCACTCCATCCAGAGAGTTCCTCTAAACCACTGTCCTGGGCATTGGTCAATTTTGAGTTAGATGAGACCGGATGTGACCTACCAGCTGGAAAGACTTATACAACTTCGTCCTCAATTTGACCGCTGAACGTTGTATTAAATCGCCAAACCCCAGGGAGTAAAGCTTTGCCCAATGGACCACTGTATCTTATCACGGGCCATATGGTTCTACTCCTATTGCCTGTCAAAAGTTTCATCCGCGACATTTCTCTCTTTATTCCAAAGCAATTTTCCCAACACCGCCCCTACAACTATACACAAACAAAGTGAAACTTCAAAAAGAAAATGTACTTCCACCTGGGGAACATCAGCTGCTCTTACGCTTAATGTGCAAAAATATTCCCGTATCCCGACACAGGACAGAAAACGAAAAAAAAAAAAAACTTCTCCAATTCACTCAATTGCCTCGGACTGATACCCACGGCCCCCATATCCGCCCCACGGAAAACAACTGTCAAAGTAATCAGCTCCCGTCAGTCCTGCGTCAGCCCACTTTCCATATCACCTGCAAGTACTTCATATACCGTTTGCAGCATCCAATCGCAAAATTCAACCCCTAACAGAGAAAAAAGAAAAAAAAAAAAAAAACCAAAAGAAACCCGCATAAAGTCGGTGGCAGTTTATTGTTTTCTCTTCACGTGGCCAGAGAGAGGGTGGTCGGTGGTGCTTGGGTCAACTTAACGAAGACTGTGTCTTCCACCCTCTCTCCCTCTCTTTGGACGGCGAATGTCCCGTCATCACCATTAGGGGCGCGCTCGCGTATTCAAATTTAAAATTCAAATTCAACACGAGTCCAAGTTTCTTTTCGTTTTCCTAGAACTTTTTATTTGTTCCTCCTCGATGGCGCACTCGTGAGACTCGTGTATAGGGAGGTACGAGAAACTTTTGCGAGTGCATAAATCCTTTTTTAATTTACTTTGAGTAGCGCGCAAAGAAAAGGTAAAAGATACACCCGATAGATTCTCCGCCGCTGACTTATTGTCGACAACGATGACAGTTTTGATGATGATGATGGCATAAGACGTTTTGAGAAATCGAAAAGTGTCGGATTTTTGTTGAACACGTTTCCGGGCTTAAACGTGTAGACGTGTCTATGCACTGCACGGGCGGCGAATGGAGGAAGCGCATAATGTAGACACCGTTATTAGCATGCCAGCCCATTTGGCAAAACATCACGTCAGCTGGGGGTTTTTCTTTGTTTGTTCAATTGTTTAAAACTACGAACACAGCAGCGGAAGTGGATTAAGGGGTGTTCAACCCGTTATTTTTGGGGATAAACACGTCACGCCAGAGGGAGAGAACGACCGACGACGCGACGGAGCCTACGATAATATACACTGAAGTTGAAAAGAATTTGTAATCAGATTAGGTGATGGCAGATGCAAATATGTGCTTCCTTCTTGTGTCTGTTTTTTTTTTTTGTTTTTTTTTTTTTGTTTCCAGTGGAAGGGCCCCATCGGACAGACGAAGTATGACGTGATGAGTGAGTGATTTATGTGCTCAACCTAGTTTGCATATGTGATGTTGACTGGTATGGGTAACAGCAACTTTCGAAATGGGCTAAATTGTGGATTTTGAGGGTCTTCGGATGGATTGACGAAGGGAGTCAGTTTGTTTTGAATGGGATTTACGGAAGCCAAGAACTGGGTCGTCAGATGGTTGTACAGTTGGTTCTATCGATCCGGTGGTTGGTATTCATCAGGATGATGGTTAGCGGCGTGTGTGCATCATTCGGGAGTGAAGAGGGTCTGTCGAGGATGAAGCTTGTTTGGGGAAAGTGTTTCTAAGTCGAGTTGAGTTGACAACAATGTCCGATAGCCTTTTCCAAAATTAAGAAAGCTAGAAAAAGCCGAGAAGTTGTGTTCCAGTGTTGACTGTTTGTGTATAGGGAGCGAATGACTACGAGTTGGTGGACGCAGGGAAGTTTGATATAAAAGGCGAACACAAATGGAAGTAGCCAGTTATGAATCGAACTGGCTGGATAAGCATTATCCTCCGCCCAAGAAGAACTACAGCGTCACCAAAACCAAGAAACTAAGTCGACTGTGCGCAAGTGGACTCAACAGTTTTGGGAGTAAACGGCGGCTCCTGCGTTGACTTGACTGACGTGGCACGGCTTGATACATTCAATTTGGTCTAAGGGGACGTGAAGTCGACATGCAAAAATTGTAACACTGTGCGCACAACTATTCTCTCGCAATCACTGACTTGTTCACTTGACAGCGCCATCTACACACGAATGCGGGTTTGAGCGCACAGCCCATATCCGCCGCATAAATATTCAGTCTCTCAAAATATAGTACAAGAGCATTTGTTCGTTGTCATGTCATGTGCGCCCGTTCATTTGCCATTTTTGCGCCTCAATATTTGTACCACAGGACCTAGAATGTACGCACGTTTCTAGTCTTAGTCGTGTGTAGATGGCGCTGTCGAGTGAATAAGTCTGTTGGTAGTCCAAATTGCCTTGTTGAAATTTCTACGATGTTTTTGCAATGAACGCCATTGATGAGCACAGTATGAGGCATTTGCGCTCTCTGGGGTAAGTCCAACAGCACTTTCGACTGATTTTAGGTGGCCATGGGCTTCAAAGGTCTGCCCCTAGCAACTCTCCCTTTAATTCGCTCACTCAGATAGCTCCCCACTTCGCTTGGATACACCAAAGTCTTTAAGTCTTTTCGGAAGACACCCCCTGAATCAAGGATAATTACCCGACATAGATCTCGCAGTTTACGTCGCAAATTTCAATGTCACGACTCAAAGGAGACTGTCACAGATTGATGTAAGACTCCCCTCTCCCTCTCTTTCACAGTGAACCATTTAATCCGCTCCATTCAGACAGGCATATCATTATCAATTTTCCCATAGTTTTACCGCATACCACCGTTGTGGCGGTAGCGGTCTGGGGAAGCTTTTCTCGATTCTCGGTGAACAAACGACTGCCAAACTCTCGTTTAGTGCATCACACCGTTTCATAGCCACAACAACCACCAGCCCCATCGACCGCACTATCCCCATCAAGACTGATAGGATTTTAATCTTGAACAAACCGTGTCAAACGACTAAAGTAATCCGGTGCCGCTCCAGCAATAGCTTTACACGGATTAAGTTTCACTGCACATTCACTTACAGAATGCGCTCACGGAAGCTGCCAGCCACGAGAAAAGGTAGATGTATATTTGGAGCACATCCTCCTTTGTGTCTGTGAAGCGAACAGTGAAAAAAGTGGCAGAGGAAGAAACCTCCTTTCTGTCAGTCTGTCTGCGATTCCGAATCCGATGCGAATGTGAAATTATCTCATAGAGATCAAATGACAGAAACAGTGGCGCCACACAAAGTTGCTTGGATTCGCTGCTGATTCTTGGCATTGTTTTGCTTCCTTTTTGCACTGTTGTTGGACACGACGCTCTGTTTATTATTGTTATGCTTGACGTGTGCATGTGGTATGCCGTATATGCCTGTATGACGCGCAGTCTTGAGAAGACGCGAATATATGCCCACGCGTATCTAATCTAATGCACGCCTCAAGTTCCCCTATTCCCGTGCGGCAGTGACACGCTGCTTACTTGGCGTGGAACTTGTGTACCTTTGTTTCATTCTGGGGACGCTCATTGTTTATTCGTTTCATTGTGTATGTTTTATGCTGCTGCTGCGTGAGCGAGAGACAGCTTCGGGACAAAACAGTTCTGCTTTATGGCGACGGCGATGTTTTGTTTGTTTTATACTTTGGGGAGCAGTGGCAGGTGTAAATCATATTTCGTGCGGTTTATGTCCGGAATGGTAATGCGAAACGATGCTGAGATTGCATTCCCAGAAGAATCGGGAAGTACATGGTTTGTATTTATGTGTGGTAAACGCAGCCAAATGGGGTTCGGTAAGCGTGAAATAGCGGAGACAAATTTTGTGAAGTCAGGGAACGGACAGAGGTTGGTTGTGGATGGAGCGGGTGTGTACATTTTTGCTACCCCGTGCGCCGTGACCATTGGATTTGTTGGAAAAAAATTAAGTCACTCGTTTGTCCCTTTAAAGGAAAAAAATCGAAAAAAAAACAGGAGCGCCTCAAGAGAGCCACATCACCTAGGCGCGTCACAAGTAGGGGGCGCCCTCGGTTAACCCTCTTTTAGACGATATCATCCAGCAGTTTTTAACGTGATTAACGAGTGCTAACTAAGGCAAAGTCCAAATTGCGGTGCCATCCGAGCCTGCAAGTAGCGCCCCTTACTTCTGGCGCGGCATGGACTATTTTTTGGACACCGTCACTTCATAACCTGTTCTCAGCGTGATTTAGTTGCAGCGTACCTATAAAAGGGAACGTAGAAATTCAGATGAGGTGGGCACGGAAGTAAGGAAGCGTCCCTTACTTCTGGTGCGGCATAAAATTTTTCTTTGGACGAGGTCATTTCATCCAGAAACCTCTTTTCATCTACTTTTATAGTGGCATCTAAAGGGCCCCTTTTCTTTTGGCGACGCATGAACTTTTTTCTTTGGACGCCGTCAGAAGTTTTTTGTAGTTGTAAATGCATTTTTATCGGCAGTGCGGCATTGAGTTCTATGAAATTATACAAACACGGATCAGGATTTGGGAAGTAATTTTTGAGAAATTAATGAACAACTGATTTATTCGAATTTTTGGAGAAAAACTGAGTATGGGATTTTTTTTCGAATTATTTAACTATCCTAAATATGTATTTTGATCAAAATCACTAGAGCGGTTTTTGTAAAACTATATCCAGACAAGAAAGTAAGTAAATTTTCAATATTTAGTTTGGAAAATATCCTTGCTGAACTATTTACCTGAAAATTGAGTATTAAATATTATTTGAGATGTGAGAAGTGATGCCTACTCGGTTTTTAAAGTTTTATCCAACTCGAAAATAGGTTTTTTGAGATGTAAGCCGTTTCTAAATTAAGCGTTGGTGATTCTAATTGAAAATAAATGACGCAATAATTTCGAAAACATCAACTTCACTCTAAGTATGCATTTGGGTCAAAATCGTTATTGCCGTTTTAAGGTAAACTAAGGAAAACAAAATTTTGAAAAAAATGCCTTTTCCAAAAATCTATTGTACGATAATATAGAGAAGAACGGAGTTTGCTATTTAGTTATAATGGCCATATGACCTTACGAATGAATTTTAGTTACAATCGTATGGACCGTTTTCGAGATATATCCAAAAAAAAAAGGAAAGTTATTCGATATTTTTTACGAAAAACTGAGTATGCAGTCACATTAACCTCATCTTAAGAATAAATATCAATGTTGATTGAAGTCGTTAGAGCCGTTTTCGAACAAATCAAACTGGTACGAAACTTTTAAATGGGAAATACCATTAATATAGAGGTTCGGCCCCGAACTGTACGCCCACGAATACCAAATCCGAAGTTTGAACTAAATTTTGAACTAAGTCCGGGCAGCCGTTTAGGCTGTAGGCCTCGGGAGAGAAGGACAGACGGACAGAATTACGAGACCCACTTTTTGAGATCTTCTATCTTCGTAATGTCAGAATTGACTAAAATCTCGAGTTCGAAATTTTGATCAAATACAACTACGTAATCGAGAAAGTTAAAATAGTTTATATATCAATCTATGAGCTCTTCAGGCTTAAGACTCTAATTTTAATAGAAAATATTGCCCTGAGCTTGAAACTCATAACAGGATGAGCTTCGAACGAAAAGTAGAATCCAGTGTAAAACTTAAAACAATAGTTTGTTAATTGATTTGATTTTCTATTTTTGGAGAAATACGATTTCTAAGAGAATTTGAAAGACAAATTGTATCGAATTAAGGCAAATTGTACTTTTGCAAGCTCATTTGTATCGAATTCGATACGCTGGTGGTATCTAAAGGGGAGTAGGAGGCTTAATTTCTTGCGCTCCTTAGAAACAGGAGTTTTTGAACCCATCCACAGCTTGCTTAAAATTATTCACGCGCAATCTAGCTCTTAGAACGGTCACCGAAGTCTTTTTGCATGCACATATAGAGCTTTAAACTCTGTTAAAGCTGTGTGATAGGATTACCAAGAACTTTCGGAAGAACTTTAGTGAAATATTTACACCAGCTTAAGCCCTCAAAATCCTCATTTGATTGACACTTAAGATTGCCATTGGAGTAGCATGGACACCCACCGACTGTGATGCACACAAATTGTCATGACTAATACTCGATTTGAACAAAATTCAGATGCAACACACTTAATTGATTGGAGAATCAAATCTCTAATCGCATTTCTCCGAAGTGACTTGAAAGGCTGACTCAGCACAGATTAGGTGCGTGCCCATTGCCACCCCCGATTCGTGACATTTAAAATCCATTCACAATTACAATCAATCCAACAAATGCGATAATCAATCCGGCTCAAGTCACGAAATCGACATCTTTTCAACCTCGACTTTGCCCTGAATATATCTTAAAGCGCTTAGGTCAACATCGCCTCACTGCACCGAACAAGGAAAGTGATGCAATGCCCAAGCATCCTCTTATATAAATCAATTGGAAAACGTCAATCATATCCCATTCAGATCCAGTTCGACGAACCATATTTCATTTATGAAACACACCCAAGTTACGAGCACCAGACGAGTATTGTGCATCGAAATGTATATCGACAATCGACAAGCCCCGTGACAGGCTCGAGTGTTCTCTATCACCGTCCAGCATATCAATTAATTTTTAGGTGACATCATGTATGTGCTCGCCGGTTAGCTCCACTAAACGACAAAACACGACCGCATCGCACTCCGCCTTAGGAATACACTAACAGGGGGTGGGGTCTGGCTGGCTGAGTTCCTTCAAAATTCCAAGAAGGCGCTGCCATGCCACTGAATGGAAACATCAACAAACCCATAGAGATACCCTCGTCGTAATCCGTTTCTAAAGGCGAGTCTCCATCTCCCCATACACTGATTACTGATGGGGGAGAAATGGAAAAACGTGACCAGCAACCGATTCCGAATCCCAATCTCAATCTGTATCTCTCTATCTGTTTGTGTATGGCTATGTACTGCGTGCGTTTTGAAATGCAGTCAAATGAATCAAAATATTTTGGCGCAACCCATAGACGGAGGGGGGTCGGGGATGTGCTCCTATTGGGATGGGAGATGATTAAAATGTGTTTTATGCGGCTCGCTCCACATCGTAGGCACCTATATCTTTTGCAGACGATTGGAATTGATTCTGAATATTATTTTGAAAATGGTATAGATGCATTTGAATACGAGTGACGCGAACAGGCATTTCTTTCCAGCAGTTTCGAATGGCCGTTCGACGGGCAGACGTGCTCTTTGGTGGGGAATTTTAATAAATATCATTTTTGAAAATTTATTGCCGATATAATATTTGGGGGGGATGGGTATTTTTGGCTTAATTTAAGTGCAATCCGTATATATGTGTACTTACTGCGAAACGAGCTGGACGTGGACTCTAAAATGCCGCGTAAACTTTTCGTATGATGATGTAATAGTCGCTCGAAATCGGTTGTCGATTTTGATTTTAATTCGTTTTCAGTTGCATTGGAACAGCAATGACCGCCGCAAATTGGTCCTGTAAAGAGAAAATATTACTATTAGTTGTGTGCGGTAGGTAAATGTGTTTAGTTGAATCGAATTAGTTGCGAAATTTTTGGTTAGGGGGGGATTAGAAAATTGGCGATCAGCAGATTGGATGGGGCACTTCCTGTGCGCAGGGTGTGGTTTATTGAATTATCCTTTGGAATATTTGCTGGAAATATTTTCTAAATTTAAGTACAGCACGTAATCACATTTACATCGATTTTTTGACAATTTTTTTTTACTGCAAAAGTAGATAAAATAATTTTATTAATTTGTTACAAAACTTGTCGGCCTCCTTTTGTTGAAAGAGTTGGAGTGCATCGCTTTGATGCGTATTTGTAGCCATTTTACATTAGGAGTGGTTCGAAACCTTGCTAACTGTTATTGGTTTCACATTTCACTAACAGATGGCGCTGTGTAACATGCATTCGTCGTGCGGGTATACGGATTTATAAGGAAAATTTGCGAGTTCCTTCAGAAAGAAAATGCGATCGAAATCGTTAGAGTGGTTTTTAAGAACCTCAGGAATTGAATTATGTCGATAATTGCGGTGGCTTTGGTGGGTGAAAATCTGGGCTCAGATTGCGCTATGTTACACAAGTAAATTTCTTCGTGCACACGAAACCGTTTGAACGTTTCGTCTTACAGAATGCCGGCCCTTATTTACGACCGCATTCTTCACACAAACTGTGCCTGAACAAGCTGTGGAGAAAATCTAGCCGAGCAGAAACGACAACGACTCATAGAACGATACTACTCGTGTTACGAACAGAAAATCGGGCCCAGTCATGCCAGGTCGTGGGTGGCTGGCTCTCTATTTATTTTTCAAAAATTTTTTCTATTGGGAAAGACAAACCTTTACGGTTTCAACAGGTCTCCGTGAACTGTGCGATGCTTGTAGATAGGCGATCCGCGTACATTGTTATAACCTGTATACCTTTGGAAATATGTATGTTTCCAAGTATGTATGTATGTATGTAGTAACCAAGTGAGTTTTGGCGATGTTTACAAAAACAGAAGGTTGGACTTCTGCTGTCGTAGGCGCTCGGTTGACGCTAAAGCAAACTGCATGTTCATTCCCTGACAGAGAAGAACAAACAGTGTCTTTCCAAGGAGACAGAATATGGACTGCCAGATATTGACTGTTTGACAATCACTTAAAAGACTAAAGGAGTCTGGATGAGACTTTAGTGATGAGCAATGGACCCACATAACCTCCATCTAAATCGAAGAAATCCAGTGGCCGGACAATCCCACAGCGACTAGTGGCGGTCTCCAGTGAAATCGGCCATGAAATTGCTCCAAAAGGAGAGGCTACGAGAGGTGAACAAATGCAAACGCAACAATTAATAAAACCAGAGAGGGTCAAGAATGCACCTTTACTCACATACCTTCCACCCGATCAACAGACCTAGTCTCCAGGGGCCTAAACGTTTTTTTTTTTTTATAAAGCGATCATGGGGGATCAACCGGCCTGTTTATCCTTAGATAGACATGATCTCTTTGTGGGCGTCCTTATTTTCGAAATGAATGGAAACGACCAGCAGTTTATATTTCTGTTCAGTTATGTGAAAGGTGGAAAAAGACTTGAGACGTTAATTATAATTTTCCGGGAGCTTAAACTTAGACACCTCGCTCACGATCCAATACAGGAACAACTGAGCCACTACGTACAATTTACACGAACACATTAAAGAGATAAAAGTTCCATCTGTCAGTAGTTTGGAGGGTCATCGACACAAGTAGGGTTCGGGAGCGGGTCGAAATGCTGTTTTCGAGATTCAACTCTGCAAAATTCTGTCTTTTCAGACAAAATTCTTTTTCGTTCTATTTTCTATTAAGTTCTGCCTTACAAAGGTTGCTTTTCAAATTGAAAGACGTTAAATTCAGCTTTTTCCAACCAACAAAGACCTATAAACAAAAATTTAATTTGCGTTTTTCCAACAAAAATAAAAAAAAGTAGATATTTATAAAAATGTATTAAATATTTATTAAAAATAAAAAAATATGTATATTAAAAAAATAGAAAATAAAATGAAAAACGAACAATACAATTTAATCTAAATATGTATTGAAAAAAAAAATGAAAAAAAAACCTAAATTTAATTAAGAAAATAAAAAAAAAATAGAAACGAGAAATTAAACATTTGAAAAAACATACAAATTATAAAAGGAAAATGTTACATCTCTAGTTTTCAAAATTCTGCAAATAATTAAAAAATGGTTTGGTTATTTAAAAAAACGCGCGCTTTGAATATTTTCCAAACCTTTTTTTTTTATTGTTTAAAGAATTTTTTTAAAGCTGAATTTTGAAAACAACTTATTTTTTAAAAAGAATTTTGACTCCAATCCGTAGGGTTCTCATTCGACGAAGTGTTTACACTAACTTTCTGGTAGAAATGCCAGCAGATCCAGTAGGCTAATGCCATTTGGGGAAGATCTTAAACAAGAGAAATATGTATACCAATCCATCGTGCAGATTTTTCAGTATTTGGAAGACTGAATTTCATTCTGCGGAGCCACATTTGTTACTTTTATATACTTAAAAATTGTAGCCGCTCAAAATTGCCCCGCTTGCCCCCCTCGCTACTCCACTGTTTGGTTGTAGAGACTTTGCAAACCGCCAGCCTATGAGAACTCACATTTAGACGAGAATTGACACTACGGCACCCAACAGGATCTGCGATTAGTCCTATAGGGCCGTCGAAAACAGCACTTGTCGTTGGCCATTCTGAGAATTTCTAAGGCAGTTTTGATACACTTAGTTTGTAATTGGTTGAAATATTTTTCAAGTCAATTGAAAAAAAAAAAACTGGTGGAAATCATGTGCTACGTCGTTTTTTCGACGTTAAAAGGAGATTAGCGGGAAATAATAAAAAATAAAAACAAACGACACCAAATAGCGTTGGAAATTATTATTTTTTTAAACGCAAGCCATGCGAAACTTGATTCATGCCACGTCTTCTCATTTTCGGTGTTCCCCAATATTTTCAGCAATATTGAAGTATATGCAGCAGCTTTGTACAGCTTCTAGTAAAAATGTCCACCTTAAACTATAAAACCCCAACTCATAGCCCAAAAGCTATAAGCCACCCAAGCACAATGATCTGCTGTGCAAACAATATTAAATATTTGGTTGAAAAAAATCCCTATCCCTCTTTCACCAAGGACTGAAAGCCCCTCCGATAATGTGCACAATAACCAGCTGTAGGAAATTATTTTCCAGTAATGCGTCGATGCAATAATACACCCAACCGATGTAATGCACAATGGTTTTGGTTTTTATGACATCTCTCCATTAGGGATAGTGATTGTATCTATAGTATGCTACAATAAAATTACCAAACAAATTTAAATCACAATTCCAGTGATGCCTTTCCCTGCAACGACTCTTGAGCAGCATGCAGCGGAAGACATTCCGAAATTCCATTCAAAACTCTTGGCAGCGTCTCTGTTCGTCCTTGGCGCGGCTATATGCATGGCCACATCCACAGGAAAAATAAATGCAAACATCGATTGAATCGACGGCAAAACGTCTGCAGCAAGGATATGCCTTTCCCTCTGAATAGAGAGAGAGTCATCCAAAACCGGATACCAAAAGTCGAAGATTACATAAAATAAGAAGGAAGGAAGGAAATTTCCCAACAACATCACATCCTTGTGTGTATCTGTTTCGGTCTTTGGCTTGATTTGTGTGGTTTCGGTCGTCCGAAACAAGTCCTTGCCTTGATGATGCATCGTATACGAGTGCACCTCGGGCTCACACTGACGGCGACGGTGGTCACGTTCGTTCAATGGCTCTCACTCTCTGTCATTCACTCACGTGTGTTTATATGATGGGGTTAATGGGGTGCTGCACAGGACAAGGACACACACTGTGTGCCCACTGGGGGAATTGTACTCCAGAAACACCTTGACACACTATCGCAGATGGCCACACAGTGTTGTTGCATCCAAAACAGGCTTCATTGCGATTTAATGAAATTCAATTCAATTGGAGAGATATTTTTCGGTTGCATGGCTCTCGAACGGAGAGCAGGACTCGGGGGCTCAACTCGAATATGCAAATAGACAGGCTTGTTGAGTGGCAAAGAGGCCAACACAACCTGGCGCTGGGCGCATTTTCAATAGGCATACTATACACAATTAGTTAAAATTGAAGCATTAAATATTTAAGCCTTAAGTGACGGGAATTAAGTGTGCAGCAGCAAGGTAAACCGATCGCTGAGAGGGAAGCCACTTAATTCATTGATAGAGACATTCGGTGTTTGGCCCCCCCTTTTTTGTAAATCCTCATGGGGTAAGTGGAAATCCACTTTGATTTCTTTGAACCATTTGAACAGTTTGGGTAAAGTTTCTTTTCCAAGAAAAGTTTTCGATGGCCGGCGAAAATATATAGCCTCCCCCCGGTATGTAGGTAGGGGTGGGACGGCGACATTTTCTGTGTTGATCCAGTTAAGAAGTTACTCGAAAGTTGGTGGAGCATAACAAAATAGCCTTGAACCACTTTCTGCACGACGACCACCACCAACACACTTGGCTCTTTGGTTGGGCAACATCCTTCGTACACATGGTTGCGCCTTAAAGGCGTATTTTGTGGAATCTTTTGCGATAACTTGGGTAAGCGTTTCGTAATTGGCTCTCTTTTAAAGGCTGCAGACATTTTTCAAAAGTTTACTCGGCGAGTATTTTCTGTGACCATTCGCAGAGGCAAAACCGGTGCACGAGGTGATAATAGAATTTTGTCATCATAATGGGGTCGGGGGAAAAAAATCTCTTTAGCTGTGGAAAAACAGCATGTACGCTATGTACAGCTACATTGTGTGGTATAAAGGGGCTCTCCCTTCTGGAGGAGGATAATCGAGAAGAAGGTATACACGGCATCTTTTCTAACCCTGAAATCAATTGGGGTAACCAACGACACCAGGACTAAGATTACAGCCTCTCTACAGAAGACCGAAGACGTTGAAGGCATTCGACTAGAGCATGCTCTTGTTAAGGTAGATATATACTAGACTTTATTTTGTCGAAGAAATGTATATATAAACTTGCAAGGAACGTTTCAGAAACCCACTCGATCACACGATGTTCATTCTGTAAGGCCGGTCGCACACTACGTGCGTCAATACGTATATTGACTTAAGTCTTAATTTTTTTATTTATTTTCTAACTGCAAATCTACATTCTTCGCTTTGAGCAGAGAAATTCGAAAACGGATCAAAATCGTGCTGAGCAACATGCTTCTAGTTGATCAACTCATTGTTGAATAGCCTCGTACATCGTACGCCGAGTTGATCAATTTGGGTATTTTGATTGAAGCAATGGACCAACTATCCCACGTTTTCAGGTTCGGCAAAACGTTAAATACACTGATCTGGGAGCATACCTTGAGCGACCACAACAGCAACAGTGATTATGGCGGCAGCGATTACAACAGGAGTGATCACACTACCCCTCACCAGTCTCGGCAGCAACATTAGAACCGGCATGAGTTGGTCAATTAAGCCAACTCGGTATATGGACGCATATTGTGTCGCACTGCAACACAGCCCACGTCAATGAAAAATCCCAAAAGTTGACCAAGCTGAGAAAATATTAAGTCGAGCACACAATTTTTCAACCATGCATTTATTGAGCAAATACTATATCGAACAATCTGCAACTCCTCGTTGGGGCAGAGTTGATAGTCTGTACTTCAAAGTTGAATACGTTCAATTCGAAATTGACAACTTGTCCACAATGTGATACGATTTCACAATCAAAATTAAAAATGACTCGTGCGAATACTTTGGCTAAGCTCTAAGCCTTGCTCAATTGTATTGATAAACTTCAAGAGATATTCGTCACTTGCTTCACGTTTGTTCGCCTTCGTCTTCCACTGTGAGTCACCATATTTGGCATGTGACTTATATTAGATTTAGTTGTAAAAAAAACCAAGTGATTATCCGTTAAACATTTGGCTAAGGGTGCGCTGACATGTGACAGTAAAAATGAAAAAATTTCAATGTTTCGAACTCACGAATTTCAGTTCAAAATTCTGAAATGACAACAGTCACTGTTACAGCTACTATTTACATCAATCGACAGCGACACAAATATTTTAAATATTTTAATGTGACAGTTTTCGAACTCGAGTCGAGTTCATTTAATTTCGAAATGGTGAACCGTGAATCGACACAAATATTTCACTAAAAGCATTTTATTTGATGCCACTAATTGAACAAACGCCGGACAGTTATATGGGCGACTGGTTCCAAGTGATGTGTTAAACTGGCATGAGAAAGCATCGACATAGCGGGAGCACAAAGTCCAGAAAGATTTTTGTGTTTTTAAATCGAAATCGAAAAAAATATCGACTTCGACGAGAACTCACCTTGTACTTCGACAGTGAGTCACCACTTAATTGAAGAGCGACTTATATTTAAAATGTTTACCAAAAAGATAAGCAATACTTTCAAATTTGCAAAGTCCAACAGCATGCCACACTTGAAACTGAGTGTAAAGATGAATTTTCAAAGTTTCGAACTCACGCATTTATTGATACATTTCAATTATTGATACATTTAAGTCACCAGCGTGCTTTCGGTTTTCGACTGTGAGTCCATTTTCAAACAAACCACTTGTTTGTTGCGAGTCTTATTTGGTGGACGAACTATCAAATCAATTATTTCATGTGCCATATCTGTCCATTACTGAAAAAAAGATCCCCATCTGAACGGCAGTATGGCACAGCTTGAAATGTATCTTTTCACTGCGATGCTGCTGCCATTTATGTGCGTACAAACGAACATAACCCATCACGCGAATTATTCCATGGACATTGGACGTGTCTTACACGCATGCGTGCGTGTACAGATCTTCAACTATGTAATTACCGCTGCATCCATTAACTGAAGGCGATGACATTTGCGCAAATAATTGCCTTGATCGTTGTTGATATTTGTTGAAAAAGAAAAAAGAAAAAAACCCCAACCGAATGACACTTTGACAGCCGCACAACACCAAGGCTTCTATACAATTTTTATCAATGAATTCTGATCGTATGGTTGCGTGTGACACCCAGCCACTTGAGTTATTAGCTTCGAGATATTTCTTCCCTCTGCGCACATAGATACAAACTACAAGTCTCGCAGAGAGGAAGTGAGTAGGTTGATCGCGTTGTAACTAAAATATTTACCATTAACTTTTGGTTAAATAAAAAATGAGATAAAAAAATACATTTCTTGATTGACATCTAGAGAAATATTTCGATAAACGTACACATACATTCATGCAGATGTATTATATCTGCGAGATAGTTGAAAAATGTTTGTTTTCCATTTTTGAAGAGGGAAAGCATTCGAACCTCCTTCGGGCTGCTGAAGCAGACACTTACTTAGCGCTTAATGGTTTGATTAACGAGCTCTGAGCTCAGCGCCTACTTGAATAGAAATGGTTGCAAAAAAAAAAAAAAAAAAATACCACGAGACAAACCTACTCTAAACGAGGTAACCAACTGAACAGGGATGTGCTATCTTTCGCGTAAATCAATTTTTAAATTCTATGTAGTATATTTGGTGCTGAAAGTGAACTCTGTTGGTAGTTTAAAATACACAAAAATGAGTTCAAAGTAGAGTATCGGCGCCGTAAGGAGTTAAAGATCTTCTTCGAAGTAAGTTACGCACGGAAGATTATGTGGGCTTAAGCAAGTGTCAAGTGAAGTCGAAAAAATGTACTTAAACTCTTTCATGCGCTTTAAATGTGCCTTGCATTTCGATGATTGTACGTCAGTCAATTCGAATGAAATTTAATTTTAGCTTAAGCTGGATTAAAGTCACCTTCTGACACCCAATATCGGCGATTTTAAAACAAACGTCACAATGGACAACTACATTCTATAAATTTATTTAAAGGAGTTTATTCGCCCAACCACTTTTACAAACTCCGAAAATGGCAACAGAAATTATGTGAGCTTAAGCTAATGTCAAATATAAACGAAAAATTAATTTAGTTCTTTAACATGCTTTAAATGTGGCATGCATTTCGATTATTGTTACGACGTTCAATTGAAGAAAAAACTTATTTTGGCTTAAGCTGGATTACAGCCACCTTTTGACACTCAATATCGGCGACTTTAAAACAAATGTCACAATGGACAACCACATTCTATAAATTTATTTAAAGGAGTTTATTCGCCCAACCAATTTAACAAACTCCGACAATGACAGCAGAAATTATGTGAGCTTAAGCCACTGTCAAATATAAACGAAAAATCACTTAAGTTCTTTAATATGCTTTAAATGTTGCATGCATTTCGATTATTGTTACGACGTTCAATTGAAGAAAAAACTTATTTTGGCTTAAGCTGGATTACAGCCACCTTTTGACACTCAATATCGGCGACTTTAAAAGAAACGCCACAATGGACAACTACCTTCTAGATATTTATTTAAAGAAGTTTATTCGGCCAACCAATTTTACAAATTCCGTCAATTACAACAGAAATTATGTGAGCTTAAGCTACTGTCAAATACAAACGAAAAATCACTTAAGTTCTTTAATATGTTCTAGATGTGGCATGCACTTCGATTATTGTTACAATTGAAAAAAAGCATAAAGCATTTTGGCTTAAGCTGGATTACAGCAACATTTTGACACTCAATATCGGCGACTTTAAAACAAATGTCACAATGGACAACTACCTTCTAGATATTTATTTAAAGAAGTTTATTCGGCCAATCAAATTTACAAACTCCGATAATGACAGCAGAAATTATGTTGGCTTATTTGACAGTAGCAAGGACGAAATTTTACTAAAGCGCTTTGATACGTTTCCCAGTTGTTTGGATCGAAAATTTCCCAGATCTTTGATCCAGTTTTTGTACGAAGAACTGAAAACTTACAGAAACCTATCGTGAAAGTGGGAACCTCTAAGACAGAAAGTCTGACTGAAAACTGAACGACAAGATGCTTTAAATTGAATAAGAACATTTCGTCTGCCATCTGGCCCTGCCATAGATGATTGAAAACTTTAGTTATCTCTCGCCTCAGTCTTCAGAAGAAAAGTAGCCTCCACCTCAAACTATACAAACTGTTAGTGATTAAAATCGGTTCTTTCCAATTTCGCGTAAAACTAACTTCATGCCAACCCTATTCATTCGATATTCAGGACTCCAATGTTTCCACTGGGGTAGATACTGTCAGATCCCAGTATCCCTTCCAAAGTAAATCCCTTTATAAACCAAAGTTTTGTGTTTAGGTGTAGGAAATACTCCCCAGACCACATCGACCCGCCATCCGACCATCAAACTTATCGATACGTTTCCAGTTTTGGCAAAACTTTTATGCATCCTTCAATAAACCACTTGAGAGCCACACATTGATCAGGAATTAGATCAGCCCGTTGCGATTTGGCACTATCTGATGGGGTTTCGAGTTGTCGCTCCAAAGAGAGACTACCAAGTCAACAACATTCCGAATCTTTGGGGATTCATTTGATTCATTCAAAGTGGCTCAGCTCCCTGACTGTCTGCACACGGATGACAGTAATGAATTGGGTTCCCCAAAAGGAAGAACAAAAATAAGTTTCAGTTACCTACATCCCACTAGACGATCCAAACCGCAGATATACCTACGTTCGAAAAAAGAAAAATCCAACTCACTCATCAATTTTCCAGATAAAAAGTGACGACGACGAAGGAACAGTCGACGAATTTTCTTTGTACAGACTTGCATCATCACCGTGGTGTGCAGTGTGCGGTGGGCCGCCACCCCACCCCCAAATATATACACACTGTTCACAGTAAATCTATACGCCAGCATGTATCCGCACACGGTGGAGTGTTGGAATTGGAGTCGAAATAAGTTCCACATATACCCAATGCATGGTACGTGCCTAGAATCGCATTGTTCGCTTTCACCGAAATGAAACCATCTTCATCGACTCGTCGTCGGTCGCTCCCCGCCAGACCCCAGACCCCAGACCCCACACCCACAGAGGAGTTCTCAATTTCTCGGGTTTCAGTTCTTTTTTTGTTCATTGTTCAGATTCCCTGGTTGAACCTTCCCATGTGTGTGCGCAACTGAGAAATGATGAATGACTACAGGGATAGGGTATGCGATCATCATCGTCCTCATCACGACGAACAGGAACAACAATATCTTCATGTTCAACTATGTATGCTCGTATCGCTCTCTGGTATGGCAACTGCTCAGCCGAGTGAGCCAAGTGGAGTGGACACGTAATTGCATGTTGTGGTAGTAACAGCAGAAGCTTAGCCTGCCAGCTATGAATAGCTACCTTCGCTGTAGTGTTGCGCCGGCCTTTCCTCTGTTTCTTGGGTCGGGCCCTCCGTTCTCTGTTGCATTGGTGGAGACTTTTCGGGCTAGAAAGATGCATGTTTGTTCAGTGCGTTCAAGTTTTGCATTCTTCTGTGTGTGTGACTTTTTTTTCCAGTTTTTGCACTTAGAATGGCAGACGTTGATTTGGTTAGGAACGGATGAATGGATGCTTTCACGGTTCTCAAGTAGCAGCTATAGGTAGGTTGTCCACATGCGCATATATAACTGCACACTGGTTTACTTTTTGTGGGTTTTTTTTTTTTTTGTTTTTGTTCACTTTCGTTGTCTGACGGAAATTCTACGAAAAATTTATTTATGCGTCATGACGTCTGGCAGGAGGACGACCACGCCACGATGAGAACTGGAGTGGAAAGGAATTGAATCTGCAAATGGATTTCAATTTCCAATTTGCCTGCAGACTATTCAATTTAATTTAAAAAAAATATCGGATGAACGCGAGTGTTCTTAGGAATGTGCATCTTTGGCAAAGGATTGTGTGCCATGGAAGCTGGCTATATCGTTGGGGAAATAGGTTCAGGTATATATAAAGGAAAGGAGAGAGTTAGAGGCATTAAAAGGGGTCTCGAAAAGAACGGTTTCAAAGAGGAGCGGCGGCGGTGAATATGTTGTTGTTGGCAAAAGTTTGACTATGCAAATATGGCGTTTTTCGACGTTTTTAAGGAGGGGTTTTTGGATGAATTTTTCGTATCGTTTTGGAGTATTTTTTCGACACGTTTTTTTGACTTGTTTGGAAGTTTCCTTGGGTAAGTTCTTAGACGAATTTTTCCAGTTGTTTTGGAGTATTGTTTCGACACGTTTTTTGACTTGTTTGGAAGTTTACTTGGGTAAGTTCTTAGACGAATTTTTCAAATCGTTTTGGAATATTTTTTCGACACATTTTTGACTTGTTTAGATGTTTCCTTGGGTAAGTTTTTAGACGAATTTTTCCAGTTGTTTTGGAGTATTTTTTCGACACGTTCTTTGACTTGTTTGGATGTTTACTTGGGTAAGTTTTTAGACGAATTTTTCGAATTTGTTTGGAGTTGTTTAGATGTTTTTAGACTAATCTTTCAAATCGGTTTGGAATATTTTTTTGGAGTATTTTTCGACACGTTTTTGGACTTGTTTGGATGTTTCCTTGGGTAAGTTCTTAGACGAATTTTTCGAATTTGTTTGGAGTATTTTTCGACACGTTTTTGGACTTGTTTAGATGTTTTTAGACTAATCTTTCAAATCGGTTTGGAATATTTTTTTGGAGTATTTTTCGACACGTTTTTGGACTTGTTTGGATGTTTCCTTGGGTAAGTTCTTAGACGAATTTTTCCAGTTGTTTTGGAGTATTGTTTCGACACGTTTTTTTGACTTGTTTTTAGACGAATTTTTAAAATCGTTTTGGAATATTTTTTCGACACATTTTTGACTTGTTTAGATGTTTCCTTGGGTAAGTTCTTAGACGAATTTTTCGAATTGTTTTGGAGTATTTTTCGAAACGTTTTTTGACTTGTTTGTATGTATACTTGGGTAAGTTTTTAGACGAATTTTTCCAGTTGTTTTGGAGTATTTTTTCGACACGTTCTTTGACTTGTTTGGATGTTTCCTTGGGTAAGTTTTTAGACGAATTTTTCGAATTTGTTTGGAGTATTTTTCGACACGTTTTTTGACTTGTTTAGATGTTCCCTTGGGTAAGTTTTTAGACTAATCTTTCAAATCGGTTTGGAATATTTTTTTGGAGTATTTTTCGACACGTTTTTTGACTTGTTTGGATGTTTCCTTGGGTAAGTTTTTAGACGAATTTTTCCAGTTGTTTTCGAATATTTTTTCGACACGTTTTTTGACTTGTTTGGATGTTTCCTTGGGTAAGTTTTTAGACGAATTTTTCCAGTTGTTTTGGAATATTTTTTCGACACGTTTTTTGACTTGTTTGGATGTTTCCTTGGATAAGTTTTTAGACGAATTTTTCGAATCGTGTTGGGGTAGTTTTTCGTCACGTTTTTTGACTCGTTTAAGTTTTCGACTTTGTAAGGCGCGTTGTTAAGCCCTATTTATAGCGCGCTTATCACCTCGTTTTGGACGAGTTTTAGACGCATTTTTGCTATCGATTCCAATTTATCGACTTTACAAGATGCGTTTCGGACGTGTTCTGGGAGGCGTTCTTTGACTTCTTTTTCATCCCCGTTTTGGACTAGCTTTTCGAAGCGTTTTTGGTCGCGATTTTCGCATAGTTTTGGATGAGTTTTTTGACACTTTTTGGAGTGTTTGTAGAAGCAATTTTCGAATTGTTTAGACGCGTTTTCGGGCATATCTTTGGCGCCTTTTTGGACACTATTTTCAACGTGTTTCCGAAGGCGGTTCTTCGACTTGTTTTTGCCTAGATTTGGAAGAGTTTTTTTACACGCTTTTGACTTGGTTTTTTGACGCATTTTTCGACTTATTTGCACGTGTTTTCAACTAGTTTCGTGCTTTTGAATACGACTTTTCAGGGGTTTTTGTGACGCATTCCAAGAGACGTTGCTTGAATCTTTTTCGGCCTTGTATTGGATACATTTTTTGAAACGTTTTTTGACGCATTTTACTCTGGCCTAGAAAATGGCTCCATTTCATAAAAAAGTCAATTACTGTCCATATTTAACAGAGACTTTCAATCGTCAGAGCAGATATTGTGCTTGCGGAGCGATTATTGTTGTAAACTGACCTCTACAAGATGTGACTTAACCAACAAATATGTCCGAGATCAGGCATGACACCGTCGTCGCATATGCCAGGATCTGTACCTGATCTTAGGAGACTTAGGAGTAGTTCTGACCAGCAGCTTTTATACGATCGTCGAACTTGTCAAACATCTTCCAACAAATTGAACATCTCTAGAGCCATCAATAACTATGTCTGTAAAGTTCTTCTAACTTCTATGAACAAACATACCGGGCTCAAAAAACCCACCCAAACAATTGACTGTGAGAAGATAGGGTCCTATATGGACCAGTTTTTACATCTAATTACTACCAAGTACTTAATCGACGGAAGAACTCCACAAAAATCTTCAGTAAACCTAAAGTTTTTCATACCAACAACAACCTTATTTGACAATGGCGCCACAAAAGTCCGGAACGGGCCTGCACAACAAAATAAACAGAATATGGATTTTTTTCATAATCAGAAAGATCAAACCGCCGATGCACCGCCCCGCCCAACTGGAATCCCTTCATCCATATTAGAAGACAAACTGTCAAACTATATGCACACTCACCCTGCAATTAACGTACAAAACAGAAGAGATAAATCGACAAGCCAAACCTAATTAGTAGAGCGAACTTTGTAGCAAATTTCACTGCGACACCGACCCAAAAACTGTAACTAAACTAATTTTAAATCCAGCTCTTTGCGCCCACAGTGCGCTGTCAACATAAAAGTCACCTAACCTCCGGGCCAACCCATAGAGCTACCTTCAAAACCAACAGCTAACAACTTTAGTACGTCAACTTCATCGCAAACTTTTTCAACCTCTCCCCCTCACATTTAACGATGTGGTTTGCCAACAAAAACAAAAATTGCAAACAAAAGAAAGAAAGAACAGAAACACCAAACGCAACCATGGCTACCGCAACCTTTGAGTGCTTTTACCTCGAAACAATCGTCAAAACTGCACCGGGGGTTGTCGGATTGCGCAATTTTCTCAATTTGCAATTGCAACTGCACGAGCCGGCATTTTAATTAATTTGAATTGCTCTTCTTTTGGATTTTGACAAAAAACCCTACAAACTAAAAAGAGAGAGCTCTCTCTCTCACTTTCTGTGTACGTACACAGAAGACAGAACAGCGCACAAATAAAGTTCTCAGTCTCAGTGCACGAATTGTTGTTCATTTCATTTGAAAAGTTTCACATTATTAACCCAAACAAATAGATATGCCAGCAGTGAGGGGGAGGGGGGCAACATTTAGGGCATGGCCCAAATACGACGAGCCTACGTACTCGTACATGTAAAGTCGAAATTTATGAAGCCTTATTGAACATAAAAGAGCAAGCATACTCGTTCTCCTTTAAAGGACGAACAAAAAGTGGAGTGAAATAAAAAGGGAAAAACCCGCGCGACCTCGCTGCATACACACACAGCCACGGGTGTAGCGCATAGAGAATAGGTTGGCATAACTATGCGCCCTTCTGTATGGATGGGAACGGGGCCCGGAGAGGTTAGGAAAGTAATTCAATTAGAATAGAAAAACACGGAGCTGACAAGTGGAACCGGGGCGCTGCTCTGCGGCATGGAGTCTGCTTGTGTTTTTTTTTTTTCGCTCGCCACACTATTTTTTGTAACTACAACTCTACAAGAGGCGAGCGCGCATGAGGAACGGCACGAACTTCCTTTTACGTTGTGCACTAAGCACTACCAAGAATTGGCGCACACCCCCCGCACTCAAATTGGAACAAAAACTTTAACTGCAGTTTGGATTATGCATGAAAGCAAAACTCCTGTAAAAGGAAGAGCACAGAGGCAGATTCTGACAGTTTTTGTTAGTCAATTGGTGCACAAGCACAACCTTCCTTCCTGCTGGCGGGTGTTGTAAACGCTTTTTAAATATTTAAAACTCATTTCGTATTAACGGCGAAAGGAACTGACGGCGGATGGCGGGAAACGCTGAATAAAGGTTCTGATTAGTCTCGGTCGTGCCTGCCTGTGTGTGTGTGTGTCCACATTTCCATATCCTTTTGTTTCGATTTCATTGTGGATCATGCAACCAGAACCAGAACCAACTAAGCCGGCAGCATGACGCAAACAAAAATGTTCTCTGTGCCTCCCTCAAATGCGATGGTTTGGACAGGCTGGCGCATACATATCACAACACTTTTGTTTATATTTATTTGTTTCCTATTTCAATATTTATAATTTAAATATAATATGTACGTCAGTATGGATACATGTAACGCGGGCGGAGTTGGAAGTGTGCAAACAGAACCGGGTGAGTTCTGAGTTTATTTGCATAATTCAAGGGGGGAATTGTGTACAGTGGGGTCGAAAAGGTGTGGAAGAGATATAAGATACATTTTAAAATGGCACCACCAAGAGCAAAACTCAATCAACTGTCACATTCAGTGCTGTCTCGACCAAAGGTTCTCGCCGAAAGGGCGCAGGCCACTTTTTTAAACCTGGAGATGGAAACATTTATATACCGCGCCCCCTGTCAGCGAACGTCAGAAGGTTGTGGTTTGAGTATAAACTATCTAAAATACAACCCGTCCAACGCACGCCGGATTTGAAATTTGTTAAGTTCTACGGTGAACATTTTCCATAAAAGCCAGTACAATAAAATTTATATATTTGTGTCAAATCAGGCCATACTCAAGAAGAAGGCTAAGCCTTGGCGTAACCAAAATTCACATTACTAGTAAGCATTTTTAACCTTCACACTAAATATTTTCTAGGTCACAATATCCATTTTTGTGTGGAAAATTTCGCCTATGTGAGTTAACAAAATTTAGCCTGGACATTAAAAATGATTATTACTATCGCGGATTGAAGATGGCGAGTGCAGACTGCAAAGTCCAAATGCCTTTCACTTTCAAACATACCAGAGAAATAGATTTGTTTGAATGACTCTGAGGGACCTTTGGAAATATGTCTCCGACAAACTTCGTCCAAATGTATGAGAGGCACTTACTAACTTACTTAGGTGGCGCTACAGTCCGGGGTGGACATGGACCTCAACCAATACGCCTCTCCAGTTAGCGCGATCTTTGGCTGACTGCCTCCAGTTGCGCACTCCAAGTTGGTCGAGGTCCCCTTCTACTTGCGCCATCTAAGGCGAGGTCTTCCTCCACTGCGTTGTCCCTCCGGGTTTGAATCGAAGACTCTTCGGGCCGGAGCGTTGGTGTCCATCCTCTCTACATGTCCCAGCCATCTTAAACGACTGATGCGTACTTTTCTGACTAGGTCGATGTCGCTGTACAGCTCGTAGAGTTCGCTGTTAAATCTCCTGCCCGTCAACGCAAACGGGACCAAAAATCACTTGAAGAATTTTGCGTTTGAAACGACCAAGGAGATCTTCATCCGGCTTTGATAGCGTCCATGCTTCTGCACCATAACGTAGAACTGGGATGATAAAGGTCTTATATAGAGTCTCCTTAGTATTTCTCGACAAGGCCTTACTAATCGATTGCCTTCTTAAACCAAAGTAACAGCGCTTGGCAATTGTGATTCTTCGTTTGATTTTTGAGGTGATGTCAGTTTCAGAGTTAATAGCGGAGCCGAGGTAGACAAAGTCCAGAACTACCTCCAAGTTAAAGCTGTCTATCCTGACGTTCTGTCCGATTTGTCGATGTTGTGTGTCCCTTCTTGTTGACAGCATATATTTTGTTTTGCTGTCACCTTGTCTAAGTCCTTTTTTGACACCAAAGGTCTCGGTGAGATTGTTTCCGACCTTTATGGAGCAGCGAGCGTTTCTCCATCATCATTCTGCACAATCTGACAAGTCAAAATTTCAAAACTAGTCATGGCTCTGTATAGCTCGTCAGTATAAATGCTGTCATATGCGGCCTTAAAATCGACAAAAGTCGTTCATAGAGGTAGAAGTCTTTTCAACTGCGCATTCACGAAAGCAGAGCGACAAATGCCAGCTTCGCTGCAATTTGGAAAAACAACGACTGGGTATACCGCAAGGTTGCGTATTGTCACCTTTGCTTTAGAAAATTTTTTAATAAGATTCTGTAAATCAAATAAAATCAGAAAAAGTGTCAAATATGTCAATGCCAATGCAAATCACTTCTAACGCACTCAACTGGACAGTTATTTCACCCGATGCTGAGGAGTTTGACAGCGGTTCTAGCATAAATGAGGAAACCCACTTACGCAGCCTTTACCTACAGACTGTGTCCAAAGCTTGTTTGAAAGACAGTCTTCCATATCTTCCATTTAACAGATGTTACTACAATTCACTTAGTTTCGCTGCGCATAATTTCGTCGGCCATTTCGTAGCAGCGCCGTCGCAGACGTTCGAGAACAATTTTCAAAACGGCGGCGGTAAATGAAGAACGAGGGGTCAGCTGTCGGTTTTTTTACTGTTTTTTTTTTCAGTAGAAGTGAGACCACAAAATAGGAAAGAGGAAACCACTCTTAGGGACTGTAATGAGGATGCACTCTGTGCGCAAACATTTTCCGTGTCCGCGTGAACGTTGTGAACATTTTTAGGGTTTCTAAGGCATCTTCGAGGCAGATTTCTTTTTTCTTGTTGGATAAAATCACGAAAGTGACAGGCAATTTTATAACAGATTTCCCAGCCACGATGAGTAAGGTGTACTTGATCAAGGGCAAGACCATCATATCGCTACAAGTGCAATCCATCAATATGTAAGAACTGTACCCTCCAGCAAGCACATGCGGTAGATATGCCTTCCTCTCTCCGCACCTGCATACACCATATGCCTGACCTATCGAACCACGCCCATGAGCCTCGCGTATCTTTCATCTTTATCCATGGGAACAATTGCAATTTAGCTGCATGCACCATGCGAAGCACAGCTCGTTTTCATGTTTTCCATTTTCGGTATCCATCCACCTGCTGCCATGGGGGGTCGCTGGCAAACGCCGCCATAAATGGCATACCACCAACCAACTGGTTAATAGGCTTTTATTACCAAAATCTCGCACATCGTTAACACAATTAGAGACTGCAGTAAATAACTCAATTCGCAGGCGAAACAAAAAAAAAAACAAAAGTCGTTACAACATCGCGTCTAAGTTGCGCACGGTGTCGTGTGACACCAACCCCCTACGCATACGCCAAAAACTGGATTCAACCTTAGTTTGCCAAAGGCTTACAGAGCTATATGCTCTGCGACAAGTTGAAAGCGATTTTTGCCTCCTATCCGTACGCGAGGTGAATGCAAACTGAAATGGGCGGTCTGGTGGGCGATCGGTGCTAAATGTGGAGCCGAGCAAATGTAATTGCAGATTATTACAATAATTTTCGCAGAGTATAGCGCCCAAGGCTTACCTATCGCTTTATTATGGAAAATATCCACAGACGCGTGCGCGTTCCTCCCCGGTCGGTGCATTCTAGTAATTGCGATACCATCTTCATGGCTGGATGCATGAAATTATTGTCATTTGCCTGCATTTTGTGCCGTAATGAAGTAGAAGGACAACAGCGTTTAACGATCGTTTTGAAATTGCCGCTAAGTAAAGAAACATGGTTTTAAATGGTGGTTCGCCAGAGTCAGAGCTTTAATTGAGTGTTGGCAAGGTGTGTGGGGTATTTTCTTTTTCTTTTTTTTGCGGAAAATTGAGGTGCAAAGTGGAGCGCGGAAAGTTGCAGCTAGATGTGATGTATGTTCTTTGTGGCGAGACAGGTCGTGGAGGTGGCTTAATTTGCGGCATGCTTTGGTTGGACTTGCATGTGTCAAATGCCTTTATTGGGGTGGAAGTGGAAGTTTTGTCTATTATGCCGGTCAAGTTTCAGCCGCAAGAAGAGCCTAATCGAAGTATAATATGACGCAAATAAAAAGGGGATTTATCGTAATGAAAAATTAAGAAATGTGTTCTCACAATGATTGGCAGCTTGATTTATTTGCTTATTCGAGTCATCCAAAATGGCTTACACGCTTCTTAGTTCATTAGTGGTAAATGTCCGCCTTAATATGCACATGCGCACTGGAAAAAAGCTAAGCGCACACGAACTAAGTCGTTTTAAACCATATCGCACACTAAATCTGTTAAGTTGCCAGTCTGCTTAAAATGTTTGCCACCCGAAATTAAACTGTCAAATATTCCAAAACAAATTAACTAAAATACTTTGCAAAGGATGATATGTGCTACAAATTAGTCCCATTTGTATGTGCGCAATGGGTTATGTGGACGCACATAAAAAAGGAAACAAAATTGTGGTTGGGAATTGGGAAAAATGAAGCTACACAAATATTTACATCGTGCAGAGTTGTTTATATCTGAGATTTTTTAGAACTAATGTGCCTGTTGGAATGTGCGGAAATGGATTACTGACTCATTGATTTTTTTGATGTGCGCTACGGTACACGGAAAAATGCGGATCCAAAAATTAAGTTTTGAATGACATATTAAGAGAAAATTTGGAAGGATTCTTCCTTTTATTGTCTAGCAAAGAAAGGCCGCACTGGAAAAACCTCTGAACGTTTCATTAAACTTTCGAGAATTATACAAAGCTATATGGCCGGTTCGCTGCTTCAATACCAATAGCTTTTTCTCATTCATCCGCGATACAATACGCACATTTTTAGCTAATGAAGAAGGGAACAATCAACAGAAAGAACCCTATGCGCACATGTAAATAAGTTTTTTGCTCTTGTATCGCACACAAAGTGTGCTGTATTTGAAAGTCGTGCTGGAGAGGGGAATATTTTTGCTAGCCGGGCGGACTGTGGGATACTGAGCGACTCAAGCTCATTTTGCTAGTTAAATTTACTTATCAATTAGTCGAATCCTTTACACGAGTTTCGACTCAAATCGAGTGTGCGGAATAATTATGCGATTCGATTATGATTTACATAAATGATGTGCATGGGATTTTAAGGTCCAAATTAAATAGAGAGTTGAAGATGTATAACTGAATAGGATAACCTACTCCTTAACCAAATATCGCGAAGTGCGACACTTTTTTCAAAGGGCACAAATTGCCAACTACGAGTATTCGCCATCATTTGACCATCACATCTGGATGCGCAGAGTTACTACATAGTACATTGCCTCCTTAAAAACTGACCCGACCCACGCCCACTACAACATAATGATGGAGTATGATGACTTTGAGCGAGAGTCCTTTCCGAGCCCTGGCTGGGTGTAAGGTATTTAACGACAGTCATAAACATGATGGTTCGTCCCCACTCGCACGGATCATCGTAACCATAAAATCACACGAAAAGCACAACAACATCATACCCTAAGTTTCATTGAGTAACTTAAGGCATTATAGTTTATAGGCTCGAGCGAGCCAGTGCTCGTGTCCCGCATTCAATCGCCGGCGGAGTCTCTCGGAAATATTTATTCCATCTTCGCAACACATAAATCAATTTTTCCTTCGTTCGTTTATGACTGCAGCAACAACAAAAAGAATATCAATTCAATGTGTATAGAGGTGCACTGCACACACCTTTCCCTTTTACTCGCAGTTCCATGTGTCCGCGGGAAGAGAACGACTTAAAGAGGAAACACCCGATTTGATTCAATTTCTCATTAGATCCACGATAATGATTATATAATTACCTGGCAAGCCGGCCGGTCGGCGCGGCGTTCCAAATAATTTTCAAATGAAATTTGCCTGCCTCATTGAAGGAAATCATTAGAAGCACACACCCTTTTTTCGTTCTACTCGCTTTGAGCGAATTAGCAACGGCAGTCACTGCAAGGCGAACAGACTACAGGAATGACTGGGATTGTTCCGGGGGGGCAAGAATGGGACAATCAACTCCTCCGGTTCACTATGTATAGACTGGGTAAACGGGTCTCGCGGTTTCTTTGGGTTTTCAAGTCTCATCCGAGCGCGCTTGGAAGAGTAATAAAAAATGTTTTTCTTCTCTTTACCTTGATTGTTTCTTCGACCTGCCGTCACTGCCACCCTCCTTGGCTACGTCGAGTTGTTCACTTTTATGATCTCTTACCGGAAATTGTGTTTTTATTTTTATAGGCCTAGGCATTCAACTGACTGGAAGTGGGTACACATAATACTCGATGGGAAAGGTTTTCCTCTTTACTTTACAGGGTTTTTCATGGGCCTAGGACTACCTATTTTATTTAACTACACGTTTTCTGGGAGGTTATGCGTAAATAAAGGAGGTTCCGCGGATGGAATCAGATGAGGTTTTCTTACATTCTTTTTTTTTTAAGAGCCGCAGATTACCTGAGCAAGAGATAACGAAAGTTGATTAAAATAGGGGGGGGGGACAGGTTACATATTTTATGACAGACAGTGGAATTCACTTGCAAAGATGGCGGGGAGGTATGTGTGCGTATACATTGCATCTCGTTAGTGACACTTTGTTTTCCTTTCTCACACATAAAACGCTCGCTGTGTATTTATTTGACAAGAACTCGAATGGCTCATGGTACACGAGGGAATAAATAACTTTCTGTGGAACCATAGACAAGTTCTTGAAGTAAGGACTTGGCGGTGGCGGCGGCGATGATGAAGATCGTGATGACGATGAACTGGGCAATTTCGTCGCACGCATCTCATTAGCATGTGCGGTCGGAGTGATGACACGTAAGGGAAATACATAATTCTGTTTGTGATTTGTTTTTTGTTTTTCGTACAAAAAGTGACAGTGGAGGTGAAAAGTTTTGCGACGTTTATTATGCAGAAAAAAACTTACTGATGATTTAATAAATACAGAGGTACAGAATGATATGAAAAATGCGTGCGAATGGACTCTTGGCTGCATTGAGCACATCAAAATAAAGAATTAAAATGATGTGCGCTGCAATACGCACTTCATTTACTAACGTAGAAGTGAGCAATCAGCAGAAAGAATTGTTTGCGCACATGAAAAATATGGTATTTTGGCTTGTATCGCACACAGTTAGTTGCGCACAACCAATGGGAGAACTTTTTTATACATTTAATGATCACAAGTGTTGTGTACATGCGTTTTAAATTAGTTTCATCACATAATAAATGAATAGATAAATATTTTAATTTGCGCACATAAGAAAGTTACTTGTGTGCTAAAACATGTAATTTCGGATATAA
Organism: Cheilosia grossa; assembly: GCA_963082955.1. Classification (NCBI taxonomy): domain Eukaryota; kingdom Metazoa; phylum Arthropoda; class Insecta; order Diptera; family Syrphidae; genus Cheilosia; species Cheilosia grossa. The sequence continues at coordinate 8,780,853 of OY720146.1, forward strand.
GAATATTTCTAGGCTAACTACATATATATCTTTACTTTTTGAGTTCTGTGGAAGCTCTATTCATTAATTGTAACTTTGTGCGCAATGCCCAACGAATAAAGTGAGCAAGTATTTCCAAAAGCAAAACATGTACATCATCGCATTTTTTGGTAAGAACGATATTTCCATTGCTGGTTATATATTTATCTTGCCTCCAGCTGTGCTAAATGTGCGCTAGCCATAAAAAATGTGCGCTTGAAGCAAGCAATGTGCGCTTGAAGCAAAAAAAGTGTGAAAAGTAGAAAAAACTGCAGGAAAACGTTCTCGCGATGCAGGGAAGTGTGCACACTGTGTAGATTTAGGTAAAACTGCATGGATTCACTCAAAGCGGCTGTCAGTGACCTCCATCAGTATCCTTCCTATTTCGCTACAACAATCTTTTCAACATTTCTTCGATTGAAAGAAACAAGACCAAAGAGCAAAACCGACAAGACACAAGTCAGTCACATCGACGAAAATAAAAATACAGTCCTCGTTCCTAGAGTCCTCAAGTCGTCCTTACAAAATGTGCTGTGCGGTTTTTTAATGAAAAAGTGCAAGCTCCGCAGAAAAATCCAAGAACTGTCGCAATCGCTTTTAACCCCATACATAATCATTGCTAAGACGTGTACATGACAAGTACGAGTAGTTACAGTTCTGCAAACAACAACACTCCCCCCACTCGAATATACGTACACAACGTATCGATCAATAACTGCGGGGTCACATAACCTATTCCACCCGACGTATCAATGTTTGCGTTTACATATGCAAACACCCGCATTTAACTCGAGGGTCTATTAAATGTTAGGGCACACATCCCAGTATGCATTGGCAGCAGCGCACCGACTACAACTAAGCCCTTGCTAAGCCGTTAGTGGTTTTACGGCTATCATACCGGTCGATAAGGGTCCTCAATCTATGCGGATGAATTGGATTTTAACCGCATTACGGGATGACCTGGAATCAATAGATGTACCAACAACAAAGTGGGGTTTTGAGTAATTACCACGAGGAGGGTTTTTTTTATTTTTAATTTGACAGCTGACAGCGCGCACAGCAAGTGGAACAAATGAAACAATGAAACAAATGTGTGAGTGGTGTGGTTTTCTGGTGGATGGCGTACAGTGGCGTGGAAGTGGAACAACGATGATTATTGCCATGATAATTGGTGAAAAGGAAGCATGCACCCGGAAGATGCAATTAGTCACTAGCGTGGGGAGTGCCAAATGCGGGGTGAGGTGCGGCTTTGATCTATACGTATATTTGTGTGTGGGAGTGAGACTGAGAGAGAGCTGGGACTCGCCATCATAATCACCGCCAGCCATCGCGCACATCAGGGAATGTTGCGATTTTCATTGAAATTATAAGTGGTTTCATTGGTCCAAAGGCGTGCTATATTGGTTTGAATTAATTAATTCCCAACAATGGTTTCCTGTCGTTATCCTACATCTAATGAACGGGTTTTCGGGACATACAATGAACGATGTTGCATACAAAATTCTTTGGGGGCGCGATTATAGCCTGTGAGCGAGAGAATGAGCTCTGTGCATGGGCTCTGTAGAGGAAAGCGAAACAATCCGATGATAGATTTTGGTTGGCAAAATAACGCTGCAAGGGATTAGACAAATACAACACACAAATTGCCAGTGGAATGGCTTGAATTTACGACTAACAATCGACTTAATGGCCAATGCGATTAAGTTGAGCCTTAATGGCGTACAAGGCGTAATAGCTTAAAGATGATGCGGGCCATGGGTTGGGGAAAGCAGTGAGTTACTGTCTCAATTAGAAGGGTTATGTGAATTTCAGTCGAGTGAGTGATTAGGTTTAGTCCACCAACTCTGACCCTGACGTCCGTAAGAGGTAATTTTTGAAGCGGATGCAAGCCATTTGTAGCAAGATCCTCGCTTGGGCCTGAGACCACAACCAAGTTATTTCTATCAAGCATCTGGATAGTTGCAGGAAACTAACCTTTCCTGGCTGTTGACAAATTATACAATATTCCAATTAGTTTGTTCAAAAAGCTCTCGTCAAACTGATTCCGGAGCTGCTCCCTCTATTTTGGACATTAGCGACATCTGTATGGAAATCTATGCAGTTCGATGTAATTCCAAGCATATCTCTGGCACAAATTCGAAAAAAATTCCAAATTGTTTTAACTATACGCTGAATCTGAATTGGAAGCGCACGGTTAGCAGGGACATCAACCATTTCATTTAATACTTTCTTTGCGTATAGTTGTAGGTTGTAATAAGTTTCAATGAAGCTCTTTTCACGACTTTCAATTGTTTGTTTTGATTTATTTCAGAACGAGGTTGAACATTTCGTTTGGCCGCGACTACCAGCGACATCTACCGTGTAGTGCATTCAGTCTCAACCGTATACCTATTATACATATTTCCATTATTGAATAGCGAGGTAACATTTATCTCAGAATATTTATCTTCGATCCCCAAGTTTTGTATGGCAAGCCCACATTTAGCAGAGACTCCCACCCATTTGCCTATACAATAAACGTGTATTACAAAGAACGGTGTAAGACACAAATAAACTGCATTAGCTCTCCATTTTGACAACACACATTCTCTGCCCCTGTCAACGAAAATCCTCTGCAGATGCATCCGAGCAACATTAAACAATTGCACGTACTCACCGCTTGTCAAAACCTCCAAAGTTCTGTACTCTTTCTCAAATGCATATACCCACCACGTTGTAAATGTAACAAAACATGTATCAAACTTCAAGATAGCAGCACGTATCCTCCTCTTACGAACGTATATCCTTTGAGAACGTGAACGGTGTGAAATTCCAAAACTTCTTGCCAAATTCTCGCGAGTCCCAGAAACAAAAAAAAAAGACTTGCTCCCATTCAAGATACACACAGCAAAAGGAAGGAGAATGAAGGACGATCCATTAGATGCTATATCTATATGGCAAATGGTGTCAAGTTTTATTATAGACCACCACTTACTGGTGACTTAAAATGGAAACTTTTAAGAGATTTCCCTCGAAATCAGGTCTTTTAGGGCAGCAAACACACACACACGAAAGGAAGGACCCTCTTCATGTGGTTGGAGATTTTGGCCAACTCAAAAGAAACATCGCAAGTCGTCATCTGTGTCACGTTCGCCCATTGGTAGGGAAAATCACTTTTTATTGTCAAATTTTGTAGCAGTTTTGTGTAAAGATTTGCATAAGCTTTGTAGTTTAAATAATATTTCCTTAATCCCTTTTCATGTAAGAAATAGAATGGGATCGATGCAAAATTGGGTAGAGCATAGATTTTTTAGGGCCTTATCTTTGCAAATGCGTGCGTAAGTGGGCCACGTTGAGGGGCCTTTAGTAGAATATTCGGAACCAGGCTTGCCGCTCTAAGCAAAACTTACACAGCAGCAGAGAATGAGCCTTTAATAGGTTGGCTAAAACCCACCAAAAGAGTGGTGACAGAAGTATGCAACGTGGGATACCACTTGAATTTTACTGGAATTGTGAATCAGTTTATTTTATTTTTTGTCAAGAGCACACTGACCGTAAACGATACAACTTACTTCATATTGAATCAAAAAAATCTACATACACAGTGCTGAATGTAGGTCGACGGCTTTCTTACATTGCAGCCTCTGCTAATGTTGGGATTTTACTCAAAACTGTCTCCAGTACTTTTGACAAATTGATAATTTTCATTATAAGTGTAAAAACTTAAGTATTGTGACAGATATCTACGACTTTGAACTTAAAACAGCAATGCTTAGCAAGCGGTTTCCTTACATTGTATCCTGTGATGGTGTTACTACTAAGAAAAGAAAAAACTAAATACAATCGCCCTTTTCAAATTTAATAGATCTCTATTCTACAATGCATCCCTTGCGACAAAAGCGTCTTCTCAGGCAAAGGTACATGCGATTTGAAACTCGAAACATCAGTGTTGAGCCTCCCATTTTCTTACATTTCAGCATGTTGTAATGTTAGGCTTTAACGCAGCTATTTTCTCGTCCTTTTCACAAGCTCATTGGTTCCTTTTGTACTCTTTATAGTGCTTGTAACAGTATCTAACAGTTTTAACCTATTAATATCCTTGATTCTGTCGCCATTGAACCGGTGATTTCCTTACATACCAGGCTATGATAGTGTTGCTACCGAGAAATCGACAAACGCACATTTTTTTTTAACAAGCATTTTGTCCATTAAACTCAACTACATTTTAAATTTTCTTGTACTTGGCTTATGACAGTAAAAAACTGAGAGGACAAAAACCCCCTTGTCCACTCTGCACACTGTACCCGCGACTAAACAAAAGAGGTTCGGGTGCCTCCAACTATCAACCTCAGCTAACATTAGTTAAAAAAGAAACTCGGTTAAAAAATTAAACAAAAGAGACGGCCCAACCCTCTCGTTTCGTTTTAATTATATCTTCACTTTGGCCTACATGACATGAATCACGGACCATGGGGTGGTGACCCACAATTTTCATCTGCAGTAGTCTCTCTCGGTTGCTTCTTTTTCAATTTTTTATTGCACAACCCTTCCGGACTACCTATGGCTTTTTTGACTCCATTTTCCCTCCACACATGCACGTACGTATCGTGCAGGCAGAGAAATTAGTTTTGTTGTCTGTAGACCGCCTCATCCACTCCAGAAATGTGTATAGTACACAAAATTTGTTTATATTTACCTAGAACCGAATGAAAAATACAAACTTCCATCGGCAACTTCGTAATGAATACGAATTATCTCCGACGGAGGATTGCATTTCTGGGGAATCGATTGAGGACTGCCTGAAAGACGATTCGAATAAATATTATTTCTGTTTCCTATCAACTGTTGAAAACTGTCTCAATATCGGACAAATTTACGACGGTCATAAACCAGCCAGAAAATAGCCGCTTTTGGTGAAAAGCTGCTGCTACTGCTGCTGCCAGTTTATCTGGTGAATGATCGGCTGCGTGTATCCGTTTTATATTGCATTCCTAGCTGTACTCGGTTTAATTAATGTTTATTTAGTAGATTAACAGTTTATCTCAGATACTCTCGTAAGTACACACACAATTGGTATGTTCCACTATATTGATAGCGCGAGTTTACGTTTGTTTTTTTTCCCCCTCCTCAAGTGGAGGCAATCAGAAGCAGACTTGTTTGTTTGTTACCCATGCAAACGGTACCATGCCATATATAATAAAATCGTATGTATACAATATACCTGAAGATGTAAGCGATTTTTAGTGTAATTTAACATGAAGATAAGGTGCACGAGTATAAAGAAAATTTACAACCCATATTTATATAGAGGCAGCACCGGCCCGGCTCTCGGATGGTCCCGGTGAGCATGTGCTTTTATTTAGCCGCGGAAGTTACACGTACAGATAGGATCGATGGGTTGCTTGTTTTCGGTTGTTTGTTTGAGATACTTTCTTTTATTGTTATCGGCATACGGACTATTACACAATCTTATGGCCTGTGATGATGACGGGGCGAACACGCTGGGTCAGATGAATATAAATTGTTGTACGGATAAGCTGGTGCGACAAGGAGATTGCTTTATGTGCGCAACGATGTAAAATGTTCAATTCTCCATGACGACGAGATGAAATGCCACAAATTTTAACGAAATCGTCCCTTAAGTAGGGGGTGGGGGGATGAGGGATTTGTTGCAAGCTTGAAATTTATTGTAAGTACGAGTTCGACCTGGCAAATAAAATGAAAAGTAATGCAACATCCGAACATCTCTATGTAGGCAGTAAGTATATGTACTCCTAGTTTCGAAGACGAATGCAACGATTTTCTATACAAAACCTGGTCGGAGGATATTCCTAAATCATATTCATATTCATCCACCCTAAGCAAATGGAGCATGATCATTTTTCTTCATTGAGTCAGTGGGTCTGAAGCTAAACCCTGGCAAACGGACAAATATACAGAAAGACGTTGCGTTTAGTATTGTATTGTAAGGCTACAAAATTCGATAGCTGGGGCACTATTGTTCTGGAATTTCAATTTGAAAGGTTACCCAGTCGTCCTCATAAGATTAAATGCCTGTTCGGATTAGAGAATTTAGCAGCGGGGTTGTAGTCCTGTACCGGCTTACTGAGCTGAAAAACTTAAGACAAGACAAAAAAAGCATTCAACCCTTTCGCCCCGCAAGATACATAAAAGTACCAGCAACAGTTCAAAGAACCCTAGGATCTCCCATTTACATCAGAATTGGTTAGAATTTGTACCAAATCGTGCTTGACTATCTCTGAAGCAAAAACTAACGGTGCGTCACATTTTCGTTGCAGCTGTGACTCTATATTTGTCATTGTTCTCTGGCGTGTCATTCAGAAAAGTAGTGCGTTATAAGTTTTATTGCCATTTTCTGAAATTTGTGCGAAAATAAATTGATCAATGTGATAATTCAGTTGATATAATTCGATATAGTGAAATGATTGCAAAAGGAGATTATTGGTCATTGCATAAATCAATCCGAAACCAGGCAGTAAAAAATGCAATACGCGGGATCGATTTACAGTGATATCTTCAAAGATATATTTCCTGAGAAAGCTTCTAATAGTTCGAAAACGTAAACGCATGTCAATGATTTGGTTGAATGTTTTAAAAAAACGTTTCAAAGATGCAGACAGGACAGCGTGTCTCAAAGTATCGATGAGTTGATGACGAAATTCAAAGGGCGCAGTTCACTGAAGCAGTACACGCCTCTAAGGCCAGTCAAAAGGGGAATAAAAATGTGGCTGCGTTGTGACGCTTAGACCGGCTACACCAATGATTTCAACATAGATATACTGTGGAAGGGAATGTCAATCAGTTGAAGGGACGCTAGGTGAACGGGTTGTGAATAAATTGGCCAGTACAATCACAGAGCCCGATGTCATCTTATTCTTTGACCGTTTCTGCACATCCGTTGTTTTATTGAACACAGTTGCCCATCCAGCGGTTGGTACACTAATGTCTAATCGAAAAAATGTACCAAAATTCGCCAAAAAACTTCAAAGAGGGGAAGCAGAGTTCAAAGGTACTTCCTCTGGTCTCTTGTGTGTAAAATGGCAAGCCACAAAAGAGATTTTAGCATTGAGTAATTGTCAGAATGATGAAATGAAAAATGTCACAAAAACATTGAAAACTCGAGAAAAATTCATTGCCATGCCCAGATATGATCAATTTCTATCGTGAAATAATGGGAGGCGTCGATTTGGCGGACCAAATGAGTGGGCTTTACGAATACGATCGAAAATCTGATAAATGGTGGAAAAAAATATTTTATCGTTTGATTATGATGGCAGCCGTCAATTCGTGGGTTATTCACTGTGGCATGAATAGAAGGAAGATTCCATTCAAAAAGCTTTTGGTGAATTTGTCGGAGGATTTGATCAAACAAGGTTTGGAAACAACAGCTATTCGTAGATCGTTTCACCGAGGTGCACGGCCCAAAAGACAAACAGGTTTAAAACATTTGCTATATGAGGGATCTACCAGACGTCGATGTTATAGTTAGTTGCAGCCTGGTGAAAAAACAGTCGCGCACAAAAATAATGTGCAAGGATTGCGATGTATTTTTGTGTAAAAAATGTATAACGCCTTTTCATTCATAAACAACAAAAAACTTTCAGTAAAATAAAGAGAATATTTTGAATTTTCGAAGAAAGTGTTTTATTTTATTATATTTCAGACCGGACGAGGTACACAAACGTACCACCCACCCCCGCCCCGAGGGCATATATTACTTAAAGGCGTCATGCTCGATACTAATAACCAGGGCCCAGATTTCTATGCAAATGCATTTTTTTTGACAGCAGCAAATGTTAGCTTTTCGAATTAAGATATTTGCTTTAAAATGACATTCAATCGTTGGTGCATATTTTTATACATTTCGTCATAAATGCATATGCTGGCTTATTGAGCATATTTTAATAATAAATGCATGTTTGTCAATAAAATTAATTTAAACACTTGAAAAATTTATTTCACCGAAATGCAAACGAACCTTAAAAGTTGCATTTTTCATCTGGCAACACTAGATTCAATCAATTCCAGCTTTCCTGTATTCCAGCTGAATTGAAAAGTCACATTTCAGAATTCAAATTGTATACAGCTAGCTATCTATAGGCAGATCGAATACCAATGAAATTGTGAATAAAAGACTGAGTTTTATTTTTCATTTACTTTCTGAACATTTTTGCAGTTTGTTTCGGATTTTTTAGGGCATATTTTGGATTTTTTGTGGCATATTTTGGATTTTTTGTGACATATTTTGGATTTTTTATGAAACATTTAGTCATTTTAATAAATGCATATTTTGTGTATTTAGAGCACGAAAATTCGAGCCCTGCTAATAACCATTTGTGTAGCTAGATTTTATGAAATCACAATGGCGAAATTTTATTAATCATTGTGACCTACAAAATATGTAGTGGGAAGTTTAAAAATGATTACTAGCAAGGCGCAACGCTTTACAAATTTCTATGTGAACAGAAGAACTATAGGGTGGGCCAGTTGTTGAGATCTTTAAGGTGCGCCATCTGTTAGTCAGTTTAGAACTTTAGTTGAGTAATTGAGTAATAGGTTTGCGTTTAAATTGATGAAATCGGTTTTTATTCATATTGACAAGTGGTTGGATTGCTGGACTACGAAGCGAGGGGTTTCGAGTTTCACACCATTTTAGCGTTTTTTTTTTTCGCCGCACCACCTCTAACCAAACGTCTGTTTAACTGTCGTTAAGGAGCTTATCAATTCAGACATTCGGACTCTAGGTCACGGTTGAAAACTGTAACTATTGAGTTACAATGGACTTTGAAAAAATACAATCGTCCCGAAAAAGTTTTCCTCACAGTGTTAAATTTTTAAAATTTAAAATTACTTCACTCATGTCCCTTAGCAACATTTCATGTTAGGTACGACTTTTGACGAAAAAACTTTGAGTTAGAAAATAGTTAGATCGGATTCACTACTGACTACATCGAAACTTTATCTACAATTTGAGCAATGGAAACTTTCAAGTCAGAAAGAAAATACTTTTTTTGCTGAAAGATCTTCCCAAAAAGTAGGCGTGGCAATAAATGGCACAGGCTATAAAGTTCTCGGAGTCTTGAGAAATATGTTTAAAATAAAAGGTTTCACCCAAATCAATCCCAAAGTTTTCAAGTGGATTAAAATCAAGTTCTGTGACGTATGGCTCGATCACGGATGACCCCAGGTCTGCATATAGCGACCCACAAGAAAAGAACGATTGTTTATTTTTATCGTGCTTCTTTTTTTTTTCTAAGGCGGTCTAGAAAAAATAGAAAAAAACCTCTCTAGTCCTGATCGTCGATGACAATTGCCTACAGTTCATGATTAGCAAAAAATACAACTTCCGCACCGCCAAACGCTGATTTTAGTTCAATTTAACAAACACGTTTCTTAAAGCCATCCTGCACAACAGACACATCCTTTCCCGCTCTATTTTATCTCCATCACTGCAAGTCAACAATCTTCCACTTCACATACTCTGGCGGTGCTTTAAAAATGAGAACAAAAAGTGCTGCCAAGCGAAAGGTGTCTAATAATAAAATACAACCCAAAAAGGTGCATAGTTGCACGAACTCCTTAGTAATTATAACGATGCTGACGAGGGAACAGGATATTTAACGATGATAAAACGAAGATGGGGAATATGAGTTGACGCGCGCTACCAAAGATTATCGCCATGACGATGAAATGGAATACAACAACACGGCTTGTAGACGTTTTATGGGTGAATTAGGTACTTGATAGGTGAGTGCGTCCTGTATATATATGCTGTGCAATGGGACGCAAATGTTTATGTGGAATTTAGCATGATCAAGTTAATTAACAACTCAAACTGATGTGATTGTCTGCATGGTTGTTTGTGACGGAAAATGAGCAGCAGTAACATTCTAGTCCTTCGGATGAGTGAGGGGAGGATGGGTAATTGGGTTTGCTTGCCATATATACAGAAACACATAAATAAATTGAAGTTTTAAAATGGAAAGTTCTACCGAGAAGTCTGCACCACGTCATTGAGAAAAGTTGAGAAAGTTCTTGTGAAAATTAAGTGATGTGGAAAAAAGTTCTGCGTGCTTGAATGAAGTCAATGGGGTGCCTCAGGGCGGTGTGTTTGGGCCAGTACTCTTTAAATGAAGCGGAAAACTCGTGGGATGTCATTAAATGTGAGAATCAACGGAGGAAGGTGGTGGCACCACCAAAATTGACCTTCTAAAGACTTCGTTTGAGTGAACAATTATTTTATAAAATGGTAGTTGATGAGTTGACCGTGAGACCGTGATTTCAGACCCATCGCTGGACAGTTCAGGCCTATTTGTTTTGTCCACAAACGATTTTTTGACTGACCCAAGTATTTTGACAAACTCATTTTTCAAAGTTTGTTTGGCGAAATCAAACTGTTACGGTTTGAATTTAAATTAATTATGATAGATTTATTGTATACATTTCCGTTTTGACTGAAATATGCGAACAATTAAATGATGTCTACCGAAACCCACCACTTGTAACATTCGGCCCAAGCGACATTTCAGCGTATTTTCGAAACCAGTTTTTCACAGTCTGCCATCAGATATAGGATATCTTCGACTTGAAACGAATAAATTGAGCAAACGAATGAATCTACGATTTATAAAAACCACCCACACAAACCACAAACAGCTTAAAAACCTTTCCGTCAGCAAGAAACACGATATCATTCTCAAATGTGTGATAATACATCAAGTTCCACACTGTATCTGCTTAAAGGTGAAATCACCTGACACACATCCCCCACAGTCCCATTTTGACAGCAAATTAATCAGTTTCTCGAACCATCATCATTGAAGCGTTAATTTAAAAAGAAAAAATATTCCCAACATAATCAATTCTGCGCGACAAAAATGAAAAAATAATAATAAAACCGAATGCACAGTGGACATAACTAATTAATTCATTTCCATGAATCAACAATTTTATTTGTGAATTCCGCGAAAGCAAACCATGCGTTTCTCCTCCAATTTGACACATAAACATTTCGTAAAAACTGCAGGTATCCAGGTTTGCAATTTAATTTACACAGAAAAAAGCAAAAAAAAAAAAACCGAATTTCCAGTGGCAGTTAATTTTTGTTTGTGGTGCGGTCAATCATTATGATAAAAAAGGTAACCTCGCGTGCCTACAGGCGGTATCCAAAAACCCGGAAATTCTATGGTAATTTACGACCCCGAAAGATACGCGAGACAACACCCACCGCCCGACTCCGCCTATAGGTCGAGTGCGCGCCGCTTAAATGAAACTTAATCTGCGTAATTGCTACCATCAATAACAATTCAATCCAATGGCTACATTAGTATCTAGGAAAAGTGTTTCTTTGGCTGTTGTTGGTTTTTCTTTTCGGGGTTAAACTAAAACAATGCCACAATAAATAAACCGACACAATAGTGGGCCTGCTCTGTAATTGCATGGCGTGGGCTTTTCCTTTTCCTACTCCTATTTCTAGTTCTCTCTGTGTACAAGGGTGCTAGCTATGGATTACAGCTGCGACTCTGCATTTTAGAATTGGGACCGCTTTTCTTTTCTTTTCTTTTTCTTTTTGTAGGATCAGACCCATAAATCCAAATTGTGATACCCCACAGCAAACAGTACGAGTCGGTCGGAGGGGAGTATTTGTGTACACATCTCAAATGAATTGTTGGCAAATTGTTATTACCACTAGAAGACATGTTAAATTGATTCGTTAATCTGAATTAGTTCGCGCTGAATGGATTGCTGCAGTTGGGAGGAGAGCGACCGATATGCGGATAGTTGAACAGAGTTAAGTTGTTCGAATGGGCGGGCGGGTTCGAGTTCGCTTGCGGTTGCAATCGATGAATGCGTGGAGCTCAAGAATGCGGTTGTAATTAAGTTGTAATGAATGGGTAGCTCTAGAGGGAGCAACTGAAGAAGGAAAATGATAAATTACTATTTTATGAGTCCATTTGGAGATAGCGAATTCTCGCCGCAAATTGCACAGTTGTCGGGTGTCGAACCTGAGGTCGAACGACGGAATGGCTTTCTAGACAGCGTGAATTAGAATGTGAAAGTAATTCTATGATGCGATACATAGCCGTGGGAAACCGGGGATTCGTTTTGCCTCACATTTCAGCACATTTCAGCACATTTCCCTTGACTTTTATCACTTGAAGTCAGACTATAGACCTCTTTAAAAATGCTATGGCTGATGTGTAACAAACAACAGAAACTGAACAAATTTTTGCTAAGACGATTAAAACCAACGAGTGGCAGAACTCCACTGACATAGGTATATAACAGGCGAAGACAGGCAATCTCTATAACTACACACTATACTAAAAACGTTACCGAATTTCTGGAGCTCCTTTTACTATACTAAGCAATTTTAATAAGGTTTCGTTTTGTTGTAAAACCCCGAACCCCGAATTCCCAACTCCGAAGCTGCATTTTTTGCACTCACGCTAAAATATGTTTTGCGTTACATTCACGCCATTGAAATTACATAATCGCCCGGATCGTCGACCCCTTCAGGAGCGAAATAAACTCATCGGTTGTTATTGCCTACAGTTACTCAACGAATCGTTATAAAGGGTTTTTCCAATAAGATGCGTTATTGTGAATGACCCGCCTATTTCGGTAGCTGCCACTTTTGAAGCATTCATTCTTTGACATTTGACAAGTAGAAACTACGCCATTACTAAAAATGATACGAAACGAAACGATATACGCTTCAACAACGCAAAAATGGTGAAAATCTTGCAGTCACAGTTCGCAAAACTAAAGCATTTTTTGGTCGTCATGAAGCACCTTGGCGGACTACGTCAACAAGCAAAATTGTCGCATCTGGGGCTCGGAAAACCCAAGCGTTATTGTTGAGAAGCCTCTCCATCCTCAACGTGTGACTTCTTGGTGCGGTTTATGGTCCGGCGGTGTAATTGGACCTTACTTTTTCGAAAATGAGGTTGGATCAACAGTTACGGTGAATGGATTGCGCTATCGAGAGATGATTAATGATTTTTTATGGTCGGAGTTGGATGGTATTGATCTGGACAACGTTTACTTTCAACAAGATGGCGCTACGTGCCACACAAACAACGAAAGCATTGATCTTTTACGGGAAAAGTTTCCGAACCGTGTTATCTCTCGAATAGGTGATCACAATTGGCCACCGAGATCTTGTGATTTAACACCTGGCGACTTCTTCCTTTGGGGCCACGCGAAAGATAAGGTCCACGCCAACAGCCGATTCAAGACCTCAAAGATAAAATTCGTGAGGCTATCGAGGACAGCCACTTGCGATTTGGTTATGGAAAATTTCATAAAAAGGATATGGTCCTGTATGCATGCTCGTGGTGGCCAATTGGCTGATGTTGTTTTTCATTATTAACGGCATGCCTTCCTCTTTATTATGAATTAAACATCCGATCATTTGTCTCAAAAAATGGCATTTTTCTTTGAATACCAAAATAGCACCTCTTATTGGAAAACCCTTTACAAAGATTGAACCTTTTTTGGTAAACATGGTACACCTGACATTTCTGTGCCTTTAATCGTTTAAGCGTCATGACATTTGATAACGAGAGCGACTGATGGTCTCTTCTATTACTTCGTTAAAATTACTTTAAAACAGAAGCCAAAGTTAAAACTAGTTTAAATCGTTACAATCTTCGTTGAAACCTTTTATCTGTACCCAAAATTTACGTACTACCGCTTATCGTAATTTTTTCTCTGTTTTGTCTTATCGGTTATTCAATGAACTTCGACTTTCCAGCAGAACAATAACAGTTCCAGGCAGGAATCTTTTTAAAATGCGTAAAAATGTAGCACTACAGCTTGAATTATGCAGCTTTAGAAATTGCAAATTTTAATGCTTTGGTTTAACTTTTCGTTTAATTTTGTTGAGATTAACTATTAACTTGTGTTGTTTAATTTTTTTTACTTTTTTAAACTACCATATACCCAACCATATTTAAGTTTGTATTACAATATCCACGTCCGAAAGCGTTTTTGGGACTTCAACTAGTTTAATTCGTAGAGAAAATCGAGCAAATAAAAAGCAGAGGTTCTGGCTTAGCAAGTGGTTTCAACGAAAAGTGAGCTCTTCGGTCTTTATTTGCTCTTTTATTAATTCATACAAATTACAATCCACAATCTACACATAAGTATTTCGATAGTTCAAAATGATTTAGTGATTTGGATAGTTGTTTAAAAGAAACCTCTTATTTTTTAAGAAATAGTATTATAAATATAAACAAATATTTCAAGAATTTTTGGTATTTAAAACCAAATAATTCAGAATTAATGCTAAGCATTAACAATCCAATTGAAGTTATATTCTACACTGTTTTCTACTGAATGTCACTAGCCTTACATAAATTGTTCTTCTATAAATTATTTATTATTATGTATTATTTGGTTGCATATTTTATCATGAAGTTATAAGAATATTTACTATTTATGTGTATAAAAGCGCAAAAAAAAATGCATTTTGCATTTCTTTTGAGTACGAAATAATACTGCTTGGCCCTTATGGCAGTTTTTCACGTCAGTAAATCAGAGTTACACTCAGAGTTACCATTTCATTAAAAAAATAAAACATTTGACATTTCTGTGGTTGGAATCAGCGTCGCTTGGCCCCTTTTGAGCCTCAAGACCCAACTTTCTCAAAATGTATCAAAATGACACCTTTTTCAGTTGAAGTAAGATATTCTTCTTCATTGAAGGGAAAAGAATGAACAAATATGAAAAGAATTGTTTCGTAATGAATAAATTTGTTTTTTGTTATAAATAAATGTTTTATTAGTATTTAATGTGGAGGCCCCTTTTGTTTTGGCTTCGGTCCCTTTTTAGTCCCTTTTTTCAGCGGTTTGAATTATACAAGTGGACAAATTATCGACTATTTACAAAGCTTTTATGGTTGAAGATTATTTTGCGAAATTATTTTGAAACAGTAATTCAGCGCTAGACTGAGCCCGATCATACGTCAAAAATCATTGAAACAACACAAATAATTCAATCATAGCCTCCCAAAAGAAGGTACCTCTTGAAATGACCCGCAAACGTGTCGGTGGAAATAAGCTGATGAAATAAGCGTAAGAAGTCATTTGAGGTGAGGTAACGCTAATGTTATCAAAACTGAAGTAGAAAATAAAAATACTGCGCAGTTGCGACAGGAATAATCATGCTACTCTTACCGCATCGGATCGCTAACGATTGCGACTACATATTCGGTTGGTCACAGCAAACTCACCTGCAAAGGAAGAAAAGAGAAGAAAGTTTAGCTAAGCAGGAGAAAAATGTTGGATGTCCTGTAGAAAAATTAGAAATAGCAGAAATTCACAACAATAATTGGGTGTATGCGACTAAGGTCCAGAAGATATCCCCTAATTGCAAACGTCAAGACCAGTTATGGTCATATGGTGAACCTCGATTTGGTATAAGTGAGGGGTCGTTCAAATCTACAACAAGCATTTTATATGTGGTATTCCCACAGGTCCTTGGCCAAAAAATACCTCCACAGGTACCTAGCTCTATGGCTTCTCACAACAGTTGATTTGAGTGTTTTATTTTTGAGGTGATTGAAAAATGCCTACAATTTTATTCCTTTGCCAAATGGGGGCAGAGGTTTAATAGTTAGTGTGCTCAGCTGCTGTATGGGGGTCTCCGGTTCAACCCCCCGATATTAAAAATTAGATAACCTCATATTTTTCGCGACCGTCTGACATCTGAGACGACCCTTTCATATTATCAAAATAAAAACCTTAAGAAAAAAAAAACAATGAACAAGCAGTAAGTCCATATGGGGACCTTAGTCCTAGCTTCACAGAACCATTCTTTATGTGTGAGTTTTTTATTTTTGGAAGGGATCACAGTTTTATATCAAGTAAATGAGCAATAAAAGCTTTACACAAAGAAACTATTGCGAAAAGCTGGGCCTTCCGCCTAGGATCCTACATGTAGGTGTTGTTAACTATTTCAATAATTATCCGAACGTCAGAATACGTTCAAATGCTCTTCAAACCCACCTATACTTGAGGTGGGTCAGTGGAATCAAAACCGTCAAGTGTAATATGCATCTTCTGGGGTTTGAACCTGTAGGCTCTCGCTCCGTGACCATTCGCATAAAACACAGGCCACTGCGTCTATTTAATACACCACATAATCCGGTGTTAAGCTGACAATTTCGTAGGTGACCAGCCAATTAGGAAGAAACTGACATTTGTATCAATGGCTGCAGGCAGCGTTATTAAGCTTTGTTTTTGGGCACTTCTGGGGGTCCTAATTAAATTCAAACACTGAAAAAAAATTGCTCTGTTCCGAAAACTCCTATCTGATCCAATGAATCCAATAAGCCGATCCAGCTGGCAAGGTAAAGAATGTGATGGAATACTTGAGCCGTTCAGACGGAAGACTTGACCCATTCAACCCAAAGCCGAAGCAAACTCTTTAATCGAACGTCCTTTTCTTGCCCCAGAAACCAATAAGAAACTGTTCGGAATGGATCGGCAGAAGCTGTCAACAAATACGGACGAAATCCCACGTTATTAAATTGAGCTAAGTTCAATTAAGTTGCGTTAAGTTACGTTAAGTTAAGCTAAGTTGGATAGAGCTAGGCTAGGTTAGATTAAATCATGTAACATTAGTTAAACTTATGTTAAGTGACATTAGGTTAACTTAAGTCAAGTTACGTTAGGTTTACTTAAGTCAATTCAAGTTGTGCTAAGCTGACTTAAGTTGTTTCAAGTTATGTTAAGCTGACTTGATTTATATATCAAGTTAATTTATGTCCGGCAAATGAAACCAATTATGGTCACCACACCACACATATTGCTCTAATGTCACAATAAGCTTAAGCTGGATTACTGTCACGCACTTCACTTATGGTTCTCCCTTTTGTGTGCTGCAAAGTAGCGTCTTTCAAGGCTACCAGAACCTACTAGTGCCCTTGAGTATAGCTTCTGGAAGGTGAAAAGTAAAATTCTTCCCTTGTGTTGACGGGGCTTTGGTCAACGAAACCCACTCGAAGAATTTTACGGTCAAAAGCAGTTATAAGATCTTCATTCGACTTTGCTACCGTCCATGATAACGTACGCTATAAAGTAGAACTACAACTATAAAAATCGTAGTCTTTCTTGAGAAGTCCACTTAATTGAACCCCGAAGAGCAGCCAGGGGATTTAAAATTAAAAAGCGATTCTAATTAAAGTTGACTCAATATATCTGTCTCGAAAAAAAACAACAACCACGAAATATACTCGTAACTGCAGCTCATCCTCTTTGCGGGCCACTTACATCACTCTGCACATCGCTGCAATCCGACACTTTTGAGTCTGATTACTGCTAAACAGCTTGCTGGCTATTTAAATCAAAAAAATAAATAAATAATTACAGACACTATCATCTCAGCCTGCTTGCAACCCACACAAAGCAGGCGAAAACATCTATCATCTCCTTGTATACTCATCTCAAATATCGTTCGGGCGAAATCGGCGTGGTTATGAAATAAGAATCCTCTTCATTTACATCATCATTATAATGCTGCTCATCATCGCCCTAATCCATTGCACGTTCTCTTGCGTCGTCGGTCGGTCGTCGGTTGTCGGTTGTCGGTTGTCGGTTGTCGGCCGTCTCACCCCCTTAATAGTTCTGGCGCACTGCAAATCAGCCCTGCACAAGTCATCAGCTGCAGCATTTGGCATAACACCATCATCGCGCTGCCCCACCACCAGCGTATCGTCTTCAATAATCTCCAACATGCCCATGTGCACCTATTTATAGAGAGCGAGCGCTGCTATAAGCCAACGCGCATTCAGAGAGCCGCACAACACCAACATCAAAAGCATCCATGCATCCAAAACCAAATCCAAAGCAAACACGCTACACCCTGCCCATAGCATAGCTGGAGCCGATACTTTATCTCAACAAAGAAAAAAGGAAATGCGAAATTGTTTTAGCCTGCTCCACCACCACCAGGCACCAGTGCACAGGCACACACCACCATGCCGTTCATTTAAGGAGATCAAATTGTTGACATAACTCAGCCGTACATTGCAAGTTGCGGCGGTAATGGTGGCGAAACCGATGCCCGACTCGGCTCTCCGTTGCACTGTTCAACGCGATTAAATTGAAGCAAAGCGAACCGTTGCAAAGTCGAATCCGCCGTCGCGCCGCATCGCAGGCAACGTACATTTTGATCGACGTGAGTATTACAAGCAATTAACTTGCGTGCGGTGCGGAGCTCGCGAGCCGCGGCTGCCAGCTTTAGCTTGTGTCAAGGCACCAGTAAATTATTTTTATTCGAAAATAAAAACACACACACTCGACAGATGTTGCACTTATTATTACTGTTGTGTTTGTTTTGTTTTGGATGTCATTTGCCGAGATGTGACAAACATTGTAAACACACATGTGACATATGAACACTTCTGGTTCTGGTTCTGCGTTTGTGTTCCAGCTGCGTTTATATCATCCGCTCGCCCTTTGTTAGACTTTCTCACGTGATTTGTTGTCGTTTCTATTTGCAGATGCATTTTTTTGGCAAAACTTTCAACAGTCTTAGTGGAAAGAATGACATAGAAAACAAATTGAGCAAACGCAACCGTCTAGACGGAATAATATTTGATGATGTCGGCGCGCAGTCACAAACTCACAAGTGTGTCAAATATTGTGTCAGACGTGTGATGTAATCGCAGTGGAATGTCTCATCTTACAGCTATCGACTTCATGGAGATCTTACTGAGCGTTGGGTCGAGTGACTTGATTGATGTTTGGAGGGGACAAAGAGGTCGGCTTTGTTTTGGCTGTGGTTACTACCGACCGTCTGATGGAAATGAGATTCAACTCTTTTTCGGTTTTCGTCATACATCACCAATGCTCACGGTCAGTGTCATGTGTTTGTCTTTCAGATCGTACATGACGCATAAACCGCTTTCTGTGATTCGCTTTCGTTATCTACGTATTATTGTGGTTTGTTGCAGATGCAGTTTGTCGAGCCTTTTTATTTTAAAGCTGGTCCGGCACTCGGACTTTCTTAATTTTTGCCGCCATGAGCATAGTCAAGGCTTATGTCATTTATCATGTTAAGTGATTACCCGTCCCGTCAAAGTCACCAGTGAGAACAATATAGTCGATGACGGTCAGCCTTGTGGGACCTCACCTTGAAATTTCTATTTTTTCCACTGTGCAGAAGAGTGATACATTTTATGCTACATCGTGTGAAGCTGCTGTCATTCTATATTCTGACAAGCTTTTGGCAAAAATATGTAGAAGATCGGACTTCGGTCAGATTCTCAAAATTGGCTTAACCTCATCTGTTAAAGCTATTTAAAGACGAGTCGGTGTCGGATTTGGAATAGACCGATGCAAGTAGAATTTCCGCATACTTACTTCGACCTCGACCACACCTTCGACCACATAGTGTCTTTGCACTGTCCGAAGCTTGCAAACTTCTTGCAAACTTGGTCCAGAGGCTGCCTTGTAACGTTAATTTTGTTCTCAAGCCAGCCTTTTAGACCTTCTGAGCTCCAACTATGTCGCGAATACTCAGTCACAGTTAGTTTGTCGAATAGGTCAAACCCCGTCTTGCTGTATGGTTGCATAAGCCCAAACTCAATTTGCTAAGGAAGCAATTTTATACCTCTCGGCATATTATATTCAGCCTCCCTGACACCAAAGCCTCCCTCAAAGGTCAATTTTTCTAAGTCCATTGGACAGCTCTAACTCTGATGTCCCATAAACGTATAATGGCAATGTTCGTATGTGTGTGTCCTACTCATAAACAAATCGACCGATTTAGCTGAAAATGCAACAGTTTGTTCCTTTTAAGGCCGGTAGTGTTTATAAAGTGTTAAATCCGATAGATGGCGCTGTTGTTTGCACAGTGGTTAGCTCCATCTGTATGACTAGGAATCTCGAGAACGACTGAGTGGATTTCGATGCAGTTTTCATGAGCTTTCTGGCGCATGTTTTATATGCGACAGAATTATAAACAGTTGTGAAAAAGCTCTCTGTAAAAATAACCTTTCCCAACGGCTTAAAAGTTTTATTTTTCTTCTCAGTTTTTGTTGGATATTTACTGATGCGATTTTCCCTTGGGCTATTTATCTTGAAGGTGAGTTTTATATATTAAAACTTATACTTGTACGTTTAAGAAGAGCTAGATGCACCGGATTCTGTGTGTCACAATCCACCAGAAGGAGCAACGCTTTTTGAATGCGCCTGCCTCCGAAATTGCGCTTCTCAACGATTGGAAACGGTTTCAAAAAACGAATTATAGAGTCAAGAGCTGGAATGTAACCTTTCCTACAAGTTTGTCAAGTCACAAGTTCTATAATTATCTTTCTTTCACTCCCCATCAGTATGTCATAAGGCACGACTTCGACCCCACTCCCATAAGGCCGTCATGACCAACTTCGCCTACGTGCGTGTACTCTGCTCTTTGCTCAGAACTCAATTAAAACATTTGAACTTGTGTCCCCCCCCAAAAAGTACACTCCACCATTGTTCTGCGGGACCGTTTAACACAAACTAACCAAAGCACACAAAACACTTCTAATTTTGATCATATTTCCGAACTTTGTCTCCTCACTCGTGCATCATTAAAAAATAGTTAAATGCACACAAAACAATTAAAACCACATAAACCGCCTGTGTGTGTTTGTGTCTGTGTTTGAGTGTCGGTCGGATCCGATTCGAAAGATCAAACAGCACAGAGCATGCTCCTCCTTGAGTGAGTGTATTTTGCTTTCATCATCGTTAAATTATTTAAGCTGCTGTGCATGTGATGATTATAAATCATCATCATCATCATCAGCACTCTTTCAGTTATAATTCTCCACAAATCAAATTCCTTTTTGGAAATTAAATTTCATCGCATCATCCATCAAAAAGCCCCCCATAACTATGCCCTGAACTGTATATGTACGTACTCGGTTCACGTTCAGTTTGGAATGGCTTAATCCTACCGACCTGTTGTGTTTGGATGATCCAATTAATTAATTTTCATCTCACATATCCAGAGCGAGTGCATGCCAAGTTCAAAGCTGCAAAGTGAGGTCATCCGACGACGACGTTCTCCAGCCGACCATCAGCCGTCATCGTAATCTAGACAAACATCACTTAATATCTAATGATTAGAAGAAAAACACACACACAAAGTATCCTCTCTCTCTCTCTTGGGAACTGGGGAAATAATTGTTGGTCCCTTAAGTGTTTTACTATTTATTTTGCGATTGTTTGTGCGCAGCAAGCGCGTTCGTTGCTTGTGTTTCAGAGGAACCGATTGTTTAACTCTATTCCCGGGGCGGGATCAATTACTTTTGTCTAGTGTTGTGCTCTAGATCTGCGATAAATTCGAAAGCATTTGCTGTTTTTTTTTTTTTTTCTTCTTCTTATGAAATAAATAGATTAGCGGGGAAAACCCTGGATATGAAAAAAAAAAAACAAATCCGTGGAATTGGAAACAATTTGTATCTGTGTCTTGTTAATTACATGCAGTTGGTGGAAATGAACTGAACATTAAACAAATGGGCAGCAGATTTCTCCACGCAGAGATGGAATTCCATATTTATGGGGCGAAAGTGAGTCAGGCCGGATCGGAAATGACTGAATCGATTGTTTACACATATAGGAGCTGATTCACTTATAGCTGGATTTGCTCAACAGTTTCAGTACATTCCAGTGAAGGCGGACATGGATACTTGAAAGTTTTAAAAGTGTTAAAAGACTCGCACAAGGGAATGGGATAAGTTCCGAGAAGTTTCCTTCAGGTACCTACTGTTTTATAAGTTTGCGCAACAGGTCCGTAGGGACCCTAGGCCACGCTTCTCACAACCATTCGTTTTATGTCAGTTTTTTTTTTCAGTTTTGGAACGATTGGAAGGGATCTAAAATTGTATGCCAATTCCAAGCGCCTATATTGAGAAGATCTTTCAAGACAGTTATACTCTCGGATGTTTGTCAGACATGGCGCAGTGGAGAAAACCCTAAGTTGGAATTTGGGTTATTGCGGGATTCGAACCTGGAACCCCTCGCTTAGTAGTCCAACAAACTAACCTCTAAGCCACTGCGCCTACACAGAGAGCGACATTTTTAGGCAAAAAGTCTAGAGACATGGCATTGTTGGTGAACATTTTATGACAATCCGCAGTGAAGCTAAATTCTTTAGCACTCAGATTATGTGCCTTATCCCTCCACAGAAGAAAAGGACGTCCCTACCAAGGACAGTTTCAACTACCTTCTTTGGAACAGACCTACGAAGTATACCCGAAATATGACGTCGTCTGTTTGGAGCAAATGGATTGGGATTTTCTGATTGTGTGAGGCTCCAAGTGATTGGATTTATTTTAAGGCGCATATCCAATGGGGTTGAAAAAAAGAAGAAGTAGTTAATATTTGTTAAAAATAAGTTTATTATTGTATTTTAAATGGAGCTACGGTATTGAGCTTAAAAAAAATTATGAAGAAAAATCGGCTTTTGCATAGACACATTTGTGAAATAATTCAAAAACTGATTTTTTGGATTTTTTTTTAGAGAAAATAAGTATGTTATATTATTTAGAATACTTATTTTATCTTTAATATGTATTTTGAACAAAATCGTTAGAGCGGTTTTTGTAAAATAACATGCAGAGAAAACAGTACAAAAGATTGTTATGTTTAGTTTGAAAAATACAATTGCTTAACATTTTATTTCAAAACTGAGTATAAGATACTGTTTGAAATGTAAGCATAACTTAGTTTTTAAAGTTTTATCCAAATCGAAAACGGGGTTTTCCAGATATGGGCTGTTTCTAAAAATAGCACTTTCGATGATTCGAATTGAAAATGAAGGACGCAATAATCTTGGAAACATCAATTTTACTCTAAGTGTGCATTTTAGTCAAAATAATTATTGCCGTTTTCAGGTAAACTTAAGAAAACCAATTTTTTAAAAAAAAATATTTTTTTCAAAAACCCATTGCACAAAAATATAGACAAAAACTGAGTTTTCTATTAGATTAGAAATTACCATATTACCTTAGAAGTAAATTTTTGTTATGTTTTTATGCACCGTTTTCGAGATATGGCCAAATTTCAAAAGTATCGTTATTCGTTTTTTTTTAGCGAGAACCTGAGTATGCAGTCACGTTAACCGTTTCCTACTTAAAATCAAGTATCAATTTTGGTTGAAATCCTAAGAGCCGTTTTCGACCAAATCAAACTGGTATAAACATTTTATATGGGAAGTTCCATTAATATTGAGGCTACCTTGCAAAGCAACAAAACGGCCCCGAACTGTAGGTGCACAGACTCCAAATCCGAAGTTTGAACTAAGTCCGCGCAGCCGTTTAGTCCGTAGGCCTTAGGAGAAAGAACGACAGACGGACAGAATTGCGAGACCCACTTTTTTGAATTCTTCTATCAACGTAATGTCAGAATTGATTTAAATCTAGAGTTCGAAATTTTGTAAGAACGCAATATCGACCCACGATATCTTTCTCTTACTACGTAATTGAGAAAGTTAAATTAGGCGCTGAAAAACTGCTATAGCAAGAGACTTTCGATCGTGCATCTTGATGCCTTGCGATTAGTCCTACTCCAGCTACAACCAGTGCAAAAGACCGTCGGCAACACCTAAGCCCTTTGTTTGATGAAGAATACCAGCTAGCTAGGTAGGTAGGTAGGCAGAAAGAGTATAAAGCGGCGTTTCGAAAGAATATTTGACCTGCTACCCGGTTCTACCAGCAAAAGAACTGCGCATCTTGATGCTTTGCGATTAGTCAGACCTCAGCTAAACCTACTGGAAGGACTATAGGCCGCAACTAAACCCCTGGTCCGATGAGCAATGTCGATTAGTAAACGCAACAAAACAAGAGTCAAGAGTATATCAAATAGCTCTTCGAAAGAGTACTAAAGCTGTAAAACAGATGGGTGGGACACCGTTTCCTCGAAAGAAAGTGAAAGAGCCCGAGGAGTGTGGGATCCAGAAAGAAAAATATGAGATGGTTCTCTAAAAGTAGGAAAAACATACCAGACTCCAAACAAAAAACAACCTAAAAAGCTCAAGTGTCGCGTCTAATCACCGTCCTAACTAACTAAGCTTAATAGTTAAAATTCAACGCATACACATCTATGTCCTGCATATTACCTACCCTTCAGATGAGTTGAGGATTCGGAATGTTTCAAAATCTGTCATACAACTAGTTCGACGAGCCAAACAGAACTTGTGCTTAAATATTTGCCACAAATAGTGTTTCTCAAAAAGTGCTCAGTTTATTGCCGCCTCGTGAGCAAGCCCACACGCAAATATACTCATGTCTGCCGCAGAGACAGTGATTGATGTCCTGCACGAGTATCTATGACCCTTCCCGAGAAATGTTACATTACTTCAAGTATAGACTCTGCATAATGAACGCACCATCAAACACCTGAAAACATCGATTACCAAAGCTTCGGAACGTCATTAGGCAAACTGTTAAATCATTTATAACTCGGTGCCTTTCAAAAGAACTCAAACCGAGAAGTACGAGTAATCGCCCAGCTTATTGTCTACAAGCGCACAAGTTATTAATAACATTTATTAAAAGCCGTCTATCACTTGCCAATTTGCTTGGATCTGCCTATACAAACTCCTTGGTGGCGACCAGCTTTGCTCGAGCCCCTGATTTATTATTCCAATATCTTATCAACTGCGGTGCAGGTTCAAGACCCATCGGCCAAGTGATAACGAAAATTGCACCTTCGTGTGGCATGGTTTCTGTTGAACTCTAAAACTGGACCTGTCCGTAACAAACAACACACTGCCCATAAACGGTGTGGTTTTGGCGAAGCCACGCCGGTGTGCAAGCACTAATTTCGTGGTCATAACTTCTGCGTTAACACGTTCCCACTCGCATGTAAATTGCTGTGTACAGGCGTCCGAAAAGGTTCATTACTTTCGGAGGAAAACCGGAGGCCGCCCGAAAAAACACGACCACATGACACGTTACATCATTATATAGAGCGGCGAACAGAAACCCCAAGGGAAACTCTGTATGCAACTGCGAGTACGACGAGCTTGCATGCACATGGCTCGCGCGCATTTGTATCTGAATTGCGAACTACGAGAACAACCGCAAAGCTATGGAGGATTGTTAAATTAAATAGTTGATTATCAACGAGTGATAATGAATCCAATTCGGAATGTAACGATGCAATTAACTCGGTAAAGTCGTCTGCATAACGTAATGGGGTAATTTATGTCCCGATGAAATGGCCATTGGGCGGATGGCAATGGGCGATGTGGACGGCAGCCAGGTGAGCAGGCGGGTGGTTGAAGAATTGCTTTCAATTTGTCATGCAGCACGGCAGAGTGGGGCCAGTATTGTTGAGATGTTTCGAGATGTATGGCGAGCATTTGGAAAAGTTATCGGCGGATAAGTTATTCAATTCGTTTGCGTCCGTTTCGAAGGGGAGGAGTTATAGGTATCTTTTGCGATACTTTCTCCTTGGAATTTTGAAGCGGGAAAGGTGAAGGTGCGATGGGATTGTCTTTCATTTGCTCCTGCTTCGAGTTTGACGATTAATTGCGGCCGATGTGAGGGAGGTTTTCGATGGAAATTGGCGTGATAAGCATGCAGGCAGCAACGAAAATTTTGCAATTATCCTGCAAAACGCCCGTTGAAAACTACATGTACAAAAATTCCATTAAAAGTTGGTCTTGAATATAGTCGAACCATAGGTCAATCGAGTAAGTTTTGTTTAAATACTGAACCGTCCGGTCACTGACGGCAATCACTTGCATAGTTCCCCCGGCCTGTGAAGGCGAAAACTGACATCAATACAGTGAGGTTTCATATTTCACAGCTTACGGCATACGAATTTTTAGACTTGGCATTCGATTCACATCAGTCGTGATTGGGTTTTTTTTTTATAAAAAAAAAGACACATTTTTTCTAAAGAATCA
This sequence comes from Cheilosia grossa, assembly GCA_963082955.1. Taxonomy (NCBI): domain Eukaryota; kingdom Metazoa; phylum Arthropoda; class Insecta; order Diptera; family Syrphidae; genus Cheilosia; species Cheilosia grossa. The sequence continues at coordinate 8,806,782 of OY720146.1, forward strand.
CTCAAATTTGTGTCGATCTTCAACTTATTTCTCATAAAGGATTTTGCAGTTGGGTCGATGTGTAATAAAACGTGATAAAAAATAAAAAAAATAACAAAATATATAAAATCCATTAATTTAGAAAAAAAAAAGTGATAAAATTTAAGCCATTAAACTACTCTGTTTTTGTATTAAATATTTTGATTTAAAACCTTAAACTCAACACATCTAAAATGATTTTTTAACAATTTAACATTCTTAGTTAAAATAAGTTTTATTTTGTTTAGGCATTTACAAAAAATAAAATTAAAAATAAGACTTTACTGTCAAAGTACGTTTTCGTCAGTGCGAGCCTTATGCTCATTTTACGGCAGTCGCAGTGGCACTTCAAAGTCCCCTTTCCAACGTTTGGTGGCCAGATTCGAGACAAAAGGATCGGTAAACTATTCGGTAACTAATCAGCCAAAACCCGTGCGTCAAAGAAAGATCAGATTGGACTAACATGGCCGCGGTCCGTGCGAAAGTGTATACATTAGAAGAACCCGAGGCAGTCGCAGTTCCCCGCCGTGCAGAAGAAATCGGCAGACTTCAACTTTGCATCGAGACTTGAGCCTACATCAGTACAAGATCCAACAATAGCCCCGGAGTTCAAAGTAAATGACCATAGACAACGCCAATTCTTCTCTGACTGGGCTTTGGGGCTTTGGGGCGTTCGGACTACATTAACGAACTTCGTTCCGGCCGGTCAGCTAGTTTCAAACAATTCGAAGTGATGCTCCCCGTTTTCTGTCCAGTACATTTTTTTCGAAATGCGGTTCCTCATATAAACTTGTATCCCCTTTTTCATTTGCTTAAAATTTTGTTCTCGCAACAAAAAGTATCCTTTGTCGTTAATTTGGTCAATACGAATCCATCAAGCTCAAACACAAAACAAAAATGGTGAAAATCGAACGATCCGTTCTCGAGGTATGAGTGCACACACGGACGTCAGTCTCTTTTAGAAGGTTGTTTGAATGTTTGTAAGTGGATTTGGATTTATTAAAGTATCAAGTTAAAATGGAAATCTATTAAGTGCTATATAGAGCAACATTTGTGATTCCGGCCTGTTGCAAAAGCGAGTTTAAATTTCGACATCAGACAAGCTTTTAAATCTCATTAAAATAGGGGAGAAATAGCGTAACAAAATTAGTCAACTACGACCTACTCAGCTCCTTCAAATAAGCACAGAGACAGTTTCCCAAGCCAGCTGTATGAATCAACTGCTTTGTCGCCCATTAGTCTGCCATTACAGAGACAATTTCCCATTCGCCATTAGTTCTCCATTTAAACACTCGCCTATACGACAGAGTTCCCACACAATATGCAAATCCCCATTCGAAAGGTTACATTCCACAGGCAGGACCGGCCAAAACGTTCTCTTCACAAAACCAAATGAGGCTCTCTATGCTTTGTACACACACTCAATTCAATCCAAGTGGGAAAGAGACTTCGACCAACGACCTCCCTCCATAAGTGATACATGTTTTAATTGATTTTTCTCCACACTCTCGGAGTGCTTTGACATTTCGCACAGAAGGTTCCCGCAGCATACCCCCGCTAGAGACTCGTTGTAATTACACCAAGGCCAATAGACTGCGATATCAATATCTGTTCGCGACGCATTTCCTCATCTTCTTTTGCGGATGTTGCTTCATTCAAAGGAAGTGAACAAAAACAGTAAAAAAAAATAGATTAGCTTGCAATTATCATGGGAAATGTTCCCCTTTTTTCAACTCACGCTGCATTAACTAATTGTGGAGTTTTTTTTTACAGTTTTCGCCTGTCAAAAATGCGCGTCAAATTTACCTGAAACGAAAGAGAAAAAAATTCATTAAAATCAATTTGCATGGGAAATTTAATTTACATTGAAAAATGCTTACAAAATAGAATTTCGATGCAAAAAAAAAAAAAAGAGACGACAGCAGGCAGCATATTTAATTTTTTTGTTTGATAAAAAAAAAGATCACCACCCACACGTGATTATTTTTTCTTTTTTGTCCAACCTAGTAAACCATTAATTTTGTTGCGTCTTTACTATTTGATGTTTTTCAAACTCAATGCCTGTTGGCATAAATTAAAAAATATCCACAAGTTGAGTGAAAAACATGTTTTAAGTAAGCGCGGGTGTTGGTTAACACAAAGTAGCAGTTGATCATGACAACATTTATTTATAAAAATTCATCATCATTTTGAATTATGTAAAATCAATTATGGAAATTGTGTTCATCTGTTAAACAGTTAGTGGCTCTCCAACACCATCCAAAAAAAAAGTGTGATGAAATTTTCAACATATGACAGAGTTGATTGTTGAAAAGTGTTTTATTAGTGGATTTTCATTTGTGCGGTCATATTATGAACAATACCTGCCCTTTTGTGGGGTGACCGTCGAAATTAGTAAACAGATACGAGGAGCCCCCAGGAATGGGGTGACATCTGGAATGGGATGGCTACGGCTGGAAAGTTTGGCCAGAGAAATTTAATGACTTCGACATGTTTTTGTGACTTTTATTTGAATTTAGTTTGTTTGTCCTTTTTTATGATCTGTACAATTCGACAGACAAAATGTCTGTCGGAGGAGTCATAAAACAGAGTTTTATGAGCACGAATTGATTTTTATTTTGTCAAGGGGCAACAGTGGGAGGATGCTTTTCTGGCTGTATGTAGAGGGAACTTGAAACGATTGAGTGGTTTTGTGTGGAGGTTTCATGGGAGCATATTGGGATAACAAATTTGTTCAGTTGGTGAAGTAATAAAGTAATTGATGTAATCGGAGTTGAAAGTTGAGGATTTATTGCTAATTCGAGACGTATGGTGAACGCATCTGCTGGGATTTAAGGCTGGCGACTTGGGATGGTTACACCAGATTGAATTTAGAAAGTTTTTGGTTGGTGTGGTTGAAGTATAATCGTCAAGGGTCATTCAGTGGCTTTGATAGAACTTTGACAACTGTGTGGGCATATTTGAAGATGTTTCCCAATAACCTTTCTTTTCTGGGATTCAAATCTAAACTTTCAGCAGCTTATTATTTTATCAGTCCAAACGTATAACACGAAGAAAACGATAACCCCTGCGGACAAGATTTATAAGAGACGGAATTTCCAGAATTCATCCTTAAATGCCAGAATTATGCAGGAACTACTTTTATTAGTTCAAACAAAAACCAAACAGCTGACTGTCGAACCATTCTATTGATAAAATGTCAATACTAGGGTCACAGAATCGTTTATAGCATGCAAATTATGAGAAATATCATCTAGCGGCTTGATTCGGGAATAGTATGATATGTCAGAGGTAGCCGACGAGTGAATTTGACGGTTTTCAGTAGCAGAAAGGACAAAAGTTGTTGGGAAATGCGTTCCGAGTCTTTTTAACCTATTTTCGGCGACATCGAATCTTTTCGGATTTTTCTCTTGGAGTTCGAATGGAGTGACCCAATCTTCTCCCTGTTTGGTTTAGTAGATTGCATTTAACGTATGAACCGTCTGAGACCGAAATTTGCAAATCGGGAAGCAAGACCAGGTATCAGTGAAGTGATAAGGTCGCGTTGATGTTGGGTGTGAAATGCACACAGATTACTAGTTGAAAAACCAGGCAAGAGGCCCCTACGAAGAATTCGGAGGAAGTCCCCCGATGGGAAGTCAAAATGCTCGCTACAGTTACATTAAAAAATATTGTTACAATGGCCCAAGGCTGCGAGGGTTCCCGAGTCTTTATTATACAAATTCGCCCCCAAATACGAACCACTTTACCGACGCTACCCGGCATTTAAGAGAAATCTTCGACTTCATTCTTTTCACTGCGATTTGAGATAGCTGTGAGTGACCTTACAACTCATCGGCTCTTCAAAAAATACAGAGTAACAGGGTGATACGAACGAAACTGTTTGTCAAATTATTTACGAAAGAAAATCAACTTTGACTCACTTCAGAGGCGATTTTTGTCCGTCTAAATGATAAAAGAGTCCACTGGTAAATGGTAACAATCACTCCCAATCCACTATTTTCAGCTGACAGCTGTAACCACCAGACACGTCTCTGTGTTACAAGAAAGATTATTTTCGAAACTATAAAGAGTCGATGATCTTTGTCTTAACTGATTTCAAGAAGCAAGCGCTTAAGCTGTGATAAAAGAAAGTCAAATGCCTGGCAGAAATGACAGCACGGCTTGAAAGTTATCCCTTTGTATAAGATCTATTCACACCGAGCCGGAAGACTGGGGAAAACACTCGAAAACTTCATCGAAAACAGAAATTTTACCATTTTTGGATTTTAATGTCAAACTTGACACTGTTTACAATTTGATCCTTGGGTACGACTATCCGGCCTTTCGAAAATGGATGGATATTTAAAGTTTATCCATGGATAGATAAATAAGTGTCGTCCTGCAGCACAATTTTCAGCTAATCTACCGAATAGGACTAAACAGTCGATTAACAAATAAATACTGTTGTCAAATGAGTTTGGTACAAGCGGCCCTAAAGGACTATTCACATGAGAGCGAGCGAACGAATTGGTGAAATGCGAACAAACCAATTTGGATGCATTTACGAACAGAAAATTGTACATTTTACTATTCCAAGAGGAGGATGATTAATATTCCCATCAAAATGAATTCCAAACTTTTTACCGCGAACGAATACACCCTTGGCGCGAATTGTCAAAGTTTATTCATAATCGACATCATTTAATTCGCGTTCCACAAACTGGCGAGTAAAACATTCGTTCGAACCGAACCTCAAACTTGAATTCTCTAGTTTTTTTTATTAAAAAAAAAAAAAGAGACAAATGACGGCGACTGTCATTGGATTCGCGGGTATCTGCGACCAAATAAAATGTATCATGTGAATGAACTGTCAAAGCTTGCGAATATTCGTTCGTTCGTAGGCAGTTGATCGCTCTCATGTGAATAGTCCTTAAAAGGAAAAGGAGTGCGAACTGCAAGTAGGCGAATGAACAAATCAATTTAACTGTATTTATGAATTGAAAATTGCTATTTATTTTACCACAAAAGCATTATATTTAATTAATCTAACATCTTATCTAAAAAAAAAGCCTGTCTCTCAATTGATTTCAATAGCTATATATACAATTACAGCAACTTTCCCGCGAATTGTCACACTTTATCTACAATCCGCATAAAACAGTCGCGATCCACAAACCCACGAATGAAAAATTCGTTCGAACTTAACCCTCAACAATGAAACTGATTCGCGGGTACCTTAGACTAAAAAAAGTTTCCATACGAATGAAACGTCAGAATCTACGAATATTCGCTTGTTCGCAATTCGCTCTCATGTGAATAGGTAGTCCTTAAGTTGTTTTTCACTAAAACACCACAAAAGCGACTTCCAATCGTTCGATTGTTGAAACAAACACACTTTTTGCAATATTCAGCAAAATCAGCAGAACCGCTGACCGAACAGAAGTCACAACTCACAACTTTAAATCATTTCCATAGATGGACTAATATTTTTCTTTTCGATGCTCATAATTAATTTTATTTGTTAATAAATGCGATCGAAATTTGTAACCAAGACGTCACATCTGATTGAAATGTCAAACGAAAACAATTTTGTGTTCGGCGTGAATGCATCGACGAGTTTTCTATGATTCTCAAATTTCTACTTGAGCTAATCGCCCCTCAATATTTGATCTGACAGTCACCCTCTCGCAATTTGTCAAATTCCCACTGCATCACAACTCCCACCAGCCACTGTATTCGTTTCTATTAAAATCCAATCCGCGTTTAACATGTATTGGAACCGATTGCTGTCGCAGTCCAAGCGAAGAAGTCAAACGCCGATAATCCAATATCCAACCAAATCTCAGATCTGTTGCACGAGTGGCACAAGGGGGGCATGTGGTGCGTGGTGCCACAAAACACAAAATCATTGAACTAAAAATCGATAAATAAATTACTTATAATTAGCATTCATGCCAGACGCACAAATGCCAGCGAAAAATGACTCAGAAAAGCAACGCAGGGAAAAAGAAACCATCGATAAAATATGAAACAAACACAAACTGACAGACAACACCGTTGCATGCAACGGTTGCGAAGAGCGACACAGACGCGGTCGTCATATATAATAATTGCTTGCTGATCCGATGCTATATAGAGACGGAACGTCTACTCTTGCACTTTTGACAGGCCTATGGGCAAGGATAACAAGTTCTGTCCGAACCATGAATGAGGTAATGCGCCGCTTCAATCTGCTAAGCCGGGGCTAATAGCATGACTTGTGTATATTGTGCACTGACTTGCTTTCCTCTGTTGCATTTCGTTTACGTTTGCGTTCCTCCTTTGCCGTCAACACATAGTTGTAGGTATATTTATATGTGTGGTTGGGGGTATGTGTATAATGACGTGACAGGTGATGATTGACAACAGGTAGTTCGCCGGTGTCGTTCAGACAGCGCGAACAAAAAAAATATTCAGTGCAACATACAACATGGAATTGAAGGAAAGAGAACACGAAAATGTGCGTCGTCGGCTGGGTGTGTGTGTGTGTGTTCGTTTGTGTGCTGCGAACAAAGCAGTAACCGATGTGTAATTCTAGAACATGGCATTAAGTTACCCAGATATCATCGCTTTCACGGGGCCAAGAATATAACACGCCGCGCGTCGCACGCTACACACATATGGATAGATGTGACTACAAAAACGCTTAGTTTACACTTTCGATTTGTCATAATGCATTCGAGTACAAGCGTCAAGCGTCGAGCGTGTATCGGGTGGTCTGTGGTGCGATTAATTGCATTTCACTTTCATTGTCCGAAATGGGGGACAGCGCAATGCGCCAGCGACAACGGCACACACACACACACGAACATGCTACTTATTCAGCGTCGGCCTCATCCTAGATTAATTGTTACAAAAGATAACAATAAATTGGTGTAGAGTGGAAAATAATTAAAATGGTATAGTGAAGCCATTAAAGTTGACTCTGGAAACGTGTCAAATGGCCATAAAGTGCATCTGTTGGGATGTAGCCTGTATAGAGTGGGTACGGTACGGCTTTGGCTTCTTTGGCGTCGAGTCTTTTGTGCCGTTTTGCATTTTAGTTAAAACAGATTATTTAACTTGAATGTTGTAAAAGTACTATTCAAGTATGTGTATATATATATTTTCGAAGACTTGGCAAAGGTGCTTACAATTTTGACGAGAAAAATTAGGTTCACGTCAAAAGTCCTGAACCAAAACATACGTACAGGAAAATTGTAAGAGAACAAGTCACTTACTAGACAGACTACTCAATGTGAAAAGTGCAGTTTTTAAAACTATAAATTCATCTGGGAAGATCCATTTTCGCAAGGATTTAGGTTTAGCAACGATAAAGCCATTGACAGTGAGAATCTTGAACTCTATAAACCGACTAACCGGAGCAATAATTTATCCGAAACTTTACTCAAAATAGTTTGATTCAGCATTAACGAGGGAGGTTCATATAAATAAGCTCCACAAGTCGGAATTCACTTGATCTGAGGTGCCATAACAGACGCAACTTTCTGAACTTAAAACTTGACGAGGCTGCAGAAAAGATAAAATTATCCGACGCGTCTTTTCAGTGAAAATATAACAGGCAAATGGGATAGAGAAGAATCTTACAGACGACCGGTTAATAAGCTAAGGAAAGCTAAAAACTTGGAGCTTGACTTCCTCAGTGGGTTTCGGCCAAAGATGATACGAACTAGATGGTCAACTGAGAGCAGAAACTGTACACATTTGCCCATTTGACTTGCTGTCAATCGGGAGCAGCGTTGCCAGACGGTCAAAATATTTGGTTTTCCGAATTGCATGAAATTGCTGTACAGATGAGGTTGGTGCTAAGTCCGGCAAAATATTTAGCAGTTTTTTAATGACATGTTTTGCAAACAAAATAGTCCAATATCTTTGGAAAAAACAAATAATTTTCACTTCGAAATATAGCACTGGAGGATGGATCTATTATTTTTGAGGAACACACACATTTTTGCTCAATTTGGAATCATTTAGTTGTGAACGAAACGAGCTACCTCAATCTTAAGTATGTAAAGGGTCCGCCACTTACTTTTTTCATTTTGAAAATGCTATAAAAGAAAACTACTGAATATTTTCTCAAATTTCTTTTTTTATTTGAAAGCACAATCCATCCGGTTAATAATGGAAAATAATTTCATTCAAATGGCTGTCTCGGCTGGCCATGCAGTTGCCTAAAAGATCCGTCCAATTTTTAAGCATAAATCTGAATTGAGTACATATTCAGTAGTTCTTTTTATAGCATTTTCAAAAAAAAAAGAAGTTATTTGGCGGACCCTGTATAAGTTACTCAGCGTTTCCTACGTTTCTTTTGGTGGAATTTTTTATGATGATATTTTAGTTTTAACATTATTAAAATGCATTCTTGCAAAATAATATGTGCATTTGGTAAATTACAAACAAATAATTCAATATTTTTTCCGTTTATACTAACTTTTGCTCTCAAATTTAACTATGTATGCATTCGGTTCTTTCTGGTAAAGGCCATAATACAAAAATCCTCGTAGATGGCCCTTTATTTATTTGAAACACTAGAACATAGAGTTTACTTTTATTTGTTATTTAATAATTTAGAGAGGTCTATACAAATATCAGTGAACATTTAAAAATGCGTTGTTATAAAAATTGTAAAAAATATATCTATAGAGAACGAAATAGAGCCTGCGAATACTAACAAAGAACAAAACAATTTTAAAAAATTACGTTCGATTGGATGAGAAAAATCTGAAATCGGATCAAATCGCAGAATCCAATTAAATACCAAATTTTATTGTCTTTTTCTTAGGAGTTTAATCATATGCTCGATTTTTTACGAATTTACTATCCGATACTAATACCTAAGTTGAGTTTTTTTTTTAAATATGAAAAGTATTTGCATTTTCATTGTTCCTAAGTAAATCATTCAACACTGTTCACTGTTATTAAGCCACAGAACCTTCAATCATATTTTGAACAAATATGGTGCTAAATAAACTAAGTTGAAGGCACCAAGCGTAGTAGAAATGTATGCAATGTTCGGGGATATTTTTAGAAATTCCCTTCTGCCCTAGTGGAAACTTGGACTTAACTTGCAGGTTATTTACCTATTTTTGGAACAACTCGATACATGAATTCTGCTGTCAAAAATATTGTTCATGTAAAGAAAATTAAAAAAAAAACTGAAATGTGAATGGATGAAAATTTTTTGGCGGCGAAGCTATCTAAAAAACCATACTCAACATTTATTCTTTGACATGTATTGTTATAGATTCATTTTCAAATTGTTCGTTATTGACAAAGTACCACTTGGCGGCCATTAATAGCACGTATTCACAGACAGGAAAAAAAAAGAGCGCGAGAGAGGACTGTCATCCAAAATTTGCGGGGAAAATTGGGCAGGTGCACGGAAATTGACCGTTTAGTTTGGATAGCCTTTGGTTTCGGCCTTCGCCTTTTCATAGCTTGCGGGACTGTACGTGGCAAAGAGAGGTTGAGAGATCTCAGGTTAAGTAACCCAATTTTAGCTGACAGATTGATCTTCTCTGAGCATTCGAATAGACGCTTTTTTTATAGAAGATAAGGATAAAAGCAACCGTGAACCGACGTTTCCAGAGCTTTCACATAATCTGAACACAAGTAGAGGTCCGGGTGGACCGGCGCCGAGATTTTCTTGACAAGAACCATCAATTTCGAAGGCAGATTAGGCAATCTTCTATTAAGACGGCCAATCTTGGTATCAGAGCCCAAAATCAAAATGATATTTGTTTCTTGTAGAATAGAATAGAACAGAATTGACCTTATTTTATTCTACTTGTTCGTTACATTGCTGGTGCGACTCGGAAAGGTCGTCTGACGAATACCGGAACACGTTAGATTGTTTATGTAGCAAGTACTTTAATAAATTCTTTCCATATTTTCTTAATTAGATCTACGTAATAATATTGTCAGCAGATCGAGGATGTATCTATCTTTCATTCCTATTCTAAATTAGGTAGAAAAATAAGCCCCAAATGTGTAATTTGTGTACTTCCAAGGGTTAAGACCTTCGCTCAGTAGTCCAGCACAATAACAGCTGAGCCTACTCTATTATCCCGAGCAATTTGAAGCAGCATCGTTAACAGTAACGGCTAGGCAAGAAGACGTTATTATTCAGACACCCAAAAGACCGATATTATAAGGCTCTAAGGTGGATTCGTGATAGTACCTACTTCACGCCATTTAAAAATTCGGCGGCAGTTTTCTATTTTATTTATTTATTGACTTAGAAAATATCTCTTACATTAGACATCAGGCTAAAGTCCACTTGTAGCAAAAGTTAATACAATTTACAATTTTATGTTAAAGGCGTTGACAACCCTAAACCCACGGATCGTCAAGCAGCTGTAAATGTCAAGCCAGTCGTACACCGTTTCAACACTTTCCAAAAACTCAGCTTCAGAAATAAAAGCAAACTGAATTGGCGTTTTTGTCATGACGAAATTGAGGGAAACAAAAAAACTGCTTAACCAACCTAAAGAGGTTAAGAAACTCGCTGTCTTTTTACAGGGACAGGAACCCACCACTTTCTGTTGTACTCCTAAATTGGATACAAATTGAAATCTGGGAAACATGGAATGCAATCGTATCTCGTATTGGGGGAACACCCCTAGTCTAAAAGAGTCCAACAAAAACGCAAATAGGATTTCAACATGGAGGAAACATGATGTCAAAAACTTCTTAGGTTACCTTAGCCATGGATATGTGAAGATGATGTACAGAAGCTCTTCTTTATGAAGCAATTGGGTTTCGAAACCCTCGCTGCTAGCATTGCCAACTTTGTAAGGAACGTATAGAAACCCCACCATCCTTAATACCTCCCTGGCTCTAGCGTTTCAAGAGAACTGTAAAATCTACATTCCTCTCCATCGTCCAGGCGAGCCACAAGTATTTAAAAATAAAAACAGTCTTGCTGATGAAGAAACTCCCTCAACTGTTCCTAGTGTCGCGCGACTTCTCCTCGCCACTGTTAAACGAATGGTCAACTACAAAATGTGTCGCGCATATTAATTGCTCAGGATTATATACGTATTAATTACGTTCATTAATAGAATGCATGTTTGCCTATAATAATTAGAAATTACCACTTATATCTATGTGGCGGAATTTATATTAGACGCATTCTTTGTTGTTGGCTCCTTTTGCGATTCAAAATCACATTTGCATAGTCGTCGCTCGGCGTTTGCGTTGCCACTTGCGAGTGTATGTGTTGTACATGTTTCGTTCCATTAAAGACGCGATTTATGATGGTGTACACGCATGATAGGAACACACATTTGCGCAACCAAACAGTGGGCAAGCTGTTTGATTTAATGTACAATGTTACTGCGTGTAAGGAGAAAATAATTTATGTCTTTTGATAAATGACCCGCACCCGGAGCGGAGCCAACTCGAGGAGGATTCTAGCAGATATACAGATGCGAACAATGGTTAAATCTTTTGCATTGAGATGTGATAATTTGTTGTTTATTTAGGATAAGCCGGCAGTCGAATGTGGGATCAGGTGCGCAGCGTGGTGTTTAAAATTAAAGGCTGAACATTTTTAAGGTGTCCTTACGTCTTCTTTTTTGGAGATTTAAGAGCAAAAAAAAATGGTAGCATATGCAACTGCTATATGAGTTGGCCCTAATTTGGACATCACTTGACCAGAATTCCCTTGGTTACAGGACGAGAAAAAAATCTTTCGAAGCAAATTTCGACGGCGCCCTTTAAGTTGGCGATGATTGCTGTAGTTAAACCTTTCATATCACGCGCTACATTAATTTTAGCAACCAGGCCTTGCAGAATAGTCATGTAGCATTATGTATTGTTGTCTCTCCATGACTTTTCATACTGATCGGGGTTACTCCGCTGGTATTTTTACGCTTCACCGAAACGTCAACTGGCCAGCTTTCTGACTAATTGGTATATTTTTATCTATATATATCTTTGTTCTACAAAAGCCGCCTCATGCGCACATTAAAGTGGCACATCTTCTTTTGCGCACACCCTCATGTGCGAATCCCAGTTGTGACCTGCGCTCGCGCACAAAAACCCAAGATTTACTGTTTACTAAGTCTATTTGCAAATTGAAACCGAAAAAGAACTCAAAAACGCAGATTCAAAGCGGCATTATAGTGTGCGCAATCATACGTATACGTTCTATACATGTGCCGAATCCACTTTTGTGGTTAATGACCCCAAATACTATCGTACTGATAGGCGTTCATGAATATTGCCAAGCCAATGCAACTCTAGGTCAATAGGGTACTAATGGTTTGTCCCCACATTGGGCGCCAATTTAGTGATCACTGAAATTTAAGCTCCGTAAGATTGTTTATCAATTAATTTGAGCCATTAATGTGAACTTGTACACGACTAAAATACGAAAATCTAAGATTGTTTCATAAATCAGCTTGAGTGATCTCAAAATACATAAATACTTGTCACAACTGGTCCGTGGACCATCGTCTCACAATCATGCGCTTTTATTTTGGGACGAATGGAAGGATTCTAACATATTAACCCGATTCTGAACGGCCTCATTGTTTGATTCCCACATCGCTCTAAATATTAAAAAAAAATATTTGCGGGAGCTTCCCCATCTGCCTTATTCTTCTGATGAAACCTTCCAGAGTAAATGAAAACCAGCATTTGTCCAGCCGTCTTTGTAAAAAAGGCGAGTCTTCTTTTCCTACAAAACACTTGCTTCTTAAAGTCATGGACACGCTAATAAATGTTCAGCTTGTGGAATATCTTGAATAACGGAAAGTACAAATGTTTTCTTCGTAAAAGGTACTTTGATGACGGAACCAATCTCGCTTGGCTTTTCAAATGCATTTGACAGAGTTTGACAACAGCCTCTTTTATCGAAAGTGCTTACTTATGGCATCGCTGCAACTTTCCACCTTTCTGGCCGATCAATTCAAGTTGTTTTGAATGGTTTCAAGTCGGAAATATAAATAATGGTGTTCCACAGGGCTCCATTTTGTCTCCGATATCTTTCTCATTAGTGAAAACCTTCGATAGTCCTCAACCCCACTCATCCACATTCGAATTAAAACTGCCTATTGTTGCCAAAGAGCTTTTAAGCCCACTCGGCGTTTCTAAAAAGTTGAGTCCCTGATTGTCTGTTGTTTGTCAAAACCCATTCAAAATACAGCGCTGACTCTGACTCCTCATCACTTTCCGAGAAGAGCAACACCCGAAAGACACACAAAAGAGAACTGCCACGCAAGCTCATGTGACATAATTGGCTTATTTAATTCGCACAACTCACAACCCTTAATCGTTTGCTGAACTCAACTGTGGTCCGTGCTTGCGCACTGAACAACAACATAAAAATTATATCATTTAACCGAACTGACCTTAGAATTAAAATTGATAATAATTAGTGGCGTATATCTGACGACCAAGACCCACTCTGACAGTTCCCTGAGATCACCTCTAATTGGATTACTCAGAGGCGAATTCGAACAAAATTGGATCGGTAAACGTAAATGACATTTGTTTCGAAAGACGATCTAAATCCAATATCAGTAGCAACTTGCATGTCTGTCTAGATGGCTAGATGTTATCAAAAGGTCAATGTGTTTAGAGCTCATTAAAAAACATAACAAAATCCTAAATTGATTGTAGATACTCTCGTTACATTGTAGGAGCACTGCCAGTAGCAACAACCCGCGTCAGCATGTGTCTATAGACAAGTCGGGAGGCTATTTTCGGATCTTTTGTTTATAATAAAACCAAGCAACAGAGAAGAAAAATCGAAAATAAAATATTTTCAAAACGAAATGCTCTTCTCTCGAATAGTCGATGTCCTCCTCTGCGTGTTGTTGGTGGGTGGACTTGGATGCATGAATAGTGATAAACATTTTCCTTATTGATCGTTAGTAAATCGTTTTCGCCGTTGTGCGATCACGGGGTTGCTCGTTGCTCGTTGCTCGTTGCTCGTTGCCCGGTGATCTATAACAAGGCAAGACGCTTTGCGCTCTTGTTTATGTTTCCTAATGGCGTTAAGTCATAATTTGATTGCACATTGTCGAGGAATGAATGTCGGCGCGTGGGAAGAGCGGTTAGTGGGAGGCTGGTTTAAGGTCATTTTTTCAATGATCATTTACAAGATGATCAAAATGATGGATGGTATTGCGGAGAAAACTCTACACCAGCGGGATGATTATTTTGCGATTTTTCATTTAATTAGTAAAGCGTTTCGTCCGAAAATGTGCTGAGTCCATCACTGAATGGGATGATGTTTATTATGATACTTGGAAGCTTCTTAGTTGGTTTATTTACTCGCGCGGGGATAAAGGAATATACTGTGTCATATCTGTTGTTTGTGAACGTGGCTCAGTCGCTGACAAGGAGTGTATCTATTTCGTGAGTGAATCACTAAAGTGGGCGCAGCGGGTCAGTGGTTAGTCTGCCTTTGCGTTTGTATATAAATTTGATTCTGATATGAATAATTGCTTTGGTAGTGTTAACTGGTCAAATAAATTTTTGTGCACAAATATATCCGAAAAAAACCTTACATTTAAGGTTATTTTTTACAAAGTTTTAGAAGAGTAAAGAGAAAGTAGTAAATTCTCACCCTGCTTGGTATAATATTAGATAAAATTTAAAAATGCTAAGGATACTGCTCATAAAAAGTTTAAATTCTGTGAATGATTACGCTATTTTTCCCGTCTAAGAAAAAGAGTTGATTTTTTTTCTAAATTCCTTTATAAAGGGTTTTCCAATCAGAGGTGTTATTGTGAATGACCCGCGATTTCGGTAGCTGTCACTTTTGAAGCTTTTATTCTTTGACATTTAACAAGTAGAAATTACGCCTTTACTAGAAATGGAACGATACACGCTTCAACAATGCATTAAAATTATTAAAATTCACTACAAAAATGGTGAAAATCTTGCAGTCACAATTCGCAAAACTAAAGCATTTTTTGGTCGTCGTGAAGCACCTTGTCGGACCGCAATACAGAAATTGGTGGAAAAATTCGAGCTGTTGGGACAAGTTAGTGATGTGAAGAATACGACCCGTGCACGTCGCTCAAGAACAACTGAGAATATTGCTGCTGTAGCCCAAAGTGTTGAAGAAAACCCAGGTTTGTCCATTCCTCGTCGTTCTTTGGAATCGAGCATTCCACAAACGTCATTACACCGTATTTTGCATAAAGACTTGGGTCTTTAGGCCAATAAAGTCCAGTTCACACAAGAACCCAAGCCGACCGTCTTTGCTGATTGGGTCCTTGAAATGCATGAAAATGATCCGGAATTCCATCGAAAAATCATCTTGACTGATGAGGCCCATTTCCACCTCGGTGGCTACGTCAACAAGCAAAATTGTCGCATCTGGGGCTCGGGAAACCAAAGAGTTATTGTTGAGGAGCCTCTCCATCCTCAACGTGTGACTGTTTGGTGCGGTTTATGGTCCGGCGTGATCATTGGACCTTACATTGATCTTTATCTATCGAAGAGGTAATCACAATTGGCCACCGAGATCTTGTGATTTAACACCTTGCGACTTCTTCCTTTTGGGCCACGTGAAAGATAAGGTCTACGCCAACAGCCCAGCGTCGATTCAAGACCTCAGAGATAAAAGTGAGGCTATCGAGGACATAGGGCAGCCACTTTGCGATTTGGTTATGGAATATTTCATGAAAAGGATATGGTCCTGTATACGTGCTCGTGGTGGCCATTTGGCTGATGTTGTTTTTCATTACTAACGGCATACCTTCCTATTTATTATGAAATAAACATCCGATCATTTAAAAAATGGTATTTTTCTTTGAATATCAAAATAACACCTCTTATTGGAAAATCCTTTACAATACAATAATGTTATTATTTTTTTATTATTTTTTAATAAATACATAATAAATTCAAATATTTTGGAAGTATTATAGTTATTGACCTTTATTTCCTTTCGACAAATATAGTCACCGTACTCACAGTCCACCGTAAAAATTCGTAAGGCAAAACGTTCGTAACACCCAAGACCCAACCCATCATTGCCAAAATCAGAAAAGAATGTTTCGAAGTCAACCTTCCTTATGCACACAGCTCGAGTTAACATCCCTCCGAAGATTGTGCAAATAAATACAACCATCTGCCACCATCACAACTCCGAACCATGAAGTGAAGAAAAAAATTAATATTTTATTGTAAATCCCACGAGGTCACTTACGCTGACTTAATGACACCAAAAGCACACTCTTCCACGGCTTAAAATTCACATTCGCCATATTCACATTCAGAACATGCCCTCGGGGTGCATGTACAATACACGCACAGCACATGTACCACAATCTGGTGTTGGTCAGTTCACCTCACTCCGTGTTTGCCATATCAAAAAGATGTTAACTGGCCGCATTTGCGCGCCAAAAGCTCTCTTACTAAAAATTCGTCCATATGTGTGCTGTCTGCTGGCTGCTGGGGGCTGGCGCTGGGTCCGACCGCAGCTCAAACAAACGTGTCGCATTACTTAACCCGCAGATACAGTTACAGTAATTACACAACAGCGTTAATAAAATCATAATGTATCCCATACAAAAAAAAAAAAAAAAAAGGACGAACATGTTTCCATTATTCCTCGGCGATGGTGATGACCAACCGCAGCCGGCACATCATCAGACGCACGCTGCGTACAGTACTTGTTCAGTTTTACTTGTGTAATGGCAATAAAAAACGAAATAAGACTGAAAACCTCACGATAGATGTTGTTGTGTACGTATAGTCGCGTGAAATCCCTCAGCAATTTTACATTTTAATTGCAGCCAGACATTAAATCGCATTTTTCGTGCAAAAATAAAAATAAAATACACAGGAAACCGCACACAGAAATACTCGGAGCTCACCATCATCGCATCGAGACAACAACAGCTAACAGCATCGCGCAATCCTTGCGGCGAATTTACATAAATAGATGGGCGCAGTGGAGTGGGGTGCGGCGAAGTCTCGGTGGCCCGTCTGTCGGTCGGAATTTAGGGTTTAACGACAAGAAAGGGACGTCGGCAAATTAAAAATAAATTTACCGCACAAAAAATATAAATGAAGGAAAACAACCGTTCATTTGTACGAACGGAGGAGGGAGAAGCATATACTCGTACAATCTCTTTTCGCTCTGCTGTGGTCATCAAGTGCGAAGTCGTGTGTGGCTGCCGCTGCGGGTAAACATTTTGTGCACACGTACCTTATGCTCTCTGGGTGCGTGTCCAGTCGATAAATCACCTCAAATAGATTCGGTCTTTGCACCATGGTTGCGTTCATTGCACCCCATTGGATGTGTATCTTTTCCCTTGTAGAAAATCCATATCTTGATGTGTTTGCAAAAGGGATGCTTCTTCATCTCTACCCCTCGAAAGTCGTAAAGTTAATAAACTCAACGGGACCAAGTCCAGAATAGATACAGAGTTGGGAGAAATCGAGCTCTCGACATGACCCACTGAGGGATGTGTACTATGACGCGTACAAGTATAAGTCGTTTCGACTTTATGCTACTAATGCAATTTTACGATATGTTCGTGTTTTACGAGAGTTCCTTATCTGATGTATTGTTTGGTGTGCTTTGTTGGTGGAGCGAGTGATGTTCTCAAGTTTAGCTACACTTTAAGACGGCTGTATCGTGTGAAAATATTTTGTTGCCCCGAGGGGTTGTTTTATGTGCGCTTTGCCAACAAAGGGGAAACTTTTGAGTGCGAACTTGTTCAAGCCAAAGAAAAAGCCATTGTATGAGTGGTTTTTATGTTTGTTATTGTTTCCTTAAGTTGGCATTGACCACTTGTTTTATGGATACATTTGTGTAAGGGAATAAATATTTGATGAGTGTGTTTAGTGTGTGTTGGAAACGGTTCCGCACATTGAATTTGAGAGCGTGTCGACAAGCAGTTGGCCGACGAAAGGCTTTGATTTCTGTCACTTTATAGTGGGACTGGGAATGATAGCTGGGAGAGTGCCAATGAAGCGAGTGGTCGCCAAAAGCTTATTCATTGTTGAAAAGATGGCAAGGATGGCGGATCGGGTAAATTGAAGGAACAGAGGCGAAAGATTCAGTTGCAGGGAAGAAGTGGGTTTGCCAGAGGCAAAGTTGTTGTACATTTGGGACTTTCAGGAAAAAAAAAGAGAATTTCTGCCGCATGAAAGATTCTGGCTGCACAATATTAAGCATCCACTCAATAAGCTGGCATAAGCTGGCACTCTCCCGATTGTAAAACCGCCAGCCAAAATGGGCATAATGCGAAACGTGCACCAAAATCCCCAAATGTACCCACTCCGAAGGGCGAACCGACTGTACAACTAGAAGGAGCTGGAAATTTCCCATACGAAGAAAATCGACAATGGATGTCTGATCTTCAGAAAGAGCGATCATGTGTCCTACAAAATCTTTCGAGCTACACACATCCCTGCTTGGTGTCGTAATCAAAATCTATTTAACGTAATTTCTGATCGGTTCAAACCGTTCCGCACATCAATAATCGGTACCAAGTTCCCTTCGAACTTAGCAGATCGATAGAAGACTAAATTGTCACACTCAGGTAGTTCCTGGGGGACCTGAACCAATGTTTAAGATGAGCAACTTAGGGACTGATGGAACCGTGTCATCAAACGCTAATAAGCAAACGCAAGCGCAGTGCGCACTTTGGTTGAAAACCCTTGAACCTACTCAAGACATATTTACGATTGCGAATACCGTGTTACTGACATATGAAGGTTATGTGACTGATATGTGACTGATATGTGAATGACATGTGACTACTACAATCTCGGACCAGAGCGGATATTGCGCAGGTGTTTTGAAATAAACGAGGGGTAGTACCAAATATATTCTTTCAACTAAGAAACAAACATTTTTTACCCGCTTTAATGGATACCTCCGGTGCAGTTTAGGAGCCTTTGATTGGACCCTACAGCTAGCTTCTTACAGCCAATAGTTTCGTGTAAGTTTCGATTTATGGAATAGCAGAGCTCAGTGGGAAAATCGTCGGTAATTTGGTCTGAGACAACCCGAAGAGTAGTTTAGCACAAGAAGTCACAAGGAATTAATTAACTTCGGAGTAAACATCAACTGAACGAATGACACCCTAGAGCGCAGGTCCGGTGAAGAGTTACGCGAGGAAACTGCTGGAACTTCGGTCTAGCAAGACAGTTTACTCGCTTAAATGTTCCCCCAGAAAGGTTGAGCTGATACTTTTCTTCTGACAGGACATTGATTCGACGAATTTATGGTGCTGTGGGCTCATAGAAGTCAAGGTGCAATCCCGAGCTCTATAAAGCTGTACAAAATCTGGGAGCTGTTCAAGAAGAAGCTGACCCCGCTCCCAGCTTCAAAGCGATTAGTAGGAAACACCAAACTTCAAAGTTTCAAAGACCAATCGATCACCGACAACAAAGTGAAGAGAGTCTCTCAGGCAGAAACCTTTCTCTGGGTCAGGTGTCTGATAAGTAAAAGCAAATACAGTGACTAGAAAAAGTAAATTGCACGACTGGGTCGCACGAAACTTACTCGTTCATCAAAAGTTTGGTTGAGTCAATTGGTACAAAAAATTCACTTTTAGGTTATTCATTCGATATGGCAGTTGGTATCAAATAACAATATGAGTTTTTAAAAGTTGAAGCCCTCAGTAACAGGCAGTTGTCCCAAGTTCTTTTTAGAAAGTTATAAGCTGTACTATTTGTTAAGCTCTTACAATACACGACTTTTGAGTACAGGACAAAAGTATTAGGAGTTTCTGCTATTAACCTGCCAGGCCATGATTTTCTGATTGTGTGAGGCTCCAAGTGGTTGGATTTATTTTAAGGCGGATTTTCAAAAGGGTTGAAAAAAGGAAGAAGTGGTTAATATTTGCTAAAAATATTTTTTGCGTAGCTGTTATTTAATTTTCAAGTGCGGTATTGAGTTTTAAAAAAAATTACGAACACAGATCGGCTTTTGGGTAGTATTTTTTGAGAAATAATTGAAAAACTAATGTATTCGAATTTTTTGAGGAAAACTAAGTATGGGATCTTATTTAGAATCCATACATGATCCTTCATATGTATTTTGATTAAATTCGTTAGGTTGGTTTTGTAAAAACTGTACAAAATATTGCTAAGTTTTGTTTGAAATATACTATTGCTACTAAGGTGAAAACTGAGTATTAGATATTGTTTGAAATGCAAGCATTACCTCCTTGATTTTTAAAGTATTATCGAAACCGAAAATGGAGTTTTCGAGATATGAGCCGTTTCTGAGACTTTCGTTTTCGAGATATGAGCCGTTTCTAAAATTATCGTTTTACGTGATTCGAATTTAAAATAAAGGACACAATAATATTGAAAACATAAATTTTACTCTAACTATGCACTTTGGTCAAAATCGTTATTGACGTTTTCGGGTAAACAAAAGAAACAAAATATTTAAAAAAATACTTTTCTCAAAAATCCACTGTACGATAATAAAGAGGAAAACTCAGTTCGCTATTTAGTTAGAAATTACCATATTACATTAGAAATTAATTTTTGTTACAATCTTATGAATATAATAAATAATGCTGAAATTAAGAGATTTTTTCAAGACCGTTTGCGAGATATGTCCAAATTTCAAAAGTATCGTTAGTTGATTTTTTAACGAGAAACTGAGTATGCAGTCACGTTAACCTTACCTACTTAAAATCAAGTATCAATTTTGGTTGAAAACGTTAGAGCCGTTTTCGAACAAATCAAACTGGTACGAAACTTTTATATGGAAAGTACCATTGATATTGAGGTCACCTTGCAAAAAAAAAAAACGCCCCGAACTGTAGGTGCACAGACTCCAAATCTCCGAATTTGAACAAAATCTGGGCAGCCGTTTAGGCTGTAGGCCTCGGGACACACGGACAGACGGACAGAATTTTGCGACACGTGTTTTTTGAGTCCCTCTATCATCGTAATGTCAGAATTGACTAACCTCTCAGGTTCGAAATTTTGTTATCGAGAAAGTTAAACTCTCTTAATTTCAGCAATTACCTCTTCGGATATTATTTATTCATGACAGATTAGAGCTACTATTGCTTAAAATTCGTTTGCACAAAATTAGCTGAATATCAGAAACAAGTTCTTAATGCAAGAAAATATTTCTTAATGTAAGAAAATATTTTTTCGCGCCACTTTCTTATCCAAAAAGCAATTTCTTAGATGAAAAATAGTGTTCCACCTGCTTTTCTTTATTTATGACCAACTTTCAGATCATTTGCAGAAAATCTTCCAGTACCAGGATCCTACTTCAATTGCTTAATACAAACAACTTCTAAATATGTTCTTCAAAGCCCCCCCTTTCCCTGTTAGAACGTTTAACAGTGTTCACTGGTTCAGTACACTCCATAGTTGGGGTTCGAAGAATTCGCCACACTTCAGGCATTTTATCAGCATGTTCTCATGTTAAGTACACACTTAGAGCGCACCTTAAAACTCAACACGATCACGTATACTGGAATACTGTACACAGTTGACTGTGTTGACTGTATCTCTTTCAATCAGAAATGTCAATTTGCTGCGCAGTTTTTTCTTTTTTGTGTTCTGCTCTTTTGGTCTTAATGGCAATTTCACGCTCTATTTGCATTTTATCGGATCATATGTTCATAAACATATCTAAAACAACTCAACTCAAGCCAAGCCAGAATTCGTATCGATTACGCTGGGAAATATAGGAAAATATCTGCCAACAGCGATCAACTCAATTAGTCACACCCACAGCCTGTTTCTTGGCGGCTAATCAGTTTGATAAGTTTTCATTGTATCTCCTGCGGTCCGTATGCGGGAGAATCGATTGATACAGAGGAAACTACTTAGAACACTTTGGGTAAATTACTTCCTGAAACCACTCGCATACAATTAGATTTTGCCACCGGATATAGGGACAAATTGGGTAGGTATAGGGTATCCCGTAGCCGTATCCTCCACCACCAGCAACAACCCAATTACCAGTCGATAGTTAATAGATGTCGACGTCGTAAGAAAGTACTACACCCAGTGCTCTGTTACAAGCAAAATAATTCATAGCAACAACCACCACCGCCGCCGGCGGCACACGATTAAAAGTCGATCTTCTCTATCCCCATTCTCTGGGTATCACCCGGTATCAGAATCAGTTGCTGTTGTTGCACAAAGTTTCAGCCACATTACCCGACTAATATGCACTTAATTATAATTCAATTACCCCGCGTGTACGTGCGCCAAATTTTCGATTAGGGTTAGGTGATCCCACACCACGTCTACAGGCACTTGTAGAATATCTAAAATCTTCTTCTACGGAATCGAGCGTCGAATATTCACACAAGTTTGTGAAAAACTGGGTTAGGTTCGACGCCATGTACATCTACACCGCGATTCTGATTTCTGATTGATTTAAGGGATCATTAGACTTAGAGGGGGTGGGTGGGGGGGTGTGGTGCCGCGACATACCACGGCGTACGAGTGTAATGGCTATTTGAATAGCCTTTAAGTGAAATGTGACACTAGTGCGGCTATTGGTCGCCACAACGTATTTGGAATTTATAAGTGAGTTTTTGCTACAAATCCATCAAACGGTGCGCGCGACCGTACAAGGCAGAGCTTCTCATGGATTCGAGAATTATGGATAAGGGACGACGGTACGACACGGAACGGCACGGCACGGCGCCTATGCCATAACAGATGTGAAAACATTTTGTAATGTCGAGTACGATGGCCCATTGATGGCATCATGGCAAACATTTTAAATATTTCTTTTTCCTTTGTTTTGGCTTTGTTCACAAAGTTTAATGATCCAGTCATGTGCGGTATATTTATGATGGTATAATTATGTATGGCTGTGTGCGGTTATATGAGCTTTTTGCAGCTGGCTCGGGTCGTGACATTACAGTCGGCGGCCAGACATGTGTATTTTTAGAAAAAGGTTTAGAATTACCCGCCGAAGGGGGATGTGGATGAGTCAGCTACATAAAATATATGATGTGTGCGTCGATAGTGCGATTGGCGAAATATCGGGGTCACCAGGGGCAGGACTATTTGTGCTGCTTTTTTGTGATTAATGTCCACACGAGGGATTATGTGGCGGCCGCTGGGGAATTTGTGACGCACGATGCATATAGTTATGTACGATTTCAGTGGGGATACGTCTAGACTTTGGTGACTTTATCAAGCTGAAACAATGGAATCGAATTGGATACTTGTATGTTTACTCTTCAACACGAATGCCTTTGATATGTCATCTAGAAGTTGAGTGGCATACTTGAAACTCGAAGTCTGGTACGCTCTTCGATACAAAATTAAGCCTCCATAGAAAAATGTCCCCAAAGATACAACCAAGCCAAGCAGTTGCACAGTTCAAGCTAAATTTATGTACAAAAAGAGTCCACAATATTTAAACTAGCAAATAAATGAAAAACTAATTTTTTTTCCAATAAAAAAATACTTCCCAAGGTTTATTTCCTCTGCGCCACCTCTTGCGAGCGTCTGCCAAATAACCGAGAGTATTTAACTGTTGTAGCGGACATCTTGCGTCTAACTAATATAAACATAAACAGCCAAGGGAGAATATCAATATCCAATGTCGACGTAAAATAATATCAATGAACTTACCTCGCAGTAAAAGCGCTTAAAAAGTAACTGCACTGATCGCATACGTTCAGAACACTTCCCAATGAACGCAGACTTTAAGAACACGTCCAAGGAGTCAATGCAGTTCAGTGGGCTGGAGTAAAAAACAAAGAAAAAGGCATTGGGGACGTTCGGACACCTAATTTATGTAAAACGTCAACTAGATTTGTCGGGACTAGGAATCCGAACGCGTTCACTACCCTGCAACATGAATCGTTTTTGTATTCTCGCGGTCAGCGTTACCTTTGTTTGATTTTGTCCTTTATTATTTGGAAAAGGCCCTTCATAAATCTATAAAAAATTTTAATTTTCAAATAAGTAAATTTAAAATTTAACACGGTTGCAAAGTTGATTTAGAAATGATACCTTTTTTTCGACTGTTCAGAATTCTTCAGCGGCCATTCTGTTTATTTTAAATTTGACACTTCGAAATGTCAACTGAGTATGCAGGCGGGATTTTCTCGATTAGATTTGTCGGCTTTCCCGCCATAAACGTCTACTACAAAAACTAATCACGTGACCACTCTGGGCCAGTAAAAACTGAAATACATCTAGTCAGACAGCTGTCAGACTTATTAAACTAGGAATCCGAACGTCCCCATTTTCATTTTAAGCTCTTGAAGCCGAAAATTGTGCTGTTGCTAGTTGGCTACCTCCCATTCTATTTTTATTAAAAAATGTAATTGTTAATTATAAATAATTATTTAAATAAATGAATGGAGAGCTAAACAAATTCGGTGTGAACACGGTCGCGCTCACTTTAAAATGCGGGAAGTTTGTCAGAAATACAATTTTGGTATTCATTGAGGTCATTGAGAACATTTGAAGTCGCACAAGTAAAGGGTGACCAGATCCACGCCCAGCAAAAGGAGGACACCTTCGAAAATCTCAAATGAAAAATTGAAGAACAAAAAACCATTCATTTAAACAAACAAAAAATATCAATTTTAACAAATTCAATAAAATTGCAAAAGAAACTGAGCTATCAAATGGGTGTGTTCAGACGGTTGTTAA
This sequence comes from Cheilosia grossa, assembly GCA_963082955.1. Lineage (NCBI taxonomy): Eukaryota > Metazoa > Arthropoda > Insecta > Diptera > Syrphidae > Cheilosia > Cheilosia grossa. The sequence continues at coordinate 8,831,418 of OY720146.1, forward strand.
AAAAAAAAAAACAAAAGACGGTGTTGTGTTCAGAAGTGAATGGGGACGTTCAAGTATCTAGTTTAGTAAGTTTGACAGCTGTCTAACTAAATGTGTCTCGGTTTTGATTGGCTGAAATCGGTTGACGTTTATCAAGAAATTCGTGACTGAGTACTAAGTTGACAGTTTGTATATGTGGCTGACGTAGGAAAAGTGACGTTCCAGACCAATCTAGTTTTTGCGTTCAGGTTACTTCTTATCCAGACCAATCTAGTCGACTTAAGATAACTAGATTCATGAATGTGCCGAATGAGTTCGGGTGCAAATATATTTAAGGTCGTGTTCACACCAGAAAGATGCAGACAATTCCTGAATTATTGTTGAAAAAAAGTTTTGTTCTAGTTTTTTGGTGTCGAAAATTTCGTAAACGAACAAATCACAAAAAGAGGGCAGATTGCATTTTTTTTAAATAAAAACGGGACATGTCCTCCAACACGCATTAGTTCAAATGAAGAATATGACGGCTAATGCAGTCATTGCAACTTGAAATTTAAATAACCAATGGGGAACCGAACTTATACGCATTAAGTGTTGCCACATAATATGGTATGGTACTGAACAGTGTAAAATATGAAAATGATTAATTGGGGCACAAAACTCAAACGACGGTAACAGAAGTTATTGCTTTTTATGTTTCTCAAAATATTACGATTATAGCCGTAATAAGCGCAAATGTGTTAACCTCACCCAACACGTTACACTGTCGTGAAAGAGTTTCTCAATTAGCCATTTGGACTCGGCATAAAATTCTAGATCCCTTTCATTCGTCCCAATAATGAAAAACACGCAAAAAACGAATGTAAGGTTCTAAGTCCCTACGAACCTGTTGCGCCAGCTATTTATTTTTTTATTTTAAAATTGTCCCACAAATAAGTTTTGACAGATCGAATGAATTAAGAACGTGATGTAGAAAAAACAAGTGCACTGAGTGGAAACCACGAAATGGAGGGAGAAACATTGGAAAGGCGCGTTCTACTGAAGTACTGAATTGTTTTTCTAATTTTAAAGCGACAACCAACTCTAGTTTGGTCTCAAATTAACATTTTGGTTCTTAATCAATTTCTTTGCTTTTAACTAGAATAAATATTTACAAGAGAGAGAAATTGTTTAAAAATAACAGAGATCCGAATCGAACTGTGTTTTAAAAATTATGAACTCTTGCAGCTCTCAGACTGAAATGCCGACTTGGTTAAGCAGGGCATAAGGACCCTACGCACCAATATAGGTCCATTGCAGCAATGTGGCCTTGGCCCCTTTTTGAGCCTCGATACCCTTAGCCCCCACTGTCTCAAAAATGATGAAAATAGCCCACATTTTCCGTTTAAGTAAGATGTTATTCTTTATTGAACGAAAAATATGAGAAGAAGTGGTTCGTAATGAATAAAATTTGTCTTTTGTTATAAATAAATGTCTTTGCTGTTCTGTTTTATTTTTTCTAGCTATATTAGTATTTAATGTGGAGACCCCTTTTTTTGGCTTGAGCCCCCTTTTTATTACCATTTTTTAAATTCGTTAAAAACTAAGATAGTAAAAAACCGGAGCGAAAACATTTATTTATAACAAACAAAATAAAAATGTATTCATTGGAAAAAAAACTTTTTCTCAATTTTGTGAAGAAAAAACTTACCTACCTACTTAAACTGAAAAAGGAGACATTTTTCTGATTTGTGAAAAAATGGGGGCCACGGGTTTTGCCGCTCACAAATGAGCTCAAAAGGCAAAGCTGAACGACTCTCCATGCTCGCTTTGGGAAGTAATAAAAAAACCTTTTCCGAATTTAAATTCGCCGCTGTCACTTAATTTTTCCTATTAATAATTGGTTTACATCTTATTTTTAAATTGTAACAAAATAAATTGAAATAAAATAAAAACAACTGAGGAGGGATTGTAGAGACCGACCTTCATTATGCTACAGACATGATAAGTGAAGCAGCGAATTAAAGAGGACGAGATTGTTGCGTGCAATCGAGGGACAAGTTCTTCATCCAATCGTCGTGGACTCTAAGACAACATTAAAAATAATGCAGGGAACATGACTAGAAATGGTTATAGATCAAAAAAAGGAACTGTATTTAAAATAGGAGCATTAAAGGAAATATCCCGCCAAGTAAGAAATAGCCAAGTTCAAAAGCGCTCATCATATTATTTCAGTTTTTCCTATATTTAGATCAATAAGTTCGTTTGGTTAATTTACGTTTAAATCGATTCTTAAAAGGACCTATAGAATATTCAAAACCTTCGTAAAAAAAAAAATGGAGACTTCTTGAAGGAGGTTCTTTGACCGCTGTCACGGACTAAAGAGTAAGCTACTAGAAAGTCCGAATCTCGATCAATCAATAAATGTCCGAATGAAATCCCAGCAACAATTCAAGCAGCACCCTTTGTTCTCTTCAAAACGAATCTCCAATCTGTCTTCCCCTGTCCATGCCACTCGGATATTCACCTCATGACAGCTGTATCACCGACATAATGCACATATCACTCACTGAAAGTATACGGCAGATATAAACAAATTCCCCAAGCGAAACGAAACTGTCTCTCACCCTCCCTCCCTGGCACACTCAACTCAACTCATGACCCAAAACTTTCACTTACAATTCGGTGACAGTGCATCGAGCAACGTCAACTTCGATTTGTAAGTCATTCGGATGTCAATTTCGGGCGGCTAAAATATTCATGCAAACATCCTCACACCCAATACCATTAAAATAACCAACCCCCAATCCCCTGCAACCGACAACAATCGCCAAGTATATGGTCTGCAATATTTCTGCGGTATGGACGTTTCGAAAAATCGACTCGAGACTCTCGCACGGACGCCCTCCCCGAATCGAAATCGGATGCAATTTGTCAAATCGCTTACACACCCCGTTCAACAAATAGAGCGAAATTCGCTGGCGATTTTTTTTTTTCGTTTTGGATCAAAACTGAATCACGTGTTGAAAATAAATTTTTTGAAATATTTTCTCTTCCTTTTTTTGGAAATCCGCGCATGAAAATAACAAAATTATCCGGAACGTCCGGATGAGTATCGAGGTTTCCCTCGCATAGTTTGTGAGTCAAAGACCGCTGAGGTATGACCGAAATGAAAACGCTGCGAAAAAAAAGATGGAAAAGCTATTGAAAAACTTTCGGTGTCTTTCAGTTTATGCAATCGTGCATCATGGATACACGTCATGTCACAAAAAGATGAAAGAGCACATACACAATGGGTCGGTGATTGCGGTTGTAGGGGCGGATGATTCCGTTCCGTTCTTTTTGAATCGGAACTCGGACAGCAAAAATGCACATTTAATAGAATTGTTTTCCCGTCACACACACGCTGCGCGAATTTGTGCCGTTTTTTGTTGATTCTAAAATTAAAACCACGCGTTAACGGCTTTTTTTTTATTAATTGTTTTGGTGGTCCGACCGATCGATATAACGTGCGGCAGCATTTTAGTGCGGTCTTGTATCTGACAGTATCTTAAGGTCATTCAATTTGTTTGCAAGCGCGCATTGTGTGCCACAAACGTACTTGAGTGCAAGTACGCGCGGTTACGTTGCTTTTCCGAATTCCTAAAGCTAAAAATATATATAAATTGCGCTGCCAGCTTGTACATGTATAGCTACTTCATGTTTGTGCTGCTGCTGCACTTAGATATAAATTTTTATTTATTTATTTTCGGTTACTCTTTTTATGCAGCCAGAGCCAAGCATATGCGACGGCATTGACATGTCATATGAACACGATCTGTGCGCTGACTGCTGCTGTGCCAATTGCTCGCTGAGCAAACAAATGAATTGGTTTATGTTGTCATGGTTTGTCTTTTATTTATATTTTTCTATGACATCTATATTTAAGCGTGATGAAGCTTTTTATGAAAAAGTAAAAGCCAATCCCGACGAGAGTGGGTAACGCGAAAACAGCCCATTCGACAGCGGGGAATGTAAATCATTTGACACTGGAGATCGGGGTTCAAATAAGAAGTGTGTGTCGGCATTTGGAATGGGACTACTGGCAGAAGTGGGTGCAGTTTGAAACAAATTAAACTCAGGGCTAGAACTTGATGAATGGATTTTTTGTTCTGCGGTACGTGTAACGCAATCTGACGCCGATTACATGGACGTCCAGTCGTCCACTTTAGGTCATTAAAAGTGGAGCTGAATTTTTTTTTTTTACAACAATAATCAGCAGTTTTGACAGCTTCTTAATGGCTGTGGATTGTTTAATTCCAAAACGACCGCCGATGTCATAACTCATCAGTTAAACGGTCGGTTGCAAAAAAAAAAAACCTGCGAAACGTAATAAATTTTAGTTGGGAACACTCAACTCCGTGAAATATTCGAGGTTCATAAGTCTTAAGTAGGAGGATCTCAATTCTGTTAAAGGGACGGGGACGATTGGAAGTCTTTGGACTCCAAAAAATGTATGGGTAGTGCAGGTCTTGGACAGAGTGGTACAGCGGGTTGAGCAACGATTTTCGAATAATTTTCTACACGTTATATACGTTCAACGCGTTGCTCAACGCTAAGCAATTTTCTATGACGGGAGTTGTGGGACCAAATGTGGCCACGGTTCGAATCACTGCATCGACAAAATCTTGCCCAAACGCTGTCATAAGCATTCAAGGTGTGCGATCATCTACCGAGTGCGTTCAAAGAGTTTCTCAACGTCGATGGTTGGTCTAGTGTTTGAAGGTATCAACGAGTGAATGAACTCCATGGAAAACAACAACGAAAACGCAGTTGGTCGAATAATATAAATATTCGCTGTCCTCCTATCCCATCTTCCTATGTCGATGAATAATGATGATGTTAGAATATGTTTTTCGAAACGTTTTACGCAAATTTTCCGAACCGTTTTTCGACTCAAGTTTTTGTCACATATTTTGAAACGGTTTTTAATGTATTTCTTATGTGTTTGTCGACGCCTTTTTGAAGAGTTTTCGGCGTCTTTTTTCCGACACATTTATCGGCTCGTGTTCCGGTGCTTTTTTCGAAGCGTTTTTCGTAGCGTTTTCAACATATATTCGGCCGATTTTTTGTTACGTTTTTTCGACCGATTTTTAGTTGGGTTTTTTCGTTTTCCACGCAAATTTTCGACTCGTTTTTCAAACCGTTTTCAGCATATTTTTCTGTTTGTTTTTTTTTTTTTTTTTTTTTGTCACGTTCCTTGGGAGAGTTTTTTAAGTATTTTTCGTCGGACAGTTTTCTGATGTTGGTTACGTTTTTTGACATATTTGGACGGGTTTTTCGTTTTGAACGTTTTGAACTCCGACGCATTTTTTGGCCCATTTTTGTATTGGTTTTTTGACACGTTTCTTTGGCGAGTTTTTCAGACCGTTTTTTGACATAATCTTCGACGGGTTTAATGTTTTCAGCGCTTTTTTCGACGCGAATTCCGGCGCAATTTTCGACTCGTTTCTTGACACGTTATTGGAGAGTTTTAAACTCTTTTTTTGACGCATTTCCCGACGATCTTATTGACCAAACAAAGTTTTATAAAATCGGTAGAAAAACAGTTGAAAGTTTCGACCCATTTCATAGAATGTTACCCGTTTTTCAAGGTGGTTTTGACACATTTGAGAGGGGCTTACGACGGGTTTTTCGCGAATTTTTCAACGTATCTTTTGGCACATTTTTTAAATTGATTTTCGCCGCTTTTGTGACGCATTTTTTAACACGTTATTGGACAGTTTTTAACCCATTTTTCGAAGTGTTTTTGAGGCATTTTCCGACAGGTTTTTAAGCCCTTTTCAATTGTTTTTCGACCCGTTTTAACAAATTTTTTCCGTTCGACACGTTTGTGTACACTTTTTTACGTTTTTTTTTTTTTTGTTTTTAACGCGTTTTTTTATGTGTTCTTTTTGACCAGTTTTTCGAGGCGGTTTTGAGAAGTTTTTTTGACACATTTTCAGCGACTGCCGACGAATTTTTCTACGTGTCTTTTGGCACATTTCTTAAATTGATTTCCGACGTTTTTGTGACGAAATTTTTGACAAGTTTATGGACGTCCCTATTTTTTTCCTCCTGTCTTTCCATTGGAAAATGGCACCCCCTTTCGTACATCTGCGATAAGTTCACCAAACTTCTTTGCTTGCCTACAACACCCTAAAATTCAGATTGCCAGTGAAATACTGACAAATTTTAAATTAAACAGATCGTCCAGAGCTAGAGAAAATATATAACAATTGAGGAAATATAAATGACTCCCAGTCCGATGGGCGCCATCAAAAGGAAATGAATGGAAGGCGTTCAAATTTGATGGCATTTGCAGATGTGCTAAGATACTATACACAGATTTCTGATCAATATTCAACAGAACCTATTAAGTGCTCAATCTACATGCCTTCCCTAGGAGACATCCCCCCAACAACTTCCTTCCACTTATACAGATAACGTGAAAAAAAATCAGTTTCTTTGTCAAACTTCGTCTGACAACATCGTGAGTAATCACTTGGATATTTGTTCCCTTTACCACTTCAATGACTATACAAACTCATGATATCTCAAGGAATTCAGAGATTACGAGACGTCCTCGCTTAGCATGATTAATATGCGAATGCGAGTGCAAAAACAAGAACACTCATTCACATGGTCGGTCTGAGTCGGTTCGTCTGCCTTCGCTGCTGTACCAGCCATTTGCAGTTCGTATATTCGCACAGTGCGATAATGCGATGCAACACACTTTTGCCATACATTTCCTGCTTGCTTCAAGCCGAACAACTTAATCTCGGTCGCCCGTTCATATATATACTTAAAGCGATGCATGAGTCCTTCTGTTCATCTCCCATGGCATCTCTCCCATACTGGCACATAAAAGGCACATAAGCGAATTGTGTCAGAGCGCACAGCCGCCTCTCGGCTTAAAACTTTAATCTCACCAACGAAAGAACTAAATTAAGAACCATTAATTATATTTAATACGCCGTGTCATCATCAATCGCAAGAAGCTGCGAAGCTGTGTGCTCGGGTCACAAAAAGCATTATCAGTGTGCGTACGCTCCAGACACATCTATGGACTGTCACTATGTTGCCGTTTGTGTATATATATAAATGGAAATCGGCTGAGGGGTGACACCGTATGAGATGGGGCTTTGAGACACATGCTGTCCCAATCCCAGTCCCAATCCCAAGCCACCTCATATGGCTGAGGTACATGTGGGAGTCTGAAACTGAATTCGCCGCTCTTTACTGTGTATGCGGAAAGTTTTCATATTTTAATTTGGATACCCTCCTTTTTCGTTGACAAACACAAAGCGTGTCGCCAAGCTGACTGTGCTCAACAATGAGGAGACAGTTTAATCTTTTTTTTTTGCTTTTTTTCCGCCTTTCTTTGTTGTGATGTATGCTTTGATTGTGACTATTCCAAGGGAAGCCACCATGCTGTGAGTATGTGTGCGCGTCTGAACTTTTCTACGGGCTAAGGGGCTGCATTTTAGTTATGGATATTTCCGGTTAAGGCTATGTAGAGCTACCTCATCGCAGTGAATATCACAACAACGATAAGTTTTGTGTAAATAGACGCGCAGGTATCAAGGAAGGAGGTTGTTGTTGCTGCCACTGCTGCTTAACCCATTCGAGTGTGACGGTGTTAAGTTGTTCTTTTATTTATACAGTAAGAAAAGGTTGAACTTTTCCGCACCCAGGCTAAAGGGGGGAATGAGAATATACCTTTCAGCATTATACTTAGAGAAGTGGGCAATAACACTGAATGGTTGTTGGCCCGGAAAGTTTCAAGTAAACCATTAAATTGGGTTTGATTTATGAAGATTGGCGGTAGCTCAATTTGGTTTTTCTTTTCTGTAAATGCGTATAACAACGCAAAGCGAGACCAGTCACGCCGCCTTGAGGTACTCCATTTTATACTTCCAGTTTCAACGGCTTTTGCTACCGAATTAATGGGTTTTTGTTCTTATTACACTTTATTGAAGAAGAAACACCAGGGGAATAGAATAAAACGTCAATGGAAAACTTGCTCCATTTCCGCTACGACGCAGAACACAGACAGCCCTAGTCCACAGCCTTGTGGTACCCCATTTTGTATTTAGTGTTTCAGCGGGTTATCAGGTTCGTTCCTATTTGTTGAGAAAGGGCATATGTGAACATCAACGTGAAGATGAGCTGATATGATTTTGGAAATACTTCAATTTTGCCCAGTTAGGTGGCGCTACTGTCGGTCCATCAAGCAATTTAAGCCTCGCGATATTTTAGATAGTACTTGTAGAGGAACTTTTGGAGTTTGGACCCAGCTTTCTGCGAAAAACCTGAAGCAGCTTTTCAAATATATTTTTTTATCTAAACAACATTCGTCACGAGCGCTCAGAAGCAACACGAAACCGTCTCATGTTTAAGGAGAGTCATTCGTGACTTAACAAAGGCAAACGTAGCTTAAATGTACAATGGCTGGGCAATAAGATTGCCAGCCGAGCTGCTGAGGCTCTAATTTGGGAAGCTAATTCATAACTATAGAGACTCATGGAAAACATAAAATGCAAGCAGTGGCACTGGCACTGTCCGATAAACAATGTTATGCGCTGCTTATCGATGACAAACTTCTCGGGCAAGCGTTCTAAATGCAACAGAATGGTTTCACCTGGAGGACAAATTTGATATGAAAGCCTTTGTTTAAGCAACAAGTCTCCGAAGTTCAAGTGGACTCAGTGAGCGGTGACTGCAATACCAAAAGGGAGGTCTCAGGTTTAGCCCCACAAAAGATATCAATAACACCTCAAAACTCATTGACATATTCTATATTCCATCGATGTAGATCTGAAAGCGGATACGACAGAAAACTGCAGATGTCTTTCATTCTTCCCACAAAGGAATGCGAACATTCAGGCCCTAAATGGACTTGTTGTGTGCGCTATTTATTTAGTACTGTAAACTATTCTTTTTATTTATTGAAACGCCCTCCCTCTGTAGTTGGTATTTCCTTAATAGTATTTAAGAAAAATTGTTATTCCGGCAATGATAAAAAAAGTTAACGAAAAAAAGGAGGAAGTCAGACATCGCTATTGTTTTGGTGGTTTCCGGCTTTCTGGCGACGAAGGCGAAAAAATAAGAAAGCAAAGAATCGAAACAATGAACGGTTAATTTCATCCCGGATTTACACTACCAAATTTTGCATTGAAATCAGTTGGTTAAAAATTGCCGACGTCTTCTGCGAAGCCTCTCATGCGTGCATAGCTAAGACAACAACCATTGTTTGCATCGTTACTTGAGTATGGAAAATTCCAGTACAGCCTTTGTTTGTTTGGCGTTGTAGGTCAACTTATCGCTTCTTCGCATCTCATAGATCATCAGACAGCGAGGCATTATTTGACAGATTTGTTCGCTTATTCGACAGAGCTCTTATTGTCTTGATTGGTTTAGCAAAGATCGAAACCCCTTTAAAAAAAAAAAAGATTTTAAAGCAGCTGAGGGTATTATTGCTCGGTTCGAGCGAACTATTTCTCGGCAGACAGTTTTTTGAAGGAGGCGGTTCAATATCGAACTATACGAGCGTATGTACAGTGGCGCCTTCTATAGTGTATCACAAAAATTAGATTTCGACACTTTGACTCTTCGCATTGGCATACTCAAACGAAATGCCTCTCCATCTGATTAGCCGATTATCTGACAAAGAAAGGTTGAGGTTACAATTATCCTTATGAACATTTTAAGAACCTCAATCATCTTTCCTTCAGACCGATGTCGTATCTGCTTTTTCTCTTTGTAGACTTATGTATACCTTATGAAGGCAACACAAACCCAGTCCCATCACTCAGCCCCGTGGTACCCCGCACAATACCTGCCTGGGCCACGACAGCAACTTCCGCCCGCCATCATTCATCCCTTTTAAATTCTTCGACACAGTGACAGCCCGTTAAACCGGACTCTGGCCATGTGACAGCGACACGACCCTCGGTACAATCGACAAAAAACAGCCCACTTGTCCTTCTGACAAAGGATATGTCACAGTAAATTAATCTAAATCGCTTTCCACTGAAAGCCCCAAGTTAATGCGTTCATACATATGCCCCACCAAATACCATCCGACATACAGCGGCCCATTCAACACGATTATCTAATCTCATGACAAGTCCAAGTGAAACATTACTATAAAAGGACAGATAATGAGAGTAAAAGTCATCGTCTCCGTTGGACCGGTGTGTGCTTAACCTGTTTGCACTCTGAATGCGTTATTAGTTCAAGCCCCGATTGAGATACTCGTACCATACTCGATGTCGTTCCCACTCAAAGATAACAAAAACCATCCATCCGGGAGTTGCAGCTCGGAGATATATCCAATCGATACCCCATTACATAATTAGCTATATATAGGTAGCTAGGCGCAATTTATTTGCAGCGGTACACACAAGTACAGGCTGCACCATTCCCATCTTGATGTTCCGGGGCCATACACTTATGGCCTCCACTGTAGACAACATGACGACAAAATATCCATTAAATGACTTCGGAGACTGGATGCAGCTGCTGTGTGTGTGTAACTATGAATAAGGCATGTCTTCTCCTCCTATAGTCGAGTCGAACTGAAAATGGCAAGGAAAACGTATCTCTCAGCAGAAAAAAAAAAATAAATAGAAAAAAGAAACCTCCGGAACTGCAAGGAAAACCGACGAGTGGGATGTTGTTCTTTGTTCTTCCTGTAAGGATACACATAGTTTGTAGTGCAATTCACTTGTCGTCGTCAACGGGGGAATAGGAAATATAAATATTTATATTTTCGCCTTACTACAAAATATACAGATAAACGTATAATCTCTCTACAGACAAAAGGGGTCCATTTCAGTCTTTCTTACATCTGTGTGTGGATTGGATGGAAGGGAGGTTGGATTGTATACGACCACCCTCACCGATGATATACAGATATGGAAGGGTGGATTTAAAGAAAATTTCTTTTTTGGCAGACCTAAAAAGCCGCCGACTCTCACCAGTTAGAGCGAAAATGGTTTCGGAGGCAACACAAAAACAGCATAAACGACTCTCTGTTCTCTGACCCCGAAATGGCAAATAAACCAAGCCCACGAGTATTTTCCTTGCTTTATTGATTTTTATTTGCTTTGTGCTGGCGCTGGCCTTTCTGTACAAAATCACATTGCGAGAGTCACACACAGAGAGATGAAGAAAATCGCGCAAACGACTGAGAGGCGAACCACCCCACCACGAACCAGGACTAGGGTACGAGGGTAGCCGTACGTACAACCATCCATTTGAAGTAACTCGGATCGCAAGTCTCAACCCCCCGCCTCAACAACACATCTTTGTTTCATTGTGTATTTTTAGGTCTAAAAATCAAAGTTGGCTTGTTTAATAAACGAGGGACTGTACAGTGTACGGTGTGGAAGGGAAGGAAGTTCGCGTGCCAATTTGTGTGCGGGCTGCTGCTGTTCGTGAAAAATGTCTAAAGTTGGAATTTTGAGTGATGGCTTACATGGGTAAGCCATTTAGCATTTGAACCCATGTATACAGGCGGGGGCGTTGTAAAATCGATAACGCAATTATGGTGAGATGTATGGGGAAGAGAAAAAAAAACCCCCGAAATGATAACTTTTTCGCACGAAGAAATGAGAAAGGTTGCAGCGACAGATTTTGTTTTTATTCTTACGGTTGGAGGGTTGGTTTTTTTTGTTCGTCCAGTTTTGTTGACAGTGTTGAAAGTGGCAAGTTGACGTTATTGTAATAATTAGGGGAATTGAAGAAGCTTGAGATGTTTAGCTGCGGAAGATGCTGGACTTTAAAAGAAATAAGGTCATTTTGAGGAGGGTTTTAGGGGGTCGGGGATTTTGTTACAGGACGAATGGAAACGATGGACTTGGGACATGACACGAGTCTAATGATGGAGTGCGATTGCAATGGAACAGGGAATTGTCTACTTTGTGACGAGAAATAGTTAAGTATAGTTTTATCCTGCCATTTGTCAAAGTTGGACAGCCGAGAACAGAGGGAATGCATTTGTGTCGTTTCCATCCGGATCTAAATGGAAATGGAAAATGAGAAGGGAACTCAGCAAAATTAAGTGGCGGCTTTAACACGCCAAGTTACTTGGAGTGACTTCCAACAATCCGTCTCCGAACCCTCGAAGATACCCACGAAATTCACATTCGTTTGACTCCAATTGACTAGGCTCCAAGACCTCGAATGACTTGGTGGGACTTTCAGCCACTTATCAAGTCAAACTTTGGCCTGTCTCTATAGAAAACATGTCTAGTTCAACAATTGCTCATACGGAGATCTAGAATAATCCTCGAAACTCTCGTTTGACTTCAATTGACTGACGTTAAAGACCTCAAGTGACTTGGCGTGACTTTCAGCTACTTATCAAGTCAAACTCTTGTCAGTCTTTAGACAAAATGTTTAGTTCAATAATTTCCCATCCGCAGTTGTTGACCATATCTAAGTGTATCCTAGAAATTCTCGTTTGACTCCAATTGACTGGCGTTAAGGACCTCGAATGACTTGGTGTGACTTTCAGCAACTTGTGAAGTCAAACTATCTTACGTCTCTATAGACAGCATGTTTAGTTCAACAAAACAATACGGAGATCTAAAAAAATCCAAGCGTATCCTTGAAACTCTCGTTTGACTTCAACTGACTGGTGTTAGACCTCAAGTGACTTGGCGTGACTTTCAGCAACTTACCAAGTCAAACTATTGTCTGTCTCTAAAGAAAAAATGTTTACTTCAATAATTTCCCATCCGCAGTTCTTGACGAAATCGATAAAGATCTTGAGTGACTTGAAGTGACTCCCGAAAATTGCCCTATATTCGCCGAAAAAAAATCAACCAAAGTTCAATTGGAACGATTTTCTAAAATGAGTTCAGGCTTCAATTCATTGAGTAATTTGACGTGACTTTAATTACAAAAGTGTATCCCAGTTAACGGTCTACATTCAATTTACTGACCTTAATCGAATCGGTTGCCTAGGGATGGTTGAACCATAAGCTCTTAAATGACTTGGTTTGACTTTAAGCAATTTACAAATCAAACTTTCCTTAAAAATTATTTTCTATCGCATTTAAAACGCAAAACTCACCACTCACCTAATTTATAATCCCCCAAGTGACTTGGTGTGACTTAAAACAATCAATGCAATTCCACTTCGACTTGCAGGGTGTTTTTTGAAAATTATCGCCATTTCAATACGAAACTCACATCACTGACTCAAATTGACTCAGTCCTTAGTCCATTACAGTTGACTTACAGCTTTAAAGTGACTTTGTGTGACTTTCATTACAAAATGCATATGTGACAAGCTATTCTTTAAGAATAAATTACGCAAAATTCTCACATACAGTTGACTACTTTCAACTGTGATTTGGGGTTCAAGATCTCGAGTGAATTTCAATAGTTATAGATCCAGTGATCTTCACATTCATCCCACTAAATCCAAGCAAACCAGTCGTCTGGAGTTGGCTTGAACATAAAGCTGTCTAGTGAGTTAATGTGACTCTCTAAGATTCCTTCAGATAAATGCCTTTGCATCACAACTCTTATTGATTTGATTTGAATTTTATTTTTCAAGTGACTTTGAAAAATTATTCATCCGATGTTTTTGAACAATTCCCAATTCACACTAAAAACTCAAGTGCAGCTGAAAGGCTCAATCGGCTCAAGTTAAATTGGGCTCTTAGATTCGAACTCTTATACCTGTCGTGGCTTTGTTTCAGAAAATTTAATTGACTCTAGTGAATAGCATAAATTCACTCGAAGTCAATGTTGCTAGAATTTGATATTTTGACTCAAGTGACTCGATTAGCATCGGTTTCTAGTTAATTCATGTAAAATCGACCGATTGGAATACATTTCAGTATAGAATTGGCTAGAGTTGAAAACTTGTTTTTATGCTAAGAATGCACTCCCAGTCTTGACTTTCTTTGACTCGATTGACTCTATTGGCTGCAGGATGAGGTTATTTGATCCTGAATCGAGTTCAATCACTACACAACTGAACCAAGTTATCTAGAAATGTGGATTCAAAGTTTCAAAGAAGATTTTATAGTCTTTAGGGTAAATTTTGGACCTCACTATCTCGTAAACGATATACAACCCTGGAACTATCTTAATTCGTAGAAGGTAATTGTTGACTTTCCTGTGCAATCGAATGGGTAATGCAAATGAATGTGTAACTCATAAGACTTGTACAAAAAATTCAGCATCTTCATCTTCAATTCGAAACAGAACTTGCAACTAAATTCCCTTGGAATTCACAAAAGACACACCTTCCCCTAATCGATGTTTAAGGAATGGAAATTTCAGCCCAATATCCCCACACACCATCTCGGGTGTGGTAACTGCTTCTCTCAAAGTAATTAAATCTCCGAGGAGTAGTTAACGTTACAAATGCAAGTCATTCGTCTGCATCTGCATCTTCTGCTTCTATGATTTTACAAGAACCACCAGGTACGAATGTAAAATTTTCCTTTCAGGGAGGCATGCATTACAAAAGAGGAGGCGAGTAGACGTTTCTTGGAAATGCACTTTGCCTCGTGAGCAGACTTAGGTATAGAGTATTCAAAGTTGTTGGGTCCTTTTATGTTAAAAGTCAAAGTAATAACGAGTACTGAAGTTTATGAAAAATCGATACCAAACCTATTTAGCTGAGCGGATTGCTGTAGGGATTGAAAAATGTTGGAAATGGACTGAGCATATTTGGAAAACGTTTTCGGGTTGGGCGGCAAAAACCCTCGGTACTTTAGCGCGACCTAAGTTAGTTGGAACAAAAAAAGTTAAGTTTGCCACCTCTCATGATTTTAAAAATCAGAAGCAAGGTTTCTTACCTTAGGATGTTTACTTGATATGAATGTCTTCGAAATGTGATTTTGGGGATTTTTGTTTGCCAAACATATTGACCACAGCGGAATATAGTTTCGAAACTACATTGACTCCAACCATGTATAGTTTTGGAACGTATTTCACCTGTTAGAGGCATCAGTTCCTACAAGTCTCATCAGGGCCACACTCATAAAGATCGATCCAAAGTTCAAATTCGAAAAAAAAAAGTTGCCTATGTTCAGCACAAACTAAAATCATTGTTGTTAAAACTTGTTTAAACGTCCAGAAACTATGCAAAGCAATAACGTTCGATCTAAATAGTGGTCTAGTTGCCAAAAGCGACCGATAGGTGCTAAAATCAATGGTTTTGGTTCACGTCTTTGCTAAATTAGTGAATTTTTCCAATTTCCAATGATTTTTAATACTCATTTCATTTACTGTACAACTATTTAGGGAATTTACACCTCTTTCAATTGTGTTTGCACCCCGAACCAAATCAGAAGGCCCAACTCTGCTTGAATCTGGCCCGATAAACAACTTGTGCCCACCCCTGCCGTTTATTTGCGCTACCTAATGCGTTAATAAAAACGCAAACTTAATGGATTTTCAATATAAAAGGACATACCCATTAGATAAATATAAGATAAATACATACATACACAAATCAAATGGACCAGTCATTTAATCAATGGCCGTCATAAACCACCCGAGTCGGGCCGAAAAGCACGTCAATCGACAGATGTGACAAAGCCATGCGATTCGTTTCTTTTCAATGCTTATTGTTACACACGTTGATCGACTTTATTTGTTCCGCTTGGTGGCCGAGTGTGTGTGCATTTTTTTTTTGTCCGACTCCTCTGAATCCAAAGCGAACAGAAGCCATAAGTGGAGACTCGAACACAAAATCGAAATCAGGCAATACGCTGCCGTCTACCTACAGACAGATAGAGACACCCAACAGCAGCAGCTATATACGAGCACGAGATGAGTTAATAATGATCTACAGAGCATTACACTGAATCTGGATATGTGTTTGGCCAAATGAGGCGGGCGTGGTGAACGTCATTGGTGCTATTTTTATAGCCCTCCTCGGTCCTTCCATTATATATGACATACGACAACAACGATTCAAGTCGACGGCGCAGAGTTCTATGGTGTAATCTGCAGCGGAGTCCACTTCAAATTGCCAATTGAACTGTGTCTGCCTGATTTTGTTGGGTGTATTGATTGTTGTTTTGTGTGCTTTTCGGTTCGATGTCCTCAAGGGGAATGTTAGTTAACACAATAGCACGTGTATACAAGGACATTGTGTGTGTTTGTGTGTGCCACTGACAGGCGAAACTAGCAAAGCCGAAGGTGGGCGCGTTGAGAGGAAGCCGACAACGTGTCCCAAATCCATGCAGAAATTCTGTCAATGTGCGTGTGTGGAGATTCAATGGGGGAATGTGTGCTCAGAATCCAACCGCACCATTGGTAGCCGCAATATGTCAATCAGATATTGTTTGATACGATAATTAATATTGACACTTGAGATATTTTATGCTTTATGATTTTCCATTTGAAACATATGCAACGGGTGATTTTTATTTTTTCATGACATGGCAACTGATGAGTCACGAGTCCTTCAGTGAATTGGAGCTTGACAAGTGCGCTTAATGACCTGTGGATGAGCGACTGTCATAATGTGTGGATGCGGTTAATGAGGATTTAAACTACGGACTGCTGCGCTGTTAAATAATTTACACAATTCCAAATAATTAGTTTTTTTTTTGCGTTTCCGAATTATGTCCACGGAGTGGGTTCAGCGGTTAGATGTAACCAACTGACAGCTCTGACATTTTCGACTTTAAGGATGCTTCAACATGCTGCAACACATATTGCATCAACGTCAATACAGCTGGGCAGTAGATCTGTGCATTGGCGCATGCTTTTTGTTTAAGCACAAACTTTAAAGAATTCTCTACTCTAAGTAAATTTCTTTACAGGTTCTACATCATGAATGTAGAAAGTAATGTCAAATACAGTAAATCATTCTGGTCGTATATAAATTCTAAAAGAAAGTCTGTATGAATTCCAAATACTATGTTTTTTTAAGAATTCCATCTCCTATAATCAGGACTGCACTCTTGATTTATTCTCTTACTTCTTTGAATCGGTCTACTCAAAATCAGTCTTTAATATAAACTCGACAGGCACTATACCATGTAAGGTTGATATTGGCTCATTTCAATTATGTTCTGAAGAAGTCCTCTTGGCCCTTAAGTCGCTTAAGCCCAATCCCCTATTGGAGCTGATGGCATTTCAACTGTTGTCCTTAATTATCGTTGTGACTCACTCACAGTCTCTTTCCGATGGCGTTTTCCTCAAAGAATGGAAAATTCAATTTCTTGTTCCTATTTATAAGTCTGGCTCTAAAAATAATGTTGAGAACTGTACGGGTATCTGCAAGTTGTCGGCGATTCCTAAGCTGTTTGAAAGCTTAGTTAAACACAGACTTGAGTTTCTAACTAAAGAGCCTTTATCACAGGCTCAGCATGGTTTCGTATACGGTCGATCTACTACCACTAATTTGGCACTTTTTTCATCGTATTTAATTGACGCTATTGAGAACATATTTCAAATCGATGGTGTGTATTCCGACTTTAGTGAAGCCTTCAGTTAACCACATTGCTTTATTGAAAAAGCTTCATTCGAAGATTTTATGTTGGTTATCGTCTTACCTAATTGGCAGAACGCAAAAAGTGCGCAATGGCAACGTCTTATCTAGATCGATTAATTGCACCTCCGGGGTTCCCCAAGGCAGCCATTTTGGTCCACTGCTTTTCAAAATTTTTATCAATTATTAGCTTGGCAACTAAGCACTGCCAATGTTTGTTAAGTGCCGACGGTCTAAAACTTTGCTAAAAATTAGAAGCGAAGGATTGTCTCGTAGCACAATTAGATCAAAATTCTATTTCAGACTGGTGTAGGTCCAATGATTCAAAGCTTAACATAAATAATCGTTATGCTGTATCCTTCTCTAGGTTGGTTTCAACTGTGCAGCTCGACTGTGTCATTGATTCTAATTTTCTTTGCAGGGTTGCCGAAATCCAAGCTTTAGGTGTCATACTCGACTCCGATTTTCGATAAAAACCATGTTAATTATATTGTTTTAAAAGCCAACTCTGCCAGATCTTGGGGACCCATATGCCCCCTTATCTTTGTACATCTCTTTGGTAAGATCGCTTCTTCAGTATGCAGACGTAACTTGGAGCCCTGCTTTTAATATTCACTCCGATCGGATCGAAAGAATTCAAAGGCGTTCTACAAGAATAACTTTTTTCAAAACAAGATGGAATTTCCATCCAGAATATTTAGGTAGATGCCAATTGCTTGGAATTAGATCTTTAAAATCCAGGCTTGCCATTCATGAGGTAATTTTTGTAAGAGATATACTTAGTTATGATATTTGACGTCCATCCCTTGACTCAATTGTCCCTATATATGTATACATACCTGCTAGATCACTACGAACTAAAGATTTTCTTTTTCAAGGCGTGCACAGAACTAAATACGAATGTAATGAACCTTTGTCTAGAGCTATCATATTTTTCAATGGAGCGTGTAAAAATATCGATTGGTGTTTATCAAGAGATGAATTTAAGGCAATGCTATTGTATGTTTGATGGGTTATTATAATCTGAAATATCTGTTAGCGTTTAGCAGCTTGTAGATAAATAAAGAAATAAAATGTTGACGTCGCTTTAAGACTGACATTCGCATGACATTTATCAAACTGTCAGCTTCGATATAAATTTGTAACTTTGCTGATTTTTTTTTTTATATACGTTTCATATTTACCCAATTAAAAACGTATAGCTGTAGTGCAACTGCAAATGCTTATTCAGAATAGGAAGTAAGGCCTTACCTAGAAATACAAAAAAGTAAAAAATTTGTTATTATTATTATTATTTATTACAGGTATATGAAACATTCAAAATTGGTTAAAAGTGTTTTTTTGGGGGGTTTCAATAAATATTATTTAAAAATTTAAACATCTTCGAGTCTTAGCACCTGATGTCGATTCGTCGCGTCGGATTTCACGAAGTTAAAAGCAAATTTCTTCAATAAGTTGCTCGTACACGGATGAGACGGTTGGGAATTTCAGATCAATGAAAAAATAAGACTGCCAAGTACGCAGCTCCGAAGGACATTAACTGTCGTTAATATTAGTTTAGAACTTTAACTTTAAGTGCAAGAAACACAAGCAGTAAAGTAGGTTTTAAAACGGGACGTCGGGTCCGGTTTTACGAAGTATAAGGCGTCTTAGGTTTCCGCTTCAAGATGCTAATGTAGGGCTTCATAAGAAGGCTAGAGAATAGGTAGTGTCGGATATTAGTGTTAAATAATTGTGGGTGGAAGTAAGAAGACAATATATTGATTTAAATATTGATATTTCAAATGAATCTGACAGAGACACTGAAATCTATTTGTCCTTGATGGTCTCAAAAGTATTATAAATGTACCAACCCGTGTAACTAATTCAACCAAGAGATTGACAATATTTTCACCTGTTTACATAAAAATAATAAGTCGCTTCTTTGGGGTTATGTTTATGAAGGGTTTACCATTAACTTTCTACAACAAAGAAGTACCTAACAGCTTAGACGTGGTGATGAAGCTGCGATAAAGTTGGTTCTTGACCCGAACATCGCTGCATTGATAGTCTTCTTGGTGCTTGTAAACTCAAAAATCACATGCCCCTCCTCGTAAGTAGCACCTAGGTCGGACAATATCATAATAAGGGAAAACAAAGGACTTATCAAATCCACATCATAATTGACCCCTCCGTCTGCTCACGCGGCACCAAACAAAATAATCCGTACCTCAATTCGGAAAAGTTTCCCAACACACTCACTGTCATGCCACACCACCATTAACTACGAATAAAAGTCTCCTTCTCCCTCTCCTTTGCCATCGCCTTTTGCCTCGTTACATGAACACTTAATTTACGATAATTTATGATTTGCAAAGTTCTAACGACGTGCCACGATGACATCTAGCCATCGTGAACGCTAATGGTCGGTTTTGTCCCAACAATCCCATAAACAGTGTTCATTACACGAAAACGTTTTTATGCTGTTTTTATATGTCTCGGCCGCGAGCCAAGTAATGACGACCCGCATAGAACTGTTTTCTTTTTTATTAATAGTACCTACTTAATTGGTGGTTTATTCTCAAAGGTGGGTGGGCTGATGGCCTAACAAGATAATTGAAAGCAAATAAAATTGATTAAACGTCATTTTTATTTACAGACTTATCGCTAGTTTGGCGTCAATTACTGCGGTCTGTACACACAAGAAACAAGTCATCCAAAACCGCGTTAGGATACACAAGAAAGACAAACAAAAAAAAAAAAAAAAAACAAATGAAACAACAATCCGCTCTCGTTATAAACACGAACACTTTATGTCCCAAAATGGAACACAACAGCTGGGAAAAGGTGGTTTAATACACCATTGCAGACCATAGTGCACCAATTGTGTGCGAAGAATTTCACTCCTCTCCCGCCAAGGACTCAGTCGCCCAGAGCATGTGGAAAAATATTTCAAGCAAAAATGGCCATTTCGACGAAAACCATAACCAGAACATTGCCATTGAAGTTGCGAGTGCTGTTTAGTTGGGGTGTATTCGAACAGGAGTGTTACTCGTATAGGGGCCGACAAAAAAAAGGAACACACACAGCCTCATGTTTGAGCGTTCTGGTGGATACAAGGGCGCAAAAATTAGCGAACCGAAAATTCAACTTTTGTTTTTTCTTTTATTTTGTGTGTTTTCGCCGACGGTATGGCCTGGTCCTGGTCTGCCGTAGCCTTTGTACAGGGAATGACTCAGAGAGGGGCTTTTGCGTTAACATCAGGTTTTTTTGGGCAAGGTCTTGTATGTGTATCTTGGTATCCTTCAAAGTCGTTTTCGGTTTTTCGCTGTTTTTTTTTTCTTCGCATGGTTTGTGTTCTTTCGGGGGACAAAGAACGTTTTTGTTCCTGCCGAGATAAGTTTTCATGTAGTATAATGAGTGTAAATTACGGATAATTTACGGTATAACGGGTTTCAATGAGAGTGGGTGAGGCATGATTTCATTTTTCTGGGCAAATTGCGGGTGTAATGTTGTTAGGTTCAATTGGGGTAAGAATATGGCGGTGGATTTATCGTTTGCCTAATCAAAATCACGCGATTTGCTATGATGAAGCATTCAGTGGAAAGCAGCTGTTTTTGCAAAATCGTTTAATTATTCGGGTTTCTCTTGTTGGACTAGGGTGAGTCTGAAATTTCGTTTGATTTTCGCCACTTCATTCAGTCGAAATGAGTTTATTTCAGCGGAAATAGAAGTTTGTATAAGTTGGCGCCCAACGTGGCGCCTTGAACTTGGAGATGATTTTCGTACAACCATCGACAGTGACTTTCATGCACTTTTTTTATACAGAAAATAGGTTTGAAATTGTGAACTTAAAGCAATTTATATGCATTTTGTTAGTTAAGGGCAGAACTCACATAGAATATTTACACCGAGTTCCAGCAAAATCTTTTAAATATGACAGTTAATTTTATAAAGAGCCACTGCTTACGGGACTGCCTTGAATGCCTATGGTGTTTTTTACGTCCTTTCAAAGGCGGATAGTTAACGACAGACTTTATGCATTTCTCCTATTTCAAACTCTTTTTTAGTCTACAAAGTGGGTCAAACTCAAAATACTTTATGCGTGTCAAACATGAACAAAATTGTTTGGAATTTCCCTTGCCATCGGAGAGGAAATGAAACTGGGCATTAAATATTTCCAAACAAAAATTGTTCAAACTGATTGCCTGAGCTTATCTTTTGCCATATTTGCCATGCATCGTACCCGAGAGCTGCCTCTTAAATAACTTGGCCCATTCCTTAGAAACATGTTCGCTTACCGATATGCAAGCACAGGCGCCGATAAACCATTTGCTGCAACTACTGAAGAGAAAGAGCTCTGCAAAACTTGACTGATTTGCTGGATTTATAACCTCGGGCTTCGATTGGGTTCGTGTACTGCCGGTAGTCTGTCTCCATTTTGGCCACATCTCATTTTTGATTCGAATAGCCATTTGTCATCAAATGACCTTTGTCTCAGCTTTGTTCTTTTTCGTTTTTTTCGACTCACTGAATCAGAATACAACTCGTTGCCATATCGCTAGGTTCCTTCTCAACTCATATACATATACATATTCACTTTCTTCAGTCTCTTTACTCCCAGGCAATGTCGCTATCATGTAGCATGTTTTACAACTATTATTCATCACAACCGAACGTCCGGTTTGAGAAAAAAAAATACCTTGAAAGCCGATACACACGATTCATACTTAAAGCAAACAAATAAGGTGACAATACATCCATTCATTTATTCATGGGAATGGTTGGCAAACTTAACGAAGCAATTAGTTTACTCAGCGGGCGTGTTCGTGGTGGCTAATGAAAGTTGTTTAAAGGCAGGAAAGAAACACCTCAACTTGTGAATTCATTCCGTCCTCGTCTATAAATCATTTTGTGCCCGCGGTAAAGCTATGTCAATATCAGTCATTCCCCCGTCAACATTCTAAGGACCCTATTTTCAAAACTGTGCAAATTGCCACCTATTTGGCCGCCCGAAACCTATCATCAAAGGTCGTTCTCACGAACAATATACTTGCCATCAAAAGCAGCAAAAGAAATCATAACAAAAAGCATTTGTCTCCATGGCTTTCGTCACCCATTTCAATGCCTTTTCTTGTGTTCGCTCTCTCAGAACACAACCTCTAATTCCAAGCCATTCACACTTCAATAAAACAATGACAAAAAAAAAAACCAAACGGACCCCTTAGTCAAAGAAAATATTAGAAAATAAATTGCCTTCATATTCTAAGCCCGTTTTGCGCTCCATGCCGTGGCGGAGTCCTCTCGGTTCTCCACCTCCATGGTGGCGTAATAAATTACGCAATTTCACACAAAACGAAGGAAGAAGACGACGACGATGATGATGGTTGGAGTGGTGGTGGTGGTGGTGGCTTCTACTGTGTATGTTCATCTATCTTATTCCAACACCACCGCCACTACTTTACTCCACACTTTGCACACCACTTCAAAGGAGCTTAAGTGATTGATATTTATTTAACGATTTTTTTTTGTTCTGGTGTTGTTCTCTCGATCCTCTTGTCTTTCGTCGGGTCTTCGGGGAAATGGAGTCAGCACACGTAACTGAAATCAGCTCAAGATGTAAACCAATTGGTTTCGCCATCGCACCAGCCGCCACCAGTTAACAGAAAAAACATAAACATAGGTCTACACCTAGTAGTCTCTCCTTGCTGCCACCCAATTTCCCAGCACCACCAATACACTCCATACACTCTATATAGGTATATGGCAATCGGTTAAAGTCCTTGACATTTGGTTTGGGGGCAGCAGCACACAGCAAACACAAACCCGAACAAATACCTGTCGTCACTTCACACCGGGACGGGGTAAGTGTCTATGGCTGTGTGTATGTGGCCTGGATATAGATTTTAGTCACGCATTTTTACCAGCAGCAGAACATGCATGCATGAGAGGATGGAGAAGCGAAGAAAACAAATCTTAAGACATATTATCAACTATTAAAACAGCACACTGTCTGGCTCGCTTGCTCGCTCTCGGTCTGTGGCGAGAGTTGAGAACTTTGTAACTAAGGAAGCAAATTGTCACGTTGTTGTTGTGTTTGTGTAGTGTGACAACAAGCGGCAAGATGATGATTTTCAACTTTGTCAATTATGCGCGAAAGATAACGATTACAGGGGAATTACTCATGCGGACGTAGTTCATTAATTCCCTCGCAGCAAGCCGGTGATTAAAAGTGCCTCCGCCCGGTGGCCCGTGGGTGTCGTGAATTGCGTACAAATGCGGCACAGTGCGACGTTTACGTTTAATTATGCCACAGGACGATGCAAATTAAGAGGAACCTACGAAACACACTTTGCAACGGTGGAGGTAGATCTCGGAATGTGGCCTAGAACCTGATAGCTCAACATAGCGTCCCAATAGAGCAATTGTCGTAACTAAAAGATTGGCTACCTACATTTGGATGCATGGACTAACTGTCTGTGTTTGTTGTATTTTTTAATGATAAAGATATTATGATAAAAATATTTAGAATCGGATGCACTTTTCGCGTTTGATTCCTATGTGAGTTCTGCCCGAATAAAAACCAAATATATGCCTCAAATAACCATTTAACATTGAACAAAAAAAATGATTGTAGGCGCAGTGGCTTATGTATAAATATGTTGGCCTACTTACCGAGAGGTCCAGGCTCGAATCCCGAAAAGAAAACGAATTCCAACTTATTTTACACTGCGCCACCTCTCGCGAACGTCTGCCAAACATCCGACAGTATAACTGCCTTGAAAGAGCTTCTCTACTAGCCTTTTGGACTCGGCATTTAATTGAAGATCCTTTCCATTCGATCAAAAAATGAAAAACTCACACAAAACGATTGGTGTGAGAGTCTAGGCCTAGGGTCCCTACGGACCTGTTGCGCGAACTATTTATTTATTTAATTTTATTGTAAATAACAACAAAAACAAGCCCACAAAGTTAGCTGAACTGTTATGCAAGATCTCAAATATTTAGTTGAATTTCCAGCCATTATTTCGTATTGACAGCTGTTTTCCAAAACCTTACCAGCCCAATCTACATGTGTGCGCATAACAGTCTTTGTCACATAATTCTAGATTATCATGAAAAAGTGTCAAAAAAGATTGAATGACATTTTCAAAATCATAATTTAAACGATTGAAAGATAGGAAAATGTAGGAAAGACAATTTAGATGTTTTTCTGCAGATAGAGGGCCATTAAAAACGAGCCCGATTCAACGCATAGAACACATATAGACATATATATAAAATGTATATAGGAAGTTATGAAAATTGATTTCAACTTAAACTTGAACACACTTACAACATCTTTAATTTTTCAACTCCCCAAACAACAACTTCTGTCTGAAGATGTCCCAAGTTTCTAAGAAGCCTTCTCAATTAAGCTAATGGGATACGGCACACATATGCTGGGCCTTTCCGTTCAACAATCCAAAAATTGTAGTTTTAAAAATAAAATTTAAACAAATGGTTTCGAGAACTATTTGTTGCGCCAACTATTTGTTCCTGATTTGACATGAAAATGGGTTGGTTCCTCTTTGTTCTTTCTCATTCCATCTTTAATGGCAGCACACTCCGTAGATCCAGCTTGGCCAGCCTTCCACCTTCCAAGTAAATTTGTTAGGTAATAAACGACTTCATATCTTGCGAAACTATATATGCAAACAAAGTATCTAATTCCGAGAACAATTCAAAATCAGTCTTCCCTGTATCGGTTCCATGCAAATACATCATCCACAACGAACGAGCCCAATCCAAACAGTCTCTACCTCCATTGGCATATTACTGTTTATAAATCATTAAATGCCTTATAGGTCCAATAAAGATTTCCGAAATACGGTCGGCCGTTGGTCCCTTGCCCACTGCAATATTCATTGGGTTAATGTTTTACCGATAGCGTGGCCATTCGCCCCAGACGTCGATTATTCGCCTTGGCCAACAGACAAACCGACCGTATAAATTCTCTACAAATAGAAAACATTGTTCCAACTGTACTGTGCACACAGGGATAATTCACCCCATCCATACGATTGCCCCCTTTCATCCTGCGGGCGCTAGTCCTATATCCCTCTGCCTATGTGCCCATATACCCTAATTGGATAACTTGTGTCCTATGGGCTTTCTGGCAAGAATGTGAACTTGTATAACAACAAACAAAACGCTGAGTGCTCCGTGACAGCAACAAATAGTCTCCCACTTCCGGGGTTTCCTTCGGTTCTGGATCGGTCCTCGCCTCCTCGGTTCTCGGCTCTCGGTACTCAATGCTCGCCTCGCAACGCATATGGCGTTCTGGGACGAGTGTTGTGTCATTCGCCAGCCGGAACAAAGCAAACAAATTCAACTTAAATTCATTCTGTTCCCACACACACCCGCAAATATATATCTGCACCACACGCACGAGGACGATTTGTTTGCATAGTGTTGTACAATTTTTATATATATTTTCTTTTCCGAAGGATATATAGTATTTGCTCTCTGTAAAAGCAGAGACTACAAACAATAAACACGTTGACTCTGTCCATATAGATTGGAGATAGGTTGGTGTTATTTATATTACCCCCTATACCCAGCTGATAAGATGGTCCCGCTCCGGACCGGTCAATGTGTTTTTAACAAACTGATAGCAATGGATGGCAGCTTATCGTGCGTGCGTACGGTGAGCTGACGACTTGCTGAACGCCTGTGTTAATGGCTTTATATTTGAGGCTATGAAATGGATTTAATAAAATTAGTCGGTATGGCTTGCCCAATAATGGGGACAATCTCTGCTTATTTGGATTTGGTTGGGTACTAACATATAATTTGAGTATGGGGATGGGTTGACACTGAACTCAGACGGGGTTGTGTTCCGAATTTTTAAGTTGTTCTGTGAAGTGTTTAAGTCGTTTGGAACGTCAGCAAACTGACTTTGGCTTTGAATACAAAAATAGTGCAAAAAATGGGAGTTAGTGTCTAGATATAAGGAGGTGAGTTTCAAGTGAATCGATTCATGAATTTATTCTTTACATTCAACTAGGTCCAGAAAAAATTCACTCATCTTTGTACATTGAATGCGATGAATCAAAGACGAAAGTCAATTTCAATTCGACAAATTGTCAGTGCATCGCCTTTACAAATTTACTGAGATTTTTCACCAAAATTGATTCATCCACATCGATTCCTTTTATTGATTGTGAATGGTTGGTAGTCAACGAATCTCTCGGTAAAAATTTATTTCTACCTCTTCATAACAGATTTAGGGCTTTTATATCTTCGAACAACTTTTCAAAATGATTATGGCTTCAATTTCTACGCCAGCTTGTTTTTGAAAACTCTTTAAAAGCTTCTTATTTATTAGGTACGGCTTCGAATCGTTAAATTTTCTGACAATAGCTGTAGGACATATTTTTAAAAGTTCGAATGTAAAACTCTTCAGTAAAACATCGAATTGCGAATTTACCTAACTCCTTGGAAACCGTTGATGCAGTGTTAATGGGCACATTCAAAAATATAGTTATTTTAAGTCGAACTAGATTGGTCAGGACTAGATGTAACCGGACCGGATACATATGCGAACTGCCAACCCAGTGCTCAGTCACGAATTTCTTGAGAGCAACTCCTCCATAAACGTCAACTGAAACAGCTGTTCATATGTCCGATCTAAGCAAATTAAAAACTGAATAAACATCAAGTCAGGCAGCTGTCAGACTTACTTAACTATAAAATTCAGTCTTTCTAAGATTATCCAGAAAACAACTGTCATATTAATCTCACATTTGACAGCTGAAAAGTGGGACAGACGCAGGGAAGAACAATTTTTAAAATCGACCTTCGTAGTCGGTAAATTCCGTTCAAAGACACATTTCGTCGCATGTCAGGAGAAAAACAACTTCCTGCTTTAAAAAAAAATGTCGACCAAGCACAATTTTTGCATTCATAACCATGTCCCTAAAAAATAAATAGACTCAACCGTTTAACCCAACCGACTCCATCATCCCAATTTGTGAGTTCGTAAAACCCCAGACAAAATAGAAGACATAAATTTCCATGGAAAATATACATCACAATCACATCGTTATGGATCAACAACAAAATGGTTGCCATCACCAGGAGACCACAATGAGGCGTATTATCCTGATGTGTGAAGAAAGATATTCCTTAGGTCAACTCTGGCTATCCCCAAAGTTTTGCATCATTCTGACACCAAGAACAGAATCCATTTCGCCACCATTTATAGGTTGAGTAATCTTTTATGTCGCAGCAAAGGAATTCAGGTCAGTGCTGTAATTTAGATCGAACCCCCTTCGGAATATGCAGTCAAAGATAAATTGATTTGTTTCCCCCAGAAGTGGCATTCAGAGTTCAGACTTCATCTTGCTAAAAGCAAGCACCAACACAAATGGTCCAAGGCGATCCTAAAATAGAAAATAATTTCGTTTTTTCCCCCTCCCAGCCGTTCCGAATTCATTAACATTCCAACACCTTACGCACCATCATCCGTCATTTCAAGGGAAACACAACGAGTTGTTGTTTTTTTTTTTTGTTTTTTCCAATACCTCCGCAGCCATTATTGATCCGATTCGAACGATTTCATTTCATACATCAATTTAAGTTTATCATAATCAATTCGGAGCGAAACAATTCTTCCCGCAACTGCTCAACCTTCCCGAGCACTTATGCTGTCATTAATATCGACCACCGAAACGAAAAACTCCATTCCATTCAATTCAAAGTCAAAAAGTACACAAGAGCATTGTCTTGTATATCGAGAAGTACTGCGGCGGTCATTGCGTCCGTGTGGGTATTCTTCGATAAATACCCTTGTTCGTCATTAATCTAAGTCGCTTGACAGATCTACAGGTTTTCCTCCTTTTTTGTTGTTTGTGAACCAGTGTGTTCCTGTAACGGATTACTTTCAGGGCGAGTTAAAAGATTTTGCCGAATTTTGTCCAAACTGACAGCACATCGTTAAATGTCATTTTGGAAACATTTTTTATTTGCGTGTGCAAAACCCCTTTTGTGACATTTAAAAGGTAAAGTATGGAATCCACCCTCGGAATATAACAATATAACGCCATGACATTGATGGTGGGGATGAATATCAAACGATGACAGGAAAGAGAGCTTAAACTGGTTTATCACGGAGGAATTCGTAAATAACGCATGCCCGCTGAAGGCATTCCATCTGCGCTGTAGGGATGGAGGAGGAAAACTTTTTAAAGTTTAAAAGTTTAATTTAACCCTTGTTATTCAGGCCGGGTTACATCGGGATTAAAATTATGATATCGTCTATGAAGCGGCGCTGGATGGAACCACGCCGCCGCCGGAAGTGTCTGTTTTTTGTTGGGGATTTAAAATTCGAAATTTACTTTACAGATAAATTAGGTAGGTATTTGAATAACGACCGTCGGCATTATAAATCGGAATGGTGGTCTAAAAGAGTCAATGGCTAAGGAACTTGTCTTCGCAGGTCTACAACATAAAGTTGTTAAGAAAGAGATTACGTTTGGGGCTTGGAAGTTTCGGTTAAACAGGAAGTTCCGAGGGAGACAACATTGTTTATCAAAGTCTTGAGTTTTAATTTCCCGTATTTCTATTTTTTTTTTTTTTTTAAGCTTAGTTAAGTCTTCTGTGGATGGGCCTTCGTAGATAGAAAGATAATAAATCACGAAGGAGACTCTGAATAGTTGGAGGAGTTTTTGTCTCTTCGGATTCTTTGGAAATTCATCAGAATCACTTCAATTTAAATTTCATTCGAAAATAAATGTGAGTAGGTGTAAGCTGGGCCCGTTTCATCGGTTTATATTTCTTTAATTCATCAGTCGATAAGGATTTCGTAGGTTTAAGGATGGGACTTCAAATGGGTTTTTGGCGATGCATGGTTCGACAGCTAACTGCGATGCAACCGATAACAGGCATTTCGGAAAGATGGCAATTTCCTTAGGGTTCGTTTCTTTCTTTTTATTTTTTTATTACTTTAAAACCTCAATGGACATTTGGTTTAAATTTTTTGTCTAAGCTGATGTAAGTCAAACTTAACTTCAATTTCTTGAGTGATTGTTTATACAATCTCTACTTTTCTTACTAAACTTTCACTTTTGATAGGATTACCCGGGCGAACATGGACCTCAAAAAGAAGATGATTTTTTTTTACAATTTTTTGCACAAAACTTTCGACGCAAAACCAGTACGAAGGAACTCAATACGTGGACCTGCATTTAAAATGAAAAAAATACAAAGATTTTGTGACAGCAACTATTTGAGGTTAGAGTTAACTTTTGAACCGAGTAACCGGATGGAAACAGCCATTTAAATATGCACCCTGAAGCATAGCTACTCAAAGGCTTTAGGTTCATAGACCTTTATATAAACTGCATAGGTAAATAACGTTCGTATTGCAAGTTACGAAAATGGGTTTGTATAGATTTGATTGTATAGGTTTGCAGTCAATTCAAAGACGTAGTGAGTCAGGGTTCCGTGATGTTGTGTGCAATCGAATCTGCGATACTAAATTGTGGCCTACTTGTGTATATAAACTTAAGTTGGCTGAAGTAGCCAGGTCTACCCTTTTCAAGTAAGGCTGACCTTAACATATGTATAAAGCTTGATATTTATTTAAAACCCACCCCTGGAGTTATTTACAAAGTGCAACTTCATAAATATGGTCTCAGCTCTCAGCCTTTTGGTCAAAAATTCCGAATTATCAACTGCACACTTTCAAAAGGCCCCACTGTGCAAAAGGGGCAATTTCAAAGCAGTGCAGCACTCCAAAAGGTGCGGTCAGCATTTCCTTTGAGCTGCTGAGAGGATATGACTCGATCTCAGAAGTAGCAGTCGATACCTCGCTATCAAGTCCACCAGAGGGATCGTTGTTCTCAAGTATCGGGTTCCAACTCTGAAAGGAGTTTCTCACTATTAAAACCTAGCTCCGGAAAAGGCGCGCAGATTTGTACCAGTAAACCTAGCACAACATTGTGAATCGTAGTTTCCGAACATGAATATGATATACATAGTTGTAAGTTTTACAAATAATCAGAAGGAACCGCTGTACGGTCAGATCGATACCAATTGATTGAAAGGCCGAAAACCGGAGGAGGTTAAGATTTACAACTTTCGTGGGGAAGAAGGCCGACAAAAGATCAGGAAGCCTCTCTGTTACTCTGAATGCGGACAACAGCGTACAAAAGAGCTGACAAATTTCTACTAGTTCGTTGTATTTTAACGGAGCTGTCACTTTTTCAAAAGCAGGTATGAACTATAAGAGCGAAATATAAATTCACCGCATTATGGGAATAAAAATGCAATCATTGAACGGTGAGGTGCAGAATCCCCTTTGAATGGTCTACAGGGTTTTGTGGTTTTCAGGTCTACTGTGAACAAAGTTGAGCCCGAAATATTTCTCTTTTTTTTTCAAAAAAGGTATCGGCAATGAATTTCGAAAAAGGGACAAAAAAATCCCCCCGGAATAAATTGGTATCGTGAACAAAAATTCCCCACGGAATTTGATGGCATTCCCTGCGGAATGTTTCCTTCGTAAATTTGTAGATGGAAATTTAAAACGTAAGCAGTTTTTATGGGAGTTTGAAGTTTTGACAATTGAATAAATCACAATTGACAACTGTCAACGCATTCGAACATATTTTCGAAAAATTCCGGGTGAAATAAATTCCGATGGAGATTCGCAATGTTCGGGGGGAATATTTTCATCTCTTAATTGCCGATAGCCCTGATTATTTTTATCTCAAGAAATATCCTGATATATCATAAGATTAAACTGTCCATGCGAAAACCTAGTTTCTGAAAAAATTGGCATCAATTTTGTTGGTGCTGAACGTAACATCCTTCGGTTATGCCCAACTATCTCCTCATTCCGCGACACCTTTCACCTCCTTCCAACTGACAGTCACCTCTTACCAACCCCTTTTGCATTGCCAAACTATACCTGTAGCAAAACCTTTTCATTACAACTCGCTTTTCCTACACAATCTCATCAAATAAAAGCACCCCCCGTGCCACAAGAACGAGATTCAAGTGTTTTTAGAAATAAATTCATTGACACTATCTTGTCGTCCATACAGACCCCAGCACAAAAAAAAAGTCACAGTGCAAAATGACCCGAATCTCTCTGTTGCTGGGGCTTTGTTTTTATTCACTCAACCTTTTTGGGGTTTGGCCTGGGGAGGTTTCTATAGTCATCTCAAAGGTAATGTCAAAAAATTCAATCGACTGAATACGAGTAGATTTTTCAATCGAAAACGAATGCATTGATAAGGTTGTCTCGGATAACACTGGAGCAAGAGCCCACCAATGGGGGCGAAATGTCTGTTTATGACAGTGACGGGGGGCCGGTTTAAAGTCCTCAATGGAAATGGGGAGAGAAGGGATAACCTAACCTCGGTCGTAATCTATTCTTTCAAAGGTTGGCAGTTGGTACATGTGTTTTATACTCACGTTTTTTTTTTCTGTGTCATTCGTACGTTCACTCGTCAGTCAGTCAGGCAGTCCTCTGTGTGATTAAAATTGAAATGAGATGTGAGAAGATAAGCGGTATGAGGCGTTCGTAACTACTCTACTGATTGAATGGGCCACACGAGATATACACACAGAGATAGGATTGAATGCGACGCGTTTAGATAATGGCTTAGAACGTGTTGAACATTGGTTTTTTATGTGGCAACCGAGTGGATGTTTGTTTTTTTTCACTTTGTTTTCTCAAGTGCTATACGCAGGCGTTACGTACATACGTAGATGTATATTGGTATAGTGGAAATTATGTTAATTAAACGTTTCAACTGCGTGTTACTTAAAGTTTAATGGCTTTGAAGGCTCTTCAAGTCATTCAACTTTTTTGTGTAGCTTGTTACGTTCGGAAACGGGCAGAAGTTGCCGGTACATGCTCTCATTCATGTAATTTTACTTGACGTCAAAATTTAAGAAAAATCAAGACTATCCTAATTGTTCTATTGGATAACGTAAGAGCGAGCGACTTTTAACTAAACCATACAAATCAAGAAGGTTTTTAGGCCATCTTAATGTCATTTAAAAATTTCTGAAATTTCCTGATTTTTTGACGAAAAATCCTTTTGCCTACTAATAAAATAAATAGCTGATTGAAAGATTAAAATATTTTAGTAAGAGCTGGCTCCCTTAAAATGATTTTATAAAGAAATATATAAACCTGAAAAAACATACATTTTGGTTAAAAACGCCCCCAAAAAATAGGCGTGGCAATGAACGATACAGCCTACAGTTTATTTCTGGGTTTTAAGAAGCATTTAAAAAAGTTGTCATTAAAATCCGTGCAGTAGTTTCCACGATTATCGCGAACAAACGTCAACTAGAGTTTTATTAAAGGTGCAGATTATAACTTCTAATCTAAGACACTTACTGGAGACTGAAGATATGGTCGTTCGAATAGTATCACCCTATGCAATCTGGAAATTTGCAGAACGCGGTGGATAAAGGTCTACTCAATTTTTTATTCAAACAGACACAAAGACAGTTTTGGGGCGCAGTTTGTGAATTTAAATAAATTTGACAGTTGAAAGGAAGGCATTCGACCGCATTAGCTAAATTTAATCAAACTTCGTCACCTTACGCAAAAGCTGGCCAGATGAGAGCCAAAAGGGGGAGAACAAAATATTTCCCCTCCATAAAAGACCTGCAAATGTTAGCCCAAGAATTTTCTTAATTGGTTATTGCTGACGGAATGGTTGTCAAATCGTGCAAATGCCAATTTGTAACTGACTTTTTATTCGATTTCATTTATAGTCTGTGCTTGTATAGCATTAAAATAGATGTAAGAAGCAAAGAATTACATTTTTTAATTTCTTCAATAGAAACAATCCAATTTTGGTTTTAAATATAAATTTGTTCTTTGTTCAACTGATATTTGAATATTGCCGCCTAGAAAATTCATTCATTCATATTTTTCAGATTTGTGGTTCAACGCGTTCCTTTTCTTTTTGGTTGTATTCTATTTCGAATTCAATGAGACAAATCTGTCATACTGAAAGTAAGAGAACAGACCTACCAAAATGTTGACTGTCAAAGTTTGAGCTTCACAGTTGTCTACACTTCAACAAGTTAATGAGCAGCAATATACAAATAGAACCTGATTATCCGCTCATTGTTTTCGCATTTGTCACTTACAAAGTATGATGTTTAAAATTTGTAATCTACGAAAATAGATGCAGCCGTGTACCTTTACATACTTGTCAAAGTTTCACGTAAATGGCGGACTTTCAAAACATTATACTTAGCTAAGTCTGACAGCTGGCTGACATGAGCTGTCTGATTTTATATTGACCTATAGATTGATCGGATTTGTTGTTTTTTTTTTTTTTTTTCTTTAGTCGGCGTACCAAACCGTTATTTCTAGTCACGATTTTCCCGACTGCGCAATGATTGCCGAGTTGACACGTCGCTGTCTATGACTTTGACGTAATAAAAGGGGAACTGACGGGTAGAATTTCTCAAATGCCTAAAATAATGTTGCAACTCTCAATGAAAACAATAAACAAATTAGAATCAGCTGTAACAACATATATCTTTTTTAAATTAAAACCCCCCAAAATATTTCGAAATTGCGAGAAGCATTCACACATCGAAATGTCAACATAGGCAGTCCTCACCAGATCTAACCAACCCCTCCACAAACATCCGGTGAGAAAGTGATTGTTCAGTGGAAATAGTCCAATTAAGTGAGTGGCAAACGCTGTCAGACTGAGTAGAGAACCGAACGTAACCATTATTTATGCAGATGTCAAAAATCAACTGCTTTTAGCAAATCTGAGAGCTGGAAAGGAAATGCTTGTACCTGTTTACTTTTAATTTTATTTGACAGCTGATGCGATGTAGTCATTTTGAATATTAGTTGCTTCAATTATTGATTTTCTGTATAGGTATAGGTACGTGTGCCTGTGATGCTGTGACGGTCGGATTTGTGTTTTATGTTACTGAATTACTTACAAACGACACCATCAACTATCCAACTTTACTCGTTCGAACCACGTTCTGCTTGTCAGGGTTATTCATCAAAAAATCAACTGATGCAGAGATTTGATGATCATTTAAGTTTTTTGGTTATTCAAAGCAGAACTCCATAAGCTCTCGAACATGTGCAGAGCAACTTCAGACCTGTCACAGAAGCTTTCGCTTTTGACATCGCCACGATATTTGACACGATTTAAATAGGAAATTCCCTTCTTCGTGCCGGTTTGTGTAGCCGTCATCTTTTGTCGAACTACGAGTATCTGACTCCACTCACTAACCGTGCATGCAAGCAACTTGCCCATATATTAATTCACTTGCGCGGTCTATAAATACTCCTTACCAGATTGACAACGTAATAAAAGAAAAAATTCGCAATCACATCTCGCATCAGCCAACAGGGGCAAGACCGCAGACCATTGCAAAATCAGCGCGCGCACTTGCAATGGCATCCGAAGATGCAATCATCCTCAGGAACGCGGACCACCGCATGCAGTCATGCGTTTATGGTCAGCATTACATTTTCGTGCGGTTTGGATGTTATCCAATTAAGTGTGTGCACTCCATCGTGCAATTGCACCGCAAATCTCTGCAAATCTCGTCGTCTGCAACAGATATGACACACAAAAGCAGCTCCCTCTCGAGCATACTCAAGCTTTAGTCATCTTCTCAAATTATTCACTCGCCAGAGAATTAATTAAATTTGTCTGCCTTTGTTCTAAGGATATAGCTACGCACTTTAGAAGGTGCATCGTTGTTCTTTCTGTGTGTTTGCACTCGTTTGTATCATTTGTACAAGTACGAGTCGTTCGGTATTTTCGGCGTTCTTTTTGTGGGTCGGAAACACAACTAAATTGCCAAACAATGAGTCAGCTCCCATTCATGTGCCGAAACCGAAAAGATATTCTATTTCCGACAGAGTGCAAACAATTTCCCTCCCCAAAACAAAAAAAATAGAAGAAAATTCTGCCAAAGGAGTAGTTTTTGATTTCTTTGGCAAGCAAAACCTTGCGAGTCTCGTGTTTTTCAGTTCTTCCACAGATGACATGGCAGAAAAAGCTATATACCACATCCGAGTATAGGTGTGGCAGTAGCACAGCGCAAATCGGTCTTGTGTAAATGCTGTGCATGGTAAATTAATTAACCCCTCGGTCGGTCGTTCGCCAACTAATAAGAAAAATTTAAATAATTCGCTCATTCGTGGTGCAACGATTGGAAAAGTTAGACTAGACGACGCCGCGAATTTTCTTAATAATATATACGTACGCGCCAACCGGATCTGAGAGAGTCCGCCACCTACCGCCAAGTTCGAGTGCGATGTGTGCTTTTAAAGCGAACTTTTTTTTGCTCTCGATATTTGTACAAACTACACATATACTTAGCCGCAAGGGGGGGGATAACGGCACATGATTTTATTTGCTTACTAATGAATTTGTTTCAATTAAACGTAGTTTACCTGCGCAATATAAATTGGTCTACATTTAGACAGGCTACATAAACAAACATGAGATGAGCCGATGGAGATGAAGCTCGGAGATCTGAGTGCCATTAGGCCATTAGGACGGAGAGGAAGAACGTTTTCTGTAGTTTTTCGTGGGATATTTTCGGAAATTGTCTAACGCTTCGTGTCCGGCAGAATGTTTATTATTTTAAAAAAGGAAAATTAAGAGTTTTTCGTTTTTTTTCATGTTCCGCTTACGTAAATTTAATTTTTGCGGGTGATTTCTCATTTTTTTTCTTCGTCTAATTAACGTTTAGCGTGCAATTTCCATTTTAATATTTTCCTACGTAAATGCTAATTGTTTGTGGATTTCTGGAAAGTAAAAAGGAAAGAAAGTGGCGGACTTTTTCAAAAGTCGTTTGCGGGAATTCAGAGTTGCAGAGATTCTAAGACAGATTTTGAGATCCTTTGTTCGCAGAAGGCATAAACAACAGTCATTTGTATTTGGGATTAAAAACGGTGCAGTTTTATTTGGCTTCGGAGGTGTTGTGTTGCTCGGAGAAATTTGCCACACAAAATTGTCTCATGCAATGTACAAGATGTTAAAAATGCTTATTAGAGAGACCGCTTTTATTTTCCAAACAACTTCCAAATTTCCCGGGCTTAAGCAATAAATTTGCCACACAAAATTGTCTCTTACTATGTACAAGATGTAAAAAATGCTTATTAGAAGACTGTTTTTTTCTAAACATTTTCCAAATTTTCCGGGCTTAAGCGAAATTTTTGCCACACGAAACTGTCTATTGCTATGCACAAGATGTGAAAATGCTTATTAGAGAAGCCCCTTTTTTTCCAAACAATTTCCCGGGCTTAAGCGAGTTTTTTGCCACACAAAATTGTCTATTGCGATGCACAAGATGTTAAAAATGCTTATTAGAAAAACCGCTTTTACTTTCTAAACAATTTCCAAATTTCCCGGGCTTAAGCGAGATTTTTGCCACACAAAATTGTCTATTGTGATGTACAAGATGTTAAAAATGCTTATTAGCTAAACCGCTTTTACTTTCTAAACAATTTCCAAATTTCCCGGGCTTAAGCGAGATTTTTGCCACACAAAATTGTCTATTGTGGTGTACAAGATGTTAAAAATGCTTATTAAAGAAACCGCTTTTATTTTCTAAACTTTTTTCCACATTTCCCAGGCTTAAGCGAGTGTCAAATATAAGCGAAAAACATTCCTTAAAGTCCTTTAAAACGCTTTAAATGGTTCTCCAGTCCTAAGACGTAATTCAATTTATACATAGTTAGACGGCACATTGGCTTAAGCTGGATTAAGCGCGTGCAATCCTATGATGTCCGTTAAACATGACGTTCGATGAATTCCCGTCTAAACGAAGTAGCAGTTTTATAACCGATGTTTTATTTATTGATTAATTGATAATGCGGGCTTAGGCTAGTGTCAAAAATACACTGCAGTTCTGACAAACGCTGGCAATGGGACACCAATCCCTTTTACTGTCGCGGCATGCAACTCCAATGTAATCGCGCGTTCGCCTATAAGCTAAGCCAAGTTAAAGTTAAAGTTAAGCCAAGTCAAGTTCAAGATAAATGGGAAATCACTCAACTCCCTAGAAAATGTTAAAGAAATTATTGAGCATATGTGCATTTACTCATTGAAGTCATTGCCCCCATGATTGAGTACCAAGAAGATCCCATTTTTCCTTACCAACATTTATTCTTTTTCATTAGCGATAATAACGCCGAAATATTTTTAACTAATTGAGAAACTGCGCATTAAATTTCACCCAGTAACATAAATCAATTGCAGAGTAGGACACGCTGCATCATTAACTGCAAGAAGCATTCCATCGACAACATTACCAAATTTGTTTGCATTTTTCGTACGTCAGAAACACCCAATAAGGCAGTCAAAGTCTCACCGCAAAAGGGTCAGCAAGGAATTTCGAGCCACGGTACTTGTTAGCCAAACCACATTCCTCTGCAGCGCTTGAGTTTATTTGCCGAATCCCGTGTGCAGTGTAAAAGCACTCCATTTTTTTTTCCTACATCAAATTACATAAACTACAATCCGGAAGCATGTTGGCCAGCAAAGTAACTCCAAAACAAGAATTAAAGGCCAATTGGGAGACTGTTTCTTTTTTATTTCTGTTGCCCTCTCTCCAGTCATCAACCCCCCATGCACTTCATTGTCTGAAGAGATACATTTAATCGTGATCTGAATATTGAGCGCGTTTTTCCTTTTTTTTCCATGGAATAATCCCACTTGCGGGTCGTTGTCTCTCTCCATCCCACGGGACTTGTTTCTTTCACTCCTTGTTGGTAGATACTTCAATTTATTCCTTGTTTTTGTGTGTTTTTTTTTTATTGTCTTGAAGAAAAAATTCTTTACCTTTGTCCGATTGTATACGGCCACTACACTTCGGGGAAACTTCACATGGACCGCGGCGAACTGGACGTGGACTTTTGGGGCCAACTCTCATACGAAAACCATCGATAACCGGTTCCATTCCTTCATTATTTCTCCATTACCATGGCAAACACAGAAAAAAAAAGACAGACCGAAAACACAAGAAAGAAAAACAAGAGAAAGAAAAAAAAAAAAAAAATTCCTTTCTCAAGATCATTCATGAACATGGTCTTGCATTTCATCGCTAAGAGAAGTTGTTGATGAGTTAACGCCATTTCATGTGAAAATTTGTTGGTTCCACCTTGATTCAATCGGAGAGCAGGTAGCTAATATAGGAAGCCAAGACATAACCTCCATTCCATGCCCATGATCCATGAAGAAGACAATCGCATTAAATATGCTAATCCAAGACGAAGTTATAATGTGCAAAATATAAAAATATACTATAGCTGGAGTTCATTCAAATGAGTCACCATATGCGGAGGGTAGAGGTAGATTAAGTCACAGTGGTGTCAGACAAAAGGAAAGGGTGTCCATGGGGGATTGGAATGCAGTTGAGTGTTTGACTTTGAAATGTTTTATGTCGTCGGCTAAATTGAAATGAGGAACAAAGCTGCATCAACCGCTCTGTTCTATTTTATTAGTTGGTAGCATAGGTTTTATCGCTCAACTGTCGCAAGTGGTCGAGGGTTGGTGGTTCACTTCCTGCCAAAAACAGAAATGTACCTATATACATAGTTACTTCCAAGAGGAATATAAATTGACTTCCAGAACGCAAAGTGTCTCAAAAATCACTAAAGTGAAGTGGTTTTGCTTGAAATACCTATAATTATAACCAAAGTGTTTCTTGGAGACAAACAAAACAATATTGTTGTTCCCTTAACACAATTTTCAACACAAACAACTGTTTGTATACGTGTATAGATTTTAAGAACGCCGTACGAGAATTCCGACTAGTTTATCCGGCAACTTGGACCGTGCATCGTAAATCCACACTCTTGGAGAATTGGAAAACAAATCTGAAGCTATGCCTATGAGTTGTCAAATTGCCTCTCGCTGGAAAAAGTTTTGCCTATTTTAAAACAAAATTCCCTACTCCTGGTGAATTGGCAAACAAATCAGTAGCATTCACGCTGTCAGTTGTCAAAAAAGTGTTGCCTATTTGAAATAGCCCCCTCTACAAGTAAAAGTTTGAACTATATTATGACAAGATCAACATGAACGGTTTCTCAAGATTTTTGGTTGTTGGCTTAGCTAAACCGATTTTTAGGGAACCTGATCTTCATGTTGCTGTAGGGACTCGCGAAAGCATGTTGTCTTCTAACAACTGTGACGCGTATAACTCCTCGATATCCTTGTGAAAGGAAGTGCCAAATATTTTTGATTTGAGCACCAACACCTCGCCAACTTCCAGCTGCGCTTGCTGTAGACTCGTATTACAAACTATTGAGTTGCCAGGATACAAGAGCGCCTTGCTTCTTTTTAAATGGAAGGTTATTTTTTAAACTATCGGTCCAACTCATGAACCCTCGGGTACTCCAGCGCTGATCCATTTGCTTTAAAATTAAAGAAAAAAACCGCACTGCAATCATTTTTCAGTAGGTCCCAAAGTAGTTTTAGTAGTTTAAAAAATAATCAAAAAATATTTTAAGAACTTGAGCCACAGTATGCAAAACGCCGTCGATATGGTCCGTTTTATTGGTTTCTCATATATACGACTACGACACGAACTAACTGATCTTCGAAACTGATCTTGTTTGTTAAGACTTGTCGCATATTCGCCTCAGACTACAGACTGACAGTTGAACAGGTAACCTAAATGGCCTGAAAAGCGACTTCAGTGTGTCAAGCCTCTGCAAGGATTTCTAGGCTTTACATTTTGATATAGGTTAAGCTATAAAAATTGAGATCACAAAGAAAGAAGAGCGAAAATTACAAAAATCATCTCAAAAATGGAGTGCCGCAAGCGTCAGTGTAGGGACCAATAATTTTTCGAATTTATTTCAACTCTCTATTGGGACTTAGTTTTAAATGTGTGATGCTGCGTTTACTGCTAGGGAAACTGAAAACAGTTGGTGATAGGTCTTAAAACTAGATATATATTTCTCACAATGCCCTAGAATATCCTAATCCACGGCGTCTCCTCTCTTTCAATTTTAAATGCCGCTTGTCGAGTCGCTCATCCTAATTTTTCTTAAATGCAAAACGAAAAGTGCTTTGGAAGCAAAATAAGGAAATACTATGCCCAAGGGTTTAAGAAGAAGATGCCTTTCAACACAACACAAAATTAGTCTTGGTTTATTTTTATCAACTTTTATTAGTATCCATAGTAAAATCGTTAAATTATTTTTAAGTGAAAAATGTTAAAAATATTAATTGACACCGACCGCACTGTGCACTAACAGTTATTGGCTGACATAACAGTCAAAACCATAAGTGTGATCCGAGAAACGCCATTAGCGCAGGTAAGCTCAAACAAAATATATATTTAAGAAAAAAACAAATTCAATGTTTATTTCTCCGGCAAAACATTAGCATAACCGACAGACAAACGAGAAACAGACATCAACAAACAAAACAATAGACCCAGTCACAGTAGGAGGTAAATTAAGGGAAACGTGCGCCATCACTTAACCAACACGAAACTCAACTGTGGCTAACACCGTACACCACTGCGGAGGTTGTTGACACAAATTACAAAATTATTATAATTCCAGCAACAAAATGCAAAGAAAAAAAACTACCTAATCAAAAACAAAAACAAGAGAAGCTCCAATTAAAGTTAATTAGAAAGTAATTTTGGGAATTTTCCCCAATCTTCTATGCTGCTATCTGTACAGCTACAGAGTCTCAATGATTGTGTGGGCGCAAATTAAATTTGCATACCTATCCAGAGACGGCCGACGAGAGCAACATCACTGGGAAGGAATTTCCTACCAATTTTTTTTTTTTTATAATTTTTTTTGGGGCCAACAAAAAGACTAAGCACAAACAAAATGAGATATCTACGAAAGAGGCGAAAATAGGGATAACTTTCAGGCGGGCCCGGCGGAATAGGTAACTGGTCGGAAGGATATTTCTGACTCTGACAGAGGAGAGCAAAAGGCGGACCACCGTGCACAGGACGAGATTATTAATTGTCCTAGTACAAGTGGAAACCTCTCTGCTGGTTTAATTTAGATGGCGACGGGCAATATTACGATTTGTTCTTTTGTTTTTCAGCTGTTTTTTTTTTTTCAATTTCGACGCTCTCTGTTCAAATGCGGCGGTCCCAAAAGGGACGAGCAAATGTTTAATGATGACGATGGCGAGCATTTTTCTATAGTTTTTGTCTGGTCTGTCTAGGTTGTCGCGTTTGGCTGTAAATTGAAAGTGATTCCGCCTACTATTCACTGCGGATGAAATTAAACGAATTACATTGCAGGTTTAATTGAATATTTATGCAAATGGGTGTAGTGTCGGGGATATGATCCTTATTTTAGATAATTTCATCGAGTTTGGGTACAACTACGACTAACGACGGAGCCCGGCCACAACAATCAATCAAAACTACACTCGAATTACAACTGGTATGGGTGTGAGTCCTTTGGAGCGTGCATATGCTTTGGCCTAGTTTTATAATTAATTAATTAATTAATTAATCTAAAGTTCGAAGGCAGGCATAAGCACAAGTTTGAGGCTGTTTTTCCTTTGCCATCGCAGAACACCCAGAACTGGTGTACGAAATGGAATTAATTAAGCAAATTGCAGACGTTGACCTAGGTCGGTGGGTATTAATCATAATATGCTGAGAGTTATCAAAAGAATTTCCACCTAAATCAGGACGAGAATATATGGCGAGTGCCTAACTTTGGATTGCTATTCATTTCGAGCATTTGCGGATTTTTCCTTCTTTATACTTTGCCGGACATTGTAGGAAGGCCGTTACGAAGTGCTCAAGGAGCTCATAACTTTGTTTAACCCAACTATTTAGGTCATTGCGATAAGAACGAGTGAGTAGATTCTAATTATTTTTTACTGCCTGATAATGTAGTCGCATCGCTGAGTTCTTGAATAAGCGTGCTGCTACACGCATACATCAACCATAAGGTCAAGGCTTAGTAAGGAGGTCGCGGTGCATATCCTCAGATGGGTCTTGAATAGCTTTTTTTTAGTCCTTAATTAGTTTATAGAGGCGTTTGTCTTCCTTTCTGTCCGCTCAGTTGAGGATGAATTGTTTTTCGATTGGGAAAAGCGAACTTCTCGTTTCGAAAACGTCTTTTAAGAGGTTCTTTCTGTATAACAAATGGATCGCTCCACTGCGAAGAAGCCAATAGCGAGGAAGACGCAGGCGTAGATAGGATTTCGAGGTGAAACGAGGGCACTTCCTAAAATACATTAAAGAAAATTTGTAATTTATAAGAAAAGACTAAATCTGGTCTTTTTCAGGTACTTAAAGGTGACAAGAGAGCAAGTTAAAAACTGGCACCACTGTTGTGCCATTGCGGATTGAATGCAGTATTTCTAATGCCACACCGCAGATTTAACAGAATTTCAGATATCGGATCTCCTGCAATTTATTTAGGAGGCACCAACTGGTTCGGGCTAGTAAATTGACAGCTTTTTGGTTTGTTAGTAATTTTTCAGTCTGAATTTTCTGGCGGGAATGGTTTTTATTCCATCAGACACCCGACACCCCTACATAACCTAACCTAACACTGACACGGGTTGGATCGGAGAAATTAATGGATGGTTTTCCCTTCGACCTTAGAGAGGTTCAGGTTAAAGTTATAGGCTTTAATTTCGACTTCTTTGGCGCCTACTTTTGGCATTTTCCAGCCGATCATGAGAGCCGATAGTGAACTGTCGTACGTCAACTAAAAAAAGGACTAAAATTGCAAAATATTGAGGCGGGCTCTCAAATAAAGTGCCAATTTGCAACTTTAGTCGCACAATGGTCACGCAGTTGTTGTAATATTTTAATAATCAATGACGACTGTCCTTATAAGACTCACCGACTTGTTTCGTAGTTGCTCAAAGAAAAGGGGTAAAATGAGGGACAACTTTATAAAAGGGCGAAAAATCAAAAATCTCCGTTAAACCTAAATTGTTTAAAAATAAAATTAAAACAAAAAAATTACATACAATTAATTCTTCAGGCAAGAAAACAGCCCATCGAACGTCTACGAACGAACTTTTGTGCATCTGAATGCATTCACTCGTTTTTAAATTATAACTCTAATAGAAAGAGAAATTAAATTGTATAATATGTATATTTTTATGTTAAATATGCTTATTTTACACTAATTAATAAAAACAAATTTCCTTTATGGAAACAAAGGGGAATCATTCGAATTTACGGGATCACATCAGCTTTTGCTGATAAAAGAAAAAGGAAAAAACAGTCTTCAAAGTCTGGGAGAACTGCCTGCCACAACCCGTGTGAACTGATTCTTATAAAACAAGAAAACAAGAAACTTCGTACTCCAACTCAACCCAGGACCATATTAATTAATATTACCTCGTATGAAAGACGTTTTTATTTAATGCTCAAAACTCGATGAAATTTATTAAAGTACTCAAGACTCAAAGATACTAATTAAAGAACTTAAACAAGAATTCAACCTGAAACAATTTCTTAGCACAAAGTAATGATCGCTGCTTCTGCTTCCTTCGACGGCCAGACTAACTCTAACTCTCCCCAACGAGTCGTCCGCTACTCGCTAGTCCTTCGCTGGTCCTCACTACTCACTAGTCGTCTCGTTCTTTCGTTACACTCGTATGTATTTACTATTTTCTGAACGACCTTCTTACCATTATTCCATTATCAGCAACTTTTACTACATTTGTGAAGACTGCACTCAATGTCGCTCTCAACCTCTTAATTTTATCAACGAGTTGCTATAATTCTAGAGGTCTACAGTTAAACTGATAATCGCCTAACAAGTTACGTGATTAGATCGCAAATTTGCGCAGCAAAATATCCGCCAAGTTCGTTGCAAACTCCAAAAATAACTGCCAATGCAAAACTCGAGATACGTTTATCAGTTTGCATAAGTGGTTACCAACCAGCAATAAAAACAGGCTCTATTCCCGTCCAAAAATAAAAATTTCTTAAAAAGCCAAAACAAAGCGCTCTATATGAATGCACCCGTGGAATAATGACAACTTTTTCCAAACAGAAATACGAGTATTTATGAATAAAAACTCCGT
This sequence comes from Cheilosia grossa, assembly GCA_963082955.1. Classification (NCBI taxonomy): domain Eukaryota; kingdom Metazoa; phylum Arthropoda; class Insecta; order Diptera; family Syrphidae; genus Cheilosia; species Cheilosia grossa. The sequence continues at coordinate 8,875,917 of OY720146.1, forward strand.
CGCCAAACAGATTATCTCGCATAATTTAATTTCATTCATCAAATCCATAGCGCCCAAACAGGAAAACGAAAACCTGCTTCCAAAACCACCCAATTGATAAATACCCATCAGTCTGTCAGTCAGATTTGCCATACCCTCCACCCGCCTGGTCGCCCTGAAAAAGATTCACCTTTATCTTCTTCTTTTGTTGCTGTTTTTATCGATCACTTTATGCAAATCAAGAGTGTGTCGTTTGTTAATTGCTCTAACAAGGGGAACGACAAAAAAAATAAAAAATAAAAAGACGAACTGAAATAAATTAAAACATACTCCCAACCACAATCACTTTTAGTACTCCAATTTGGTACAATAGAATCCGAAAATCCCAGGGAAGCAGAACAAGTTTCGACATTCAGTTTGGTTTCATTCTTTTTTGTTTCACCCCAAGAACATGAACTGACAAATACATTTCTATTGTACCTAGGTCGTCAACGTCATTTTGTGTGTCAAACGGTAGAGACATGCACATAAAAAAAGCAACGACTCTACCCCGATATGTGAAGGTGGGTAGGTAGGATGCAAGGTAAGTCGGTGACTGAGTTTTTCAAATTTCAAGGAGGAGCGACAGAGATAAGATAAACTTTCCGTATCTGGAATTCATATAATAATCGTGTGAAAAATGTAAGCAACGCAGGTAGATTCCTATCTAGATACGACTCCGAATAGCAGCCTGCACTGTACACAGCAAGTAACTATACGGTCGTGTCGTCGGTCGCCTTCCTTTGGCACTTTTATAGTAGTTCGGCCTCCTCCCGGTGCAATCAAAACTGCAGAGGAAAAAGTCAGTTTCGTCTTTGTTTCCTCTTTCGGGGTTTGTTTATTTTTTTTTTCCGTTTCATGTTGTGTTTTGTGTTCATAGAGGTAGGAGAAGTAACGTATCCGAAAGGCAGCAAACAAGTATAAAACTAAGACACCGTGTGTAATAGTGAGATGAAGTCGTCGTCGCCACCTTTATAAAACTGAAATAAACATGAAAAAAACTCCGACTTCTCTTTTCCAAGCGGAAACAATAAACCCAGAGACGAGAAACACTGATACACAGAAGATAATTATGTACGATGTACTCGTACCTAGCATCCAGATCTAGTACCATTTGCTTTGACGTTAAGTCAAACACGAACACGGGGTGCATGCAACTCGAGAAAAAGCAAGTAATTACGGTCCAGTGGCAATCATTTGACTTGTGTGTGGGATTTGAGGATTTCACTGGTTTCGAAATATACCTAGTCAAGGACATTTGCGGGGAAATCTCTTCTTTTGCACACAAGTTTGTCCTCTCGTCGGCTGCGAGGAGGAGGAGGAGGAGGAGGAGGAGGAGGAAGGAAGTCATTATAAACAGCAGTAGGTGTCACAGTTGCATGTGTTTCGTTTTTGAAAAACTCTTGAGCGCGTTGTGTAATCCCAGGAGGAAGGGACCGTTTCGTGCAGCAACGGGATTAGATGTCCTTGACGTGTCTTTTTTTCTTCTTAAATGATAAGCAATTAGTAACTACGTATCTTTTGTGCACATCTTTGGTGCACATTTTGCTTAATTATTTAGTGAATGGAGGGGTTTTGAGAAGTTTTCTAAGAGCCAAAGTCAAAGGGATAAGCCCAGGGTAAGCTGTGTGGAGTATACCTAGTGTATCAATGCGATATAAAGGGCTTAAGATGTTGCACTTCAGAGCTTGAGTCCGTGTGTGTGCAGTAGAAGTGGATTGCGGGTCTGGGAATTATTTCATTCTGTCCGCAAGTGAACGTCTTTATTTATGTGTATTGGTCTGAAAGAAGAAAAAAATTGATGCCCAGAAAATTGTACATTCACTCCACAATCAACAAATATTAATTTCCAAGGGTTACTTTCTTCCATTACAATTTTACTCCATTCTTCATTTACAATTTTACTACATTCAAAATGATTGACATTTACCATTCTCTCCAAGAGTCGAATTCCAATGTATGACAGCCACTGACCACAATTCAATCGGAAAGGGGTCAACAGCATTGAGCTAGCACGCAATATCGATATTGTTTACAATTTGCTATCAACTGCGAATAAAGTGCACTAAGTGCACATGTGCAAATGTATATATACATATTATTATAAGAGTCAGAAGTGCGAAGAATCCAAGCGATACTCACAACAGTCATTCATTTGAATTCTAATCAGCTATTCGAAGTAGTTGTGTATGCAACAAATCATCACCGAAGGACAAACTATCAAATATACACGAGTGTGTATGCAAAATAGCAAGTGGTATGTGCGGCTTTGAGATGAGAGTATGTTGTTCGTTTTAGCAGACAGAGCGAGTAGCAAGTGTGAAAAATGCCAACTAAATCGCGATCGGGCTGTTTAACGTATTGAAGTTCAGGGATTTTTGGATGTTTTGACAGAGCATTTACGAATTAAAAGTGGTGAGCTGTCCAAACTAAAAAGAATCTACTACAATTTGGCACGAAATGCAACTGTGCAAAATAAGTAACCACTTAATCCACTGCCGTCTTTTCTTTCCACTGAACAAATGACTTTTGGGACATAACATGTTTCTGGCGATCTGCTTTTGCATTTGACAGCTTTATCAGTAAAAGTACAAAAAGATTTGTTCTTAAGAAATAAGGGAGAAGAATTGCTCGCTACTTGTTACTTTCAATATTTTCTCTTATTCTCTTTCTGTTGTTTTTGATCGCATAGCTCCTATATACGCATAGATCGTTTAAGCATTTATCAAGCTTAAACAAAATTGCGAACAAATCTAAAAAAAAAACAACTGTCAAACAAAATGACAATCCATAAATAAAATCACATCAACATGCAATTGTTTTAAACATCTATTTCAGCTTTATAAAAAAACGTTAAGAACGATCGTGCTTTTTCAACAATGGGAACGTTAAAAAATCTAGTCGCTTGAAGTCGAATACATTTGCCTGGACTAGATTTCCCTGAATAGAAAAACTAGATTGGCCGTTTGCGTCGCATTTACGACTTCAGACACACGATCGAAATGTCAACTGAGTACTCAATCGAAAAATACTCCGACTAGGTTTTCGCAAATGTCAACAGAAAAAACTGTGTTCAAGCCAATAAAAACTACTACACATCACAGCCGCAAGCTGTCAAACTTAACTAGATTTCTTGAACGTGCTCAATTTATCATTAGGTCAGCATTTGGAATCGTTCAAACGAACACAACTACTTTAAATGCAGAAGCAATTCACTGCAATGTGATAGGTAACTTATTGCTTCAGTGTCGCTTCGAAATTAGATCTGTTCGTTTGTTCGACTGACGTCAACCTACAGTTTCCTCAAATCCATCAAATGTCACAAACAAACCTCGCACGTAGGACTGTTTAAGAGTTCCGTCCGAGGACGGAATCCGCTTGTGATTCATTACCTACCCTTTTATTTTCACACACAAATACGCACACATGAAAGTTAAAACCTTTAACTCTCTGCGCAATAAATAGGTATGTATTACACTTTTTTTTTTTGCTTTTTGCCGCAAATTACAAGTGGATTTCATCAAACATCAAACATGCTGTGCCTTGCCAAAAATATAAATTAGCTCACGGAAACCTGAAAGGAAGAAAAGAAAAAAATACACAGAAACAAAACCCCACTGACACTTAGCTGCCGATGACAATCAATGTTACTGACGCATGTTCAAGCCAAAAGACATCCATCAAAACAGCATGAACTCTAAAGCTGACCTGCATAAATAATTTCGCAAAAAAGAAATAACCAAGAAAATGCGAAATTGACGGCACGTACCTAGACCTACTCATTCATTCCAATGGAGAATATTACTTGGCGAAAATAATGGAAAAGTAAAATTGTGAAAAACTGCACACAAGTTAGTGGTAATTTTGAATTGCTTTGAAAAAAAAAAAAAAAAAATGCTTTCGTGTTTTATTTTTGCTTCGACTTCGAATTGAGATCTTTACGTAATGGAAATTATATTTTAGGCCAATGGCAACAGGAAGTTGTTTTTATATAACAATATGTCAGTAGAGCAGAGCACTTTTGACAGATTGGCAAAAATGTGTCCCTGTACCTATATTACCTATATTAAATCAGCGCAATGTTTTGGATTTTGCTATGCACTTGACATCGGTCAAACCACTTTAAGTGAGTAATTGCGTCCTTTTTCGTGTGGCTGATCAACGTTGTAATTAGTTTTAATAAGTAGTACGTACAATATAAATACCCTATCATCATGAGCTAATTCAGTAATAAACTGTCTTACGTCATTTGAACGTAAACTCGGGGCAAACAGACACGTAGGCACCCTGAAGAATCATTTTAATGATTTTATAGCTCAATTTTCCCACAGTCTTCAACGAAGTAACAAAATTATTAGCAACTCTAAAATAATCTCCATAATTAGATTTCATAACAAAAGATCAAAACCAGTTCAGAAACATAACCAAACAAAAAAAATAAAAATAGGAGGAATTATTAGATAATCTTTACCCAGCGGAAGATGGATTGACACGTATACCTATATCTATTTCTGTGTTCTAACTATAACAATTTTCCCATCGCACAACGACAGACTAGACTGTTTGACACCTTCCATCGCTACCTACTCTACTCTACTAATAGCGCGACACTCACACACTAATGATGGTGTTAATAGATTACACTCGTGAATCGTGATAGCGTCCATATTATGCGTGTATGTACTTAAATATAAAAAAAAAAAAAAACAAATACATTTACCCAATTTAAACTAACCGGACAAGTTATAATTACCGAAATCAAATAATGCAGGTCACAAGGAATGATAACGTTCAATATTGTACCGGCTTTGAGAGGGATTTGCTAATATTTGACAGTTGTTCATATGGTTCGATATTTTCGGTGTGTTTTCGAATATAGGGTAACGTCTGCCAACTAGACCACTGCCAGAAAACAGAAAAATCCCAGCAATAGGTAGTTCATATTGGCATATCATGTTTGACAGATTGCTTAACAAAGGGACAATTTAAGCGGTTACGTCAAAATGTTATTAGCAATTATTTGTTTGTGATTTATATATTCGGACACATTGTCAAAACAGCTAATTTTAATTGTCTTGCAATATTATTTACAACTGCAGTCAGTTGATTGTTGTAAAGTAAAGTGTAGCGGAATTGTTCTTTTCAATAAAATTCGCAGGAAAAAATGTGTAGTACAGTAAGTAGCGACACGTGTTTGTTTTTAGCAAAACTTGACATAGTGGAGTTCCAAGTTCTTCTTTCGGTACGTTTTTCTTCAAAGAGCGCCTCTAGTTTTGCTTTTAATACAGGTATATCCAACTTGCGTGTACTAAAAATTTGACAGCTGTAAGATTCAGATGCAGATTCTACTTAGCAGTTAGAAGTCCAATCCTACTTTGCAAACTTTCAAACATCTGAAGCTAAATCTGGTACAATTTTTATTTTGTTATTTTTTTCAATAATGCGGTTTCATCATAGCTAAGCGGTACGTAAAACAATAGAACCGTCAAAATTGTAACCAAAAGAGTTATTTGGGGCAGGTAAATAACATACTCTATAGTTAACTGGCATTCATTCCAATTTACAGACCTACATACGTGCGACACTTTCAATTTGCGAGAAATTCAACACGCACAACCTTAAACCCCAATCCAATCGGCTTATGTATGTTATGTGGGAACCTAAACCCCAAACACCTTAGAAACAACCAATTTGTAACGTGCTCTATACTCTAAGTGCAGTACCCAGTCATAGGATTAAAGTCTTAACCCACAAGTACATCCGATTCCATAGTAATCCCAGTACTGAATTTAGAAAACAATCCCCGTTATTCTGATGCGGAGTAGGTAATATGTCATTTTTTTGACAAATGGATTCGTAGTTATATGTATTATGTCATTTGTCGCTTCCATTGAACTGTCTAAATGCAACTGCACTTTCATTAATATGGAAAAAGTATTGACTACCAGTTGGATTTACACATTCTATCTGTTGGTATAGGTGACAGGTGACAGGTGTCCAATTATCAGAAACAATTCTGATCCGTTTGTTTGGAAAACTTGCTTCCACAACGAAACTCAGCTCAAGTGATCAAAAGTCGAAACTCACCTCTTAAATCATAATTCCCATCAGTTTTGACATCGATCGACTCGAAATATCCGCTAACCGAGTCGCACACCTCCCTTATCGTATCCTTACTCGAATCGGCATGCAAATGATGAACGCCACCTCCACCACCACCGGAAGACGACACAGAATCATCTAAATTTTTCGCACTCACTAGTAGAAATAGCAATTGAAAACACAATAATGACAGCACTTGATAATTGCACTTTTTGTGACACTTTGATGAGGCCATGATTAACATTTATTTATTTTATTATTAAATAAAAATCACAAAATCAGCTGACGGAACACAACTCGTTAGAAGAACTCAACAAAGTACCGGAAAACACGAGCGAATGCACTTTTCCACCAAAAATAGAAGCGCAGCACCACGAATCGCAACGCGGCAACGAACTACGGTAGGTATGCAATGCAACTCTCAACGGCACAACAGTGGTTCTGAACGGCGCGTACACCGATCGAACAGAACAACAAAAACCACTCGGACGACAACTACGAGCGTGTTTTGCACCTTTTTTACGTTTGCATATTTTTTTTTTTTTTTTGCACTGTTTGTTTCGTTTCACATTCACACACACTCGACGAAGTGTTTCTAGTTGGTGTGTTAGTGTATTTGGTATACAGTATAGAGAGATACTTTATGCTTAGTTTAAAACGGTGTTGGATTATTTACTAGATGGGGGCAAAAATTGGCAGGCGGCAAATTTAATTCACTCGACTACACACTGAGTGGGATATATTTAGCTACAATGCTCGATGCTGAAGCTGGCTGTCATCTACGGTTCCCCTCCCCGCATACTAGAAACAAAATTTTTGCACTGGTTTCGATTTTGAAGCTGATTTGCAAAATGGATCGTTTGACATGTATCACAGCCGCAAGTGATAACGTCTTATCACATAAATGCCCTTTTTGCAAACGTCACTTTGACAGACAACACGATACACGATATTGTAGGTTTTTCCTTTGAATAGGTAATTGATCGATCATTGATGTATTAAATCGCACTCCAACAACTGTTATTTTCGCAATGACATAACGCACTTGCGGCGTTTGCTTCGTGATGCGCGACAGATGACAGCTGCTCGAGTTGGTACTTTGTAATCTCTGTCGTTGGAATCGAAGTTTTTACCTGTCTGCAGAGCAGAACCGGGGGGTGAAAAAAAAAGTCAAAATGCCAACTCAAAATAACAACACAACCCTACAACTCCGTCGACAAAATAATGCTCGTGTGAGGAATTTCTTTTTTTAATCTTTTTCTACAAGTCAGGCGACGATTAGATTAGATAATATAGTCGATTTGAACTGTTTTCATTTGTCGTTATTGGTCTCGCCAGAATGATAGACGCAAACTTTTTTCCAAGTTACCCGACTGAATTCTATGGAGCGCCAATGCATTCAAAAAATATTGAAAAGAAAAATACAAAAGTGAATAGAATTCGGGAGATTCGCGTAGTACAACACTCGCACGTCCCAACGTTTGTAAAATTCGTCCGAAACTGATGGAAACCAAAATGAACACGAACAGTGTGCAATGGAAGAGAATCCACCACCGAACTCAGCTCAGCTGTTTAGGAGCGAAACCACTCAAACCTGTTCGAGTGTTCGAAGCAAACGTCACTCGAACAGTGCGCACTGTTGGGTTTGTGTTTGTTGCTTTATTTCTTCATTTTGGGTTTTGTTTTTTGTTTTTGTACTGTCGATGTTGGGTTGGTGCGGTTCTTGGCGGCGGGCACCGGCTGAAAAAGGAATTACACGATGAGCAAAACCAAGTCAGTCAGAGTGGAACCTGTCAGACGAGAAATTTTACACCGACAACAAGAACAAGAAACAAACACCATGTGAGACAGAGGAGAATCTCCGAACCCGAAAAAGCAACAAAATCAACTCGTCCATTGTTGAATGAAGATTTTTTTTTAATCATTTGAAAAGAAAATAAATAATGCAATGGATATAGATATGGGTGTTAGAATAGAAGGAATATGTAACATAATGACCGTGTGTTGAATAGGGCGGCTATACCAACGTTAGGTGGACTGGTATGACAGTAACAAAAATCTTTACTTCACATTAGCACTGACTGATTGACGTAGTCGCTTAAAGGTATTGCTCATCTCACTGTAGCATTCTGATTTTTGGGTAGTTTCAGTTTTGAAAGTAGACTGACACGAGAATCTATTGACTATTGGTGCCATCCACCATGGCCAGTTAAGTTGGGTGGGTAGGGGGGATAGGATAGGTATGTGATGTGGTAGGTTGGTATGTACCTGACGATGCAGAAGTGAGTTGAGAATTGCATGCTGGAGTGTTTTTTTTTTTTTTTTTTTTTTGCAAATGAGTCCAACTTTAAATTTTGAGTTGAAAAAGTGTTGCCAGTGTGTAAGTTGGGTGAAATGAGTTTCAAGGAAAATTGAACTTAATCCTGTGCAATGTTCAACACCAATGTGATGGACAATATTGAATTGAGTCACAGTCGTTGCAAATATAGATAAAGCTAAACAAGAACAGTAGCTCACTACTAAAAAACGCGTCAAAGACGTAAAGGTTAAAGAGAACGTTAAAATGAACTCCATAATTAAGACTGTACGCAGTTTTATCATTAAAATTAAGCGTCGTACTAAGCCCACATGGTTTTATTTATTGTATTTAATTTGAGTGTCAAAATTTACATACATCGTTTTCAAAATGGCAGGCAGTAAATTTCATTTTAAGGCATATTTCTACAGCGCCACCTCTCGCGAACGACTGTCAAACATCCGAGAGTACAACTGTCATAAAGGAACTTTTAAGCATTGGAATGCACTTAGATAGTGACACATAAGTCCGTATTGCCATTTTTGTTTTATACAGCATAAGAGTAACTTTCAGCATAGCACAGCCGGGTATTGTTGTTGTCTCCAAGGTTTCTCTGTTATAAAAACATTCTATTATTCCAAATATTACCTGTGAAGAGCATATTCTATTCAAAATTTGCATATCAAAAGAATTGTTTACTTTTATTTATGTTTATTGTTTGACTGCTGAAAGTTTATATCGGCTTTTAATCGTAACCTCGATAATGTCAATTTCATTCTCATGACATTTCCCTGTTAGCACAAAGAAGACGCAACGGTTTATAAGAAACACTCTCCTCTATTCGACACCAATTGAGTATGATAGTATCTCCCTCGTTTGCACACACGCGTGGGATTATGAATTCAGAACTTGATAGATGCTTGCTCTTTGAATGAATCAACACAATTAGGATTGCTGATTCGTGAATATATTAAAAGTCACCTGTATTGGCGCAGTGGCAGCTATTTCGGTGTCCTAACGATTAGAAAGGAAATTAAGGGCAAAATAGTTAACTATACCACCAGGTACACCTTTTTCCGCTAGAATTCAGAAGCTTCTTACTTGCTTCCTTTTTAAATATTTCGATCAACTTTCGAATATTCTACGTGGTGGGTCTAAGCAGCTTTGTGTAACAAATCATCTTGTCCATTCTTATGCAGCGCGATTGTGATCTCAACTCTATTGGTTTTCACGGAAATTAAATGTAAATCATGAGCTAATGCGATGTTATGAATAGTTTAAGATATTATGAATACTAACCTGATTTATTGACGTGTGGCAAGGTGAAGCCGGCAAACAAAAACTTGTGTAGAGGTCACTTACGTTTCCATTTGATTACTATAGGCTTATATAGACAAATACAATCAGTTTTTTTTATGTCTGTCCCCGGTTACGACTGCCCACGGAACATAAATCATTCCACAGTTCAGTTTGCTTTTTGAAAATCTGCCTTCCTAAATGCGTTTTAATTCACTGTGGCTTTGCAGCAAAAAAAATCCAACAAGCTTAAAATTTACTTAATTCTAGTTCTAGTATGAACCTGCATGTTGACTTGTGAGTTTGACAATTGAAATCTGCAAACTCGTGCTCTCTGCAAATCAATCCTTCTGTGCCAAAAGGATTACCACTTCTCTTCTTATTTCTTAAGAATATGTTTTTCACCAGGTTAATATTTTAACAACTTCTGTTTCTGCTACTAATACACTTCGCAGAGATGGCAGCTCTGCGCATTTGCTATCTTTTCGTCTCTAATTGAGTGTTTATTGAGTTCGTTTGACACTCTGCACTTGTGCACTCGTGTGTACAACGGTACACTGACCTGCGTATTACTGCCATTAACTCTTGGGGCAAATGAATAATATATCTCGGCATTTATTATTGACGTATGACGTCGCCGGCACTAAGCTTGTCAGTCAATTCAGTTGCATACACAGATATGTTGAACATTCCCACGCAACATTTGAAGGTATTTGTGCATTGGCCAACCGCTGTCTGGTCGACGTATTAAATTTATAGTGAGTATATTTATCATCTATCACTTTTAATATTCTGCAATTATCCCTCAACGCACCTCTATCATTCAAATGTCTTCAGCACCTCATTAAATATTCAAATCCAATTTCTCATCTATGTTCCACCCTCCTCCCAACCAGAATATCGTTCCCTGACATTCCAAACCCCTGGCCGAAACAACAATCGCTTAGCACAGCACTTTTCGTATTATTCAAAATCGAAATCCTTGTGCGTGATTACGAACAAGTTTAGTTAGGTCCTTGTGTGGCCTAATTCTCTGGAAATCTCTTAAGTCCGCAGGAAAACATTTAATTTCATTATCCTGGCAAAGAGTTCTTCTATAATTAGAATGTTGACACCGAAATACACACACAAACGCCACACGCTTCCCAACTTTGAACAAGTGGTATATTGTGTGTTGTAAGCAGCCTTGCCTCTAGCGCCGTTGACACATCCATATACCTACCAGCATCTCTTAAACGTCTCGAATGGACTTTTCCCGCACGGAAGTCCTTATCCTTTTTCAACTTCTTCCTATGCTCTTCCACCGCTACCAATTAATGGTAACTTTTACGAGCAGTCGATTGTCCTTTTGCTCGTATAGAGATTCTATTCTTATATCCTTTCTTCCTGACACCCCCGACACACATCTCAATGTTTTCTAACTCTTTTTGCTTAACTATATGGTTGGTCTTATATCACATTTCAGTGCAGAGGTAGAAATGTTAGGTAGGAAAGTTTTATTACGAACGCTGGTCGTGTATAAGAGAAGTAACGACGAGCAATAACATGTTGTTTATATTTCATAAGCTGATGTTGAGCTATCCTCCGATGAATTTGGAAGGAAATGCATTAGGAATGAGATTAGTGCGCATGCTCACCTCTTGGTTAAGTGAGAGAGTGCTAAATACTCTGTTTCGGTGGTTTGTAAAGCGGAAAGACTACAAATTGAGGGAAATTTTGTGACATTTCATTTAAAATTAAAATGTACTATCTCGGTTAAAATTGATTGACGTGTACCTTATTTGCAGTAATAGAGAACAAAAAATAGCTGAAAATCGTTGACGTTAATAATAGCAGTGTTCCCGTACTTTTTTAGTCAATATTGGATAAAAGTCATAATAGAATCTCTCACCGACTAACCAAAATAAAGTACGGAAACGCTTTTAATCACAAATTCGCAATGTGTAAATAAAAATGATTCGAGCAGTTTCGGCATATTTAAGAATGCCGCTTTATTTTGACGCTTTTCTATAAATTCGAATGTTTCGGTTGTGCAATGTCAATCCATACACGGGCGCGAAAATCTACAATTTACCCACTTCCTTTCAACAAGTGTTGCCACTTGCATACGCCAGAAAAACAAATAAATATAATGTGAAAAATAACTTTATTGTCTCAAAAAAATTGACAGCCGTTGTTGGTTAAGGTTCAGCAGCCCTGCTCTGGAATATAGCGCCCATAAAAATAAAGTAGGTAAATTAACAACTATCTTCTACAGCTAGTCTAACAATGTTTACGTCATAAAATAAAGGTAGGACACACACATCATTTAAATACAATTATACATTTTACCACTGTCAGAATTTTACATATTTCTCAAAATGCCACCAACTACTGGATATGTCAGTATGACAGACATGACAATATTTATTGATTCCAAAGTTTTGCTAATGTTATGACACACAATGTTGTCAGTTATCGAGACATAAATTGTGACAATGAGAGAGAAGAACCTCGCGTTCTTACAAGAATATATTTGACATTTGTCAGAAGAAAATAAACAGTAGATATCATATTGGGGACGTTCCAGTTTAGTAAGTCTGACAGCTGTCAGACTAGATGTATCTCGGTTTTGATTGTCTGAAATCAGTCATATGAGCAGCTGTTTCAGTTGACGTTTATGGAGAGGTAGCCAACGAATATAGTCAAGAAATTCGTGACTGAGTGCTAAGTTGACAGTTTGTATATGTGGATGACGTAGGAAAAGTGACGTTCCCGACCAATCTAGTTTTTGCGTTCAAGTTACTTCTTATCCAGACCAATCTAGTTGACTTAAGATAATTAGACTCTTTATGTGCCTATTGCTACTCCCTTCGAACGAACTATGAGATGCCAATAAGTTAGACACTGTCACCGTTTATATTTTATTTTCGCTTTGTAAGTCGAAACTCAAATCGTCAAATTGGCACAATTGAGTTATTAATGATTGCTCACTCATCAGCTGCGTTTAAGCTTACTTTTTCCTCGTTTCTGAGTCTTACGATTCAATGAAAATCGTTGCACGCAATAGCGTGATATACCCTGTTCTTAACTGATTATAAAAGCAGTCGAATCTAGTAAGTAATATAGAGTACAGATTGATAAAATATTTGAAATGCTATTTTCACCTTTCTGGTTCTTCGGCAGTCTAACTTCAAACTTCCCCAAATCGATTTACAAATCGAAGCCGCCCCAAAAGCGTGAAAAATTTTCTCACACATTTTCTGACAACCCCTAACATTAGCCCAACTCGACCAACAGCAAGTTTTCCATTCTCTGTCCCTTGGCCAACCATATTTGTCATTCAGAGCGGAAAGATGCAAAATATCACCAACTACACTGACATATGGAGGGTGAAATGTAAAAGCCACTTCACAGTTGGACCATGGTTCCGGAATTGTCCTGGAATACGATTATTGTTATTTTTCATCTTTTGCCTGGTTATTCTGAAATCCTTTATTGGTTACACAATTTGCAGCAACTCGCCATCCTGTCGCACATCCTCAAACATTCATGTGTGTGAAAATGTGTATGTGCAGAATGCATAAGGGAATCAATAAAGCTTTGCCGGCGCCAGCAATGACCACTGCAGCAGCAGCAGCATAGCCACACAAAAATGTCCTGTGAGTTTCTGACAATGAAGTGCTTCTATGGTGATAGGATGTAGTTTGTGATTTATTGTGCCCTCCGTCCATATGGGCGGAATAGCTATACCAGCCAGAGCTGCAAATTTTAGTCGTGCCAATTCCATTTGACCTTCCCTCTGCCACAGAGTCTTAGGCAACTCTTTCTCTCCCCTTTGTTCCTCCATTTTATCCATGGTATTTTTGGGAAAATTGAATATTATGCACAAAAGTACAGTATAACAACGAAAGCAATGCAATTCTCAAGGATTTTTAAAGATACGATACGTTCTTACGTGAAGAGGAAATATCTTCAGAAGCGCAGAAGAAATTTAGGTGGAACTTTTTAGGGCAAAGCAATTTGGCTGTGTAGTTAGTGTTGGAGTTTTTTTTTTGTTTCTGTTTTGGGCGGAATGAGAGGAGAACACAATGCACTGGGGTTGGGCCATAGGAAGAAATCAAGAATAAAGGATGTCAAGGGAATCTATTGGATGATATAAATAGTGTGCTCTAGTTTATCCCGCAGATAAATAGGTATTTTTTCTTCGGTAATTGGCAGTGCTTCAGGAGTGAGTTTCTTGCCTATGTTGTTGGTGGGCAGTAGCTGAGTTACTTGGAAAGTTTTAATGTTACTATTAAGTGCATTTATGGTTTGTTTGCAGATGTCTTAAGCCCTACTTAACATAGAAAATCCTTACGCAACTCAACTCGAAAATAACAATAAATACCTGTTGTGACCCGCAGAGATCTTCAAGAATATCTTCAACATTTTCTTCTTTCAGATAATTCTTAAGGTCCTGCAATCACTTCCTAGTTCCTTGTCCTGTATACAATTGCAGCCCGAGATTTCGTCAGGGATTCAGTTGCTCGTAAGCTTAAAGAGGGATGGTGCTTCAGAAAATTTGAATACCATTTTTTCCCTGGTTTGCTACCTTTGAATGGAGTCTTTCGCTCTTCATCTTTCAAAATATTTTGCAATGATTGTGTATTTTGGTGTGATTTCCTGGATTTTGAGGAAAACCACATTTAGCCATAGTTATAAGCTATCTCACCAGTTTCGCCTCCTCTTCAATCGAAAGCACAGTACAAGGACCTCTTTTGCCAGGCTCGTCCAATGATCTGCCATGAACCCGTTCTTGGCTATAGTGTTTCTAGGAATGACAAATTCTACAATTTCTAGAAGCTTCTCCAATAGGGCATTTTATTTTGACGAATTTCAAACAGAGCTTCTGCCAAATCTGTGTCTTTGTGGGCAGTAAGAAGCTTTTCTTTAGATGCCCGATTCATGTCGATTAACTGTAATTAAGTTTAAACTATTTTAATATTAGGTAGGTCGGTAAAGTTACAACAATCAATTATATAGGTAGGTCTTTTTTAAAAAACTCATTTGGGGCCGACACACGTTTTCAAAATTCGGCCACTTGGTTTTATTATCGTAAAAAATCGGCCGAAAACAGGAATTTCTTTTAAATTTAACGTCTTTTTTTTTGTTGGAGATCGTTTGTTATTTATTTGTCCTATCTCCGGCCCCCTTAAAAACTACTGTACCTAACTAAAACATGTTTTCACTTCTTAAAGCATTTCTAACTTAAATAATTTACTATAAAAAACATATAAAACACTCAGCACAATAGTTTTCACATAAAACCCGGAGCAGTTTTCACTATGGTTTGCAACACTTTTACCGTACTTGAACTTGTCCAGACGAGGTCGCGCAACCAATAAATCTATAACTGGGGAATTACCCGTGTAATATAAATAAATAATTGACATATAAGAAAGAGATCACTGTTATTATTTCACTGGATACAGCCGAAACTGAAAAGTCAGCACGATTTTTGCTTTCAAGAAATAAGTATTACTTACTGGGACAATAGGTTCATTCGCGTACGCTGTTTAAATCGAGCGCATTCGATATAAATCGAACGCAATCGCACAAAATCTATACACGTTCTCATCGAAAATGACAGAAAAGAGAAAATTAGCAAAATTACGAGCAACGAGTAGTTCCTCTCTTGGCTCGAAACAGCTCAGATAATTTCAACGGGCAAGTACTGATAAATATGTCAAATGCAAAAAGTTGACAAGAAACCACCCTGAGGTCAACCCAAACAACGATGCATACTACGAGTATGAATCCGAGAAGACAGCCACAATTTATGTAAAATAGATTTAAGATAACAAACATTGTATACCATTGGGCCCCTGTTGTTGAGCCAACGCATTTAAATATTTATTATTCACCACCATTTGTTACCTAACCTTAAGTCAAATTGTGTATACCAAACGTTTAATAAAAGCAAATGTAATGTAAAAAGTTGACCAGAAACAAATTTAAAATCTGTCTTAAAAATCAATTGCAAATAAAAAGAAAATCTGTGAAAATAAAAACAAAGATTGGTGGTGGTCGAATGTTCTTCTAGAACGTTTCATATGTTGCAAAATGGTATGTTATATATTTATTGGCCGCGTTCCACTGCCCGCTAGATGACCAGCGGTATGAAAAACTCCATATAAAAAAAATTTACATTTCACCATTGGCGCAAGATGTCTAGCACTTTTTGTGAAATATCCCTTTCAGGGAAATTTATCAATCTAGCGCAAAACTACCCGCTGCATTGAGAGAAAAACAAACAAAAAAAACAGTTGTCAAAGGAAATCGTGCAAACGTTTACAAAATAAAAAAAATACGAAACCGAGCAATTGCAATTGTGATAAAATTGGTAATAACGTTAACATATTGTATCATTTCTTTGATTGTAGTGTGGAAATAAATATGCGAAAAAGTGTGTCAAGTTTTATTTTGCCGCTGGCACAATCGTTCTAGCGCGAGCATTTCTTCGTCTGGGATATTTTGTGCTAGACGTCTAGCGGGCAGTGGAACCCGGCCATTTAAATGTCAAAGATGAAAGTGGCTCAAAGTAGCTCGAAATTTCTATCCTTGTAGGTACTTTGGGGTATTTTAATTTTTTCAGCTCTCTGAGAGAGTTTCGCTCAATTGTTTATGTTTGACAGATTGTTAGTGTTAGGCTGGGGGAAATTACGCGAATAGACCTAATATTTAGCTCCGGCTCCATTTTGTCTGATTAAATTTACGTTCCCCCTAAAAAACTAACATGACTGTGAGCACTACACCTATAACTTCAAGTTTATTTTAGATATTGATAAACTATTTTGCTGTTCGATAATCACATTTGCTTCCGCGGGAGTTCCCCTGTTTCATTATCAAACGACTTACCTCCGTAGGAATATAAATCTTTATTGCACGATATTTAGTGTACATAATTGTTTCCGCTACCAACACACAACAAATCAGATTACCAGGAAATCTCTTATTTAATTTACTGACTCAATCTAATCGAAATCACACCTCAATTTGATAGCCAAGTCGTAAATATTCAAACACTTCCAAAATGCGAAATTATAACGTGCCAATAACGATCCCGTTTAACAAAGGAACACACCAAAAAAGGATACACACGACTCGCAGTCGCAGGTAAAATCTAAAATCCCTGCTGAAGGAATTTCGAATCCAATTCTGTGGGAATGAGAAATGCACAGAATTTAACTCAAAACTCGTTTCAACTTGGGCTAAGGAATGCGCTTGCGCTGCTGATGATTCATCGTCGCTGGTCGGTTTTTATGTCTTATTTGTTCGTTTCGTTCTTTCATTCTGTGCGCAGCAGTGTTCTCAGGTGTTATTGGATATCTTGCGCCGCACACCAAAATACACAGCAAACAAAACAAAAATGTGATTCCTTCCAAAATTACCTACCAACATAAAGGTTCAAAGGACAACAGGTAAGAAATACAAAACACTGGCAGTAGGGAACGAGAAAAGGAAAAAGTTTCCCGAAGGCAACCTAACCAATGAAGCCAACAGCATCTTCTCACTATAGGTACCTATGCACCATTATAACTGTTGCTTTCGTTGTTAACTGATCCTCAGCTCGGAACAGCAACAGAGTCCTGCCTTGGTACAGCCGGCGAGGCTGTGCAACAACGTGCCGTCGTCGATTGCGGTCAAACAGCAGAATGCCATTCGTATAGTGTTCAGCAGACGTGAAGGTTTTCTTACCTATATTGGATGGCTGTGGAGCGAATGCGCTGCTGCACATCGTTCTCCATGGATTCGTTTTCTTTGTTTTTCTCCTGTCCTTCGGTGTCGGCGTTTCCATTATGTTTAAGTGACTCTATGGTGTGCCTGTGAGACAGAGCTACAACTACAAGCATTTTATAGGTTCCAATCGGTTCACCTCATCTTTTAGCTGCGGTTTTTCTTTGCGCTTATTTTTTGTGTCTGCACTCCCTTTTGGTTAGAATTTTATTGAATATTCGTAATGATGTACGGAACGGACACATGCATCTGAAGACGCACACGAAGACGAACTTCTCTTTCACGATCTAATGTTCGATCGAAAGTCTTCGGAGAGGGCCGTGGTGGATGAGATTTTGGTTTTGCTTTAAGCCATTTGGCAAGAATGATATAACCGCAGGAAATTTTTTGAGGGGGTAGAGTGTCGAAAAGTGGTCGGAATGCAGTTTTGGCCAATACTTATAAAGCGCGCGAGTTCTGAGCGCGATTTTTATTGCGATAAAGACGGCAGGCAATCTTTGTTGTAGGAAGTGTGTTGAATGGCGGATACATATTTAATTTGCAATTGCGTCATACTACAAGAAACTTATTTCTTAAACCATTTGTTTACTCTTTGATTAAAAAAGACAGGAGCATTATAGGTATTCAAAACGACGGCGATGTAATGGCCAAGAGCTTAAAATGCTCATTTTCCAATTTGCGCACACTTCCTCTGGATGTTCGCATTTTGCTCTGTAGGTTGTAATGAATCGCCAGGGAATCTCAGATAAACTTGCCGGTGAACAAAATTCCCAACCGAAATGCGAATAGACCTGCAAAATCCATGGAGGTGGCGAATTTGAAGTTTGTCATTTTATTTAAGGCTATTTATTCAGCACAAAAGTAAATTTTCTGTTAAAAATATTTAGAACATTGCTAACATTGGGATCGTATTTGCAGGCGAATATCTACCTCAACATTTGTATATCCCTGACAATAGATCACTTTTTCTGTCGCACAACTTTTCAAATTTGTACTTTTAAATATTACTGTTAAAATAATTACTGTCGCATAATTTTCTGCCAGCCATGTGAGTTCTGAAGGTGTCACCTTTTTGTTGATGTCACCTGTCAAAAAGTTGTGAAGCCAAATTCGACTCAAATGTTTATTCGAACTTTTTGACAGTTACATAAATTTCAACTGTCAAAATTTAAGTTAAACATAGCACTCACCTGTTTCTGGAACGCCCTGTGGGTTTATGCAGCACGTTGTGAATAAAATTTGACAGTTCGCTGTAAGATTGTTGTATATTTTGGGCAAACAATTAATAGAATATCTGCACAGGCCTCAGTGCGCTACTGACTCATTTTGACGTCTACAGATAAAAGAACAAGTGGGAAGGGGTCATGCTACAAGAAGACAGTTTTTGGACCTATTTTCCACAAAATGTTGACAGTAACCGATCAGGGTCCTGACCACATAGAATTTCAGATGACTGTCGTCTAAATGATAGACCTCCAAAACCAGCAAAATGTGCCACAACTACCAGTTTGAAAGCTTCTCCAGTTCATTCTACTCAAATGTAATGAAAACTGACGATAGCTATAGAAAAATTGCCCAGGAAATAACTTATTTTGGGCATCAAAATTTCAAAAACGATGCGATCCGCCCCCAGTTCTTTTATAACTTTTGCAAATGAAAAACCTCTGCCATCTCTGTAGTTATACTAGATCTTCGTTAAGTTGTTGCTATGAGGAGTGAACTGCCAGAGAACATTTTAATGTATATTGGTGGCTCTACTTTGAACTTCTAGTTGTGCCAAGTCCCAGATGTATTAAATGCTGCGTACCTAAAAGTTATCAACCGGTTACACAGTAGTTACGTCAATGTTCTGTATAGTATCTGACGTCTACTGGTTACGCAGCGCCCTATTAAAAAGCACTGCGCAAAAGTTATCAACTCATTACTCATCAGTTACGTCAAATGTGTGTATCCTATCTGACGTTTTCTGGCTACGTTACTTTATGCGTATTTGTTTATTAATATGGGGGGGGCAGTAGTTACGTCCACGTTCTGTATGGTATCTGACGTCTGATAACCATAACCATCTGACGTTTGTTTATTAATACAGATTTAAATACATACATTAAACATTTTACCAGTCGTATTTCCACTTCTAACACCCACGTCGCTAACAAAATCCATAAAATTTCACATTCCCTTACTCGTTCCTTCTTCGAACTAAAGAAAAAAATCCAAATTCCTCCAGAGATCATTGCACTCGAAATGTATCACCTCAACGCTGTCAGAAACAAGAGGACCGTACAAAATAAAAACAAAAGTCCACCGGAATACACAAACCACCAGCATCTCCAAACTGAAATATTCCCATTGCATAGCAACTGCAATACTCCAGCAATTCAACAAAAAAAAGGAAAGTAACTTAAAGAAAAAACACAAACACTCAAAGAGTAACCAAGAAAGACTTATTCTTTTTCGTCCGCAAGGACAAACTTCGCGCGAAATCACCGAGATAAACAGAATCCTCCTCGACTGTATACGTAAAATTCGTCGCCACTGTGCGCTGTGCCCTTCGACGATGTGCTGATGGTATCCACTGTTGGAATGTCTGTCTATGCTTCGAATAGAGGGGACTCTCTTATCTGGTTTATGATCTCACCTGGTCCTCCTGACTGATCCAATATTCTACATACGATCATATGACGCGATCATGCCGGCCGGGTCGAGAAATAAAATATATCGCTTCCCTTTCGAAAAATTCCTCGTTCGGCGGACTGCATTTTCCGCTCCATCAAGAAGATCCTCATCCTCAACCTCATCGGTTGGTCCCGATGACCATTTCCTTCGTCTGCGATTCTGCGTCCTCATCCGCAGCGCAACATGTACTCAGCGAACGAATTCGAGTTTTCGGTGAACGGGCAAAGTTACCTTTCGGCGTTTTTGTCTTTAAGGCGTAGAGTGTCATTTGGTTGTAGCTGCCCTTCTTGCCGCCCCTCGAACATATATAATATAATATAATATAGACGCATTTTAAATTAGCAACCAAGCTATTGAATTCCTTAACTCGGAGTTTGATCTGATCGAAGAAGAGGACTATGAACACTACACAAAGTATCTCAAACCTTCGAATTCCACTCGTCTTTTTCCTCCTCTTCAAGGTATATCCTTAGCCGTCTCGTTGTTTTTTGGTGGTAAAAAATAAACGCAAATAAAGGAGGCAAAGTGCAAAAGAAATCAACAGAAACGAAGCGAATGTGCTACAAGTAAAAGCGAGGTTCGAACTTGAAGTTGAAGACCTAAAAATGAATAACACCTTTGTACTCTTCTCTTTTTGATGATCACCACTCACCACTCTTTGGCCCTTCCCCTTCATTCCCTATTCGAGTGACTTTTTTTTCGTTTTCTTGTACCTGTATGAGTACGAGAACTTATTTGGGAGTTGATGTGATGGTTGCCAATGGGACTAACTATCGCGAATCGAGCCCAAAGATGGTGCTGTCTTTACTCTGGATGACTTATGAACTGGTTGAGTTTTTTTCTTTTTGTTTTTGATACAGAAACTGATTAAAAAAAGGAATAAAGAAAAAAGAAATGCTTGAGTGAGTACTACAATAGAAAACAAAGCCCTTTTCGATAAAGCATTGGTTGGAAAGGAACATTTCATTTAAAGAGAAGTGCGAGCAGTGTTCCTATATCGTGGGATTTATCTCTTTACGGGGATAATTTAGATATCTGACTTAGTTTTTATAAACCGAATTTAAAAAGAAAACGAGAAACAGAATTTTCTTGACAGATTTACAAGAAGAGCGCTCCGGCAAGGGAACGGTGTCAGAAGTTTTTTTCTTTTGCAATTTCGGGAGCTTCATTTTATTCAATATAAATCATCGGTAGGTATACCACCTCCTCACACCCAGCCGAAAATTGAGTTTTCGCGAAAACAATCGAAAACTTCATCAAAACCAGTTGTTTTCAACGAAAACACCACGAAAAAGACTCCCAATCTTTGTGTTGTTGAAACAATCACACCTTTTGCAACATTCAGCAATTTCAGCAAATTGGCTGACTGAACAATTGTCACAACTCACAACTCAAAATCATTTTCCAATATTATTTTTGAATGCTCTGAATCAATTTTATTTGTTAATTAATGCGATCGAAATTTTTAACCAAAATAGTTTGCAAAGGAGTTTCACTAGTGTCTCCCAGCTGACAAAAACGCTAAACGAAAACTAGTTGTGTTTGGTGTGAATAGGGTATAAGGGTTGATACCCTATTTACTTAAAAAGGTATGTTTGCTCTTCAATAAGGAATAAATACCGATTCGTGGCTGCAACACTGTCCTGTCCCCTAGTCACTTGCAGATGCACAAGCAAGATGCAACTTCACTCATGTGTGAAAGGCAAATTGAGGACTGATGGGGACCGCCAAGTGCAGCCTGCATGGACTATAGACCCATTGCGCCTCCCTAGTTTTAAGCTAGATTAAGTTTGTAGGTTTAGGCTTAGAGTAGGGGGTCTTTGGGAGGTGCCGGGCTAGCCAACATAATAGTGCTGCCGAGACTCGAACGACGATTATAGCCTCGCTCGAGTCTCGGTGACACTGATGAACCCTTGTGGGCGGCTGTCAGGCGCCCATGGCCGCGATCAGGATGGTGACCAATCGATTTGATTGCTCACCACCCTGATTATAGGTAATCTAGGTTAAGTAGCTTAGGTAGTTTTTAAGTAGTTTTAAGTAAATCAAATAATAAAGAGTTCAAGTTTTCTAAAGTTTCTTGAAAATTAAAAAACAAAACAAATCATAGATATAGATAGATTTAAGGCCGAAAGGCAATAATTTTAAGGATATTGATAAGTTTAGAGCGCTCGCTTGGAGCCAGTAAGCTAGAATAAGATAAATGTTAGTTTTAAATTAGATTTAATCGTTTTTGTCTAGTGAGTAAGCTTAAAGAAAGAATAATAAAAAATGAATTTTTAAAGTTAAAAAAAACCCATTGCGCGATTTTGAATCTGAAAGGAAGTTGAAGGAAGTCGAAAGTATTTTCTCACCGATGCATATGTATGCTTTCGCGCTGTTCTGGTAAGGTGCGTAGTTAGGTCTGAGATGCTGAAATCATCTGACAGATGTGCAGTTCCCAACAACTTAAGTGTGAAACGAAATGCAGAAACGATTCAGTAACAAAATAAAAAACAGAATCTGCTGTTAACTATGAGAAAGTTAGGTACTAACTTACAAAATTAATCAATGGATTTATCTGAAAATTTGACAGTCGTTGTTTGACAGATAACACTAAACAAATACATACAGATTTCTCATCAAGGCCGTAAGGTGTCTTCAAACACGGGTACTTATCAGTCACCTACGATAGGTGATATAATAAAGTGCAAGAGAAAACAATGCAGAATTGAAATCTACCTCAGTACGCTGCCCTCCAAATATGAGCTAAAATCAAAGCTAAATTTTGACCTAGAGTACGCTGCGGATAAGTGTCACAGAAAACAGGTGTTCTTTGAAAAAACTTCTCTTAGAAATTCAATTCTCTCATATTTCAACCATTTCAGACACTAGGTACTTCTTGTCGCGGTAGTCATTAAAAAAGCTCATCCTTGCTTATCTTTTCTACAACTGAACACAATGATCTGTCAAAATTTAAATGAGCACGCTTCATTTCGACAGATACATGAAGTGCGTTCTGAAACAAAAGTTTGATTTTTTTTTGCTCGAGCTGTGTGCCACTTGGCTAAAGGGATTCGCTTAAATTTAGCTCTGCTAACTTTTGGAGGAAATTTTATGTGGGGTTTAAAATTTATCTCGAACAGCGCATAAGCTTTAGTTGAGAATGATAGCCCTCTGTGAGATATGTGAGCATCGCGAAATACCCTACATAACCATATAAAGAAAAGTAACAACTTTATACACTTTTCCCGCACTAAATTCATTTTTTTTTTTAAATATAACAACTTGGACAAAAAACAGATTAAACAGTAAATGAAAACGTCAGTTTATTAACTTCGTTTGACAGGTAGCACGTTAATCGTGTGCTTCATCTACTGTTAAACACAGATTCTTGAAACAAGAAAAAAAGGCCAAGAAGACTCGATAGACCGAAGGCAATTTTATAACCAGCAACATAAGTTGGCAACGTCTCTGTTGAGTTCAATCAATAAATCAATAATTCGTGGCACAATGCTTATCGCTCAATTGACAGAACTGGAAACACAATATTAGCTTTCCAAGAGCGGTTTGGAAAATTGATTCTCAGAATTGAACTTATCGAAATCACTTAAAAAAAGCCTGATAATGCGATTTACTGCAGTAGTTCAAAATATTTCCAAATGATATCTATAAAAGCATTAATAACCGTGGTTGTCTTTTTTAGCTGAAGGCAACTAATGTCGTTTTCCATTGGGGCTGAAAAAGCTCTTTTTCAGATTCAGAATATCTCTGCCCCAAAAATAACCTGCTTGTCAAAATTTTGAAGTTCCATTGGCCCCAACAAAAGCATTTTGGCAAATCTCGATTTCTCGCTAGATTTACAGCTACTTTCATTAACATTTGACAAAAAGTTTCCACAAGAAGGACAAATTACTCAAGTTCAGCAGGCTCCAACGATTTATTTAAACGTGGGCAGTCACTAACGTGTGGTTGTGTAATAATGGGGGAATAACAACGTATAATAGAAACAGGATTTTTTTCACATAGGTAGTTTGTCCGACAATACGCCCACATTTAGAAAGTGGATGACATGATAGTGCAGCAAAAACAAAGAAAAAACACCTCATCGGGCACTCAAATTGAAATTCTGGAACGAGGCTCCCAAGGCACACACAAGAAAATCCAATTATAAAACTCAATTTCACACATAAACACAACTAACAGGTGACATCGAGATTCCAAAAGAAACTCCTTGCATTCTGAGTGTTCCAGTATACCCAAGAACTCTTCTCTCACAAGTGAACGATGAAAAAAAAAAAATCTTCAGGTGGTCTGACCTCAAGTTCCCGAGTTTTTTTTTTTCTACAGTTTTTCCATTCAGTCAGTTTCTGTATAGGTGTATCCTCGAAATTCCTGCGCAGTCCCTTGCCTTTTGTGTAACCTTTTTCATTCTAGACTCGGTTGAGATACTCGTACAACGACGTTCGTACAAAAATGATGTGCACGCTGTGGGACAGAGGGAAACTATCAAAAGGTCGTTCCTAGAAAAGGTTCTTCTCCGGTCCACGTCCAGTCTACACATCCGCACACTCTTCATGTTCATGCAGCAGCAGCATCAGCATCAGCATCAGCAGTAAGTACCATTCCCGTCATAAATAAGATATACAAATGAGTCTCCCCGGTAACAGGTTATACCTCTTTTTAGATGGAGCCTACGTAACGTGCACTCACTCGAGCAGTTCAGATCATATTATCCAGCTCAGTGGCTGCTTCTGAGCGAACGAGGAGTTATGTAGGTACTCGTTCTCTCGGAATTCGGTGAGGGACTGGCAAAAATTCGTTTCTATGTCACCATATCATTGTGCGGCGGCCAGGAACACGAACGCTGTCAGTGTAACTCATTGCCGATAGTATAGCTGAGGAGGAAGCGGGTAATTTTGGCATTCATTGGTGTTTGTAGTATAGAAGACGTGTCACGAGGGCGAAGAAGCAATGAAGGTGAATGTATCTAGCTGTCGGGGGTTAACTGCTTTCCTCAGACTAATTAATGCGATTGTATTACGTGGCAATGCATGTGAATGTCGTCTTTGTATCTTCGGCCGAAAGCAATTTTGCCGCCGCCAGATCGTATCTCGTGGTAATGATGACACCTTCATTGTATATGGGATGATTAGATGTTAGGGCGGACAGTCTTTTATATTTTTTTGAGGGGTTGCAAACTGTAAGGAAAACCGGACTACGCCCGGGAGCCGTTTTTAATGAAATTCCATTAGAATACAACACTTCGTCCCACACGTGGGTAGATTTTATCTGGAAGTAGGCCAAATACTTGGTGATAGTGGCGTCGGAAGTGTGTCAAGTTCTAATGTTGAATTTTACTTATGACACGGTTCCGTTTCCTGTAGATGGGGGGTGTTTTTCCACTCGTATCCCAATTAAAGGCATTTCACATTCAAGGCGAGTATCCTTATAATTGATGTTATAATAACAGGATTAGGTACGTGAATATGCTTTTTGATTTCGTTTGATTAAACGCGTATATGCTGCAGTAAGCAGGCCCTTGTCGTGATCGAGGATTTTTTTAAGTGAAATCTTGACAACTGGGGGTAATGTGACGTCGATTCTGCTGCGTGAAGTTAACTCACAGCGATTTTATAAAAGATATTTGGCTGTACGTAATATTTTTCAGGAATCCGGTAGCGAAATTTCATCAAACGAATTGTTCTCCGAGAGATTTCTCTTGGCGACTCTCCGTAACCTATAAAATAGATCAAGTGAACCGGCGCTTACACAAGGTTTGTTGGACGTGCCGAACACTAGCGCCCCGCCCACTAGTGCGCACTGAGAAGTGTCAGCTGATTTCCACACCTGCACAACCCTGAAAACTCGGCTACTATATCGAACGCAAAATATGTTGCCCTGAAGTCTGTCAGTATTTGAAATTGAAAAATATTATATCTTTTGGTGAACGAAGTGTGAAGGCATAAAACTATTTTTTGTTTATTGTTAAAAATGAGTGAACTCAATTATTATATTACCAAATTTATTTGTATTTACCTTTATCACTATAAACAAGTGAATGACAGCGAGCGAAATGACAGCGCAACTAGGGTCCACGTCAAACAAACCTACATTTCCTGCTTGAAAACTGAAAGTTACTTGAAATCTTTAGAAACCGTTCTCCAATGTTTTAGACAGTTTGCATCTGGAAGAAAACAAGTGTCCTTTCTTTTTCAAAGCATTTAAGTATTTCAGCAACAAAAGTATTCTTTATCAGTCGTGAATCCATCTGAGGAGTCCAAGCGACACACATTTTGTGTGGAATAGTTGAAGTGACGCACTAAGAGATGAACGGCCTAAAAAAAGACGAACATCCACAAAAAGTATATGCACGAATGCATAGATAAAGAATGAGCCAGCTGTCTGGTATAAAATGCAATAACCGTAAGGTCAATGCTAAGCAATATTTGCATCTCACCGCATAAAAAGTTTCCACTTTTTCTTAAGTTGCTATTCGGATACGTCG
Source organism: Cheilosia grossa (assembly GCA_963082955.1). Taxonomy (NCBI): domain Eukaryota; kingdom Metazoa; phylum Arthropoda; class Insecta; order Diptera; family Syrphidae; genus Cheilosia; species Cheilosia grossa. The sequence goes on from OY720146.1 coordinate 8,902,547, forward strand.
TTCGGGATATGGTTACGTAAAGGATTCTAAACTGCAGTACATATCTTCTTTTCAGGCCCAACTTATTTCTTAAAACAATATTTTTAATGAAAATGTCATTACTTTACGTAGATTGCACAACCGCGCCCCAAAGCCAGACAACCGTCAGTCAGTACAAAATTCAAGTGCAAATTGCAACATCGTTTTATTAACTTTGGATTGAGAACAGTATGTTAAAAAATACGAGGAAAATAGGAACGAAATAATTAGATTTGAAATTTAACAAGAATTTATAACCCGTTTTGCCATATAAACGATTTTTCTATGTACCCACCTACCGAGAATTTCAAATGCTTTCGCACAACGATTCGAACATCATAAGGGTTTGTGTCCAAACTTGTATTCGCCTCTTTTTCACTGAACGCAACCATTAATGTGAAGTCTCTTCGGTCGGTTTGTTGTGTCATTTGAGATTTGAGCAAAAATAATTCATCGCCCAGTCGTATACATACTGATATTTTTGTTTTCAAATTAATGAAATAAATTCAGCACAAAATCTATCTGCAATGATTGAATAATGACGCTTGGTGAAGAATTCCGTTCCTGCTGGCTAATTGCCACTATTGGCTGTATCCTCTTTGGTGCTGGGATAACAATCCTTTTCTGGAATGAGGTAACAACAACATAACAACTGGTCGTCCACAAGCCTAACCTAGCTAATTTTGTAGGGTCGGGCCGTACACACAATCATGTCCTTGGACGAAGCACTAGATGCGGCGGTAACAATCAACGCAGGCGATGATATTGAAGGTACTTACGAGGGACGAATTCTTCATATCATGGGCCCAATTGTCGTTGGCGAACCACTCACAGAACCGGACTACAATATACAAGTGCTGGCTGTGAAATTGAGGCGGCGTGTACAAATGTACCAATGGGTCGAGGAGGTTTCGTAAGTCAAACCAATGAATCGTATATCCGTGCTTAGTAAAATGTCTGTTCTCAATTTCAGAGAGCACAACAACTACGGTGACTCGGTGGTCACCATGCCGTCGGAAAACAAATTCTTTTACTACACCATGGAGTGGAGGGACAAACTAATAGATTCGAGACGTTTTTACATCCAAACTGGTCATCATAACCCAAAGAAGTTCCCCATTGAAAGTGAGACGCAGGTGGCCGATAGTGTCTACCTCGGACGCTACGAACTGGGCAATGAGGTTAAGAAAAAATTCAATAACTTTATCGAACTGACATCAGACACCCGGCCAGAGGATCCATCGATCAAGTTGCATCTGGGTCTGTACTATCACACCAATGACATTTTCAATCCAGAAATCGGCGACATTCGACTGCTTTTCTCTTTCGCCGGCATGGAGGGAGAGTTGGTAGGTTACAAGTGCCCCTTGCCTGTACAAAGTGATTAACTCTCATCCTTTCAGTACACTATTGTTGGCCAAATGCATAAAGGAAAGATCGTACCCTATGTTACTTCAAGGAACGTCAAAGTCCTTCTCTTACACCCCGGTGAACTGAACATCTCGGAAGTTTTCAAAAAGGAACATCACGCTCAGCGGTTGAAAACTTGGGGCTTTCGCTTCATGGGATGGGTGTGCTTGTTCTTTGGCGCTACTTGCACTGCTTCTCTGTTGCACATTATCCGTGAGTCGTGAAAATAGTAGATGTAAATAATGAGTTCAATGTCAATCTCCTTGCAGTGTCCCAAATGTACTATCTCTCATCGCTGGCACCGGATCCGAGATACCCAGTCGGAGCGAATCTACTGCTTTCGCTGTCATTTGCTCTGGTTATCACATCGGTTGCGTGGGCGCTGCATAGACCATGGGTTGGGGCGGGACTTCTCCTTGCAGCAGCGTCTCCGTTTTTATATTGTGCCCGCACAGTGACGCAGTACCAAAATTTGAACTAGGGAAAAGAATTGAGACTACATGCCCGTTGATGTGTTTTTATTTTTTAAGATAACTTAATTTATTTGCTGATTCGGGGAGGTTGAGAAAATAGAAAAATGTTGTCAAAAACGCAACTGGTTTGAATTTTTAGTAGTCCGGACATATTATCTTCTGGCGTCGCTTGGGAAATATTCAAATTTCGATGTGACATGTTTTGTTTATATGGAAAAGAGATATTGTTGGTTCCTGAAGCCCTCTGATGATTCTTTATCCACAGGCGAAAAGGAAAAACATTTTTTCGCACCGAAATCGAAAAAAATTCCAAATTCTAGCTGATGCTCCATACTTAGGTGAAGGACATTTTTATTTATGCGAAACAATTTCCAAATTCGTACAAAATACGAACCCATTTGAAATCCCGTTGTCAACGAACTTCTAGCGCGAGCATCAGTTCGAGTGCCCTTTGAACACTACCCTATTCTGCTTTGTCAAACTTATGTCAAATCTGACATGTGACTCTTTGACAGCAAAAGGATAAACTTGAGCAAATTTGTAAACATCGAAAATTATGGGAGAATCTTGTCTGGAAAAGGCGGGCGATACGGATCCTGAGCCATCTACTCCTAGCATTAGCTCGAACAAAGATGTGGCAGCTGCAATTCCAGCTTTGTCCAAGAGACAGTTAAAAAAACTGAAAAAACAAGCCCAGTGGCAGGAGAAGAAAAAGGAAAAACGCCGCAAGGAACGCGAGAAATACAAACTCAAACGACAAACAGCCATAGATAAAGGATTACCGACGCGAACAGGTCCCAGCCGAAAGGAACTGAAGAAGAGGAAATCGGAAAACAGTCCCAACCTCTTAAAAGTAGCGATCGATCTTGACTATGACGACTTAATGATAGACAAAGATGTAGCCAAGTGCGTTAAGCAGTTACTTAGGATATACACGATTAATCGGAGGTCTCAGACGCCTGCCACAATTCACTTCACCGGCATTAAGGAAGACGGTAGAATTCACGAAAGTCTAAAGAAAAACGACGGTTACGAAAACTGGGACGTCCGATGGGCTTTCCAATCCTATTCCGATCAATTTGCAAACGAAGAAATTGTCTATCTCACCAGTGATTCTGAGAGCGTTTTGGACAGCATTGACCCGAGCAAAGTTTACATAATCGGAGGCTTAGTCGACCATAATCATCACAAGGGACTATGCCATGACCGAGCGCAAAAGCTGTCGCTTAAGACTGCCCGACTGCCGCTTAACGAGAATGTCGATATGAAAACACGCACTGTGCTGAGTACTTATCATGGTAGGCAAATATTGAATATACGTTTTAACTGCTTGACATAATCGTTTTTAGTTTTTGAAATTTTATTACGATTGTCGGAAGGCAAAGCCTGGACGGAGGCAATTTTGGAAACGATTCCAATGCGCAAGGGAGCTAAAGCCAAAGTATCAACGGAGAGTTCTATTGCAACTGCAACCCAATCAAACGAACCCGAAGACGAAGATGAAGACTCATCGGCTGAGGAGGTGGATGAACCAATGGTGCAGCAAAGTGCTGAGCTTGAAGCTGAAGTACGGAGCGATTCGTAGTAAAAGCAAATCGTACTTATTATGTAGAAGGGATATATTTTAATGATGGGTGCGATATGTGTAAGTATGCACACATCTTATTTGTTTGCTTATGGAACTAATAAAAGTCAATTGAATTGAACACAACTGTCTTCCAACTACTTACTCTCAACTCACTATGACCAATGCATCGTCGTGGCAATGAATCTTATCTAAAAAAAGGATTGCATACCACATGAAGTATGTCATGCCGGATCGCGCAATGTGGAGCAGCAAAACGTGCCGATCTGCAAACAGAAGGGCTTCTGGTGGATGATGTATCTATTAATAAAATTGGGCTCTTTCCTTGCATCGTTTTCGAAGGATTTAGTTTTCTCCTCTTCAAATTTGAAACTGTGCTGCAAAAACGAAACGTAACCAATTTAGTTTGAATTGAATATGTATTTATTTGACCAAAACTATACCGGGGATGCTGCACTACAAATCACAACTCCACTGGTCACAAGAGCACAACAGATTGAAGTTTAGCTAAATTAAAATGCTAACGCCAACAGCGATTCTGTTTGTAAAACATATAAAAATTAAGAACAGCTCCTTAACTTAAATACAATTATTGTGTTATTTGTATTGTGTCGCTGAGCACGCAGATTTTGATTATGTTATTTTAAAATAGTCATCCTATTTACATCATAATTATGCAGTATAAATATTATGTGTCTAAAATATCCCCGCAGAAGGCAAGGACACCCAACAACTATAGCCGAACTGCAGTAATTAAACCTACTTTATTCCTTGTTATATATACATTAAGATTATGTAATTCTCACTTTAAGTTGTTTACTGATATTCCTCAGTATTCACAATTTCGAAATCACTTTCCTCGTCATCCGAGAGTGCTGCCCTATTGGCCGATGATAGACCCAGCGACTCGGCCATGCGGTTATTTGTAGTCATGCTTGCCCACGAGACTATACCTGAAACCAGGTTTGGCAAAATATTATTGGTTATTATCATTGACTGTGTTTGGGGATTAATGCGTTGAACTGAGCCTCTAGCAGTTTCTTCGTGTGACACGTTCGAGTATTCGGGAAATTTAAGTCCCTTGGAGAGGTTTTCCTCGTCGGAAGACGACGAGGTGGATACCGAGGAGTCCTTTTTGAAGTGACCTTTTTTGAATTCGATTTCCGATAGAGTCGCACTAGTACGCTGCTTGATGGCTTCCTCTGGTACACCGATACCCAAGGCGTCATCTTCGTCGGTTGAGTTCTCGTCGATTTCCGGAATGCAATCGGGAATCAACAAATCCGAGGGTATCTCTTCGCTTTTTTCCTCGGCGTCTTCAATGGAAAGGGTGTTGTTAGACTGATCGCTAGCACGTTCTAAGACGCCCATATTCGCTTCGTTGACTTCGGGTAGGAATTCATCGATTTCGTTCTCCTGTACTCGATCTTTCCACTCGAAGTCTGCAATTAAGAGTGGGGTTAAGTGTTAAGAGTTAACCGCCGATTTAGCAATATGTACTTACTTGTCTCCTTTAGCTTTAATATTTTGAAATTGTATTTGGTTGATAGTAGGACCGCAATAATCAGGAGGAGAAGCACCACACTAGAGCCCGAAAGAAGGTGTCCCAGAATCGCCAAGGAACCCAGGGAAGCAGATGTGACCACACAGAAAAATGTCGGATTTGCTTGGCGCGTACTCTTAATGCGGTCGAGAAATGCGTTCACTTTGATTTTCAGCTCATCTGGAGGTACTATTTGGGCTCCGAACTTGGTTTTGTAGAACCAAAAGCAGAGGATCAGGAGGAATAGGATGCCCAGCGGCTTGATTTGTAACCTAGAACAACAAATGAGTGGGGTTTTGTTTATTTTGGGTAAGGAACAGCTTTCAGATTGACCAAACGGCAGAAAAAAAGTCCACCGAGTCGTTTTTTTCAGCATTTTCTATTTTTTCAATATATGAAAAAGACAACTAAGCACAATTTCTTCAAATCACTAATTTTATATAGCCGTGACTCACTCTGCCCATCCTTTGAGCAAACTATACGTTTTTATTTGCAACAAAGGCGGTGTTCCTAACATGTGCGAAACAAAATGATATAGTTACGACTTACAGTTAAAAACATATATTCCGTCTCCCACAGCGATATTCAGGACTTGAATATCCACGAAATTACCTGACCAGCAAACACTGCACAAAGGAATAAAGTGCCGCACCTTGAGGCCATCAACCACTACCTTCCTTTCTTGTGCAACTTACAAGAGTGATTTGTAGCGCAAAACAAGTGTGGCGATATATTTGCCACTTAAAGATAGATTAACCCTACAGCCAGTAGACGGTACAAGCGGATCTCGCCAAACCCTCGTTTAATGAATACCCCATGGACTTCTGTCAAACGCAACGTTGCCGGCAATGAACCTAGCTTTAAAATATCTATTTTTATTAAAAGGATTCCAAACAAATTATGTATTTGTTTCTTTAAAAGAAATAAAATAAAATATGTCAATTTATAACGCGCATTCAACTTAAATCAACTGCATTTCACAATTTGCACATTTTTTCACCGACAAAACAAAAATCACGGAAGTTGTTTTCGTAGCGTAACTATACCCTCCTCAGGTAGAACATCCTTGAAAATTAAACTCATGGCAAATTATCGAATTAATCTTACCATGCTGTTAAAAGTAGTCCCACAATTCCTGCCCATCCAGAATGCACAATCAAGCGTTTTGTAGTCGGTGTTATAAACTTTTTTAGCATTTTAAGCAAATTCGTTATTTGTCTTCAAGAAAAATTTTATTACGTTGTAGTTATAACTTTAGTGTCGTGTCTGCAAAATATTATGCGTTCACTTTTTTGGTATTTTTGTCCCAAATGAGGACAGTGACATTTTTCGTTTCGATACGAAAAAAGAAGCACGGTTGATGTAGATAGAAACTCGGGCTAAATCTTTATAAGACGACCAGCTGTATCCCGAATATTAAAGAAAATATTTTCCAAAAATAAACAAAATCCAAACTACGCTGTCTGTATTGCTTTGTTGACAATTGAAACTTGAGTGTCATCTCCATTACCATTTTCAATTCACCATACAGCTAGAAAGTGGCATACAAATTTTACGCAAAAGGCGTACAGATTACGGCGTTATTTCGAACTCATTAGGCGTTTTTCTTTTTAATTCAGAGCTGAGCACTGATTTGAGTTCGAGCATTGAGCGCGCTCTGAACCGAGCGTGGTCTAATTGTTGTGATTGTTTTTTTTCTGTCAAATGTGACCGAAAGTGTGCATGTACATGTGTAATCAGCCTTTTACTCAGCCTGCTCAGTCAATTTATTCTGAGCTCATAGAGCTCGCTCTTATCATGCTCTGAACGAAAAAAAGAAACACGAACTGTTTGTATAACAGTTCATGTTCTGCTCTGAAATTAAAAAGAAAAACGCATATTAGATTGTAGTTATGTTCGTTTTAAAAATCGGTATCTATAATTGTTAGCTTAGGTCGCGTTTCTTTCAGTAGACCGCCAAAGCAAAGCAAAGTAAAGTGGAATTTTCAGCACGCAATTACAACAACTGCGTTATACTTGACACTTCGAGACTCGCAATAGTTGTTGTATTTGTGTGCTAAAAATCCTACTTTACTTTGCTTTGCTGAGATCGAAGCTCACAAAAACACGCCTAATATAAATGTGTGAAAATCAATTGAAATGGATTTCCAGCGAAAGTGACCAAAAATGTTCTCAATACACACAAGGACCAATAAAATTCGAAATCTCAGATAAAAATCGGAAATGCCAAATCGAAAACGATATTAGTGACTGCAAACTTTTTTATTGTCACTGTTTATTTCTGTTTTTATATCTAAGCCAGTTCTAATTAAAACTTTGATCTTCCGTATTTGTTGGGTTCAGACAATAATACGAATATGGTGCCATTTTGTACGCCATTGGACAAAAGTTATAAGGTTTGTCCGTTTGCCTTAAAATATTTTGACAATGCTTGAAATTCTAGGTTTAGGTAATAAAAGGGTTTAAATAAAAGTACCAAACGTATTATATAATGGATTGTCACAATGTTTGTGTAGGCATCTTAAGCTGTGTTAAAAAATTTGGAGATTGACATCTGACAGAGCATTGCAATGCTTGAATCACAATACTTCATGCAACCAATGCTTCCGGCTTATTTCAAAAAGACTGCGGCGGCAATCTGGATATATCGTTAAACTGTATTCCAAAGCATTTGTTGTGAACAAAATAAGTCATATTTGTGAGACTCGTTTGCCAACCTTAAACATAACTCCGGAAACATATTACGAAGAATGAAACGGAGAAATCAACATTACGACAAAGATTTAATTTTCCAACTTAAATTACAAATTTTACCAACACATTATAAAAAACTTTTTTTTTAATGAACATAAAAAAAAATTGCAAAACCAATTCGCATTTTGGTACGTATTACCTAAAACTAACCTAAAAAAATGTTCTCGCATGACCACGGTTAATTATATACGTTCGCAATGCTCTCTATTTTTTAATGTTTTGCTGAAATTCTTTTTTTGGGAAAGACAAAGACTTTGTCCCAAATGTACAGGGCTGGCAGCCGTGATTTGGATCTGTTCTAGATAACCTCAAAACTTTCGTTGAATAACAAGGCAATTAATTCTTGTTCGTATTTTAAGTAAAATTTTCACCACCGAAATCAATTTACAGGGAATAAGTAATCTTGTTTAACATTTCATTATTATTTCGGAAGTTTTAAAAAACGTTAATAAAAACTAAAAAAAACAACAACTACTTGAACACATCCACGGAATTCAAGTTCTCGAACACACGCCTTGCCGCGTCGATCGCACAAATTCCATCGCTCGACGCATGCCATCGTACTTGATCGCTCGTCGCAGGCCGTTGGAATTTCAATTTAACGCACACAGTCGGTTCATTTATTCGCGGCTTCGCTTGTCAATTGAAATTTCGCTCCCGTTTGTCCGCATGCAAAAAAAAAAAATAATTTTTAATTTTTCTAATAATTTTTATTCTCATTTTCCACCGTAAACGGTCGCGCTTGAAAGTTCTCCCACCGCCAAAACCATTTTTAATTACAAAGCTGCGTGCGAGTTTACAAAAAAAAGTGAAATCCAAACAATTTTCGTGACAACAAAAAAAAAGTTTGCGTTGAAAACTCAATTTGTTTGCTTCTTTTCGTCGCAATTCACGAGGACACGACGAAAGGTATCCTTTGGCAACAACCAAAATAAAAGTTTTCCCAAAAATGTGCCTGCCGATCGCATTTGTTCTATTTTAAGTGCGAAAAAGTGCGAAATGTCTAGTGAATTCAATGAATTTCTCCTTAACATAAAAACAGTTTATATTTAAAAATATTTCAAGAAGGATATTGTATTTTTTTTTGTGTTGGTTTGTAATTTTCACGGATTACATCGATGGAGACCATCGACGAACAATCGTCCGCCAAAAGTGACGGTAAGTTGGGTGTAAGAAAATGTCTTCCTTTACAGGCGAATTCGAATGATTACGATAAGATTGAAATACATTTCATTGATTACGGGGAGAAAACGATTTTTCCCATCCAATTTCCGAGCAAGTGTGGGTGAAGGAATTGCGCGAGGGGTGGCACAGGAAGGAAGCGAACAGAAGAAGAGGAAACTCTGCGGCTGCGGTTACTATTTTTAAAAAAGTTGACTTGTGTCTTTTGCGCTGGCGACAAAATGTTCTTTTAGTTTTTTTTTTTTTGCTCTGCTCTGCTGTTCTCATGTGGTGGCCTCCCTCTCAATTCTTTTCAATCATCTTTTGGTTATTTTTGTCCTTCATTCGTCTCTGCGTCTAATCATCTGTTGCCTAAAGTCAAAGAACGAAATATTTTTACTGTTTTCTTCTTGCACATTAAGAATAGAAGTACTTGTGTAGGTAGATGTTCTGCGAATTCAGGAAATAGGCTAAACAATAATGCATAATGATTCACGAGTGCCACTGCCAATGCAATGCAAATGCAATCGACTGTGGCAGAATAAGGCACACGAAGGGATGCGCACACAGCATTGATGATACTACCACAACAGGCAGTTTATTAGGCATGCCGCACACGAGCAGTTGACGCTGCCATATATTTGAAGTACATATCAAATAGTAATTTAATATAATAAGTAATAAGTAATAACATTAGTGAAATAGATGAGTCAAAATAAATTAAGCCAAACGCTAGATTTCCTATATGGTGCTACTGAAGAATGGAAAACATTCTTATGGATTGTAATCACGGATGACATGAGGCTGTTAAATCAATTCACGCCTTAACGGGAGGGTGACAGTTGAATGCCAACTGCATCGTGCATGCATAGCGAAACTGTCAACTCTTTTTAAAGTGAATTTCACTTGCTTTTCACATTGTTTTGGGTTTTAAGTTCCCGCAAGTGCGATAGTTTAAAATTACCAGCTAGATAAGTACCAACTGGGTTGATCATTTTTAAATGCTGCAAATTAGTTCCGTCTGATGTTAACAGAAATACAAAACAGTAGAACTCCGTACCTTTGTTACTCAAGGGCAACTACAAAATATGAAAATGGAAAAGAAGATTTGCTTTTCCCAAGTGTCCTTTCAACTAAGAGTTCACGTTTAGCTTTCAACCAGTTTTCTGTTAAGCCCTGCCAAACACAGACAGATGATACCTACTTGCCTCAATTTTATATGACAAAACTGGATATTGGATGAGGTGTTCTTTTAGAATATCAATTGCTAGGTAATTCCAGACCAGAAGTAATTGTTCCAAGTTCCTCTACTAAATCTAAGTTGGTGCGTGGACGCAGGTGGTAGGCGTTAACTCAGCTTGAGGCCTACTGCCTGCCAAGTATCGACTTCAATAAACAACACAGCAAGTGATTTTTTCGATCCAAAGAGATCGCTTTAATAGCCATTGGGGAACCGAATGATTGTCAAGCTTGTCTTGCGGAGTGGAAAATCGGGAGCAAGGATTTCGTGCTCTTCCTGCAACTGTAAAAATAATAGCTTATCAAGTAGAGCGAATAAAGGAACATGCGGAAAATATACATGCTGCCGAGCAGGTAGGAACCTACTTTTCTACGATGAGTCCTGTGGCTGTCACATCAACACATTGCGGATGTTTTTTTAACAGTCCGTGAAATACCGATCACATCTTCAGTTGCTGTTTATTGATATATTTTGAAAAGCATTCGATGGATCTTGTAGCACAACTGAAACGTCAGTAGATGTGGAGAGAGACACATTATTGACAGTGGAATGAAGGTAAACACTGCCTAAACAGAAATCACCAACTTTGGCTCTGCCTTCTTATCAAGTTAGCCTTACAAGGCATCAAGCAAAGATGGTAGTGTGTTTTTTAAATCTAACAAACATTGAACCGGTCGACATTGGAATAATCTACCTGAATCTAGTCTAATCTGCTTAGTCGACAGAGGAAAGAGTGCAGCACTTGCAAAATTACTAGGTACCACAAGAAAGCTGGGAACTCAATCAGTGACTTTAGATTTTGTTTCGTATTCGCATTTCTAACGCGAAGCCGATTGAAAATGGATTCAGGAGCACATCTACATTACTCGTGGACCCTAAAAATGAAAGGTGGATCGGACACATCCAATGCTTCTAATGCAATGCAAAGCTACTCGATAACCCAACACGGAACAAGTGCGAGTGGACCGGGAAATACGTGTTGCAAGATACATAAATGTACCACGTCAATTAAAACGGGTAGCTTAGGAAGATTCCTTGCGAGAAACCGCAGACGATAGCGCGCGAAGGTGCAGCAAATTATGCACGGTTTTACAATCAGGCTGGCGTATTCTAATCTAACCTTAATATTTCAGAAATGCGCATGATCCTCAAACATCCCTTATAACATATACATCATTGTTTGGGGTTCGTTTTAACTTATAAGACTAACAAACGCATCCCTCCAAAAATGCACAATCTGCTCGTGAAACAAAAGAATGGAGGGTTACCAATTCTCTATACCTCTCATGGTATTTCCATGCCTCACTGCAGATTACAATTCAAATTAGGGTGCATCGCAGCACATTTTCCGAGTTCCCTTGCATGCCATGCGAACACAGGTCGCGTCTCTCTCAATGACACGGCGACACACAAGAGGGAGGAGGGTTGTTTGGTTTGTTCCCAAGCGAATGCATTTCACACAAAATTAAGGTACAGTTTGACTACATTTTGTTATCATTTTTACCTGCGTACCTAATCGCTGTGCACAATTTACGTGGAAATTAGTTCAAACATTATTTTAGTGGATATTTCCCTACCTGTTGTAGTCGTCGCTTTTCATTTGTGCACTACACTCGTTACAAACTAAAATGTAATCCACAGAATCACTTAATATTTAGTCCGCCAACGATGTAAGAAATGACAAGAACTTGACACATAATCGATTAAAATGCCCCCCCACAACAAATTGTCCGACGTTCACATAGCGTTCGATCTTTCTGTTGGTATATGGGGATAAATGAGAAAAAAAATATATATTTAATTCATGTACGCTTGAAATTCTTTAAGATTGGCGCGCAGTTCACCGTCCGCTAAACGAGCGGGCCATGAATTTTCTTACACCAAGGAGTTCATGTCCGGCATGTGGGTCAGGAGGAGGAAAGTGTTTTCTTTTTTTCTTGTTGACCGATATTCAAATTCGACGAAGATGCCTGCTCAATGACAAATCCCCTTTGCAATCAATCATCAACAATAAATAATTAAAGTGCTTAAATCGTTATCTCTCGTTTGTTAGCATTTAAATAAATGATCACCAATACAATAGAATATTAAATGGCTTTGCGAACACCTCTTATCAGGAGGTTGCTTGTGTTAATAAGAAAATGCCTGTGATCAGTCGAAGGCTATGCGCGATACTAATAATCATATTTAGTGTCCAGGCTAAATTTTACAAACAATTACCCATTGTAACCTACAAAATATTTGGTGTGAAGGTAAGAAATGATTATTAGTAAGGCGCTATGTATTTTGCGAAACGCAATGATACTGTTGCTTCGAAGTGAAGTAAAAGTTGGTAGCGTGCAACCTTTCCGAATTTGTACAAGTGTGGGAAATTGTTGTCTCCAAGAGACTTCTAATTTACAAATGGCATGATCGTGTGGTGAATTGAACAACAGTCGATTGAAGCAGCCGAACTCAGCATGAATGTGTCCACTCATCGTCTTTCCCTCGGTTCGAACTACCGGAGGATACCAAAGGAAACCTAAATAAAGACGGATCGGTTGAGAAGTGAAAAAGGAAAGAACTAGGCCTAGCCTGCCATATGCTTATAGCAACAGAAACCCGATTACACTGAGACGAGATGAAGACTCGTTAGGTGCACTCTCTGCTAAATAATGCAGGAGAGGAATATTCGTACGGTCCTAGATGGTAATGAGGAAGGGGAAACGTGAAATATTCTACTCTAGGATTGTGTACACAAGAAGTAAACAGAGTGATTCGAAATTCTCCTTCATCTTTTGTGGCGCTACAGTTCGGGGTCTCGAGTAACAAGCTCCTCAAGTTAGCACGGTCCTTAGCTTACTGTCTCCAGTTGCGCACTCCAGGCTGGTTGAGGTCTCCGAAGTTTGTCTGAGGTAGAAGCACAGTAATCGAATTCAATTTTATTTTACGTTTATATATTATTTTTTTGGTGCGGATTGGAAAACTATAACTAATTGAATATTAGGGTCGCTGTCAAGACAGGGCTGCACCGTACTTATTGTGTTGGGAGCTCAAAACAGAGACGAAAAGGAGCCCAACAAGATGCAATGATTGGGGAAGCTCTCATTTAGATGAGCCCGATACCATGCTTGCTGGTTGTTTTTTATTTTCCGCTTGGATCTCACTGTATTTTTAAAAGCTTTAAACGCGTCGTTACTTTGCTCTAACCATTGCCGTTCATAAATACTCAAGCGAGTCAATTTCCATGCCGCCCAGTGTGGCATTGTTTAGCACTAGCTAACTCATGCGCTTTTAATCGTTTTACTGACACGTTCGTTGGTATGTCGATGTCGGTAATAGGCTATCTATACCAAATGAAATATGAAGCCTAAGGCGAATCTTCGCTAAGTAATTCCGAACGAATTCTAAAAGTGATTATACACTTTTAATTGCTATACCTACATTCGAAAAGCAATAAACGTTCTGCATTCTAACGCGGTTTACATATAGATCATTAGTTTCCGTTAAGATCTATTCACGCGCACCAAAACGACACACGCTCTACAAACTAGAGACCTATCTCCAAAGGTTTTGCTGAAAAATACAAAAAAAAAAAAGCAAAATGTCCCAAATATCCCCCATTTTTGTCGTCCTTGAAAAGAACTAATAAATTCTGCCAGAACACAAAACTAATTCGCTGTAGTTGCACGAGCTAAAGTATTTCAAGTATTTTCCCTCACACCAGCAGCACCAGCAATCACTCAAAATTCCACCACACCAACCGTTTGGCGTCGTCGTCCACTATTAGAGAGGCTCACGCAAACGTTTTACATTTCATGAGTGGACAAATTTCAATTAGTTTGTTGATACACAGTGCACTGTGTGTTCGTCTCTTTCTTTCGGATTTAATTAGCTTGGCGCAGTGCCAACCGTCTGTCCGCGTACAGAACAAACTTGTCAATTTGAACAATTAAAGCGACACAGGTGACGAATCGTGCAACTAGTAGATACTAGTACAACCGATCACCTTTTTAGTACACGATTTGTTTACTATGGGTTCGGTTGTTATTTTTAGGACTCGATGGAGGTGTTACTCATTGCGTGTACTGAAGAAGTCTCCAAACTTGAGATCTTCGATTGCTGACAGTAATTTTGTGTGTGGTTCAGGAGAAACTCACTTAGTCAGAGGTGCCACCAGGTAGGCGCTTAGATGCTACAAATTGCATTTACAGCTAAACCGTGGGAATTTCCGCCGTTTCCATGAAAATTTCGAGAGTTTCCTCGGTGAATGACAAATGTACGACATCGTCTTCTTTTTTGTTTGTGCCCCATTCCTTGGAAGAAGATTTTTGTTTTGTTTTGGTCTCGATACGATTTTATTGAAAAATATTTCTATTTTTCATAATTAAGGGGAATTGCTTATGACTGATCTAGTGTGAAGATCAGTTCGGTGATTTTTTTTTTTTGGGAGATTCCGTTGTGAGAGTCATTCGCATTTGGATTATATCTTCATTTACTGAATGGGTCTTTCATCGGTTCGACGCCACCTAGGAAGTATGTTATATTAAACTTGAAGGTTAGAAATGTTTTTTAACGCCTGAAGAGAATAAAAAAACAAGCAACGATTGTTGTTAGATACCCTTCTTCTTCTTCTTCGTTAAATGATGAAGAAACTTGCGAGATTTATTTAACAAACTTCAAATAACATTCACTAATAGTTTTCCAGATTTTGAATTCGATGTTTTGTGAGTTGTTGCCTTTCAGATGTGAAGTAAGGTTCTTTTCTGGGAACTCCAAGGTCTACACCGTCTTTAAATAGCACAAGGGAGCATGTGCTTCCAAGACCTAGTCGTGCACATTTGTTTTTAACATTCAAAATTACTAAAGGGGTTGAATTACCGCTTCCGTGATCAAGTAGCAAGTGACTGAATTTGTTATTGTTTTGCTTGTAAAATCCACAAAATTCAGTCACGTGTGGCTCGCTCACGGATGCGGTAATTCGGCCCCAGATGAAAAGTATGGAAAGGGAGGAGAAAAATAATATTGTTAATCCTTAAGATTTGTTTAAAATTTTGCAGGATTCTCCAGAATAAAAACGATGGAAAGAGGAATTCAATAAAGTAAGAAGGGTTAACAAGACGAATGTTGAAATAAATCAATTTGACATGTGGCTAGGTGTCAGTATGACAGATTAAATTTAAGTTGAGCTTTTCCTTAAAATACATAATGCGCCGTACTACAATACCAACTTTTAGCCACGACTTTAAATTTAAGAATGCTCACAATTGCAAAAATCGTATGGAAAATATAGCCACTGTGAACTACTTAAATTTAAAGTGGAAACTAAAAATGTTTATTGGTAAGGCCGAATGTCTTAAGGTGGAAAGAAGAATATTTATCTTAGCAAGATTCAAGACACTAGTGATCGACACCATCCGGAAACTGCATTAGGTGTCTTCTTCCAGGGGTTGAATAACCGCATCCGTGCTCGAGTAATACGTAACTGAATTTGTTATTGTTTTGCTTGTAAAATCCGCTCGCTCACGGATGTGGTAATTCGGCCCCTGATTGCAGGTTTTTCTTAAACAAGCGGGGAAACGAAACTACCGATGAACAAGGTCAACGGCGTTACAAGCTAAATAGTCATCGGGCGATACTAATATACAAATTTAGTGTACTGGTTGATTTTAAGAACTCACAATGGTGAAATTTTCCATATAAGATTAACTATTGTAATCTACAAAATATTTTATGTGAAGAATAAAAATATAGAGATAAAGAGTGAAAGGGCGGGCCAAAAACCCACTTTCTTTGGATGAGGAACCATTTTCATAATTCAGTATAAAGAAGAGGCATTTCAACATGCATCAAACCGTCAACCAAGTATGGGTGGAAGAAAACTTGCCCAGCTTAATATTCCGCATATATTTTTTAAAAAAAAACATCATGTACCTTGCAAGAACTTGTACGCTCCAGTCTGGCTTTCTGCGCAGCAGAGAAGCCACACATTTTCACCAAGGAAATTACTTGTAAAGTCTTACAAAGTTAAAGTGGAGACTAACCATTATTTCATCGACTACGAATTTATGACACCATTAATCGTTTGAAGCTAAATATGACTTTGACCAACTCTCAGCGGAAGAGTTTATCGAGATCTGTCCCGCGACGGATACTTACGGTTTAATTTGTGCTTTTCCGTGACAATCAGCATCGTTTTGGAGCAGATAGTGCGCAGGCCAGATGTCAATTTGGGAAGTACTATCGTCCACGAAATAAATCGAAGTAATCGGCCGCACAAAGCGGGTTGTAATGGAGTCTTTCACGGCGAATAAAGGACTGTCGGACAAGGAGAGCACTAAATACGTTCTATGCAAGCGAACATCAACTCAACAAATGACACACTTTTCTAGATACGACAAAGTATTGTCAAATGAAACCGTAATCAGATGCGTTCCACAATAACTTAAAGAGGAAATGAATTTTCTACGGAACACTTAGCCTGCGAGTTCTGCTATATGGCATGTGAATTAAATCGCATTATCCGTGAACGAGCAATAAGGAAGACGGAATTTTTTTTTTGTATTGTGTAAAATTGTTGATTGGTCCCCTGGCCAATAAGATTTCTTCTACTGTGTGAAAAGGGGGCTGATAGAGGACACGATACAACCGCGATCTATATAATCTTTACTGAGTTGTGGGTTCGGTCCAACATCCGAAAACATGTTAACATGAACACAAGGCCCCAGATAATCCACGAAGTTAAGCCTCCAGGGACGAGAACACTGAACCTCCGTTTCAAAAGCCAAGCAATCGTCGATGGAGCACTTGATCTGGACAACTGTCCTCTTGCGAACTTCAAAGTCAAAAATAGTTATAATTTGCAAGTCAAACTGCCATTTGTCTACAACACTGTGACTGTTGGTGTGCAATTTCATCACATTCCCATTTGGCGTGATAATAATAACATACCTCATCACAGGCACGTGTGTCTGTGTATATAATGTGCAATTGGTCACTTTGCTCTTAATTTCCATGTCAACACGCGGTTTAATAAACATTCAAGTAATAATAACTATACGCCGTCATCGTGCATTCCGTTAAACAATGCACTCACAATTCATCTTCCTTTGATGAACGCTCTTTACATTCTAGTGTATGCATAATTCACACACATACATCTTTTGAATGCGCAAAGATTCCCGGCGACCACTAAATGTATGTGCAATTGAATTGCAATCATCTAAATGTAATTAAAACCGAAAAACTATTGGCGTAAACAGAAATCTTGAATGAGTGCTTTTTCGCTTCATCCTGCAGCGCTACAGTGATTCGTCTTGCACCACCACCATCCCCCATCCACTTGGTAATAAAATTTATTGAAAAACATAACAAAACCAGACGCTACTCGATTGCATCCTCCAATGGGCCTGGTCCAGCAGTGAGCAGAGCACCGGCATCTCGCTGCATAGCTGTGTTTTTTCAATTGATGTATTTTCTAAGATAAATTTATCACTCTGTGAATACAGTTTGTTTTTTTTTTATTTTTATTTTTTTTTTTTTTAATTCATCAACCAATGGTGTGTATCTGAACTGTTGCCTTGCCAGTGTGCGTCTGTTTGCGAAAGCTGTTTTAAGGAAAATGTATCAATAATGGGGAAAAATAAAATTAATTGTAAATGCCTGTTGAGCAAATGTAGCTTAATTGTTTCGCAACAGAGGAATTTATATGTGGCACACATAGGGGTGGAAAAGTTTCATAAGTAGGTGGCAATTACCTTCCTGCATATCAACCACGTCCATTGGCTGAGGTCAAAGTTGTGTACAGGCTGATCAGGGCCACGTAATTTGACAGCATGTTCTTGTGCTCGATTGACCCAGTCAGGGATGTTCAAGAGTTCATGATCAACAACACGATGGTGGTCAGAATTGACTTATTCGACAAGCGTTCTGAGTCGAACTCATTAATAAGAAGCATGCTTAGCGAGGCATTTCATGTGGAATTTGAAATAGATGTCGATTCCTCTTTTAATAGACCATGAGCGCCAAGTTCATAAATAAAAATACACTTTTGCGTGGGCCATCGAGAACAATTTTGGATTATATTTTATTATTAAGTGTTGTTTTAATTTAGAAACTCCAGAATTAAAATCCAACACCGCAGGCATTATCATTCTCACTCGTCGCTCATGCTGGGAGGCTGAGTCGGTAAACAATAGCAGCACATGGTTGGACAAATGGAAGGATCACGAGCGATTGGTAATTTTATTTTTTCCACAGAAATGTTGATAGCTTATGCGCCTGAATATGTTCAAAAAATAAATGGACAATTGCAGTGCCTCAACAGTGGAAATACTGATGTTGTACCTTGGACAATGAATGTGCTAAACGATCACAGTATTCTTACTAATTGGTTTGTTACCACAGGTTAAGTAAGAAGCACTTCAACCGAAATTGAGGGCTAGTGACTCCAGATGAGTTCCCCAACTAGTTTCGCACTTTTATGTATCATTGATTTAGCTTCTGCAGATTCGAAAGAGTGGCGTCCGAAGCAAAGCGGACATATTGACGAACACATCTACCGAATCTCGATACTTGGGCCAGAAACTGTGGCCCAGCGGTCAACGAAAGGCAAACAGTCATAAAACATGACAGTAGTCACACCTTCTGTTGAAGGCACACTTCTTAAAATTTTATGACAGCGCAATCTAAATCTAAACTTTTTTGTGGGCCTCTACTGTAAAGATCGAATCTATTCCGTATCAAAAATGCCCAACCTTAAAAAGCCACCTTTCCCAAATTTGTACTCAATCAGGAATCGAAAATTACCTCACAAGAATCGAATTTTGACAGCAAACGAAATTGTACATTTCGTTTGACAGTGAATCGGGGATTAACTTCCATTTTGGAACCGTTTGGCTGTATTTATTGCGATTTGACAGGCTGACTTATTTTTTTCAAGAAGCATTGTGGTGTTTCCAAAAAATTCTCAAAAAGAATACAACAAAAAGAAAATTCAAAGATCAACAATAAGTTTAGTGCAGAAATGTACTTTACTTGTAGCTTAATGCTCAATTATTTTTTTTTCATTTTGAATTCATTTTTATTACTATCATTCATTAAACTTATATGCTAGACAAAAACGATTAAATCTAATTTAAAGCTAACATTTATCTTAATCTAGCTTACTGGCTCCAACCGAGCTCTCTAAACTTAACTATATTCTTAAAACTATTGCCTTTCGGCCTTAAATCTATCTATATTATTTAATGTTGCTTGTTTTTTATTTTTCAAGAAAGTTTGAAAAACTTTTTTTTTTATTTTTTTTATTTTATTTAAAACTACTTAAAACTACCTAAGCTACTTAACCTAAATTACCTATAATTAGGGTGGTGAGCAATCTCATCGATTGGTCACCATCCTGATCGCGTCCATGGGCGCCTGATAGCCGCCCACGGGGGTTCATTAGTGCCATCGAGACTCGAGCGAGGCTATAAGCAGCGTTCGAGCCTCGTCAGCCCTAATCATGTTGGCCATGCATGTATGCTATGTGTGGTGTATACTACTGTGCCTTATGCGCACTTCCCAAAGCTAATTTTTTTCTTAAATTGCTCTTCACTTGTCTCCCCTCCCGCGGTATATACATTTTAGTTGTTTATTTTTAGAAAAATATGTTCACTTGTCAAAAAGTATCGCCAGCTAAAAAAAAAAAAAACAATGAACCATCAGCGACGTGCGTTCAGCAAGCAACAAAAAAAAAACCCCTGTACACTGCAGTGATTTGCGTCGCATTTAAAACAAAAATTATATAAATAAATTTAACAATATCTAATACTTAAAATAAATATAAAATCTAAACATAAAATATAGCATACAAAGTGAAACAGGAAATCAAAGACGAGGAGAAGGCGGAAGGTGCGTTTTTTCGCTGTCGCCATGCCATTCGCACCCTTATACAAAGAGAGGCGCAAAAATATCAACGAAATATCGTTTTGGCAATTCATCAATGTTTTTAGGATTTTCATGAATGTGCCACGCCACGTACGGATATTCATTTTCGTTCGGGTTCGCCTCCGCTCTCAGCAAAGCGAAAAGTACTAAAAATAATATTTATTGAAACAATTAATCAAACAAGTTGCTGCCACTAATCTGTTAGCACATTCGAGATGTATTTGAATTGCATTTTAACAATTTTCGTGCCTCGCACAGTTTGGTAACACTTTTCTTTTTGTTTTCAGTATATAAAAAAAAATGATATTGGTTGCCTTCATTTTTATAAGCTATGAATGACACAATGTCAAATTTGATCTGTCCTTGGTCAGAGTCATGTTTGTATGTTTGTGTAAAAGCAAATACATAAATCAAATTTAGATTTTTTTCAACAATAATTGGGTGAAGACAAGTGCGATCTGGATAAAGTAATCATTTGCTGGTTTTTCTGTAAATAATATCAGAGGGGAAAAATGAAAAATCAAATGCCGACAGCTAGGTGGCGCATTCGTGCTCATTTACGAGTACGATGTTAATGGCGTGCTTTTATGTTGACATTTCAACAGGTCAGATGTCAGTACAGCGAATACGATGTAAAGGATTTTTTATTTCTCGAATTCAAACAAATTATCGCCACAGGACATTTGAAATGAAAACTACTTTTTATCTTATCGCGTAACTCGCGTCTGGTTTATTCCTCGGTCCAAAACTTGAGTGCAACGCTGCCAAGGAAAGGGTGATTTTTGACAGACCCATTTATTGGATAGTGAAAAATTGTCATATGGAAGGGATTTTTTCACTTTGACTTGCTTTTGTTTTGCAAATTAATTTTGTTTTCTCTTTTAAGTCAAAAGAAATTGTCCCGCGGCCTCAAAACTGACAACAAAATGATTGCGAAATCACAGGGAAAACATATTTATGGCTAGTTACATCAGCTAGAAAACAACCCAAGTGACTCCCAGAAATTCCTTTGGAAGAAATCCATCCATCAAGTAATTAATCACACAACGAATCACGAACTAAGCTAAAGTTAGCAACCGAAGCCAAGTTGAAACGTCAAAATTTCGCAACCAATTAATGCCCCGGATCATAAAATTTGTAGCTTCACTTCGTGCAAAACAATGTTTTTCGTCTTGACAGTTTTATATTGGACTTGCGTTTAGCCTAGAAAACGAACGCAATTTCCGAGATAACGACCACATTCCGATTAGAAACTGAAACTTCTTTAATTTGCTTGGTTATGCGTCCTAACCTAACCACGTAACTTTCCAAGAGAAATGATAGACGTGTAACCATCACTCATTTTGATACGATAAAGTCATTAAAGCTTTCAAGTTGCAAAAACAGTTTTGCTTAGATGATAATTTTTGTATGTTATGAGCCAACTGACACTTTGCTTCCTCAGGGAATTCCAAAATAATTGTTAACACAATCTTCTTATTAATAAACAAATTATTTGCATTTTCTCATGGTCACATTTTTGTTCTCTTCGCTGTATTAGTATACATATACATACCCATTGACGTGGGCACTTACGCCCAACATTTCTTCAACGATAACCGAAAGATTTTGTTTTTTATTTTATTTTTATTTCATTCACTTACTTTTGCGAGTATAGTGAGAAATCCTTAAAAATAGAGAGCACACACGCGGCTTTCAAGACAGAGACCTTCTCAGCACACGCCGAACAAGAAAAGTACATCAGTCAAACACACACGCCAACCGTTCGAAAACAATGCTTTCGTGTCGTCAACTGATTGACAATTAATGTTGTATTGAAAAACAACCTTCTCACTGACGTCTAACGTCAGATGTTTGCAAAGTAAGAGCATGACAGGAAGATGATCTAACAGTTTAAAGAAATCATAATAATATTGTTTGCCGTCAGAATTAGAACTAAAAACATTTATGTACTTGCCCATAACTCATATACAGGAAGAGGCGCTATTTGACAGATTTCTTCCAATTTATGGCGAGTATTAGCCTAGTTAGCTGGAAATTAACTTTCCCAAGCCAGCAAAGAAGATGCGTCGAGATGCCAAGAGGCAATTGGCGCGCTGGGGATTACCTCTTTTTTATGATGGATGTGTTTATTGATTCGACGGAAATGTGAATATAATTGCTTTGGAATAAGAGTTTCTGTATTTCTTTCGCAATAAATGAGAACATATGAAATCGGCGGAAGAGATCATTGGAAACGTGCGTGCGTTATGCAAACAAATGATTTTCCTAATTTTCATAATTTGTTTTGCTCCCTATCTGTACAGTTAACCAGAAGATGTAAACAATTTCCTATTTGTGTGGGCCTGAAGGAACAATAATAATACAATTGTTTTTTATTGCAGGGGAATTTTTTATTTTTATGTTCAAGGAGATTAGTTTCTTGTCTTTAAAGAAAAACATTAAAAGCCGGCTGTCGAGGTGAGGAAGTAAGTTCCTTAGAGTGCGCCGGCAATAAAAAGTGTTTTTTTCTTATACTTTGAAAACGACTTCCAATCGTTGGGTTGTTGAAACAAACACACTTTTTGTAACATTCAGCAAATTCAGCTTAATGGTTGACCGAACAAATGTCACAACTCACAACTTTAAATCATTTTCCACAGTCAATTGATGGGCTAATATTATTTTAAACTGTACTAAATTCATTTTATTTACCGAAGCACCGAAGTTCAACGGCACACCTGATCGAAACGTCAAACGAAAACTAGTTGGCGTGAATGCATCGACGAGTTTTCGGCTCATTAGCGGACATTAACAATTATTCAGATCTTTAAGTTTGTTTGACGTGCCTAGCACTAGTCCCCACAAGTGCGCACTGAGAAGTGTCAGATGATTTCCACACCTGCACAACCCTAAAAACTCGGCTACTATTATATCGAACGCAAAATATGTTTCCCTGAAGTCTGTCAGTATTTGAAATTGAAAAATATTTATCTTTTGGTGAACGAAGTGTGAAGGCATAAAACTATTTTTTGTTTATTGTTCAAAATGAGTGAACTCAATTATTTTGAATACCAAATTTATTTGTATTTACTTTTATCACGATAAACAAGTGAATGACAGCAAGCGACAAATCAACTGGGGTCAGTTCAGGGCACAATAAGGGCGCCCTAGAAGTCATGTCAAACACAGGTTTTCAGTACCAGGGCGAGTTCAGTGCTGTATCGAACAAAAAATGCCTCTCTGGATAGATACTAGTGTACATTTTTGCGCACATCATTCAAAAGCGATTCAACTTGTGCGTTAAATAAATGTTTAACATTGCTTTATTGGATTAGTTAGGTTAAATAATTTCTTCAATTCACTTGTTTGACATTATACTTTAATTTTCCACTTTGTACTTTATAAAAACGAATTTATCCAACAGTTATATCCAATTTTCTTTCCAGAAATGTCAATATCGCCCTCACCAGAAAACCAAAGAATATGCCTGGTGGGCAGTGTTGCAGACGATCAGTCAGTAGTCGAAGCTGCCCAAACATTTGGTGTGCCCGTCGTCACCTCGGAAACAGGTCTGGAAATCTTATCCGATGGCGAATGGAAAACATACTTTGTGATGAAAGACTTCAACTTTGAGGATCCCGTCTTCAATGCGATTTACGAGAGTAAACAAACGTAAGTATATCTTTTGCATGTGCAACCGCTTTGCATTAATCCGCAGCGATTAGTTCAACAGAAAAATTTGTACTTTATTGTCTTCCACCCTACAGACTACACTGTTTGCTCGATCATCAGTGTTAAGGTTACAGAAATTGAACTCTCTGTCGCCATAATATACGGTTTATTATGTCATTCGCGCCCATTCTGCTTAAGAGCGATCTCGTGCTATTATATACAGAGGGTTGCTGCTAATTACAGATCTGCTCTCGAATTCAATTGATTTTGATTCTTTAGTTGAGCTCTGTATCCAGTGTACTCCAACACACAACAAGCCCGCCATAGTCATTGGTCTAATTTGCATAACAATCAACTGGGCACACCATCCATATAAAACACTATTGGGATGGATGGCGGCGCGGCGGCACTGCCACGGAATAATGAAATGAGAACGTACTCATAAGATGCCAGTGCTGCACTATGGAGAATGGGTTCGAATACATGCAAAATTGCCTTTCTTCTCGTGTATTCATTGCGCGGATTCAACTGCCGGTGTCGGGCGGTCGTTCCCGCAAATGTGTACTTGAACAAAATACCATTTTGAGCGATCTTCTTCATCAACATCATCAACACGATCAACATGATCAACATAGTGAACATCATCATTGCGTTGCGATGCGCATTGACCGTAAAACTCTTTACATCATCGTAGGCTTCAGTAGAAGCAATCGTGTTCGCTTGATGAATGCTTTGTTGGCAATATTTCATGGTTTGATGAGAGTCGAGAGATGCTTTGAGGAATTAAAGACGTTCTGCTGCGATGGATGATGGAGATGGTGTACACGGTGATGGATAGTGGTGGATGGATGGTGTGTTATTGACTCAATTAAAGGCAAGGCAAGGGCAGTGTTCCGGAATTAGAGGCTGTTTACAACAGCGCATCCTTTTAATTGCATATTAAAGCGCTCTTATTGCGCTGTCTGTGTCTGCGCGAAACAAGCAATTGCCGCGGTGGATGCGAACGAGACTAATCCACTTCAGCTTGGAGAGTCTATTGAACTTCATTTGTCCCGTTCTAAACAATTGCTGCTGACGTAGGATTTTCAAACTTTCGTTGAGTATGCTGTAGGAAGGTAGATAGTCCTTGATTGCGACCAGTTTGGAGAGTGACTTAGACTATCGTCCATATCAACTCTATCCAGTGAGGCTTAAAAATCGACTGGCATGGAATTCTGAATATTTTTTTCAATGTCGGATAGTACTGTCATGAAGACACACTGGCGGTTCGTCTTTAGTGTGCTCAAAGGATTGGCTCTTTTGTTGAATAAATTATATTTTACCCCCAGGAATCCGTCACTGTTTAAACCTTTTGTTACAGTTCTTAACCAAAAAACAGCAAATGGTGACGACAAACTTTTGCATTAGGTGTTTCTATCTGCAAGTAATTTGTCTTTAGGTAAGGTACGATGCTTTAAAAGCTACTTCTGATCAATATTTATATTTGGTTTAATTGAAATATGTCCTTGCCCGCAACAGTACTTAACTTTTACCGCCTTCTAACGACCAAAAACTTCCAAAAACACAACATTTACTACCGCAAATACTAAATTTAATGTAAACATAATAAACTTGCCAAATAACTTACCTCCTTGGAAATCTCTCATAATATGGTGAATATTTTGCACTATCTGCTGTCGGGTCAGCGACCATCGAAGGTCCACCTTTCTCCGATCCGTCAAGGTGTTCACACACGATGAGTCAACCGACGATCCAAAGGCCTATAAATTCCTGACCTCCGTTTCGTGTTTCCCCAAAGTGGAAAATAATTCAAAACACATTTTTACGAGTATTTCATCATTTTGCGCCGAGTATTCTGAAAAATAAATATGTATATAAAAATGGACTCCTTGCGCTCCACTTTGTGGTGGTGGCCTACAATGTCAGAACGCTTTCCAGGCGAACATTAAATAACAATATTATGGCTTTTACAAAACTCTTGAGTCATTTAGTATCTGTTTTTGTGAAATGTTTACGTCGAATCTGGCGCCACGAGACTACGACTCCTTGTTTCGCAACGTTCTTAAAATACGAAAGCCCCCATCAAGTGCTTGAAAGCAGCATCCTCTCGCTCTATTCTGGCAACAATTCGAATTCACTTTGGAATCGGCCAGAGCTCACCACTATAAAATGTCACGACACACGCTCTGGTCATGGGAGTTCTGGCTATAGCGATTTCATTTTGGTTTTTCGTTTAATTTACACCAAAAAGATTGAATCAATGAATGAACACGCTTGTCGGTGTCATCATGTGCCGTTGGCGCTACCAGCTACGAGAGATGTCTCCTCCAAAAATAAATTAAACTGTCACCATGAAACGCATGGCAAAAGCGGCAAGCGGCAACAGAAGGGGCTATAAAATTAATTTTTTTTTTTCCACAGAGAGAAAAACAAAATTAAACGAATATAAATTAATGTGATGGTCCTCTTTCATTTTACAATAAAAGTGTGATGTTGGCGTGGCGAATCAACAAATTAATCAAAAAACGGCCCCTCAAACCAATGATGATCGGGCGACAAATTCTAGTTCACGAAAGGGCAAAACTCATTTTTTGTTGTATCTGAGTATCTGTTCAGTATACTCCTCACAGGTATACAACTGCAGAATCTGGTGTCAGGAATTTTTTGTTTTATTAGGTGTTTTATCTGTTCGCAGGGGTATTTCCAAGTTCTGTGTTTTCTCTCACCAGTAAGAGGACAGGAATGTGCTGTTTAAGAACGTTTATTTTATATTCTCGGCCCGTTTTGTGTTTACATTTCAATTGACGACATTTGTGCACATTATACTGGTTGCTGCTTAATTGTTTGATTAAAAACGAAAACAGAAAAAAAAAGAAAGAGAAAAGAACACGATTCAGAGGTGTGCAGATGCAAATTACTTGTAGTAGTAGTCTTGTGTATAATTTGCTGCGAAGCAGGTGACTTGAAAATTTAGTGCGGTTCTCTTAGAAGTTGTGTTTAGTTTTATTTGGGATTGTTTATCTGTGTGTGGTGGGTGAGATATGGGCGCTGTGGAAGTCCAACATACGACGCATGTGGATTCGGAATTCGCAAATCAATGCCATGGGCGGTAAGTAAAATGACAGTTTGAATTTTTTTTCAATCTACTACAAACTACATTATCGAATTCGTCGAGAAATAAAATCGAGTGGATGTGGCTTCTATGTACGGATCTGCTTTTGTACATCAGGTGTTTTTATCTTTTAGTTCAGAACCTGACCTGTTATACAAAAAGTTCGTGTTTCTTTTTTAGCTCAGACATATCAGAGCTCAGAATTTGTGTTTCTTTTTTCGTTCAGAGCATGATCCGAGCTCAGAATAAATTGACTGAGCAGCCTGAGGGAAAAGCTGATTACACCTATACAAGCACGCTTCCAGTCACATTTAACAGGAAAAACAAAAAAAAAACATCAGAACGCTCTGTTCAGAGCGCGCTCATGATGTTCCAGCTGAGTTCAGTGCTCAGCTCTGAATAAAAAGGAAAAACGCCTATTATTGATATATAACACCTTTTATATGACAGAAGTGATCACCTCCAGTACTTTGACCCTAAAAACATCCCTCGCTGTCGCTTCTTCCCATATGCACTTGTCACCTTCGAGACGTCTAGAGGGATCAACTTAAAACGTTCTGCCCACTTCAATGATCGTTATTGAGATGCTTTTCTCACAGAGAAGTGTTCTTGTGGCATTCCCTTCAAAATCTTGTAGTGACATCGACAATTTACAATCCATTTACCCGATAAATTTTCTGTAAGCTGTCAAAATTAATTTTTACAATTCAATGTGGTGTAAAGTGGGTGGCTGATTTTTAAATTAGTTTTCTTTTGATTGAGTGCTTAAGAAAGCAATTTAACGCCTACTACCGAATGTTTGGGCTGTTCTTTATTGTTATTGTTATTTAACAAGAATGAGCAAGTGACAGAAATTAAAAAAAAAATAACACTTATGTCGGAGATTTTTAATTTATTGCGATGCAAAGAAATTTATTTTTCAAATCGGAAAAGATTCCTTTTAAGGACTGAAGCCACGTATTAAAAGGATCAGGAATGTTAAATAAAATGGACTTCTGTTTCCACTCTCCTACTTTCACTAATGACCCATATCATATGAATGTGTAAATTAATATGCCTTCTACAGTGCAAGAGAATCTTCGTCGCTGAATTAATTTGGTTTAAAATTAGTGTAGAATACGAGGGCAAATAAATATAATTCCGGAATAACCAGTCGAAAGATATTTATATCTAAAAACCGTGAAATCGTCGCATTGCAAAGCAACTTACACCAGTTCGCTTAGTTACTGTAAGAAATTTCAATAATTCAATGATGGTTGAGCTAATACCACATTTTAAAGTGCGAAAAGAACACTTAAAGGTAAACTTTTTTTGGATTATGTTGGCTTAAGCAAGTGATGCAATGCGGCTGAAGTTCTGTCAATGGCTTGAATTGTGCCACTAATCACGTTGTGGTTAAGACTTTAACTTTTTATGGAATCGCGCAGTGGCTTAAACTGGATTACTCCCTCAGAATTGTATTGCGGTTCTCCCTTTATTTAATTGATAAATCACTTTTGTCGTCTGTCAATAATGATATGTTCGGCTAATTTTCTGACACATTTACAAATGCGACCCGATCAGGAAAACGGCTCAAAAACCTGTGCTGGTTCTTAGACTCAATTTGGAACAAGGGGGAAACTGATGGACACTTAATTTACCAGGATGTCAGCTGGAAGGTTTAATGCGAAGCCTGGCAGTGGCGACAGAATTTTTACATGACTGCAGCCATTTCCATTTGAGTGGGTTTAAACTTAATTCCAAAAGAAACCTTATATGAAACAAAAAAGAGATATTGGGGTTGTGTTGTTTTATTCACTACTTTGGTTCAAGGTTCACTTTCAGTCGGCGAAAACGACGAAATATCTTCAAGAGGATTCGAATTTAAATTCTAATCAATATTTTAATATACTTTGTTACAATTCACTAGTTCTCTCTCTGCGATCGTTCGACTCCTAATAATACTCAATTCATTTAATTGCAGAATAATGGGACCCCCCGCCTTGATACAAGCAGCCAATATGAATATTGGTCTGGTTTATCGCAAAAGGCCGATTTACAACTACTCCATGAAAGGAGTAATCGCTTGTTTTACAGGGATACGAAAGAAAGACGAGTTGGTGTGTACTAAGTGAAACAAAATGAAAGTTCCCATCTAAAATTTCGTTTTCACTTTCAGACAAAGCTCGTCAAATTGATACATTCAATGGGCGGCCGAGTTCGTCCAGATATTATAGATCGTAATGGCAAGGACCGCAAGGACCTTGTCAATCATCTGATAACCAACGCTAGTGGCGGAGAAAAATATCGGTAAGTTCCTGCATTCAAATGCGAGAAGTCCCTTCATTCTTATAAATCTCTCCTTCAGTCATGCGAAACTGTTTAACCTCTCGGTGGTGTACCCTCAGTGGGTGCACGACGGCTGGGAGAAACGTGATGAGCCGCAGTTTCTAGCGACCGCGGACGACTTTACTCGGGATCACAAACTGAAAGTATTCGAAGGACGGAAGATTTGTTTCTTTGGATTTCCACCAGATGAGCACCAGCACATGGTGGATGTGCTCAGAAGTAATGGGGGTGTACCTGCCGAATTGGATGATCCAGATTGCTCGCATGTTGTGAGTTGATAAGCCATAATACGCTCACGTTCATCATATTCGTTTGAATTGCTGTCTGTTTTGCTAATCCATTTGTGTTTTTGTTACATGTTTGCATTTTTTTTTTCTGGTGACGTTTCAGGTTATGGCTAACACTGGTGGTTATTTCCCCGAGAATCTTTCCCCCTCTCCCAAAAATATTTCCTCATCCTCACCCACTAGTAGCAGTTCCTCGAATAATAATAACATATCCAACGAGTTGATGGAGGTGGATGTGGCGACATCGCCGCACACTCCAGAGCACGGGCAGAAACCCGATGGCATTGTGCTCACGCTGAACGAAGAGAATGCCTTTCAAAATCCAAGCAATATTTCACCGATTCTCAATTCGACGCGTGTTCCAGAAAAACTCAGTTCGATATTCGAAAACACCATCAGCCCCATACATGAAGATGTCGATGACGATGACATGGATGCGGATGACAGTGACGCCAACAAAGATCTGAAACGCAAACGCGACAGTTTGGACAGTATGTCGATTATGTCGGTCGACTCGTTTGCACTGCCCACGAGTGTACAGAGTGCCAAGAAGCCGAAGCTTATCCGCACGGGTTCGATAACACGCAGCATTAAGCGCAGTATGAGTTTTGTCGCTGTAAGGACGCCAATTGCCAAGATTCTACGCCAACGTCGTAGTTCCGTCGACCCAGACGTGTCAATTTCTTCAATTACCTCCCACGAGAGCACATTAAATGAGTCAATCAAGAGGCCAGTCAAAGAGAAGCTGCGCGGTCTGCGCGATCGATTAACACGAAGTTCATCGACCAGTTCTTCGACAACTAGTAAGAATGTCCAAAAATCACTGAGTGGAACTTTTACGAAGAACAAATCCGAACAAGTTACACCCGAAAGAACTGATGCTGCGGATGCGATGGATTTTAAAACACCCAAAGCTCCCAAATCGTTAAAGAACTCCTCATCCTTCCATAATCCCTACTATCCAAACACAACACAAGATAGAGGCCCTGAAGGTGGTGTTGGCACTAACAATTCTTTTGCTATCACTAATTCCTCTCTCACTAAAAATTCTGCCGCTACTACTACTACTACTACTACTTATTTGTGTAACCAAGAGCCATTGCCATCACAACCATCCTTGCTAGTGCAACCACCAGTTAGCAATTCATGCACTATTGATAAAATGCACTCTACTACTGTTAGTGGGGTGGCTGCCACTGCTGCTAATACATCTGCATGCAGCACAACTAGAAATGAGAATGAGTGTGATATTTCTACTTTGTGTGCAAATGATCGGCGACGTCTAACGGTACTTACGTTTATTCTGCTTTGTTTTTTTTTCTATTTTAATTAGTAAATATTTTTTCAGTAAAAAAATAAACACAATTTATACGAAAATCGTTGAAATGATATTACAAAGCGAGTCGGTTTGCTTCTGAAAGACAGAAAGGTCGTAGTTAGACATGGGAAATGATACTTTTGTTCCTTTAACTATTATAGTCGAAGGGTATTCTACTCGTGGTTGCTTGGTTACATTCGAAGTTTAATTTGCTGCAAATGTAACTTTGAATGTAAAGCTAAGAGCGATTCCCGCTGACAGACATTTATAAAGGTGTTCCAATTTATGCCGAGAGATGGCAATACTTCTATGGAATGGAAGAATTCAATTGGCAGTGTTTCACTTGCCTGTAATTCAAGAGCATCGTTTGTTCTCCAGTATTTTGTTAATGATTACTTATTATTAACGCCTTCTCGATTCATCGGGATTCTGGCTTCATGCTGGTAACTCCTCACATCTCTGGGCGCCAGTTTAAATTAAAATGTCATTATGACTCATTTAGAGTCACATAAAAATTGTTGCCTCGTGTCCTATTGCAGGAATAGGTGACCATCATTGCATTTTTTTCTTTTTCCATTATGCTACGACTCTACTTTGATTTCCTATCTGGATCACTCCCAGGTACTTGACTTGGTGGGTAATTAACTAAATTCTCAGAACAACGTCGCTTTTTCTATGAATTTTCTCAACCATCTGTTTTGATCACAGCACCTCTGTTTTTCAGGATCAAAATTCGACACCCGTATTTGTAATATCACTAAAAACAACAACACTCACACACATTACCCACTTAATAAGGACAAGTTAAAGAGAAAATTTTGCAATTTGCGACGCATTTATATACATTTCTACACTAATAGAAATAAATCACTCATTTTATTTTTGTTAATAAACATTTTTTCAGTATTCTTCTTTTGTTGTGTAAATATCTTTTGCTTTGTTGTTATTTTTTATGTCCATATTACACAGGTTGGATAAGTTTCTAAATTCTTTAGTACAAATTTCGAAATTCCAATTGTGGAAAACAGCACACTAAATTATGTAGTAAAATCACAATACACAATAAATTATTATTAGATGGTTCGCAAATTGCATTTTTCTTTTGTAAATTTTGTAGCTCTCTCTGCCTTGTACTGGAAAAATATTTAATAATCATCACACAATGCTTTCAAAATTGTTTATTCGTTTTTGTTTATACAAACAAAAAAAAAAAAAAAAATGGCTGAATATTTAATAATGATGTTCATATAGGTAAATGCGCTTTTGATCTGAGAATGTAATTTATTGTGCTGTTTACCCAGTATTTCATTTTACTAATTCGTTAGTTGTTACATTTGCTGTTCTCTTATTTGTTTTTGTTTTTGTTTAGTTTTTATTCAGCCATTTGGTAAATTTATAGTTGGTTTGATGGGACATGATTGAAGTTGTTTTGTGTGAAGTGAATTTCGCTAGAGATGGACAAGTGGCAACTTCTTCGACTTCATTAAAATTGTTGAGATTTTATGTTGAGCAGATCATTTAAACTGCCGGTTTTTACAAGTTTGATGCGTGTTGATGTGAATCGGCTTGTAACTGAATATGTGTGCTGTTTATGTCGATTCATTTTTATTACTACTTGATTTTATTTCCACGCAGTGATCTATCCGCAGGTCTGAAAACCCTAATAATTCGCCCTCTATAGGGCTAAATCAGGTTAGACATACATTTTTCGAAGGTTTTTGTATACGTTCGCTAGATAGAGGAATCACTCCTGGGGCCAGACAAGCACATCACTTTTCTTCTGTATCTGTAATATCTTTTATATGTTTGAGGTTAATTTCGATACATTCGGAAGCCGGCAAGCAGTCTTTCCATTTGGCAATCGAGTCAGCACTATTTGTCGTTGTTTCAAAGGCTAGTCCACCAAAATTCACTTCATACAAGAACATCATTCATCGCTTCAAATCAATAGCCACATTGTTAACCACGTTTTCCAATCAAATAATAACTTTAATTGAAAACAAAAATAGGTCGTCGATGAGCACTTCACGCAAGCAAAACCTGCGCCGAAGAACAATCAGACGCATATACTTAAATCCGATTGGTTCTGGTATACCATACAAAATGGATACGCTTTCGAAGAGGATTACCTATTCGGCGATGTAAGTTTCTACGAAATCCTTCGCTACAGGAAACCAAAAATTAATTTATCCCCTTCTTAGTACTTGGAAAGCATAGCCAACACTCCAAACACGGATCGGCGTGACTCGTTACCGATCAGTTTCAACAAAAGGAAAAGGAAACGTTTCTCTCAACGTATACAATTGGAAGGGACACCAATTGGTTTAGGAAAGCGGCGGTCTTCCGTCTCCGATGCTGGCCTACTCTCAGTGTCTGGCAGCTTTTTCGACAGCACCACCAGTCCGGACAAACTCGAAAGTGCTGGAAAACTTTTATCCGAGCCGGAATCAACAGCCGAACAAACACCGAAGAACAAGTCCATGCGCTTCAATCATTTTATGGACTTCTTCAGTACGGAATCGAATTATGTCGGTATTCTAGATACCATTGTACAAGTAAGTAGTCATAAAGTTATGATTGATGGAGTAACCTTATTGAATGAATTGTTTTATTTGTTTGCAGCTCTTTAAGAACCCGCTGGAAGAAAACGCGGAGACGCCGCATGCTCTGCTCAACAAGTCGGAAATTAGAGCGATTTTTGGTAATTTTATACCCATTCATGAGGTGCATCAACGCATGCTGGAACGTCTGCGTGAAATACACACAAAATGGCGTGAGGACTGCCTAATTGGAGAGATCATTCTTCAGCATCGTGATGAATTGATCAAAGCATATCCACCATATGTGAATTTTTTCGAACAAATGAAGGAGTGTCTTATACATTGTGATACGCAAAATCCTAGATTTCATGCATTTTTGAAAATCAATCAAGCCAAGCCCGAGTGCGGCCGACAAACTCTGCAAGACTTGATGATTCGTCCTGTACAGCGACTGCCTAGTATAAGTTTATTGTTAAATGGTGAGTTGAAGAACAGTTTTTATTTAACATACGTAGTATAACACACGAGACGGAGAACCTTTTGACTTGACCTTCTGCGCAGTAGGAAAGCAGTTTGATTCGTTTGTTAGCTGTCTTTTTGGGGCGGATATAGTTACACTTAAACTGGTTCATTTAAGAGCATTAGACTTGATACATCGGTAAAGTGATTGATAACCGTATTTCATGTGGTTATTATGTCGCTTTCCAAAAATACTCTACAGATGGTCAAATGTGACTACTTTAGTTGGGCGCTATGTTTCCACAAACCCTCCTAACGATGCTAAATATATTTTACTCCCTTTGCAGACATTCTGAAGCACACAAATAAGAATAATCCAGATTACCAGAAGCTGGAGGAAGCACTAAAAGCCATCAAAGAGGTGATGGCGCACATCAATGAGGACAAAAGAAAGACCGAGGGTCGAATGGCCATATTCGATATATTCAACGATATTGAAGGATGCCCCGTAAGTGGCTAAACAAACATCATCTCCCATCTAAAAATTGCTAACATTGATTTTCTTGCAGGCCCATCTGGTCTCCTCAAATCGCAGCTTTATATCAAAGTGTGAGGTCACGGAACTGTCGGACAACTTAAGTGGTCGCGGCGACACTCTAGTGCTGCATCTCTTCTCCGACACAATAGAAGTGTGTAAGAAGCGTTCGCGGGGTTTCAACAGCGCCAAATCGCCGAGCACAACAAAGTCGTTTAAACACATCAAACTGATGTCGCTGAACGCGATACGGTTTGTCATAGACATCACCGACAGTCCGCGTGCATTTGCAATGCTCTGTCGTCAGGACAAGGACAAGTTGCATTCGTTTAGCATAGCCGATGAGGAGGTTGACAAGGTTGTCTATTTGAAAGCACTCTGCAAGCAAATGGCTGAGAATGCTTGCCGCACTGATACGGTTAGTTTAGGGATAGAAGACTGGACGTAGAATTGCCCGCTAACTTGATTTCTTTGTTGTAGGATAAGGCGCTTCTGTTTAGGACATCACAAGAGCTTGAGGTCGACATTAGTGACGTGAATTTGAGCACTTTGTCGAAGGCATTTAAACTGGCGGCTAGAACGAGGTTGAAGGTGGGTTTCTACGGCGTTTTCCATAGCAAAATGAAACTCAATTTATTTTTTCAGGTTGGCAGAGCATTCTCGTTCAACAAAACCCCATCGAAGCTCAAACGAGCTGTCTCCACAATGATGACCTCACCATTTGGCAGCACAAACTCGCTGACACCCGCTTCACAGCTGGCACAAATGAGATTGGCCAGCTGCACGAATATCAATGTAAATCTGATGCCCTTTCGCCGCGTGTATTTTTATAATTGATTTTTTTTTTAATCAGGAGGTAGTTGGCGAAGAAGGCAGTCGCTGTGGCTCGCCCACATCACAATGTGAAGTGCTGGTCGCCCCCTTATCCATCCAACCGACGAGGAAAGCCAAATCATCGACTATGTCTATGGCTGGATTGCGCCGCATCTGATAGTGGCTTAAGCCTCCTCGACCAAGTGAAGACACCACAACGAGTCCGCAACAAGTATTACAATCCACAAGAGGGACAGGAGGACACTCACCAATTCTATTTGTATTCGTCTACGCGCGTTGGCGGTTTCTTTTTTGAGAGAAACCCACCCAGCGCCAACCGTCTATAGTGTAAATGTATGTAATTTGTGTTTAGCGCCGTCTAGAGCGTCTCTCTAGACTGATTTTTAAGCATTGTTAACTGACAAATGGTAATATGCTGCGTGGCAATGGATCAAAGCTAGCTGGACCTATTTATTCACTTTGAATCCAAGCCGCAGGACAGCCGTTGATTTTTTTTATGTGTAATGCTGAATATAGCAGCGTGTTGAGCGCATTCGCTTGACGATTTTCGTGAACAGAAACAGAGACATTTTGTGTATTTATTGACTCAATTTATGAATCTTCAATTTTGTGTAGTGTCGTGAAAATGACTTTTACTAAACAAATACTCCTTCCATGTAACTAATTAGTTTACGCTGTGAAGTTGTCGACAGAGTCGCATAAGATGAAAGGGCAGCCATCACATTATCATTAAAAATAGCAAACTATTTCCATGATCGAATGAATGCAAAGAATCTGCAAAAAATCTAAATTGTAATCTCTTACATATTATATGTAACTTTAACTTTATGCGTGAGGATATTTTATTGTAATTTTGTTTTTTTGTTTGTTTTTCTTTTATTTTTATTTTGTATTTTACATGTAGTAGCGTCTTAAGTTTTTGTAAAAAGATAGTCATAGATCTGAATATATTTACATATCCATTAATATTTATATTTTAAGGTATCAAATAAAGAATTGGAAACTTTAAATTAATCAATAAAACTATTGCTCATCCTAAAAAGTAAATAAGCACAAATATATTTGGTTAAGATCTATTTAAACGAATCGGGGTTTTCTTATTTGTATATTGCCACGGATTCGGAACTTACTTAAGAGTACAAAGTCAAAGTGGACAATTTCTAAGTTGTAGGTATTGCTGGCCGAGTCAGACTGCAGGTGGTTTGACAAATTTGCGCCATTGGTCTGAAAAAAAAAACGCTGATGTTAGTAAAAAAGAGACTCTAGTTTAACACTGAGACATGATTTATGATCCAATGTCCAAGCCTTGCACAGTCTTAACATTTCCGAACCTATCATCAGACACCTCCTTTGAACAAGAAACTCGACAAGATCTGAAGTATACTTTTAGGAGAAGCTCCTCCCTGACGAACGTCCCATTGACGACCTTGGGTAGACTTTCAAGGAGGTTCCCACTCCAAGTCAACAACTGCTTGCCAGGGACGCCTCATATAGCTTATTATTGGCTCGAACCCATAAAAAATAAAATCATGATGAAATTGTTTAGGTAAGACGTAGCACTAAGTAGTAATGCATCCGCTTCAAGTTGCGATTTAGCATGGTATCTCCACTGAAAAGATGAAAGTGATCTATTTCTCTTAAGAGAACAAACCTTTTTGAGTCGGCCGGCAGCTTGTTTCACTATACCGTGTTGGCTTGGACAAGATCGCCCTACTGGTCACACGGTCACACAGACATCAATACGATTATTTTTATTTGAGAAATGTTTGCAAGGCGAATAATTTCAATAGATGGAGTCATTGCCTGGTCGGTTCATTCTTTAACATAGAAGCACCCGAATAAGCCCGTTATTAGAATTACCGAAATGGGTACCCGGTTGTGACGTTACCTAAGGGGAATAGAACCTTTGGTAATCAGTTAAAGAAGGTGAGCCTTATAGAGGATGATGTCTGCAAACTACATCTAAATAAAGCACAGAAAGCGGCATATAAATTCGGTGTTTAGTTGAAATTTTAACCCAGTTAATGAAACAGATCTTCCATAATCACATTATGGCGTTTACACTACGAATCGAAACCAGGAAATAACTATGGAGCAGTATAGAGTCTATCTGCGCAAGACTGAAAGTGGTGGACGAATTAATTAACGGTTAAGTTGTTAGTTGCGTACCTTTACTGCCATCCTAACAAAAGGTAGCCGTACCCGTACCCGTACCTGCAAGTCCTGAGGTTCTTATTATGTGAAAGGGGGTATTTTACTTTTGGTCTACATATTCCCCTTACATAATAAGAAGAAGCGGAAGAAGTCACAGTTAGAGGTTACATTTAGGTGAATGCTTCACTTAAATTCCTCATAAAACTACACTGCAGAGCATTTCTTCTCCGTCTCACCAATGGATATAATTTTACCAACGAATTTCCCGATTTACTTACCTACCACCAATCCGAAACAAATTCAAACAAAAGCGGTCCTTGAATTTCTACAAAAGATGATTTATTAATATTAAATTTTATATGCAGACATATAAGAATAAAATTTATATACTCCTCTGGTCTTACAGTAGCAATACTCGTATATATGTATTATCGTAAAAATTCTTTTAAACATGTTTTAACATTTCACAAAATTAGTGTGCAAATATAATTTGAAAAATTAAACAAAGATCGAGATAGTAAACTAAAAACGTCTCCTTAGATTCTAATCATTGGATGCATCAATATACGCGCATGACTCGTGCCAAAACTTTGATCGAAATGGAAAATATTTTAAAAAACTGCTCATTGATTAAAATATTTTATTTAATATTTTTATTCCAAGAGAATTTGTTATGTACAGGAAGTGAGTGTTTCAATGGGTAAATCGTTTCAATTTCAACCGAGGCAGGCGCTATTTAACAGTGGTTTTTCTATCTCATTCACGATTAAAACAACTTAACGATAAGAACTTAAATAAATAAAATGTTTAATAAGAAAAATGCATTCTCAAAGAAAAAAATTATTTAAATATTAATGTGGGTGCATTTAGACCCACAAAACGGTGGTTGAATCCTCATTGGACAGCGTCGAGAACCTCTGGAATTTATTCTTTCGATAAGTTTTCGAGTCCCATCGATTGGCATCCGCGTTCAGGGGAACGCCTACATTGTTTGTGAGGCCCGGTGGCGTTTGCATCACTGCTTTGAGTGTGGAATTTCGACTGTCTAAATTGAAGTCACTCTGATCGATGGTATCGTCTATGTGGGATGAGTTTGTCGCGCTAGATATCATTGTGGAGCTTAGTGGAACACCAATCTCCTGAAATGAACTTATCGAACTGAATCCACTCTCGTCCTCTGTGGTTGAGCACAAATTGGAGCACTGCTTGCTCAGCAGCGGCGGTGAGTAATTCTCCTCATCAGTTTCCACCTTGGATGATGAAGATGTTGAGTGAACCGAGCTATCAGTGCTGCTTCGCAATGATAGACGGGAATCTCGCATGGTGCGTAGAAATAGCATTTCGGTGGCTACATTGGATTTCTGGTGAACCGGTGTATCTGGGAGCATATTCGCGTTGGGTATCGGCTTGATTCTGGGGCCAAGTGATTGCCTGTGCTGGGTAAGATCGGGCTGTTGGGTGTGCAGCAAGTTGTGGATTGTCCTTGAGAGTCTGAATGCTTCCTTGTTGAGCTTCTCCTCTGCTTCGTCACTGGGCGAGAGTTTAGAGTCGGTACGTTTCTTTGGAGATCGACGCCTGAAATGAGTAAAGTCGTTATTAATTGCACATGCACAATGAGCTGCTGTTTCGAGTTGTTTGTACTCACCAAGTGAAATCCTTAAACTGGTTGTAGGAGTTTATCGGTGACACCAGATCATAGTGGTCCTCGCTCTTTGTGCTGTCGCCGCCATATGAACTTGGCGACATTCGCTTTAAATCGATTAGGTTGGTGCTGCTTCGGGCCCGAAGATATGCTGACGATGTGCCCGAATCGGAGCCTAAATCTTGGCCGCCATAGACGTGATGCATGCTCTTTGAACGTGAGATCTGTTCACTTCGGCTGTGGGCTGAGTTGGTTTGGAAGCGTTCGAGAAACCGGGCAACTTCTTCCATTACAGCACGGTACATGCCACAGCTTGTCTCCGCCTGGAAAGTAAACAAAGAAAGGGCTTATTTTAAAAGTATGGAGAAGGAAAGCTTTTTCTAGATTGATCGTAGATGACTTAGCAATTGCAGATGTAGCAAATTAGTGGCTTTCATTCCTCGAGCGACAGGATCTTATTCGAGTACCTGAAGTTGTGCATAAGAGCTGAGAATGAGATTTAATTTCACGATCGCATGTTTATGCTAGTGGTTTGAAATCATGAAAGATCACAACTAGGGTTAAGAAATAGTTGATCGTTGTTTAATACGGAAGATCGGTTGGAAGATGAAAAGAAATTGGAATTCGGTTATTGATCAGCAAATTGCAGGACTCGTTTCGATCCCAGTTGGAAATGGGACGATCGAGGTAAGTGATCGAGATCGACAGCTTATGTTGATCGCACGCTCAAGGGTGTCACATCCATGATCAAAGGAGGCACCGAAAGTATACCAGAAATACAGATGTATACTTGAAGGAGTAGGTAGTAGTGATCGCCATGATCGATCGTGAAAGTCATGGATATAGAATTGACTACGGCAATGGGATACCCATTACTCGGAGGTAATGGAGCGGTTTTAAAGATTTAACTGTGACGATCGTGTGGGAGTCCAAATCGATGATCTAAATTTGCAGTGGGCTATTGGCTTAAATGATAAACTAGGAGAAAGGGTTGATAGCATAAAATCCTAACATCCAAATAGAAGGTAAAACCGATCACGGTGATCGCAGCATTCCAAAACTGTCTAGACAAATGATTTATTAGCCTTGGCTCACAAAACCAACCAACAATGCGAAGCTGATACATATAATTTTCCACTTAACTGCTAAAACTAATCTCATGCAAAACTGGAATATGACATCACAAAGAATGCACTGACCGTGTATTAACAATCGGCTGTCATGATCTCCAAACTGGTATAACATTTATTATCGTGGAAAACAATGAAATGACACCCATGAGACCCCGACTAGTATCTAGCTCGAATTCGAAAATTAATGCAAGCCCATTAACATATTATTAAGCCTGCAGCTGCAGTTCCAGTAGCTGTTTGTCTGCGCAGTGCGCATGGGTTGCATTTTCCGAAATAACAACAAAATTTATACACATCCGTGCGAACTATGTGGGTATCACTGAGTTTTGTTTATAGCTTAATTATATAGTATTGGTAACGAACTGAAGAAAGTATGCAGTTGTTACAGTGATTTTCAATTATCTGCACATTGTTCAGAGTCACGCAATGTGTTCTCGAGTGGAAACAGTTTTTGACATTATTCCATATCGAACAAGACACAAACTTACGTACTTCCTATTGCTGGTTTGCAGAAGCTTGGAAGACCATGAGAGAGGCGTAGTATTTGAGGGTTGTGTAACTAACGTTTATTCAGACAATGGTATTTTTTTTTTACTGGGAAAGATGGGCGTAGTTGCTTTTGGATGGATGTGTCTAAGAAGAGGTTTATGGAAGGTCAATTTGCAATTGAATAAACGAAGAAAAGTCGTAGTGGATGGATTACGAAACCATGGAAAGCCTCTTAAGGTATATTCAGTTCGAAATGAGTGACAGAAGCCTCTAGCACAAAACACTCATTCGGAACGAAAACTGATGTCGTTTTCCATTGGGATTTTCAGATATTCCTCTGATTTCAGATTTTTCGTGCCCAATGGAACATAAAAGATGATTTTTCTTTTTTTTTGCATTTGGGCGTGTTTTAAAATTCAGCTCTTCTTAAATTGTAATTTGTGATTAAAGTAATCCATTCAATTTATTTTTTTTATTTTTCACAATCTTGTCGTCTAAAAACGTGTAAGTAATAA
This sequence comes from Cheilosia grossa, assembly GCA_963082955.1. Taxonomy (NCBI): domain Eukaryota; kingdom Metazoa; phylum Arthropoda; class Insecta; order Diptera; family Syrphidae; genus Cheilosia; species Cheilosia grossa. The sequence continues at coordinate 8,943,640 of OY720146.1, forward strand.
CACACTTTAAAGTTCGACAAATGACAAATGTTCTGGTGATAGTGTAAGTAGGTGTAAATCTCACCCCGAAATCGAGATTCCCAAAATTGCTCTGACTCTCGGACATTGTTGATCTTTCACGAATAACGAAATGAGAATTCCGTCAAATTGTACCAGATTAGAGTCAGATCAAACCTGTTTAATATAATTTCGACATAATTATTCTAGATGACAAAATCTCACAAGTACCTATCTATTTGTTTCATTTTTGATATTCCTAACTAAATCTAGTACACAAAATGTTTCAAATAGCAAAGTTGAGTTCATACACCATGTAAGCATATAATCCGATTTCCAGCTGTTTTTTTTTTAACTAGATACATTTTTTGTTGTCCAAATTAATAATTTTTCGTTTGATCTAGGCCAAATTTTGGAGATTTCGACATAAAATTTCGAAAGTTGCACTTTCTTTTACATGTTCCAATATAAATTTGTCAACTGTTGCAAGTCAGTGCAGCGTTTTAGGCGTTTTAACTGTCCAATCATCTCTGATACATTGACGCCGTTCTTTTGCCCCACTAGCAGCACGTCAAACTCATACAAAAAATTACATATAAATATCTACCAGACATGGTTTATTGAAGGTACAGTAAAGAAAGCTGTCAATACTGTCCTGTTAAGCAACTTTGGTAGAACTAGCTGAGAATTTCTGCTCGAAGATCTGTGGGTCAAGAAAAGTAGGCTTAAGTGAAAAGGGCGTGAAAAATGGGCGGACATTCATTTGAACCCTGTCAAAATAATTACGAGGTTACATTTTCAATGCAATCAGAAATTGGCTTAAATTGAATTATTCCAATGAAATTCCATTATTATTCTGGAAAAATACCGATATGTATGTCGTTTCGTATACACTTGTAAAATGTTATTTGTTGTGGCGATGGTTGCACTAAGTAAGTGAACATTTACTGACTGATCATCATACTAAGGGCCACAACTTGTTACAGAAGTCAGGGACATTTTTAGCCACCAAACCCTTTCTATACAGCCTTTTAAAATTTGTCAGTGTCAACGATGATTTGTTCTTAAATCATGGCAAATGAAAAAAGAATTTGATTCGCAAATTTGTCAAATTTAGTACTTTACAATCGAATAATGATAGTGCTACAAGTGTCCCCGCAAAAATAGACCAACAAAATCCTACTCATTCGTGATTGGTCTTAAACTCTGCTGTTTTTAATCCTATAGCATGGAAAAATCTTAAGTAGGTACTTATATATATATATACAAATATATAGCTATAGCTTACCGAACAATTTCTTTACTATTCATCTGTCATCACGACGTTTACTTTGTCTGTACCGTGTTGAACACGAAGAACGATGTCACTTAGGGTCACCCCACATGTAGGTAGTGATGATATGCAAAATTCCCATGGGTGGGTTTAAATTCATTTACCTGTTGTTAGCCTTCTCCCTATAGCGTATTCTTGGTAATTAAATAAATTACACTTTTCTATGTCAAATAACTTCTTTTAACATGATGGATGAGAATCTTGTTGTAAAACATTTTAAGAGGAAGTTGTCGATGTAAACGCTTTCGTACGCATAACCTTTTATTTTTTTTTAAAGTTCCTTGCTAACAAGAAACAAAAATACTGCGCATTTTTAAACAAAAAAAGTGGTCGGTAAGTCACATAACGAGCACTTTATTTTTAAAGAATTATTATTTGGGACTTCCGGAAAATTATTTTTTCAGGTAGTATTTTCCTTTCACCGTTCTGACTTACATTTGGTGATAAGGGAAAAATTCCATCAGCATTCATTCATGATACGGCTAAAAATATTTGCCTGTGAAATTTGCAGTTGTCGAACTGACTTGAATTATCTATACAAACAATGTGAAGGGATAAGTATTTTGTTTGCGATCTAGTGTTTCAGTAATTGATCTCTGCCGGTATTTTTTACAAAGATTTAGAGTTCAACCAATAAACAGGACTCTTGCATCTCAAGAGGGGATTAACGGATTATGTGTGACTCTTCGAAAATGCATTTATAAAACTGCTGCGAAGATTCGAATATTTATCTTGGACTTATTCTGAAATATCTGGTATCAAACAGATTTGAAAAATTCCACTGCACTGTTAGAAATAAAAAGAGAAAAATCGTCAAAATTCCATCATAGAGTATTAAAATGAAGTCGAATACGCTGTCACTTGTCAATTCACCACGTGATATAGTCACAAGCTGAATTATAAACCTACTCAAAAACCTAAGTCGATTAGATTGGTCTGGACTAGATGTAAGCAGCTGAACGCAAAAACTAGATTGATCGGAAACGTCATTATCCAACGTCAGCAACATAAATCGCGAACTGTCAACTTAGTACTCATACTCATGTCGTTTTCCATTGCGACTAAAAATCAACACGCATCAGAAAAATCACTTATTTAAAATCGACCAACTTTCGGCTAAAAACTACCTAAGTGATACTGTTAATATAGCTTGGACAGAGTTAGTGGATTAAAAATAACCGAGTCAACTTTTTAACGAAACTCGGTTATAAATAAACTTTTATCAATTTTTCTTGGTTGTAACTAACAACTCTGTTGAATTTAACAAACTGGCTGATATTTCTCTAGAAACCTGGTTCTGAACAACTGATACAGTTTGTTATTATTAACAGAACGCATTTTACCCATTTATATCGGTAGTATTTAACAACGAAAACTCGGTGTTTTTCAACAGAGACTAGGTTAATTTAAAGCCATTTTTTTACCACTCTGTTAGAGCCAATTTTTGAGCGTGAATCTAAATCACTTTTCATGTTCCATTGGGCAAACAAATCAATCCTTTTTACGATTCGGATCACTTTTTACAGAACTCGATATTTTTTCAGATTGACACATACTTCCACAAAACCAATATACTTTGCACAGTTTCACGTCATTTTCAGAAGTTTGCTTTGAAAACAAATGTGAAAACCAAAATAACGAAATACATAAATAGCCATGGATATAATTTTGGAGGAATCATTATCTTCATCGTCTTACTCGTCACCTGAAGACAAAAATAATCTATTTGTATCTATACAACAGGGCAAACATTTTCCAAGTCGAAATCCATTTGTGATTTTTCCAAAAAAACGAATGCAATTTGAACAGCTGATGTTGCTGTCAAAAAACGCACTAATCCATTTACAAAAGCAGATCAATATCGTTGCATGTTGCATAATCGGAGTAAAGTCAGAGATCTGAAGAAGATTTCTGGTGGCCCCAATGGAAAACGACATCAGTCATGAATTTCTTGCTTAAATTTATCAGCTCCATTTGTCCTCCATAAACGTCAACTGAAAGAGCTGTTCATGAGATGGATGCGGATGAGGACGGTTTTTATAAACAGCATCTGATGCAGCTAATTTCAGTGACTGGAATTTTAAGATTGGGCCCGCTATCTATCTGGTTTTCATTTATTCCTATAATATTTCTGTGAGTTTCAAACAATTTTGTAATATATACATTATTCCCCGTACAAATATACACTGCTTAAGACTTATCAACTCATTACTCAGCAGTTACGTAAAACCTGTGGATGCTTTCTGACGTCTACTAGCTTGCTCACTTACCTGGGCACATTTTGTTTAGTATAATCTCACAACTGCACTTGCAACTACTGTCCGTCTTATTCAGTTGGACTACCTTACAATCTCGATTCTCCATTTGAATAAGCTTCCACTACCTGTCAAATTTTTTTATGACGATCTACAAAAAAGATTTCCTCTTTCTCATCCCACTTTCTCGACCGCCAATTACACTGACCTTGCTCCATAATCCAGTCCACAAATCACTTTTCTTCTGCCAGGCCACTTTTCTATTCCAGGCTCATGTAGCCAGGTATTCAAGTACAAGTAGGTAGGCATCTCTGTCCGTTTCTTCCCATGTATCTACTTTTCCTTCTGTTCTAGAATGATATTTGCACATCGATTTCGATTGCGATTTCGCTTTCCAAGCGCACTTCCTTTACATTGTTTCTTCCCCTAAGCGCTGCAATTATTCATAGCATCTGCGCACTTGTGGCACGATTGCGCACGAGTATTAAACTCTTGCCGCAATATCACCATACACACCGTATACACAAGTGTGCTACAAGTTACAAGTGGTGCGCTGAAGAATCTCCCCATCAGAGCTGACGATGGTGATGATGGCCATTATCGCAGCTATTGAATACATTTAATAAACATCCATCAAATCGCATACACCATATACGTGGCGCAGCCTATGAGATGTGGTTCGAGATACTTTCTGACCGACTTCCATTAACCCAGTTGCTGCATAGACGTTCCGCCGAGAAGATTTGAATTTTACTCGCCTTAGCGTGTGCGAAACGATGATGATCACACTTCATTTTCGGTTTCTCTTAACTGCAAAGGAGGGAGCGAGGTCTTCCTGCTGCGATGCATTGCCTAATCAAACGGCTAAAAAAAAACAACAACAACAACGAATACTGCTGTGGGTCTTTTTTTTAATGAAGCAGTACCTCAACCCCATCGCACTTGTACAGTTAGTTTCGCTTGAGCTACAATTAAATGACAAGTTACTATTATTAAACCGTTTTGCTAACAGATACTTTCACTTTTTGCCACATTTCTCAAAATGTCGTTTTTTACTTGTCGAATTTCGTGTTGCCGCTGCAAGATGCATGCGATTCTCTCTCTAAGTCTGTTTGGGGAGTTTCGAGTTATGTCTATAATCCGGCTGCCGAGCCGCCGCCGCCGCCAGCCTGCCACCCCCATCCAGTACTTTATATGTGGTGTAACATGTTCGCAACGCCTGTTTATATACATACGTGTAGTTTGCTTTGCGCAGAAAATTGCTCATTGAATAGATAGATCCTGGGGAGCAGATACAGCCGCACAGCCATACCTTGTGTCTAATGTCATGATCTTTTGATCTGCACATTCATTAGAAGAGTTTGCAACCGGGCAGGTGGTAGCTGAGGACTGGTAGATAATCTCTTTGAGCAACCGATGGAATTTATTATGCAATTGGATTTTCGACGGAAGCTGTGATGTTGAGAAAAATGAGTAAATAAAAAAAGGGCGGCACTTGTATAATGTGTAATTAATGCGTGCGGTAGTGGAGCTGCGAGGGAAAACATTTATCTGGCGATGGTCTCCTAAGATATGGGAATCGTTAGAAAGAAAATCACATCATCTCGTGGAAGCCGACCTTAAGTGTTTCCTCGTCGCAATTAAACGGGTTGTAGCAATTGCGTGTGTGGACTGTTTGTTTCTTGGGGTTTCTTCAGTTTATGAAGGGTGTTACTAGCAGAGACAAACCATACTGTTGGGGGTCTCAGTAGGGTCTCTGGTAACTTGTGCCAGTGATCGTCTCCAGTGGCCCATTGCTTTGTTTCGACATGTGCAAGGTGTTTGGGTATCAATTCTAGGCTTGGTATTATGGACAGGGAATAGCTTCTCGGAGGTTTTCGTGTACCAGCTGACACATCAAAGTTTTCTTAGCGTTGTTTGAAAAACTGATGAGCTGTTTGAGCATACAGCTTAAAGCCTTGCATAAACACATTCCATCAAAGTTGACAGGTCACGTCAGATATTATAGCGAGAAATAAAAGACCACGTTGATATTTTTTCATCGACCTACGGCAGTTGATATATGAAGATGGAGTTAGACGGAGATGAGTTCCGTACATCTTCTATAGCCCGAGGTTTTTGGCGTACCCTATTTTTAAAGATTTCAATTTTGAAAACAATATGTGATGATGGGCTTTGGAGGAAGAGATTTAACAACGAATTTTACGAGCTGCATAGCTGTTTAGAAAAATTACACGGGTGGCCAAGAGATGTTTAGGGTGTTACATGAATCCGATATAGATGAAGGACAACTCAAAAAACGTAAAGACTTCCTGCCAGAACTTATATTTCCACCAAAACCTATGTTTAAAATATTCGCTTGGTATCATAAGACAGCATTTTATTGAACTACTTCATTGAACACAACTGTTCGCCATTCGGTCAGGTTGATATTTATTTAATTCGATAAGTTATGAAAAACTGCGGTATTGGTTCACCTCCCTTTAGCACTAAATGTGTCTACAGAGATTATGAAGAGGGCTTCAACAGCAAGAGAATTTTTGAATTTTGAAAATTTTGCATCCAGATTGTAAAACCATTTGGAGGTAGCGCCTTGATAAAGACGTTTGTCCGTCGAGGTCTGAGTCGTGGAAAAATGCAGGTGCCCACTCAGGACTGTCTAGGACGTCAACGACAAATGCCCAGTGAAAACTTGTCATCATTTCAACAATATTGGTGAAAATCCATCAGTACAGTTGATAAAAATTTGTGATGTTGATGTCGTTTTGATGTTTGGTAATCTGACATGTACATTAGGAATAATCATTTCATCGATTGCATAAAAAACGTTTAATTACAGTGAACCCTACGTCTTCCAGTGTTTTCCATTTTTATTATTTAAAGTAATTTGTAAAAAATAGCCATGCAGATAGGATTGGGGACGTTCAAAACTCAGGTTCGTTTAATCTGACAGCAGGCAGCCATCGTGTCGTATGTCTATATTTTTTTATTGGCCTAGATTGATCAATTGAACAGTTTTCTGAGTTGGCGTTTGTGGAGGATAGCCGAGAAATCAAGTAAAGGACTTCTCAACTGAAAACTTCTTTGACATTTCAATTGACTGCCGTAGTAAAAGTGACGTTACCAAATAACCTTTATTTTTACATTCAAGATAAAAAATTTAGTCCAGAAGGATGTAGCCGACCCAGGAGTTCAGTGGACCACAGCTTCGAATGTGCCCATTTACTAGCTAAGTAAAAGCATCTTTTATAAGCACTGACCAAAATTAAACAACCATGCATAGAATAATTTTTTGAATGCGTCTGTTTGACAGCTGATATTTTCTGTCCGACTAGTGAAAGCACGGTTTGGAAAGCTGTCCGGGAAACAAAAAACATAAATAAAACCTATGCACAAGAAGAATATTCATGGAAAAAACTGTTTCACGGAATGCATAACAAACTCATTTCATACGATTCAAGTTGACAGTTTTTAGTTAACAAAAACATTAGTGTCAAATGTGAAGAGTGAAAAACCTATAGGAAGACAAAAACCGATTCAAATATACCTAGGTGCAGCTTTCTTTAAGAAAAAATCCTTAAATTAAATTAAAATCTACTACTATTCCCCTATACAAATTTTTTATTCCGTTTAAAAAAAAAGTTACCAAATCACTGAAATAGATGGGATTTTCGAGTTCAATTTTAATGAAAACTTCTTGTTCAATATTATTCTCTATGGAGATGGAGACGTTGGTTGTTCCAGCAACATAAACATCAACTTTGACAGTCACAAGTCACAAGGTATTTTTAGAACTCCTGTTTTTAGTACAACAAAACTAAAGTCAGCGCTTATAATTTTGTTAATACGATAGCAGTTAGTGATGTTGATTGAAACGCACCCATCAATGTAATGTAAAAAGTACTGAACGCGCCCATCTAGGAAGAGAGGAGGTGGAAGGCGGAGAGAGAATAATAATTGAAGCAGGGCGAGTAACATGTTAAGAAAAGGTTTACAATAAATAAAATATACAAGGATTAATTAATAATAAACAATTATTGCGACAGTGGTAGAGAAAGGCAAATTATAAGACTCAAGTTTCGCCATTTTTCAAAAAGTCTTTTTACACAATTTGGGTGAAACATGTGCACTTCTCTTAAGGGCTTATAATTTCTTAACAGGTCACTAGAGAGATGTTAAATTTTACGTTGCGATAGAGAATGGTTTGTAACAACATCGGGATATTTTGATTAGTAGTGCGTTCTGGAGGGCAACCAGAGTCGGACCGACCTTACGGTGCAGTAATATAGCACTCTACAGTACGACCGATAAAAGACGTATCTTCGTATTTTCCAAAACTCTTCTAGTAACGGGTTGAGATGTGACTCTTGCCGTTTAAAATATTATAATACATTTTAGAATCAACGTCGAATTGGTAGACTTCAGAAAAGGGACTGCTCAGATGTCATTGCAGGTGACTTTTTATTCAAGTCCAAGGACAAGTACAAGGAAATCAACCTCAGAGTATAGTCAAAATAAATAAATTAAGCCAACCAAATATCCCGAACCGCTTTCAGTTAGCAAAATAAATTAGTTACTAAGGCGAAGTAGGATCCGAAGACTCTTTGGCAAATCGCGTAGTTACCTTTCCCAGCTCAGAAGAACCTATCCCTAATTAGGTCAAGTGAACATATACCAACATTCCAAGGTCTGATTACAAAGAGATTGCTAAGAGCCTGTCAGTTATAACCTGTCAAGTGCCAAGGAGAAGTTTAACTTTTATTTTAGTCACTAGCCAAATACGAGGTAATATCTTTTACGGTAGCTTACAACATCGTAGCTTCGTTAAGGTAGAATAAATACAAGTCCACAAAGTATCACAAAAATACGAATTTCATATCAAAGCAAACTATCCAGTTCGCTGACGAACTCTTTCGTATTTCAACCAATCACGATACCATTTGCCAAGAGATGCTGTCCCGAAAATAAATTCAAATATAATACAATACTGCTTACCTGTTTCAACTGCCACTGCAGTGTATCAACTTGATTTTGTAAAATGACAGCTTCCACATTCGTTGAAGGATCCACAACTTCAAATTGATTGTCTGCATAGTCGCCATTAATCTTCATCTCATGGTCTGTTTCGTCAAGCAGTTGTTGTTGGCATTCCTAGTAAGTAAGACAAAAATAAACAACAAAACCACTATTAAACTTGCCATCCGTTATGCGTAATCTATTAAGAAAACTATAATACTCGTGCACAAGTACAATTAAAATTAAATAATCCCAATTGTAGGAGTTTTTGCGATTTTGTAACCACCCATCTCTGTCGGAACTAATCTCATAAGATGGCACACTGGCCATAGTCCATGATGTAAGTGCAATTAAGAGGGAAATAACAGCTTACTTAGTGTGTGCCTTAAGTTACTCAACATAGGCATGTCTAAATTAATAACAAGACATTGTCTACTGGCAAGAGACGATTTTGTTTTTCACTCAGCCCCCTCAGACAATGGGGATTGTTGGTGGGACATTTTTCGGCAACAGAGTCGTTGTCTTAAACGTGTTTTTTGTCAACCCAATTGTGGTGGGAATTTGGTTGGCTGGCCAGTGAAGCCTACGACACCTACGGGAAATGGGTACACAGACTGGTTCGTGGTGCGTATAATTGATGATTCGAGAGCTGCAAATTGGCACGAGTTCGTTGACTTTGGCTGCACAATCATCATTAAAAAACAACTCAATCAATCAATTTCTTATTCAAATGTGAATGAGGGGAAACAAAAAACTAGCGGATTGTATTAGAAAGTGAATTGATAGGCGCGATAGAAAAATGATTCTTCATCTGTGTGACTTTCTTTGCGTCGCACTGGATGTCTCTATAAATGGGTATGATGAATTTGTTGCAGCAACATTTGATACTGTCATATCTGTGCTGAAGATTCGTGTGATCTTTTTCATTAATCACTTGAATGGATTAAGTGCGCGATTGCGACAATGGAATGAGCCTTCGGGCTCTTCACATCCATCTTCGTGGTTTCGAAGCTGGGTGGAAAAGGTTTCCAGTTATTACTTACCCATTTGCGGCGAATTGCAATTAAATGTGTTTGCTCAGCACAAATCTTTAAATGATTGTGGCGGATTACGCAATGGCGTGTTACCCAATTCGAGATTAATAGCATCTGGTGTTGCGGATTGCACTGTGCTTTTGCAGTCATTGTATAGGAAGACAATGGTGTATAGGGTTAGGAGATGGCAGAAATGAGATATGCGACTAGATGGGCTTCATTGCGATGTGTCCGGGGAGGGCGTATTTTCAAATTGCATGCGAATTGATAATAAACAAACTGTTGTTATAAAAGTGTGAACTTTTCTTGTCAGGGAAATAGAATAGATTTGTAAGTTTATCAAGTTGACTAAGTAATCGCATCTTCTTAATGAAAACTAATCGAGCAGTTTAAATTCGGCTCTAGAAATTTAAGCTGTCAATTCACTACGAAACATTAATCAAACAAGAAATAAACAAGAAAGCTTTACGTGATGCAGTCGCTCACTTGATACGAAATAGTTTTTGGATGGTTGCAGAAATTCCATTTTTTCGAAGCCCAACATTAAGATTCGAACTATTGGCAGCAGTGATGGGCAGACGCTCAAAAATTGTTCTTTAAATGACAATGCAGCAATTATATTTTCTGCCTAAAAAGACTTGTAAATGATTGATAGCACTTGCAAAATCATTGGCAAAACTCAAACCTAATGACAGACAGGTTGGATAAACTTGATCAAGGATAGTCCAAATTGAGCAAAAGTCACGGCAGGGCATTATTTTAAGTGTTTCCAATCCCCGAAACAAACTCTTAATGGGAATTGTTTCATTTACCTACACCTGTGGTACACTCAACGCACAGACTTGTGTAACACTTGTCAATTTTCATTAAACTTGATCTAGAACAATGATATTTTGCATATCATGTTCGGTTCGTTTTAATGCCGCTCTAAAGAAATTCTAAGAACCCCACATCAGTAATAAAAACGCCGCCAATTGTTTGGTCGCAGACCAAGAAAAAAATTCGCTAAAATTTACTAACCTGCCGCCAGGCATTAAAGCCAACTTAATTTTCTAATCGTTAACAGAAATACCTACCTCGCTCAATCCGTTTTGTCCTCAGGCAGTGTAATGGAACGAACCCACACTCAGAGGCCTGAGATTAAGTTGTAATTAATTATGGAATCAACGCGTATACATCAAGACTAACACAATCTGCGGGTTTCAATAGCGTATGCTGTCTTTGTAAATAATGGCGATTTGTTTGGCTTGGCTATTTGCAATAATTGCTATTAAGTTGTTGCCCAAACGGTGTTAGAGGGTGTTGCGAGATCATTTGCAAGGGAGAATGAAGTGGGAATAGGACCTTCAGAACTAAATGACACCGCTTTAATTTGAATCCATTTTGATTAATTTTTAGATGTAACAAATGTGAACATATCCAACAGAGGCAACACAATTGAACGTATATACGCTGCGCTACTCCCTTATATTGCATGCACGTCCACGTCCATGGGTTCATGGGCCGTGAAGTGGAACCAGTGATATCCGTTTGTTACGCGACAGTTAATCTCTGCATACACTACAATTAGAGAAATATAGAAATACTCGTACCTGCAACACAACGTACCTATAGGTACCTTTATGTGCCTCTGTTACAATGTGAGTCATACTACTGATGCACGGTTTAATTCTGACAGCGGGAGGATGGAATTTTGCCTCGAAATTAGCACATTTCAGTTATTGTCATTGTCATCCGTAAATTGCAACCGAACAAGAAGTTGACTAATCATTTTGGGGCAAGTAAACTTTATAATTTAAGAAAATGTTTTTGTCTAAATTTAGGTTATGTAAAACTTATTTATATGTAGATATAAATCTTTTTTTTTAGAAAAAGAATTTGATAATTTTTACGAAAGGAGAACTTTTTCTTAACAATGTCGCAGTCAATTCACAAAAATGTAACAAATCGTTCCACTGAAATGTTTTATTTTATTTATTATTGTACTATTTCACTGAAAAATTGTTTTCTGATGGATTTCTGTCCGTAAAAAGTTTTTTTGCTGTATATTTCCTTTTGTGGGGGTTGTTTTCTTTTGTTTTTGTTAATGAAACAATTATGTTTATGGCTTTAAACGCGTTTGAGCTTCCTTCGATTCGAACGCATTTAGTGAACAAATAATATAAAAATTGTCTCATTGGAAGAAAACGAGCTAAAACAGGGTTACCAACGCTATATTATTTAAAGCGAATATGTATTAGATTTTGGAATTTCATACACGAGCAAAACCGACTAAGTTCCGTGACGGTATGGCTCACGCTCAAGTTAACGCGCGGTGATTTAACCACTATTTTTGAACACGAGGCAGTTTTTTTCGTGGAAATTCACTTCACTACTTTACACATCGAACTTTTTCCTTTGGCAGACCTTTAAGACCAAAAAAGTATTGCATAAGAAGAATGTCGCATTTTGACACTCTACGACTTTGTCAATGTCCGATTTGAAGGAATCTTGCACAACTCATTATCCGCACAGTTCTGTACTTTAACGTCATATGTCGTTAAGAAGGCATGAACCACTGTCAGATAAAAGACTTTAAGATTGTCTTTGTTTAACTTGGCTCCAAAAACTTACTTCAAACGACAGATACGCGACAGAAAATCACTGAAGGAATTTCGTGATTAATTGAACCACATAATTTCATCCACCTCCGCTAAAGAACACGGGTGTTCGCCATAGAGCAGGCGGACTTAGACGATGAGCTTCTTGTAGAGGATCTGTTTAGCGTTACTTGCTAAGGCTTTATTAAGTATAACTGCAATTGACAAGTGTGAAGTGTAGCTCTTCACGAGGAATAGCTACGAGTACATTAATAGTAAATATATGTGCTCCTGTTTTCCTACAAATTTATTTTGACGTTTAAACAAAATGGATACCGCACCTGTGAAAGAGTTGAGTCTTCTTTCTGACAGTTTTTTTGATTTTAACCTCAGTTGCAACGTATTTGCGCCCCTTTTGTCTCAATATATATTTGCAAATACGCTAGTCCTGACTCCTGTCATCAGAACATAAAATGTACTAATAGTAAGACATTTGTGTTTTTTTTTTGTCTTTGTCAAGTACCAACGTTCATATCGCAATGACAAATGAAACTATTCTTGCGTATGACATACCTATAAAAAGTCGCTTTTTATCCTGGAAAGCATCTCGCTATTAAGAAAAATATCTTATTTGGCGAATTTTTGACAGCAACGTGATCATCAGTTGGGAAAGCGTAATTTCTGTTTTACATGCATCTTGTGCGAGCTGAATCTTAAAAAAACCCGTATCGTTTGCACAGCAGGTGCATCTGCTGTCAGCGATAAAAAATGCGAATTGCAGCACATTTGAATTTCAAAACCAACTTAACACCGCACAAACACACTGACACCGACTTCATCCATCCACGATCCACCACCACCTGTTGTACTCTCGTAATGGATGATAAGAATTAAAATGCGTAAACACAATACACCGGCGGTGGGTGCTGCAATATTTCAAAATTTACATACGAACACACTCGTACATGACTATACATTTCCTGCTTCGTATATGTTATTCCCCTTGTTTTATTTGATTTTTCTTTCCCCTTGTTCGCCATTGTAGAGTGCAATTTGTATGTTGCTTTTGCCTCTCCCCTGCATTCCAAGTTGTGTGCTCCAATTTTGAATCAGAAAAAAGAAAAACGTTTTAATGTCGACTCGACCCCTAGGGTATGGGAAAGGGAATGTGAAGAAGCCCATCTGCTTCGTTGTATTAATTTGTAAAACACCTGTACACCTACACACAGTGATATGGAGGATGGTGGTGGCGGTGGGTGATGTTGTTCTCCTCTCAAAGTTATCCGAGCGTCACAAGAATGCATCTATCTGTTCGCTTCTCTGGCTATATTGTAACCTGTCAGATAGCCGCATATCTCCTCACGGCCATCACCACGTGACGTGTGTGCCTGTGAATGGGATTCGGTGTTTTAATTTCTTTCCTCCTCATCCTCCCTTGTGGTGGCTTGAAGAGGCGACCGCTGGCGGCTGTGGGTGGCTCCAAATGGATATACATTTCACGCCACCATCAACCTGTTGTTTGATATGCAATTAAAGAAGAGAACTATTCTCATTGTAACTGTAAGTGATTTTTTTTCTTTTTAGCCACATATTTGCCATGGTTTAGAGAGGTGGTTATATATCCGTCTTTCGGAGTAGTTTAGATGCGCGGGTCCGGGTGAAAAGAGTGGTTTCATGCCCATCTTAATCTTTGCAGTTGTGAAAGAACGTACATTGTTCTCGGATGTGAAATTCCTCACAAACGGTCTTTAAAGCGTTGACCTTAATATGTGGGTATTACTGCGTTGGTATTGTGCGTTGAGAATGACGGCAAATGTGTCAATTTGTTTCTCATATTTTTGTAATGGAAATTCGGAATTGAGGTAAATTTGCAGATCTGCAGATTTGAAGTGGTAATTGTCTGTCAACAGTTTCCTCTTCGCATTTTAGAGGGTATAAACAATTTGACAGTAAAGAAATCGTTAAGACAATTAAAATTATAAGTTTGACTTTATAGCGACACGGTCTTAACAGCTACAACTAGAGCAGCTACTTTCTAGTTTTGGCTTTTTTATGCGATGGACGTTGGTTTTGCGGTAAGTGTCCGACAATGGCAAATTATTTGTTAACAAGTTATGCTATTGTGTAGCAAGTGTCATAAAAGTAGGGGAACTCGGAATTAACGTAAGAAGTAGAAAATAACGACGTCCTAATTTGTTAACGGAGAGGATAAGAAGTTTTTTTAGGAGACAGTTTAAGTAGCCGTTAAAGAGATTTTTTGTTTGAAGAGACCTCCGTGACTGATAGGTATGTGTACACTAAGATGTCAGAGAAGTCAAAAGTTCGGTACTATTGTATGCAACAAGCAAATATCTTACGAGTTGATGGTATTAATACGGTCTACCTTAATTTTGTTTGCCTTTTTTTTTAACAGAAATCAAAGGAAAAAAGGATCATGTGTTAGGACTAATAAAAGTGATATTGTAGACGTTCAAGAACCTAGTTTATTACTTCTGACAGCTGGCTGATTTGATAAGTTTCAGTTTGTATTGGCCTCGTTTGGTCACGTGAATAGTTGTCGCAGTTGACGTTAATGGACGGGTATAGCTGACGAATTTAGCCAACAAATTTCGTGACTCAGTGCTATTAGTTCGTATATATGGCTGACGTAGGAAAAGTGACATTACCGACCAATCTAGTTTCTGGTTTTCAGGGTTCATCTAGTCCAGACTAATCTAGTCAACTTCAGATTGCTAAATTCTCCCATTTACTATAGCGAGTGTAAGAAGGACCAATATCCGTGTTTATTTGGATGCATAAAAGCATGGAAATGAACTCCTTCTTATCGACTTTATGGTGCTAAGGTGAAAAGTCAAAATTGCTGGCCTTTTTCATTATCTATGCACCTATATAAAACATCCGTAAGGACCGCTTATAACTCGAGAAAGAATCGACCAATTTGAGCTGTCTTTTCCTTGCTGTTTTGTCTACGAATAAGGGAGGTTCATACTGCGTGAAAATTGTAAGATTTTTTTCTTAATTTTGATCGCAATAGAAAGTGAGATCGTGTTTCTCAAAAATTCTACACGAATTGAATTATTTAGTAGATTTTCTTTACGGAAACAATTTTTTTAGCACGGGCAAAGCCGGGCGGGATAAGATAGTTTAGTATAAAATAAAGTCCTCATTCTTCTTTAAGACATTTCAAAAAGTCAATCGAGCAAGCTTTTTGAAGCGACTATATTTTCAACCTCATTTTTACCCTGATTAAATCAATCCTTTCATTGTACCCGTTTTATTGACTTCTTGTTCGCTTCGAAACCCATTCACCAATACTGCAACTCATTCCGACTTACAATTACATCGCTTTGAAGAGATAACCAAAATTTCTGTGTGAAACTTGCACGAGAGTTTCTTTAGAAAACTATTGTTCGATTGTGATAGCAAGAAAAAAAAACCTGATTGGTCCGATTTAACGTTGCCAATCCGAAGTAAAATGCCCCATCGCTGGCGGCAACATTTCGCAGTTCATTCAACATCAACATCACATGTACGTCGCGTCGTTCGAGCACTAGATACGAGTATACAATTAACCACGAAGAACTAAAAGCGAAACGCCTTTGCTTTGCCAGATTTATGACTTTGGGCTAATTACGGGGGGGCATTCGATTTCAATTGCGTCGAAAGTAGTTTACACTTCAATCCGTCGTAGCATGTGAAAATTTTGGAAAAGAAATTGTTTGCAATTGTTTCGAGCAATTTCACGAGTGATTTCTCGCTAAATGCCCCCTTTGTTTACACAAATTGGGGAGCGTTATATCTATGCATGCAGGCAAACAAATTCTTTGTTGTTTTTCCACGTCACCTTGAAAAAAATACTCAAGAGCAACCTTCTCATCATGTGAAGCTAAATGGTCTTTCTGGCATTTGTTTTAAGTTGCTTCACAGAAACTGTTACTTTGGAAGAGAGGGGATATTTTTTTTCATAAGATCATAAGTATTTGAAAACCATTTGGCTTTGGCATTGGATCGGATTCGCATGAAGGGAGTGTGGATTTGTTTGTAATTATTTGAAAGTGCGTATTTTGTTTTAGGAAAGCTGGAAATAGGACAAATTTGTTTTTACCATTAGCTATCGAATTATTTGCTCGAAGGGGATTTACAAACGAAGAAATAAATGAGTGTCTGATTTGAGAACAAACACTTTTAGTTTAGAGAGCAATCAACATTTGGATTTTACCTAGCGTTGTTCAAAAGCCATTCCACATTAGTTAAATGAAAATGAGAAGGGGAGTTTTTTGTAACAGACGCAAAATATATGGGTGCGTTCACTTGGTCAATCTTTTAACCAGCTATTGTTTTGTGACAGCTTTCAGTCGAGTAAATTCTCATTTCCTAATTATGTATGTTTTTCATTTTTCCAAATTTACATTTTTAAGAAAATGATTTTCATGACAATTGTGAACCATTTCTCTTTGGCTCGGAGGACTAAGTCAAAGCTAAGATACTATAGCAAAATTACCCAATTGGGTACTGCAGTACAGCCCTGATTTCACCTTAAATGACGTCCTTACATGTTTTAGGTATCAAGGTCGGCCTTTATGCCTGTTAATTGTTTAAATCTAGAGCTGATTTTTAGAAACAAATATTTACAACAAAATTTCTTTTGTATTTTTGAAGTGATTTACATGAAACTAAAATGAATTTCTAAAGTATTTGTGCTTGGAAAGTTAAATATGATAACAGCTTCCGAAACTATACATGACCCCATATTCGCTACTGCAATGCGACGTCAAAATCCGCCCTTTCTGTCCATGGATGTTAGATTTTGTTTAATTAGAGAAAACCACTACATTTAGGTACCACTTTTTTCCCTTGTGCTGACGTATGAAATAAAATCGTTATATTTACTTAACGGGATTCAATGTTTATGTATGATAGATAAATTGTTGTTATGTGAAGTTTGCTTTACTCAATCTTTCCAAACAGCAAAACAAATTAAGGTAGGCAAATAATGTCAAATAAAACTGTCAAAAGTTGGAACAGCCTGAAAGTCTGCGAGCATTTCTGGTAAATTGTTATAAACTGTCGTGTTTGGTGAATGCTGCTTTTAATACAAAACTTCAAGTCAACCTTTATTCGATGACTTAGGGACTAAGTACGTAGTAATTTTTCCTATTGATACAAACTTTTATACCACCTACTAAATAGTTACTTGACGTTTCCGTGAGAAGAACAAAAATGAGTCCGCGGTGATAGATTTTTTCGCTTTTATATATTTATACTCTAAACTACTTGCTCAGAATTGAATTGCTTCCAAGTCACTTTTATTTGCTTACCCGAAATACCTATTGAGAGTCTCAGAAGTAAAGTTGAGTACAGTTTTCGTAAATACATGCAGTCTTTAGTGACAAAAGTTTTGAGTAGTGGGGAGTAGTTGCCCATAGGTCTTTTAAGACAAACGACTCCGAAAATTTTTTTTGGACTAGATAATAAATCTTCCAATTGGGCTGATTCTTAAATCATGCTCAAATTGCTGACATTTCCTTGGCAATTGTGTACAGAGTCGTTTGACAGTTATCAAGAGGGTCCTCTTCCAACTCCATGAAATTTGCATACTCAATGAGATTTTTCTACAGTCCGAGTAAAGCAACAAAATCACGAGTACAAGTTGCCAAAATGAAATTCTTCCAATCGGCTAGGATTGCTCTACTAAGGGCCAAGATGAAATTGTTAGACCAAGGACGAAATTTTGGTTTTTAAACAAACAATTTTAAAAATCTAATAAAATAATTTGAGTTTAAAAAATTATGCTTTTGCCCAGCAGAAGTAAAAAAAGTGGATATTACTATTAGGTACATTTGTAAGTTGAGTCTTATTTAATTTATTTTATAAAGTACCCGTTGTTTAACTACTTAAAGTCTGACTAAGTTCCTACAAACCTAATGTACCTAATTGAATATTTTAAAAGACTTATGTTTTTTTTTTTTTAATAATGTGTGTTATAATAAATAATAATAAAGTGCTGTGAATGAGTATGAGTAGATTTCAGTATGCATTGAAAATTCCAATTGGTATCGATTAAGAACACACCAATAACGAATGAAAAATGGTTAAAATGAGCGTACTTTATGTAGTGAGTGATAGTTTTATAAATATCTTTTAAAATATAAACTTTTCCACAAAACAGTCTTCGGCATATATATAGCTACGAGCATGATCTTCGAAAAAGGTATCACCATTCTTCT
Organism: Cheilosia grossa; assembly: GCA_963082955.1. Taxonomy (NCBI): domain Eukaryota; kingdom Metazoa; phylum Arthropoda; class Insecta; order Diptera; family Syrphidae; genus Cheilosia; species Cheilosia grossa. The sequence continues at coordinate 8,962,081 of OY720146.1, forward strand.
GTAAATCAGGAAATAAACAGCTTTTTGTGCGAATGAAAACACTTTTTTTCACGAAATCATTTATTACTCTAAACAGACGATGTATCGCTACCATTTGTCATTTAACTACACCAAAAAAAATCGTTATATGCACGAAATCGTTATTACATTTTACGAAACCGTTTGTAGTTTTCAGCAGACGAACGCATTTGTACAAATTACATGTGAAAGTTTGATCGTGAAATATTAACGAATCCATTTGTTTATTGGACAAATAATTAGTGCATGTAGAGGTTATACCGCATGTTGTGTGCAAATTTCTTCTACGTCAATTAGTTTCTGACATAGGTACAAAATTGGTCCATTGGTCGTACAGACGGACAAAAGCGAAACTAATAAGGTTCCGTTTTTCCCTCTAGGTACGGAACCTTTTCTCATATGAAGCTGAGGGGAAAATACACAAATTTTTAAAGTTCAAACGCTTTTTACTATTATTATTAATTTTTCTCCCTTTTCAGGTAGGAGGGACAATTATTTAAAAAGAAGCAACAGAAGCCAAAAACATTTTTTTATATTATTTTTAAATTAAGTTATTTCTAGCAATAGCTAAAGAAAAATATTTTTTTTTTAAACTAAAATTCCAAAACTAATGTCAAAATTCGTATATTTATTAACTGGAGTTCCTTCTACACCATTTTCTCCTTTGGATGGACTATATGACGTTTAACCTAACAAAATGCAAACAAATTGACATTCGCCCAACTGTAACTTGACCTTGAAATTGCCCCACACTTGTAACAAGCTACTTCAATTAAAGCATCACTCTTCGAGTTTTTAATTTTAATATCTATTCCACCCTCCTGTATTATATTGTTAACCTGACAGTGATAGACCATAAATCACTCACACCGTATACTACCATCGCTGTGACCTTTCCACGCCCAAAAAGCGTTAAATCAGTTTTTTAAATATGCAGCGTGTTTCAATTTTTCACCGAAGTCTAAGTGAATGCCATCGCAAAGTTGTATCATTTACCGATCAATACAGAGGAACTGTATTTAAAAAAAAAAATCGGTTTACATTATCATGGATTGCAGTTTCGCAATCTGCCCTTGGTTCAATTGTTTTCAGGGCTCTCGTCTTTTTCGATTCGTCAGCAAAAAACTGACCCACACCGTGATGCAAACTTCAAAAGTTTTTGCTTTATTTCACCGAAATTACCAAACCGACCGACATCAGGAGGCTCTTTACGTAATAATTCATAAATCGAGAAACTACTCGTAGCTGTGTTGTTCAACTAAAGCACACATTTTCCCAATTGAATGCGGTTTTAATCAGAGACTCAGGAAGTGATTTGTGATTGCATCCGGTCTTGCCACACCTCCCTTGAAATACAAATTTTACACATCATGTGAATGGGAAACAACTTCAATCAGACATTTATGTCTCCCCAAAGAATGTGAAATACATTTTGTGTGACATGACAGATACAGGCCGTCTAGAAATGGATCTCTCTCTCTCCCTATGCACTGGCGGGCATTTTGTTATTTGAATAATGCAAAAAACCTATCTTTGAAGGCAGCATTTAACACAAAAGATACAGGTCAGCGGTGAAGCCCATTCGTATTACAATTGAGGGTGGAATTAAGTTACAAACTCATGCGACAGATGGAGCCCGCTTTCACAACAAAAGACTTTTTTTATTTATCCGTTAAGATCTTGACCTATATATGTATTTTTTTTTTTTAAATTCGTTCGTTGTAACGAACTATTATTAGACGAAGCACGGTCTCGGGTTGTGCGTGAAACAAGGGAAAGGTACTCGTGCACAATGGGCAGCTCTCTCAAACTCGAAACATAAATCGACATCCGTTTAACAATGACACCGTGAAAAGCTAAAACCTAATACCACCCGCGGGAGCGGAGGAAGTGGGCGAGTGGTCGCCATCCATACCATCATCCGACGGCTAGTTAGCAAGTTAGTTGGCCCTGAATGTCGACGACAACTATGCAGCGAACACGAGAGGAAGTTCATGTTATGCGCGAGACTGCAGACAAATTTTTTTTTTATCAGATAGATAGATGGCCAATCGATAAGATTCGTGTCCAAACGAGAAACAGAAAAAAAAAAAACAAAAAACTGTTAGACACATTTCATGTAGGTACTTAGGCACTCTGCCGATGGTGGTATGGTGTGGTGGGCGAACTTTAACTCTATACAAACTAGAAACAAGTTAATGGTACTTAAAAGTCCAATGAGAGGAACAAAACGGTGATGGCAACAATTTTGGTTGTCAAAGATTGTACATGCGTTGCATTTTAATTTACCTCAATTGAACTGATATGGTGATGATGGTGGTCGATGACATTTTAATGTCGGGTTTTTCAATTCCACAGAAATGGCGATTACGCAATAAAATGGTAATAGCCAAGTTTGTGCTGTGAGGAGACTGGAAATGGTATTAACATTCATCTCGGAACGATGAGGAATATAGAAATACCTATACGACGATTTAGCAAACAAATTTTTTCGCGGAGTGCCATAGGCTAGAGACGCGTCAAGTTCTTATTCTACTGCCGTTATATTTGAGGCGCATAAATTATCTTGTACTGCCTGTGAATATGGGCTGCTTTAACATGCCAACAGCGGCGAGAAAAGAATGCCTGTTGGCGTTTATGTGACACAAGCAGAGAATTGATAGTCTAATCAAGATCGGTATGGCGAACTTATGCTAAGAACTCTTGTATAAGCGGATTACAGCATATCGATTAAATCATTGGAAGGGTGATTGGCTGATGTCAAGAAAGAGCAACGACGGCGACGACAATAGTAAATAGTAAGGGAGACTGTTTCGCTGGTAGAAAGTATCGAGTGCGAGTGTGCTGATTTGACGGTTGTCAGTTTAAATTCTGCGAGTGGTATATTATGATCGCGAATTTTTTTTATTTTATTTTAGTGGCGCTTACAGTCCGAGATGGACCATGCGACTAATAAAGTAATAAATGCATCAAATACTCATTTGACAGTTCGAATTCGAAACTCTTAAGCGGGTTGAAGTTGGGATTTCTGATTTTCCCGACTTTAACAAGGTTATTCACAAAATATTAAGGATTATCACGAATTTTAGAAACAAGAAAAATTCGGCGGTCTGTTATAGGGCATGTGCCTTATAATTAACTGAAAAAAATAAATTAATTGTGCACTTGCTACTTTGCAGTTCCTAAGCGCTTTGACAGTCGTTGCAGCTATACCCAAAACTGTTGCAATTGCTTATTTAGCGTGTCACTTTAAAAGGGAAAAAGCTCTATTACGAGTAAAAGTAAAAGAGCTCTTTAAATTAAAGAATACTCATCTGCGTTTGTCACATACACACTTCTCACATGTCAAGTCAACACAAATTTACGTCAATTTATTGTATTCCGCATGTTCCCATACTATTTGTGACGCAAATCTTTCAGACATGATCTAAAAAAAGGTTCAGCATTTGATTGAGGCAAGATGCCAGCTTTAGAGACAAAATGACACAACACCGATGTTTATAGTTATATACGAGTATCACGCCGAAGAGTTGAGACAATTTGTTTTTATTCTTTCCTGCAATAATACTTTGCAAATAAATATATTTCTTCTCCACTCCAACACAATCGGAGATTGCCATCTGTTTGGTTGTTGATTTGTTTCATATTTTTTTCCTCCTTCCGATGGACTATTTATTCCTTTGGAATAATCACAATCTCTGTTCACTGTTCACTGTTCACTGTTCACTGTTCCCAACGCATTAGTAGACGACAGATTTTGCCATCTTTGGAATAAATTCCAGAAACTATTTGGCTTGTCAGCCTCTGGATGAATGATGCGGAAAATAGGTGAATTTTTTGAATTGTTTTGTACGTTTGTCTTGTCCTTGAAAAGATGTTTCTTTTTTGTTTTGTTGTTGTACATATTTATAGCAGACTTGGGCTCGTCGCATCGTCATTCGTACAGACTCAAGAGTGTATGAAATAAATGATAAACGAGCGATATACGGGCTTAATAACTTTTAATGATTTATAAGAAATCATTCAAATAAAAATCACGTTTTGCACATTATAGTGTTTTTTTTTTTTCTGGTTTATGTTAATTTTACATTCCCGCCTCTTGTTGGAAATTACCTTTGAAGTCTGAAGACGGGGCATTTATGATTTTTTGTTAATAATTATGTATGGGATGAGCTTCTACTGTTAGCAAAAATGCAATAAAAAGAAGGAAATTGAAGAGATGGGTATTTTTCGTTTGCCGTTGGCATGCAAATTCGCGTGAGACCGTCCTAATCGGACCCTTTGTCTGTCTTGAATATGTGTGTATTAACAAGACAGCCTTGGTTCATCGCACATGACTTTTTGGATAGCAACAAGTTGTAGATTTATTAATAGATTGCCGCTTGTGATGGGATTTGACACAAAAATCAGCCTGGATCACTGAGAGCTGTTTTAAAAATGTATCGAGTAAATACTCGTTACTTAGAATTGGCTCGAATTGAGTCCGCTTAGAGTATATTTCGCCAGAGTTTTAATAACCGTCATAATTTGTCAGTTTTATAAGCTATTTTGTCAAAGTTTTACTTGAAAACTTTGGTAAAAAAATATTAGGTCGCATAGTTTTGGTGTACAATTTTATTCCCGATGGGTTCAGGCCTAAATAACAACATGTTATGCTTGGTTAGATCTTTCGATTAAGACTTTGATCGCATCCCATTTTCAATTATCATCCCATCATCAATAGTGATAAATGCCAGATTGTACAGTATGCGTAGTTTAAAAACGGCTTCAAACCCGTTTTAAAAATATTTTTTTAAACTATTTTAAGCCCGAATTGAATGAACTTTGAACTCGCCCGGTCTCATGCATGTTTTTTAGTGTATATTTTTTACACATGGCTACATTTTGGGGCTTTAAAAAATTATTAAATTTCAATGCGGACCAAATTTGCAATAAAAATGTAGAAAATAAAACTGAAATGCAAAAAAAAGACCTTTGCCTACTTCTTCATCTCGCAACACCTCGCCCAATTAATAGGGCCCCTGTATCTAGCCGGATTGGAATAACTCTTCACTTTTAAACGTCTTATCGTTTGAGATGACATTAAATTTAATATTTACTGCCGACCGTGGGAAAGCATGTAACAATAACCGCATGCGAGAGCGCGCACCCACCACCATCACAGCCACCAATTTGACATTTAAGATTCAGCTCGTCGTCTGCGTCGACCAGGCCAAATTAAATAGCTCATTTGCATGCATGCCAGCGGACAAGTAAACTATATCTGTCTACTGTTCTCACATTGCACAGCAGTTTGACTACACTCTTAACTGTCGATAAACGTTCGGCGAACAACAATGGCACATGCAGTTGCCAGCTTCTAGGTAGGCGGCTATAATTCTAACCTACGGCGCCAGCCTGCGTGGACGTGTGCCTTTCCATTAGCTGAAGTTGGCAAATTCCAAGCCACTCCAGTGGGTGGCGGAGTAATAAAAATTTACAAAACCAATTCCATTTCATTACAGTTATGATCTATGCTAATGATATTTCACACAGGTATAGTAAGCACATAACACAGTACACAGATATTGCCTCAGAGGGTGACATGATTAATCGTGGACGGGTCCTTATACCGATCGTTAACCACAAGACGTTGCTTAATACTGCGCGCGCGGGAAACCTAATGCCGCAGTTCATGCGGGGTGAAATCTTTACGCGAGTAATGATCTAAAGGAGATCATTGTAGAAAATTCCCGCATAGGCCGTTGGTCTTTTTTTGCTTTCCTCCTCCAATCGTCTAACTCATATAATCAACCTGAGACGAGACAATGATTTTACGCGGTATCTGGAGACAGTGCCCCCCCGCTAATCTCCCCCGCTAATCTGCTGTATAGCATGGCTATAAGCAAGGGGGTAATTTGATGCGGCTGTGTGCATGGGGTTCGATGCTCTGCTTAGAGATTGCTTAGAGAGTGCGCGGTGACAGCGGGTTCATTATATTCGAAACAATTGAGTGCATTAAATATTAACGAGAAGGTCAAGATAGTAAAAATAAAAAAGCTTGCAAATACAGCCGTCTGACAATGGGCGCAGCAAAACGACCTCAATGGGCGCAGTGCGAGATGCATAGAAAGTTTGGTTGGTTAGTTGTCAAAGCGATCTTCAGAACTGTATAATAGATTTGCTGATTAGATTTGAAGTACTTTTTACTGCTGAGATTGAAACAAAGTAGATAGGAAATGGTGAAAAACAGGGAAAACAATTGTGTGGTAGGATAGTGTGACTTTTTTAACGGTGGGAGTATATAAAAAGGTATGAAACTGAGGAAAGAATATGAAAGAATATGTCGAAAGGAATTCGGTCAGAAAATAGCTCGTTGTCCACCGTTGCGCAGTCGAAGGCGGGTGGAGAAAGTACATTTTTCTTAGAGAAGACAGAAGAGTGCGACCTCTTGTGTGAGATATAGGCTTTAATTTTCTTTGCGGATGTCAACCAGTACCTGAGGTTTAAGCTCAATCACTAGGTAAGCCATTTTCCTATGACACCTTGTACATCGACGCTCTCCTCAACTCCACTGGTTGGTTTTGAGTTTAAATCATATTTTCATACATCATACCTTTACAGTTCTCGTTCTCGTGACTTATGGATTCACAAGTGTGCCCCAAAGACCCACCCATAGATATAAATCAACCCTAGCGACATGTGTATAGTATGCGCTGTATATTAAAAATGCTTCCAATAGATGTCCAGGGTCATTCAGGTGACCAGCTACAATAGTCAACGATCTTCATAAATCAGAATGCAAAGATAGCCTTTTGTCGGAAAAAAAGAAAACGTATGTGATGGTAGCAAATTTTTAACATCTTCTAAAATGGAAAGTATATATGACGTATGCTAGCTACAACCAACCGATATATCTAGGTATACCTACATTAGACGGCCTCACTGAAGACCCTGTAGGCGTAGGATGCTGTTGTTGCGGCCCAATATGAGGGAACGGAAGACTGAGACCATATTCTTACGGAGTAGTCACGCCAAAGTTGCTAGAAAAGTTCCTTAAGTGTGGATAGTGTTAAGGATTAATTTATTGTAGCTTTGCTTAAAAAATATATAATTGTGACTGAATTTTGTTGAGATAAGTATCGGTCGCCCTTTCTTCTCTATCCCAAATGACTTCCCTTATTAGCCCAAGTCAATTTTCTCCCCAATCCACCCAGGTGGTGACCCAAAGTCACCGTATTAGAAAAGTGCTAACTATATTTGAAATAATATTGAAAAATATTATTTAAAGTTTGTTATTGATTTCTAATTTATAACTAAATAACTAACTCCATTTGTAATGTGTTTAATTTGTTACTTTTTTATTCGGTTAATTTATTTTTAAGGTACAAACTTGACATACAAGTGATTTTTCTGAGTGTTCGTTGCAGATGCTCTTCTTGCATTTACAACATATTTGCAACATATTTGAAGCGCGGCCTTTATTACGAGAACACATGATTCAATGAATACATCATCATCCTCATCAGGACGATGAAATCGTCCAACTCCTCAAAGATTTCAGCAGCATCCACCTCACTATCTTCACTATCCAAATAATCAAAGTCACTTTTGTCATTTACTTCAAAATCATTATAATCATTGTCCGAGTTAGCTTCAATTGCCATTCTTATATCCTCTTGTGTAAGATTTTTTCTTTGACCCATTACTGCTTGAACGTCAATCTGTATAAAACAAAATAATTGTCTCACACATCTTCTATTTATTATCCATGATAAAGGGTACCTTTCAATATTCAAAAAAATGTTAGAACACAAACTGAAATCCGGAACAACTTACTTGAGCACAAAATTTCGGAACTGAATTCTACAATAATTACCTGAGTTGACAGGTGTCTGATGACACCTGGTGCAAGGCGAAAAAAAATTAACGAACTCTAAATAAAGTTTCCCGTTAGTAAATATGACAATTCAAGCCACCTAGCATAAGGGAATACACACGTCATGCTTTTACGTGTATTCTATGACTTTTGCAATACCTACAGGTGACTGTGAGACACCACCTGGGTGGATTAGGTTGACAAATAATAATGGCGGTATATCTTTGTTGCAGTAATACATTCTTCACAATTTTTTTTTTTCATTTCTTAGCAGTGTTTCCTTAGGGAAACAAAGTCAATGAGTGCGAATGGGATTGCTTTTCAAAAATTTGTCAAAAATACTCTCAAAACTTAAAACGGTGACCCAAAGACACCGGGTGGGCGGATTAGGGTATGTCAGAGCTAAGAATTTTGAACTACATTCCAAGAGTTGATATAATATAGCCCCTTTAACGCGTGTCTTTTACAAAAAAAAAACTTTTTAAAGACGTATGCCTTCGACAAAAATTAAAAATATTTGATTTTCTTAGAGACAAACGTCTTCACCACGATAGAACTGTTTTAGCCTAGGTGCACCTCATCGAGGACCACCTTAAACCAACAAACCAACGTACCAACGTCTCAGCAAAAATGTTTAGCTGCACTTACTTCAAAAGAAGAAAGTTTGAGTGGCTTTGAATTTATGGAAACACTGCATGTAACGGATTAGTGGGACAATACGAATTACAATTTACAAATAACTTGACAACATGGAGGTCTATTACATCCCCTCGGCCCTTTTAAAGAGTTTTGAGAAGCCTCAACATCCGGTGGCGACTTTACACGAAAATTCCGGAAAAACTTCGCCGGCCCCTTCGAACTCATATGTCACACTTCAGCGGTTTTTAACTTACCGATCGAAAAGCTCTTTCAATTTAAGGGAATCCTATTTCCTGATGCAATAAAAAGTCAATTCACGGCCGCATGCATTCAAAGCGTCAGTTTAAAGTTTTGAAAAAGAAAAAAAATGACAACCAATTGTGAAGTAACATTTACGTCAAACAAAAACTATCACTTTCTTACCCAAGAACGAACAATCGAACGCACAACAACCGACAGAGACATATTATGTCTGCCGCATGTCAACGGAAGACCGGCAGACGGATATGGATTCCATAATGCCGCCTGCATACTAAACACTAAACACGAACAACCAACCAAAGTGTTTCCCTAGAGAAAAAGAAATTGTACACCCGCCGATTGAGTATGAATTATGTGTCACACTGAAAATCTGTAACAAAACAATAGATTTTTGCTCATTAAATCGCATTTATCCGGGAAGTTTTTTCTCCCATCGCCGGGCACTTTTGATTGCCCCAGAAACTGGAGCGACTTCTTCGGTGAATGCGGGGAGCGAGACAGTTTCCATTACAGGTGACATGCGAACTGTCTTCAGTCGTGCATCATTGACGCGACGCCAACACAAAAGATTCCCTAGTACATACCTAGAGATAAACGCGACCACTCGCTAACTAGATATGCATTGCAGTAAATTGCACATTGTGTAAATAGGAATGGTGTTATGCGGCATACAATGTGAGAAAGAAAGTTTCCTTCTGTTCATGCATTTCTCGCGCAGAGATTTAAATTCACGTGGATAGGTCATTAATCCACGAAAACTCTATAACGCCACAGAGATGTACACACAGATACCGGAGGGAGATACACCAAACCAAAACCGGGTCTGTTGTGGAAGATGTAAAGAAAACGCGCCACCGATGCGTTCCATAGACGACGATGATGATGATGGGATGGCATCTCGTGTATGTGGGAAGCTAGAGTTTCACATGCGAGAGAAAATGCTGCATCGCGCTCAGAGAGAACCGACTTAAATATAGAACTTGCGCTTATTTCGCCATTTCGCTACGTCGCCATTTCGCAATTTTAGCATATTTTCGTTGGGTCCTATGTGGAGCAAACTCCATAGAGTGGACAGGCCAAGGGATACTCCTATTTTTAGATCGCAGCCGACAAATCGCTTGATTAACTCTCACCGTTTGCCGTTGCACGCGTTCTAGGCCGGAGGCGCGGTGGTGGTTGCGGATTGCCCAACTGTGTTCACTGTTCACACATGAGATAGGAATCGTTAAAAAAAAAGATCAGCAAAAAATGTTTTATTAATTTGTATTCATTAGTTCGGTATAGAGTGTGAGTGACTGCCAGACGAGCACACGAAATTAATGGAATTAATTTCGCAGCTCATTATATGAATGGCCATTCAACTCGGCGAGTTTTAGATAAATATCACATCGCCTGATCACCTGACTAATACAACAGTAAAAAATTGTTTACACCAAAAAATCGCATATACAACAAACAAATTGATTATTTCGCTCAGAGTGAGATGCATTTCACGGAGTCGGGGAATTAAACGAGTTCGATAGATTGCAGCGAGAACTTGCATCGATTGGGAAATAAGTTCGTCGGATTTTGGAGAATAGAAAGTGCGATTCGGTTGGGGTGGACTTTCTGGTTTTCGCTCCAAAATTCGGCCGTAAACAAAAATCTGAATAAAATTCAGTGAAAGTAAATTTCACACCGAAACAAAAAAAAAAGCGAGTTTATTCTCTTCAAAGAATTTCTGTTTGGGCCTGCTTAAGATTAGGTTAATAAATTATTAAACTGTATGGAGTGGAATAATTTTCACATTTAATAGGTTAGGTTAGGTTCTTTTTTTTTTTTTTTTTTGGTTTTTGTGGGCAAGAAAAGTTAGGGCGTGAAGAAGATTATTATTTTTGAATATTTTTATTAGATGGGAGTAACTTTTTTACTTTTTTTCATTATAAATGGAGATTTAAGCAGGTGTAGGTATAGAAAAATGTGTTTTTAAGGTTCCGTACCTAGAGGGAAAAAACGGAACCTTATTCGCTTTTGTCCGTCTGTACGACCACTAGACCAATTTTGTACCTAGGTCTAACTAATTGACGTAGAAGGCTGAAATTTGCACACAACATCCGGTATAACCTCTACATGCATTCGTATTATTAACAAATTTTTATTGGTTCATAGCACTAATATATTTGTCCAATAAACAAACGGATTCGTAAATATTTCACGAACGAATTCCTACATATTTCGAATGCCTTCGTCGTATTTATAAATGTTTGTTTGTAGATTAGACGAAATTGTTTGTTAAATATATTTTGTTTGTCGTTAGTACATTGAAGAAACTTTCACATGTAATTTGTACAAAGGCGTTCGTCTGCTGAAAACTACAAACGGTTTCGTAAAATGTAACAACGAGTTCGTGCATTTTTTGGTGTAGTTAAACGACAAATGGTAGCGATACATCGACTGTTTAGAGTAATAAGTGATTTCGTGAAAAAAGTGTTTTCATTCGCACAAAAAGCAGTTTATTTCCTGATTTGCAGAAGAATGGTGACACCTTTTTTGAAGATCATGCTCGTAGCTATATATGTGCCGAAGACTGTTCTGTGGAAAAGTTAATATTTTAAAAGATATTTATAAAAAAACTGTCAATCACTACATAAAGTACGCTCCTTTTAACCATTTTTCATTCGTTATTGGTGTGTTCTTAATCGATACCAATTGGAATTTTCAATGAATACTCAACTCTACTAATTCTCATTGGAACTTTTCCAACTCTAAAGAAGTGCGAAACCATCATTACGCGAGTGACAGTCGCACTTGGCGGTTTTTTGTTTTTTTTTTTTAACAAAACGCCACTGGAAGGTCGGTGGGAGACGTTCCATTGGGCATTGTTTACGATGTAGTTGAAATTGATAGATTTCGGCGGACAGCTTTCAGTTGAATAATTTTAGTAATGCAGACATAGGTTTAGGTTAGGTTAAGTTAGGTTAGTGTAGAAGGCAACAGTGCAGCCACACTTAGGCCAAGGTAGACCGATTTTGCTGACGCAGGATTTATTCATTTTTAAAACAACCCGTTGAACCAACAGAATGTAAGAGCCTTTTAAGCACTGAAATCGGAAGACATCATTCACCTGGACTTGTATTGATTATTTGGTTGCTCTTGAGCCAAAATCTCTTGTCGACTATAAATGGTCACTTGAAAAATTTGTATTTTGCAACATTTGATGTCGAGAAATGTTAATTTAATAACAAAAATCTTATATCGCTTAAAACGTATAAAAGTTTTTTTTTTAAACGTTGTCATCTAAAATCTATTTTCTACTTCGCTCCTTTGTGAGCTGATCATGCGCCGAGCCGCCGAGCGAAGCGAACACGACTTGCACCACGTGATCGCTTTCCAAAGAGGCCCTTGTTCATATAAACGTGTACAAATATCATGGACACTGTATAGTACGTTGGCTTCACTTATTAATCTTTTATGTTAGCTCCATTGAAAATTCCGAAAAAACCCAAAATTCCAACTTAGGGGTTTTTTTCCACTGCGCCGCCTCTCGCGAACGTCTGACAAAAATCCGAGAGTATAGCTGTCTTGAAAGAGCTTCTCAATTAGCCGTTTGGACTCCCTTTCATTTGTTCCAAAAATGAAAAAACTCACACAAAACAAATGGTTGTGAGAACCTAGGCGTAGGGTCCCTACGGACCTGTTGCGTCAACTATTTTTTTATATTTTTATTTGCAACATTGCAACTTGGCAGCACTGAGAATTGAAAAAGATAGTCAATAAATGGCGGCTGCCTAAGTATCGAGGGAAATTAAAGCCTACCAAAAATATTTAGTGGCTTGCTTATTATTAGACGTTTAAATAAAATCAATAGAAGATATTACAGACTTAACAGGCTTGAATTAAAGAAAGAAGAAGAAGACGCGAGGGTCATGATGTAAACAAAGCTTGGTCAGCAGCAAGAAAAATTTATTAAAATGGAGAGGTTCTCTATTGTATTCATCAATTGGTCGCTTAGTGCTCATCGTTCAGATAGGCATGGGGCTAGTGGTAGTACCTCGCCAACTTGAAATTGTAATATCGTTGCTCCCCTGAATTTTTTTCGGACTCTTTTAAATTTCCAAATCCTTGTATGCACACGGTTGCCAACTTTAAGCATAGCTTTGGGAAAAACAGACCGAGAGACTGGAACGGAGAAATCACCATTGGGGCAAGGATTTAATTTTCCAATTTAGGTAACAAGTTCTACACAAATTATTCGGTTTAAGCACATTTTTTTTGACTGAGAAATCGTCGGAATGGACAAAGGGCAAAGGAAAATTGGGAAAGACAAAAACTTATCCCAAATGTATACCGTCTTGGCAACCGTGTTGTATGTCAAACTATTATCCATGTAAGGTTCAACAAAAAATATGAAAAATATTGTCAACCAGCTGCCAGTCATGGCGGAAATTGACAGAGTTGAGAATACCACTTTATAAAATTACTTAATACTTTCTAGCTTCTTGTAGGTTATCAAGCAGCTTACTTTCTATAGAGGTACCGAACAGAACGCAAATGTGTCCAACAAAGAGCAACCTAGAAGTCTAATTTTCGACTCATTTTACAGTATCTGTGGCCGTGTTTCCTAAGCAGTGACGGGTCGACGTGTTTATGCCTAAGCCCGAAAAAAGAATTATGCCTTTTGGTAAAAAAAAAAGACAAAAATTGCATATTTTTCAATGGTAGTGAAACGAACCTAGAAGCTACAAGCTCATTAAAATTTGTTAACAAAATGTTGGTCAATCGATCGATAATTACAACTTTTTTTTCTTTTTGTAATCTAAGGTTTCAAGGTTTGGGTTGGGTGAGTACGTCCAGTAGAGAATTGAACAAATAAATGAGATCTAGTGATGCGACTGATCAAAGTATGTATACCAGACTTGCCAAATTTAAAATTATTCACAAGAAAGTAGTGTTTTTTTTGAAAAGTATTCCACAATTCCTCGATCATCGAAATAATTCAAGTTTTTCAAAGTTTCTTGAAGAATAAAAAACAAACTAAATTAAATATAGAGAGAGCTAAGGCCAGTAAGATAGATTAAGATAAATGTTAGTTTTAAATTAGATTTAATCGTTTTAGTCTAGTATATGAGTTTAATTAAGGATACAAATAAAAATGAATTTTAAAAACCGGGGATTTCCAAATTTTTCCCGGGAAAAAATAAAACATCATTTTTAATCATTTGAATGACAGCTGTCAATTGCAAAATTTACATTAGCATGTGCTAGGAGTGCTTGATTAAAAATGTAAACGAGCACTTGTTAAGGTCAATTTAGAATGCAGGAGTTTGTTGTAAACAATGAAAGGTGTTTGCAGTAGTTTTGTTTTTGAATTGGGAGCTTCTGTAAATTTAAAGTCGAGACTATAATTTGTCTTTGTATACGGCGCACTTTGTTTCTCGTCAACGTTTCAAATTCTCATATCTCCATCATCAAATAGTGTAGTCAAGCGATTTCCTAACAACTCCATCCAGACACATGGAATAGTAAAATCCAGCGTGGATGTGAACAACCTTCACACCCAACTGCCCCTAGAAGGATTATCTCCTCACTCCGATTCGGTTGGCTTGGGCGATTAAGTTCAAGTCGAATTACAAGAAAATATTCACCTGTTTCCGAGGCTTTGAATAAAGAACGCCATCAAGTTTGATATAGAACTCAACAGAGCATTAAATTCGAAAGACCAAATCGCCCCCTTTGACCATGGTATAGTGGCCTCTCACGACATGTGTTGTTGCCCACCGGTGAGCACAAACGAAGAAATGACTCCCTAATTGCCCTGCATGACGCATCATTCGAAAGAAATAAAGGATTTCATTTCATGTCGTTGGCCGCGTTGGTTCTTGGCACGTAGTGCGGATGGGTTCCCATGAGCGAGTGGCCAATTTATTCAACCTGTTGCTAGAAGTTTTTTTTTTTTCTTTTTACACATAATGACAGCCGGAGATAGAAGAAGTCGTATGTGTTCCTCAAAATGCGGGCTATTACTATTCTCTTGGTCTTTGTTTAAAATTCTGTTCAACTTGTTTGTTTCCGTCAAGTGATTATTTTCGTTTAACTATCATCGAGTTGGGCAATTTTTTTTTTTTTTTCATTTATTTCGCTTGTCATGGTGATGAGGGCAGTTCATGCTGCTTTGACTATCTCTTCGTGGAATGGTCTTGGTTGGTATTTCAACAAGGGGAAGTTGCGCTTGTTCCCACGCAGATTCCCCTTTGTGTTTAGCACCGAGTTCAGTTTAAATTGTTTCTGCCCAAAATGCGGATTGGTTGAGTAGTTTTACTTGTACTCAGGACGCGCTGATTAGGTTCAACGAGTAAGCTAGTCTGAGCGTATCTTTTATGCCATTAATCAACTTTGATCGATTATTATTAGATGTGCGTTTCTAATTGAAACTGCGCCGTTTGAAATGCATCACTCATATTTCAAATAGGCAATCGGCTACTTTGTTCTTCTATGCATGATCTACTGCAAAGGAGGCGCAAAGACGGCCTCGACGTTGATGTTTGCACCTTGGGGCGCACCTATGAACTCGAATGTAGGCAGATATGAATTTATTATTCTAAACTGCAACAAGTAGCATTGTAATTATCGTTATCTCCTTTTGGGGAACATGGATAAGTGTTCAAAATTCATATTGCCCGATCGATTCTTAATCGATGTGTGGTAGCTGCCTACGGGCACATGTTGCTTTATATTACACTAAGAGTGTGAAGTTGAAGAGGCTTCCTCTAGGCCCTAGGGCAACCGATACAAGTGTATAGCCGACCTTAGAATTGAACCCGGCATCGTATGATACATGTGGCGTGTCTTCGTAGCATTAGCTTGAACAGAAATACTTTCATCATATCGGCGGGGTTCTCGATAGCGCTCACCAAAAATTAAGCTACATTAGGAATTCAAATTTGAAACCTATATAATATACAAAAAGATTAATCTTCGGCACCAGCCATATCCGGCAGAGTTTAGAATTCAAATTGAACATGGCTTTTTTATGTCACATGTCACGTTCCGCGACTACGAAAGCTGTCAGAAGAATCTGAAATTAAAATTGAGGTGCCTCAGGGCTCTATACTTTCACCTTTTTTGTTTCTCTTGGTTTATTGCGCTGTCTCACACTGGTTCTCATCTGTCGAATTTGTTAGGAAGAGTGTACGATAAAAGTATGAAATTTCAGCATCGTTTGTCTGCATCAACTGCAGAGGCATAGGTTACCTCCACATAGCATACATGATTCCGTCTTACGAAAGTTTAGCACCTCCGAAAGCCGATAGCTAGCAACTTGATAGGTCTTTATATATTATGCGGTTTTAGACCGGGAAAGTCCACCGTCGACCAAAAATTGACAATACGACATATCTCGTAAAAGACGGAGCTATAACCAATTTGATACTCAACGATTTTAAGACGAGCTGGGGCCTTCTTGAAGGTCTTTGAAGCACGGTATCGTGCACTTGCATTTTCCGTCTAAAAAGTTGTTCCTTTTTACCTTCCTCGATTACGTAGTAATGGAAAGATATACCTACCTAGTATTCGCACAAAGTTTCGATCCCCTATGCTTCCGAGGCCTACAGCATAAACGGCTGCCCTAATTTGGTTCAAACTTCGAATTTGGAGTTTGTGAGCCTACAGATTTTTTCGTTTGCACGGTAACCTCAATATTAATGGTAGATGCTTCCCATACAAAATGCTCATACCAGTTTGTTTTTTCGAAAATGGCTCTAACGATTTCAACCAAAATTGATATTTGAGGTTGAGTAGGTGAGGTAGGTGCAGTGGCTTAGTGGTTAGTGTGTTGGACTACTAAGCGAGGGGTCCCAGGTTCGAGTCCCGCAAAAACCCAAATTCTAACTTAGGGTTTTTTCCACTGCGCCACCTTTCTTTAGAGCTTCTTAATTAGCCGTTTGGAATCGGCATTTAATTGTAGATCCCTTCCATTCTTTCCAAAGATGAAACTCACACAAAACGAATGGTTGTGAGAAGCTAGGCCTTGGGTCCCTACGGACCTGTTGCGCCAACTATTATTGGGTGGATTTTTGAAAAAAATAATTTAAGAATATTTAAATTATGGCGACTGGTCTAAACCCAGGCGGGAAACACAAATTTGTGGAACGTATTGGGTGCGCGCCAACGTACCTAATAAAATAAGAAAACAATCGACCAAACTTTTGATAAACGAGAAAGTTTCGTTCGACCCAGTCGTGCACTTTATTTTGTTCGCTCCTAAGGCTCGCAGGCAGCTCAATTAGCGGTTTTTTCGGTTTTTTTTTTCCTGTCATTTTTGGCTGACCATCCTAGTTCTTACCGGGAAGGGCCATCGTTGCGGTGGCTTCGTGAAACTTACAACTTATGGTATAGCTCCTTCGATACTGGTGTTACACTTGGTAAGAGTTTGAGAGAGCCCGGTCTTCAGAGGCCGTGGCGGTTGTAGATTTGCTTATATGCTTATTTGAGACGTGTGCTACCAAGGATTAAATTTCGATGCAAGGTCGTTTCCGGAGATGTTGCCGTACCTTTTTGTAAGACGCTTTCCTATTTTCTCGTTAACTTTGCCAGACGGAATCTTCTTCGGGCACATATCATACGTCTTCTCGGTAAGACCGTGGGTTCTTAGTTGGCTTTTAAATTTGCCCCTAATGCGGATTGTGACAAAACCAAAGCTTAATTTACGTTAGCTTATAGCTTTTTGCCTTAGTCTAGCTCTAGTCACAAGTTCCTTTCCAAACAAACGCTGATCTTGCGCCTTGTGACACTAGCCATTATACATGACTTCATTTTATATCCTTTTTGGTCAATTTTTCTGTCAATTTTCTCCCAGGGTCTCCAGTGAATAAGACCATTATTTTCGATCAATCCCTGCTCCCACCTGCTGCAATCCACTCTTAATATTTCCTGTATCAGCCAACTTTATAAATAGCGGGAAAATGCAGCCTCACAACAGTCTCCGTTTCAAGTGCAACTTCATTAAACAGAGAGACAGGAAAAACAACACATGCCAGAGTAACTATGTGGACAGTATCTAACGCTAACCGATATGCAATTCGCATTCTTTTAACGACTACAGTTGAAATAATTCACATGCTTCAGCAGTTAAACGGTGCGGCACAAGATACCACGAGTACTTCTTATGGCCACAACGCGCGATACATACTCTGTTCTGCATGACTTATCGTTCAACGCGATAGATAGGTATGCCATCAAGCAGACGTCTTCAATTGCATATCCCTCTCGAATATAAAGGTATCTACATACAACTTGTTATATAGGCGTCGCATTAGCCCGGTTCGTTTAAATTAGTTTAACAAATTACACACCCTATCACACCGGCAGCCGACCGACACACCGCGTATAAAGCTAAACACTTTTCGTTGTTATAGCTCATCTGATAGGTATAGCAATTCCGAATACTTAGACCGGTGTCGCTTCCCGGTGTGGACTTCCGGAGAAGGCCAACCGTTTATTACTGCCTACTCTGGAGCTGGTTTTGCCCCTATAGACGAGCACTGAAACCGGCAGTAACTTAATTTCAAACTTGAAAGCTTGCAATTACCGCCAAGATATTGTGCACAGTTTGGCAGTTGAGAGTTTCAGTTGAGCGCGAATCTCGAACTTACGAGAGCACCACCCAGTAAAGATGGATATGATGGATGCATGACTTGTCTGATTGCGGGACGGACACTTTTCATTTGAGGTTGGTTTGCAGGTTTGCTTGCATATACATGTCACTTTGACCGCTTTTAGTTTTAACACCGCTTACATATAACTGCTGAGGCGGCATCAGAGTTCGTCTTAGCAAGAACGCTTCATGGTTACATGTGAGATTAGCAATTAAAATGAAGACTCACTCAGAATGCAGTGACGTGTGTGTAATTAGCAAATTACTAAATTTGACACGTTAGGCGAATGATGGAGGAAAACAAGAATAAACGGGGACACTGACCGGGTATTTCTAGGCCGCACTTATGGAACTGTTATGTGGTATGGAAATTAGGCTGGCAGCTCCACATAAAGTTTTTTTTTTTAGCCGAGTCTCTTCTAATTTGGAGGTAATTGGGTTTAAGCTTCGTTTCTGGTGAAGTTGGGTTTGGAGCAGTCAGGTATACAACTATTGGTCCATTGTACTGGAACGATTTTTTTTTACCTTTTTACTTTTTTTTTTGTATTTATTTATCAATTCCAAGATTAGCTAGGCTTCAGCCAACACCTCAAAGGGATTCAAAAAATATGATGGCCCGACTGCGCTTGTTTTTGGATATGGGGCTGTCAAAGGAGTAATAAAAATTGATGAGACACGTCATTTAGAAGGCGGAACGTTGACCTCTTTCCGAGTCAAAAATTCTGCAACTACAGGGTGTTTCAGATTTAATCTATTTTTTTTTTTTTTCAATTTTCTTCTTTTAAAGTTTTAGGAAATTTCTTTAATAAGATTTATTGCGATGAATTTATTCGTTTGAAAATTTAATATTTTTGCGAAGTAAGTGATTTCGGACCACGCTATTCACCGAACACCAGTCCAGTGTTCCCAGACTTTGAGGACTGTTTACCTCCTTTTTTATCAGCAAGAGCATTAGTTGGGAAAAAAATTCCTTTCCCCCCACTACCCAAAGTGAAATTCGCACTTGTTCTCATATGTAAAAATGTAACAATTTTTATTAATAAGCTTTAAATAAGCACATAACACACAAATATACATACACATTATGCAATAATTTCCTTTTCTATTAGACATAATATCAAAACGAGTGAATGCATTCAGATACACAAAAATTCTTACGTAGACGTTCGATGGGCTGTTTTCGTGATGAGATATTTGACAGATATTTCATTTGATTGTTAAACAATTTACGTTTCGCAGTGATTTTTGATTTTTCCCCCTTTTTTTCAAGCTTGTCCCTTGTTTCCCCCTTTTTCATTCGAAAAGCCCCAGTCTAGTCTACAGTTTTCGGTACTGAGGGACATATGGAAAGTTGCAGAGTTCTGGTCGACATTTGGACACAATTGTTTTAATAAAGTCTCACGCTATCGAAATCTATCCAATTGACCTCCCGATGTCCAGCGCAGTGCCATTCAAAGACCTCGGAAGCTTGTCTTTCACAAGTTACTTTTCCTGGTTTCCCATTTCGCGTTTTCAAGGCATGCAGTCTTGCAACACAATTTAGGACTTCTTACTAAAAGACAAAGCCCTACGGTCATTACTATCCTCCTTAAAGCTATAAAAACATTTCGGTTTTAAGAAATCAATGAAAGCTTCAAATTAAATGGAAAGAAAAAAGATCGTTATATGCAACAGAAGTTTGTACAAGATTTAAATGCCACTAACTATAGCCCCCGTTAAATTATCGCCTTTGTTCATCGCTTTAATGATAGTGATTTTCATTGATTATTGAGCTTACCTAACTTATAAGTATGCAATTGACCTCCATTCAAAAGAAAATCCAATCCTACCACCATTGACATAATGGGTAGCTGCAATTTGTTTAAATTGCCCCACTTGGTCACTCAACTTTCGCACAAAACTAATTAATGGCCGGCTACCTATAATTTAAATGATACATTCAAAAGAACTCCTTTCTTAAAAAAAAGCAACAACAACCCACAATCAATTTAACTTGCCTTTCACAAAACACTCAACACAAACGGTTTTGTTTATCTGAATGAATGACACTGTTTAGCATAATAATTATCTTTCCCACAGTTTGAAGAAAAAATATCTGTCAAATATCTCAAATAAGAAATAAGCGGTTAAGTAACAAAAACTATTCCCAATTCCAAAAGTGTATTTCAAACTGCGCTGTAGAATCATTTTAAAAGAAGAAATGCAGTCCATCTGATGTATAAATCGAAGTACAAACAGCACGCTTTCATTTTTATTAATCCATTAAAATATTCATTATCATTAGCATTGAGTTTATGTAAATCATCATTAACCGAATTTCTTTGGTAGAACGCGTATAATGACCAGCGCAACCAATGGCTAAGAGCACTCATGACTCACAGAAGCACTACTGCACGCAGTTTCGGAAAGTTGTCATTTCTTTACTATTCAAATTAATAACCAAAGAAAGACTGTCTTTACAGTTACGAGAATAATGCAGTTTTTATTTGTGTGGAGATTAAAATGTTGATGGCTTCAATTTAAGTGACTCGAGTTGTCAGATTTTATTTTCAACAATTTGTTCGTCTAGTATTTGATGTCTCATTCGCGTTTTCACCTTTTGAATGCTGAAAGTCTTTCAGGTACTTAACCTACGGTAACTTTTTATCTGATTTGAGGCTGTTTTTTGTACAGGGAAGTTGTTAGATACGGTCCATTGAGCACCGCAGAAGCTGTGTCGGAATTTTGTAAGGCGAAATGTTCAAACGTTTTCGTGGTCGTGTGCACGAACGATTTTTTAGATCACTGTTTCCGGTGGTTTTAATTGCTGATCAGTGCAGTCTTTGCTTGGGGAAGTGTTCGACAGAAAAAGGTATTTAGTTTAGGGGGAAAACAGCTTCAAGGAGATGAGTATTCTCCACTTAAGGCCGAAAGGTTTATAAATACGCAATGGCAGCTATATACCGGAATAAAGATGTAAGCCTTATATTGGCGTAAATATTCCTTCTTGGATCCATGGGGCGCTTCCTCTTCTTAAGGTAGTAGTAGTAGCAAATGCAACAGGAGAGGTAACCATCTGTCAGCTGATCCCATCATTGAAAATGAAGGCGCTTAATCAAGATTTGTGACGCCTGGCTAACGCTATCAAAAAAAAAATATTTTGGGTCGGACATAAACTGGAGGACTCCATCGGAGTTCACGTTGTAAGATCACAAGAATTAAGTATCAAACGTAAAATGTTGTAGGACAAAAGAGGACTGTCGAAGTCCCCACAAAACTCACAACGAACCAAAAACAGTGAAAGGCGTTGTTCAAGGTGTGAGCCAAACTATAACCTGTTCAGTAGGTAGGCCCAGTTTTATAGTGGAACCCTGATCTGCGAAGGCTTCGTAGAGATACCAAGTACCTACAAGACCAATTTAGCAGAAGAAAGACTCATAGTTAAGCGGTTTTTTTTTTCAATGGAACAATCCACGTCTCTGTGGTTTGGTAACTTTTAAAGCTTGTTAAAATGGATTTGTAGGATTTCAAATGGGCATGTTTTGAATAGGACAGGGATGAGATGGTTGGATAAAGACCGATTTCTTCTCCACCCGATGATGAGAATTCTTATATCCCCAAGTCCACTTTTAAAAACTAGCTGACAGTTAATCGCAAAGCAAGGCGATATGTTTCATCCCACATTGCTACTTGCGAAGCTTTTAAACAAGCCATGTGCATCTTGGGATATTCGCCTGGTGCTGATAGGAATGAGCCAGCAAAGCTTCAACAGGGTATACAATCGTGCAATTGCTTTTAACTCTGAAATAGGTCGCTACCCACTACTGCTGACTGAGCACAAGCGTATAAAAAGAATGAGAGTGGAGTTCCCATCAAGGATTGGCAAAAAGGAATATGGCGCCATGAATTTCCGTTAGATCAGTGTAACCTTGCTCCTGGAAAAAAACAAAAATTGACTGCTTTAGCTGCACAGATGCAAGTTTGCTCACAAAGCCTCCACTCTTTGTGCGATGCAATATTAGCTATTAGTGTTTTAGTCGGCAGAAGACGCTTTTTGTGAGGGAACACCAAATGTCCACCTCTATTCCCTTAACTCTAAATAAAAGAAAAACAACAAAACAAAACGGAGTTCGGCAAGTGTGTCAAAACATAACGCAAGACAGTTTTGTGCCCCCTTTTATGATGCATGATAGTGACTCTCACCTTATAAATTAAATAATTAGTTGCTAGTTGGTAAAATGAGTCCATATGTATTATAATTTACCGCTTTTTACAACAGTTCCTTTAAGCAGGTTTTATTTTTTCAACTAATGGAAGATACCTCGAATTGCGTATCGTGCAAGTGAACAGAGGGCTGCTCTCTCATGATTGTTATATTTGTCAGAAGTTTCTAAAGGTGTAATTAGTGTTGTTTTTCAGGAGTTAAACGCGGGACTCTCTTAGTAGCCACTGATCCCCTCCACCCCCTCTCGGTATACTATTCATATTGATCTCCTATTCCTTAGCCCACTTCGTTGCAATGTGGACCTTTTCAAAAAGGTACGAAAAACGTCAATTTCGCACCTACCTATATAAGATCTCTACGACGTTCTCCCATCTGGAAGCGCAATAAATCTCCTCTTTCTTCGACTATCCTCTCACGGCTGATCACATTAAAAATTCCCTGCCATATCACCCATTCAGATGAGTTTTTTTTGTTCACTTTTTTACGCACTATTCGCATGCGTGCGGCATTGTACGAGTATATAGCTCGCGGCACCCCTAGCCAAGTACAGATCTTATAAAACGTTGACATACCAGTTATTTCTTGTTATGGGATTGGCCTGCTTTGTGTTGTTCCTCGTTTTTACCTTTCGCCAAGAATTCTCGTTTAACACAGTCCCCCTGTTCGGTTTGTGTTGGTCTCCTTCCATATCGCTAATAAGGAAGGATCGCCACTCATAAATAGAAATGCGCCAAAGTATCTATCGGATTTTTTTTTTAATTCGCAGCTAAACTGCGGGTAGTAAGATATTGTGTGTTGGTGTAAACTTGTTTGAGTTTCTCCTTTTAGAGACTCTAGTCCTATATAGCAAGGGTATATGTACCGTAAAAGGATAGCAAAAGTGTAGTAGCGTGCAATTGCTATGTTTGCCTTTGCATAACTGGTATACTGTGCATTGCGAACAAATTGCGATGAGATTTGTAGCAAATTGATTGTGGCAGACGATAGCGGTAGCTGCGCCGAATGGCAATTAAATGTTTTCCTTGTAAAATTTAGCGATTGGATAATGTGATTAAAATGCCTGAAATTGGTAGTCGCATAGTTTTCACTGTTTATAAAGAAATGATGTTGGGATTTCCTTTACATTTCTTTTTATGGTAAATGGTGTTAGTTGAATGAAGATGGTCGCTAATTGATTTGAAGAGTACTCAAAGTGAACATGCGGTGAAAATTAGGGACGAGAGGTTTTGTTTTGCTGGTTTTGGGTAAATAGGCGGTTTCTTGTATAAATACACATTTTTTAAAAGACGTTTAATAAAATGTCATCCATTGCAAGAACTAAACCAAGTATCAGAAACGAAAGGCTGCCAACAACTGGGCATTTAAGGCGAGCTTATATCGTTCAACAGGATCCCAAAATGTCGAGCTTTTTTATGCCAAAAGTCGTCAAAAGTCGTAAAACAATTCCATTTCAAGAATCCAGTACCTAACTGGGCTCTTTGAAAACAATATCAACAAATCCTTAAAATTTCGTTGATATGAAGAATTTTTACAAGGATTTATCGTCTTTAAAAAAGCAATAATTGGTTCCCAAAAAATGACAGTCTGTTTACGACAAACGACAAAAGTGGTGAACATTTTATTTTATTTTAAGTATACTAGGTACAGAAAATTTTTAGTAGAAAAAAAATAAAAAATAGAAACGAGCAAATAATGTATTATTCACCTCCGGAATTATATCCATTTAAGGCTTTTAATACACGGTTTAGAAACGCGAGTCAAATCGACTAAGCAATTAATTCTGACAGATTTTTTGACAGTTCTGTGGTAAGTCAATTGTCAAAAAACAGCCATTGTTGACTATTCTATTAGAATAGACCCGCATATTACATTTTGCGTAGTAAGAAAAAGTATACAATTGATCATCTTTGCAGTTTGGAGTTGGTTTACTTTTTGACATTTTTGTGGTGAGTATAATTGCTCATGTCAGGTAAAGCCACCTCTGGAGCAAATTGTTTGACAGTTAAATGCGTGTTAAATAGCAAAATTCACCTAACTTATATCTTGAAACACGGATTTCTTTACTTTTACGCTGTTAATCAATTAAAATTCAGTTTTATAAACATTTCAGCGAATTCCAAAAAAAACTTCACACACAGCATAATTCATTATTGAGCCATCCGGTATTTTTTGACAGCTAATTCACCTCGATATTGTCAGAAAAGTAGGTGACAATAATTATTCAGTGTAATTTACAAAGGATTTGACGAAAACACCCAAAAATTCACTAAGGGGAAAAGATACAGAAACTAAAAAGAGCAACAGTCTTGTATAGAAGTAAGTGCTCCTTCTGACTGTATCTACAAAATATCGCCCATGAAACGTTATGCAAATCAAGCCAGTAAATCTTAGGCCCTGCATCACTTATTCGCTTCATCCTTGACCAAAAAAACCCCACTACACCTTCAAGTTTGCACAAATTTCCTAAAATAGCTACACAAAGCAAAAATATATATATAAAAAAAAAAAACGAACCTGTTCTCCAGAGGACGACCCCGATGACGCTGGAGGCCAGCAGACGTTTCTCCTTACAAAGTTACAACTGCCATTGACTACGTGCTGCGATCGGCTAGTTGCGCTGATAATGTTGCCACTTCCATTGCCGGCGGTTACACGATTTGTGGTGGCTCTGCTGTTATTGCCACAAGTGTTCCTTAAAAGGTGCACAGCATTGACAGCACTTGCTGTGGGAATTATGGCAGACGTTTCAATGTTCTGCCTTCTAGCTGGTATCGGGGGCACTGCTGCTACTCCTGTCATTGGCAATTGTAT
This sequence comes from Cheilosia grossa, assembly GCA_963082955.1. Classification (NCBI taxonomy): domain Eukaryota; kingdom Metazoa; phylum Arthropoda; class Insecta; order Diptera; family Syrphidae; genus Cheilosia; species Cheilosia grossa. The sequence continues at coordinate 8,987,503 of OY720146.1, forward strand.
TTCATAATTTCTACCAGCATTGGTGGCCTCATTGCTGCGACCGTCAGTGGAGCACTTTCGATTCGAAGCAGCTGATGCTGGCACCGATTGGCAACCGTTCCTTTTCGCGTTAATAAAATCCATCGACTTGGACTGATTGGCGTGAGCGCCACCGGAGTTGCTATTGTTCAACGACAACGACCTAGCGAAAGAACTTTTGAAGTACTCGCATGGTAAATTGAAATCGAACTCTGGTGCAGGCAAGTCTGGAGCTTGAAGTTCGTCCTCCCCGTTTGGCGGTTGCTCGTTACCCGCAAATACTGTCAATTGGTGTGATGGCGATCGCGGTTGCTTTGGATTGATCGCAATCATCACGTTTGTCACGGATCCGGTGGTGATGGTTGCGGTGGCGGTCTGTTTCGCTACTTGTTTTTTGTTGCGAGATTCAATGGCCGAATCCATAGTTGGACATGATTACACGGGGAAAAAATTCTTTTTACTTCAAAATAAAATTTAAAAAAAAAAAAACCCAATTCCAAGCACACTTTGGTTTTCACTGTTTTTTATTTTATCACTCACACTTACAGAGGAATGCGATTTGTTTTCACTGGATCACTGATTTTGTTTTGGTTTTTTCCTTTTTGGCACAGTGCATTTCTTTTTGGAAATAAAAACTATTCACACGAAACGAGAGAAAACGCGACGCGGTAATCCGAAGGAAAACACGAAAAGAACACAACGGACAAGTACGATTCGTAACGGCACTAGGGCGCACTCAACATCAAAAAATATCCAACATCGACGGCCTTTGAGCACAGACTGTGTAGAGACGGGCGATGAAACTTCCAAAAGCCCGCTACTGGCGAAAGGCGAACCACACTCACATCTGTGTGTGTATGGATGGAAATGATCACCACTACAAGTGTTACTTGTGCGAATCGGCGGCGATGCGGAAACGGACTGATCTTTCACGTCTCCTCGTGGAGCGAATGGTGTTGCCGCGCTGGGTTTGTGGCAGTACGGCAACAGGTGGATTCAGCTTTAGATGACTTTTGGTGTTGGTTTGTACTATCAGTGTAAATCGGTCTAAAAGGCATAGAAATTTTGAAAAAATAACCTTTGACCAAAACTTTGACCATCGGACTTTTAACTTTGAGTACGAAAGTATTTTTAAGACATTTACTTGATATTTTTAACGAGCTTCAACTTTAGGTGGACTGATCTAGATTTGGCTTACAAACAGTACACGATTTTTAAACTAGCAAAAATGTTAACATAAGCTTTTATTTTTTTTAAACGCAAACAATCAACAAATCCTGAGTCCATTAGGCAGAACTGCTTGTAAAGAAGACAAACAAATAAAGTACTTATATGCTGATATGAAAGCAGGAGGAAATCCGCTGAGGAACTGTGCTAAAATATTTCCGAAGGAAACGCGCCGATTGTATAAATGTAATTGTTAGAATTCTTAGTAATTTTTTATAATCTCTAAGTTCAGGCATCTTTGTAAAGCTAAATATCGGAAGTTGTGGATAAGTTATTAGCAAGTTTTTTTTTTTATTTTCTGTGTAAGAATTTATTCCCAAGCTACAGAAAGTAAACGAGTAAAGTATGAGCAGCTTGTTCGTGCAGTAGGCAGTTTGTATTTGGTCCTAAAGGTAGAAACGTTTCTCTAGAACATTATTTACCCTCTAGTACCTACAAAGTTTCACTCCACATTGGTAACACTAGCTAAATTCAATAATAAAAGCAAATGAAAACAAAACAATACTGCTCATTAGAATACCTACCACAGGTACACAGCTGATTTACCATCCACTTCCAATTGAAACACACCGGTTTCAAATGCTTCCCGCTATGATGACCGCCTTTTCTTTTCCTTTTATCTATTCCGTATTCACATATCAAGTCCCCTTATTCTACTTATTTCATTGCTTAGGTATAGGTTTTCTTTTATTCGCAATCTCTCAATTCATAAACAAAAGAATCCCAACTTTTGCCGCATGTATGAAGGGAAACTGTAACGAGCAGATGTTTTAGTGCATTTTGTTTCTCTTTGCAGCCTCAGTGGAATCTAAATGCGATCATAATGATCGCTTCCATTCTCTTAATATTTTTGAAACATTTACATTGATTCTACAGTCTCTACCAACAATTTGACTTTTGCTTACATAGTATATTTGCGAGATTATATACCTTTTTTGTATTTTGCCCGAGTTCAATATTGTAAAATACGTATTTAAATTTAAAATTTTGCACACATTCAACGGAAAATAATTTCGTTTCAAAGCGGAAAACGTTTTCATACCCGCTCTCTTAAGTTCGCCCTCCCGAAAGTATGTTGCAAAACAAAATCAGTTTGTAAATATAATGCGATCCATTATCATTGCATACCAACAGGACGAGAGTGATACCCATTGTGAAATGTATTTTTAGTGGTACATCCGGTTCGGTGGGGATGCGGACGTTACACCATTTTGGGCGTTTAAATTGAAGTTGCCTTTGCACCTAAAAAGTCAATTATGGTTTCACGATAGCTTCAGAAACTATTTCCAAATACGAATCAAAGTACCTAATAAAGTGCGTGTGCTTAAGCTTTTCTCCAAAAATGTCTCCATTAGTTTCACGTGCCGACTTGAAGGACTATTCACATGAGAGTGAATTGCGAAACAGGGAAGTGAATGTTCGTTTTTTCTGAAGCAGGTATCCGAATCGCGAATCATTTACATTTTTAAAGGTTAAGTTCATTTTTCATTCGGAAGCTTGTGGATCAAAGGCTGTATTATCTGGATTTTGAATAAAGTGTGACAGTTCGCTGCATGAATTTTCAATTCGCGGGAAGATTGCTGTAATTGTAAATTGTGCTATTTAAATTACTTAAAAATAAGCTTTTTGTTTTTTTTTTAGATTCGATGTTAGATTAATTTAGTACACAATTTTTTTTTGGAGGGACAAATAGTAATTTTCAGTTTATTATACAATCAAATTGATTTCTTCGCAATTCGCTCATGTGAATACTTCCCAACTATAGCTATATGTCAAAATTATTTAAAAAAAATGCTTCCATATTTCTTGGTTATGAAATTTTTTAAATTAAAACATTATTTGATTGTGAAAGCAAAAAATTAAAAGGCGAAAGGAAAACTGTTCATTCGAAGTTTCAACAAAATAAATCGTGACTATACCTATTCCAGAAACTGCAATTTGTCCAGTCACCGCGAACCTTCAACCTCATAACGCCTTCTTCTAATTTTTTGAATACTTCACGCTTCTTCCTTGTCCACGCTGCCAGACTTTGGAACGCTCTTCCTGTTACCAGCAAGCAAATAGTAGGAGCCGATAAATTTAAAAGTGAACTCTTTGCACATTTTGCACAATAATGTATTCTATGTGTACTCTATTACTCTTCTCCTTTCCTTATTTTCTCCCCTCTGTTCCTTTTTCTATAATCTACTCGCTTTTTATTTTTTTGTATTTAATTAATTAAATGTAATTTTCACTTATTATTAACTATATGTTTTATTTTTCTTTGCTCATTATGTGTATAAATGTAAATTAAAGTATATCTGTAGAGCTAGAATTTACTATAAAAGACAATAATTGTTCTTATTTGTACTTTGCCAAATACATTGAATTGAATTGAATTGAATTGAATTGAGTGGCCGAGAATTAGGCAGAAAAGAGGGAGCTTTCAAATCAAATTTGAATATTTAAGTGAACATATGTGCTTCAAATTTAAAATTGTAGATATGAATATATAAAAATAAAATCTAAGTGAAACTTTGTACGTTCTATCATATTATATTCAATAAGAACTACTTTAATTGACATCTCCAGAAAAGCTTCCAAAAAGGGTAAAACTGAGAAACCGAGCAAAATGCTTCGAAAATGCTGCAAAAAATAGTCCGGCAAATATAATCGTAGGTAGATTAAAAAAATGTAAACTTTAATGTTTTTTCAAAAAGGTATCATGAAAATAATTCGTCAGTATAAAATAAATCAAATACTAAATAAAAAAGTTGATGTACCTAACCCGAAAAACGAGTAAACAACGCTTAAAAAAACACCTCCAGAAGGCGTACACAAAAGGCAAAAAATACTCCGAAAAAACACTAAAAAAGTCAATAAAACATCTGTCAAAAAAACGCTACGAAAACTGCTTTAAGAGTCAGCATGTTATCAAAAAGTCCGCGTGGCAATGGGTAATATCGACCATAGCCTTCTTGTAGGTATAGACTCAACAAACATTTCGATTTCATTTCGAATTAAGTTTCATTGACATCTGTCAAGTACTTTTCACGTCAACTGGTAACAAACGCAAAACCACCTATAGCTTTGTGTGACATGATAACTACACCGGTCAAAGAATTTGAATTCTTTTATTTTTTTAAAAGGAATTGTTGACGAACATTTTTTATTTTGCGAGAAGCTACGATCTTTTGAAACAAATGGCATTCTTCCAGAAATTGAGAAAGCTCCGCGCTACGAAGTCATACACTTTGTTTCTTTTTCGCTCCAGTTCTAATCCAAGACGTGATAAATATACAAAGCCTTTAAGACGCTGATACAGTCCCGCAAACTGCTTCAGCGATTTTGACAATTGGAAATATTTTTCCAATAAGACTAAGCGCCGAGTTTTCCGTTGATTTGTGAACAGCTTTTCTTTAAAAAGTTATTTGGTTTCCGAAAATATTATTCAAGAGCACGTCTTGAATCGCCTTGCTATGAATTAATGCCAGCATTTGCTATACAAACCGACTTCGACATTCAATTAGTTGAACCCGATCACTCTAAATCAAGTGAATAACCATTAAAGTGAAACATTACCCCATGCAGCCTCAATTAGCGATATGCGGTTTCAACAATCAGCTGGCCTGCTACCGCGTGTACATGGCTGAGTGTCAGAGCCGCGTATAAAATTTCACAGTAAAACAAAACAATTCATCATTCGAGAAACCAAGTCAATTACTTGTTGCTAGTCAATCATCAGACAAAACCGCAGCGGGCAACAACAACTCAAAGTACCAACCATAGTAACAAGTCTTGAAGTACGCAATTCTGTTTGTTCTCGGTTCTTTAAAGTATTTTAATGTATTTCCCCACTTACTAAGCTCGGCAAACAGTAGTGCACTCCAGCTGCCATACAACATAAACAATCCGCGCGTCTCACATGATAGATGCATGCCCACGGTTACCGCCACGACGACGACGACAACGACGACTACCTTATCAACGTTACATCAGATCAATTAAAATGAATTGTGCAACAATCCGAGTGTTGTTGTCTGATTGGGAAACTCGGATTTTGAACTTATCGGCCATTGAAAGGTGGCTTATCAGAAATTTTCAACTGATTTCGTTTCAAAATTAACTCGTGCTAAAGGGTTGATCGCTAAACCAAACAAAAATAAAACGAATATAGGATTCCATTGCTTTGTATTCTTGATTAACTAGGAACGAAGAATGCTGACGATAATAATTGACTTTTATTTTTCATTAGGAATAGGAGAAAAAAACCTAAGGCCAGGACTGCTTTGACAACGCGATAAGGCAGAGAATATTTTCAGTTGAAATTGTCTCAAAATACAGACTGTCGGTGGTTCGGTGGATCTTCTTCAACTATCTGATCTTGATCTACTGTTAACATGGATAAGAAGTGTTTTTTTTTTTCTAACTCTGTATTTTTTTTTATTCGGTACATATTTTAATTCAACAATTGTTGCATAGGTTCATACCTAATCTAACAAAGTTATGTTTAAAAATAATAAGTGACATTTGTATTTGAAAGTAAAAATAGTTGTAATGTCACTTCATGAAAAATAACATTAGAAGTGGGGTGAACACTTGAACAGTAAGCAATTTAAAAATATAACAAAAAGCGAGAAGAGAAAGAAGAAAAATCTAAGAAACTGAGAAGCCAAATTCTAACTTTATCAACTTTATTTATAAATTCGGGTGAAGATCTAAGTACACGAATATTCATAGGAAAATTATTAAACAGTTTACGGGATACAACGGAGTAGAAGCTCCTGAGCAATGTGATGCGAAAAGTAGGCAAAACTACAAAAATACTCGAACTACTACGCAATGTGCAGGTCTTAGAAATTGGACTCTGCATGTAGCCACGTCTCATAAAAAAAATGTTTGAAACTTTAAGGTTACACTAATGTTTTAGCGGTAGAATTTTCAATGTTCTGAATAAAGCCATAGAGCGAGTCAAGCGATTTTCTCCACAAACTGTCCTACTAGCGCACTTTTGCAAAACAACCAAGGGCTGAAGCTTCGTTTGGAAGGCACCCGCCCAGAAACTAATACCATACTGCAATTTTGATTGGAATATTCCAAAACAAACTGTTTTAAGTGTTCTATTATTTCTTTCTAAGACGATATTGTTTCAAATATTTTCAAATATATTCAGACCACCCAATATTTTGTCCAAAAGAAACACCCAAACATTTAAATTGTCTTACCTGTTCAATTTTAAAACGCTAAGCAAATTTTCTCATTTTTCCCACTTGGATTGTTCTGATAAAACTGTTGTTGCGAGAGACTTTATTAATGGTTTTACAAGTCAAACATTTAACCTGGGAAATCTTCAAAGAGATGAACTAGTAGCTCTACCGCAGACCCTTGCTTATCCCTCTGGAAAGGTGCCAATCAATATTAAGAAGATGAATGACATAAAAAATGAGAAACGACATAAGTCAAGCGACTTAAAAGGTTTAAAAACTGGTTAAGTCTTGTAAAAAGCTTAACATTTTAGCGGTTTTCGAATGCATCTTAAGCCAAATTATAGCTTGGCAAACTCAAAATTTGTAGTGTTGTGGATTTTTTTCATGTAAAACAGTTTTTTGTTTTTTGCTGAAAAGTTAATTCTCATTGACTTATGTTGTTTCTGAAATAAACGCCACAGGATAAATGGTCATTAGACAACGTCCTTACAGGTACCACTTAACAGGCACAATTAGACATGACGGACTTATAACAATTTAGTTCGTGAAAAAAGATTTCATAGCCAGGGAACTCCTGCATTCTAGGGCTGAAGTTCATAAGTTTAGTTTTGTTACTGACAACTAGCTTGTGCACAATAAACCATATTCTCAGAATATGAAACGGTTGACTAAATAAGGAATTTATATTGACTAAGAACAGTATTGGACCAAGAACAGAACCCTGATAATGATAATGAACCCTATGGTAATGATTCTGGAGCTACTCACCAAATTGTGTATTTTAACTTTTTGAATTCTCTCCTTCAAATAAGACTCAAACCAATTATGCATAAAGCCTGAAAATCCTGTGGAGGAGGACATGGTCGTTAACTATGTCTAGTGATTTATATATAAATGACTTAAACTCCAAAAGGGCATCTTCTGTAGAGAGCCGTTCCCTAAAGAAATCTTAATTTTGCAAAATAGTCCAGTAGATACTCTGCTCTTAATAGCTTTTTCAAAAATTTTTGAGATTGAAGATAGTCAAGAAATTGGCCTACAATTATTTTTATCAATTTTTCTTGCCTTTTTATAAAGAGGTATAACATTTGCATGCTTAAGTTTTTCGGGAAAAATATCTCAACAAACACAAATATTAGCAAGTATGTCCAAGTTTTGAAAGGCAAAGCCTAAGTTACCTTTATGGAGCTTATTTTGTGTCCCTAGGAGTGTTAAATAAACGTCCAATTATACCCTATATATACAACTTGTAGGGAACAACAATATGTACTTTTCTTAAAAAAATCAAGACAACAACGCATCGACAAACAAAAACGTGTAACCTTTTAACATGCAACACATTTTTTCCCTCTTGTGTACCTACTTAAATCAACGGATCTGTGTTTTGTTAATTTTTATCATTTCCTACAATGTTTGTGAAGAAACAGCTATATTATACACCTTCCAGTTGGTCTTTTTTTTATAAGCCTTGCCCTTGAAATATCGCCCTAATCGGTACGACAAGAAAAGGGTAGCCTATATAAAGGGTGTCCAATAAGAGGTATTATTTTGGTATTCAAAGAAAAATGACATTTTTTGATATAAATGATCGGTTGTTTATTTCATAATAAAGAGTAAGGTATGCCGTTAATAATGAAAAACAACATCAGCCAATTGGCCACCACGAGCACGCATACAGGAACATATCCTTTTCATGAAATTTTCCATAACCAAATCGCAAAGTGGCTGCCCTATGTCCTCGATAGCCTCACGAATTTTATCTTTGAGGTCTTGAATCGACGCTGGGCTGTTGGCGTTGTTCATAATCGGACGGCTTGAGTTCTTGTGTTAACTGAACTTTATAAGCCTTAAAACCCAAGTCTTTATACAAAATACGGTGTAATGACGTTTGTGGAATGCCCAATGCCAAGGAACGACGAGGAATGGACAAACCTGGGTTTTCTTCAACACTTTGGGCTACAGCAGCAATATTCTCAGTTGTTCTTGAGCGACGTGCACGGGTTTTATTCTTCACAGCACTAACTTGTCCCAACAGCTCGAATTTTTCCACCAATTTCTGTATTGCGGTTCGACAAGGTGCTTCACGACGACCAAAAAATGCTTTAGTTTTGCGAACTGTGACTGCACGATTTTTACCATTTTTGTAGTGAGTTTTAATAATTTCAATGCATTGTTGAAGCGTGTAATGTTCCATTTTTAGTAATGGCGTAGTTTCTACTTGTCAAATGTCAAAGAATAAAAGCTTCAAAAGTGACAGCTACCGAAATAGCGGGTCATTCACAATAACACCTCTCACTGGAAACCCTTTAGTAGCATCTGTATTTAAATTATTTCCTGAGATCAGACATTACAAACATATTTCTATCTATCTGTCAACTATTTCATTCCCATCTGGAGTCATCGTCAAACCAATTCCATAACCAGTAGCGCAAGCTGCCCTCGTCATCGCTATTGCCACCCAAATATTTATCGACCAAGCAACCGGCAACAGTTTGCAGACCTCTGTCACAAAAAAATTGTTGTTTACACTTCAACTACGTATTTGATATATAAAATCCATATCATCATGGGCGAGGTAAAAAAAAAAACAAATCCTTGGCCCGCGGCAAGACGGATGAAAAGTTCAAACTGATCAACAATCTTAAGTACACATTTATGTTCAAGCGAACCAAAAAATTGATGGAAATGTCGCGTGGCTCTACAAATCACTCGAAATCACCCGACTCAACTCGAATTGTGATTTTTCGCCAATCACATAAGTTCATGAATCGAAATTTATAATGGAAAAACAGTAAATTCTGATCTCTGGTCCTCGGAGGGAAAGAGATTATAAAGTGTTGTAGAGTGGTATATGGCGATAATTCGGTAGATATTTTTAATAACATCACGTGTAAGTTGGCAGATTGGACCACTCGACTAGGAACAGATTAGAAAATTTGCCAGCCTCTACCAAGGTAAGGTTAGAGTTAGAGGTTAAAGTTAACAAGTATTTGATGTGATACAGTTATCAGTTTTATTTTATTTTAATAAATGTGATAACAGTTCAACTGCACGGACTTTAACGCGAATAGAAAATTGTCGCTGCTATGCAAGAAGTGATAAATATTTCTTGGCCTTTCTTGCAATTAGCATTCTTGAACCCAAAAGTCCACTTCATCGATGGTTTATAGAATTTTTATCTTTTTCTACAAGCACTATCGTAGAGGCTTTTGTTGGAAAACACCAAAACGATCAGAGCCTTATCTTGTAGATAACACAACCTGCGCATGAAGGCGATCAAAGTTCCGCACTTGTTTTGCGTGCTTTTTTGACACTTACGATCATGTGGGTGGGTCTTCATGGCCACATAATGTGTCAAGTTACATTTTTCAAGTGAATTCGATTTTGGAGCTACGTGATAAAGTCACTGGAAGGATGTTAGCTTTTTTTTGTATGTGGAAATATAAATATTGGCCAATTTTTGACCTTTTTTTACCTCTTTGGAAGCACGCTTGAGACTTTTGTGTGCTAGGAATATTTGAATGAGATTTGGAGAGAGTTTTTGAAACGATCTGTCGGGAAATTTTTTGATCATTTTGTTAGGGAATTGCATTATGATTTTTAAGCGACGTGGAGTTATTCTTGGAATGCGTTTTTAAGGGTTTAGATTTCATTTAGTTGTTGAAAATATTTCTGACACCATTTCCGACTTGATTTAAGTGGCTAATCTATTGCAGGAGCGGATTTTAACCAAACTCGCTAAAGATGCGATTTTTCAAACTATTATTGAAATGAAGGTTTCTTGTAGGGCTTATTTATGGACAGTTTTCGACCTGATTTCTCAATGATTCGTTAGTAGCTTTTGTATGATGATTTCCAAGCAATTTTTCAAGGACTTTAAGAAGATTTAGACCCGATTTGAGGGCCAATTGTCGGACTAACTTTTCAGGCAAGCCATATATATTTCACAAGCTATGTAAACCTAGTTTAAGATTAGTCTCGAATTAAATTTTTAGACCAATTAGGAACATAATTTTTGGTCCGACTAATACCGAATACACATTTTTCTGATGATTTTTGTTATTTGTGAGACAGTTTTTAAAACGACTTTTTTGACAATTTTAATTCCGTAATTTCGGTTACCTTAGCTCCAAATTTTGTGCCTCGATTAGAACAGATGGATGGAATACATTTTCAATGGACTTATGAAGTGTTTACTGGCGGGATTTCGAAGTAAAACTTTGTTGTGATATTTAGCCTAATTCATTGGTGGATAAGATTTGACCTTAACTTTTAACAGATAAGCTTGTGACTTCTGTTTGACCTTTCTTCAATAATAACATACATTTTAAGACACATACTTTTTTGTAGATACATTTTTGGGCCGATTTTTTGGGCCAATTTTTGATGCAGTTTTCCGACCAAGTTTATGTACAATTTTTGATTCCATTTGGCTATTTTATTTTTTTTCTAGTGGATTCATGAGTCGAACTGAAGTAGATTAAAATCTTTTAAATAGATTTTGTTAAAATAAAACTTAGAGTAACAGATCTAATACTCTACACATTTACATATAAACTGTCAGTCATGTACACACACTCACTAGCATATAGGTATATGAAACGTAGTCTTTCGTCTGTCGCCTAAGATTCTGGTCGTCTACGATTTCAATCCCTTCCATTTACCATTTCATATGATTTGTTAAACAATTTTCCGTCATAATTTAGGAACGCTTTTGTAGGTTGATGTTGTTTGATTTCTTCGACGATTCAAAGGCGACTTTTTGACGCGATTTTAATGCAAACATTGGTTGCTTTTTTTTGGGATGCTCGAGGAGACATGTTTAGGTAATTTGAGGACCGATTCCAAAAACATTTTGCGCCATTTTTTATCAAGCTCAGGGGTTATTTTTAAGTAACTTTGGCGGCAATTAAGGCTATTTCTATTTGCTTTTTCTCAAGGTGAAGTGAGTATGACTACTCATCACTTGTTTAACGAGTCTTCACTCTAAGTTAAATTGAAATCTTTTCCCTCTGAGATTATTTAGGTACCTACCTACATCGTTAAGATTTGTGAGACACAGAAACAGAAATACCTCCATCGGATTGGGGATAGCTATAAAGCATCGCAGACGTGTAAATCTCTCAACATAACGATTGTCAATAAATTATTCTCCCACCCACAAATATTGTATAAGTGCCCTTAGAGAAATAATTAATTATGTTCCTAACTGGCATTGGCAATAAATATTATTCAAAGATTCTCACGTACCATTTGTATATTTTTAACCACTGCCACCAAATTCAGAGTTTATTTCTTTTAAATAAGAAACCTTTGTGACAGGTCCAAAAATATCCGTTTATCCAAAGAGCAGAAAACACATCTCTCTAGATCTAGAACTGCGCGTTGCATCTGACAGCAGCCCTTCGATGACACATATGGCCGCCAGCAGCTTGTGCATAGATGCAGCCCCCACTTTTTCGAAGAGCTTAATTCCAAATAACATCTAAAAGCATACACAAAAGCTCACCCAACTCGATACTTATCGCGGGTGCTTGCAAAACCACCCCACGCCCCCCAATAGCCCACGACCAAATTACACCACACATACACTCTCTCTCTGAGCAGCGAACAGAAAACCGATGGTGCAACGGCAATTTGCCATTATTGCGCCTCACGCTGATATTATGTCATGCCAAGTTTGTGTACAGTGTGCATGTGTTCACACTGTAATACTGTTACACCATCTAGCAATCATGTGCTTAATGTTTAGCTGATGCAAATATACGTTCATCCCTCTCGCACTGACGGCAAGCACGAGCTCCAACAATTCACATTTGGTTGATATGCGTCCACCCTTTTACAGTCGCCCCCGCCCGTCTTACCGTCATGCATGTACGATGCGCTAACGCGCTAATCAAATCAAGTTGAACACGACACGGCAATAGCCCTATGTGTGTAAAGGCAGAACTTCCCGCTAATATTAGCTTTTTGCTTGTTGAAAGCACACGCTTTGGCTTCTGAATTCTGACACTCCACTCGTGATGTCAGCTGAAAAGCTTGTGTTGCGGAGGCGACGTCAAAACCACGTGGTTGTCTGTCACTTTTATCTTGAGCGGTTTTTTCCGTGTGATTCCAGAATTCTTTTATTTTTTTGGCCACCGAATCTGAATGTGTGTTCTATACCTATATATAGGGTTTTGTCCAGAAGGGAGGCGCAAGGGATGACATCTCACTGACAAATTAATCCAAATACGCCAACTGACGTTACGGCTACGGAGAATGTTGTCCAAGACAGATATGAGTATATTTACTTTTTCCAGCTTTTATCTGTGGTTTCGTGTTTGTCATTCGTTTTAATTTTGTGCTTACCCTCGAGGTTTTTTTTCGGGTGAGGGGAACCTTACGTTGAGGATGATGAATGCGTGTAAATCAACTCTCGGTGTGGCTTTGCCTGTGTGGATATATATCTCATTCACGTGACTTAAATTAGAGCCGCACGACACCATTTAAATAACTTCAAAGGTAAAGTTTGTAGTTTGGTAGTAGGTATAGGTATCATGGCTGGCTGGCAGTTATCACAACTAGACGAGAGAGTGTTGCCAATGATATTGATACTGTAATTGCAGTGGTTGGCATTTCAGATAGTAGGAAATCGAGATATTAGTTATATGCAATAAAAAAACGTCTTTAGACAATGAGCGCTTGACTGTCTTTGGAAATTGAGTCTGGGGGGGTAAAGAGCGCAGTCTTCGACAAAGTCATGGGTCACATGAACCTAAAGGTGTTTGACAGAGCCGTCATTAAAGTCAATTTAGTTGATCTTGCTTCACTTGAAAATGTCCAAGGAAAGAACAAATATAGTAAAGTTGTGGATTAATTTTTTTTTGTCAAGCATTTAAGGCTGGAATTTTTTTTGAAATACCTACATATGTTTAAATTTTTTCAAAATCTATTTTCCAAAGGGCTTTCGACATTCGAAGCAGGGACTTCGCGAGCGATTTATAGATTTTCTAAAGTAGGTCAATGATCGTATCGATCTGTTGCCTGTCACTTAAAGAGATGACAGTTTAATTGACAGCAGATCGATACCATCATTGACGTACATTATCATGAATATTCCAGAGAATATTCACAGACACACTTAGTCGGTACCCTCACTATATCGTGAGAGGGCATGACAATACTAAACCGCAAACTAAAATCAATGATAGCTACGGTCAGTTCAAGAAACCATAGATTATGGACACAATCTCTTATCTCCAGATAAGTCTGCCCAAATTTGGTGCTCATAAGTCATAAGCCAAAATTCGTAGCCTTCCATACAACGACTTCCGGAACATGCACACTCTGCCAATGTTGTATCTACTATACAAAGAACCCACAGAAAACCTACAAATATAAGCCTTCGAGAGATTATTCAACCTTGTGAGGTGTACGCCCTGAACCAGTGCATTCAACTTTTCAGTTCGTATTGCAATTGAGAGGTTGTCAGTTCTGGCAGACCTCTGAGCAGCGGTTCTGCTGAGATTATAGCAGCTGTGGCTTAAGATGTCGCAAAAGTATCTACCAGACGACACGGGCCACGCAATTGAGCATCAATCGACAGTCTTTAAGGATAATTCTTTCGAAAAATTGACAATGTTCCGTACAAAGTGCAGACAGTGCATCAGCAGTTAGCATATTGACGACATGCGCGTGTAACCTATACGCTAGAGCCTAATCTCTCGTTTCCCGGCATCTTTTTATGGAGATTTTTTAAGTGGAGCGTCTATATCAACAAGCCTCATTTTCTTAGAGCGTTTGAAGTCAAGAACTCGAATAAACACTTATCGCGGGAAGTTCTGGCAAGAATGATGGAAAATGTTATAAATCGGTCCCGAACGGTCACCAATTTTGGCGGCCAATATTATTATCTTGACTTCATGGGAAAAAGTTCAAACCATCAAATTACCACAATCGCAAGCAGAGCCAATTTTTTTCATTTGTAAAAAAGAACACACACACAAAAGAACTTGTCTATTCGGTGTCTTCAGAAAATGTAATTTTTCCCTCAAATGTTCTAAAGCAAAAGAAAACTAATAACAGTTTGAACAACCAAAACAGCAAACGGCTAATAATTAAAAAAAAAAAAAAAAAAACTTATGAAAGTACTACCGTGCAGTGTTCCCAGACTTTGAAGACAGTTTCCCCCTTTTTTTTTATCAGCATTAGCAAAATTCCCCTAAACTGGATTACCTTTTTTTAGACTAAGTGAAATTTCCACTTCTCTTAATATGCAAAAAAAATATTTTTTATTATTAATAAGCTCAAAATAAGCATATAATAAAAAAATATAAAAATGCGAACAAGCGAATATTCGTAGATTCTGACATTTCATTCACGTGAAAACTGTTTTTAGTCGCGGGTACCAGCGAATCAGTTTCATTGTTAAGGACCATTCACATGAGCGCGAACTGCGAATAGGCAATTCGCTCTCATATGAATGATCCTTTAAAGGTTAAGTTCGAATGAACTTATACCATTAGTGGGTTTGTGGATCACGACTTTTTTATGTGAATTATTAATAAAGTTTGACAGTTCGCAGGAATGAATTTTCAATTCGCGGGAAATTTATTTATATCAATTGAGACGCAATTTTTTTGTAGATTAGATGTTAGATCAGTTAAATATAATGCTTTTTTGGTTGAATTTCAATTCATAAACACAATTAAATTGAATTGTTCGCAATTCGCGCTCCTTAATTTCATTTTCAAAACGAGTGAATGCATTCAGATATACACAAAAATTCATACGTAAACGTTCGATGGGCTGTTTTCTTTGATGTTTAATATAAAGAATTCGTTCTTTGAAATTTTTTTCGTAATGAAAATACGTTTTAATTTTATTTTTAAGCAATTTATGTTTCACAGGGATTTTAGTCCCTTTTTCATTCAAATTCGCCAAATTTAACTTACAATTTGGCTCCAAGTCCGAGCGGCTAATTGCGAAGAACTTTCATGAAAAAAACTATAAGATGTAGGTACTTTGTGCTTTTCCGGCAATCGAACATGAAGCCCTTTGCTCAGTAGCTCAGCACACTAAGTCACTAACCAGTGAGTAACTCCGGACACGAGACTGCAGCATAGCCGCTCAAGGAACTTATCTATTCTATATTAACACTGCCAAAAATGATTAGTAAGACCAGTGTTGATCCATTTCAAATTCACTGCTTAAAATCATGCTCGCAAATTACCTCCCATTGGCAACACTTTTGCATCTAAAACCATTCTGTGCTTTTTTTTGTACCTACTAGCCCCGTCAGAAACTCAACTTCGCCAACAATAGCAATGTTCGGTGCTCTTTACAAATTTTCCTCTGTCCACATGCATAGATTTATTCACAAACATACTCATGCCTCGTTCCCGATCTCGTACACCCATTCAGCCGAAGCACTGACTATGAGTGATAATAGACCACACTAGCTTAATGCTAGGAGTTCCTCTGCTTTTATTTGTTTTTATTTAACTTGGCATTAGACACTTGGCTTCGTCTTATCTCTCCTTTTACCCCATCTATTTATATTACACCATATATAGGTGTACTTGTACTCCATCCCAATTTATATAGGTATTACATTCATAATGACAAACGAGGGCCAAGCAAAGCTAAACAAAAATAAATGAAAATAAAACCATCTTCATCCACTTTTGACATTCAAAGATACTCGGATAAAAAATAAACCACACAGATCCGCTCATAATAGGAACACCGTGTTCTGTTCGTCTGTTCGTGTCCATATCCAACCATCAACAGAGAAGTATCGAAAAGTTCTAATTTAAAAATACCCACAAGAAGAACCTCCAATCTTGTATTTTTTTACCCCCATTAGAACGCGAGAAATGGGAAAATATAGTATCTATCTCTAGCTCGCTAATGAAGAAGAAAAAAAAAAAATACTCGTACACACTTTCGGATTAGAAGCATACTATCGCACATCGCGACCAAACGGCAAACGACCAACCGACTGGCAGTGGCAGCCACTACAATGTGCCAGTGCCAGTGCCTGCCGCTGCCAGTGATGTGCTGCTTCTGCTCTGCATTTGTGTGAAATCGTTTTCAGAGGCAAAAGATACAACTATTATAAAAATATTCATCGATGGTAGTATTTTAGTATCATTGTGTCTGTAAAATAAAGTAGTATGCAATTTTTTGTTGTATTTTTTGCTTTTTCTTCGATTCTTGTTATTTCGTACGTTTTGATGTTGTTGTTTTTTTTTTATTGTACTTTACTTGAACTTTTGGCTGACAGAAAAGCAGCGAAGCACGAGTTCTGTCTAAGTACCTAACAGGCATAGTTGGTTCGTCATCGTCGGATAAGAAGATCGGGTTTGTGTGTTGTTTTTTTTTGAAAAATATCGAGCGGGCGCGCACGTTGTACATATAGTAAATTTGTAAGTGGAAACAAAATTATTAAATTGTACAAATAAAATGAAAATTTAGAAAAAAAAATCAACAAGAACGATGTTCATCTTGTGCGTGGCTTAAAATTCGAAACAAATTGAAAGCAAATGTCAGATCGCAGCTAAATGTGTCAAAAAGGATACCCACCTCAGTGTGATGCCAGTGAATTCGAAAGCTTAAAAGATACCTTTCAAGTTTGTTTTACGTTCCTCTAACGTTCAGCGAGTCAAGTGGGTGATGTTCAGGACGCCGAGTAACTAACTCACGCCACCACACAGCCAACCGAATACTACCTAAATTACTAATCTCCAAGTCTAGTTGACAAAACAAAAACAAACACTGCTCCTAAATAGGACTCCAGAAACAGTTGTAAAAATTCTCGTTCTTGCGTCTATTGCAACACAGTATCTTTGAAGTAAATTTCTTCGAATTTCCTACAAGTGCAAACTATATCCTTGTTTTATTTTATATTTGGTTGCACCCTCCCCCCAACAAACAAGGAGTAAGAAGAGAAAAAAAATCGAAAAATTCCTTTGCTGCCAGAAGTTCTACTCTCCAACACAAACTAGAAACACTACGCACACTCCCTCACACATTATCTATTATCATCAAGTCTCTTCTTGATGTTACATTATTCTTTCGCCGTCAAATGATTCGTCGTCGGAAGGGTAGTGAACGTTTATTTTGCCGTATTTTGATTTTCAATTTTGGATAAACATTAACAACACCGAAAAAGAAAAGTTCTCTCCCTACAAACTGCATCGCTACAGCATAGAAAAGCAAATTTTGGAAAGGAGCCTGAGCCTCCTGTTACAAGGAAAAAATTGATTTTTTTTTTGTTGTTCAACCACACTTTGTTTCGTCCTATGTGCAATATTTTTATACAAAAAAAGTAGCGAAAAGGAAGCAAAAAGAAACCAACATCCACCTCCACCTATAAAGTTGAAAAAGGATAGCAACTCTCTGTCGCCTTTTCTGGCCGCACTCACCAGTCAGAGTACTTCTTGTTCGAAATCATATTGCTCATCGTTCTCGTCCTTCTTCGCCAGGGTACAAAACAAACAAAAAATAGTTCTCATTTTAAATGGTTAAACAATTCAAATAAATTAAAAAAAAAAAAAATACCCATCTAGAGGCTAATAGTTCCGGTGTTTCCGATTTGTATATATAAAATAATCTTAGTAGCAAAAAAGTATATATCTATACATATATAATTATTTTTTTTTTTCGGTTGAAAGCCCAAGTTTTGATGTTGTACACCCTCGAAAACGTAGTGGAAAAGATATAAAATAAAACCAGGTAGAAATAAAATAAATCAACAGTGGTGCTGTTAATAATACTATTAAATATTTAAATATATATATATTCAATATATACAATCAAGGACAAACAAAATCCTAGTGCTAGTGCTGTTATTGTTGACTGTTGTTAAATACATATTATTTTCTTCTCCTCTCACAAAATCTCTCTCGTTTATAATAGTTAATTTGTTATTGTTATCGAAGAGCAAAGCTCTGTGCGTGCTGTGTTGTTAAATAAAAATAAATAAGTCTTCGAAGTTGTAAATAAAAATACAAATAAAGAATTAACCGACTCCTATTAAAAAAAAAAAAATTCTCAACCAGTAATATAGTATTAAATGAATTTGCGGTGCCTTTATTTATAGCAAAATAAAATATATTTATATATAAAAAGGATATAAAAAAAAAATCTACAACGCTTAAAAATAAAAATAAATCCAAACAAAAATCCCAATCGTTAATTGTTAAAAGTTACACCAACCAACAACTTCAATTGTGTTTTCAAGTGAAACGCGAAAACGCGACCAGAAAGTAGTCTTACAATTTTTGTGATAAAAAGTTTGTAACATAAATTGTTTATGAGAAAATGAGTGACAGGGAGCGATCGTCCCCAACTCTGATCGAATCCGGATTAAAAAATTTAATTGGCGGACGGGATAGTAACTATCCATTAATCAGCGGTATTAATGGTAAGTATTTAACTATTATTATTAAAAATAAATATTCTATCTATTTTGTATGCACAATGTAAATGTTTTATATATGCACCTCATTATCATCATATACAAACCGACAGTTTTTGTTCCTACATAAAACACATATAAATTTAAATTTTATGGAATATTTACCATGATGGTAGTTTATCTATTTCCTGGGGTGGTAGGAGGTAAAAAAAAAGGGGGGAAGTCCTTAGAACGCATGCTTTTCACTTTTCACGTTTTTTTCTCTGTTCTTCGAAGTCGAAATTCGAAGTTTAGATGTGCGCAGGGTTCCTACAACAAATAAAAAACCGTCGTTTGTTCCCTCTCTCGTTGGCATTGTCTCATTTATTTATAATTTTTTTATTACTGGGAGAACCTATTGCCTATTTTGTTTGCAAGGCATTGTCACGTATTCTTATCAAAACATTAAGAATGATTAAATGGGCTAATTTTTTGTAAGGGATAAGGGGCTTTCTTTGTAACTTTTTATTTCGAATTGTCACGTTGATTAGAATGCCAATTTGGGAAGCTTAAGCGCAATTTTCAGACCCCAATTCGTAAAGCTTTAAAATGTTGAAATGAGTGGTAGACGAGGGAGTGAAACGAGTGGCATGTGCTACTGGGTACTATCTTCTCTTATCGGAGTATGACAACGTTATGCCTATTTACGCATGAGATCTGCTTGATAAGTTGGTAATGCCGTCAAAATTATGCGGCTAAATGACGGAGCGTAGAGACCGAAATGACATGGGATGGTTAAATTTAAACTGGAATCTTGAGCTGGGCATGCGATTTAATTGGAACTTGTTTTTTATTTCAGTTTAGCAGATCGGCGAGATTGTCTTAAGGCAGAAAATTGATATTATTATTTTTTTTTTTTGTTTAATTTAATAGCTGTGACTTTGACTCAGAGGTAGAAGAATACGGGCGACTTTTTGAGTTGCATTCTTAGCTTTTATTGGGTGTGGGCTTGCAATTAAAACTGGTGATTAATGTCCCAAAGATAAAAAAATAAATAACAACATTATCAAAATGGCATAGTTTTTTTTTTTTGTTTACTAATTCAGCTCGGTACTTTTTTGGCCGTTAATAGTGTTATTGGGAATAAGTGGCAAAAATAGTTTGGGAGTTGAACCTTAGCAGTTCCGGGCACCAATAACTGAAATGATTGCGTACCTTCTGAAATATCTCAATCCTTCTCCGTGAAGTTCTTTTAACTTTTGTTTAGGGAATGAGGGAGGCAGCAACAACAACTTGTTGTACAAATATGATAAGCTGTATACATTTTTTTTGAGGTCATTTACGGCAGCAAATTAACGAGCTAAACGATCGGGGATGACTTATTAAGAAAAAAATAAAATGCAAATTGTAACATTTTTCTCAGCTTTCGACAGTTGGAGGATGTGGATGGTTCATTGCAAGAACTGTCCATAGAAAAGTAAGCCTGTAGCTCAGTTGTTTTCCTGGTGATCTGCATTGGTGGGGAATAAATTAAGACACTACACACTTAGCGCAAGGGATATATAGCCAAAAGTTCTACAGAGCAATTCATTTAAATTTTCTTCACAAACAAGAAACACTGCAAAGTCGTTGTGAGTGTCTGTAGGAATCCTATAGTCCGACCTATCGTTTGATTTGATTTATAGAAGATACATATATAAATATAGTATCTGATATTAAAAAAAAATACGTGACTTGTCACGCTGCTGGCTTGAGATGATGCGTAATAATAGAGTTTGATTTCGGCCCTCGGCGTGGGTACCTATTTTTAAACCAAAACTCTGATATTACCATGAAGCAGTGAAGAGTGATGAATCTCGGAATAGAATTCCCCACCTTGACCATCACAAAGTTGGTCATGTAAATTCGATGTGAAATTCCATACGCAATTCCATTTATTTTTTATTCGACGTAAATTAATGTGCCTACTTTTTAGTGTCATCAGAATTAAGATATAGGTACTCGTCCCTTTGTACCTTTTAAAACACTGCTTTACTACATTTATTTAACAGCCCTTCTGCCGTTTCAAATGATTCCCATTCTCTTTCCCTTAGCAACAATAACTTGTAAAAGATACAAATTTATTTGTTCTACAACAGAATTTTAAGTCCCACTAAATCCCCCTTCAGACTAGGGGTGTGCAATCTGAAGGAAAGAAAACGAAAAGTAAAACGGCTTTAAAATAGGTATACTTTGGAACAGAAGGTGTGTCTGGTGCATAGAGGAATGCAAGAAGCCATAAATACTAAAAAATACAACATCTTGCTGTTATAAATATAAAGGCACATTATATTGGCGAATCATCGCGGAAGTGCAAGGAATTATAGTAATTCCTGCGTGACGTAAATAAATAATAAATTGTGATTAATTAATGTCATGTTGACAAAGATGATCACTTTTCTAACAGCAATTAATTTTGCAATTAAGCCAAATAGAACCGGGTGCTAAGAATACGTGACAGCGGGGTTCTTTTTTTTTTTTGACAGCAATGAGAGCAGAGTAGAGTGTCATGGTGTGTCGATAAGGTGGTGCGCTTTATTTGGGATGTTGTTTGTTCAGCTGTAATTTTTCTTATGGAGGATTATGAATGGATTTGCTGAATCATTTTTGCAAATGGCGTACAAAATGTAAGTGTAAAGGCCGGATTTAGTCTTCGGGATATTTCCACAATGTGGTGTTTGAAAGTCTTCAATATATGTACCTTGTAGAGAGATCGATTAATCGTTGAAAATATTGTCGATGGAAGAACTAGAGAAACAAATAGTAATTTTAAATGATTTCACGTTGAAATTATAAGTTACTGCAGTTATGGCCTAACAATTAGGTTTTTTGTTTGAAAAACTTGACAAAAATGCTTCACTCTAATAACCGGATGGGGTATAAACCTACTTCACTTAAATGTATTCGTAACGATGGATTCCAAATTATCTGTACGTACTTATCCATTTTATTTTTCATAGCTTTGGCGTGTTTTGTTGCTATTAGTTACTTTGTTCCATAATTCTAAAAAAAATTGTAGCAATTAACGAAATTGTCAGTTGCTAAAATTAATTTTGAAATAACCTGCTGCTAGGACTTATCCAGATTGTAGGTATGATTAATTTTAACCAACTTTTTCAGCAATAGCTAATAGTAATTTTTAGCTGCGAAAAAAAAAGAAAAAAACTTACAAAACGAGGCATGCAAGGATAGCGAACTACATTTTTTAACCAGGCAACTGATCTAAGTTGGAAACAATTCCTCAAATGTGTCAAAATCAGTTGTTTTTCTAAAATGAATACCTAAAAAATATTTTGGCAGCATATTTCTCAAACCCCATTTGCGTTAACTTTCTTTTTGCAAAATATTTAAAAAATACAATTATGACTAATGAAGCAGTTGAACAAGAACATCCGCTGTTTCATTCAATTTGATGTCGTTTTCTTTTCTGCTCGGACGTTTTTAACTGTCTTGAGCTATTTAACGGGTGATTTTTTAGCTGGTTTGGTTTTGGCAACACTGGTTTTGACAGCTGACGTGTGTTTAGTACCTTGTGTCACTGTCAAACAGCTTCAGTTTGGTTTGCAATTTAACCATGGATCGTCTTACAAATGAACAACGCTTGCAAATTATTGAATTTTACTATCAAAATTCGTGCTCGGTTCGAAATGTTCATCGCGCGCTGCTTCCATTTTATGATCGGCATTCTCGACCTTCTGAGCAGTCTATTCGGAAGATTGTGACCAAATTTCGCACCAAATTTACTTTGTTGGACATTAAACCACCAACACGTTTACGTACTGTGCGTAGTGAAGAAAATATTGCGGCCGTATCAGCTTGTGTGACAGAAGACCGCGAAATGTCGTTCCCAGCAGTTAGGCCTTTGTTACAGCACTACGTGGAAAATTTTGCGGAAGGATTTGGGCGTAAAGCCTTTTAAGATACAGCTGGTGCAAGAACTAAAGCCAGCCGACCTACCACAACGCCGAATTTTTGGTGAATGGGCTCTTGGAAAGCTGGCCGAGGATCCGCTTTTTTATCGAAAAATTGTGTTCAGCGGTGAGGCTCATTTTTGGTTGAATGGGTACGTAAATTGCCGCATTTGGAGTGAAGATCAGCCAGAAGCATTGCAACAGCTACCAATGCATCCCGAAAAAGCCACGGTTTGGTGCGGTTTATGGGCCGGCGGCATTATTGGGCCATATTTCTTCAAAGATGATGCGAATCGCAGCGTTACTGTCAATGGTGAACGCTACCGAGCGATGATAACAAACTTTTTTTTGCCCGAAATGGAAGTTCTTGACTTGCATGATATGTGGTTTCAACAAGACGGTGCCACATGCCACACAGCACGCGAAACAATGGCGCAATTGCGAGGCGAGTTTGGTGAACAGTTAATTTCACGTTTCGGGCCGGTCAATTGGCCGCCTAGATCGTGCGATTTGACACCATTAGATTATTTTTTTGTGGGGGTATGCCAAGGCTAATGTGTATAGGGACAAGCCCGCTTCGATTGACGCACTGGAAGCCAACATCCATGCATTCATTCGTGAGATACCGGCCGATATGTGTGAAAGAGTATGCCAAAATTGGACTCAGCGGATGGGCTACCTGAGACGCAGCCGCGGTCAACATTTGCATGAAATTATCTTTAAACATTAAATTGCAAGGTTCAAACTATCGATTAAAATAAATATTTCATTCATTTTTTCGAATTTTTTGTGTTTTTTTTTTTTTAAAAGTTCTAAACCTCTTAAAAAATCACCCGTTAGTTGTATGAGGTATTGGAAGACTACAACACTATGTTTTCACGTTCTGCACCTGTACGCACTAATAGACATAATCGCCTGTCAAAAAGTGTCCATGGCTCAGACCATGAGCGACTTTCTGTCTGCTTAAGTATAGCAACAGCAAAAATTATCGTCATAATAGCGCAACTTCATTCATTTGTCACACGTTCATCATACATTCATGACTCAGTCCTGATTTGTTCTAATTTTTCTGCATTAAACAAGCGAATGTGTGCAAGTATAAATGACACCATTTTACGAAAAAAGTACTCCCATTTGCGAATCTGTTAAAATGTGTGTTGATCGCAGAGTGTGACTATACGGACTTAGGAGATTCTATAAAGACTTTTCTAATGAAGCTAACAATCCAGATCAATATTCATCAACTGACAGTGGCTTATGTATAAAATCAACTGAGTTTAAAAAAGTTTAACAATGGTTTTGACAGATATTTGTTTGTAAATCAAATATCTAATATATTTAGTTTAGTTTGCAAGAGTTCCCTTAGTTTGTTTTAAATATTCACAAATCACAACACTAAACGAAAGAGACAGGCATCTCCTACTTATTTCTCAAATCATCTGTCAACTACTTAGTTGAAAATAGTTTCAGCGCACAAACAAGTGCACAACTTTTTCATTGCACAATGCATTTCCGCAAAAGTTTAAAAGCGTCGACCATACAAGTTTACAATTAACGTTGAAAAACTTTGTGAAACACATAAATAAATCAACGAACGAAAAACTTCTTCACGTCAAAGTGACAAAAGCAACTTTTCTTCTTGTTGAGTTTAATTCACAGCAAGTGATATACACAGGTATAGGCAGATTAGTTTTTAGTTTTAATTAATTTTATGTCTATCAATGCATTTGAATCGTTATCAGCGTTACAATACTTACTGGCTTTATGATCGTCTATATTTACTAGGCACAAATTTTGTTCAATTTGTAGCAAAAGTTTATCATCCAACAATCCCTGACTTTTATTACCGGAATAGATTAGGCATCGGTGTGTGTCATTCGATAGGCAAACGGAGTTAGCTGTCAAGTGGGCTGTAAAGACGCAAGTAATTTGCTACACGCTGTTGTAGTGTTTGACAGTATCTCTCGATTGGTAGTAGATTATACACTTGTACAAGAGTTTGTAATCAATTTCGAATTTTTTTTTTTTTAAGTTTTGACATTTGTGTTGACAATTAAGAACAATTATAAGCTTCATACCTGTATTTAGAACTCAAAACGGTTATCAACTTATCTCTATGCCGTTTTGTAGAAAATTTTGTGCTAAGAATGCCTGCATATCTTCCATGAATCGCCTTTTATAATCTTAATACGCATGAAGCTATTTTTTTTATCCGTCAAAAATACAACAATAAGTCAAAATAATTATTATGTTCCCCGAAGCATCGCATCTTCATGCTGAAGGTTTTTAAACATTCATGTTGAGCTTTGTATCCTTTCCAACCCGATCTCAGTCGATCGGAAAGTAGTCCCTTTCATTTCGGTTGACAGAAGGTGTCGTCTTTAGTTTCTACTTGTTTTGTCAAATTAGTGTTCATTCCACCATCTTGTCACATTCGGATGGTTTACCCACCAAGCTATTGCATCAAATGCAGATCAGCCCTATTACGATTATCTGTCACCATTAGCAGAGTTTTCAATGCTTTTCAGTATTGTACCAATTTTGTTATGTACACATACATCATCATTTATAGGTTATTGCAAAAGCCGGATTATTACACCTACACCTACCTCCTTCCCAACAACAAACAAAAAATCGAACTCCAGAGCCTCCCCACCAGATTCGAACAAAGGTGCATCAGCAACAAAGCGCATGCTCGCTCATTGCGAAAGTGCACCCCCGCACGAAAAGCTCCGTTTCCCCTTTCGAAATGAACAACCTTCACTCGGTATGGTGCCGGTAAATTACTCTGCAAATTAACCCTCCTTCCCCTCAAATACACTCAACATAACAAGCAGTAGCGCATAAAATAATTAATGTCAAAATTATGCTTCAATGATTAGACTGACACACAAATGGCGACCAATTAACACACATTGGTGTCCAATCGCGGTAGAGAGTCCACAATTTGTGACTTTTGAACTGACACACGCTTACACGCGTACAGTATGCAGAATGTTGTAAATTATTATATTGTTAGAATTCACAGAAAAAAAGGCAGCTCATTTATGGCGAAGTGCTCTCTCTATTCACTGCCCCGGCTACCTCAAACCCCTTATCTGTCAAATGGTTATCAAAGCTCAAAACTGAAGCATGTGATCAATTGAATGACGAAACCCGGCGCTGAATACGCTTCACAACATTGCACACACGCATACAACTTGACAGGTATAATTTCTTCGTAGTTGCCAGTGCCCACCAATGTCAATTGAACATACAAACATGAATATCATAGAAAACCATCAGACTGTGTATAGTTGTGTTTCTCTTTCTTGACGACACAAATACCTATTTGGGCGTACAACGAAGGGGGTCGGTCTCGTTCCCTTCGATAAAAGATTATTTTGTCTGTGCTTGCGCCAGTATTTTATCTTGTTCGTGTCATGACTGTATTTGGCAAGTGTACAACACAATGTGATATTATGAGAAAAAAAAAATAAATAAATGAAAAACTATAATTTGTGACGTTTGTTGGCTGAACGTAATCATTGCTATGAGGTGCAGCAGCACATTACAGATGAATGCAGGTCGAAATATGTGCTGCGTTCTCGAAGTGAGATGACCCCAACACATATAGATTGTGTTACTGGGGAAAAATAGAATAGCAATAAAATAACGACTGGCGGGATAATTATTCTAGTATTACGCAGAAATGTTTAGACTTTGTTCAAGAGCAGTGGATTCCCAGTCAAGTTTTATGATTCAGAGAGTTTTTTTTTTTTTTCAATATGATAAACAAGTCGGCTTCGCATTCAGTTAATTTATGACGATAACAAGTTTGTTGCAGAAGTAATTTGAAGTGATGCCATTCATACCTATAGAATATAGTTTCTGTTTCTTTTTTTTTTGGGCAAGAAAAAGTGTATACTCTGCGGTACTAGTCGCTGTATCTGAGGGGAGTGGCTCTGTGGTTTTTACAGTTTCAAAGTAAAATACTTACGAACAGAAAATCGTTTCATGAATGAATATTCGTTTACTATTTTCAAGCAACATTTATTAAGTGGAACATACATCCACCTTTTTCTAAATCATATTTATTAGTTATTATATTTAAGTCAGCTTAAACCAAATTGATCGTTAGCTTAGACGTCATCTCTGGAGCAGTTGCATAACTTAAAATGAATCGACCGAAGAGGGAACCCAAATTCCACTCTCGCTTGTTTGGTTTATGCCCTTTTCCTTGCAGTCCTGCTTAAATAGTGACGACTTTCAAATGGAACTGGAATTTTTGCTTTTGCATACTTAACGCATGCCCAATGCGTTATGATGCGATGCACGGCATGAAAAATATTTATTTAACTTGTGCCTAACGTTGGATATAATTTTGTCGCTAAAAATAAATAAGTAGTTGGCGCAACAGGTCCGTATCGACCCTAGGCCTAGCTTCGTTACTTTTTATGTGAGTTCTTAATTTTTAGACCGAATGGAAGAGATCTAGTTACAATTTTATGCCGATTCCAAACGGCGAAAATGAGAAGCTCTTTCAAGACAGTTATACTCTCGGATATTTGTCAGACGTTCGCGAGTGGTGGCGCAGTGGACAAAAAACTCTTAGTTGGAATTTGGGTTTTTGCGGGATACGAACCTGGGACTGTATACATATAAAACGCGCTTGAAAAGTTCCCGCACTAGATTTGACTGAGTTTAACTGGATTTTCTCCCATTTTTGACACTAGCTTAAGCCCACGTTATCCAATTGTGACAGACAGAATGCCTCTTATATTGTGTAAATGAGGTGGTAGTAGTAGTAGTCTACGCAACTAAGTTTAGTCCCCTCTTCCGAAAAAATAAGCTCTTTTTAGATATTGCGCCGAGAAAGCTTTACGCTTTTACAGCAATAGAACTTAATCCAGCTTAAGCGGATTTAAATTGTACGACTTGAGCATAACAGAGTTACTGGCCGATTTCACACATTTGAGCGGCCTTTCGTCAATTTTTGACATTAACTAAGCCGGTTCAAAATCTCACGACTTGTATGAATTGTTATCGCCTCATTTTTGGAAGAGTAAAGCTCGGAACATTCTTGAATATGGATGCAAAAAAGTTGTACGAGTCGAAAACGATAACTGCATCAATAGCAAATAGCTACTATTCTATAGCCCCTTAAAAGTTAAATGCAGCTCATTTGTTGGGGCTCTCTGCTGACTTGATAGGGTTTCCTCAAAATGAATACACTTCCCTAGGCCATGTTGAATGATGGCAGGTGATGGTTGGCATATACGTACTTAATAAAAATGCATACACAGACAACGCCTCCCAGTCGTATCCAACAAAACAATTAAATTTTGGCTAGCTGACACCATTATCAAATTAACATTCTAATACCATCTATTTGCACCCGCTAATCGCATGACTTTCCGCCTTAGACAGTCAGACGTCAAACGGCCGGTCCAATTCCCAAGTTTGTGTACACTTTTCTGCATCTTACTGCACCATTAAGCCATTGTTCCAATACGATACTATGTATCCTGCCAGAGCATTGTAATTAAAATCATTCTCCTACACTACATAAGCTGAGCATTTTTAAGCAGGCAATCGAATTTGTTTTGTATTTTCTTGGCACCGAGTGCAACAATAAATTCGCTCAGTTACCAAAAAATGTATTCATTTTCATTGCAAAATGGTGGCCAAAGTACAACACCAACAACGGCGGTAGAAGCAACGCAACTATTTAGCTATTTGCACTGGCTAATCTGGCCAACATAATCTGTCAGCAGTAGTCGAAGAGAGAATTCGAATTTGATGAATTCGAGCATGTGACAAAAATTAAGTGCGTCAATTTACGGTGTGCGGTTATTAGCCGCTGCTGGGTTATGGCTGATATTTTGATGAGGGCCGCCTCACATTCGATTGTGTCGAGTGACATTTGTTTGCATGTAAACATCTAATTGAGCGTAGCCAATTAAAATTTTTAATAATTGCCGCCCCAGTCGCCCTGCAAGAGGGAATTACTGAAGTGGCCACTTGAAGTTCTTAAAATGTTGTTCCTAGCGAATGTTACAGAGAAAGAGCGAGAAAGGGAGAGTGTGCTTTAAAACTAGAAACTGCTGGTGGATTTTCGAGTTTGTTCTGCTTTTTTCTGCGTTCAACTCGGAGGCGGTGGTGGATGCAAATGCAAGTGGTTCGTTCGCACCGTGTGTGAAAAATGAGACCTAATTTGCTGTCGTTGCACTGCCTACGAATGCGAGTGTCATGTACGCATTTTGAAAGTACACACGATTTGTCGGCGTGGATGTGTTTTGATTCAGAAACTTGATTTTTGTATTGCAAGCGGTGAGGGGAGGTGCAAACGCTTCGTGATGGCGATCTATGCTGATTGCTGGGCTTCAATTAAACGGATTTTATACACAAATTGGCGCCAAAAAGTGCGAGAACTTTAAATCTACTGGTGAATGATTTTTTTGTTGGGAGTGGACGCAATCTAAGTTCTGCGCAAGGTAGCTAAATAAATCATGTCGATCGAGATAAATGATGACAAGCAATGGCATTTGTACACATATGCTTATTGGGTCGGTGTAATGTAATTCAATGATCAAAGGGAGTATGAAATTTCACATGTGCGTCTATGTCGTCTGTGGGCGGGGGCGAGAGTAAATAAATTTGCATCATAACCAAAATGTGTAGGAAAACAACAGAATATTGATGTCAAGTGGTTTGAACTGCGCTTTTACTAATTAATTGTGAGTTCGTTTGACTGTATTTTTTTGGGGATATTTGACTCACATCAGTCCAAATTAGTTTGTCTACGAAAATACTTCCAAAAACTTTATAAATATATAACGAAGTTAAGAAGGAAAATTAAAATCATTTTACTTTTTGTATCAGCTGTCATCAATTCCAATCTTGATAGAAATCCACGACAGCCAACTTCATTGGTTTCTAGGATCAGCCATATTGTAAAATTTAACGAAAGACACATTTTCATTTTGTCATGCAATCTCACTTCATTATGACGGTTTGAACGTTAGTTTTTAGGTCTGTCTACACTCTAGGTCTAGAGTAGTTAGTAAACATTTTTTTTTTTCTGTTAAAAAAGTTGTACCGGGTAATCCAAACTGTCAAGCTTTTGCAATGACTGAAACGATAAATCAAGAAACTTGTAATACAAAGTGTATGTTCAATCGATCTGTTTGATAGTGATGGAGGGTATACAAAAATACATTCTTACTGGAAACATTATAACAGTTCTGAAGACATACACCCGTTTCAAATAATAAACGCACTGCGCAAAAGTTATCAACTCGTTACTCAGAAGTTGAGTCAAATTTGTGCATACTATCTGATATTTTCTAACTAACTTACTTGTGCATATATTTTTTATATTAATACGTGGGATAGAACATAAAGCAAAATAGACATTAATTTGTCTGCATGTACCACCAAACATATTGTACCTTTGCTTCTAAGTGTTGGTGAAAAATTAAATTACACTGGTGCCCAGTGAACGTGTTCGATTGCAAGGCAATAGAGAAAATTGTGGATCTTCCTTCACATCACTTATGCTGCATCGCGTAAATTGCTCAATAAAAATATCCCCAGTAACTTATTCTTATAACCAAACGAAATCAGTATAAGAGTGTGAACCCAATTGATGGGAGGCGAGTGATTTTGTCCACTCGAAGCACTCATGTAATTTACAAAAATAAATCGAGTTCGTCGTAAGCAGTAATGTAAAATATTCAATTTAAGACAACAGCTTTGACACTTGCATATCTTATCCTAAGAGTGAAATTGAAACTACGGATTTTCACAATTGATAATTGATTAAGTGGTCAGCAAATTGTTCATTCCGCCCACATTTTGGGGGCGTTTCTGGAAAAATATCAAATGCTGTAAAGATTTTCTTGGAAATCTGGGGAGCTTTATTTGAAAATGGGCTAAGTGTGTATACTGTATAAGTATATCATCAAGTCCAAGAAGGCCAGTCTTTTCAAGAGTGTTTTTTTCGAATATAAACTTGCAACGATATTATTTTGCCCTGTCAAATCAAGAAGTATTAAAGGTGTTTTCTCCATAGCAACACATTCTTTTAACATTTAAAAAATTGAACCAACGAGTAAACAAATTTATTTAAAAAATAATATTTGGCAATCATGTTATATTGAAGATATTGTGCCTATTTTTCTGTCACAATTCTCCGAAGTTTCTTATAAGTACGATTGACTTCCAGTATACGACTGCATTAAGATTGAAAAAATGTAAAATCGAGTCCAAGCAGTATCCGTCTTTGAACTCGGCCCACAACCCTCAATGACATGTTTCAAATGTTTAATAAAATATGTAAGTGCAATTTCCACAGCAAAACGCCGCAAACCAATTTCATCAGCAACATAGTACGAGCACTTTAAAGTTTTGTTTAAATGTTCACAATTTCCTCTACTACCCCCATGTGTAGTAGTGAATATCAACAACGCCCCAATTAGATCAATCAAAAAGCAAACATTTGCAATGCCATGTACTATAAAATATTCTCCCATTGAGATGATGAATATCCAATTCAATATACAAACCCAAATGCATTTGTAAACTATTTTTCTATTAGTCTTCTAAAAATAGATGGACAGAGATACTTTAATTTTTTTTTTTTCGTGCATGGTTGTTTTAAAACACCAGCAGTAGCAGCAGACCTTTTGCACACTCATTGGCACGAATTTCAAAAGACCACTGACATTTGAAATAGTCCACTCGGCACAGCACCGTGCCACAGTGGAATTGGAATAGACATTTCCGCAAAGAACCATTCGACTAAACCTAATTGAATTTAGAAAAGCGCTTAAGATATTAAAAAT
This sequence comes from Cheilosia grossa, assembly GCA_963082955.1. Lineage (NCBI taxonomy): Eukaryota > Metazoa > Arthropoda > Insecta > Diptera > Syrphidae > Cheilosia > Cheilosia grossa. The sequence continues at coordinate 9,019,097 of OY720146.1, forward strand.
TATACTATAACAACAAAATGGTGTGTTTACTTAGAGCCTTCGGTATAAAACCATGGCAACGATTGCAAATGCATTTAGAGTGCAGTGGTTTTTTATTTTTTTCTCTTTCTCGTTTGTCCTATCATCGTCTGTAGTTGTTTGTTGTTTTCTTTCAGGGGGTGGTGGCAGGGCTTCAGAGTGGAATCCGAATGATTATTTATATCTATCAGCAGAAAACGAGTCATAAAATGTCGGCGTATCGTAAATTCGGCAAAAATGAAAGGACCTGATATCATGCAATGCTGAATTTGGTAGCTTAGTAGCGGGCACAAACGTTTTTTTATGGAACTAGATACGAGCGGCATGAAATGAAAATAATTGAGTCTTTAACTGAGAACTGTAGAGATACATACTTGCAGGTGAATAGGGAATTTGCACGCACATGTAGGGTGCGGTATGCATACTCGTAGGTAGCCGGCTTCGCTTCCGGGTGCGGTTGATAACAAATTATGAGTCTGTTTGTTAAAAATTTATCGAATTCGATTGTGATAGTCTTGGAAGAGTTCCAGAAGGATGATTTCAGAATCAGGAGGAAGTCCATTACCCATTTGTATATAGGAATGTTCTAAGAGGAGGCTTATCCATTGGGTTTTGAAAGTTTGATTCATGTTTATTGCCTAATTGCGATTGAATTGACGTCACAAAATCAGGGGCCCAGTCGTCTTAAATTAGTGATGTCATCATCGCAAAGAGTGGCGCTTGTGTTTGCTTTTTTGATAATGGCCTTCATTTCTGAGGGGTCTCATAAATTATATGCATAAGGAAAGGACTGCTTGCTTCTCCCAAATTTTATTTACTGAATTCTGACAGTCATCTTTCTGTAGGATTTTTTTTTTAAAAGGTATTCGGCACCATTTGATTTAGAAATACGAACAAGGGCATGAACCGAGAATCAGTCTTTAACATCGTCAAAATCGACCCTGAAAAAACCGAGCTACAATCTCCAGTGTCACTGCATCAAGTGGAATAATATACGCTATTCAGCAAACAGTGGAAGGCGCTTCAGCTTCAAAACTCAAGTAAGAGAGCTCTCCTTTTCGTTGGAAAATATTCTTTGGGTTGCGCCCATAATATAAGGTATGTAAAGATTAAGAGGCGACACTAGGGACATCCTTTAAAGATCCGAGACCATTCTTTTGTGTTGCGTAATACTTGCAATGAAAAATGCAAGAACATGTTTCAAGAAACCAAGATGGTTGCCGAATAATTTCATTGTACCTAAATCCATAAGACCGTTTTCGGTAACAGGTTTTACCAAAATAAGCTTTATCCACCAGAAAGCTGGCCTGCCTCTGTACAAGATGACTCAAAGGATTATGGCTCCTAATAGTAGACCAGTCCAGACGTCTTATTCTGCCTCTCTTATTATCTACTGACGAAACCAATACATGCCGGTACCTTTCGTAAAAAAGCTCAATACTGGCTGATTAAGTTTTTCTAAATTGAGGTCTTTTTTTTTTTAAATTGCCCGTACTAGGTATTATTTCTATTACTATTTCAGCTTTGGATCTGATATCTCTCGCCCAACATTTTGAACTGAATATTGGATCTTTGATAAGAATTGTTATAAGAGATCCATGTTAAAGAGCCTCCTGACAGTCCACTGTGTCCGTCTAGCAGACGTCAACTATTGCACCGCTCAATCATACAGAAAGAGTTGTAAACCTGGGTTCCAAATCCACTCTGTTTGGCCTTCTACAGTTGGACGTACCTCAAGGACACCTGCCTGATAGCACGCCTTGGAGTTTTAACATTGATAAAATCTACAAATTTGAATTTTTCAGTATAGATTCAAACCAACTTCCTCATGAACAAACCTGACATTTTACTAAAATCGAATGGGAATTATATGTTCATTGCACAATAAGGTAAATGTGCCTTAGCGAAAAATCTAAGAGACGCCTTGGATTCCGAAAAGAGGAACTTTGCGCAGAAATGTTTGTTTTAGCATAGACATAAACCCACCTTTTTTCAGATAGTGTGAGTTATATTTCGGGCAAAGAAGTTTACAAATATCCCTAAACCAGAAAGAGGAGCCCTATAAGTCGGCATTGTCTTGCCCATTTGAGATTTTATATTCACATCAGAAATAAACCAATTTCACAATAACACCCAACTTTAAATGGCGGCTAAACTATAACTATACATAAATAACGCATGTATAACAAAAGCGCGCAAAATGCTATTCAAAAGCAAGTCATACGACCTCCAAATGTAGTGTGAAAACCTTTTAAGCCAAATCGTTTACAACTGCTTTTAAAACAATTTAAAGCCGGCAATACAAATCAATTAAAATACACTAATAACTGCACTTATCGGCTAAAAGTTCCCCCCTTTTACTGTGCTCCCATTACTTGATTTATTGTTCCCTTTACATCTGATAATATTTTCAATCCAAGTGCTAACTCAACATCTCTGGTCGTCAAAAATGGTATTTCCTGGCACAGACTAAATAATTTTAAAATGTGTCACCGGCTAAATAAAGCATTTCCGGGCGCAAACTATTCCAAAAATATTTCACCACATCAAACAAATTTTCCATAGTAACTTGGGTAAACAAAAGATAACCCGAATTTCGCCAAACAATCATAAGCGCAAACATTTAACACAACTAATTGGAAAATAATTTATATCCACCACTAATTTTCATAGCCTGCCATAAACATCAATTTGCTGAACGAATTTAATTTATCGTTAGTAGATACGGAATTTTTTGGAAAAGGGGGACGGGTGCATTTCTTATTTTCTTTTTTTAAATTTCAATCAAATTTGACGTAAAAATGTGGAGGGAACTACAAAATTAATCTGTAAAAATTCGAACTTATTATGTAGTTCGAATTTTATTAGTTCCTTAGCTTATTTTCTTCATACACCTACCTTTTAGGTTACAATTAAAATTGGTCTCATTTTAAATTTTATATTTAATGCTAAGAGAAAAACCAATTTAACTTGACACTTGCGCCCTCGTGTCCTCCTTGCACTTCTGAAAATTTTTGCTTTGCCTTCTGCTCACAGAATTTTCAAATGACTTGAAACGTCTATCGCGTCGTTCGGTGGGGGAGGGTAGTGTGTGGCGTAGAAATATTGGCATTTAACCAAAAATTTTCTGCAAACTATTATTCTTATACTCGTAGGTACTGTTTCGTGTTCATTTTTTTTTTCTTTTTCTGTTCGTGCTTCTGGCTTTTATAGTGGTGGTTCCTTTTTAGTCGAATTAGGTATAACGGTATATTGCACATTTTTATTCGTATGGAATAACTTTGTAAAGAAATGAAGTCTACACGGAAAGTGCCATCTATGCAGATGTCAGAGGAGAGGAAAGCGGGGGTGTAATTCTTTCAGCAAAGAGAAAGATTTTTTTTTTTCTTTTTAGTGGAAAATGTCAGTCGGGTGAAGACCGCTTTATTTCGCCACGTGTACTTTTAGGAATTGAAAGGATATCATTTGAGTTGATTGGAAGATAAATTTATGGTTTTTGAATCGTTCTTGACATGGAAGTCTGTTAAATGGTATTGCGACTTGGAAATACCCAAAGTAGGTATGGATGTGGTGAAATTCAAGAATTTTATTCAAGCAGATGGATCTTTGATTTTTAGTTTGGCAATGAGTTGAGTTGAGTGGAGTTGTATGTCCATTTGATTATTTGGAGCTATTATTTAGGGACTTGGATTAATTGGTAGAATTAAAGGTTTTGGGACGCTACCCATTGAATGGTGCAGAGAATTGGGTCTTATCTAGATGTCTTATAGACATAATATAAAGATGGGGCTGAGTACAACTTTTCTACACGAAGTCTCATCCGCAGAGGCAAAATCTTAACTTTATCTCAAATATCCTCGTACGTTAAAGCAAGCATCGGACGTTGAGTAACGCATTAAATGCACTAGAGAGTAAATAACCAGGGCCGCACTTAAGGGGTGCAGCTCATTTGATTAGCTGGGGCGCCATTATCCATTAAATTAACCAGTAAAGAGAAATAACCGGAACCACAATATAATATATTCTTCTCGCATATATTCTTTTGCGTTTTTTCGATCCTCCCAGCCGGAAAATTTTTAGGTTAAGGCGCTCGACGAACCAGTTTAAGACAGTAAGGTGTACGATACCAAATCAGTCGTTTTGTTGCATGACAACGCATCTACAAAAACTTATTTTTAAGAACCGTTTAAGCAAGGAGGTGTAATTTGTATTTTTTTCGGGGGCTGGATCAGAGAACCATCAGTCCTTAGTCCAGCTACTGGGGTCATGATCAACAGCGAGATAAGAGTTGAAATGTACGTTGGACAAACGATCAGGCATATTTGATAATAGGATGAAGTTGTAATCGAGTTAATACAGAGTCGAATGTAAATATGTAGGTGTTAAAATCAGTCTTAAATTTCCCAGACAAGAACCATATATAAAGAACCTTACTTGGCTTGGTGATAAAATGTGTGCAATTGGTTGTTTACATTTCACCAAAAATGACTACTTATTGGCGCTGTTTTGAGAAAAAGCTTTGTTTAGCATTGACAAGAACCACAAACAAACAAATGTAGCTTGATGAAGACAGAAGAATTCATGGTCATCAAGCTGAAATTCACACTCCTCGAGGCAGCGTTGCCACTGAAACAATTTAAAAAGGGGACTTTGAAGGGGCCTCCCTCTAATAGAATATTAGTTTTATAGAAACAAAAAAAAAACAGAAAGACATTTATTTATAACAAAAAAGGAACAATTTTATCCATTACAAAACACTTATTTTCTTACATTTGCACTCATTTTCATTCAATAGAGAGTAAAATCGAACTTACTGAAAAAGGCGCCATTTTGATAATTTTTAAAAAGTGAGCCATGGGTTTTGAAGTCAAAAACGGTCAATTTGGCCGAACGGCAACGCTGCTTGGAGGTATAGTAAGATGAAAGGGGTCTCCAGGTCGTATAGTACAGACATTAACCCTTTTCAACTTTGATACCTTACTGCTAGCTCTAGCTGGATGACGGGATGCGACCAAGGATGTTCATTCAAACATAGTTCTTTTCCGTTATCTTTGAAGACAATTTTGCGAGATATAATATTTTCGCGAATACCTAGAGGAAGATGAGTATCTCACAGAATTTGTCACACAAGAACCATATGTCAATGAACAAACTTGGACTGTTTTGATCAAGAACGCATTTATCTAACTGTTGGGATATTTTATACGATCTAAATTTTTCTAGACTTTTTTCTGGTGGGTTTTGTTGAGGCAGCCTTCAGAAGTGGTTGTATTTATTGAGATCTAACTTGAAGGTGCTCTCAAACTTGTAACTTTGTATAGCTAAGTTTTTCCAGTTGTGATGGAAAACTATTCACCCGCCTTTGAAATAGAAAATCCCACAAACGAGTGGTTGTGAGATGTCAAGCCTAGGGTACAAAAGAGCATAGAGTTTTGGCGCCATCTATTGAATTTTATAGCTTCGACGACAATCGATTCAAAAATAATGACATCGTGTGCAAGATGCCATTCCAAAAGTGTTCACTCTGCAGAGTGTATTTTTAGACATCCCCGATAAGTACATCAAATACCTCTCGACTGTCAATAAGTCCGCTGTTTGAACAGCAGCAGCACAAACAGTATCCATCGCACTTGACAAGTCTTTTGAGCGTATAAATCTTAATGTACACACCTGTTGAGTGAGGCAAGAGCAAATAAGTGAAGCAATGAAGTAGTTTGACTACTGTCAAACACATTTTGTGAAAGAATTAGCTTCTGACTAATCTATAACACCACTAAAGTTATACTTGGCGCCTATATCGCTGAATATAATTATTACACAACACTGCTGGTATAAGGCGATACAATCTGTCATTCCGATAGCGAATTTTCTTACAGATTTTTGTACTGATTTTTGTAGCAAAAATATTTAACAACAACCACCAACCGATTCATCAAAGTACTTCAGCCATCCAAGATGCGCCACAATGATAACTTTCACGGCTTTTGTCTGACTTCCTCATCAAACCGTGTAATGAGAACAACCCCCGATTGTAATTCGTCTAGGTCCAAGAGTAGTCCCCACCATGACTCAACGGATTAACAGCTACATCATCTTCATCAGCATAATGTTCTTCAGGCCGATTGCACATAAATTCTTCCGCCCAATTGAACATTCCTGCAATAAAAGAATGCTTGATGTGATTTTAATGCTAGCCCACCCGCTCCACGTCACCCAAATCGCGCCGTCAAACAAACCAGACGTCACCCACCATCTGGACATGTCTTAAAGCAAACAAACAGGTCTTGTGACCCATCGTACGAATACGCTGTGCATGTACGTTTGCATTTGAAATTATTGGACTGCCGCCAATTTGGAACTATTTTCGAAATTCAATTTGTACTTCTGCATAGTGCGCGGCCGAGCAATTTCAGAACTGCAGGTAGACATCATCCATCCGCACCACCCCGGTCGGATTCATATCAAATCTTTACCCTTTCCCGCGATCTTGACAAACTGTACACAGTCCCATGCAAGGCAACCTTCGGCTGGCGCGCACAAATTTCTCATAAATTTTCTTCAAAAATCATATCTCAAGAGTATATGTACACATAATTATTACGGAGGAGATACAGAAACATGTGTGCGCGGTCTAATTTAAATGTCACGATCGAAAAGTAATTTCATTAACCACACACGTATGCAGTCGGTCAAAGCGGTCTCTTACAGATCGAAACAGCGGCGCATCCCAACTGTAGGTAGGTCCATTTTTATATTTGTGTGTGTATATATTGGCCACAGGCAAACACCTTAATTCATTTAATTAACACCACTCGACGTGGACGGACATTCAGCAGCGCATTAGTCGAGTAGCCACCACAAAAGATACCTATTCACGTCGGGTGTCTGCTCTTCTGATCCAATTTTATGTTCGGTTTGGTTTCCTCATCCGCCTGTCACCCTCCACTGGGTTACAGCTTATAGATGCAGTTTCTCGCATATCTACACTAATTGGTACCAAATCGACAATCTTCAGCTGCAATTGTTCTTCACCTCCTTCAAGTGTGCAGCTCATAGCCCCCTCGCTAACCGCGTCGTTGTTTTCGTCTTCAACGAGAGGACTATCTATCGAATAGCTACACGCACAAAATACGCTTAAGCGCTTTGCAGCGCCGAGTAAACACAATCGCATCTATGACAATTGTTCGAATGCAATAGAGATTTATTCTATTGCCATTCGATTAACCTCAACCCTTTTGTTTCGCGATGAGGGGAGGGCTGGGGCGGGAGTCCCAAAGAGGGATAGACGTGTTGTTTATTGTATCTCTGGGTGTATTTCTAAATCTCTGACAAGAGTACTCGCAAATCAAACCGATCTGCCATTGTGTTGGGATTTTCGATTTTCTGTTTTTTTCATCTTTGTCTCTGGTGCAAAAATGCATCTATCAGTTGAAGAACACATGCATGTGTTGTGTATCTATAAACGAAGCGATTTAATGGATTTCAAACAATGGCTGAACGATTCTGTCCCTCCCCCCTCCCCCAAAGAGGCGATATGTATAGACATTCTACACATGCAGAGAGTGAAATGAATCTCAATTTGGTCTAAGAGTCATGTGGTTGCTACTAGGTACATGGTTATAGCCGGTGCTAATGGGATTATGTGTACTTATGGATTCAATTAATCAAATTTATTGATACTCGGTTATCGGTGGGAGATGTCTGCCTATCGAGCGCACATCATGTGTGCCGGGAGCGAGATGATTCACGAGGCCGTTCGCGCTTTGGCAAATGCCGAATTAGCGAATCGTACATGCAACAATTTACATGTTACCTGTAACTAATTGTGTTAGCAAAGTTAGACTAAATTGGATGGCAAACCGCGAGTGTGATGAAATTTGTAGGAGGAAATGTGCGGTTGCCAATTCACCGGTATACAAGGTCAATACGATCTTTCGTATTTTCCTGACAGGTTTGTATTGATGGCTGTCCAAAGGCAATCTGCGTTGAGATTCACTGCTAGTTCAATGGAAGCGTAGCACATGGTTAACAGTTTGTCTAGCAACTCGCAGTCAGAATTTGAATTGGAAATTGCATTGGTCGTGGGTGAGTGGCACGAGTTTGCATATGTATATGGTGGCCCCGATCATTGCTGGTTTTGATTTTCGCATTTATGACTGGCGCTCGGAAGAGGAGCACAGTGCCGACGGTTGGTGGAAGTGATTTGCGAGCTGAAAACTCCGACACTTGTTGACGGCTGATAGTGATGGATTTATCGGCGGAAATTACTATCTGCAGTTCAGTATTATTTATTGCAAATATAAGGACTTTATTCTCGCTCTTAGAGGTTGAGAAAACTCAAACGGTTGGTTGGTTGGTAAGCAAAGGCAAGCCAAGAACAACGCCAAGGAGAAACGTGAAAACGAATGAACAATAATTTTCCAGATCCATCTAAGAAAATCTAAGATGCCAATTAAGGACGAACCCCCGTTTGTAAGGCACTTAATGTATGGTCTTAATAAATGGAAGCTACTTGCCAACGTATACGTAGAGACTTTTAGTCGAGCAAAACTTTCAGTAGCCTTTAACCAATTGCAGATCAGTCCCTCCATCTTGATTGCAGCTTACCAAAAGATTGGTTGAAGAGCTCCACTGACTTAGTTTCTCTAACTTTCATCTGGAAGACTTATTTTCTCCCATTGATCGGGGTCATTTTCACATCCAAACGGACTCAGCATCGCTTAATATGAGCAGCTTTTCCTTATCGTAGGATGCAAGAATGTAGTCTAGTCAAGATTAGAAGACGGGAGAGCCTACAAAGGACTCTGGCACTGCGGCTTCAAGAGTAACCTATTGTGCCTTAGTCAAGATTGTTGTACCTCTTGCTTTTGAACAAAAAAACTGTTCAACAAAACCTGGATTTGTTGATTTGTCGCAGGCCGATCTTGTGACTTTCGTCCACTTGGTGACCAATGCATCAATTCAGCTTTACCAAATTCAATTCCAATTCACGATGCTTCAATCTTTATGCAACCAACCTATTTAATCCGTTTTGAGGTGGTTGCACAACACATTGCTCAACAAGTGTACGGGTAAAGTACGGGCTCGTGTTGCTCTTTGAACATATTTTAAAATTTTGCATTACTAATTTTAAAATTAAGGGTATTCACTTAATCTCATCATTTTATGCGCCTCGTAAATTCATAAATTTTTATGGCGCTTTAAGTAAACACCCCTCGGAAATTTCATTGCGTAAATTGTCAAATTTAAAATAATTATTTAAGTTCTTACTGTATTTGCTGCAACTGGGCACATTCAAGAAACTTGTTATCTTATAAGTCGACTAGATTCGTCTGGATAAGATGTAACCTGAACGCAAAAACTAGAATGGTCGCGAACGTCACTGTTCCCACGTCATCCACGTATCCGAACTGTCAACTTAGTACTCAGTCACGAATTTCTGGACTAGATTCGTCGGCTACCCCTCCACAAACGTCTGCTCATATGATCGATTTCAGCCAATCAAAACCGAGATACATCTAGTCAGACAGCACTTGAACGTCCCCACTCTCAATAAAAACATGAAAAGCAATTCGCACGACCGCTTGTCACAGTTTGGCATTTGTAAATTTGCGTAACTTTCCAAAGTCGATTTCCGAGCATAATTGGTCGCGGAAAATGACGAAGCCCGCGTAAACTATTCTCTGTCGTAAGTTTCTGCGGTTTATGAAGTTTAAGGGGGTCTTGCGCGTTTATGTGAATATCCTCAATGTGCTGGCACATTATCTCTTCAAGCCGTTGCTGAACTTCTTGCTTTTTTGCTTTTGAATTGAGTTGTTTTGGATTCGACAAAATTCATGGCTTTTCTCTAGAAGTTCAGCCAACCAAATATTCCAGAAGCTGTCAGTAGCTATCAGTTGTTGAGTGTGTTCAGCGAGATGCTCAACCGATGATTCTCGGTTAGATAGTTGACCAACTCGAGGAATTTATTTGTTTGCCAAAATCAGGCATGTTGATCAACTAGGTGTGCGGGGGCATTCAGCAATTGAGAGAGTTCATCCACTCGTTTTAGCAACTAAATGGCAATTTTTATGTTGCTCAACATGCTGCTCAAGTGAGCGACGGGCATTAGCCTCGATTTTTGTGTACTTCTTTGCATGTAATAACTTGGCCTATGCATACAGTAATAGACGAATTTCTATCTACGAATAGGGGCTCTCTTCAATAACTTCTCAAGAGGATTGTCCACATCCATGAAGGATATAAAAATCAGAAGCAACTTGAAACCAACAATAAATTTGAGAAGATTCAGCTACGAGCGTGCGTTTTCCGCTCGCGTACACGCCTAACAAATTTCGCCCTTTGTCTCTGTTATTTAGCAGTGTTCCGTGAAGTGATAAAATAGGGAAGCTCACATTTTTGTTGTTAGTTGTGGTGCAAAAAAAAAAACCAATGTAGGGTGATGTTTGGGTGTTTGCGATGAATAAACAATTTTATTCGGTTGCGAGTAGCAACAGAAACAGATGCGACTTGATCAACAAACAGATTCGACGCACGCGGAAGAAATTCATTCGTAGAATTAATTTTTGGTGGAGGGACTTCTGTCTAGCAAAAGTTGGCTGATTATTGGCGCAATTTGCTTATATACATTCTAAGTCGGCTCTCCCACTGAGGCAACAAGCACAAAGTAACTGGTAATAGGAAACATGCGATAGTAACGCTTTCAATTATTTTACATTGAATCAAATTAGAGGCCACCCATTAAAGCAACTCAATATCGGTCGAACGAAAAATGTTGCGGCAGCATTATTGCGTACTACGTTTTATTTAATTTGGAAAATATGGCGGTTGAAAAAGTGTTTAATACAAAGTTTGTAGAATTATTGGAATTGGGTAGGGTGTGCTCTGAGTTAACCGTCGCAAATATTTCCACCATGCTTTATTAAATTAGTAAATGCAGGGTGCACCCAATATTTCCATATATTTTGTCTCTTTCTACTTAAATTCCACTTCCATTAGTAAAATCGTATCACCGGAGTCGTCGGATGATATGACAGCTAGAAATTGCTGGCAAGACTGTTGCTCCAATGTGAGAATAGGTTAAAATGAAAGTTGCGTATTGCTAGTAACTTATTGCTTATTGTTTGTTGCCTCAGTGTGAGAGCCGCCTTACACTTCTTTGTTTAAATGGCTGTCTGGTGCTCAACCGATGCTTGGTTTTGTTCCGCGTCAATTCGCGATTTCCTCTTAATCAAAATAATGAAACGATTGAATCGAATTCCTATCCTACAATAGTTTTGCTTCTTTGCCTTCAAAGGCAGTGGATAAGTGTCTATAAAAACTGTCGGTAGGCGAATACCATTAGCTCAAACTAAATCACAAATAGATATCCCCCTGATAGACAAAACCTACTTTTGTGCCATTTGTCCGGCTGCAAATTGTAGTTGGGGAAATTCCCCAATTTAATTATCTACATCCACTTATCGCGTGTATTCAGTTTCGACCGGTTCATCTAAAGTACCTGAAACTCTGTGTACTGTCTAACGACACCAACACTTTCAGCTTGCGTCCTTGACAATAATTGCACACCATTGTCATAAATGATTGACGATTGATCATAAACACTAATACTGAGTTATCCCGCACCAGCTACAGCTCCACCCCCGAAATTGACGTTCATCCGTTCAGCCAGCCTACGTCAGGGAAACTAAATTTATTCTCACACAGCACAGCACGTCAGATAGCATCGACGAAAAAAAAAACTAACCACCTAAAGCTAAACACTTTCTTGTCGAACTGACGAAATTTTACGCTATGAAAACCGTAACATCTACGCAAAACCCATTGAGGAATACTATTTCCTGTGGGTCATTACTACGCCCACAGAAAATGAAATCGCATCTACATCTACATCAGAGGGACTTTAAAATTAACTAAAAAAAATTGAAATTATTTTATAATAATAGCTATTCGCGTAATAATTGAACAAATGAAAGCTTGAAAAAAAGAACAACAGAACAGACCTAATTAATAGTGCTTTAACTTTGTTGGGACGGCGACGGTTGGTAGGGGGCAGCCTTCACTCATTAAAACCGAACAACAAATACACCATAGCCTAAGGAAAAATGTATATTTTCTGCGCTATCTCTCGTCATGACAACGCGGGGAATATGCTCACATGATTCCAAATGCGTAATGCCTTGAAATTCCGACAAAAACAAAAAAAAAAAAAAAACTGAATTCTTACGCACAACAGTTGGTATATGTGTGTGGTGTTGTTTGTGGAAAACATTAATGAATTATTATTAATACTTAACATGTTGAAACTTATCTTATCATAGATATACCTACCGTAGCGAGATACATTCCATGTGCAACAGCTTATGGAAGGTGGCGAATTTGAAGCACGTATAAATGTTCTGCACTGAAATGTTGATACTGGAGTAGGCTTAGATCCGCATTGGTGTTGTGAAATTTAGCGAAAAAGATATTTGTAAGTAGTCGTATCGGACGAGCACAAAAATCATGACAAGTCGATAGGAATTTCAAATGATTTTGCAAAAATTTCTCTATTGGTTTAGAGGATCAGCACCAAAGGAAAGGAAATCGGCAGTTTTAGGCAAAATATATTTTTGTTGCCTTTGGATTCAGTGCGTAGTGATTATGGTTGGTGTGTACAAATACTCAGCGAGCGGTTCCAGGTTCAAGCGTCAACCAAAATGACACGTTTAAGTTATCTCCATCGTCTACTCCTTGCCAACGTCTGACAAAAATTCAAAAGTCGTCGCTTAGCTGAGTCGAAAGTTATTCTGCGTAGATTTTGCAATGATTATTGAAAAATCCATCACAATTTCCAATAGATAAAAGAAATAGTGCGTAATTTGATGTATCGAAGGGACCTGTTGTTGGGCGCCACTTGTTGATGGGTAGGTACCTACTTACAATTTGCGAAGGAATGTAGTTCATCTAGAAGAACTGTGCTTTATAAAGGAATCTACTTCATTTTAGTGCTAGTATTATAATCATACGTTTGATGTTACTCGTTGGCTGTCAGCATACTTGGGTGTTTTATTTTTTCTGTTGCTTAACACTTAAAAAATTCCAACGACACAACGATGCTCCCACTTAAATTACGCTCTTTTAAAAAGCATTTTTAAAGATAAAACTAAGAAACACATTTCAGCCAGGCAATGCTGCAATTCCTTCGCGCTTAGTTTTTAAAAAATACTTGTCAGACACAGAAATGTTTCCGCAGATTTTAAGCTCCCGTAGTAAATGCCGCCTAGTATTCCAGTAAACAATTCTTGGCAAATCAAGAAAAATCTATTTGCGTTAGATTCGCATAAGCTTTCTATTTGAATATTTAAACTAAAATCCGAATAGTTGGCAATAGTCTTGCTGAATAGAGACAATTCTTATGTCAGAAATTGTTTCCTCAAAGTCTATTACACAGATCGAGCATATGTTTAACATTTTCCAAAGCTTAACAGAAATTTTAAACAATTTTAAAACGAGGCAAGAAATAAAAAGAGTGACGAACATTTCGGCAGATGTGTCTTGTGTCTTGATGTATAAATTTCCACGCCGAGAGTAGAAATTTCACTGAAATTTCTCATGAAAAAAGGGCTAGCAATTTTTCCACTTAATGATTTTTACAATGTTTTTTTTTTAAATTGTAGGTTTTTAATTGAAAAATTAAATGAAATTGTTATTTATTGTTTATTTAACGAAAGTCGTGCAAACGATTTAAAAAGAAATGGTACTGGCTTTACCAAAGATTTAATTGTAATTCCCTGACACTTGAAGTTTGTTTAAAGTCGGTTGGTCTATTTTTACTAAATTTAGACTAATTTAAAAATTAATTTTTATACCTGTTTAAAAATATTTCAGTCGACTACCATTATCTATAGATTTTATAGATTTTTAATCACTTTGAAAGTACCTATACTCTTTGCCTCAAATAAACCCTCATTTTTGTCGAAATTTCCCCTTTTTTTTTTCATCTCAATATTCTTATTGTGTACGTTACTTGGAATTTGAGTGGGGGACCACACAGTCTAGAGGTTTAGGTGAATAAATATTTATAAACTGGCTGTCGTTTTGTTTGATTTTTTGAGGTGTTTCGTGACTTCTTTTCAGGGGAATTTTCGTGTGGTAATGCTGGAATAAATACGTAAAAAATTGTAGATTTATCTTTAGAGCAAAAAAGCTGTATATGGCCACAAACATATTAGCCTCTCCAGTTCATTTAGTTGTTTGGCTAGTTCTACAAATTTTCATTTTCCAAATGAGCAATAGTTGTCCGCACTGTCGCAACACCGAATTGCATTTATTTCAACAGGTGTTTTCCACGGCATCTTAAAATCCACACCTGACCCGAATGGAACCATTTCAAAATATAGTCACGTCTGTCAGCATACCACGGACCGCACCACGACCACCTATACGATGGTTTATGCATCAATAAAACATCAGCCCCCCGAACGTAGCCATATCTCGTGTAGTTTTCGTTCCACACACTGTCCCGCAAGACAGCAATTAAATGCATACGGAGGCATATGAATCTTCTTTAGTTACGCGTATGTCTTCGGGCTTATTGCGAAATCAATAACATTCGGCAGTTTAGGGGCTCATAAAATTATCCAAAAGTGACGCATGAAAACCGATTTTTATTGCCGTGACTTGAGAGAGAGAGCAATTTTGTTTGCGTATTTTTTTTTGTGTGCTGCCATTATGACAAAAAGTTTGGAATTTATTTCGGGAAACAAACATATCCTGGCCTACGGGTAAATAATGTTTTGGAATTTTCATCCTACAGCCCAATAAATAAAAAGGAAGTTAATGCAAGGACATTATTCACTTTAAGCATGTTATGCAAATGGCGACGTTTCGTTTTTTAATGGGTGGCTGCTTGTGTGCGTCTACACATTTGCCGGAGTAATACAATCCCCATTTAAGTGCATAGTGAGATTGTCTGATATGCGATGGGGGTTAGAGAAATATTGACCACATTTGTTTGAGGGGCTGATAAGGAAGAGCTTTTCACTTGGCTATCAGTTAATTGAAATTTAGTGATCGCTTAGTATAAAATGGAGGGTGATATTTTTAGATCTGATGAATTTATTTAAGTCCACTTTAGTAGCAATATACCTACATTAAAAGAAGATTTTGATTTTATTAATATCGAATTCATGTCCATGCGCCTCACTTTCAATCGGTTACAGCCTTTCCTAGCGAAGTGCTTTACGACGGCCTCCGTCTCTCTACTCTGGGCTTAAGTTAGATCTCCACCCTGTGTCCATTAGTCAGAAAAAAAAAAACCACCTACCAACTTGTTATTGAAAAATACAAATTTAAAAACCCCTTCAATGGCTCTTCAGCGATTTCTGAATCATACAACGTCCTCCAAGTCCCCTCTTCCCTCTCATCAAATCAACCATCGAAAAAACTAAATTAAAACCAAAACAAGCTAATGAATTTTCGGTCACATGTTTGCATAAATCTCGAAGCGAAACCCCATGCGCAGCACATGTGCGAGCGCTGGTGCTTCTGCCACCGTTGTTCGAGATCAATTAACGTGAAAATGCAGACTAATGCCTCGTGATTTTTGTTAGATTTACGCATAGGTAGTTGTCTGTGGTGATCCACGGTTATTATTTATCTCGCCTCTTTACAAGCACACACGTACATTTGTCGTGCAGATACAAAAATAACTAAAACTAACAGATACGCCAAACAATGCGGTGTTGATAGAGATATTCTGGTGTGATTTTTCCTTTTTGCCACCCAGGTATTTATAATAGTCCCCCCGCCGCGCGCTCTCAACATCCGTTTTAGTTGTGAAAATAGGTATTAACTATTCTATTATTTTCCTTTGTTGTTGTGTATCTGTTTGGGGATTTATTTGGGCTGAGTGTTAGGGGAGGGGTTCTTTTTCGGTGGGTCTGTCAATGTTTTGTAATCCATCATTATTTTAGTATAGCAGGTTTTTCTTGAATTAAAAACTGTGTACGTCTTCAAATTCCATCGTGAAATTGAAAGATGGTTGGCGAGACTCGACACGAACCGGATAGATCTCGTTGGCTGTAGCTGCCGACATATGCCGTGCGATTAACGTTAAACGGCGGATGGAATTTATTAAAAGCTTACAACAGTTTTTCGTTTTTTTCCAAGCGAACGAGCGGCGACGGCTGTGTATATGCTGATAAATTTTCGTAGTGCTACTCAGACTTTGAGTCGATTGTCTAGCACATTTTTGTTAATGAGGATTACAAAGCGCAGGCAGCAGGGGGATGTAATGTGGGCGGCTAGAAAAATCGCCGAGATGATAAGGCGAATGCTGCGGTAGACAATATTTATTGAGTGAAAGTGGCAACCCCTCTCAAACGACCTTCAGATCGTCAGAACTGCCTACTTGGACGCAGAAAGCACAAAAATATTTATATAAATCTATCTAAGTTATGATGAAAATAAACTTCGCTCAGATGTATTTATTTATTAATTTATTTTTAATTGGGGAATGCAAGCTATAAAAGCGTACATCCAATAAAAATAGACGAATGTAATTAGTGTGAGGTGTACAGGGTGGTGCGGGTTATTTAATTATCGAATGGGGCAAGTCGACTGATGACCTCGAATGGATGGTATGAAATGTCTGAATAAATCGACTAAATTGGAGTCGTTTAAACTTCCTAAGGTTTGTACAACTGCGCACATAACTACTGAGTCATCTAAATATTTATGCGTGACTCTATAGCAGCAGAAAGAATTATAGGAGTTTTAACTTTTAAGTTGCTACTTTTTATTTTTGAAAAGTGCCCAAGGCTCAAAAACTATGAGGTACTTGCCCCAAGCTCATCTTCTATTGATGTTAGAAAATACACCATACTGAGGTCTTTCTTCAAGATCTGTCATTGCATTGCTAAATTTTGCATTTAATTTTGGGCCTTCAATTAACAAGCTTAAGTAGTCCGTATCCGAAACACGTGAACTACGAAGCGACATCTTGCCGAAAGATACCGAAAATGGGTTCTGACCTTAGATAATTATGGGTGACATCTATTATGACAGCGATATAAATCATCTTAAGTTGAAACCAGTGATTCCAGATTTTTGTTGCCAAAATTCCCCATTTTGGGGAAATTTTTTGTGAATTTTCCCCATTCCGTATCCGTTTTTTCCCCACTTTTTTCCCCATTTCGATTCATTGAAAAAAGGTACCTTAAGATGAATTTTTAATATAATAAAAATTTGTTTTCTTTTATTAGGAGACATCTTTTTTTTAAGAAGGTAATACAAACACAAAGTTCATGTGAATTTGAAACATAAATAATCAATGCACTATACGTTGGCTTTAAAGTATTTACTCATTTTGGATTAGCAAGTAAAACAAAAACAAGTCTTTACTCTTTATAAGCAAGCGATAATAATAATAAATGAATTAAGAAATACAGACTTAGTTATTAATATCTAATATTACTGGTACATTTATTCAAAATATACTAGAAAAATAATATAGGTAATCCATAAAACCACTTCGATTTAAAGAATTTTCGGAATGATTTAGCTTCCACTGCGAATTTTTTTAAATCAAAGTGGCACGACCTTAATTCAAAGTGTTTCAGTAATTAAAAAAGATGGTCACAATGTTAAAGTGAATACGTTTCACTTTGAATCTAGGGTGATTTTATTTAAAATAACATTATATTAAAATCAAATTTGTTTCAACGTGAAAATAAATATTCTTTATCAAAGTGTATTCAACGTAAAATCAAATAGATCATATTACATTTTAGTTTACATTTTTTCCCTGAGTGTATGGCTGAACTTCACAGCTGATATTGAATTTGCAAAAAGGTTGCAGTTAGTGGTATTCGATTGGGCGCTCTCAGATCAATTTTTTTCAATATTTTTCAGATTTCAGAGCACTTTTCCTCAGATTTACCAATACAAGTGCATTTGAGTTTGACAACTGGTGGAGTTTGTTTCCATTTTCGGTGATGTTCTTACGTTCCGGATTTATTTGAAAGTTAACTACACGAATTTTATTTTTAAAATATGAAAAATTGATAAACATGCTTGCATTTCGTTTTTTCCCCATTTCAAGAGCACTTTTCCCCATTTTCCCCATCAAGTGAAAAATTCCCCAAAATGGGGAAAAATCCCCACATCTGGCATCGCTGGTTGAAACCCATTTTCGAAGGATCCTCTGTCGTTCGACTAGATGTCGCTTTTTTATTTACTTTAGATACATGTTTCACAGTCGTGCTTCTTGACTTATCTGCTCTAAAAACTGCTATTTCCTTTCTCCAAAATAAGTCAAGTAAGAAATTATTCAATTTCATTTAAATTAAATGTATTTGTATTAATACTTCAAAAATATAATATAATTGCTGACATCTGCAAAGGCGTTACGTTACTTGTCTGCAGAAGATAATTAAAAGCCACCTGTAAAATAAATACCCACCACCCTGTTCCATGTTTGCTTTATGCATTGGCGGGCGATTAATTTCTTTCATCTTTCCGATTGTTGACAACATCTTTGTTTCAGCTTTTCATCCAAAATTTAATTTTAAAATTTATACTTACATCGCAACATTTTATTAAATGATTTGTGGAAATAAACAATTTATTTTTTGTATTCTCTCATACAATTTGTGTGGAGGATTTTCTCGTTTAAAATTTTGCATTCACAGAATTCACAACTGTGCTCAAAGAAGACCAATATATTATATATTTTGAACAGAAATCTGATAATAATAATAATAATAATAAAAAGAGAAAAAGGGGGAAATTGTGAAATTTTTGACAGCACCCACAGTCATTGTCGTTCATTTCACACGGTTGGAATGATTTTAATGGGTACTGACTGACAGTGACAACGGGAGATAGCAGCAAGAATGTACCGCGCTAATGCTAAAATTTAAATTTAGAACATTCAGAAATTCAGACTAAATAAAAAAAATAATGTTTTATTATTTCTCTTTGACATTTCTAGAAAATATGTATTACATAGCATTTCGGTTGCAGAATAGCGTTGATGGAAATATAAACAGTTGACAAATTTCTTGTTTGAATTTGTGTATGCTCTAGTCATAGGGTGGATTTGTTTTGACAAATTGTTTATAAGACATGAGTTAATACTTAATTCGTATCTCCTAGCCAATGTGTAGCCGATGCATAAATACGCTTTCTGTCAATTTTGTTAGTTTTGTTTATGCCGAGGATACATGTTTCGTTGTCAATCAAGTTGTTCTGGATTTTACAAATGGCTCCTTGAAACTGACCAATGAGTAGTTGTTAAGATTTTGCATGTACAGTTGTTAAACTAAACTATTAATTTAATTTTGTTGGGTGCGCATTTCTTATGACTGTTCGTTAAATGTTTATTACCGTCTACAGTTCTTGGAAAATTATTATTTACAAGGGTAGGAAGTAAATTGCTTGTGTATTCCTTCTCTTAATATCACCAGTTGTTTAATGTGTAAATGAAATGTAAAAGCTGGCTAAGAATCCACAGCTTTTAGGTACCATTGGATAAATAAATAAATTTTCGTTGCGACATTTGCCATGGTCCACTGGACATTATGACTTACAGCTGAGATACTTGGAATATTTTCAGAAAATATGAGGAATTTTAATGTTATGACAGCAGAATATTAATGTCAGTGGCTAGGTTACGCTTTGCAAGCTAATAAAATGTTCTTAAATAAAAATTATAACTATGCAAATGATTAAAATTAATTAATTATGTCTGAAATTTGTCCAGCTTTTAAAAATCACAAGTTTTTTTTCAATATGTAGAGCATGTTTATTATCCAAAAACTAATGACCTCACGTTGGGCGCCAGTTCACGTAACCTTTTTCAGAGACAAAGGTTGGGGAAATAATTGGTATTTTTCATTTCTTGTTTTTTCTTCTTAAATTCAGTGAAAACCGCAATGAAACATACCCAAAACTCTTAATTTTTTGGAGCACATTACAACGATAACATGTAAGGTTTGAAAAACTTTTCTGGCAGTGAATTAGCATGTTCAGCAGAATATTGCTACTAGATTGCTTCACTGAATACATTTGTGCATTGTTAGACCTAGGACTAGTTTCTGACAACAATTCGTTTTGTATGTTATTTTTGGGACCAAATGCCCAAGTTAGGTTGAGCTTAAAAGCTATATGTCCAAAGTCAAACTTTCTGTTACTTCTTCTGACTCTATTCGCAGTATGGAGTAGCAAAGATTTGTCGGACTCTCGTTGGGCGCCAAGTAAATAATTTTGCACAGTAATAATAAACACTGGGACTACATTTAAAACCGATGACCTGAATATTACCGAAAATATTTCAAATCATATATATTTCTGTGCAGCTCTGTAGTTCAGTATTTAGGAAAAAATACCAAATATCTTAAAAGTATCTACGTGCATCCTTGAGAGACACTAATATCTCATCTTCGTTTATTTATTTAATGTAGTCTAATACCCCTGAATGTTAATTTTCTCGTTTTCTCTTCTTTATATGTTAAATATTTTTTAACAATAACACTTGGTTTCCGCCTTCCATATTTTTATGTTTTTATTTTTTTGTTTTCAGTTACTTGCACGTATTTATTTAGTTTTCCAAAAGCTCCTGCCCCCTCCCCCACAGTGTAAAAGGTGTATATTTATCTTCGTTTTAAACAAACAAATCCAATGGAGTACACATTTGACGTTGTTCCATTTAGCTCATTCCGAGTGAATAATTGGTAGCAACAAAATTCATATAGAGAGGTAAAATCCTCCTTTAATATATCTCAAATATTTGGCAATTTTTTTGTACATTCCAATTTATGTTAACAAAAAAACAGACAAGCGTTTTCCTCTTGTTTTCTATTTTTGTTGTTAATCATTACAAAGTAAATACAACTTAAAATCAATAGAAAAACGACATTGTGTAGCTGAAATGCCTTTGAGATGAAAAAATATATATTTCGGTGAACATTTTCTAGGGATGAATGTACGGAAAATGGACACATCCAAGAATAAACATTTATTTAGGTATAGGTATTATTGAAAAGAGAAAATTACAAAGGAAATATGAAGTGAAATGTGGATGACAGATAGTGAACAGCTAGAATTAGACAGCAACAACGGTTGGGTGTGTAAAGTTATTTTGTCACCGCGGAAGTGATTCACAAATGGGAAACATGAGAGGGAAATGAATTTGTGAAGGTTTTAGTAAACAATTGCAAATCTATAATAGGCCATTTTTGAAATGAACAGAGGACAAATTAATTCACTCCGACCACTATGTAGAGCACCAGAGTACTTTGTTCTTTAATTTGCTGGGAAGTAGTGCAAATTACATTTGTGTGCACTCATCTCGGGCCGCTGTTGAAGCGTTATAGTTCGTCTTCCCCGGGAAAGGTACAGAAAAAGAGTTGAGGAAATTTGAAATCTTCTTACGGCAATCACACAAGAAAAAGATGCAGAAACCATTTAAAAAACCACTAGGCAGATGTAAACCACAGTTATAACAAATTTCTGACTCTGGATAGTTTCACTTAACATTCCACTGGCGAATAATCTCGCTCATCAGTAAACATGCTTCCCAAACCACCCACCAACAAGCTCAGTCAACTTCTCACACCAGAACGTCATAAAGCATTTCGCTGACAGATGGCATAGTCAACATTTGAGAATATCCACCAATAAAACGAAAAATCATGCATCTACATTGTAGCAGTAGTAAATTGATATCCTGTCCATGTGATTTGAAAAATTGCACTTCCTTTGTTGTGCAAATATAAATTTAAACAAACAAATCGCTCCCACCTGTTTCGCCTCCTCTCATTGAGAGTGCGCCAAAAGCGCTCATCCATTCATCAACCAACGCACTCGAACGCATGTGGTTTTCATTAAGGCACATCAGCCGCAGCTCACTTCAATTCAGATTACAATTTTACAGATATGTCAAACAACGCATCCAACGCATACTTGTAAACGTGCCAACAATTTTGTTGTTCTCTCCCCGAATTTCCACAAAATCCACATAAATATGAATTGAAATAAGTTTCGCAAAAAAAAAAACATTTAAAAAGAAAAATGCGTCTCTATAGTTAAACCAATAGAATTCGTTGTCGTTATAGTAAAATTGATTTAAGACTTGCAAGTGGCATTAGGAAAAAGACCGATCACCCGCCCCCAAAAAGGTTTTCGAAGGTCGCCACTTTGGACGGAGAGACACAGATACTTTCACATATCCTCTTAAGTCTGCTTGTGTCGGAAAGAATAACAAAAAAAAAACTTTTGTTACTCTGTCGTCGTCATCGTTCTCAATGAGCTCAAGTTATTTCTATTCATTGTCTGTACATACGCGCAGCGTATATTCAAAATGATGCCTGTCTCCAATCGAACGCAGCACAAGAATGAGTAAGGGGGGAACAAAAAAACTATTTGGTCCTCAAGAAGAACAATCTCCTGCCTATTTTTAAAAGCATTTTCGACAAAGCATTGCTTTAGCTAGCAAAACTTATTTCATGCCCCGTCCATTAGAAAGACGATGTAAATGCCTAAATCGATGATACGCGTTTAGAGGGCTTGAACCGATCGGCGGGGGTAGGTAACATGCTCTGATGTGCCATGCACGGGGTTGTCACATACACTCTGTGACATTCATAAATGCCCGTTTTCTAGGAAATGTTCCAAAAAGAAGACACTCAAATCAATTTAAAGAGTTTTTTCCGTATGTTTTAAAAAAAAGGAAACGATATTGATTAGTTTTTATTTATGTGGACATGGATTTTTGGGGAATTTTATTTATGTTTTAAGGCTGCTCATTAGAGCACTCGGATCAAAGGGGTTGTCACGTATTCCATAAAATTAGTGAAGCGTGCAAGTTGAGGGACATTTTTTCACTTCGCTATTCACTTAGAGTTGAAATCGACTGAATGCGATGTTAATATTTTTCCATTTTTATTCGGTCTTAATATTCGCCACATCCGTCAACAAGTTTAATTGTCCATTTATAAAAAAAATCTAGTCTAAGTGCCGTACTAATAATAAATTTAAGTCTCGATTTATGATATACAAGTAATCACAAAAATTCGCTCTTTCTACTGTCACTCGTGGGTCTCTCGTGAGAGTACGCTGCGACGGCCAGCGTGCCCAGACGCTTGACAGGCGATCACATGTAGTGACACAATTATGACAAGTGTTTACATCATAATGAGGTCGGCATGTCAAAATTTGCCACGAAAAATGACTCGAGTAATCTTAGCTTAAGGCCTTAAGAATCAAATCACAAAAACCGAGAGGTACTGACAAAAAGTCTCGGGAAGGGTGGGAAATTTGTGAAAATTTTTGTAAATTCCAATATTCCAATTTAGCAAAAAGGTTTTTTTTTTGACTTGTCCTAAGTTCTCTGGTAGATTCGTCTCTCTCCAAAAAAATGACAATTTTACTTGTTAAAAAACCCATTCAATCAAAACTTAGTGTCGTTACTGAATAAAAAATGTTAAAGTAACGAGCAACGAGTAATTCCATTAGCTCAACAAAATTCTTGTGGAATATATATATAACATTTGGAAATGAAAAAAAAATTGTTTGTTTGGTCAAGGACAAAATAGGAAATGAAAATAAAACAAAAAAAAAAACCAATAATACAAATAGTAAATTTTTACTGCAGTTTGAAGTTACTTTGTTTGCACAATTTGTTGCTTAGCTGAAAGTAATGCAAAACAGCTCGAAGTGCATTTGCTTTTGATCAAATTTTCTGTTCTAGTTTTACACTTTATTTTAATTTGACAGAATATTGGTGTTTGAATTGGAAAATTATGCTATTCCATTTATAAACGAGTAACGAGTAATTTGTTTTTGCTGTATGGAAATCAGCGATTTTCTTCGGCAGCACAAAGATGATTTCGGTTATCGAATAATTGTTTTGAATGCGGTGGTTTTTAAAAAAAGCGTAGCCTCATTACTCTTACCACTGCTATTGATAAACATATTGAATTAAAATCTAAACTCCAGTTGTTATGTCTCTCTACACATCAGAATTTTTGGAAAATACTACTTCTCATTAGCTACATTTCGAAAAAAAGAAAAGAAAATTGTTGGTCAAAGTTCGATCACTTTGGAACAAAACATGCTCACATACCTATATAAATTTGATATACCTGTAGATTCCAGTGGACAATCTAACAAACTCTCGATGCACTTAAATCAAAGAAGGCTATAAGTTTGCTATCGTTTTTTACTCAGCTTAACTCAATCCAAGAACCTATTAGCGTGCCAGGCAAAATTTGTTCAATATTGAAATAAATTAAAAAACAAAACTATGCGGAGAATTCGTTCCGAAGTGTCAATTCAAATCGCAAGGGATATTCCCTTATCTTTACGGGGTAAGTTAAAGCGATTTTTTTTTGTTCTTTTCCCTAGCCTGTGCACATGTGAAATCTTTTCCATTTGTCGCAGTTTCATGTGAGCGAACATTATCGTCCATCAGTGTAGTTCGGAACATCTCAAAAGCTTTTTTGTTTACTTCATGTTGATGATTCAAAGAAAGTAACGTGATCGGACTGTAAATGAAAAATGTGAAACGGAGAGTAGTGACGGTGTTTTCGGTTACTGTCCGCTTCTTTTTTTTAAGGCATTGAAAAATGTGTCTTACACAATTGTACATTTACCTTTTAAAGATATTTAGCGTACCTAAAATTTTGTCTTACAGCTATGGGCAAAAATAATTTTATTGCCAATCGTTGTTTTCCTCTCAATTTTTGCAAGCATAATCGCGAAACTGTCATGCAAAATGGACGATCTCTTCGATTCTGCACCTTACCGGACAAACTAGATAGTGTCCTTTGTGTTATATACCTACACCGAGTTGTGCTACAATTTCCAAAAAGTAGCTAAACGAATAAGTTGCCTTTCTAATGGACTATGAAGTAGAGTATTCAGTCCATATTTCCGTCCATTTGGAATACATATCTATATAAGTCATGGGAGCTGTCACAATATGAAACTTATTCTTTCCGAATCCTTTTAGTAGAAGATCGAGTTGTGTGAACCAGTAGTTTAGTTGAACAACAACAAAATAAATTTTACAGTGGGATGACAAAAACTCCCCAACCAATTTGTACACGCCCAGGCCCAAGCACTATAAATTGAGCTTGATATTTGTGTGACTTATTTCACAAGAAAAAAAAAAACTTCAAAGAACGCGTTAATCTGTTTTCTATGTTAAAACACAAAACGTCCTCTAGTGCCTATTTCATCATAATCGTGTATGCCAAAACTTATCTTCTTAATTTTTTGTTTGCTATTCCAATTATTCAAACAACACTGAGCCTTCAAAATACATAATTAATTAACCTAAAAAAAACTGCTACATGCCAAATATATTTTCAACACCACTCAGTTGCAATCATTTAACTTAGCCCAAGTGTTTTTGTACCAAAAACAAAATACAAAGAGTAGGTACCTTACGCTTGATTTTCTTCAGCACTCAAAATTCTCTGTCAAGGTGAAAATTATCGTATTTACATTTGAAATTCAAAACAATCCATCATCATATCAACAAGCCTGTTTCAACAGAAATAGTTTCACTTCTGACCTGGAAAACATTTCAAAGAAACATAGTGTTTCGGAAAATTTTTTTAAATTTTAAATTTTTGATTCGGAATTTATTTTCGTTGTACCACAAATAGATGCATAACAATGTACGGCATGCAAACGAGTGTGGCCTTCCAATATGAAATTAAAAAAAAAAATGTTTCTTCTCCAGAAATGAATTATGGAAATTACCGCATAATAGGGATGACAAACCACATTGTATGGGAAACATTAAAATTCATCCAATTAAATATTAACGGTGCGTAATAAATATCAGTGGCACTGCTTCAGAATACACAGTTTCTGTGGCATAACCGCAAAAGTTTAATTTCATGATAATGTAGGTAGGTTAAAATAAATTCTACGAAATTAATGCGTCAGATGTCACTAAACGGGGGGTGTCAATGGACACTGGATAAGTGACAGCTTTATCTGGGCTTTTGATAATTTTTCCATTCAATTAGAAGGGATGACGATTTCGCAAATCAATGGATTACTGAATGAATTGCATTGAAGGACCCCGTTGGTAGGTACATGGGCTATTTATAAGCAGTTATGAATAGGTACCCTTTTATAATGAGGCACACAGCCCGAGCTTTATCCACTTGAACCTCAAGTAAGTCAGAAGGTACACCGCAATGGCTGAAGGTGTTTTCCTACATAAACTAAAACCAGTCATTAACTACCATAAATATATTAAATTGAAAAATTACATATTACACAAACAATAGGGCGAATTAAAAGCGAATTAATGTGTGTAATTATTTTCGCCGATAGTGCGCATCATCATTCCAGCTCCAAAGTAGGCCCCCTTATCGATCGTCTGTACAATGCATAGTTTTTTTTTTATTATTGAAATGCTAATCTATTGAGTTAATGGAAGTAGAATTTAGAAAAAGAAAACAATAACAACTCGCATTCAAATTCAAAGTTCAAACCAGAAATGAAGTAAAAACGCATAGAAACAGTATCTGAAGAATGTAGGTATTCATAGCAAAAAGTATACAACGATTCTCTAATCATAATCGACAAGAGCTAGTCACCCATTTTTGTTTTCACAGCGTTTAATTGGTCAATAGCTTTAACCTACAAACTAAACTTATCACGAAGTGCGATTTATGAGACATGCTCTCATCTGCAACGGGCAACTAGCAACTACTGTCTGTAGTTTAACACGGTCAACTGTCATGTGAACGTATGCTACAAAAGTTCACCACCATCTCGGGACCTTCAAGCTGTAGTTTGTAGATCTTCTATCTTTGGAAAAAGTTCCACACGACGAAAACGAAACGTATAATAAACAAATGGAACTTTTCAGTTTCCACCGGATACTATACTTTAACGAAAGCTTTTGGTGCAGTGCCATCTGTTGTCAAATAGTTGGGTATCTACAATGCGAAAGCTTTGTCACTAAAAACGTCAAACTTGTAACCTATATTTCAGTGTCATGCACTATTTGTTTTCAAATGCGCATTTACCCAGCCCAATCGGAAATTTTCCTCATGCGTAGAAATAACAGAGACGTGTTCGAGTATATACAGTGGATGATGTGTTTTTATTTTTATTTAAGAAGGTAAACACGTGCTTGGGGATTACAAGTCCACTGACAGTGTGTTGTATTATTTTTAAATAGGGTGGATTAGGTTTGAACCATTGGCTTTTTTTGAGGGAGATAATTTATTTGACAATTCCACATACCTTGATGGATACTGAAAACAGTCTTCGTTTTAATTAACATTTTTGCACAAATTGGTGAGCTGGGAAACGTCAGAAAGTGTCTCAATGTTTGACGCGAGTAATTGCTGTGGATGCAAACATTCAAACATTCAAAAATCTAGTTATCTTAAGTCGACTTGATTGGTCTGGGCTTGGTTTAACCTCAACGCAACAACTAAATTGGGCTGTAAAGTTACTTTTCCGCTGTCAGCCACATAATATGCAAACTGTCACTTAGTACTTGGCACTTAGTACTTGGCACTTAGTACTTCTTGACTATATTCGTCGGCTAACCCTCCATAGACGTCAACTGAAACAGCTGTTCGTGTGACCTATATAAGCCAATCAAAACTGAGATACTGTAAGTCAGACAGCTGTCAGACCTACTAAACTAGTTACTTGAACGTCGCTGACAGCTTTTATGAAGCGATGAGACCGTCTTAAAGATATCGTTTCACAGATATCTTATCCCTCTAATCCAAAAGTATGAGCCAAACCCCAATCTGGGATTTAAGGAAATTTGAGTGTCTTATTTTTAGGTACAAAAGGATTTTATGACAGCTGACATGCCTATAAGAAAACACAAACAGCGCTTTTAATAAAAACCGTGTAGCCAACCGTTGACGGTCGTTTTACTATGAGTGAGTGAGGTGAGTAAGAAAATTTGTACCTACGTAGTAACTTTTTCCATTAGTTCAACATTTTATTTCACCAACTAGGAATTTGTCGATTCAACAGTCGCTTGCAAGTGGGAGCATTGCTCCGAAATCCAGTAAAAGAATCATCGCTAGCTGACATTTTTCTGTCATTAATTATTCACTCTCTGAACTACCTGTCAGTTTTTCTATTCACTCGTTTCTTAAACGTCAAATAGTTGCATACAAAAATTGTTCAATCTAGCTCTTTTGATTTTATTAACAGCACTGAAAGACTTTATTTATACAATGTTCAAACAGTTTTCTTAAGTCTGTCCCAGACGATCAATCATCTGACATGACAAATTTTATCGCATGCTTCTAAACGTACGTATGTCATGTCAGCGACATAATACTACCTTCGATAAGAAGTTTCACGTGGGAAGGTCTTAAAATTGCAGAAATAGGTCGAAATGATTTCATTTTACTAGTATATCTGAAATAGGCTTTAGGAGGCTTGACACATATGTATCTGAAGTCTATTTGACAGCTGTAAATATTTGTGGCTTGAAATGTTTGGGGACTGCTTTTGTCGAGATTATTCTAGGAGGACGCTGGTTTTAAAGTAAAATTTATGGAAGTACTTTAAACTTCGTACCGTGTGTCAATACAATTGAGTCGTTGGCCGTTAATCACGTAACTTTTCGGGAGACTGTCATTGAAACGATAGGCACTCAAAATTAGCAGCTTATCGCAAAAGTAATGACTTTGAGGGCAGCATCTAGGCCAGTCTCCTTAGCTGCCGATAATCAGAACAAATTCTATTGGAGAGTAGCTTATTGTGGTCGTACGAATTTCGAAAACGATTTGTACAAAAATTTATATCAGGCTATAAAAAAAAGGTGTGAAACTAGAATTGAAGCTTTTTCTATGTCCAATGATAGTCTTAGTAAAAAAGGGATTCAGCTGCGACTCAAGTTACTGTTCGTACACGGATGATACAAATCGGTCAAGGGAAAATCAATACTGATCCAAAAAGTAATAGAATCTTATACTCCAGCAGACATTTTTTTAGCAGTTTTCGGAATCAATTTCATTGCTTTAGAAATTCATGTTCGGCTTTTACCAACCTACGGGCTACAGCCGTATGTCAAAGTGTGCATTGTGGAGAAGGCAATTTAAAAAAAAAAACAATAGTTGACTACATTGGTCTGAACTAGTTGTACCCTCAAAGCAAAATTAGATTGGTCTGTAACAACTTCTCCGGCGTCAGCAACAAATACGAACTGTCAACTTAGAACGAATTTCTTGACTAGATTCGACGGCTACCCTTCCATAAAAATCAACTTAAATGCTGTTTGTTTGATCGATCTAGGCCAACAAAAACTTAGACACATTAAGTCAGTCAGCTGTCAGCCAGCCATCGCGTCAGATTAAAACGAAACTTTTGAGAATTCCCGGTAAAAATTTAACTACCTACTAACAACTCCGAACAAAGCGACAACACTTTATTTGCAAACTGACTTTTGCTCTCTTGAAATTGTAAGTGTCTTGATGTATTGATGTCAGAATGTCACGAAACATTAAAAATTCTGGCTCACAAGCAACTTTTCGCGTTAGATGAGAGAGAGTGAACCGTTTGTGTACAATCAATGCCAAAAAGTGTCCTTTATGTTTTACCCATAATGTAAAACGTAAGCAAACGCAACAATGACATTTTTTCATTCATTTAAAATCTTTTCCATTACTGTACTAAAACATGTCAAACGAGAGTGTCAACTAGTTTCAGCAATTAACCATCTGTACATTAAAAAACTAAACGAAATCATTATCCGTAACCGGCTTCGCAGTGATACTTACCGAAATTTGTTTCCCTTTTTTTTGCTCGGAATTCGCTGGATTGACATTAAGGAAATAGAAACAGAACACTGAAAAAAAAAAACATAACAAATCAGAAATCTGTGAAAAGGTGAATCTCCACCCAAATGTCAAAATCTTATCACCATCCCCACCCCATTAGTAAACAGCCATATGGCTCAACTATCAAACGACCAATAACATTCCATTATTTAGCACCTTCATCCGCATCCGCTCCACTTATACCGTTACAGCTGATTTCGTAATTTCACAAATCTCCAAAGAAATTGCATACCAGATATCAATCAAGTATCTCTTGTTAATCATTGACTTGAATTTATTACAGGAAAATATTCCATTCTCAATTTCTGTTTTGAATCTACGTCAATTGACTTGATAAAATTGTCGAAGCTTTCTACGAACAGCTGAGTGAAAAAGCCAACAGGTTCGTCTAGTCGCCGCTAGAATACCACAAGCTTTTTCTCATTTTCTCTCATTCGTCGCTTCTCTGGCTCTTTAATTATTCTGCGACTCACATAGCTATGCCCATGTGTATTCTGTGTTCTGTCTGTAGTTGTGCACATTTTCCATCGGCTCCTCTCGCAAAGTCACAAGTGGAACTGTGGAAGTGGCGCACGTGGTACGAAAACGTGATCTCAAAATGACATCAAAACAAACGAGTGTGTATGTAGCTATGTACACTGTGCGCTTGCTGTTGCCACTGTATATCACATTAGGAATGAAAGTATTGTTTGTTTTTTTTTTTTTGGGGGGGGGGGGGGGCGAGAGAATTCATATGATGTTTGAATCTAGCAAGAAAAATCCGGGACATCTTTAGGGAGCAGCAACTGGTGGCCGAAGAGGGTGGTGGATGCTGTATAGGAATCTCTGCAATGTGACACTATCTTTGGGTGTAAATCTGTCCACTTAACTGCCGAACAGGTCTCAGTTTTGGGGGATGAGCAAAGGTATAACATTGGATCGACTTTCAGATGTTGCCATCTCAACCGAACCCTCTAGGGGTGAATGGCGATTTAATCAAACCGTAGAAATGTACATATTCGCTTGTTTATTTCTTAGCAGATTCACGGCCACTATGGCAGCTCCACCAGTGCGAAAGAGAAACCAACGACCACCGTACAAACGAGCGAATAAGAGGTGGCACAGCTTAGCTTTGGCATATTGTGTGGCTATCCACGTGCTTAGAACGTTACTAGACAGTAGGTTCCAGGTCATACTGAGATCCGCGTGACTTATAAAAGCCCATTGCAAGTTTTCCAGTATGCATTTCATGTATACGCTTGTGCTTGTGTATATATCGCAATAGGTGATGTTGTATGGAGGGTGGCTTTGCCTATAAAGAGAACCGCAACACAGGGCGCACATTGCGAGAGAGTGAGGACGAACGGACGGCAAAGCCCCCCGTCTAGGGAATGTATGCATTCTGTTCGGTAGATTTGGCGAACTCCACCCCATTTAGAAAAGACTTGTTGTGTTTTAACCATTCTATTATACAAATTGCCACTTACACACTGGCATACGACGAAGATAGTCTTTATTCTCCTCAGAAAAAAAAAAAAAAAATAATAAAATAAATATTAGATTGCGAAAATCAAATCTATTGAATTCGGGCTTAGTTGTTGAGAGAAGCGCGATAGCGGAAAATTTTAGCTCTTTACTTGCGAGAAAAAAATTGCATTTGTTATAAAAATACGGAAAAAAAACTGCATTTGTTTTTGTTTGTTACTGAGCGTTCGTCACACCGCAATTCTCTACCCTTTTGATGTACCCTCAGTAGTACCGACAATCGTCTCGTATATACCTATAGCTAGCCGTTGCTACAACTGGTGGCTCGTGTTGCTCTCTGCTGACTTCTCTGTGCAATTTAGAAATATAGATTTCTTTCCAGTTCGTTCTGTATCTTCTCAACTTGAAGATCTATAATATTGTCATTTGACGGAATATCGCGCGCGCGAGATTTTCAAACAAAAAAGAAAAAAAAAGTGTGCAATTTTTTGAGAAAAACAAACAACACAAAGTGAATATATTCAAATTTAGTGCAGTGTAAAATAAAATTAAAAAAAAAAATATAAAAATATTTACATGTCATATTAGAAAGTGCAAACAAATGAAAAAAGCAAAATTATCCATTCGAATTTAAAACAAAAAAAAATTTTTTTCCAAAACAACTCATCGGCAGATAACAATCATTTTCTATTAAATTTAAGTTATGGATTTGTGTTTAATCAAATAAAAGAAAAATATTATTTTCCTATCAAAATAAATATTTTACAAGATAAGGTATTTATTGTGGCCGAACAAAACCTATTGACACTCGAATATAATTGAAGCAATACAAATTTTGTAATAATAACAATAATTTTTTATGGTCACATAAATGACCAAAGCTTTTATACATGTATAGCATTTTGTTTGGTTAATTGTTGCTAGAGCTGTACATTTTTGTTACATTAAACATTAATGTTTTGTAAATTTTGTTTGGTCGCTTTAATATCCTGTCTTGTTATACAACATTAGTAATATTATTGTTATTGAGTTGGTGCTTGCAGGCAATTTTCCAAAATGCCATCCAATTTAAGTGGGAAACTTTGAATGAAGCTACTCAAATGGTGGAAAAGAAGAGATTGATGCGAACGTGTGAGGGAAGTAGAGTTGGTCTCAACAAGCTTACATTTTTTTGTAGTTCAGGAGTTTCACCATTTAAGCGGATGCACATCTGATGAGCGGCTTTTCGGTGTTATCTATTTTGAAAAAAAAAGAAACACAATCGCTTTAAAAATACGCGCTTACTCTGGCGAGACCTACTACTGGTAGACTTGCGCAGTTTGGAGTCTAAGCATGAAATCACTGTTTAAACAAATTAAACACGTTGACTTGAGTGAAATTGCTCTTTTATTATAACCAAAACGGATTTGTTCAAATTGTGATATTCGCAATTTTTTAACAGGCTAATTGTAGCCCAGGAAATCTCAAGCAATAGGTTACCTTCCAAAAAAATTATACGACTTAACTGACTGCTGCGTTTTTTCGTGAGGTAATACCAGTTAAGATCTCTGCAATGAGAAGTTGCTTGAAAAAGGAGTAATGCTTTGAATTTAGTTTTACATTCTGTGACGCTTAAACGGCAATCTATGCCAAACCAGTTAATAAGAAGTTACAAATTCTAAACGTACCCCAATGTTGGGACATTTGGGTAGCACAAGTGTGTGCAATCGCGTTTCCCTTTTCGTTGCGTTTCTTTTTTACAAAATCACAACTTACCCTACTGCGACACAAGCTGTTTCATAAAGTAACGAATATTGAAACACAAACATTATACAACCTTCTCCACTGTCGGATTGGTGCACGAAGAGTTGAGCCTTCAGTAGCGTTTCACTTATCGTTACGCTCCTATTTTTAAACAAGTAACTTTGCTCAACGCGCTGTACAAAATTCAACAGTCTCTAACCTATTTTGTAATCCTCTTACCTTACTTCACTATTATTGAAACGTTTTAATAAATACTCGTTCCGTAGAGTGTCACGTTTATTACTCTCTTCATTCCCGACTTTCCTTTTTCGTCCACAAGAAGTTTTACAGTTCAACGAATTTTGAAGTAAGCTGAACTGACTACTCAGTTAGTTCAATTCAGTTGGGTTGAATTTCTTTCAAAGTTCCCATTATCCAATTAACGACATAAGAAGTTCGACTGCGTAACGAATATTGAAACATTCTGAATAATCAGTTTCACAACTGTGATTATTCGCTTAATTCCTTAGATCAGCTTTTACATTTTGTTATGCTTCTTTCTAAAATATTTTCGTTTGGCCTTAGAAGATTGACATTTCAGCGCAAAACGCTTGACGCATTCTTTTATTGGCTTGTAGCGTTTCACTTTTCGTTACGCCAAAGTAACAGCTGGTTAGCTTTGCCTCGGAATATAATGTAGCGACATTGGACAGTGCGACCTTATTTAACGCAGCATCTAAAATTGCAAATATTCTACCTAAGGGCTTTGCGAAGTTGTATATGAGTTGAATAACTCACATTTTAGTGTACATATTTACAGAATCCCGTCCAAATACGGTGGTGACTCCTTTTACTAGAACTGTCGTCTTATTCCTGTTTCTTAGTTCAATTCTGATTCAGTAATTTCGACGTTTAATATTATTTACAATTTTAGAGCTCACAACATCTGTTGAACAGAAAAACTGAAATTGAATTCACCAGCGCATAATTTTAAAAAAAAGTTTCCACAATCTAATAAACTCGTTCGTAATTAGTTCGATTATAGTTATAATTATATAAAAGTAATTAAAATGTAATTAGATTAATAATAGTGTCCCAGATGGATTATTCTTTGGACTTTTGTCACAAAACTCGATAAATGGCTTCATTTGTTTTTGAAACATAAAGCGGAGATCGCTTATAAATTTCTCAAGGTAGGATCGCGACTGTCACAGCTGCTCTGAGTGGAGTGAGTTCACTGTTGAGTGGAGTGAAGTACCAACGTGAGCCATCCAATATAAAATGTTTAAATATTGTCGTCCTTAATAACCTATTTCACTTGTTGATCGGTTATTTTTTCGCTCAAATGGCGAATGAGGGTTTGCTTAATCTCAGACTGTCAAGATTAAGGGATGATGGTCGACTACGTTGTCATTTTCTTGGTATAATTTCTGAGCATATCATGGTCCATGAAAGCGTTCACAAAAGAGGATGAGGATCTTGTGTCGATATTTTATGTAAAATCTGACACATTTTCCTGGTTTTTACACAATAGTCGAGCACAGATCTATTACATGCCTCTTTGCATTTTCTTCCCAATCGCTTGTTTGACATCTCTTCTCCCAAATCCATGACAATGAAAAGTGACACACTCGAATCAAGCTAAGTGTTCGTCAATTCCATTTAAAGGCTTGTCCAAATTCAAGAACCTGAATCAAATCCAAAGATGAGCAGAATTCTTATTCTAAAAAAAAGGTTCCACATACGCCCCCGTTTTTTTGTTTTTTTTTTTTTCAAATGAAAAGTCCCCTTCAAAGCTCCCAACATCCGCATGAACACTGCACGAGTTTCTGGGTGACAAAGTCACGTTTTCTTCTTCAAAAAGCATCCTACCGACCATCTATCAATTTGTAAAACTGCAAGCACCAATCAATATTGTATCTCACGATCAAAAGCCACCATCATCCAGTATATCGCCGATAGACTGTGATGATGAAAGCTACCTTCGAAACTAACACTAGAATTCCTCAGGTTAACCAACACAATTCCTACAATTCGAAGAGAAACTTTCAGAATCCACATAAATAAATAATAAAACTCAAAACAAAGATCGACAGTGCAAAACCTCTCGAACCTCACCAAAAGGTCAATACCAGTGAAAACGTGAACAGAAAAACCAGTGAAGATGTCTTTCAATTTGTTGCCAACGCTCACATTGTCAACGATGTAAACCAGTGGAAACATCGAGTTAAACAATCTATAAACACACTACTTCTGCGAAGAATATTTAATTAGAACAAAAAGTCTACAAGGAAGAAGCATGGCGTCCGAGACAAGCACATGCAATGGATTCTTCACCGATCACGGAAACTCTGCTTTGAATAATTACTTCCAGCAGTTGTCGTCCTCGTCGGGTGGGAGTACTGCGAGTTCTGGCAGTAGTGCTACTGGGGGAAGTAGCGGTGGCGGCGGCAGTGGCAGCGATGGCAGTAACAATGATAATTCTCAAACACATTCCAGCGGCAGCAGTACCAGTTCGGTGGGATCAACCAATTCACGTGTACACAGTTCGAATTCGGCATCGTCTGGTGGGACAGCAAGCAACCAGTGGAATGAAATACAACAGAATCAACAGCTCCAGCAGCAGCAACAACACCAGCAGCAACAGCAACAGTTGCCTCAACACCAACATCAGCAGCAACAACAACAACAGCAGCTACAGTCGCATCCATCGGCCACATCAGCATCACATCACCACCCGCACCTCCCACATTTGTCGTCGATTACGCTTACGCAAAACCTCCCCGTCGCCTCAAACACACACTCGATATTTGGCACGGGCAACTTCCACTACAAAACAAACAACTCGTGGACAGTACCCAGCTTGTCGTGCTACCAACGTATCTACAGTGATACGCATTATCAGAGAAGCTTTCATCCCACAGACGCATCTGGCAACTCGCACAGCAACGCTGGATCGTCAGCAGCGGCAGGAAATGATAATCTGCTGAGTAATCACCACCATCACCAGCAGCCGCATCATCATCATCATCATCATCATCATCATGGAGGGGTTGGTGGCGGGGGTGGAGGTGGCGGTGGGACTACAAATGTTAAAAGGTTTCAACCAGCCCCAACTTCAGGTTCGTACAAATTCTATCAACTATTCTAAGCAAACGATCGTGTAGCCATATAGAACTGCATTCGATAAAGTACACCTTGTGCGTCACGGAGCCTGCACTTGGTATGGAACACACACGTATAACTTGCATGCACAATTATTAGTGTGTAGTATCGTAGGGTGCTAGGACTTATGCAACGCTGTGTGTGCTCTATATGATCATTTTCCTAAATACAGATGACGTCATGCGTAGAGTCAATACCTTGGCTAACAAACGAACTATCACGAGGGTTTTTTTGTTTGTTTTTCTGCACTGTAGGGTGTTATCATAGGTCATTGAAGTGGCTAACACTAGGTACACAAATGCTTTTGATGACATGTGATAGTGGGGCAAACGATCCTCGTGTCGATAGAGAGGAGTCAACTTAAAGGGCGCTTATCATTGTGAAAAATGTTGGAGTTCCCTAGAAAACACGAGTATGGGGCCTGGTAGTCGCTGTGCGCCATCGTGGATTACATGCTTGAAGGTATATGTCATTTGAAGGTGCTCACGAAAGTAGTGACGCCTTTTCGTGACAGAGTGTACCTGTACATGTGGTTCACGTGTGATGGGGGAGGATTTACTGCAATTAAAGTTGGGAAATTACACGACCATAGGTGGTCATTTAAAAGTTCAAATGGAGGGGCTGTATAGGTTTTTATTTTATTTATTTTTTAGCTAAATGGTTTGTGTATTTGCTGCCTTTATCAAATACACATTCGAACATTTCTATTACGTATTTTAGAGACTTGGTTGTCACTATCGGGGGCTCAAAAGACTCATTGCATTCACCATCCAGATGGTTCTGGAAGGGGAAAGCAGAATGTAAGGACTGGGGTCCTGTATCAGAATTGAGCCTTATTGTGGAGGTCGACCTAAGTAATCTGATAACCAATCTGCATACATATCAACTGTCAAATGTTAAATGAAAAACTGTTTCGCATAGGAATATTCAACTCGTTATTGGCTGTTTTTTTTAGATCTAAGTTGATCGATGGTTATGTTTATCAAATACACCAACCAATTTGCAGTTACCGTACCATTTAGCGGGCAATGACTATGGAGAGCAATGCCACGCAAGTTCCAGGTATGTAGCTGTTAAGGCGACTTGAAGTCCGCGGTTGGTGTTTTTGAACTAAAAATACAGATTGGCGCAACCCAATTTTTGTAATTTATTTGCCTTTGGAACAAGTTCAAACTGACTTGATTGGGTAATTGTTGCAACAGTTGTAAAAAGCCACACCACTGTCTGAACATGCCAAGTAACTTGCTAGTATTTTTTGTAACTTTGATTTCAAATAGCACCCAAAATTTTACAAAATTGTCTTAAAAGGATAGGCGTAGGCTTTCGCACATGAGCTAATAAAGCGCACACCTATCCGCGCACATGAACGTCTTGGTAGCATGCACGTTGATGTAGAAAAAATCTGGTTTTAGGCTGCGAATTAATTCAGAACACATACCTTAGCTATTTTTGGTGTTGTGCTTGCCGCAAAAGTTGTCTCGATACAAAAGAATAAACAAGGCAGTCCGGAATTCGATATCGCATTTGTATTTTTGTCAAAATTAAAGCCAAAACTAAATTCTGAACTTCCGAATTGGGTTGTCTTAAATGTCTAAATTGGATTCCCAAAAGATGGTAAAGAGAAGAGAAGTAAAGGTGGTCCACTGTTTCCTGCCTGACAAGCATTATACTCCCCGAATGACAGTATTTATCTACAGTTCTAACTGACATTTTAAGGTGACGTTATTTCACATTTCGAGTGGGGCCACTTAGCTTCAACTGAACACTTCTTCCAATAGAAACCTCTTTCGAAGAATTGCAAACAAGTGGGACGACTGCAGAAAATTACAAATGTCAATTTTTATGTCAAAATCTTAACTTAGCTAAATAACTGATGAAGTAAAAATATCATTATAAATATTTTATAAGCATAACAATAAATTGTTAGAGAACAAATATAGCGCCGCCTTCAGGAGCTTTCAGCTCTCAAGTTAAAATATATTAGAAATAGCGAATCAATTCTAAAGTTGTTAAAAATAATAAAGTCGTTACAAACGCAAATGTGGCCTGAATTACGATCTCTTCGAAGAATGCTTATCAAGTAGTTTCGTTGCGGTTCAGTAGTGAACATTGATGAACTGACACCCCTATTGGCTTACTGTATCAGTGATATTTATATACAAAGTAAAGACTAGACGAGCATCTTCGAGTTGATCCAGCTACCTGTATTCTTATACTCATATTGCTTAAGAGATCAATGTTGGAACATCTGTTTTACGGTACAAATAAATCGATGGTTATAATTATAATTATTGCCGGTACCCTATTCATCTAGTGAGCGATAGAATTTCTTAATCAACTGGAAATATATATATATCTGGGATTAATTGTATTTGTTCGTCTTTGTTGACGCAGTTTGGTGAATTCGAGAGATGTTCCGATTGTAAAAATTTGTAGAAAGTTTTCCATGACATTTGAGCTACTTACTCGCTAAAAAAGTACTACAATTAGTGTTCGACCAGAGTTCCAATTAAAGCGCATTTCCTGTAAGCGAGATCTTTGACAAGTTGCCTACACTTTGTCTGTTCAAATGGGTTGATGTCTCCGCTATCCCTTGGAAACTCTTCGGGCTGAAGCGTTTACAACAACATTTTCTACCCAGCAGAAGCTCTTCTAACATAGTCTCCGCCGTTATGTATGATGAAGACTAAAAGCTGTTTTTTTTTGTAAATGGGTTCCTGCTTATACAGGAAAATTTAGTAGATGCACAAACCCGCTTGGTTAAAATCGAAAGTTCTATAGTTTCTTTAAGTACAACTTACTAACGACCTTATTTGTATAACTACTCGTATTTGAATATTTACCTCAAGTCTAAAAAATCGCGATCTTTATTTTGGCTTTATTCCAGTTAGTAATTGTGTGGTCCAATAATAAATCGACAAGAAATCGCTAACTGAATCCAATTTTTAATTACAGGCTTTCAAAAATTAATAAATGAATATGAAGCCCTTCTTAAAACTGACCTTAAGATTGTGTTTGCTGATTGATGCCTTTTCAATTTCTGAAATATCCGCAGCCAGATCTTCCAGTTTGTCGAATAAATTGCTTAACAAAATGCTGAATGACATTTCTAGAATTGGTTGATATGGCAGGCAAAATTGCTGCCACTGAAAATGAGGTTAATGTGACATTCGACGCCAAAAACACGGTGTATGATCTACCAGAGCCCCCTCGTTTAAAATGCGAATGTGTGTCATCTAAAAGGATGGAAACAAATTGGCTGAAATATATTGTAATGCAGTTTCAAAAAATAATAGCGCCCGACTTAAGTTTTACGCATTCACAATGCCGACATTTTCCGCGTAAAATAAGCTGACCTACAATAAAGTTTAAAGGGCCTCTTCGACTACCTGTCATGCGCGAATAAAGCAAATTTCCGCCAGGCTTAGTACTAATTCCTTTTTTATAATTCTAAAAACATTTGCATCGATTTTTAATAGCCGTATAAAAAATAAATCCATTTATTTACTGATAGCTATCACAATTAGTTAATGTCGTAAGAAAAGGCGAACAAAAAAATATAAGAAAAAAAAAACTACGCATTTATGATTTCCATTAAATTCTTTTGAAACGTCACATTTATAGAAAAGTCAACAGAACTATAATTGTAATCGTAATCTACAAGAACGCCTAACTAGAGCGAGCACCAATGAGAGAAACAGAAACCAGCCCTAAAACAAAGCGAAAATTCTAAGTACGCCTATATTCGCCTCGATTGGAATTCACAAATGTGCAATAAATTAATTCTAATTCAATTGACAGACGACAACGTTTGTTTAGAGTCAGCAAAGAGAATATTCCGTCTGGTCCACGAGGCACATATCGGTCGGAGGTGTCACCAGTTACCACCCAGACCCACAACCAGAGCGAGGGGTTTGATTTCCGATTTTTTATTTTCCCTTAAACGTGCTCGAAAGTAAAAAATAAAACACATTTATTATTTTCATTTATTTTTATATTTAAATACCTTTGCGGGTATTATATCCTCTTTGTCGAAATGATATTTATTTATTTTTTTCGCGTATGTGTGGGTAGAGCAATCCAAATCCTAAACACATTTTCATCAATGGGTCTTTGTGGAAATGTGCAGCGGGTGGATCACGTGTAAAAGCTCGGCCAAGTTGATGGGGAATATAATAGGAACATGTGCGCGTCGGGCAGAGGGTGTTTGTTGTGTTGTGCCCTATGGTGGTGTTGGTGCGAGAGAAAAGTTTTGTAAAACCTAAACTTTTGTCCATTCAAGCAATTTACTGAAAGTGGGGTTTTGTTATTTTTGTAATGTGTTTCATTTGATAGTCGGTATGTGGTGTGAGCTATTTGATATGACATGTCGTTTGGTTTGGTTATTTTTTATTCTTTTTTTCTGTAGACTGTTGCACTATAGGGTTGCATTTGAGGGGTGGAAATTTACTGGCGTATAAGTACAATGGCGCAGCAGTTATTTCGGAGGACAGTGCTTAATTTGTTGTGAGATGTTTATGTTATTTTATTGACCTTTAATTTAACTCACTTTTTGTCGAGTGAATTACAACCTAAAGTTCTATGTATTTACTGAAAGTTTTACTCTTCTAAGTTCAAGTGGGCTTTTCAGGATTCGACCAATCTTGTCAGGTTGTACCTTAAAAAAGGTCAGGACTAAATTTGACTGCACTTAAAAGTTGTTAGAAGTCTCATCTGCAAAGAGCTAATGTTTGTTTTAAGTTTAAAATTCCACATTGGGTTTTTCTCAACAAACAATTCCATGAAAAGTGAATGCAAAATAGGAGAGTGCAGGACCCAAGTCCTGTTCAATTAGCTGAAGCTTCTATGTTTGGCGCTGGCGAAAGCTATAGAAAATATTAAGAGTGCCAAGTAAAAATTCTGGGAAACTTCGGACGGACTTCCGCAAGTTTAACAATCATTAAAAATATTTTCAATACTGACTGGGAAAAGTGTTCACTACATTTTTAGCAGGTTTTTTATAGTTTTTTTGTCGGTAGGTGTTACAATTGGAGATTTTTTTAACAGTGCGAAGTCTTCGAATTGATTCAGTTGAGAAATGGAGAACAGCAGTACCTTAAGACGATGAGTGGTTGAAAATGGATTACCTTTCGAACAACTGATTCATGTTCACTTTGTACCAATACAACTCATCTAGGAGACAACTCAACTACGGGTGACTTTCAAAGAAAAAAGAAAAAAAATCCAATCCATTCTCCAGAACGGTTAAGACATAAGTTGGTATTTTAAAATCTATTTTTACGCAACAATGGAAGTTGGATGAAATGTCAATGGATGAGTTGTCCTAGAGTCCAGCTACCTCATAGGTAAATCGCGAGAGGTATGACTTGGGTATGGATGAGTTGCAATGAGCCATCTATCAGACAATTTTCATATCAAAATGTGATCAATTTGCTGATTTTGTCAGACAGGGGCTTTACTCAAACATGGTTCCCCTTTTCACTATGCATTAAGGCCCTGTTGCTTGCGTCGCTAGGCAGACATTACTTTCGAAGACTATTTTCGTTCAACGACGAGCAAACGTTGAAATGCGGTTCCTTTGAGACTTTTTTTTTCGTTTTTTCTACCAACTTACAACAATTTAAATGGAGAAGTCGCACCTATCACTAGCTGTGGTGCTTTAAAAATTGTAATTTTAGGTCTGATGTACTAGTTTTGAGAGGTCAAGGAAAATCGTTTCAAAAATATATAGCTTCACCTTCTTTTTTAGCTTTCATTGATATGTCTGCATTCCTCAAAACTGTTTTTTGACCGTCTCTCAAGATTTAATTCTCCCACATTTGCTCACGGCTTTTTTTTTACGGACAAGTAGCTTAGGGCTTATTCGTGACCTTTGTTTGGTAAAAATTATGACATCGAGTCCATTTTTTGCTAGCCCGTCAGATACCCCCAATATATGTAAAAGACTCTTTTCGACTTGTACTCTGTCCTTGCGTGTTTTAGTCATACAAATTGTAACCAGCTTCAATTTGGAGTTCCAAAAGCAACATGGCCTAATATCGAGTCGTATGCCTTCTTAAAATTTACAGATGATTTATTTCAATGTGTGGTTGTGTGGTTTTAGCAATTGACTTAGCTTATTTGAATTCTTTCTGCGATCTAGTTTCTCTTTCATAGATATCCTTTTTTTTAATCTTCTGCATTTTCCTGCAGTTTGTCGAGTCTTAGAAATCGCTTCTATGACTTACACGGTAATCGGTGTTTTTTTATTGAACGCCACTTCAACGATTTGATGTCCGACTTTGTGTCAGGTGTCCTTAAATTTACACTGGATTTATGTATTTATTTATTAAAAATACATCTAGTCCTTTCAAGGTTCGTCAAATTAAATAAATCTCCGAGTGTTGTCCTTAATGTATTCTGAACCATCAGTAGGGATCAGTGAGGTTATACTCACTGCAATAGCCGTGCCAAGTTTTTGCTCATTACTTCCTTCTGAAAATAAAAATATCTACAATGAAATGCCAATATCTCTAATCCAACAATCTAATTAGCCTCATCACATCTCTCGCAGCAACTCCAACTTCATAATGAAATGCATCGGCGTGTTCTGTTCGGTCTTGTTTCTCTTGTGACACACCAAATCTCAAACTAGTTCAATTCTAAACAAAAATCACTAGCAACCACATCTTCAGTTCAATGCATTGCATGCGCGCTTGCTGCTGCTATGCCACACAGCATCATGTGCAGTGCAAAAAACACGCTATACTTACTGGCTTAAATTATAAACACAGCATCTCATTAGCATTATGAACACATTTCCCAATGTACCTGTGTGTGCAACTCATAACCCTTGGTCATACACTAACCAATGGGGGGGTCTCTATTTGTCCGACTATTCATCATTTAGCCATCATTCTATTCACACAAAACTTCACAATCCCAAATGGGCGCAACAAAAAATAAAAACACAAATTTCAATGCAATGCCAATATACTACCATCATCGCTCACCCAAACCACCCGCGCTATACATACGCGAATAACCCTTAGTAATGAGATACTCGTATACTCACATTGAATAGTTTTTGGGATCACGTATGCCAATCAATTACTAAATTCATGTTAGAATAGAATTGCAAAAAATAAAAAAAAGAACCAACTGATAGATACAAACAAAAAAAACTTTCTAACAAAAAAAAAAACATTTCTCATTTCTAGATGGAATCTGTTTTGTGAATTCACTTGCATACGCACGTACGTACTGATGATGTAAAAAAAAAAAAATAGAATAATAAAAACTGTGTTTTATTTTGTACTGTTTTGGATTTTTTTAAACAAAATTTTCTAACAACGAAAACAAAATTTTATTGAAATGAAATGTGTTTGAAAAATTAGCGCAATTAATTAGTTTGTTTTGTTTTAATTTTCCTTTTTGTTCAAGCCGAAGAATAGATACTTAGATTTTATTTTTGTATTTTTTGCTGTTGTTTTGTTCTGTTTATCGATGTTGCTCGTGAGCGGAGCTAATCGATCGATGCAAAGAGGCGAATAGCGACGCATAGTGCGGTGCACCTTTGGGTGATTTATGCATATTTATTAAATTTAATTAAAACGCGACGCATTAGCATGAGCTCGACGAGAGTTGAGAGGGGAATGAATTTGTACGTGGATGGGCACGTGAGGTGTTTTTTTTTTTTTTTTTAATTTTGACAGAGTCGGCTGGTAGTGGTTGCAGTGCTGCTGTTAGGTGACATTTGGATTAAGCAATTTGAAGGCGGAAAATAGAAAAAAGAGACTGAGTCTTTTCTGTATTTTCGAGAAAGGAGCAAACGACTTTGAAAGTTGCTGTACATGGTCATGGGCATGCTTATAATTTCCATGACTAATTTGGCTGATTTATGCGAGATTTTTGTCACTTATACTTATTTCAGATCCAACTGTCTTGCTAGACGTGAACTTCATTTCATGAGAATGACCTTTTGTCACGCTCTTTTGCTTACTGCAGACTTTTAATAACCAAAAATCTGCAGAAATCGGTGCTTCAGATTTTGTCTGCATTCGCAATAATATAGTTTGTTATTTTTAAAAAATAAATTCAACAATTTTGGCACACTTGCTTTCGCTGTGTGCTTATTTTTTATTTTTTTTTAGATATTTATTTAAAAAAACATTTGGTGAAGATTTTTCCATGCAGATTTATTTTTTTTTGTCATTTGTCCAAATGTTTTTATGGCAACACTGGTCGTCTGTTTATTTGAGAACTAGGTGAAAATTTATCAGGGAGCAGATCACATATATGACACTGATTTTCTGGATGGTATCATTTTTGAAATTTGTATGTCCGAAATAAATGATTTTTTGGCGGAATTTTTTTTAGTATCGTCACATTTGTGGAAAATAAACTAAAGAAAGCCCAACTCAGAATTTTTGCACTTAGTTGGTAGTTTTAGAGGCATATCGTTTCGACGATGGCCGCCTGAAA
Organism: Cheilosia grossa; assembly: GCA_963082955.1. Taxonomy (NCBI): domain Eukaryota; kingdom Metazoa; phylum Arthropoda; class Insecta; order Diptera; family Syrphidae; genus Cheilosia; species Cheilosia grossa. Next base: position 9,063,763 of record OY720146.1, read on the forward strand.
AGTGACGTGTTTAGATCCCCAGATTCCATTGTCATAGAGATTACACTGCGCCGATTTGACATATGAATCTGGACATAACATTATTTTTAACCTTGAGCTGTGTTCGGAGGAACGTGTCGTTCAAATTGTCCATCACAATTTTATTCACACCAACAACGATGCAATCGCTCCAATTTTCTGGGCACCCACAATTGAGTTGGAATGTCGCATCAAAGGTTTCATGCTGAAACTGAATGTTTTGACAAAACCGCGAAATTTTCAATTAAAAAAAAATATCATCACTGCTATTGAAGGACCCTTACAATATAAAATACATTCAAATGCGACTGTGAATATAATACGCACGTGAAAAATAACCCTACCTGACTGAGCAGTGTCACTTGCTCAAAATGCCAAAGTGCCAACTTTATTTCAAGAGAATTACGAACGTGCTGCTATATTTCCTACGCATATCGCTCAATGAAAAGAATGTAAGTGAATTCTACAACGTGTATTATAATTTCATAACGTGACCTTAGAGATGTTTTTTTTTTTAACTTTACCCACCGTGTCTTCCGAAAAAAACACAGAAACAAAATTGATACTGACAAGGAGCACCGTTCGTACCAAATATTATGCAATCAAGTGGTTGAGATGGGCATGGGATTCCATTTGGATTCGATATGATTTTTTTTCTATCCTGCTAGATTAAAGATAAAAAAAAACAATCCTTAAGAACAACACGGCTAAAGTGGTGTTTAGAAAAAACTAACCTCAACCGATGGGGCATGATTTAAGTGACATTTACACTCAGCAATTTGTGGTTTTTGCTTACTTGGTTCATAGTTAAACAAGACATCAATCGTTTCGATGGAGTATTGCCTGGAAAATGAGTGTCTAAATTCCACCTGCCGCTACTGTAATTTGGTTGCAATTAATCTGCAAGTTTTATTTTTACCTCTCCCTCTCTCTGTTCATTTAAAATTTAAATAGACTGATTTACCTGATATTGGTGGTTTTATAGCTGGCCTTCTTTACTTTTGTTTTGTGTGCGGCTTAAATTGAATTCCTTGCACGTTGGCTTGTACACAGACTAGATCGAAAAATTCCAAGTCATCGTAACACAGCAGGTACTTGTCTAATGTCTGCTACTAGCAGATAGATTTCGCAGTTTGCACATTTTGATTTATCGGACGTGGCACGTCATTAAATTTGCACGGAAAAAAATTTGTTAACAGTCCCGAATGGCGGCCTGGTGTAGAAGAGCTGTCACAAAGGCACTGATTTGTAGCTCGCAATGGATAGTGACAAAATGGAAAATTCTTTTGTAAGTCACTAGATGTGGTTCTCATTGACTATGAAAAATGCTGAACCAAAAGAAGTCACAGTGTTTACTGTTTACCAAGTAAGTTTTGCATAGTAAAAATAAAAGTCTTGTATTTATATTACCTGCAAGTTGCTAAGGCCTTTATTTTATTTTTAAAAGTAGCTAGGGTTGTGGTGGTTTATTTCTCTCGGCAAGTAGACGGAGTAATTTCTGGTGAAATCTTCTGTGTTCGATATATTATGTAATCCCTTGGGGGTGAAACTCGATGACGTTATAACTCGATAACTGCTCGGCCGATTTTCATGATTTTTCGCATTGGTTTAGAGATGGTTTTATTTGAATTTTTCGAATTTTACGCATTTTTTGCGTGACGTTTGGGGAGCCAATATCTGACAATTGATGTTGCCAGGTCCAGCTAGTATATAATTAAAGGCGATTCTCCTTACGAAAATATTTCACTCAATGAAAAATTTAATTACAAGTAAAAAAATTTAATTATGGGTACATTACTATTTATGGGGGATTTGCGAATTTCCTTAAAAAAATGTAGATTACATTTGCATGCTTCTCCTACGTTCCGCTCCAACAGAGAAAACGACACACAGCGCCTTCAATGGTCGCCCACTTCTACAAATGCAGACCAACGATCAGGAACAATTGTTGCTGACATTTATTTATTAGATGAAACAAATTTAGATTCATCTTGTAAGACTTTAAAGCAAAAAGCTGTTTGACAGCTTTGAATATTCTGGGCCTTACCTACTAACAATCATTCTTAACCTTCACACTTAATATTTTGTCGGTCACAATATGCAATTTTGTACGGAAAATTTCGCAATTGTGAGTTCGAAAAATGTTGTCTGGACACTAAAAATGATTAATAGTACTGCGGAAAGACAAGTGTGCTCCCATACGTGCTTCTTCAGCTTAGTGTTCTTATGAAGCACTGGAAAGTTAAACGAAAATACATAACGATCAATAACGCCCCAATAAAGAAGTCCTGTCTATCAATTATATAGACTATAGTCTTTTCGGAACCTTAAGAGTCATTCGAAAGAAAGTTTTGTTGAAATGTATCAAGTGGTTTTCTTGACAACAGTGAACAAGCAGGAAAAAACCCTACAGTTTTATAAAAATCCATTGATGTGGATCCTAAAAGTATGCACCTTTTTTTTTAAAAAAAAAATGTGTCAAATAATCAGACATTTTGATGACTAAAACTAAACTAAAACTATCAAGTAAAGTTGTAAAGGGTGATTTTTTAAGAGGTTTAGAACTTTTTTAAAAAAAAAAACACAAAAAATTCGAAAAAATGAATGAAATATTTATTTGAATCGATAGTTTGAACCTTGCAATTTAATGTTTAAAGATAATTTCATGCAAATGTTGACCGCGGCTGCGTCTCAGGTAGCCCATCCGCTGAGTCCAATTTTGGCATACTCTTTCACACATATCGGCCGGTATCTCACGAATGAATGCATGGATGTTGGCTTCCAGTGCGTCAATCGAAGCGGGCTTGTCCCTATACACATTAGCCTTGGCATACCCCCACAAAAAATAATCTAATGGTGTCAAATCGCACGATCTAGGCGGCCAATTGACCGGCCCGAAACGTGAAATTAACTGTTCACCAAACTCGCCTCGCAATTGCGCCATTGTTTCGCGTGCTGTGTGGCATGTGGCACCGTCTTGTTGAAACCACATATCATGCAAGTCAAGAACTTCCATTTCGGGCAAAAAAAAGTTTGTTATCATCGCTCGGTAGCGTTCACCATTGACAGTAACGCTGCGATTCGCAACATCTTTGAAGAAATATGGCCCAATAATGCCGCCGGCCCATAAACCGCACCAAACAGTGGCTTTTTCGGGATGCATTGGTAGCTGTTGCAATGCTTCTGGCTGATCTTCACTCCAAATGCGGCAATTTTGCTTATTTACGTACCCATTCAACCAAAAATGAGCCTCATCGCTGAACACAATTTTTCGATAAAAAAGCGGATCCTCGGCCAGCTTTCCAAGAGCCCATTCACCAAAAATTCGGCGTTGTGGTAGGTCGGCTGGCTTTAGTTCTTGCACCAGCTGTATCTTAAAAGGCTTTACGCCCAAATCCTTCCGCAAAATTTTCCACGTAGTGCTGTAACAAAGGCCTAACTGCTGGGAACGGCGCCGAATCGACATTTCGCGGTCTTCTGTCACACTAGCTGATACGGCCGCAATATTTTCTTCACTACGCACAGTACGTAAACGTGTTGGTGGTTTAATGTCCAACAAAGTAAATTTGGTGCGAAATTTGGTCACAATCTTCCGAATAGACTGCTCAGAAGGTCGAGAATGCCGATCATAAAATGGAAGCAGCGCGCGATGAACATTTCGAACCGAGCACCAATTTTGATAGTAAAATTCAATAATTTGCAAGCGTTGTTCATTTGTAAGACGATCTATGGTTAAATTGCAAACCAAACTGAAGCTGTTTGACAGTGACACAAGGTACTAAACACACGTCAGCTGTCAAAACCAGTGTTGCCAAAACCAAACCAGCTAAAAAATCACCCTTTATTATTGATATTCTTCTCAACGAATTTAGGTTTTCCAACATTTTTCTCTTTTCCAGCAGGACCTACAGAATAACCCACAAGCAACCCCTTGAATCATTCCCTAGCGGGGGAATTTTGAAAGCACGACTATGAGTATCTCTGACATTCAGAGTTAATTACCATTTGTCTTGTGCTGCCTCATGTCAGTAGTTGCCTTTCACAACATTTGTTCGGAACCCATAAGCAATTCTTTAATTGACCAAATCCAATAACAGCGTGTCGCAAATGGTTTTCATCAAAATTAATCTTCAACCAGATGTTATGCATTATTAATATTCAACCAGTCGCTCTGTAGAGTGTACCTTTTATAAACACAACAAAAATGTCAACTTTCTTTATTGCACCGCATTCTCGTGTGTTGTGTCTTTTACTTGTAAAAAGGTTAGTTAAGTCAGATGGTTGTTTTGTTTTCTTTTGTTTTTTTTTCTCCACCAACAACTTAAAAATAAAATGCATAAATTCAACGTGTCGCCGTGTCGTGCTTTATCTTCTGTCCACTGGTCTGCCCCTTTGGCCCCACCGAAACGGAAGTAAATCTCCCGAATATGATAAAATGCACAAAAAAAAATTGCTATATCTCAATTCACGGTACTCCCCCTGCTGATCGGGACAAGAAAGAGAGAAAGAAAAGCTTTTATTTTTGTGTGAGCCTCTACCTCTATCTGTTGCACCGCTGGTACTTATATTCGTATATTCAAAACCAGAAATACAATGCCCGTCCGACCGAAAGGAAGAAAATAGTTCACAAAACATAAAACAAAAAACAAAAAAAGAACCCTTTACCTACTTTAATGAAAGTAAAATGTTTGTTGTCCAACTGGTTTTGTTTTATCATGAAATTTTTGACGAAAATAAAATACAACTTCAATTTCATTCGGCGACGACGGATCGGTCGTGAGAAGAGCCAGCCTCGGCTCGACCAGCATTGTTCCGCATACACCTATGCATCTGTATCTCTGCGGTGGATGTGTTGAAAAGAAGAAATGACGTTGTTTTTTTTTTTTTCTCTGTCGGATTTATCTTGGGGGCTTGGGGGCCAACGGGCACAAAACACAACCAGCAATAGTAAAAGAAGCAGAAGATTGCCACGAAAAGAGATTCGATAATATAAGGAAGTGAAAAATGAAATGGCAAAGACCAAGTTGCAAGAGAAATGCTTTCGATTTCGTTTCGAAGTTGTGTGGCGTGGTGGCAAATAGCGGTCTATAGAGACAGACTATAGGCCAGCACTTAAAGATGCATAGAGAAGTGACACCGCTCAACAGTAACTGGGAATAAGGAATATGCTTTATTATTTCTGTTGTATTTTGAATTTCCGTTGTTGCATGTGGATTGCGTCTGTTGGAATGTATCTGTTCGATTTAGAAGTGATAGGCGGCAATGAATTTTGGCCTTTACTTTAAATCACTTAATTTCGATGATAGAAAATCAATTAACAGGAACATAAATTACCTGATTTGTTGAGTAAAATAAAAAATCACCGCCTGCCACTGTTTCGCAAGACCAGAAGAGAAAGCCCTACGATTTTGGAATTTGAATGCTTAATTGTGTATGTGTCATCACTGATTAATGTGTTTCTTGATTCGAGCAAGTGTTGCAAGTGATTTTTCTCTCGAATTAACCATCCCTGTCTTGGGAGGTTTTGGACGTCTTAAGTCGAAGTACGAAGTAGTCGACGGGGAGTACCCAAGACGACATTTTTACAAATCGTGCCGATTCTGGGTACCCCGTCAGCTATAAACACCAAAATATTTGCTTTGTAGGCGACACAAATTAGTAGGGAGCACCTAGGGTTCCATTCGAGTAGAAGGAAAAATCCTCTTGCTCTCCGCATTTTCTAGATTTGTTTAACAAAATTAAAACTGAGCCAAAAGTATTACTATGAGAAACTGAGCCTGAACCGTTGAATTATTGCATGACCGACTTATGATTGTTCTCATTAAGTGTACCTACCCAAAGTTTGAGCTATGGCTTTAGTTGCGTTGGCAGATTTGTTGTTCATGCCTTTCTACTGTCTTCAATTGACACATGCAATATTGATTTCTGATGTAATCTCGTTCCCAATATTTTGCTTCAATATAGACAAAGTCCCTAACGGTCTCAAAGATATGTTCCATGTGGCGAATCTCTCTATCTGATTCGTCCAGGATGAAAATTCCTCACTTGGTGACAACAATTTGGTCTCATTCACAGCTTAACCCATTTTTCGGACCATTTTTTAAAATTACAACGTAAAAGTGACTAGTTTCGTGTGTTCTGCCAAGAATCTCATGCAAATTGCAAGGGATTTTCGCAAATGTTTCTCAAGCGTGATGTTGAAGAAGTCGATTTTAATCTCGTCTCTGACCTAAATGCTGTCCAGTGGATTAAAAACTATTACGAATCCTTCATCGCCGACTAGACTGCGCTTGGAATAACACAATCCTCGTTCAATTTTGTTCGCAAACGACCATACGTCTGCCCTGGTCAATGATGTGTGTTTCTGGCTACAGAACTTCAAAAGTACAACCAAATCAAACATCAATGCATCTGCACCCATTTGTTGAATTGCCCGCCAAAAGCTGCTGCCCATATGATTACGACCAAAGCTCCGATCCCGACTTTCATTTTGCACACACATCGTTCCGCACAAGCAATGTCACATCTGAATCGCCTAAAAGTCTGCCCATCCAACCTGATAGACATAGAGCCCCACCATCGAACATCCAACCAGCCCCATCGAACACTTTCTCAAACAACGTCCAACATGAATTCCGATTCCAAACCAAACTTACAAACGCTTCCGCAAACCGGCAGCCAGCCAACAGGCAAAACCAAACGACGAACACGATACGAAAAAGTGAACACGAAAATTAAATAAAATACCCAGAGACGAGCTTTTTGTATCTTGTCGTCGTCGTCGTTGGCTGGTTGGAGCTGACTCTTTTTTTTTTCATTTCGTATCTTTTTTTTTTGTTTATGTGAAAGAAAGAAAAATGGGATTCACAATGGCAAACTATCTACTAGTTGTATTTTGACTCTCACTCTTCATTCGTATTCCGTCGGCACAGGTTCGATTTCGGTTCACATTTTTCCAGTTACCTTAATTATCCATCCATCTAACCCATGAAAAAAAAAAAAAAAAATCAAATACTGAAAAGATAATCGTTAACTACCCATAGACACTTTTGAAACAACAGCCCGGTCGTTAGTTTGTGATTTGTTAATTTTCGCAAAAATCTAAAGTCCATTAAATTCTCGTTATCAACCTCAGATACACCTTCAGTGCACACGGATATACCGCGATAAACAATCAGCTTGTAGATCATCAGAAACACCAACCTGCACCCCAACACGTTTGTCAATTAAACTTACAAACCAGTGAACAAACAAAATAACAAAATAAGATAAATAATAAAAAGAGAAAAACATTCCAAAACAGCTGTGATATATTTATACTTTGTTTTTACATTCCCCCCGCTTCGAAGATAGCCTGTCTATTTGAAAAATAAATATGTATTTGTAAATATCAGTTAATTTTTTTTCTAAATGTTTGCACATATGTACTTTCGCGATAGTTATTCGAACAAGCAAGTGCAAAAAGCTTCTCACATCGTCTTCTTAACAACAAAATAAAATACATACCCACAAGTTTAGTCAATCTGCCTGTACAAAGTGACTCGTATCTGTGTGTTGTTCAACTGCACTAGTAGTGCATTGCAGGGAATTCTACTAGATTAGTGATGATCATTTTGTGAAACGCATGGAATAACACGTTCAAGGTCAAACTTTTTTCCATCCAACCAGCAACCAGCAACCACCAACCCCAGAGTGTCGGCGTGTGCCACTATATCTATCTGGCTATATCTGTGTGTGAGGGGGTTTGAAAGTGCTCGTGAAACTATTATTATTTACTATTCGAAGCTTTCGTTGTTCATGCCAGTTCTCAAGTGTTTCCCCCGCCATTCGTTAGAATCTCGCGTCTAAAGTGGTTATAATTACATTTTTTCCAAGCCCAAGTCGAGTGTGTTCTTCTCGTGTGTCTAATACCAGTTTGAAAGCTCTCCCACTGCTTCTACATAGTTTGAGATGATAAAAGATTTGTTTAGCTGAGTGATTTGCCAAACAGAAAATACAAGTGCAAAATTCCTTACTTTCTTAATACATTAAGCCCCTATCCAAAAAAAAAAAAAAAAGATTATCTATGAATGAAGTCCTTACCGATGAGGATGGAATATCAATTACCACCACCGCCACCGCAGACTTTACAAATTGGTCCATCGCCGGTGCAGGTGCAACAGACGCATTTACAAATCTTACAAAATGTCCATCAACAACAGCAGCAGCAGCAGCAACAACAGCACCAGCAACAGATTGTTGGAGCCATGCCACCGCCAGCAACATTGCCGCCATTGAGTAGTCTGCCCTTGCAGGTTGTTCACAATTTGCCACACTTACTCGGCAACGCAAATGGCGCAGCAACAAACACCAATGCCGCAAATAACAACAATATTCGCAATAATGGCAACACTCTGCAACCGTTAAATGGTTTGGGCAATTTGCCACCAAGTAGTCAACTTCTTCACCACCATTTGCAACATTTGGCAAATGCCAGCAATAACAACAATAACAATAACGCAAACACTCCCAACAACAATAATACAACAGCTAATAACAACAATCTCATACCGAATAACAACAATAATGGTGGCAATGTTGCTGACGAGAACAATCGCTGGACACAATTTCAAGTGCAACAACTGTGGAAGCATCATGCGTCCTATTTGAATGGTAACAATTTTGAACAACAGGTTGCTTTCTCACTCTAAAGTGAATTTTTAACATGAGCCTTAAAAAAATTATAATAATTCTGACTCTGGTTTGGAATTTTGTTCGAGTATAGTATGTTAGCGTTTGGGATTTTTTCACGTGCAAGGTAAAGATTTTGTACGACAAAGTGGGATAGTTAATGAAAAATAAGACTTGGGAAATTTATCATAAATTAAGAAATTTATTGTTTTTTTTTTTTTTGTCTAGTTGTGGGAACATTCATGAATTATTTTGAAATGGCAGAAATATCAGGGAAAACAAACAATCTGAGTAGCAAAGTTCTCAACCATTGAGAGGCGATCGCAACCCTGTTTTTGAAACAGGAATTTATTTCATAATCTGATTGGCATGCCATTTTTGGGGATATTTGCTTCCTGTCAGCTGTGTCTAATCCACCATTTAATAAAAAGAATCAGAAACACCAACAAAAACAAGCATTGTATAGCAAAGTGTACAACCATTTAGTGATGTTTGCAGCATTTCCTTAGGATTGCCGGTCTAAAAAGTATTCCAAACTGGGTCACCGTGCATTTTACATGTAAATACATCCGCACTGCTTAAAAGTTTGTGGAACCATTATTTTTTTGTTTCCCCAGATATTCATACAGAAGTCGCTGCATATCGTTTAATTTTTTCAATGATTTTTGTTATTCAGTTCATGTGTAATGCACTTAAGGCCTTTCGTCTTACATAAATGCAAGTATCGTTTTCCAAGCATTCGGGAGTAAACCAACATTCTTAGGCTACAGTATTCCCAGCATTTGGATATAAAACTACCCTCGCTGAGCCCTCAAATTTCCCCATTTGTGACATTTCTTTCCCTTTCCATTTTTTCAACAGCCACGTTGCTTTTTTGTTTGTAAAAAAACATGTTGAATCATTCGAAGCAATTAGTTGTCCAAAATACATTTTAGAATGTTTACATTTCCGAATACGAAAATGTGAAGGCGACATTTTTTTTTATCTGTGACTGGTGAGGTTTTTTTTTGAGATCCACCTGGGAACCAAAAATAAACACCCACCGGACAAAAGTGAATCTAAAGCAAATACTCAACCACAAAGGGGCCTTTTAGACAATGAGGCGATATTCCACCCTGCGTGTCGAATGTTAAAAATCTCACGATATAATATGAAAAATAAAAAATTGAATTTCCCATCAATTTTATTATTTTCAAGAAAAGTTTTAAGTATGCATTCATCTTTTCCTTAAATAATCCAATTCAAGTTGAGGTACAAAAGAAAAATTCTAGCAGTGTTCTAGATCGTTAGAATTTACATTTTGGGGGAAAATTAACAGAAATCAGAAACCCACATTTACTATTTACTTGTTCAGGAAAGAAAGTTTTCCTTTGCCCAATGCAAAAGGACCCAACATATTTAACTTTTCATCTCGAGAACAAATCAAAGTGAACTCTACTCTAACGAGAAAATTCCCACCCTCTGAGAGTACTGGTGGGCTTTTACTTACAAAATGAAGATTTGTTTTGGGGACATAAACTACAATGTCCCAAGTTTCTGCATAGAATGGGAATAATTAGGGTCCTAAGAAACTAATCCCCGGACGAGATGTTTTTAAATCTACAAAGAAGTCGTAGATAAATCCAAAACTGTAATGAGTCGTAAATTAACAGAAGCATGATCAAGAAAACATTCACAATATCGATTAACATTCAATAGTATAACTTTTGACATTAAGCTGACAAGAAACATCTAGTTGCGTTATTAGAAAAGACTACAAAATGACTACTACTGAACAGAGATTGTTCTGTCTTCTAATTCCAATTAGTTTATTGTTTTTAAAGAACAGGTTTCATATCTGATTCGAGTCATTTAAAGCCCATCTTCAACAATGTATTGCAAAATCTTTCTTTTCTGTGATAGGCACCACCTTAGGAGTTGCCTATAATTATAATTTGATTACAAATTCACACTCTTCCATTTGAAATGAATTTGTGTGTGAAATATTTTTTTAATTATTTTTAAAAGAAACACACTTGAAAATAAATCCTTAAAAAGAAAAAAATTATAATTGGCCATCTATGCGCCAGGTAGCTTAAACAAGTTTATAACTTGTTCGTTAATAATAATAAAGTTTATAACAATTCCGGTAGTGATACCTACATCCTACACCACTTTCAGTTTCATCTCAGCACTCTTGCATAATGCAGAACCCATTCAGATGATTTATGTTGCTAAAAGGAAAACAGCCCAACAAAGCCATTTAATTTATGACAAATTAATTGAGATGAAATCATAAAAACTTAGATGTTTGCGAGTTATGTATCTACATTGTTATGCAAATTGTTTTTTTTTTTATCCAAATATTTAAAATAGAAAAAGTTTTAAATAAAGTAAATAAAGCGAGTCTTACTTTCACTGTCTAAGTCTGCATGTATAATCTTTGTTTGATGCATTGATGTTTAACTAAGTATGAATAGGATGGGATTGAAATTTAGAAATCGGGTTAAAATGTATAATGCAAAAGACTGGACACTCCGAGGTACCACAATAGTGAGTCGTTGAGAAAGAGATAGAGTTTGATTGGAAAGAATGTTGAAACTTGTAGGAGACGTCACACATTTTTCAACATTTTACGACTTCGGTAATTAAAACTGAGAGTTTTTGGTAATATTTTTAAACACAGATTACCATTTGGCTTTTAAGTATGTGGTCCTTTCAAGTTACTTTAATTTGACTCTTTTGTTTCACTTTGGTTTACTTTAATCTCAATGGTATGCATTTTCACTTCTTCAAGCCTTTGTTCGTGCGTCTTTCATTTACTCAAAAATCATATACAAACGGTACTGTTAATATTAAACTGCAAAAATAATGCTTCACTCCATTTGTTAGTCCACGGAGACCAAGAAGCTAAAAATAGATCTGTGTTCACTGAAGGCTTTGATATGAATTTGAAGCTCGATTAACTTTACTCTGAGAGGATATGGGATCACACTAAAACTCATAAATCGATACTTCTATTCGTTGGTAAATATTTTTTCTGAGGTCAGAGTTTAAAATATTCACCGGCCTCTGATTTTACTGTTTTACAAAGCTTAGGACATTGAAAAAATTGGTTTTCCGTAACCCTTAAGTACAAAGTGATTGGCGGACACAACCAATCTAAATCAAAAAGACTGTAATACAATCTTCTCTAAGAATGTTAAGCATGTCTACGTATCGAATTCCTTAAAGAAGTCCCATCTACTCAAATTCGAAGGAATAATAATATCATACAATACGAAATACAAAAAGTGTCATTCGAATAATACTTGCCCCAATTTGATAGTCTTTCTAAAATGAACCGCATATCAGTCGGTGCCGTTTGCACTTAAAATACACTGATTAGGAAGTTTTCAAGGGGGAAGAAGTTCTCGAAATAAGTCACAAACACCGGCTACAAGGATGCAGACTTCAAAAGAGTTGCTGAGACCTTTAACTACAAACTTCAGAAGAGTTTCAATGACCTTAGGATATAAATACAAACTTTATGGATGAATGCATATATTTGCTCAATTGTCGTTATACTATTTCTATATTCAAAGAAATAGTGCTTCTTGTTTGCAATTTGTTTTCAAAATCTATACAATCTGACATGTTACGAAGAACCTAATGTCTACTTGTAAAAATAGATCCATTTCGAACTGTCTCTCGGAGAACGTCAAACCAAATTCACGCCTGTACTTATTTACTTATTTCTCACCATCGCCCAAGCACTTTGTATGCAAATGTATAGTATTTCACTAAACTAATTAAGTCCCTCATTTGAACTACCCGTTGCCGATTTCATTGATTTATTGACTCGACAGACCCATTTCTAAGCATTCGTTCGTATACAAAGCGAAAATTCGTTCTCGAACCTGACCTAGAACTTAAGCGCGCTATTCCCATACTCAGCATAGCTCATGAACATAATATGCCCGGCCGTCTGCCCTTGCGGAAGAACGTGTCACTTGTCGTATTGATTGTTGTAATCCCACACGTGGCATAGGTTTTTCGTGTTAACGAATTTCCTAAGTCGATTAACGAAAGCGCCGTTCAAAAAAGAAATAAAAACATCCAAAAATCCATCTGCTTGTATCTTCTGCGCTGCTCTTTCGCCTCTGATGCGTTCTGACCTGTCCAACAATCTTGGTGTTGCTGCCCGAAATGGGTGCATGAGCTTTGTACCTATAGATTGTGATTTGTGATACATTTGTTTCTGTTAATTTAGACTGTGTATCTGTGTGTGAAGATCATTTGTATTTTTAGCCAAAGGGACAGATATCGTGTGTTGTTTAAACTTTCCATTTTCGGTTGTGTAGTGACCGTTTTTATATTTTTTTTCGGGTTTTGTTTCGTTTGGTTGTTTCTTTTATTATTCGTAGTTCGCCGTTTTTTTTTTTTTTCATACATTTATGTATTTATTTTCTTGAATGTATTTTTTTTTTTTCGGCAGTGGTACCTTTTACCGAATTAACGTGGTTCGTGTTCGTATTCAGTATGACTGCTCTCTGTCGGGTGTGTGTATGCGAGAGTGGCGATGGGTCTTCCAATTTACTTTCATTAACAGTAGTAAAACTTTCACTTTTTTCGGCAGTTTCATTTATGTAGTGTGTTCCACATATGTGCGTATGTAAAAAAAATAGTTTTTATATATTTTCGTATGCGTTAATTCGAAAGTATAAAATGTTACTGCTGTTACTAGCACTGATAGTATATAGATTAAGATTTGTTTCCATCTTACGTGAATAGTAGTTTTTGTTTTTTCCCTTCTCGGGTGGATAATGTAAACGAGTTGAATTTGCTTATCCTATTTCTCTGTATGATGAAATTTGAGGAAATGTAAGCTACGTGCTGCTTGCCACGGTTACTACTTTCTTGTGGTTAGGTTAGGTTAGGTTGGACGCAGGGTTGTGAGTAGAACCGCCACAAGACACGTGGAACCTTAGTACGTCCATTGTGATAGGTTGTGCATTATGGGATCAATATTCACTAAGAAAGGCCATTTATTGCTATGACCTGATACTCATTTTAAAAACTCCTGTTACTACTCCTTTTACTTCAGTAAGAAAGAAGTACGGAAACTGACAAAAAAAAATCAGTCAAAGGATGTACATATGTCTTTCTTTAGTTAGACATATAAAACCAAAATAATTTTAGTAGTGGCCTATGCCCGTTTGTTTTGGAATCTTTTAATTCCCAGAATTTGAACGCAAATTGGTGTTCTTATTAAATTTATTCATACGATTCGTTTCATATTTAAGGCGCTCACTCGTAGATACACATAACCTTTCTCGGTGGTATTGATTTCCATTTATAGAAGGTGCAGCGCAAAAAATGTTTCAACTAGCTTCGAATAAAAAAACAAAAAGAAACCGTGGAATTGTATAGTAGACAAGGAGTTATGTAAACTATCGACTGAGTTATTGTAAGTAAATCAAAGAAATACCAGATATCGACATTCGCAAGATGTCTTGTTTTTGTTGTTTGGAATGTTCTATAATGACGAAGGTGTATTTTCTGTTGTGACGTATTTGCAAAGTGTAAGATTGTGGCGAAATTTTCCATACAAGGCCACGCAACGCGTTTAGTTTCTCTCTGGAGTTTGTCTCTTGTTACGTACAAGTAAAGGGAACGTTAGAATTTTAAAACCTAATGTCTTAAACTTGTATTTATTTCATTCATGGGTTTTATACTTTTTTTTTTAAGATCTTTCTAAAATCAAATAGATTTTTATTTCAATTTTCAATATTTATTTCAAAAAAGCAGAGTGGAAAAGAATAAATAAATAAATAGGTGGCGCAACAGGACCCTAGGTCTAGCTTATCAAAACCATTCGTTTTGTGTGAGTTTTTAATTTTTAAGACGAATGGAAGGGATCTACAATTTTATGCCGAGTCCGAACGGCTAATCGAGAAGCTCTTTCATGAGAGTTATACGCTCGGATGTTTGTCAGACGTTCGCGAGGGGTGAAAAAAATCTTTAGATGGAATTTGGGTTTTCTTCGGGAATCGAACCTGAATTCCTCGCTAAGTAGTCCACCAAGCCACTACACCAGAGTGGGAAGTCGATGCGAAAATAGCGTCATCTCTTTTCTTTAACCACCTACGAAATGGGGTAGTTCAGTGCATTGTGGAACGTAAAACTTTTGTAATTATCTACTGTTTTGAAAAGGATACATTCACAAGCCTACATCTAAATGATAAGGAAGTATCTATTTGGTTAATACAATTTCCTTTTCAAATAAACGATAGAGTAGAATCTTAAAGGTCAAGACAAAAATATATAAATACAGTTTTTAGAGCCTCAATATGTAGCCTATAGCCTTTCTAAAAAAAAATGACTCGATAGGAAGGTTGACCCCGCGTAAAATGTTCATGGACTCCGAAGTTCGTCCCAGCTATAGGCGAAAGCCGTCTTGACATTTTATAGCACGCTAGGTTCTACATCTCGTATCTAGGCGGAATCTTTTGACCTTGAGAAATCCTACAGCAATCATCATCAGCAGTGAATTATCCTTACCTGCACCCATTTTATTTTTTACCTACATAAATGTAAAATCTGACCGCATCTGACACGAAAACTCCAAATCTAGTCAGCGAACTTAAATGATTTTCCTTCCGAATATAATGGAAAATCTTCTAAATTACTGAACTTACAAACTTAGACGACTTAACAGCAAAAAAGATTCTAAGCGAATCATTTTTTATTTTTACTATCTGTCACTTTCGTCCGCTTAGGAGAATTTTAGTCTATTCCATGCAACTCAACTATTGAGAAGTTCATTCTGCTAAGGATAAACGGCAATCCAATATAGCCTTCCAAATCTTCAATCTCCAACTTTTCGCAGACGAATGTGACCCAAAAAAGGTATTAAAAAGTTTAAAATTAACCTGTCGGTACGATTAAAACAAATTGTCAACCATATTCAAACATTTCTCACTATAACTGCAGTGAGAACATCTCGCAACTCGCAAATCCAACCATTCGCACATCGTTTCAATCGTAGTACCCACCCTTACGGTCCGATTAGAAATAAATCAAATGGAAGTCTACAAATCACTTCGGATGTGTGTCTGTGTACTGCCTTCGAATAGCTGCGCTCAAGTCCAAACACTGACACGGTTGACTGGAATTACTTTTTATGCGCTTTTAGTCCAATTTTTCGCACTACATTTCCATAATTTGTATTTCTCTTTTTTACACCTCTTTTTTCGTTGTCTATTTCGTCTTCTCCACTTAATTTTGTTTCGTCGTCTTCGCCTGACTGCGGCTACTTATGTATGGCTTAACTAATTTGTATGCGGAACAAGTCGCACAAGTGATCCACTGCAATTATATTATATATTGAGGTTTATTTTGAAGTGTGTTTTATTTTTCTATACTCTGCAACATTATTCGCCTACATAAAAATCCAAACAGTGCCTGCGATGAAGATTATAACACTTGCTCGCACGTCAGACAGTGTGACTCGTCTTGACTTTAAATCACCGGGCAAATATGCTGTAATTGCGTAATGGGAGGGTACCTATCATAGCATATTCAGATTTTACATAGCGGGAATGGAGTGACTTTGCCGCGGTGCGGGGTGCGACGATTTTAATCAAAATCAGTGAAAGTGTAATTTTCGCACACCTATTCCTCATTTGGAATTTTTTGTTATTTCTTGAGTTTTTATTGCCTCCACTCGTTTCATTTTTGTTTTGAATTTCGTTACCATGCTGAAGATGCATTTCAAGTTTTACCAGTAGCTTGTAGAATCTGATAGGAAGATGAACACAGCCGTACGGCCGCAGATAGAGTCCAAACATAAAGCTCTTCATCTATAGCTGTACAATGTTGATGCCAATTGACCGGAACCTGTTTCTTTTTTTTTGCTAGAACTAGTATCTCGGTGAATATTGTGCTCCAACTCTGAGCTTATGACAAAAGTTTCGAATGGATCGCGTGTGAGAGCATGTTATTTAGACTTTGACTCCAAATAGAAGCTGAAATGGTGTGGATAAAAGTGGAGTGATGTCTCGATCGAGTGTCACAGAAATGGGATGCTAAAAATATAACAACTCCAATGCACGAATTAGTTGCGGCTTAGTTTTGTTGACAGTAATTGAGTATCTCAATATTTTTGAATTCCCATACTCATTACTAAAATGTGTCGATATGATTTGTATTCCGGTCAAGCAGGTCGAGCGGAGGCGTCGGAATTTATAGCATCTATGGGTATTCTATCGATTTTTAATTAGCATTCAGGTGAAGGTAGGAATTTTGTGAAGTAAATCTTTTATGAAGAGCAAGAACTATGGAGTAGGGAAAATTGGGTGGAATGTTTGTATTGATTTACTGATTACTAATCAAACCGATTAGTGGGTTAGCTTAAAAAGCTTAACGCACACTCATGTGCGCAAACTTCCGTAGCGAACTTTAATTTTGTTTGATTGTTAAAAATGTTAAAACTGAATATGCGATGTATTTGATACTGACAGTCAGGATAGTCACTCATGTGCGCATGGGATTATGCGGTTTCTTAGTTATGGATACAGCTGGAAAGTAGATTCTCGTATTTGATAGGGCATAGAAACATAAGTTGTTGAATAAATAAATAACTAGTATACTAAGATTCATAAAGATATTAGTAGATTAGTGAAGCGCACACTAATGTGCGGAATCTAAATAAGTTGATATTGAACAAATCAGGCCCAAAATGGAAGCTATATCAAACTTCATGACCTTCAATATTTTAGATATTAATAGAAGAGACCTATATTTTAATGCCGCATTCAATCGGCCTTTGTCAAACCATTGCATGTATGTCAGATGTTCGCCTGGGATAGGGGATTGGGGAATACACTTTTCCCCTGTGCGGAAACTAAATAAAAAAAAAAAATGTTTGATAGGTGAGTGCTTCAAATGACATTTTAATAATTTAAACTGCTAAGCGCACTCATCGATTATAACATACCAATGAATTGACTTATGTGCGCATAGGAGTGTATAGCATCTACACTCACTTTGAATATTATGTTTGGAAACGAGAGACACCACAAATGCTTGAAATTATAAAGAAAAACGTTGTACTGCCGTCTCTGTGAAACGCACATTTATGTGCGTTAGCATAATAGATTCTTAAATTGTGGGTATTTTTTAAATTCATGTATGTATTATCCCGACAAGTGCCTTCAGTGCACTCATAGTCGAGCTATTTGTTCATGTGCGCTTGTGAGTATGTGCGTAAGTAATGCAAGCGCACAATTTATATATTTATATTTATAGTTCCTCGATTTTCGCAGTAGCATTAGTTCACTCTTTTTTAGGTGGATATATTTATTGTGTGTAGGTGATGTCATATAAATCAAGTCAGTTTATAGCCGTGTGCGCATTCCGTAGCTGTCATCGGAAAAGTGCTCAATATAAATGAATAAAGTTGGCCAGCCATTTCAGCTCTATCCACTTTTACACGACCCATCTCCACATATAGATGAAAAGATATATTAATCTTCCGAGCCATTCTTTTCAAATATATTTGACAGAAAGTGTGCGCCATATCGCTCGTTCGCACACTAACACTTTTAGTCAAACGCCATTTGTGTAGTTTTTTTATGCGTAAGAAGAGTTGATACCACTGATGATACACACGACGAGCTTTAAAAAAATAAAAATCCTGCTTGGACCGCTTTCAAGTTCAAGAATTGTGGTATCACCAGGAAATAGGCCTGTCCACGTCATCCAGCCTCATTATCCACATTCGCATCACTTATCTACCAGAGAGGAAACTCCAACCAGGAAAGTGATTTGTTTACCCTAAACAACAGCCTCACACTTCTCGATCAGGCAGCACCGCCAGAGATCACTCCATCTGGATATACAGTGACAACACAAAAAAAGAAACACATGCCAAAACAAACAAATAGCGTCCGACTTAGAGCAATTGCATAACTCGTGCAATAAACCGCGCTTCGTCTTGCATTTGCAGGCAAGTGAGGCAGGAATGTATTTCTGGTCGCACATGCCCATACGATCACGCATAGTCGCAGTCATACTCATTGCTCTAGCCAAGTAGCGGTAGCAAATCTGCTGTGCTTCGAAACCATCTCAAAGCATAATCAAAATATAATCAAATGGACGATAAAGAAAACCGCCATACGTATGTGCCTGCGTGTGCGTACCTGCCTACCTACTTCCACAGTAACGCGATCGCTCAAACTCAAACTCTTTTGTGGAATGTGTTTTCTGTTTCAGTAGGCCTATTCTTTGGCGGGCTTGAGTAGCTTTTTTTACCTGTTGCTTTTATCTAATGCTTTGTTGGTTCTTCTTTTATCCGAACATTCGTGGCGCTCGCTAATCTGAAGCTAGAGCAAGTCGTCGTCGTCGTCGCTTAACGGTTTGGATGATGGTGATTCCGTGCAGAAAGGTACCCAGATTGATACGAAAATGTAGCTACCACTCGCCGATGTGACGGAAAGAAGAGTGCAAGTAGGTATGTGCTCTTTGGACTGCGAGCCAGTCAAACTGGTAGTTGGAATGATTGGTGGAAAACTCTCACTTTCTTCCGCTCGATGTGGTCCGTTGGGTTTATTTTTGTTCGTCGTGTGCGTCTTTCTGGCAGTCGGGGGGTGGGAAGTGATTGTGTGAACTGGTAATAGAGTTATAAGACAACTCCAAATCCGTGCCGTCATAGTAGGAAGTTAAATTTAATATCGCTATTTTAGCTGGGGTCTTTCCATACACAAGGTGGAGTCAGACTCCGATTGAATTGAATATCTCTTCGGATGGAATTTGGATTCGAACTGTTACTTTTAATGAGTATTATCGTAATTGGATGGGAGCGCCACGGAAATATGAAAATGGATGTTCAGGTTAATTTGCATTGGCGGTTATTTGAAAATTCATCACTAATCACTTAGATCTGGAATTTCCTCAATCCAGTTTCTAATTGGTTTTGAATGAGACCGTGCATTCTTTGGGGTTTTTTTTTTTTCTTTTCAAAATGTAGCTGCTGCTTGAACATGAATTTGACTATCAAATGGAACAACAGTTCCCCGCCAAACACCAGTTGTACCAAGAATGTAACTTACGCACATGACTCTTTGTGAGAAAACGGGATTGGAAGGAACTGAATCTGGTGCTCCTATAGTTATTTATTTTGCAGTAGCGTAACTGAGAGGAAGACATTCATGTTGACAGTCGCGGCAGTTACCTACTCTGTATGCTTCCCTAATGGATACAGGAGTCATCGATATCTGTAGTACTGTGCTGATGCGATTTTTACTTAGCTATCTTAAATAAATAAATAAATAGTTAGCGCAACAGGTCCGTAGGGACCCTGGGCATAGCTCCTCATTATCATTCGTTTTCTGTGAGTCGTGCTAATTGAGCAGCTCTTTCAGGACAGTTTCACTCTCGGATGCTTGCCAGACGTTCTTACTCTTTGTAAATTGCCAGTTGATGAATTGGGAAAAAAATTTGAGCAGTCTGCCAGTGCGAGTCTTTTGGCAAGTTTTTCCAAGAGACATGTACCAATAATAAGGTTCCGAATAGAGACGAAAAGAGACCCGTCAATGGTGGTCTGATTCGAATATCTCTCAAAATATATATACATATATATATATTTAGCGCCCTGAATCTCAATCTTAGTTTATCAACTTTCCTAGTAATTTACTTGTCAAAATGTGTCCAAAATGCTTTATAAACTCTGTGCCCGCAACCATGTTCCACGAGCTTTCAAAACAGTCCCGAATGTCTTTTGACCAAGGGGGTGATTTCATCCGACAGCATCGAATTGCCCAACAGTATAATTATATTTGAATCGTACAGTGGCAAATGCTGCAGGGCTTGAAGTGGCCCAGATTAGTGGCTCGAAACTCTCCTGCTACCAAGTTTTTTTTTTCTTTTAATTCAAATCAAGCGGTATAAATTGTTCAGAAACTATCGATTTTGCTACTGTCACTTTCTTCAGTTCATTGGATTTCAATACCTCATTCCTAGCCGATGAAAATGGCTGTCTGTGCAGGGGCCCTTACTCATAGTACATTGCCGAACGATGAAAATTGTCTCGTGCTCCATTTTTAGCTTCTGCCCTTAGTAATTCGTCGTCAAAAATGGCCCTTATTTTGAAAGTCACCCGGCTTTCACTTAGTCAAACCATTCCTCACTGGGGAGCCTGTGGGAGAAATCTTAGTACCTCGCGTTAAATTAAATCGCACTCATGGCAGCATCGCCAGTTCAATTCTCACAATGAGCGGGAAAGTTGTATACATTTTTTGGAACTGTCATCAATAAGAGGCTCAAAACAGGGATTTCTCTGTTCACCAAATGGACAGCCAGAGGGTGTCCTAAAATTGCATAGTATGCCTCATTTTCATCGCATGAAAAAGTTTAAATGTTGTGTATTAACCAAAAACAGTGACCTGGCACCACTAAAACATGGGAAATAAAATCTTGAATCCCAGGATATATTTTAGTTGCATGGTATTTACGAATTCTTCCAGATACACTGTGAACAACTCCATTAGTCTCATTGGGCCTGTGAATTTGAATTTACTGGGTAACTAAGAAAATTTTACAAAGTGGGGAAGTCTTGTTCATCATTTTTTATTTTTAACAAAAATATCATTTTGCAATACCCAGGTTCAAACCCATGGGGAACTGGTAATGATAGATAATCGTTCAATGGTTTTCAGAGTCCTTCACAGCCAGGGCAGCATTTGTACGACTTGATCTGAAAACTCATTTAGTTCTGTCAACTGTCGAGAAAGAATGTGAATTGTTTTTTAATTTAAAGAATTTTCAAGGGAATATTAACTTTCTACATCGTCCGAAAATACTTGTTTGGTGCTTTACTTAAAGTTATCGGTAGTATTAGTCCTCTCTAAAAAAGTCTCCAGTATGAATTTAAGTCAATCCCCGCGGTTGTGAATTTTATTTAGTATTTGGTGAGAGAACTTCGACTTAAGCTGATATTGAGCAACAAGTATTGAGTCCTGCCATGTAAAAAATTCAAGAAAGCATATGACTTCAATGGATTTTTCCTAGACTTCGACTTCATGACTATGGACAGCTCTAAAGAGGTGGAAAAAAGTATTTTTTTTTTTTTTTCAGGGCTGGAACCAGCGACCCCTCGCTCTGTTATGCAGCACACTTGCCACCGCTCAACGACCCACTAAACTATGACCCAACCTAATGACTCCGTGACTCACCCATCATGAATTCGATTCTCGCTTTCGCATTATCTGCACTCTTGCCCTCGAAAAATGATGCTATGACTGTTCGCATTTAAGTCTACTTAAGTCCAAAAAGAATTTTGCAGTGCGGAGAGAGGTGCTAACTATTCGCTGGTAATAAGTTCTTTCTCCGCGCCAGACAGTGCCCACAATTGTGCAACACTCATCCTCGCTGTTTGCCCCCAAGAATAAGAGAAACACAAGACCTCAACTCGCAACAATAAAAGTCATGGTGAAATTCTTCAATTTTGGGCGAATTGTAGATATATAATGTATCTCCGGCTGACCAACTTAAAATTTGGTCCACACGCTATAAGAAAACAAAAAAAAAAACACCTCCGACCCAATACGGATACAAGAGTCAAAGTCAAAGAGAATGGTCATCAGCGCAAAAATGTCCAAAAATATAAAACTTGTAATGATATCCGGCAACAAGCAAAAAAACCTTACTTCTTTACTTTTACTTTTTTCCACTTTCACTTCTTCTGAAACACCTCAGAAAAAAAAAACACAATACAAAGAAGACGTCAAATTTGGCTTTAAAACACACTTAGTTGGCCTGTTTTCCTACCCAACAGTCATCATTCGCCCAAAAGGTCCCAAGAGTTATGACCACCATTCAAAGTTGAGTGCGTACCTATCTGTTGCTTTTTTTTTCTTGCGTCTGTATCCATCTTCTCCGATTTTGGAGCACCATGCTTGAGCGACAGGAGATTACAAAAGTGAATACGGTAAACGGGAAGAATACAAGAAATTATATTAAACAAGTTATTACATAAAAACCAGTTTTGGTAATTTTTTTTTTTTTAATTTTTCGGGGGCCTCATGTTACAGTATTTTTGAACGGCAGAGCGTGAATCGCTGTGCTTTTTTTCACTTTCATTAGAAGCATTGGACCATTCCGACAAAGTGAAAATAGTAAAGCGTCGTATCGTATCTTACTGGACCATGGCAATGCGGAATTAAACTTTCACTGCCTATAGTAGCATCCGACTCTGTTGGTTCATTATGTATTGTAATTATACGAAATCGCATTAATTCCTCTGTTAATGATGGAGTCTTTTCGGAGGTTTTTTGAGTTTTACCACTTTTTGGCTAATTTCGGGTTTTGCCTAATCGCATGTTAGATACTCCATCTATGACGTTGTACCTTTATTTTTGCCTCTTTTTTAAAGAAAGCGAATTTAATTACATTTCGAAGAGAAAAATCCATTTAAAATTATATAGTGGCACAAAATCAAGCAAATCAAAAAACCAAAAATTCAAATTAACGCAAATGCATCGCTAATCAAATTCACATCATGTTCTTTGGGCTATTTCGTAATCGTTGTCAGTGAAAGTGTTTCGCCCGAAAAAAAAAGAAACACTGAATGACGGTTGCAGATACATGAATTGGAATTGTTTATTTATTTTTTTTTCGGGGGCTTTGTTATGGTTCTCCTTTTTTTTTTTGTTGGTTGATATCCGCAAACTGATTCACAATCGAATCATTGTGGATGATTTTGTTTTGTACAGTCGACAACATTGGATCAATTGTAATATTTTCTATTTATAGATTGGAATCGAAAGTAGTTTGGTTTTGATGGCGTTTAAAAAAAAATGTCAACATACAAAATTAAGGCGGCATTTATCTGGGCATTCGTGCGGCTTGAATTTAAATGACGATGAATAAGATTTTTGGGTACTGCGAACAGTATCATAACAGCGAGTAATACATACAACTTAAAAGCAAAAACAAAAAACCCTTGCCGCTTACCTTTATGACTACTCATAAGCTGAGGAACTATATTGGGAGTTACTGCAAATATCAATCCATGATGGTAGAGTTGTTTAACTGAACGTATTCAGTATCACAGCCATTCTTTGACATTTGTAAAACCACGAGAACATTTTTTGACTCACTACTTGGGAAAGCAAAAAAGAAATTGCCTTGTTACGTGAGGAGCTCACTTTTCACTTTATTTATTGAGAAAGCTTGAATGTATTTTATTTGCAAATTTTATCCCACAATGACGACAAAATTTTGTTTAACTTGCTAAATACATTTTGTTTTTATAAGCCAGTGGGCTTTACTTACAACCATTCGAAACTTTACTCTTGCTTATTGATTGTAGGTCACAATAGTTATTTTATATTTAAAATGTTGCCATTGTCAGTTCGTGAAACTCAACCCTTAAAATTAAATTTAAAATATTTATTGCGAAATCGCTTATACTTACGTAAATAAAGTAAAGTTTGCATGAAACTCTTTAGAGCAATGTGCTGTGAATAAGAAAATGTAGTCATTTTTATTTAACACTATTTTCGACTGAGATGGATGCAATTTTTTTCTGAAAACCTCATATATATATGCATCTTTGCATCTAGGTAAACGTTTGGAAAGTCAAATTTAACAAAATGTTGTCATACTAACATTTTTTTTTAAAAAAAGGCCGCAGTTCTCAAAAGAGCTATTAAATTGTGTACATTTTTGATAAAGGATTTTGTACAAATTGTTTGATGAGGTATTGAAAAATCAGAGCAATAAAAAGTTTCAATTAGAGAAACTATTTATCTTTGGAATTAAAATGAATTTAAAAATCTGTTCTTTAAAATTAAAAAAAAAAAAATGGTGCAGCCGTCAATAAAATATAAAAAAATTTCCTGGGAAAAATAGAGAAAACCTTTTTCTTAGTTCCTTCGTAATAGTTATATGTAGCTACATCTATAAAACTTCATATTTCGCGTTCAACTTTTTGATCCAAAAATACAAATGTGGACAAAATCTTGAAGAGGTTTTTTGTTTTAATTTTTTAAAATACATTGGTACACATTTTTTATAGATGTCATATTGTCTTGTTCTTACAAGACCAATATTTATTTTCTAATCAATATAAGACAGGTGCTAAAAATATTTGTTAATCATTTGAAAGAAATGAACGGCGTTATTCGGACAAAAATTCAATATTTCCTGTCAAAGATAAGGAAGCCTTTTCAATCTTTGGTTCTTTCTGCCTTTACACTTGTAAATTAATGAAAATTGTTATAGGTCCTAAAGTGCGATATCAGATCAATAATCTGCTCATCAGACCCTATTGTTCAAGATCCACAGTTTTTAATATTCCGGCCTCTGCTCTGGCCACGATAACTCGAGGAGTATCCGATTTTTTAGAATGGACGCTTCTAAACGTATAATCTCGTTGGCCGATTGAAGTTGTGAAGTTATTGTTTTTGAAACTTTGATGGCAATAAAAACTTATATTCTGAACGGATTTTTTTGATTATCGTAAGTGAATAATTAACTGCATTAAGATATCGTAAATTTTGCACTTAGTTGCTAGTTTTGGGGGTCAATCGTTTCGACGATTATTGCCTGAAAAGTTACGGAATGATGTCCCAGTTCATTTCCGGGCTGCTGAAAAATGATTTCTATGAGGAAAGGTATTTTTTGGGTTCCCTTTATTTAAATTTTCATAAGAAAATAAGTTTTTAAAGCGCCTTTCCACCTTGGATAGATACAGTGTCACCTATACTCCAAATATTTCGGAACGGCTTTCGATACAAAGTTAAAATGGAAGTCACATGTAGAACAGAAATCCGAAGAATTGGGAAACAAAATACTGGGACAATTTTCGGTTACTTGTTAAATAATTCAACCTTAATCTCTAGAATACTCGTAAGCCTTTATTTTATTTCTAATGCAAATTTTAAAGCCTGCAAATTTGTTATACAACAATCACAGTTTCTATAAGTCAAATTAGTTTATGTATCCACTTCAAATTTAATACGGTGAATGACTAGTAAAAAAATGAATTTATTTTTTTTTTTTTCATTTTAAATTCATTTTTATTGGTATTTTAAATTGAACTTGCAAACGAACTTACAAAACGATTAAATCTAATTTAAAACTAACATTTAACGTATTCTAGCTTACTGGCTCTCAGCGAGCGCTGTAAACTTATCAATATCCTTAAAATTATTACCTTTCGGCCTTAAATCAATCTAATCAATGATTAGTTTTGTTTTTTAATCCTCAAGATACTTTAGAAAACTTGAATTCTTTGCTAGAACAGCATTAAAATTCAGAATACTGTAACAACTAGGTCTTTCAAATTCTTGACGACTTAAATCTACGACCATCGACACCTTCTGACTTTTTCGCTGGATAATTGCCTGTGGAACATTTATAGTACTGTAATATAAATTTGCTACATAAGTCATAACTGAATTGCAATATGGAACAAATTATTCTCGGCAGAAAGCATGTACAAAAAATAGGTTTCTCGAACTGAAAAAAGCTCTCTCGAAACGAATCCTTGGAGGAGTTGTCTTTATAGGACCAACAATCTATTTGTTTTCACGCAAAGAAGAATTTTAATTGTTTTAAGTTCAGTCTTCAAAAATGTCTAAATATGTATTTGACCTCAGCTCTTAAAATAATAGAAAGTGTTTAATAAAATATATAGCTCCTGGGGTTTTTGGTTTAGCATAAACTGATTACCTTAAAGTGGATTTTATGTGTTTTTAATTAATAAAACATTAACAGTGCTTTCGCAATATTTCACTACTACGCAATATACTTTCGCGAACTGCAACTTTGTGCCGATAGGTTGCAACGCGACTAAACTTTAATTTGTGGAAACCAGTTTTTGACGATTTGTTAGATACAAAAATGAATATAAAAAATATATTTCGATCGGTGAAAGAAAATTAAATTTTTGATCTCCCAAATTTTCACCTTCACTAAGAGACATGTTTATATACTGAGATATAAAACTCTTCATTTAAATTAACCAGAGCTAAATATTTTAATAAAGACACTCGCCTACGCTTGTCTTAACTCCAATCTCGCTTCAGTCTGTTAATTGCAATAATTAGCGCGCCTTTAGCAGCAAAAAGTCACCCATTTCTCTAAATCTACTTCGTTTTGCCTTACATATTTTTTTTTCTTTGATTTTCCTGACGTGCACCCCATTTCAAATCCATTTCACACTGCATGCATCATACGTGTTAACTCATCTAATGGGTAATATCTGCACGCGAATTTCCGCGATGCGCGTTACTCTTCAACGAAAGCGAGAGTGAATACGATAGAGGAAAATGAAATGCACCATTGCACTGCTGGCTGCACACAAGAGTGGTAATAAAAGCAGAAAAGCGAAACATAACAAAGAGAGAAAACGAAATCCAAAAAGAAAAAATTGACAGAAAATTGATAATAGACCCATAGGCCGACCTACCCGATCACATGGCTGCAAGAAGCCACTCCAAAGAGGAATGGCATAAACTAGACACAAACAGAAACAACAAAACCGATCCCCGGATTGCCTAAGAAGAAATTTCACTTTCGATTTTTTTTTTTCGTTTCGTTTCGTTTTTTTTTTTTTTTTCTTTCTTTCTTTTTGTTTATTCTTTCTTTTGCAACAACTCAAGTCATACTCATATTCGTATATGCATTGGAGGAATAACAACGAGAATGCCTGTTGGCTCTGCTGATCTTCGATGGTTACTTTCTTTCCACTTGGTTACCGCACTTCTTTTACCAACTTGCCTTGGCTAAATATCTCTCTGTGTGTGTGTTTGTGTATATGAAAGATAACTGTTTCCAGTTTGTTGGATGCGGAAGCAATTTTTGTTCAGAAAGATACGTTTGTGTATGAGGCAACAACAACCCGCCCGTTTAGGGCATTTTACCAATTTTTCTTCTTTGAGTCTACCACTTGGTTTTTACCAGTGAGTGTGGTTGTTGCTTCTTCTTTTTAGTTGGTTTTGTGGCACGAAATCAGGTCACAAGGGAAACACAAATCAGAGCCAACGAAAGCGAAATGAAGTGGGCTGCGCATTGAGCAGACAGATGACATCTTTCTTCTTCTCGGGTTTGTTATCTGTATGCGACTCTTCCGTGTATGCGTCTTTCTAGTTCCGCTTCTTAACTGGTTACGTGTACGCCCCAGTGAAGCATGATCATTTGCATTTACAAGAAAAGAAATACAAAAACAAATGGTACATTTCACTTTCGATTGAAGTGATAAGATGGGAAAGGCCATCTCGCCTTGAAAGACCGCTGAGCGTTGGCTTGTATTTTTTTTTAAGTGTGAAATAATAAAGATATTTGATGGAGGGGTTTTATTGGATTGATATGATTGAATTCATCTGGGCACACGATCTTCATAGTTCTTTTGCGAATTTGAGAACGTGATTCATTTTCTCAATGTTTGGCAGCCATAGTGTAGTGGCGAGCGTGTTCGCCAGTGCTGCCTGCAAGTGGAATAGTTTAGCTTTAATCAGTAGAATGTTTTTTTTCGCGCAAAAGAAAGTTAGTTAAAATGTACTAAACTAGGTCACACATCTATTTTGTTTATAACAAACCCTCGGTCGGCTGTATAATTAAATATAATCAACTTTGACTGCAGAAATGCAGACCCATTTCATATTTCGAAAGAGTTGTTGTTACTTGTTGATGTGATTTTGATCTGCGTCCTTATTCTTTGAGAGCATATAGGTAACCTCATGGGAAAATGATTTCTTCCACCTGTTATCTACTGCAGAAAAAAAAAATCCTGATCCTGTCTTCAAGCGAGTGTCAGTAGTTTATTTGTAAACCTGTTATTTAACAGAATAAGTTCACCAATATATTCTGTTAACTGGTTGATTTTCATAGTCACCCTGATGATAAGACATTTTAGCCAATTTGCAGCTGCAGCTTTTCGTCCGTATTTTTTAAGTACCACTTTTAATTATAAATTGCAAGATCCACTCGAGAAACATTTCCAAAAGGGTATAGAAAATAATTAACATTTCTTTCTTCAGTTTAAGATTAAAATTTATTTCAAATTTAACAACGAATAAATAAATAAATAGAAAATAATTTACCCGCTTCCAATCCCCACAAAAAAGAACACACCCACAGACCACATTCCTATACAGATTTAAACAACTCACTATTTATGTGTTATTGTTACTAAAAAAAAAAAAGAAAAATCCAAACTATAAAAACAAGACAAGTAGCACACTAATTCATTTATCGAAAATGCAATCCCCGTACTTTATACTATAATTAAAAAAAAGTTTCTCTCTATTCAGGAAAATCAGGGAACAGCAAGGAGATATGCGGTGACGACAAATTCAAAGAGGATGGCGATCCTTGGAATGTCGAAGCACAGGCCGCCTTCCTAGGGCCGAATTTATGGGACAAGACATTGCCATACGATGCTGACCTCAAGGTAACCCAAGTTAGTATTCCGATTAGATGCCATTTATATCATTTATAATAAATTATAATTATAAAACATGCACGAATTCGGAAATCATTTTAATTGACAAAAAAAAAAACAACTAACATCGCGCTAAGAGTGTATAGTCTTTTGTGAATAATATCTTGAATAAGGCTTGCATGCAATCATCGTGTTTTTATTGGTGATGTTGTTAGCAGTTCCGCTAATGTTGGCGTTCACGAAATGTGCGACAAAGAGAGAGAGAGAGAGAAGAGACGATTGGACGGCAGTCAACATTTTTAATAAGAAATTACAAAAAAAAATAATCAGCAAATTCTCGGTGGCTACAGTTTATTGAAAATATATGTTCACTTTAAGAACCTAAAACTTTTGAATTTTATAACAATTCACCGGCCAACAGATGGCGCGCTTTCTTATTTTGATTCTTAGAGCTGATGTGGTGCTACTGTTGTTTGCGAAACAATTCTTTTAATGATATATATAATATCGTATAAAGTAGTAAAATCCTACGCTCAGGAACCGAACAGTGAATGGGCGGGACGGGACGAAGTTTGTACTTGGCTTTGCATTGCTGAACCTGTCTCAGAAGTTTATCAAAAAAGACTGTTGTGTGACGATTTTAACTTGACATGGCCTCAAATCAGATGAAAACTGAAACTGAACTGAAGTCTACAGATTTCAAAGCGAGTGTGAATTGTATGAGTATAAATATCTCCATGCAAGCAGATTCTCAGTTACGACACTTATTTTTCGACAATTTTTAACATTAAACGGGACCAAAAAAATACTTAAAATTCATTTATTAAAACTAAAAGTAAATCAGCCCCAAGTCGACTTTGCATACCACACTTGCACTAACTTGAACTGTACTTTCCAATTCATTTCGAAGCAAATCACTTGCAAAATTACTTCTCGCCCAATAAACTTGTATTTGATTATCTTATCAATGCGATAAGATTATATACGGAAATGCATGCAACATCTATGTATATCAATACTGAGCTGAATATCGCTTCAGTTTTATAATATAACTTAAGAAATTGAATTCTTTAAAGTCCTTTGTGTTCTACTTTGAATTTTTCTTTTTATTCTCTCCTTATGAAGTATGCGGATCTGGATGAATTCTTGTCGGAAAATAATATCCCCGATGGATTGCCGGGAACACATTTGGGACATACCACCGGTCTGGGACATCGATCGGACTCATTGGGACACTCTGCTGGACTATCGCTGGGTCTCGGACACATAACAACAAAACGTGAACGGTCACCATCACCGTCGGATTGTATTAGTCCGGACACACTGAATCCGCCATCACCAGCTGAATCAAGTGAGTAAATGTTTTATTGTAAGGTGGTTGCAGTTTTAAAAGACCTCTTTTCAATATGAGGGTTCATTACATATATTTTTTTTTTAAATTAAGTAATAAAAATATTTTTGTTCAAATGTGGTTTTGGGTTTGATACACACAAGAAAGGGGGTTTAACATGTATCAACATTTTGAAGGGAATCCCACATGGAATTCCTTATCCTGCACAGCAGTCCTTACAATTTTGCTGCACACCTAGACACTTAGCCAAAGTGCTAGAAATTAGCACAGCATTTTTACCTTTTGTATTTCGCTGTGTCCTAACATGGGTGCATATAACTGTGACTCGTTTTTTTTTTTAGAAAAGTTTCAACTTACGACTTATTTGCAGTGCCATTTGGGATACCTACAAATAGTAGATGTTGCATACCAAACTTATGCCTTGTCTCATTTTTCGAAAGCTGTTTTTTTAACAAGCATTTTTTGGTCAAATAGACTCTAGTAAACAGGAATTGGAAATAGTGCTAAACTAAAACGAGAGTTCTGTTGCACTCGTTATATATTTTTATTTGTACAAGCTCATTTACCTATAATATTGCACTTTTTTTGGGAATATAAAGATGGGTTCCTTGTTTGTGTCAGTGATATACTTACGAGTATTTGCTGGTAAGTCTCTACTACCGCTTTCGGCCATTAGTTGTTGGAGTGAAATCCAAAGTCCAGAGGGTAAGAGAAAGTTCAAAGTTCCGCATACAGTAAGTCAGTTACTACGAACTTCTTCAGTCGCTTGACAAACGCCGTTTATTGGTTGATTTATCAGCCTTACCTTCGATCCGTTCAATTAACAGAAGCGCTTAAGAATATTTTACGAAACTGCGTGAAGTATTTCTCTTCATTTTGTATGTAACTTTGTATTGTAAGGGTCTATAGAACAAGTTCTGTTGTTTTAGTTCGAACTAAGAAAATACTTTCTTGCAGGGGGACCTCAGTATAATATGTTATTTATCATTCTTGACATTGTTCCGTTCAGTTACCAGAAGCGCTTCAATGTTTACGAAAATCCCATCAAACCGGTAGTCAGTATATGGAACAGTTTAATGTGAAGCCCCGCTTACCTGGTATTTTTGTTTAAGTTACAACTTTACTGGAGAATTCGGTTGCACGAAATCCTATCTACTAAATATATCTAGGGACAGAGGAAATTATTGCAATTATTGCGGCAATTTAAAGAACGTTAAGGCGTGCTTTCAATTTTGATATAATAAACTAACTGCAAAACTGGAACAAAATTCAGTGAAATGGCTAAAAAAAATTTCAAAATTATTTGATTTCTTACTTCTTAGTTTCTTAAATGGATAAGAACCCAGAAGTTAATTTGTCACTGTTATTGATGGCTGATTTAAGTGCCAATTGTAAACAAAGTCGACTTTCGAATTAATTCAGCTCTTATGAACGAGGTTCTGTCTTGACTCTTCGAAAACAATTTCAATGTGTGCATTAACAGAGGCATCCCAGTTCCTTCTCTACTGATGCTGTCGCGGCCACTCTCACTTCCTCTGATATCACACATATTTAAGGTTGGATATTTCAAAACAAAATCATTTCTCCGAGTTAACTAATCTCCTCTGTAAACTTTTAAAAACTACACTCAAAAATTGAAAATCGATTTTTTTAAATCACCCAGGTAACCAAAATTGTAGCAAAATGTTGATACATATTAAACAAACACCCTGCCGCGTCCTTAATTTAATTTCAACTAACCCCCACGCAAATTAAATGGAAACACTATTATTCTTAAAAAAAAAATACTAAATATACATTTGTAAAATGTTCACCTTAAAATAATCAAAGAGAAACATTATACCAGTGTTGCCATTGAATATTTAATGTCCTATTTCTGTTAATAAAAAAAAAAAAACAAAATGTGTAAACTTTTTTTGGTAAAATTTTTCAGCTACCTTATTTACATAGTTGTAAGTTTTGTCATATTTTTTTTCAAATACAATATAAAAACACGAAAATGTTCAATGGTGATGCGGTTAATGATGATATTATCAAATGCTAAATGTTATAATATTTCTAATATTGTTGCGAACAAAATTCAAAAAAAAGCTCCAAATTCGATGAAAAAAAATTCACATGAAAATAATGTGTTTCCCATTTGCGTTTTAATTTTTTACACTTCCGTTTTTAATTTTTCTTTTATTTTCGTTTTCTCTTTTATTTTGATTTCTTTTAAAACTTCCCACCACGCTCCCCACCCCTCCAAACCAAACCCCCACATTCATTGCTTATTTAGTTTACAATGGACAGTCTGTGAAACATTGTTAACATTTAGTATTTGATATTTCAGCGTTTTCATTTGCATCGTCGGGGCGGGATTTCGATCCACGTACCAGAGCGTTCTCAGATGAAGAACTTAAACCCCAACCAATGATAAAAAAATCAAGAAAACAATTTGTTCCAGATGAACTTAAAGACGACAAGTATTGGGCCCGTCGCCGAAAGAATAACATTGCTGCGAAACGGTCACGGGATGCAAGACGACAAAAAGAAAATCAAATCGCCATGAGGGCTAGATATTTAGAAAAGGAGGTGAGTCTTTGCTCGTTTCACTCCTCTATAGTTGCTCGTGTTTCTATTTATTTTTATTCTCAATTTTTTCATGGACATTTTGTGTTTGTAGAATGCAACTTTACACCAAGAAGTTGAACAGTTGAAACAAGAGAACATGGACTTGCGAGCACGTCTATCCAAATTCCAAGATGTGTAATGTCGGCCCCATTCTTATTTAAATATAAATAAATCAAAATGAAAAAATGGATATTTTTAAAAGTGAAGAAAAAAAAAAAACACCCACACACACATTATAAATAATACAGCTAAATAAAGAGAAAAATAAAAAAAATAGCTTAAGTTATATTGTTATTACATTATTACGATTGAGAACAATTATATATATACATATATACATATAAGAAAAGCTGACGTTAAAATAACATTAAAACACGCGTAGAACGGGATTGCATTAAGATATGGAAACAAAATATCAATTAGTTAAATGAAATGCAAACGTTGAATTAAAGAGTTGGTACATTTATAAAATAAATTTAAAAGAATAAGAAAAACAATTCTACACACCGACGTAGTAGTAGAATATACTATAAATAGTCCTGCTGACGCTAGCTAAATACAAAAATGTAAAAAAAAAACAAATAAAAGCAAATTTTAATGCAAAAAAAAACATAAAAAAAAACAACTTAAACAAAACGTGTACCTAACAAAATTTAAATAACTTGATTTTTATCCCTTTCCTTACTTTTTCGACGAAAACGTCATTTTTTTATGTTTAAGATATACATAATTGTTTCAAATTAGTTTTTCGTTTGGGATTTTATTTTTTTAATAAAAGAAGCTGTTTTTTTTTTTCATTTTTACTTTCAAATTGTTTTTGCTAGTTTTAAGTCTAATTATACCTCCTTTCTATTTATGTTTTCATTTTGTAAAATAATTCCCTTAAATATTATTTATTAATTACTACTTTCATTAGAAAAACAAGAAAAAAAAAACACACGAGAATGATAAAATGAGTCAATTGATTATTATACTTGCTTAAAACTATATACAAATATTTTTTTTATGTTTCTTGAATTTAATTTTATTATTTCTTTGTTTAATTTATAGATATATGCACTCAAAAGTTGAGATTTAATAAAACGAAATAAATAAACAGCTATAAAACTAAAAGTTGAACACATGCTTAAGTAAATAACAAAAAAACAAAAATTAAGACAGCAAAGTTAAGAAAATAAATTATAGGATGTTGATTTAAAAAAAAAAAACAATAATAATTTATTTTTGTACATTTACAGAACAAAAAACTGTAGGGACATTATTTTGTTGGTCTATATAATGCTTACGAAATTTTTTTTGTCTTTTTTACAATTGGAATTACATGCATACGCTATATTTATTTTTTTCTTTTTGGAATAAAATTATATAAATGATTTAAATACATTTTTTTTTTATTTCAAAACTAACGTTGGTAAGGCAATGTTTGCATGTGAGGATTTGTAGCTCCGATTTGTCTGGATGGATAGTGATTAATTGGGATATGATTTTTTTTGCTGTATAGCTATTTCTGAGGAAACTTTTCTATAATTTTCTCAAGTTCTCGGATTGAAAATAAAAAAAATTATAGTGTCAGCCATACACTTTTACGGTTCTTCCAACTTCTTACGAAGGCCAATGTAGCGCTGAGGGTATGAAT
The DNA here is from genome assembly GCA_963082955.1 of Cheilosia grossa. Classification (NCBI taxonomy): domain Eukaryota; kingdom Metazoa; phylum Arthropoda; class Insecta; order Diptera; family Syrphidae; genus Cheilosia; species Cheilosia grossa. Next base: position 9,098,461 of record OY720146.1, read on the forward strand.
AACTTCAACTTAGATGTACAAATTCTACCACATCAGTGGTCAATCCTACTGTAAGCAAAGTCATGACAATGGCAAAGAAAGTGCGCCCGGTTCTTAATAGGAGATGCAGAATTTATGTTGTTATGGAGAGCCTTTGTCATAGTGACTATCGAAAATCGTTAAGGAATAGTAATGAAGCATCGATTCCCATATTTTATTAGGGGTTTGTTGTTGTTCATTGAAACATCGATTAAGAAGTGTAGAGCTTTGCTTAATATCTACTGTGATGTCATTGTAAAAGTTCAAAGAGAAGCTGAACTAGAAAAAAATCCATAATTATCACAAATATGTAGCTAGAAACAGTTCGCTATGCAACGAATTGAAAAGACGAATTGACTTGTGATTTTTACACAATTCTGTGGAGTATGATGATAAAGAATTAGTAGAACTTCCCTGTACCATGCCAAAACCCTTTTCTGACATCAAATGTTATAGTTAAGTCTTTAACAACTTTGACGCAATAACAAGTTTTCTTCACCTTCATCCCACACAGACGGTGAAGTCTGACAGGAATGCCAAAACGAAATATAGCCCTTTACAGATCGGATTGAAAGCGAAAACACAATTAGGGCCGATTTAGGCTTCAGATATTCCAAGTTACATGACCTATTTAAGTTTAAAAATCTGATGTGGCAACAAACATCTAAGCAGATAAATTGGAATACCTCTGGTCGACTTTCTTCTAGTAGATATGCAAACGATGCTAAAGTTTAATGCTTAAGTGAAACGCAACCATTAGTGTTATTTTTTTTTTTAAGAAGGATAATTTGTTGCAAGGTTGTGTGATGAAAGGTTTGTTCCCGAAATTTTATTTACCACAATCTGTCAAATACAAAATTTAAAAGGGTCGAAAAGATTGTTTAAAACTATTGGGATATAGAATGGGAACGGTTAAACAAACTGTCTTTTATCAAAGGGGGAATTGTTACCGTCTTTTGATTAGCTACATTTCACAGATGACAAAAGAGAATAGGAACCATACCTACTGGTTCCGGATTAGAAATTCCTACGCCGGGTACAACTAGCCTAGTATTTTCCATGACATTTTGATCGATGTACCTTCCGTCGAAAAGAAATGTAGGAAGTTGTTCTTATCTCAAAAAATGTGCCTTTTGCCAGTTATTTTAATAACTATATGATGATTTGTCCACAATTTCTGTAATAATGAGATTGACCATCGTAAATTAAAATATTGACACTGTTCAACATTTTTCAAAGAATTTATTGAAATGACTCAGAAATGCGAAAGGGGTTCAGATCATCATGCCTCATTGTATAGTATAAGACAAGAATTACATATTTTACATGAGATAAGTTTAAAGTTACTTCAGTGTCAACTTTCAAAAAATAATTTCATTGGCCTTCAATAGTTCCCGTTCTAATTGGTTTCTTTCTATTCTATTGCTTTTGACGCGAAATAACGATGCAAAATAATAAAAATTGTCAATCTTCAAAGCAGTCTGTCACAATGTCTCCGACAGAGTAAACTGAAAATTTATTATAAAGAAGTACATTTGTTGCGTTAAATTAAAATAATGTACTTCACTGCAATTTCAATACAATTTAATGTGCAAATGGCCTTTGCGATCCCTGGTTGGCAACATATATTTATAAACTAAAAACACATCTCTCAATAATATTAACTACTCAACTTCAAAAATAGTGGCCTTGATGAATAGCTTTGAATGGTTTCAGAAGAAAGACACTTCACTTCATAATATCCAGCCAAAAATAATTTCGAAACGTGAAGAGGGGTCAAATTTCAATACAAGCGACCTGAATAAAAATGACTGAGGCAGACATTTTTTTTTAATAAATACAGAATAGAAATAATGCTGAAAAAAGAGGATGTTTTGAAATATTTTACTATCCTTTATTTGTGTTAGTGATTTCAGAAAAAAAAAAATACTATAGATATATCTTCTTTGTTTTTTAATATATTTCCTGTAAAAAGTAGTAAGCAACGACTTAAGCAAATCCTTTAGTTCGCTGTTCCTGCGCAGTAAACGCCCCGTCCCTACAGTTTCTAGATCATAACCATTCGATGTGCAAACATCAAAGCAAGACCATCGCTTAAATTAACAATAAAAATACGAACAAAAAAAAAAAAAAAGAACACTGCCAAAATTTTTTTAAATGCAGTGCTTAGAGAGTCTTCCTTGATTTTTCATACTAATCGAAATGATAGTGCCTTTATTTCTTCTAAAGCAAAAAATAAAACAAAACAAACAAAATTGACAAATTGATCTTTTGCTGCTTCTCAACATTTTAGTTAATTTTACAAAAAATAAAATTAAAAAAACATTCATCCACTCATTTTGTGTGTATAAATTTTATTCAGTTAAATATTGTATACATGTACATTTCTATACACAAGAACAAAGAGAAACAAATCAACATCCTTAATAACAAAACAAAAAATAAATAAAAATAGAAACTAACACAAATTTAGCCAACTAGATCACGACACCCTATATAAGATATTGTTAAATAAAAGAACGTACGTACTTCCCTAAGAGATAAACTTACATCACAGAAAACTGTAAATTACAAAAAAAAATAAGAACAATTATAAGCGATCTCACAGGATAGTGTAAAATAAAATTCACAAAAACCATAATAAAGAAATTAAAATACATAAAAAAAATAAAACCCTAACGACAAATTAATAATAACCGCTTTACATAAAATTCTACAAGGATTTATTATTTACATACTAACAATGTAAACATTATACAAGAAAATTAGCAATGGAGAAAAACAAACTTTTATTACACTTTAGACAACTAAAACTAAAAGAAAAAAAAAGAACAATAATTTTTGACAAAAATTCATTTCCTCGGTTTTACATAAAACACAAAGAAAAACATGTCGCAGACACAGAAACTGTAGTACCGCCCCTAAAACGAAATGCTACGAATTTACATAAGAATGAGAATACAAACTTGGTTTAATATGTTCAAAAAGTTTTCTTTCTTACTAAGAAATAGAAGACCTGAACACAAAATGGTAAAAAAAAAAACGCTTTCCTTACTAATTTTGACAAGAGTATTGCAATTTGTTGATGAATTTTTTTTTCTATTTCGCGCGATTTCTAGATAATTGGTAGGTAGTTGTTGAAAATTAAAACATTTAGATTCCTTAGTAATATTATTTTAAAGTTTTTATTTGTTAAAAACTGATTCCCGTCCTAGAATAAATTCAAAAATCGAAACACTTTGATGTCATCAGAAGAAAAGAAATGAAAGCTTAATGCGGCAGCTTAACATAAACAAAAAAAATTATACCAACAAAGACGTATCTATTCACAGGAAATTTATAATTTTCTTTAATTTTTAACAAATAAAAAAATAAATAAACAATTACAATAAGGAAACTATACAAGAAGCTGTTGCGTGTATTTTTGTTTAAGAAACGATATTTATTAGTTTAACAAAAAAAAAAAAAAAAGTAAGAAAAACCGAAAACTAATTGTAGATATCAAACTTCTAATATTTAGAAATTGGAAAGAGAAATTATTATTTCCTAACGGCTAAGCATACAAAAATCAACAAAAAGAAAAACTTTATATATAAATGCAAGCAATTATTATTGTATAGTTGTAAACACTAAAATATAAAAACCGAGAATGAAGATACTAATGAAGATAGAGAACAAAAAAAACAACAATATACATTTTAGTACACTAGTGAATATTATCTGTAGATATTGTAGCGAGGAAACACTTTCTTTTTGTTACGTAAATATGTTAAGTTTTGTTTTTCTTTTAATAAACTTAGTCTTATTTGAATACATAGATGAGACACATGTTATTTGATTATCTTTTTGTAATTTGATTTTTATTTTTGTTGTTTTAAGTATGTATTATTATTTTTATTATACTAATAAACGATTCCTACTGTTATTAACTTTTTAAAATATAAATGAAAGCATCGTTGTAATCATTTTTTTTTATTTGTTTACGTTTCGTTTAATTTTGTTCGTAGATATATATTAGACTTAAGAAATGTAGATTAGTGATTTGTTGGACAAATAAAGGAAGAAAATATATATATTTATAATTTGTTTTTATTATTGTTGTACGTTTTCGTTTTCTTAAGTTTGTGGGCTTTTATTGATAATGTGCTTGGAAATTAAGGAGAACAATAAGGATATTTTAAAATGCCTATATTAGTTAACAACTGCCTTGGAAAACCATTTAAGATACATGGCGATTTAATTTTCTTTATATTTATGAATACAAAAAACAAATTCAATTAGGCAACTTTTATTAAACACATTCAAATTTTGTACAGTTTGGTATGAATTTTACTCAAGTGATCCTTCTGATGGAAAGGCGAAGAATATAGACTGCAATATTTTGCACCCTCTTCTAAAAATCCTTACTAACTTAACCTCCAACTAAAGATATATATTCTGGGGATCGCCTTATCCACGAATATTGTTGAAATACTTACTTCAAGTTCTCGCATGAAGGTAGGCGACAAAAATCTGATTCTTTTGCCAAATCCTCGGAAAGTCGCAGAGAAAACGAGGAACGAGGGTCTATTCATAGACACAGCCTCTGCATTATGTTTTCACCTTTGATGGTCATTGCGCGACAATATAGTAAATATTTTTAGTTGCCATGATAAACAGTTCTCAGAATTGCACGATTTTCCATGTACTAAAATGCAAAATATTTGTCCCGTCTTTCCTTTGCAAATTTTGCTAGTATGTATAGGGACCACCAGAAGTCTCGGTCTCGATATCCTGCCACTGAAAACAAATCATAAAGTGCAAGAAGGTAGGCGAAAAAGTTCGGAGATGATCTAATAATCTCATCCTGGGCCAAGATCATACGCGTCCTGTGCAAAGAGGATACCTATCTGGTGGTACGGACTCAATATGCAAGTTCGACTTCCGAATTAGCGATCCAAAAAAATTAAGGCCAAAAATTATTATAATAATAAGTAATAATTATTATGGCCTAGTGTCGTTCGGGAGTCCCTTTACCCTAACAGCAATCGACTATTCAAAAAACTTAAGACTTTCGACAATAATGAATTGTTGGTTATGTAACCGATTTTCAAGGACGTAAACTCAGCTTAAAATTTCAAGACACGCTGATACCAGAGTCTTACTTAAGTTTTATTTTAGTGAACCACTCTGTAGTCTCTACAAAGAACACCTGAGATAAACCTGGTGGAAGCTGGAGAGCGAGTTTGTTGCTAAATTGATTCGAATGTGATTGTCAATAAGAATTTTCTAAGACTTTTCAAATCCTCCAAGAGAAAGGAGGAACGTTTGGCCTTAAATAATTTGGTCATACCATTTGCTACAAAGAACACCTTCACTAGAAGTGACGTCAATTTCAGCAACTATTAAAAAACATATCTATCCAAGGATTTTTTTTTCCACTCCACTTCTGGCGCCACCTCTCGCCAACGACTGACATTCTTCCAATTATTCCACCAGGCTAGTTTTGTGCCTAGTAACTAAGAACTGAGCAAGATTTTCCAAATGCTTCTTTCATGGATTTAGTAACGTTGCGTTTCTCGGACCAAATATTCTGCCATCCATGGGGGTTTCGGTTGATTACAAGACTCAACTTCATCCAGAATAGACGTATGCATAATCCAGTTAGTTTGGCTAGGATTGCTTCAGTGGAACCATACAGAAGTAAATGTTATTTTGTAAATACCTCTCGGTATTTTAGGGAAAAAAACAGGATGCTATTCAGCAGAGCCTTTGGGGAACATGCAGAAGTTATATTGTATCCTACGTACTTTGTCAAAATCAGTGAATGTCAGAAAAACAGACTTGGGGCAAATTTGTTTGACTGATCCATTTTCAAAAGCCGATTCTTGTGTCTAAAGTTCAGAGGTAGCAAAATGAAAATCGCCTCCAGCTAATCGATTCAAATAGTATACGACTAATCGTACCTACTTGCATTTTTGTTATTGCACTTAAAGACCATTTTCAATTTTACGAATGGAAACATTTTTGTGTTAAAATTTGTTTATATGTGACGCTTTAAATATTCAAAAATGATTATTTTTAAGACTCTTTGACTTAAGATTGGTTAATGAAAACATTTCTTAGTTAAAATTTGTTTATGTGATGCTTTAAATATTTTAGTACTTGATGTTAATGAGGCCCAATTTATGCAGAACCCAATTCTCATTGGCGAATATTTAAAAACTAGTCTGTAATCATTCCAAGCTGCGTACAAGAAGTAGGTTAACACAATCGTGTAGACACCTGGAAAAATGGTCCAAAAGAACACAAATTATTTGCAGTATGCTTGATGGAGCGCATGTGTGTTCAAGCCCAAGAGTATGCAACAAAAGTATATATAATAAAGAAATAATGATCAATTGGCAATGTGTGTTTACTTAAATTTACAAATTGCTGACCATAACTGCTTCTACTCTGCGAAGATGTTCTTTGGATTTGGATATTCCACCCTGCCTGGAATATTCAATTTAGGCACTTAAAAAAAAAATAAATACAGTGTAGGGAAAAACTAACAAGCTTTTGGAATAAATTGACTCAAAAGAATTTGAAATGGAGATCATTTTACCATTTCTTTCATAATATACTATAAAATTTTTCTTTTCTTAACCTGCTAGTTTTATGTTCTCATTATATTAAAATATTTATTTTCAAACTTGTTATATACCTACTTGTCATCTTTCTTCATTTGACATGCCACATGCATGAAGAAAGCCTCAATTGATTCCAACCGAGATGGGGTCAGTCATAATTTGGGTTCTCCCTCTCCTGTTTCTATTAAAAGTAGGAAAAATGAAAAATAAATTCTCAAGTTATTATTACTAAAAATCAAGATACTTATCTTAGCTTTTTGGCATCCAAGATCATCTCTACAATTCGATGAAAAGCGTAGTAAGATTTAATATTCAATGCGGAAATAAATGCAACGAGTGATCATTCCTTAGATAAAAAAATACTAATAAAAATTACGAAATTAGTTAAAGTAGAAGAACAGTAGCTCAAGATACCAAAAATATAGTCACAGCTGCAAGTAAGATTGTTTTTCTTATTTTTCTCTTTCTTTTATAAATTTATGTAACAAAGTTATATTTTGTGATTTTTAGTACCCTGATTAGTGTTAGTTAGTGACTACATTATTGTAATGAAATTCCTTAAAAAACGAACAAAAATCAGTTTTCTAGAATATATTATTAAAATAAAAAATTGTTGTTATAAGAAAAAAATTAAAACGCATTAATTCTGTTAGTTGTTAAACTTCATTCAGCAAGAAATAATATAAGACAAACAAAAAGAAACAAAATGAATATATGTATACACATAAAGTATTGAAAATCGGTTATAGCTATAGTATATAAATAACTACTAACTATTAAACAAAGTGAAAACAAAAAAATAATAATAATTCAAACATAAAATTATACTACTATAAATACAAAGTAAACAAAATATGTATAACCGTGCACTGCATGACACGCATCTTAAAGAAAAGAAAACCAAAACTCATTATTAATGATAAATAAAATAAATAAGAGCCTTTATTTACATTGATTTACATTTTGAAATTTTTGCATGAAGGTATAAAGAGATGAAACTGAGTAAAATAATATTTTATATACATTATAAGAAATAAAACAAATAAAATGCAAATAGTGTTAATAATAATTTAAAAAAGGAAAACAACAAAAGATATATATAAAAATTAATTGATAAAATGATAAATATAAATGTAATCGTATACACATGTTGATATACACAGATATGTACCTATTTGCTATACAATTTAGAACGTTTGTGTTTTGGTGCGCAATGGCTAAAGACCAAGACGAATTCTTGTTTTATAATTTTTATTTTGTTTTCAAAAACCATATAAGTATATATAGATATTGTATTTCAAGTACGGATATATAAAATTAAGTTTGATATTTTGCGTTGTTTCAAAATGAGCATAGTGATGGTGAAAACTAATAATTAAAAAGAAAATAATGGATATGCATTCAATAATTTGCAACTATCACGGAAATTGTTAAATAAAATTCTTTTTGTATATTATTATACTTTGATTTTGTTGTGAACAAAAACAAAAAATGAACAGATAAACTGAAATAAAGAAAAAAAATGTCAGAAACAATAAAAGTTTAGATACAAATTTTGAAAATACAATTTGGGCGTGTTTTTTTTTTATTATTAATACTCTTGTTGCCATGGCGGTGAGTATTTTGTTTTGGGAAAATAATAAAATGGAATCTGCTGGTTCATCAGTGTCACAGTGGGTTTACTTTAAGAAAATAAAAAAAAAGACCTTCAACATTGGATATTTGTGCTTTCTGTTCGGGTGCTATTCAAATACTGGAAAGGGCATTTACAGGTAAGGTTGGTTTATAAATCCAAAAAGACACAGAAAAAAATATTCCACTAATTGCAAGGCCAAAAGTAAGTTGGTATGGTACAGTAACAGCACAATGGTCGGATGATTTCATAGGTAGGTATACGGGCTGAAATAAACAAAACTAGACCCAATAATTTAGATTTTCCGCATTGTTACAAAATTTAAGACAACAACTTATATCAAAAGAAAAATAAGACAAACAAAAAAAGTGGTGTTAACTCTGGGGACCAGCTGAATATGATAAAGACTAGAAATATATTTTATTTGCAAGAAAAAGTTTATTTTAGATTTTACCAAGAAATTATCCGTCTCAACTAGGTATAACGATCCAGAATTTATGGCCTTAAATTCGAAGATCAGAATGGCGAGTTTGACCCAGCAACATAAAAATTTAAAATTTGAAAACAGGATAAGAAATAAACGAATAATTCGTTCTATGCGTCAACAGAGATTTGTCCATTTTAAATTCATTTTTATTGGTAACTTACATTTAACTTACATCCTAGACAAAAACGATTAAATCTAATTTAAAGCTAACATTTATCTTATTCTAGCTAACTGGCTCTAAGATTTGTTATTATTATGATTTCGTTCTTCTGCGGCGAAATCGTTTTCCCTAGGTACTGTAAATCAAATGCATTCTTAAATATTCTAAACGCCTTCGTTATATTAAAAAAAAATTTCGTAATTGAAACCACTAGTAATTTAATTATTATTTCTAATTTTGGCATCTCTCTGACAAACCTTTTCATTTGGTTATGGATCGATCGAGGTGGTGCCAATGTCCTAAGAGATATTACGGTAACATGACAGTAATTTTTTTCTCCGATAGGGAATAGGTCACATCAATTCTTCGGCCTCTTCTACGATACCTTAATAATGCCATCTCATTCGTACCTGAGCAGAGTTTCATATACCAACCCATAGAAAGACCACCGGCAAAATAGTAGTAAAAAATAAAAATATCAGCCTATAACTTTGGAAAACCAACATGCAATGTATTTTTGAGATTTAAGGGTCATCTGCTGACGATCTGAAGTAAAAGATGAAGATTTTTCTGCTTATTTCCAAGTTGTTTTTTGATAGGTACCAGTCTTAAGATTATTTAATCTTTTCTGAGTAAAATGGACTGTATAATCACATATGAACACCTTTGAAACCCCTGCCTCCACTTTTTAATACAAAAGCTTCTGAGACTTGGTAATAAGCATGGAATGATTTACCTACCATAGCATTTAGGGCTTCGGATTCCCGGTATCTTTCACCTACCAAATGACTCTTGAGGAGAAGCGAAGCAAACGTTTGAACGATTTCGTTTTCCCAATGTAAGAATCTGCTTTATCCAAGCTTCAAGCTTCAAAGAAAACTAAATTCGTTGTTGAATTTCAAACTAAAATCTTATTACTCTCGAAATTAAAAGCATTAAAATCAGCGACGGAAAAGTTTGTTTTTTACTAAAATATACAATGAAAGCTTGAAGTTACAAAATCTCTTTTAACAGAAGTGCAGAACCGTTTTAGTTAATTTTTCTCTGAATATATCATGAGATTAATTTCTGCTAGATATTTACAAATGATTATTATTTATATAAAGGTACCTTTTTGGCATTGTGATGCAATTATATGTGGAATTCGATTTTCCAACAATTTGATAAACTTTAAAAACTTTTTAGCTGAACTGCGATGTGAACGCCGTGCAACTAATGGGCCCCCACTTAAAATTCCACCAAAAAATGGCCTCCCAATCGGCATCAACATCAAGTCCCTGCATAGGAGTTTCTTTGTATGCGTGTGTCAGCAATGGCGCTCCAATGCAGCTTGTAGGAGAATGCACCGTTTCTCTTCTCGCAGTTGAACCTCTAGTTTGCATCATCTTTGCACGGGTCGTCTTTGAAAATCCAAAATTGTATCCACCAACCTACAAATGGCTTTAGGTTTATAAATTTGTTTCGATATAAATCCGTGCACAGTGCACACATGTCGGCGATATATCATTTCGTCAATACTTTATAAAATAATGTGCGATCTGGCACCAAAAATATCTCGCCGAAAGACACACGAACTTCTACCATCCCTTCTACATTCCGTTTTCCACTTAAGCCTTCATCTCATTACTAATTACACTGTCAAAAAACAACACAAAACAAAAACGAACACTTACAAGTTTCGGTGTAGGTATGTGCCTACATAATGATCCACTCCAGAAATCTTTTCATAACACACTTCAACATAATATGTTACGTTCAATGCCTTGCCACGCAAACACCATGTAGGTCACCCTCAATTAAATAAAATCGAACTCTAAACTCTTATATTAGCCGTTGGCGGCGCTCTATGTGCTAATTGTTAAATCAGCAATAAAAAAAAATAAAAAATTATCAACACGGTATACGTCAAACCAACCAAATGGTTGTCAACTTTAATAAAAAAAAACAAGCACATGCCCTCCCTCCCACTGGACAACTACTTTTGTTTAAATTGCTTACTAACAACACTTATCACATGACGAGCTGTTGTTAACATATCTTCATTGTTTACACAATGCACCTAATCACGGCAAAAAAAAATAAAAAATACGAAAAACCTTGCACTTCTTATATAATACGTTATAACAACATTCTAGAGAAAAACTCAAATAAAGTGCAACAATTTCAATTTGGTTATGAAACACTATTTGCTCGCAATACGACCATTTTTAGTGGCTGATTAACTCTGTTACTTTGTTTCTAATAAAAGTTGTGCACTCACTTTGAATGCAATTGAATTGCACAAGCACAGCCCATCGCCTCTGCGTCGCTTCGCCGTGCAAGGTGCAACATCTATCCACGTGTTTCAAAAGGCACACTGCTGCACTTGCACAACTCCACCATCCGCGCTGTTACTTCACTATACGCCGTCGCTCTTCCCACTACAACCATACCGATACCATCCATCGACATCGTCTTGCGTAATTGTGGATTCGTACTCAAGTCCCTTAAGGCTCTGCAAAAAAACTATCATGACTAACGCTCTGTGCACACTCGGTGGTACATATATACGTAACAATAAAAGTCATCAATATCGGGCAATCCAAAGCAGAAAGGAAAGAGAGTATCTCTATCGGCTTATACATTGTATCCGAGACCCATTACGTGTCGCTGGTTACTTCGCTGTTATCACCTACCTCTCCATTATAGATGGAAAACGGAAATCGCCTCCTCCCGAACCGAAACTAGACGAGACGAGACGAGCTAGGGAGCAACCGATTAGTCAAACATGGCAAATGGCGATGAGATACAGATCTCTGCAATGCACACTACTCTATGTAATGCCACAGGTAACATTCGGCAAAAAAAGCTACAAGCAAAAGATACTACTGCTGAGTGCTGAGGTGACTTAACCACTCTTTACAAAGTATGGAAGTGGCGGTGCATGGAAAGCATGAAAGCGGGCATATGAGTGGAAACAAATAAAATAAAACATCATCATGAACTTGAGCTTGAAATCAACTTTGCACTTATACTGCTCGTAGTTCGTAGATACTCGTTTACGAAACGACGAACAATGGGAGGGGTGGGGGCCAGCCATCAAATACATAGGTAAAGTGATTCGTGAGTCTTTTGTTTTTTTTTGCAGCAGCACCAGCATTTTCCTCTGCAATCTCACAATTTTACTTTCTTTCATCATATTTCGCATTTTGTCGTGCTGTTGTTGTTCTATCTGTTCGTATGATTTCTGTGTGTCATTAGATAACAACACCCAAACAAAAACTTTGTATCTCGCGCACCATTTGTTATGCAGAAAGCAGATTGCAGATTCTCAGCTCAGCATTCGTTTTGTTGTTTTAAGAGATTCGGTCTGTCACCCCGCTCCGGCTCACTAAAGAGAGCTGCGAAAGCTTTCCTTTCCTTAAACAAGACCCGACTCTCTGGTCGGTCTCTGCCCTGCTCTGTCTACTCATCTACTGTCTCAAAAAACTCACTGGAGGAGGTAAAAAATTCGTTTGATTTCGGTTCGCAGCTCATTCGCTGACGAACAGCAGCGGTAGTTTGTGAGACTTTTTTCCTATTTCGCGTACTGTATCGCGCACATAGTGTGTTAAAGTGAATGTACTCTTGGCGGTAGAAGAAGATACTTTTTTTTTTTTTCGTGGCTTGTGTGTGATTCTTCTTCTGGGAAATACGCCCATATTTACGCGTTAAAATCATTAAAAAAAATACATTTAGTTTGTGCGAATAGTCAAAGGAAAACGGCCTCTGTACAGAGTTACATTTTCAGTGTCGGTTCGTGTGTGCTGTATATTATTACGACATCACAGAGTAAAGGCGAAAACACGTTTTCCCGAGAGACTTCGTAATCGTCGCAGCCGTCGTCGTCGTTGTCGTTTTGAGTCGTTTTATACCATCTTTCGTTGGGTTTTTTTTCAACTAGGTTTGTGTGTGCAAAATATATTTAGTTGCGAAAAAAAAAAACTAGTGCGGTTGAAAAAAATCTGGAAGTTCTTGGTCTGCTTTTTGCGGTACAAATCAACGTACCATATTCACATAATGTGCGCCTATTACATAAGTGCGTTATGACAACGAACGAGAGGCAAGCCAGAGCCAGCCAGCTAGCAAGCATAGGCGGTTACTTAACATTAACACACACTCGTACCCTGAGACACGCCAAATACCCTGATTTTTTCTTTCGTTAATCATTACAATGTCGAGGATCAGAAATTTGTGTTTGTTCGATGAATGCGTCTACATTGGAAAAATTAAAAGAATTTGTATCTAAATGTGATTTTTTTTGTGTATACTCCCTCTCGCGTATAAACAATCTTATAAACAAACATACAGGAAAAAAAAAAGAACCAGATACAACAAATTCGAATGGAACCATATGTGCAGGCTTCTTGCACGTAGCATTGTATCGCGGATCCATGAAGTGTATACGTGGTTCTAAGCACACAGTACGCGATTCCAAAAAAATATATACATATGTATATCTATAAAAAAAAGCTTTTCTATGTGCAGTTTGATTACGTGTGCAATAGATGCAGTGTAGCTGCAGAGCCTCGTTTTTTTGTTCTTCTCATTTCAACAAATCGACGGTATTTTCCAGTTGAGATAGATTTTTGCAAGCATAATTCTTTGCAAAGATAGTGTTACCTAATTCGATAGAGTTTTCGCTTATTGCCTTTGCCTCGTCGCACAAAATTGTTGATCGCAGAATTGTGTTTCCTTTTATCTAATCGCTTGTTACGTGGTTCTCTCTGCGATTCTTGTTTATATAATTTCTGAGAAATATACAATACTTTGCAGAATCATCTAGATACAAAGTTGATTCATTTTCTAATTATTATCGGGTGAGAGGGATATACCGAACACCACTTTGTGCGGTACGATTAGTTTTGCCATTTCGGTTTGGTGGGATTGCGTCAAAGCCAGTACTTTTGAGCACATGAAAAAGTGGAGCACTTACCGCAAACTATTACACGCGATAGTGTACAGTACGACTAATTGTTAAGTAACACACAAAATTGATTCCCATTCCCATAATCAGTGCTCTTCTACTACTACAGAAAGAAACGCTCTTAAAACAACAGCTTTTCTGCTCGCTCCTCGCTCCTCGCTCTCTGTGTGTAGTGAACTGCTATAAAATTTGGTTCGAGTTTGAAATTTGAATTTGAATTCTCTCTCGACATCTCTATCAAATGACGCTCTCTTCTATCGTTGTCCTATAAATGAAATACAAGTGTATTTATTATCCAAAATATTACGTGCGACGGCCTTTTTATTTAATTTTTTTTCTTTTTTTTTTTTGTACTTTTCTGCTTATAAAATCAAAGTTGTTACGTAAAATCTAACATTTTCAGAGATTGCTCGGATATACGATGTTATTTTAGAGCTTGAGAAAAAGGAAAGATACCTCTGAATGGGTGTGAAGCTGGAGACTTTTCGGATAGCGATTGTCTTTACCTAACCGCTGGTTTGCGTATCTTGTTCGTTGTTCCATCAGAACAGAACATAATCGGTTCGGAAGAGTTTTCAACATTTCTAATTGTAATAATTAATAAATGTCATAACATAGCAACGACATTCTTGGTTCGAACTGAGATTATGTTTACTTTTGTTTTTGACATTTATTTTATTGTTGGGTGAGAATGCTGTTTTTTTTGTTTTTTTTTTTTTTTACTTGTGTTTGTCATTCTTCAAGGTGGCCTCCAGTGTTGAAAATTGAAATTCACTAAAAAGTTTTGTTTTGCGTTGTTGTGTTTCGATGGGAGAACAAAGAAGAGAGAATACAGACCGTTTGAGTGCAGTTAGGAATTTGATTTGATTATTTGCTTTTTCTTTTTGTGAGGACAAAGTCGTTAAAAAAAATCATCCTCCACCAAGAGTATCGTAAAGTGGTTCTTTGTCAGGCAGTAAACGATTTTGTGGGCTCTACAGGTTCTAGCGTGTTGTATGGCCATTTTGGAGAGACTTTTATGAGCCTGCATGTAGGAAATTGTTACATCATCTGAATTTATGGAGACGGATATTTTGGGTCTTTTATTTTAATTATTTAACATTTATAATAAATGCGATACTTAGAGGGGTTTTTTTTTTTTAAATAGGCTTTTCTCTGGATTAGTTGTAATACATTTGGCAAGTACCTAGATAATTTTTTTAATTTTTTAACACCACGAAAACGACTTCCAATCGTTGGGTTGTTGAAACAAACACACCTTTTGCAATATTCACCAAATTCAGCAGAATAGCTGACCGAACAGATTTCGCAACTCACAACTCAAAACCATTTCCCACAGTTAATTGATGGGCTGATATTAAAGGCACTAAATTCGTTTTATATGTTAATTAATGCGATCGAAATTTGTACCTAACCGAAAACGTTTGCATCGAAGTTTAACGACTAGTGTCTCGCAGCTGGTTGAAACGTCAGATGAAAAGTACATACCTAGTTGGTGGTCGGCTTGTATGCATCGACGAAAACACGGAAACGGCTGTAACAATCTAAAAACGAAAGGCACCGGAAACTCCCTTTAAGCAAGTAATCCAAAAAACGAGAAGCACAGTAGACTCTCTTTAATCAATTAGTCCAAAACGAGAAGTACGGCGAGCTCACTTTAAATTAGCAGTCCTAAAACGAAAAAAAAAAAAAAACGGGGAACTCACTTCAAACAAGCATCCTGAATTGGAAACACAAAAAAAAAATTTGCTTTTCGCAAACCGTAGTCCCTCACTTTCGGGGCTATTTCGTATTTCACATTCCGTTTGGACAATCTAATTGACCAATAATGCTATTGGCCTGCATACACCCAAGAGCCAAAACCCACCTCCATTACAAAACACCACTGTTGCAAAAACTTCACTCAGCATTATCTCTGTAACTTTGGGCTTAATCCGAAATCTCAACCGAAACTTGTCTAGCCACCAGTCTAAACTAATAAAATGCAATCCGTTTGCAAAACACTCACAATAGTGCAGCAATAGATAGACAGATACAAACTAGCTACACCACAAAAAGTCAAACCAAGGAAAAAGGAAAACAAAAAACAAAAAAAAAAAAAAACACCAGAAGCCCCAACAATGGAGTGGTGTATGCTTGTTTGGTGTGCTGACGTTGCAAAATCTCAGGGCTTCGCATAGGTCAATGACAAAGAGCTCTCACCCTTTTGTGAATGCAAACTGTTGCTCACAGCTAAGGAGCTCACAACTTCTTTACAAAATTGATAGATTACACTTTCGCTTGTTTGCAGCTAGAGTATAGAGTTCGTTGGTATCATGGTTTGGAAGTTCGCCACCCCCCATGCGAAGACTCCTTCTCAAAGTTACCTTGGAGGGCAGGGCAAGGGCGTGTTTATATTTATTCAACAGGCTTATGTGCGTGTAAAGTTATCCGATTTTTCTTGCACGCAAGGTGTACGTGCAACATACAAAGAGAGCAGAACTTGTGTATGAATTGTATCATTTTATGTGAAGAATCCCCCCAGGAGCTGTTGGTTAATGCGGGTAAATGTAACGTCTGGTGTAGCTCTAATGTGGAGCTTGGTTTTTAATTTATAACCTCGTGTAGGTGGAACTTCTTAATGGGAAAAGTTAAAGGTTTTATGTGGACATGGCTTTAACTTCGGTTAACTTTGAACAAGTTCCATTAAAATGTTTAGAAGGTCGCATGAGTTTTGATGGGGAATTCAAACCTCAGCTACGAAAATTAATTTGACAAGATTTGCAAAGTATATTGGAGATAATGCGTGTACGTAAAATTGTTCGCAGTAAGACGAATGGAACTTGTCAAAATGATGAAAGATGTTTTATTCTGTAGGGGTTGCTATATTTATATATCTAAGACTTGAAATGCAATAAGCTCTTTTTTGAGAACCAAAATTCAAGGACAACAGAACATATCCAAAAATATAGGGAATTAATAGTCAATATCACTTAAATTTTCAACCTTTAAAGTTCAGTAGGAAAATTCGCAAACGCACACCTATGTGCGCAAGCGAAATAAAGCTCCTCTTACTTACCAAACAAGACGGGTTCCAGCTCTTAAAGTGTCCGTATGAAAACCGCAATAATTTTATTGAGTTTGTATGTGTGCGCAATGCAATTTTTCAACATTTATTTCGCAAAATTCGATTTTCTACGAAACCAAACAAGCAATTGACATTTATGTAACCACGCAATACTTTTTGCTATTCTTAACCATAGAAATATTTATTTGACAGTTTCAAGCGCACACAATGTGTGCGATAACGAACTGCCTATAGTATGCACATCACTTTAAGAAAGTGCGATTGATTTTTAATAAGCAGTTGAAAGCGCACATGTGCGCTAACTATTCACAGTATTACTCTCTAGTCTATGCGACATTATGAGGCAAATTTGCAGTTTCAACCCTTAAGCAGATCAAGAACCTAGATTAGCGTCGTTAACTCCAGCTACCAAATGAAAATCCACCTCAAGTGTCAACATCTAATTCGAATTCTTTTTTAATATTTTCAGTGGAAACAGCTAAAAAGAGCTTTTTATGAACTGTCAAACGATAAACAAAAATAAACTGTGCATGTGAAAAAAAATATTCCCGTACAAACAATAAAAGTGGTACTAACACCAAAAATAAATAAAAACTCTCAATAATGTCAAAGAACGCGGAAGATGCGTTCAAAAAACTCTTCAGCAAAAACGCCGCCTCCTACAAACCTATAAACGAGGATATCGTCGATTGGTGTGTCCGTAACGATGACTTTTGGGAGCCAGCGTTCCAGTCGCCATCGCAGTCACTAACAGCGACACATCAACAAATGAGGAGGCGACGGAAGAAGAAGAATTCCATAACAACATCCCCGTCGGTGGCAACAGTAGCCGCCATCACACAACACACGCCATTGTCATCGTCGAATTATCTCCATCATACGTATCCAATGAATATTCCTGACGTCGAAAACAGGAAGGGCATCGAGCATCATCGTCATCATCATCATCATCATCATCATCATCATCATCATTATCATCAGCAACAGCAGCAGCACCAAAACAGCAGCAACAACAGCCTTAACCTGTATTACCTGTACGGGGACTCGTTGGCCCGATGCGGTCAGCTGCGTGAGGCCTTCGATATTTATGCATTTATTGCGAGCAATTACCCAAATGGATGTATACCGCTAGCGCGATTAAAAGTTCTCTCGTCCACACTGATCGATTACATAAGCAGCGCCTCAGCAACAACGGCGGCAAAAACCACACCAACACTACCAGCAGCGCCAGCTGTCAGAAGAGTAGCAAGCAGCAGTCTGGCTATGGAGAATAATTCTACGATCGGCGGCAGTGGTGGAGCGACGATCACAACATTTCCGCTGTCGCTCAATGCAAATGCTGGTTGCGATCGGCTGCAAGATCGAGTGAGATATTCTAAAAATAAACGCATTCAGAGATACTGGAAAGATGGTGGGGGAGGTAGTGCCAGTGGCGGAGGCGTCATCACTCGGATCGGTGATGTCGGGCTATGTGATGATGATCATGTACGCTTCTGTCATGTTATGCTGGACGAAGATCATCAGAAATTCTCAGAGAAACAGTTTCCGATTGCATCAGCACCTGAGGTGGAACTAGACCCTCTGTTGTGTTCCATCTGCAAGGACATCCTTCGGTGTCCGGTGACAGCGAATTGTGGTCACAGTTTCTGTCGAGAATGCTGTGAGGCGACAGCTCAGTGTAACATATGTCGGGTGAAGTTTCCAACGTCGACATTTACTCCGGCGTTGCCGTCGCCAGAATATCCTCCGTCAAACCTAATGTTGACTACGTTACATAATTCCAATTCCAACACAAATGCGTCACAATACATTGCCTTTGCAGCGGCTGGCGTTTCCGATAGAAGAGCACCAGCTCCGGGAGGAGATAGCACCAATACAAACTCGCTATTGCATAACATGAGCAGTGGTGGAGGCAGCAGCAATGATAATCTCAACGCCAGCAGCAGCAATAATAATTCAATGAAATTCATGCCGGATGTGCTTGTCAGACGGCTCGTGGAGAAGTGGTGGGGCGCAGATTTGCAGACGAAAACAATCAACGAAAGGGCTGCCAGCTTTGTCAGCTTGAACCTGCTCGATGATGCGTTGAAGTTCTGCAATGCCAGTTTGGAAAAATGTAAGTACTACACGAGATTTATGTATCCTTTGAGATTATAAGTGCCGCACATGTGTGCATGTGTGTGTGCGTGTGTGTGAGAGAGCGAGTTTTATTTATATGTTCCTGCAACTTTCTGGGTCAAGGACCTTCCACTGTGACTCCCTGTCCTGATGGCGAGCTGTTAATATACTAATTCTGTTCTGTGTTCCGCTGTCTTTCTGATTACGTAGATAAGGCGGAGATGTTACCGACATGAAATCCCCGCCGAGAGCAAGAATTGTACACAAAGCGTACCCAAGCGTAAAGGATTAACGTCATCATAGTCGTCGGGGGTCGACCGCTGTTGTGTATTGCCAGTATACTGAAGCTTTTATCCTTTGTCACATCCGCACGCAGTGGAATGTGATTTCAGTTCGAGCCATTCACGTGGTGTTGGGATATATCCTCATGGGGATATCCTAGGACAGAGAGATGTTAATATTTGTTTCCGACCTTTGTATTCCACATATAGACGTACACTGGCAGTGCTATTTAAAATTCTCTTTGATTTTTTGATGGAGGGGGGGGTAGGGGGAAATTGCTTCGTTTGGTGTAATTCGCTCGAGTGAATTTGTGTTTGTGGCCATTAAGGATGTGAATATATGAATTGTAGAGAAGAGATTGTTTCTTTTTTCGTTTTGTTTTGCCTTGTTCTAGTTGGCTAGAAAATAGGTAAAACAAAGACAGAGCAAGATTATTAATGCTTCAAGGATAAACAGAGGGCGGTCGCTTCGTTTTGGATTCAAGTCATGTGTGAGGATTTGTTCACAGCCACATAATATCCAAGGAAGACATCATGAAGGCCACAGCACTAAAGTTGATAACATTTAACCCAAACCCTCCAGCCAACAGAATACTCGAACTTGTGTGCTCTTTTAATAGGTGGCATATATCCGCTTCCGGAACTGGCGTCGTTTTTATGTGGTAGAAATAAAATGATTCAACCTAACTGGTTGGCATCACTTGTAAACAGGGAATCGATCGATTGCGGCTGTTATTTTGAAGGAGATTCCAACGAGAAGGTGTGTTTTATATCTCTTTGAACGTCAATATTTGCCTTCGCAACTAACCGAAGTCATTTTTTCGTACTTTGTTGAATGGTTGAAATTATTCGCTTGCCCGAACACACATAAACTGTGAAAGTTCTTACTTAAAGCAGTAAAAAGGGAATTTGCAAAGTAACGAGTAATGATTAATTTACATTTTTTTTGGTGAACTTATGCTCACGCTCAAGAAACAGCAGTAAAACTGACCACTTTCTCCTTAAATTGCAGGAAAATAGTGAAAAGTAAAGTATCGAGTAACAATTAATTTCCATTTTGTCTAAGCAGAAACAATCAGAGCTTCGGTTCAGATTGAAACAAACTCAAAAACTGAAATCATTCTTCTTATGACTGAAAAGGAGAAATATTGCAAAGTATCGAGTAGCATGTAATTTCCATTTTGGCTTAACAGAAATGTGTAAAAGCATGGGTGGAGAGAAGAAAAATCTCAAGAACTGAACGCGTTATACTTAAGAATTATAGGAAA
This sequence comes from Cheilosia grossa, assembly GCA_963082955.1. Taxonomy (NCBI): domain Eukaryota; kingdom Metazoa; phylum Arthropoda; class Insecta; order Diptera; family Syrphidae; genus Cheilosia; species Cheilosia grossa. The sequence continues at coordinate 9,119,049 of OY720146.1, forward strand.
AGATCGAAATTTCAAAGTAGCGAGTAACGAGTATTTTTCATAATTTCTAATCAGAAATAGAACTTACGTCTAGGCTAAAAAACAAAAAAGCTGACCGCATTCTCCTTTGAAAATCCCAAGAAAATAAAATTCGCAATGTAACGAGTGAAAGAATTATCCAACCGAAACAGAACTTATTCGTAGGCTTAAGGAATATCACAGAAACACGTTATTTTCAAAAAAATGCAGAAAAAGAAGGAACTCACAAAGTAACGAGTAACGAGTAATTTCAGATTTGACTACTTTTGAGGCAATGCTACGCTCTCTGAAAGTTCTTCGCCCGATATTTAGAATTTCTACCAACTTCTAGTACCTACTACATACATTATATGAAATATACCGAATAATTCGTAACATCTGAGTGAGACGATGTTTTCGGCCGATTTGGTTGGTGCCATTTAGAGACGACGTCCATATTTTAAGCTGGTAGTAGTATAATTAGCAGATGTAGGATGAATTAGGAAATTGGCAAACCCATTCTGTATATGGAGAATTACTCTGCAATTACTGCTGTGATTATTGAGAATTAAACTCTTTAGCAAAGAGCAATAATTTGTGAACATTGTCTGCGTAGGACTACATCACCGCGTGATGAAAAATATTTCAAAGAAATAATTTTTTTTTAAAAAATCACACACAGTACACAAACCTCTCACAAGTTCACAGTCTATTGCATGAAATATCTCTCAGGTTGCAATTTTTTTAATAATTGGCAGTATGTGTAATTTCTGTAAACGATTACATAAATATTATTAGCACAACAAATTGACCATTTTATGCATAACAATCTTAGCCATCAATATATCTTCAGTCGCTGTCATAACAGAAGCTTATATCGAATTTATCTCTCAACGCAATCGCTGATTATCGCATCGAGCAACATCGTAATCGTTCGCTTAGCCCACTAAATTCAGGTGTTTGGTTATCCTACGACCATATTTGCATAACAGAATGTTAGAAAATCTCGCTGACATTTATAGGGCAATAGGTTTTGAGTTTTTTGTTCCCCTCCTTTTTTTGCCTTGCGTATGCAATATGGATTCATATAAAAAGGACTCACTTCAGTGGTCCGTCCCCTTGAAATATTGAACTCGAAATCTCAACGACTTTGTTATGCAATTTCTCTCACAGTCAGTGTCTAAACCAACCTACGTCAAACCGTTCAAGTTCAAGACTGACTTTTTTGATACCATTTATAGAAAAGAAAAGTCAGAGGTCTTATTTTGATAAGACGCCTCACCGGTGATAAATAAAGGTTAATGACACATTAATTAAGCCAGCCTGTTTTTTTTCCCCCTCAAATGTATTTATATACGAATTTAATTTGTTACGTGGTTCATGCACTGGTTATCGGGGATGAGATGATCTATTGAGAGCTGATACACTTAAGACCGCCAATCTTCGTACACTTGAAAAAGAAGTTAGTCATAACATTTTTGACTCAAAAAAAACTCCCATGCATTTATCGCCTCTCTTCAGTCCGGTCAAAATGACCGACCGCCTAAATGATGCTCATTTTCAAAACGCTAGAGCTCCCCCTTCAAAATCAAGTGGCATTTAAACTGTCATATTAAACACCCAGTCGGGGAGAGGAAATGGCTGTTCATCGTTTTATTGTCCTTTTTTTATAGACTTGCTGCAGACTATAAAATTTTTCTTCTGACGAACAACAATGAACATGTTTCCACTTTCATTGGAGATACTCTGCTCTGTTTTCTGAACTCAAGGGTGCCCAGAAATACAATTTTTTTTTTCATGCAACGCACACACACTTGAGTTTAATTATTGTCATCACACAATAAATGTCTGTCTGGACGTGTGACTAGGTTTTCATTGAAATATCTGAATTTGTTCATGCAAATAAAATAAAGCAGTAATTCTTGTACAAATATATTACAAAGAAGCGCGTTGTATCATCACAGCACAGTGTGTGTTGCATAATGAACTCTTTTAGCGTCACAATCAGTGCATGATTAATGTACGTAGACGGTACACCAACTAGATACTAATAGAAGTTCTTATTCTCGTACAGCCAGTCGGTTGAGAGCGATTTATATCGGTGTCATTAAATTCGATTTATGCGCTGGCGCTTATCTGAAGAAATTGATTTACCGATTGCCTCTAGCGGCACAAGTGATAACGAGTATCTAGAACTACTCTATACGGACCATTTTAAATCAACACAAAAGTATTTATCTATCCATTCGAGAATGGATATGAGTAAGGGTATTACGAAGACATTTACCGAGGATGACATAATAATTGACACTACGACAGAAAAATGTCATGTAATTTGTGACGTGACGATAAACTCGTAGGAATACCTATACCTGTACACACAAGTCAAAGAAGGGTGGTAAATATTGTTGGAATGAACTGTTTGAATGTCGACAGCGAGTGGCTTGGATACCAACTGTCAACTGTGTCAAAATTGAAGTTTGAAGTTACACAATACACAGATAGCTACATTTAATGGAATACTGTGATTGATGTTATGCAATAGTGGGATAAATTGCTTATGGCTGTTTACAGATAGGTGAACTGGTTGTAGTTTTACTTGCCTAGAGGCAGCTGTGAATGTGGAAAATTTATTATGGAAATTTTTGTTGACATATTGCGCATAAATGTAGTAATAAGTCAAAGTTGCTGATAGTTGCAAGTCTAGTGAATGCTCCCATTCGGAGCACACTGTAATCGCAATCGGATCTGCTAGTCAAATGTCACATTTACTGTAGTGCGAATTCATTCCTTAATAACAGTAGTAACTTTGACAGCTGGCTTTGTCGAACTTATGCTCTTAATCATTATCAACATTTCTCAACATCGAGCTAAGCTTTAAGTATTGAATTTGATGTTTCTGTGAAAATGATACCCACTCATTTCTGCAGCCACTTGACATTACTGTTTCTCACTATCATTGTTTTTTGTACACCGAACCTGTTGCTTGTATTTTCCATTGATATCGCTGTATTTATCTAATTCTCAAGTTACCAGTCTAATTTCGCATGTACATAAAATTGAATGAATATGCAACACATTTCTTTTTAGCATCGTTCCCGCATTCGAAAATTCGTAAGAAAAATATTCCTTTCACCGAGTTTTGAAAAGGAATTTGTTGTAGTGCTTAAATCTGACACCAATTTCTAATAAAGAACATTTTCAAACACTTTATATCTGTCAAATTGAACGAACATGATCAATTTCGCTTAATTTTCTAAACTTGTTTCAAAATTCGTTCCCCTACTTTTTCGTCACTGAGCAAATGTTCCCCACTCTTCCAAATGTAATATTTTGCGAGTTCCGCCAAGCCAGGTAAAAGCAGATTGAAATGTCAGCGGAGCATTTGACAGTTTGCTTTTAATTCTGTGTTCGTTGGAAGGTTAATTCAATTACTGGATAAAATATAACTAAGTGTTTTGCTAATTTTTGACGACAGGCGACGTTGGCCGATAATGGCGAGTTTCGAAAAACTCGGAATAACTCGCAACAACCAAACAATGTTCATTGAGCTTGAAATGACCGCTGTTCTTCAAACGTTGCAAGTAGTCTTGGACTTTACTGATATCTGTGAAGGTGAACTCCGACAAATTCGGAATAACTCATTATTACCGATCGAGGTCGAATTGGTTACACCATGGAGTAGTTACGTATAAGATTCGCTTTTAACTTTGCTGACATTTTCGTAATTTACTGACTCCGAAAATATTCGGAATAGCTTATTTAGCCCGAATGTTGTTGATTTCGTTACTTCACAGATAAGACTATGTCCGGCTCTGATATTTTCTTAATTTAGAGAAATAAGCGATTCCGGAAAATTCGGAAAAATTCGTAACAATACAAATAAGTTTCATTCATTTACTACACAGAGCCAGCCGTGTCCGACACTTTTGAAAATATTGGGACTTTTATTTTATTTTAGAAATTTCTTGGTATCGTTCAGTTCCGAAAAAACGTCCAATTGTGGTTTATTTTGTTACTCAGACAGAAAATGTGATGGCTACTACCTTAGACACCATTTCGAGCCTCCAAAAAGAAGGGCCGGAAAGAAAAAAAATGTAAAAAGATTTATCCATAGTAAAAAAAATAGATAATAATAATAAAATAATAATCAATAAGAATAAAATCTTTCCTTAAACGTAAAAGGGACCTTTTTGAAATTTTTCTAAAAAAAATTCCGGCCACGGGTCTTGAGGCTCAAATAGGAGCAGTGGTTGCCAGTAATTCCCTCAAAATTACCTCAATTTGTCCTCCATAAACTGCAATTAGGAGCGTTTGGCACGCCTCGACTTCTCCTTTGTTTTATATTCGAAAGGGAGCCATTCCCTGTCCAGACTTTCCGACAAATTCACTGCCCCACCCCATCACCAATTCATGTCGCAATAAAAGGCAAACCGACTCTTTCCGAATAAAACAAACAAACCACCCACTGGCGTCCAATTACAATTTACCGAAATCATGCCAAGGAACGCCTTACAAACGAATACACACACTGAAGGATTATTCAACTATTTATTGCAAACATCAAAGGGAGCAGTCATCCTTGCGAATAACCGAGAAAAGGCAATATCCAATTCAATGGATAGCCATCACTCTGCTAAAGTACCATTAACTGTGAAATAAGAACCACACTCTTAGACCCCCACCGCGTGCCTGCTCAGAAAAATAAAATTCTCCAACAAGTAGAGAAAATTCAATTTGCTCACAGAACTTGTAAAATGAATATAAATAGGCATTCCATCACAGGGACTAAAAGCCACAACCTGAATTCCTTTCCAACATTGCCGCATCAAATATTCATTCATCAGGTTGAATGGCGCCGCTTTACAGAGTAAGAGAGAGAAAAAAATACACAAAGAAAAACAAAAGCTACCTCTATAGCGATTTATATACGAACAAGCCGTACAAATGCAAAAGGACATCCCCTAAAAGATCAGAGGCTACAATGAATTCCGCCTCTTAATTAGTGTGCGGGATAGGATTTCATTGCGACCGCTGGTGATTAAATTTTGAAAGGTCGACCCACCCCTGATCCATGAGCCGTCTAAAAGAAAGAAATCTCAACGATAAACTCAACTTAACGAAGCTTAAAGTGAGAGCGAGCAGGGAGAAGGACGACCATCGACCACCGCTAAGCAAAATAAAAACCCATTACCAAGAACAATGGAAAATGGGCTAAACTTGATTGCTCTCTCATTCGCTTCCAACACATACGGATACGAGTAGTCTGTGTGTTGAGTGAACCGACCCCATTTCGACAAGTTTTCTAGGAAAGGAAACGAAAAATCCCAAGAACGTTAACAGTCGGGCAGGGCTGGGAACTGAATTAATGTAAGCACCGCCGACAACACGTAATCCAATATTCAACAGGAATGCGTCGCCATTTATGACACAACCATCATCCCGTCAAGAGAGCGGAAAGAAGAGAATCTGGCAGTTTTCCTTGTTTTCGAATGCCTTATTAATAATCCTCATTCCTGCCGGAAGAGGAAGTGCTTGACTGCTTGTCCCTCATTTACACATAATTACCAGCAGAGAGCAGAACTTGATAAGTGAAAAACTTTCAACTTTACTCAACCTAGCCCATAGGGAACAGCAACAGACTGAGAACGAAATCATTCGAATGCTATTGGCATCGGCTTCATAGACGAGGACCCACATCTACTCGTCGCAGCTACCTTGGATATCCATACGTGACAGCGGTCGCACGTATAGAATATTTTATTGTTGTATCTGGCTTCTGTCTGTCCTAGGCATCATCGTGTGAGCTTGCTTCTGGTTGAGTGAGAACGAGTATCTAGATTTTTTGTTTTTCTATTTTTTTTAATTTACAAGTCTACACGACAGAAGGTTAATGTGATTGCGTACACGTACTTTTTGCGTAGTACACTATGCGCTCATTCGATTTGTCTTTGCTATGGGATTTTCATGATCTAAATTCCTGAAGCAATTTGAATATCTCCCCCTAAAGTGTATTGTTAGAACTTTTAATGAACATATTTGCGCGTGTTTATGTAAGAAGCCCAACCTATTTCTCTGGGTTTGGTGATGCTTCTAAACAGGACAAAGTTGAGAAAAAAAAAAAAACTTGCGTCATCACAGCAAAGTGGTTGAAGGTTATGTAAAAGTATATCAATTTGCTGCGTAAGCGATGACATTTTGCTGTGGAGGAAAACGTGGGATGTATTTGATGACTTTGGCATTCTCTTTCGACTTAGGTATTTGAATATGGCAACAAATTGGGTTTCAAAAGCTGTCAATGGTTAAAGAGATTCGAGTTGCTTGACCGAAAAGGTCGTTGCATAGCAGAGCGACATCGTAAGGATATCCAAAAGGTTAACAAATTGAGTGTAAAAGGTAGAATGGCCACTTAACTTCAAAGCATACATTCGGAAGTATGCGAAAATAAGGCGGAGAAGGTAAAAGTGTTTGGGTCCTAATTATCGCCCCACACTGGAACTACACTCCTTTGGGATTAAGTAGAGCCACGCGAAGGTATTTCCAATAAAATATGACACAGGTTGATAGGGGAGTTTCGGTATGACTCACTATTGAGACTCTTCTTTATTCTTAAACAGTTCTATCAATATAATTGAAATGAAGGTTTCTTGCAATTATAAGCGCCGAGCACAGAATGGCAGAATGTTCCAAAGACTATACGTTATGTCTTGGACTCAGAATAATGTTTCCCTATAATGTGTGAGAGGAGTTGTTGTTTTTGTTTTTTATAAAAGCAGGTGTTCGCACAAAATTTTTCATGTGTTCTATAAATATTGTGCGCGACCTCTAGATTCCAAAGATGATTCCAAGAACCTCTTGATTCCAGAGTTGATTTAAAATGCTCCTTACCTCTGGTGGGGGGGTAGAAAATGAAACGCATGAATTCTGCACGTAAAGTAATTTATTTTTTGGATTTTTATGGCTATTTATATTTTGTTATGTGATCGAAAAGCACCTGTACCTGTGCATGGGCTTTGATGGGAATGGGAATGGGATACCTAAGAATGCTGATAATACTGTCTATGGTGGAATGTGAAATTTTGTTGGGTAAAGGGTGGTTGATGTTAGGAGTAGGGTGGTCAAAATAGTTTATCGTTTAATTTTAAGCAATTTCTTTATAAAGTTGTTAAAGCGCACATTACTTTCACCATTAAACACAGCACTTTATGATTTCTTTATTAAAAATGATATTCCCTTAGAAACATGTGCAAGCGCACACCGTTTGACCATTTTAGCAAAGCGCACATTGTTTCCCAAATTGTGTGCGCTTTCATTATTTTCCATTTTATGTCGGAGAAGGCGTCTTATAATGTGTTTTCATTATGAGATATATTCGCCCACACACTCGTATCTTGCAGGACTGTTCAATGCTACCGGTGTCAGTTTTTCGTACTTTTTCGGTTATATTTTTTAATTTGTACGCATTTTTAATTGGCGCTCAACGCCAAACCATTTTTTTCACGTAACCAATGCGAGATGGGGTAACTTAAAAAACACAACAATGTAAAATGAGGTTCAATAGACAAACTCGTATTTATAAAAATAATAAACAAGCATATTCGTCGCGAAAAAAAAAAATACAAATCTAAAACAAATGCCAGCCCACCCCTAGAACACTCCACCCTGTAAGGCGAACTACTTTGGTAATTCACTTGTGTTGCTAACGAGTCGGAAAAACCTGTTACCATCCCCTGAGCGAGTGCGTGTTTTATTCTTTCCATTATAACGACATGTGCGACATCCCACACACGATATACCTTCAACTAGATAATGGCTCTTTGTTTGCTCATTAGTGCTAAAAAAAAGTTATGTCACTTAGTCGACAGTAAAAAAAGCAGGACAACATTGGATACTCCCCTGCGTAATATACATAAATGTTACTAACCAAAGCAGACCATCGTCACACCATAAATGTTTACAAATCACGAAGTTCGTGTTGCTCAGAATAAACAAATTAAATTTCTTTCCCTTAACGGAACAATGGAAGAAAAACTAAATTAAATTAAATTTACTTTATTCTATTGTTCGAATGCATGGGGTAACGCAAAGAAATTTACCGCAAGAGACATGTAGATATATACTATAAAGTGCACCGTCAAAGCACATGACCCATTTAGATGTGTATATTTCACTAAGTACGCCTTTGTCGGTGGCCGGCGTGGGCGCGGGTGGCAGAGAGGTTTATGTTCTCTCAGTTTTGTTTAATAATAAACAATTTGGAAATTAAATTTGTTCTTCTTTCCATCTGTTTACCGCACTGGAACTATTTTTAAAATTTATCACGCTTCTGTTGGAAACTATTGACCCCTATGTACGACTGAAGATAATCTAAATTTATTTATACCATTCCGGGGGGCTGCTTATTGTGAAGAGGAACAAAGACCATGTGTCAATGAGCACATAACCATAAGAAATGTTAAGCTTAACACACAGGCACAAGCACTAAATTAATTAGCACAGCATTTTTTGTAAATTTGTATGCGATGATTCACAAGATAGGTCATCGTTTAGTTGATAGTTTTGTTGGTGACCAAAAATCAAAACAAAATAAGAATGCTGATGTTAAAGGAGAACAAGTTGAAATACTCGTTTTTTATTTGTATTTCGTTAACAATGGAAGTAGGTATTTATATATAATATTTCCATTTTCGTTTGTGACATTTTAACTGAAGCATTGTTTTGTCTTGGTTATGTAATCCAAGAGACCTTGTACGTGTAGTTTGGCAGTGAGTGCTTTGACTTTTACTAATTAGTAGGATTTTATCTGGTCATCTATATTAAATATTGAATAGTTTGTTTTGCCTGTTGAGAGGAACAGGAAATTAGGTATTCGTTAAATAAAATTGGGTGCGTTTTCACGTTTTCCACCACTTAAAACTTGAGGTGCAATGCGCACACTGTTTGTAACAAGCAAATGTATGTATTATACTGTTTGTAACAAGCAAATGTATGTATTATACAATTTCGTCTGTTTTTAGGAGCTAATGCCAGCAATGAACTTTTTTTGTATGGCCTATATTGCGTCATATCTACCACGAGATTGCGCACACTATATTTACTCGATAAAATAACTCGTATGTTATCTAAAAATGTTGATCGTACCACGACTTTGAAATCGATGGCCATACAAACGCTTTAAGGAAACATAATATTTACTTATTTGCGTCATGTTAAATGTATGGTGCAATGCGCACACAATTTGAAAAACTCAGAAATAACTTGGGAAATCATGTGCGTGTATAATACAAAAAACCTAATCGACATTATATAAAGCGAAGTGTTAAGAAAGCGCACATTACTTACAAAATTATGAGCAGCATTGGAAGAATGTTGTGCGCAACTGTCTTTTATGTGCGCTTAAACGATTTCTGTATAAAAGACGACTTACATCACACGCTGTCTGCAAAATTGTATTTATTTTCTTGTATTGAGTACTTCAAAATATTTTTGGAGGATACGAGTTTCACAACATTTGGCATTTACTGTGCGCACAAAATTTGTCTTCGATTTCGATTATGTACTTGAGGAAATGACGAACACTTTCTCGAAAGCACACCTAATTTGCAAAATTCAAAGCGACATGAACTTCACCATATCGCACTTTCAATGTGCTATAAACTCCATTTTATGATTTCCATGTGCGCTTAATGTAATTCGGTTGTCTATTCACTTACAATCAGCAAATAAATAAATTTTGTAGCTTTACTAGAGTGCGTTCACTTCCAAATCCATCTCAAGGCTACACTGGTATATTTTCTCAAGTGAAATTGTTACAGACTGCCTCTTAGGTTCAACATCAATTGCATTACACGTCCGTGTGCCATACATTAACTTTTTAAACCCGTTATCACCCGCAGTTGTTTGTTCTGTATTGCAACCTAGTCATCGTTTCTTGATCTTACGTCACTCTTCGTCGGTATCTAGAACAAAGCACATGCATCCACGCTTGGTTCTTACGTAATATATATCCCGAGCTCAACGCACCACAAAGCGAACCTATACAAGCAAAACTTTCGTACGAACCAACTACACTGCCAGTACACAACTGTTGAATAAACAACAAAACCTTGTTATTCAAATTAAATCACAAGACAACCACCGTTAGGTCAAATGACTCACTTCAATTGGAAAATGTCCACACAATAATTAAGCCTCAGATTCACCCCGCTGCGGCCCCTTGCCAATTAAAAATTACCATAAAAGCAATGCAGTCAAGATCGCTCGTACACTCTCTCACGAGTAAGGTATAAGCTTCTCCATAATTGACTGCGCACATTACATCTTTAGCAATCTACCCGATATCCACCATCTTTCCACCAAATGTCAAGCAATGGAACAAAGAAATCGATACACATTATGCGCATAGCATTTAATTTGTATTCACAACCCCATCTTTGTTTTGATTATGTGAATTATGCGCGCTAAAACACATCAAGTTGATACCCAACCCAGCAACAAAGTAGACGTCTGTATGCGCTAAAATTCAAAACCAGTCATATAACTCTCAGCAGTTCTCAATGCGCCCCACGTCCTCCAAGCTCCAACAACTAATGAGGCCAAAAGATACAAAAAACAAATACTGAAACAGAAACAGACATATTATTGCAGCTACCCGAGATGTTATGCAATGACCAAGCAGCAACGGCTACGACAACGACAACTGCAACAAGACGACCGACGTACATACTTCAACGTCGGACAAAATGGCAAATTCTAACGGCACCCTATGACAGAGAGCATAGTGCAACGAGTTGTCTAAGATCGCACACGCTACTGCTGCACGGCTACGCAAGTGTGCTGCAATCGATGATTAAGTCACTCGTCGCATACAATATAAGACAGCAAGCAAAAACCAAAACAGAGAAAAAAAAAACGCATCTCATAACAGAACTACAATTACTAAATAATATTTCTTCGTTTTGTTATATTTTCCATCTTTTATTGCATAATAATTGCAATCGTCGTGATGGTATAACAAAACTCGTACCTAGTTGTTTATTCTTTATTGACTCAAAGCGTTGTCGTCTCTATTGTGTGTCTCCAGTCTCCACCCGGCCGCCCCTTGATTTCGAGTGGTTCTTGTGAGAAGTGAATAACATTTTCGCCCGGCAAACACACGAACGAATAAGCTATTCATATGAGAAAAACGCGCACAACATGTACCCACCTATACCTGCCGTACGTACGCCATAAGTATCTTTTTGTGTTGAACCTTATTAAGTCGAAAATGTTACCACGCTCTTGAGATTGCCTCAGATACTGCGGTGCCGCTTAGTTCCAGTGTGTGTTGCATATATTGCGCGCCCCCTCCAATCGTATATGAAATCTACAGCGCCACTCACTCTGTTACCATTTTCAACACTCTGCTCTGAAAAAGGTAACCCAAACCAGGCCCCCTTCATATATGGAGACATCTTGTGTCTGTTTTATTGCACATTTAGGCAGTTATTTATTTATTTATGTTGTTTTATGTAACAGACCTACTTGCAATACCCGACGGATGACTTTGACATACTTTTCGGCCGCCACGAAAGGCAACAACAAGAGTTGAGAAAACCAGCAACAACAAAAATGTGGCCAAAGCAGCAGCATAACTCTTGGATACTCTCATTCGGATTTCTTGCTAGAGCTGAAGCTTTGCGCCACCGTATAGCTGCTCGGGCTATATACAGAGGCAGAGATTTTGAAAGCATTTAGCTTGCTCTTTATATGGAGAAAAGAGCGAATTGCTGTGACGACGACACATTCCGCCGCAGTGCGCTCCAAGCTGCTGGTATTTACAGCTGGTAGATACTGTACCTCAATTGAGCTACTATACTGGTTGCTTTCGGCTTCCTCCTCTGGTGGTGTATATACGTTTCCTCGCTGCTCCAAATTTAGCCTTCAACTCTTCTACACAGAGATAAAGCGATGTTAAGATACTTTAAAAGTGTTTGCTGTTTGCTTTGCTTTTTGAATATTACATAATTGGTATGGGAATTGTCTGCTTTGGTTATACTCTAACAGTGACTGTGCCTGTGAATGTGGCGGTGTGTGACTTAGCGGCCGAACGAACGCCTAAATGCCATAGAGACATTAACGCCGGGAGTGTGGTAATTTTATTTCTCCGTAGGATATGGTTAAAAGATTCAAAGCTTTTAGTTGGTTCATTTTTCTTCTTTTTATTTTTTTTTGTGTCTCAGTTAATTGTCGACAAAACGAAGAAGAAGAAGAATGCTGTGACGGTTATGATGACGATGACAACGAGTGTATTTATTTAAGTTTACATTTTTAATGAGGGGCTCTTTTACACTCGTCCTTTTCTTTACATTTTGCCATCTATAGTGTTTATCTGATAAGAGAAATTTGACGCTTGAAGGACATTTTATCTCTGTCATTGCGACGAGGACTTTTTTATGTTTACTGGCGGATAATTACGATGATTAAGTTCTACAACATGACAGAGGTATGGGAGGAAGGTATCTAATGGGTTTTTGAGGAGTTTATCAATGTTGGATGGGAATATGGAATAGTTTACACGTATCCAAGTTTTAATGGTCATGGAAACAGCGCATTCACTGTGTCAGATGGCGCCCAACGGGAGGCTTATCGGCATTTATAGGTTGGAGACTGCTTATGAAATGTTTACAACGCAGAAATAATATCAAATTTCATAAGATTCAAATATTGTTCGTGTGAAAGCAAGCGATATAATTATTATAAGGAAAACATGAGAAGAAAAATGACCTCAATATTGTAAAATTTCGCTAGATGGCTCTATAATTCAGCCAAACATGCCCACATTCAGTCGATTTGAAATTAGGAAATAAGACTTTCTTCACATGGCTTTGAAGAAAGAAATTACTATTAAAATCAGTATCGCACAACTGTAATTGGCTAAAAACATGTACTATACACAAAGTTGATATCTTATACGCGATATTCCGTGGATCATAATGGGGATCAGGAGAACTCCTTTCAAACGAAAAACTAACAAAAATAAGTCGGATCTCGGTTTTTATTTACAAGCTTAGTTTCGACTTTGGAAATTGATCACTCGCCGATATGTCCTTTGAACCGATGGCATTTAAAGTCTTTTCCATGCACTGATATTCCCTGTTACTAAAGATGGGTAATCACAGATGAAAACTACATTGTGTGCGGATGGGTTCGATCTAAGTTCTTAACGCACACATGATGTGCTCTTGAGTTGGCAAGCCAACTATGATATTATTAAATACGATAAGGACTGTGATTTTCTTTAGCGTAGCTCAAACTTACTTATATTAAATATATAAATAGCCCTAATTTGCGCAAAATTTACTTTCCATCACTACAGCCAAAATGTCTGCAGCAGTGGAACATATTTTTTCTAAGATGAGAGAAGCAAATATTTTGTGTGGGCTCAATCGCACACAGAACAACGACTTCAATTTTAAGAACTTCTGAAACTATGTAATTACGTACATCTATTTTTAATATATATATAGGGCAAGTGAAATATTATATCTTACTTACTTACTTACTTAAGGTGGCGCTACAGTCCGGGGTGGACCTGGGCCTCAACCAACAAGCGTCTCCAGCCAGCGCGATCTTTAGCTAGCTGTCTCCAGTTTCGCACGCTAAGTTGGTTAAGGTCCCCTTCCACTTGCGTGCGCCACCTGAGTCGCGGTCTTCCTCTACTGCGCCTTCCCTCGGGTATGGATTCGAAGATCTTCCGGGCCGGAGCATTCGTGTCCATTCGCTCTACATGACCCAGCCACCTCAGTCGTTGGACCTTCACTCTTCTGACTAGGTCGATGTCGCTGTACAGCCCGTACAGTTCGTCGTTAAATCTCCTTCTCCATTCACCGTCAATGCAGACGGGACCAAAAATAACATCCGCTTTTGATAGAGTCCATGCCTCTGCGCCATATAGCAGAACTGGGATGATAAGGGTCTTATAAAGGGTCACTTTAGTTGTTCGAGAGAGGGCTTTGCTACTCAATTGCCTTCTTAGCCCAAAGAAACAGCGGTTGGCAAGAGTAATTCTACGTTTAACCTCAGCGCTGGTGTCATTGTCTGAGTTCATAGCGGAGCCTAAGTAGACAAAGTCCTTAACCACCTCAAAGTTATATCTGTCTATTGTGACGTTCTCTCCGAGCCGTCGGTGTTGGGTGTCCTTTTTAGCTGACAGCATATACTTCGTCTTGCCCTCATTAACCGCCAAACCCATCTTCGCCGCCTCAGTCTCAATACTCACAAACGCGCCATTGACATCACGCTGCGTTCTGCCAATTATGTCAATGTCATCGGCGTACGCGAGTAATTGGACGGACTTTTGAAAGATAGTGCCTCTGGTGTTGGCGTTTGAGTTTTGCACTATTCTTTCAAGAACGATGTTGAAAAAGTCACATGACAGCGCATCGCCTTGTCTAAATCCTTTTTTGACATCGAAGGTCTCGGTAAGTTCTTTACCGACCTTGATGGAGCAGCGTGCATTCTCCATCGTCATCCTGCACAAACGGACGAGTTTGGCAGGGATGCCAAAACTAGACATTGCTCTATATAGTTCGTCCCTATAAATGCTGTCATAGGCGGCCTTAAAGTCGATGAAAAGGTGGTGGGTATCGATTTGAAGTTCCTGGGTTTTCTCCAAGATCTGCCGCAGTGTGAATATTTGGTCTATGGTGGACTTTCCTGGCCTGAAGCCACACTGATATGGACCAATCAGGTTGTTTACGAAAGGCTTCAGGCGTTCACACAAAACGGCAGATAAGATCTTGTAGGCAATGTTTAGAAGACTGATACCTCTGTAATTGGCGCAGTTTAGAGGGTCTCCTTTCTTGAGGATCGGGCAAACAATGCTGAGGTTCCATTCATCGGGCATGCTTTCCTCCGACCATATTTTACAGATGAGTTGGTGCATGCTCCTAGCCAAGTCATCGCCTGCCGCTTTGAACAGCTCGGCGGCTAGGCCATCTGCTCCAGCGGCTTTGTTGGACTTCAGTTTAGATATAGCTATCTTCACCTCGTCCAGGTCGGGTGGACGGTATTGTTGATCCTCATCGTCCAGGTTGAACGGTTCATTCATTATATCACTCTTCGTAAAATATGTGCGATAACGAAACAGGTCTCTGTGAATTTAACAAATATTGGCTCAAGAGCTGAAATATAGGAGCTTGATGAAAAAAACATGTTATGCGAAATGATTTACAGTAGAAAACACCAGTAAGTGCAAGTTGAATAAGAATTATGGTGTTTGCGCACATAAATATACATTAATCTACCCTAAATGTGTGCGATAAGAAAAAGGGTTATCCAGAATTTAACGCAAATACTATAGGAATCTAAATACAATTCTTGACATGCGTGTTAATAATTGCCACCCAATAAAATCAACTTTTTTATCGCTCAAATGCTGTCTAAATTCATCCCAAATCAGGGTAAATACAGTCTTCCGATGTCAACCAGAGGTAAAATTGAAATATGCTAATTTTAAGGTATTGAAATAACACCCCACAAATATTTTTAGATCTTGATTCGAGTTGGAAATCTTTCCCAGATCGTCGATGAGGGTATGATTTTATTAAGAGTCTCAAACGCTCATGAATCGCAATAAAGTATGGCACATCGACTAGGAAGCCATTCACAACATTTTAAAAAAAAAAACTAAATATTCAAAGCCATTAGCGAATAAATTTATTGTACCTATAATTTGCACAACGATCCCACGAGGACCTCAGTTTTCCCACAACAACTGCTTTAGTTTCCTCACGCAATAATCAAATATACTCGTTCTATGAAAAATCCGGCAAACAACATAAAATATGACCCCAAGACCGCCAACACAACCAACACAAATTCACTACCGGAAAATTGTTGAAACAAATAAATCATTTGGATTCTCTGCCTAAATAATAGCGGTGGCGGAGACACACCTCCTCCCCACACCAGAGAACTAGACCTGTCAGTATTAAAATTCGGCTGCGAATTATTTTTGCGATCTCCGAATCAAACCTCATCGAATGACAACAGAATAAACACCTTACATAACGTGCTCCCAAATAACAAAACAGCGCATATAAATAACAAATCATACGATACTATAATTTAATCGTTAAGGCTATCAAGAGGCTACATACAGAGCTCGCTGTGTGTGCGTGTGATTTGTGTATATCTAAAGTGGATTATGCAGACAGAATACAAACAGATTCGCCTCTGTTCGCAACCGGCGACCGAGAACAAAACAAATGAGAAATTTTTCCGAATTCTCAACTCAAATCAGCTCAAAAATCACCTTAACAATTTCTTCTTTGCGTTGGCACTTTTCCATCATAGACGGGTCTTTTTTGTTCATCAGGTTTTTTTCTGCAGTGCAATAATCAAATACATTGAGATCGCGCACATTCTGCCAGGCGGGTTGGATTTGATCCACCGCAACTTATTTTTTTCGCCTATGTTAAAAATGTATCTTTGAATTTAACGATACAATCATTTAAATTTAATTTGAATTGTTTTTGTCATGGTCTAGGAAAATTAACAGCCCCCGCGTGTATCTACCCCTAGTTGCCAAGGAGGTGCAGCAGCTCCTTTTCTCCCATTGGTAAATTTTATTGGAAAACAAATGAATGTCAACGATTAGTCAGTTTATTCTATCAAAACAGAGAGCGGGAGCGTTCCAAAAGAATACCTGATTTATCTTTGTGGATTTTCGCTGTCAGTCGGTTGTTGTTCGTGCCTAATCTGTGTCTGTTTACTAGGCAATGAGTTACGATTTGATTGAACAACAGGTACAAAGTATAGACCGAGAGATGTTGTTTACATCTCTCTGATGTCGTAAGCGGTTTTGTGAGAATTTTAACTATTATTGTTGATGTGACGATGGGCAAAGTGTGTTCGTCATCAAGCTTATTGAATCAGCGCGAATAATTGGAACAGCAAATCATTTTCAATGAAAATACGCTGATGAGCAATTTTGAATCTGAGAATCTGTATAAGAAAACTCTACAAGTGCCTAAGCTATTACGTAGATCCGGCACTCGTTGTCATAGGCAACTATTGTGTTGCGCAACACAACCCGATTACTGACTACAATGGGAGCCCCCAGGGGATAGAAAGTGTGATTCGATATAAAAGAAGTCACCTCACAAGAACGGTATGTGTCTGACTTAGGGATGTTTGTCAGACGTTTGCTATAGACTTCGGGGATTGAAGTCCAGCACATTGACCACTAAGTTATTGCAATCACATCGAATTAAGCATCAATTTCTTGATCTGCAGAACCAAATTGCATATCCCCCTTCTATCCAAGGAAACTTTTCCAGTAGCAAAATAAATCTTCAAATTTTTAGTTAATCTACGAGCTAAACAATTTGGAAATTTTTGTGTCTTACGTGTTGCCATCACAGTAATATGAAGGTGCTATAATTTTAGTGTTTGGTATCAAAAGGTAGTGAATAGGCAAAGAGTATACATATTAATTTGTGTGTCGAAATATGTTATTTGCGAAAAAGATTTCATTATGTACTTCTTTTTATATCAAAATAGTTCTGATGGGGTAAATGCAATTATAGAACCAATATTACTTCTTTGGCACTAGACAGCTGCTGTCATACAGATAGGACTTAAAAAAGTCATACGTTAAACGTTAAATCTTTTCCAAATACTCCCAAACAAAAAGTTATAGCGGTGTTAAAAATTAAAACTGAAATCACTTGCAAATTCAAATATTATAGGGCAAGAGGCCACCTTGCGGAAAAATATGCCAAGCAATTAAGAAATGCCTTTTTTTAAACTCGGCTCGATCTGTAGATCATAGTACAAATTTATAAATATCTAAAAAGAACTCGTTTTACATTTTCTTGTGGTAGCGATTGCGACGTTATTTGTGTAAGAGCGAATTCTATGAAATATTTACCAAATGAAAGGTGGATTTCCTTATGTGAATTTCCGCATGTGTTGTCTTGTCTCAGACTAAACATAAACAGAGCACAGAGTTGCTGATTTAAATGATTTAAATACCTACAAAAATGCGTTGCATATAAATAGGCTCGATGCTCATCAATTTGGTTTTTGCTTTATGTCCTAATTATTTATGTTTGTTAAAATATTAAGAGCGCTTAAGAAAAAGATCTGCACTAGCATCGAAAATTCGAAAATCGATCTGCTTTTACAATTGGGCACCGTTTTTTTTTTTCTAATTGTCATGTTTGCTTTATGATTCACTTTTTCAAAACCCTATTCCTACGGGTGTGCACGGAATGTCGTTGAAAAGCAGTGGCTCACAATATTTTTGACTTGCTGTCCATTTTACCTCTAACAACTGAAGTTACTATAAAATAGTATAATAGAAATACTAGACGAGTATTTTAATACTAAAAATGTTTCCTCAAAATCGGAATGCAACAAAAAGTAAAAGCAAGCTGTAAAATATGCTGCAAATAGTACTGTTTTTTTTTTTTAATTTACGAACTGCAGAGAAACATTGGCAGTATTGAACCATATTTGAATTCAGTTGGGAGTTTAGAGCTGGGATGAACAAATCAGTCCAGAATAAAGCGCTCATCCGTCTTTCAAATTTGAATACATAAATGACTGTCATATACCCATTTATATATTCAAATTTATGCATTTTTACAGAGATCCTTGGACCAGACAGACGACATTTAAGCTAAGTACACACGATCTTTGAGTCAAATTAAATTTAAACTGAATAAATTTCTGAATTTTTATGTGAAACTTCTGTAAACTTGATTTCCTATTTAAATACTGAAGTTTAACAAAGCCCTCGAATAACTTTCCGTTATAAGCGTTCCACCCAACTTCCGCATACCCACGCATGTTCCAATTCCAATACGACTCCACGGGCAATATATCTATGACATTTAAATGAGTGTATCTAATTAATTACGAAACTGTCGTTCTCCTTCGTTATATCGAATTACAGAACTAAATACACAACAACTTGTGTTCTCTCTCATTATTATGTAAAAAAAGAATTTCTTTCCGTTTACTCGGATTGCATAACAAGCGAATATAACAAGTTGAATGGAAAAACAAAATGCTTCACAATCGCCAGTAGGTACATGTGTATCTCATTGTCGATGTACACCAAATGAGTGCGCGATGATTTGTATATGAACTGCTGATTATGACAACCAAATGACATTACACAGTTGTATATTGTTACAACTATGTATTGCCTCGAAAATTGATTGCCCCGCGAGCGCGATAACTGCCCCATAAATAGCATAACAACATAATATGCAACCGCAGACCTAATACACATACTCGAGGCCAATCTGCATCACCTTAAGTGGTTTTCGAATATTATGAACACATTACACGTTACAGTGTGTTCGTATTTCAATTTAGAGCGTATGCATATCTGGCCAAAGGGGGTGTGGGGCCTGTATGCTCCTCAAGTATCAGAGATTCTGAGTGCAAAACAGACGAACAGTGCTTTTGTCGACCTTAAATTGTATTTTTGTTTTAATTTAATGTTTCTCGTCTTCACACTGTTGTGAGTTTATAATAATTCGCTCTGATTATCCGAGTTTCACACTGACGGGACCAGATACTAGGTCATCAAATTAAAATTAAATCTTAGGGAATGTGTTCGGCTGGGGTAGGTATATGAGTCTATTGTTCCATATTGCTCTTCGGCTTATGACCTAGAAAAGCTTATCTATTCGGATGACGATGTGAGTATCTCTCGAAGGAATCGTGAGGTTGTTTTCATTTCCCTTTCGCCGCTGATTGAATGGCGGCTCGTGTAGCTGATTTTATGATTCCATCCCAAGGGGCGGCTTGGGGAATATATATGTATTTATTAAGACATCCTAAAGATGAAGGCCGCGTGATGGCGTTTTTATATCACCACCAATATTACGGCGCTGTTCACGTAC
Organism: Cheilosia grossa; assembly: GCA_963082955.1. Lineage (NCBI taxonomy): Eukaryota > Metazoa > Arthropoda > Insecta > Diptera > Syrphidae > Cheilosia > Cheilosia grossa. The sequence continues at coordinate 9,138,953 of OY720146.1, forward strand.
TTGTATGACAGAGGAATAAATGGACAAATTGTGAAGAAGCAAAACACGTAATTTCAACCGCATAAATATGAAAATAGAACTCAAGGACATCGCTCCGGCAAGTGCCATAACAAAATTGAATAGGCCTAAGAAGATTGCTTTGAAAGTTTTTCTGTTTTCTATTTTTTTTTTTTATTATTGTTCGTCTTTCGCTTGGAAGGACAGATTTCAGGATCATGAAATTAGCTTGGGATTTTGAGTGCGAGTTGTGCTGACAGATGGTGTGTGGCTTGGGATGGCTTTTCCTTTGTGATTGTGTAGTTTTAGCAAAAATAAAATTCCTACAAGTTTCTTAATGGTTGCAGTTGGCAACTGTGTTATTAAATCGAAAGGAAAACGTATGTCGGACTCTGCAAACACACACAATAACATGAAGCTATGAATTTGGATTTTATTTGACACATTAGTGGTTGAATTCGAAAACTTTAACAGAGCATGTGCGACGGAATTATCATTTCGAAAAAAATTGTCGAATTAAACAAGATGAAAATAGTTTGTATACCTTTCCAAGTTCGAAATTTGCCCTTTTCGTTACTTGGTGAAAATTCGAACTCCGGTTCAAATGCACTCACATTACAACTGTCGGTAGTCAATATTTTCACTCAGTACTTTTTTAAATTGCAATTTAGATTATGACCTTCAAGTGCTGTTTTGAGAAGCTTTAAAAGAAATTGTTCGAATTTCAGACACTTTGATTGACAATTATTATAAAATCACTAAAACCCTTTTCACACCGAGCCAAAAACCGTGTTTTCGTCGAAAATTCGTCGATGAACTAGTTTTCGTTTGACGTTTCAATCAGCTGTGAGACACTAGTCGTTAAACTTCAATGCAAACGTTTTCGGTTACAGTTTAACAATTAAAATGAATTATGTGCATTTAAAAATAATATTAGCCCATCAATTAATTGTGGGAAATGATTTTAAGTTGTGAATTGTGTCATTTGTTCGGTCAGCTATTCTGCTGAGTTTGCTGAATATTGCAAAAGGTGTGCTTGTTTCAACAACCCAACGATTGGAAGTCGTTTTCGTGGTGTTTTCGTGGAAAACGACTTTAAACGACTCATTTTTGAAACTGAAATATGTATGGGAAAACTTCTGTTTTCGATGAAGTTTTCGAGTGTTTTCGCGAAAACACGGTTTTCGGCTCGGTGTGAAAAAAAAAATATAAAGCTAGTGATGATATCTCTTCACCTGCATTGTTGGTTTACTTTTTGATTTCCTACTGACTAAAATTCGAACACAAAGTTAATTTTGGAAGACATACGAAGTTTATATTTGAGAGCAGTCGTTCTTTTTACCGAGTGTCTAGCAAATTTGTGATTCCAGAAAATAATTTCAAGCTCTGACTAAAATTCAAACATTAAGTTCAACTTCGAAAACTTATACGGATTATATTTGGTAGTGGTATATGAGTGGTTGACAGATTTACGTTTTCGACGCACAGTAAACGATGCGTTGGATGTTAAACTGACGTTTTTAAGAAAAATTCAGGGTTATTTATTGAGGATTCTCTTTCGAACTCAGATCTCCTAGACCTCTCACCAATACCTGTTTATATCGTTATCAAACGTGAATTAAGGGTTGATACACGATCTCGAAATAGATCAGGTAAGGTTGTTCTGCGGGGTAGTCTCTACTTAAAGTTGTGGCATACACCTTTTGTTGAGTTCCTTGTACATCGTACATACATTTCCCCCTTTTATTTTTAACTTACTGACAGCCGGAACAGGGACGTAGATTCTAAAACCCCTTTATGTTTTAGATTTGGAAAACAAAAAAGAAATTCCACATGACATATAATTGACAGAACAATCGCAAGAAAAAATATCTGTTTCCATCTATAATGTATAAAAATGCTGGCTCATACGGCTAGTCGACTAAAATAACTCCAACAATATGTGGGCGGTAATGGACATGTCCGAAACAGTTTCATAAGACGTCACGCGACTTACGCACTACATTTTCTACGTCCTTCCATGCTCTCAAATACAGACGATAACGTGTGACAAGATGCACGTGCAACACTGCGTCAAAGAAGAGATCCTCTCACCGCAAAACCATTAAAGCCCATCAACAGAATGTACCCCTGTTCTCTGGTTCAATGTCTTCCTAAGAAATCCACTTGTCTGGTTGTCTCTTCTTTGTTCACAGTGCCGCTTGCACAAAAGGCATGAATCCTCCTTCGTGGTGCGTCATTCTTGGCACTTTGTCTTAACACAAAAAAATATCTATATTCAAAGTATGCTCCTTAACCAATTCAAGCGTTTCAAGCTACTTGACTCTAGCGCAGAGTATCCTCAAAGTTGTAGCTTTTTTTTCTGACTTGCACCATTCGGGTGGATTTTATTTTTTTCTTATAATCATTTTGATTGGGGATTAAAAGTCGGTTTTCAGGAGGAGGGTTATACTCCTCGTTTTTTGATCTCTCAATGGGGAAGACAAACAAAATAAAAACATGGGGTGTTAGGCCATTTTATTATCCCAATTAAAGCCACAAAAGAAAGATCCTTTATTATTTATGTTGACATTAGCCAAATTAACAGGACAACAACAATAAAAAAAAAGCACACACACACAAAGGCTAGAAGTTAATTTAGTATCGCACAGCTACACTTAAAATATGTTCTTCTTCATGATGGCACATGAAACAACATTCGAGAGGGTCAAGGCAACTCCATTCGTAAGTTGTCACTATAACATTGAAATTTATTGCTGGGTAAATATTGCGGAACATATGGGCTTCGGAAAAAATAACCAAGAAAAATGGAAGAAATGCTCTCTGTGCACCTTATTTGTTATAAATGGTGCAAAAGTTACTGAATATTTAAGCGGCAGTTTTTTTTTGTTTTTGCTGAAAGGTAGGCATGCTTTTTTTCGATGCTGTACGTATTTTATTTGCGAAGAATTCCTATAAATGTCGCAAGATTGAAGTGATAAATACGAGTTTTGAAAATGTTTCCTAATAGGGTAATTTAAGTTGGTTCGGCTTACAAGTTCGGGACATTATTGTTGGACTTGGGAGTATCCTACGTTCACAACTGTTACTGAATTAATCTTTATAATGATGCCAGTTGAATAGTTTGAACAGTTTTCTCATCAGTAGGTTTCTTGGTTAGTGAAATCGGGATGAGAATGTACGTGCAACTGGCGCCCAACGATGGGACCCACTACTCGCACTAAATGCAAGTGATTCTTGGCAGTAAATAGCATAGATGTTTAGACTGACTTAACGTTCCGTGCTCTTGTTGTTTTGAGTTAAATATCTGACCGGGAAGACACTTAAATATACTTCTAAAATATGGCGCCCAACGAGAGACCCAGTGCAGTCTTTATATCAAATTTCAATAAATAAGGAAGTGGTTATTTGGGTTCAAGAACAGGCATTTTGACAGACTGAGAAGAGTTGTTGTTCCTGTCCACCACTTCTCTGTCTACCATCTGCCCTCAAACAATCTGTATCGAATAAGAGGCTTCTTTTTAGAGCTGGTCGTTTTTAGATTTCTTAGGTGTCCAGTGTCCACACTCTAGAGAATTATTTCACACTATTTTTAGTAATGAACTCGCACGTCCTACGCTCCTTTCACCCACTCAAATAAAAGGACTACAATTAGTATGATGATAAGACTGACCTGTACTCATAAATTCGATTACCCTAAATATTTGCAATGTCGATTGTGTCAATAAATTTCATTAGAAAAGGGCATTACTCATTCCTACCCCACAACTAATGCGCCTCATAGCAACACCAACTCCAAAGTTTGGTGCAAACTGTTACGTGCATGACTCCGAAGCACTATATCATTTCAATATACAAATTTCTCCACAACAATCAAAATCGATTGGGTGACTAGCTGCCGTGGCTGGCATGGAATGAAAATCAAATTAAAAGTACCGCCCCACAACTTTGCAACGAACACGCTTTTATACTGCAATTGTGCCGCCATCACTGCCACAAAGAATTATTACAGTCTGTCAAGTCCACGGTTACTGCAGCAACAGCAGACGCCGCCAAATCCATCAATTAAGTACCTTTAAGTAAAACTATCTGGTTTGGTAACAAAAGATACAAAAGCATGTGCTGTGTGCTCGCACGCATATGGCGGCGGCGGCGTCGAACGAACCATTAACGCCGAACGCCAACGACCGAAGAACGTTTTTTACTTTTTGAAGGTTATGACAAACGAGGCGTTTCACTATGGGGCTATTTGTGTGCGATGTGCTAGCTGACATAAACCATGGATGACGGCAACGTCGTCGGCAGAGAGAATTTATATTTTCTTTTTGGTCATGAAATGTTGTTAATTATCCATTTCCATGAAAATCACCGGTCACACTATAAAATAAATTGAGAGAAATTGAGTACAGGCACTCGCATATATGCCCGGGTATAACAGTTGGAGAATGTGATTCTTGGAAGCCGATATCAAAATGATATTGAAGAAACGACACTGTCCTTGAAATTTGTGAAGCAAGTAATTGAAATTGCGGCGCATTTCGCGCATTTTGCTTCGTTCGTTTGTTTCTTTATTTATCAGTTATACACCCGGAGAACATTGAACTACAAAGAAATCTAGCAAATGGAGAATATAAATAAATTGTGCTATTCAAATGCGCAAATGGCGGTCATAAATAGTCATAGGTTTTGCGGGTAAACAAAAATGCTACCATAACAATGGAAGAACACAGTGACTTCGTTATGCGTCTACCAGCGGTTTGTATTTTGTGTCATCCAAGTCCGAGACATTGATTGATGTTATGTAAGACCACCAGTTGGTGGGGACTAGTCGAATTGGATTGTTAAGTGGGGACACCTACACAATATAATATATTGTGGGTAGTAGCAGAAATGGGGACATTATTTCGTTGGAAGGTGATGCTAATTCGAACACGTAACGGTTTAATGTGACGCACGACTGGAAATAATACAGTTGTTGTTCAGAAAACAAGAACGAAGAGGAGTTTTAGAGTACTTTTAAAGTGTACGAAAAGTTTCACGCTGACTTTTAACTGAAAAGATGGTATCCGAAAATATTTCACAATTAAGTGGCGCCCAACTTTAGACACAAATTCATATTCATATTAACCACTTTAAAAACCCCTGCATTTAGGAGGACTTTAATTTTAGAAAAAAAAAAAATAAAGATTTCAGAGTGGCGCCCGACGTAAGGACTCTTACCGGGTCAGTGGAAGAACAACTCTGTAACAGTTTGTGAATCATCAACTCTCATCTATTCAACTCTAACCAAAGTTGTGCAATTTTATTGGGAGTTAGTGCCTTAAATGAATAAAAATAAATTCGACGTCTTAATTGGCGCCCAATATTGGGACAGATTTTTTTATTTTAAGATTAAATCCCGCAGTTGATTAGAAGAAACACTAAAATTATTTGTCTATGTAAGTAGTGATTGCGCTTACGGTATCAGAGCACGCATCTTTTTAAATTCTTCTCAGAGAGCCTGGAGTGGCGCCCAACAAGAAACCCGAATCCGAGCTAACATTTTTGTGAACTACCTACCTTGTTTTCATTACCGAACAAGCTCTTACTCTTGCGGCAATACCTACAAATTGCTCATGAATGGGAAGCTCAGTGTGAAAATTTTTTGAATTTTTTTTTTCCCTGATGAAAGCCAGTAAGATTGCGTCTTTAAATATGTTGCATAGAATCAATGAAATAATGCTCTTTTAACAGTTGTCCTAGAGTAAGAAAAATGTGGCGCCCAACGAAAGGCCCTACATTTTGTAGCCATTTTTTTTTTCGGGAAAACGTGAGCTTTTCAGAACTATTATTGTAGACAAACGGCAACGTGTAGACAAAATACATTCTTTGCTATTTGCCACTCAATTGGGAACAGTTGCTGACGTAAATACACCGTAATGTTGTGACTCATAAAAATATATCAAATTAAAAAACTACTCTCCGAAGTGCACACAGAAATATAAAATGATTTCACCACCAATTACATACATACACGTACACACTTGACCAATTTGGGGGAATTCCCCCCACTCGGTGGCGAGAATCACAACTACTATGGCAAAGTAAAAACCACCCCCAAAGCTGTAAACAAACGACTCTTATCTCTGACGGAGTGCACGAGAATATTTTTGTTTTCGTGGCTAACGAAATCAACAAGCTACAGCTACTGCAATAGGTATTCCATTGAGTAGGTAATAATATATATATATAAATAAAATTGGGTAGGTACCCAATTTCGTTGATAACAAAACAAAAACAACAACAAAAAACTTGAAACAGAGAAGAAAACACCAAAGCTAAAGCGAAAAGATACAGAATAACAACAAAACGTATTACCACAAACCGAATCTGAAGAATAAACAATGTCAGCAGGAGAGAAAGTCAATTCCTAGTTCTTCTTTTTACTGCGTTTCAAAATAAAAGTCACTGACAACCAAGTCATTTGGCCAAAAACCCAACACCACACATGCAGACAATAGAATCACCATTATTGCAAAATCATTCTCACACAGTTTATGGCAGAAGTGTTGTCCCGGCCCGTCCAGTACATAAATGTGTTCTATGCCGCTGTGATAATATGTATAGTTTTTTTTTTTTCCATTAGCACTGCGCTTCTGGGCGTGCAGCCCCCCTCCCGCTCATGAGTGTTTTCTATGTTGGTGTTCTACACATCAAGCAGGTCATCCACCCCACTTACGTCAAAAATGAAAAAAAGATACTCATGCAATAAAATGTAAACTGTTCTCGGCTTGTTTCTCTCTCTTTGTCTCTTTTGACTCCCTCCTCTCTTGGTTGGGTCTGTGTACTGTGTGGCCTTCTTCGCTCTGTGCGGGTTGGCGCGGGTATGATGAAGTGTTGATTCGTCGCCTTCACAAAACAAAGCACTGTCGACGCAACAAAAAAAACGAAGCAAGCAGCAAAGGAAAAAACAAAACGTCCTCGTAGAGTTTTCTTTTAGAGCAGCCAACTGCATAAAAACTCTGATTAAACGCGGCATCACCCTCATCCATCCGCCCTTCGCTTATACAAACTCCCCTCTCAGACAGACGACAAAGGACCCTTAACCGACAGCCGCTCGCAACACACAATGGCGAACGAAAAAGACGCGATTCCAATCAAAATGACGTAACACTGTGTTTTAGCGTTTCGTTTGGTTCTTGCTGCGAAAAGAAATAAAAAACAAACTCACACAGCTCTCTCTGGATATTTCGGAGTATATGTGCTATAAAGAGACGCATTTGTGTGTTTGTTTATACAACCCTTGCTGCTTGCTCTGTTGATTACACAACACAACGCGGTCTCAAATTAGAAAAAGAACGGCCAGCCGATCCGAACAACGCAAAGGAGCCTATTTCTAAGAACGTCGAACTGTCAAACTAAGTCAACCTGTCAAATGAACTGCCAGAAAGAGTTATGTACGTAGTTGCCGCTGCAGTATTCAAATATTCAAATAACCCCAAGAACCTAAACCCCTAATTGTTCAGCTGTTATATCATCACTGAGGTTTGAAAAAAGAAAATGAAAAAAATATGTATGGCGTGAGGCGTGACACAAAAATTAGAGCTTTCTGGAAATGCTTTCCATATATTTTGATTGAAAATTGTTTATCCCCTGACGTTCTCAAAACAGAGTAGTTTTTCAAGCCAAATTGCTTCCTCTCTTCAGTCTTCCACTTTCTGCGATACCTACTCTCCAGAGAAAACTACAACTGAGTGTGAGTGTGTTTCGTAGTTTCTCAAGTGTTGAGTAGATGCGGCATCGGTAGTCGGTACGGTATTTCGAAATGCCGGCTATTTATTGCTGCTAGCTAGATGGCGCCTTCTCGCATTTGTGGTTTTTGCTTCTTTTGTGTTTGATTCAGAATGTTAAGAGAGCACCACTCTGTGGAAAGCTTATTCAGATTTCAGAAGCCTTTATAGGGGAATATTCTCTTTGCAGGCTCTTTTGTTTTTTTATTCAGCCAACGGTTTTTAGAGCGAGCGGGCTTTTATGATTTTACCATCCATTCGATAAAAGTTTGCAAAGAGTGTTACGCTAGCAACACTTTGCGCAACTGCTGCACTCTTTGCTGCTGATTCGTTGGATGTTGGAATACTTTTTTTTGTTATTCTGTTGGCTTTAGTTGAGTAACCTAAATATTATGGCTCTCCCTGAGATATAACCTCGTTTTTTGTGGTGTAAACAAAAAAACAAGTGTGTTATTCAACAAGCAGCAGTGAATGGTGTTGCCACTTTGAGAATTTTTGCAATCCACAGCAGTGTTTGCTGTTTTACTCGTTCAGATGGACAAAACTCACTTGTAACAATTTGCCGGGGGGTGAATATTTGTTTTGCGTAAGCTACACACAATTTGCAAAAGGTTTTCATGTTGAAATACTTATAAAATGTTATCCATGATGTGCACACAAACTCAGCGGTAGGCACTGCTTAATTCCTCAAACCTTTCGATTGAGCACGCAAATCTTATTTTTTTTTAACTTCAGGCAGTGTCAAACTAGGATATTCACCACGCATTTGCAAGAGTTAGCACAGTGTAATAAACTTTCTGTTCTACCGATGGATGAGCAAACGTGCACCAGAACTGCGGTAATCTATAAGTTTATTCAAGTCGTGTTCCTGCAAATTTTCAACAAAGACTTATAGTTCTTAGCAAAGGCTACTGTCAGCTGTAACTTCTATTTGCTTGTACAATATTTTTCGCGGCTCCGAATAGTTTCACATATTTTGGTTATTGCTGCTTTGCTTTTAGTCGAGTTTGTACAACTGCAGCTGTTGGACTCTCAGGGAACTGTCTATTTAATATAGTTCCCCTTTTGACCCGCTACCCCCCATACGGCCCTAACTGCATTTGTGCATTTGTGCACTGACTTAAGTAAGATTCAGTTGACATGAATATAAGTGTATTCTATCGATCCAAATGTAGCAACTTTGCAGCGGTTTTAAAGCTAATAATTCTATCTGCCGTGTAAAGGAGGGAAACATGTTACGTATACGACCGAGTATTTTCAGAAATCTTTTCAGCTGATACAAAACTTGAATGCAATTCTCCAAATTTACATAAAGCAATCCCCTTTCGAACCTGAGCTCCCGACTGATTTCTATTAGGAAGAGATAATTGCAGAAAAAAAAATGTTAAAATAATCCTTCCACCTCAAATACGGAGCGATACTCATTTCATCATAGGCAAATTGATTTAAACACCATATTAAGTGTCTATCTAATACGCTTACTTATACGCTACTTATCTCCAGTGAGTCACTTACTCAATTATAGTTTGTAAACACCTTGCCACTGATTCACTCCGACGTATCGATTTGTTGACATGGGCTTAGGAAACACTTTGGCATTCGCGATAGAAGCAGTGGCAACACCGTTCTCGCTCTCAAACGACACCAAATAGCCTTCTTGAAAGCTTCTCTAAATGGTTCTCAACATTTCGCCTCTTAAGAAGCTGGTTCTCTCTTCACTGAAATGTTTTTCCATGTTAGGTGCAAAAAAAAAAACCTTTACAAAAACCCAATTAGTCATCGAGAATCTCTATTTGTTGAGCTACGGTGTGCCAATGCCATATGTTACAAAGAATTTTCACCTTTTTCCTTCAATTGGGATGACACTTCCGGTGGTAAATATTTGGTCATCTATTATCTTATTCTGTTATTTACTCATCCCCGCATACAAAGCCGTTTATGATGACCTCCCTGTTAGTAACAGCTGTACGGTGAATACTTTGAAACTGAGATTTCATCATCATCAATTCAACTATTTCATCAGATTGACCTCCGCATTTCATTTCACTGACAGTGTATCCACTCGAAATGCGTCAGTGAACAATGAGAAATTATCCACCAGTGGCGTGGCGTCCATATAACTCGATTCCTACCGAGTTACCTTTTGAAATCTCCACCAGGGAACACTATCTATCTACCAAAAACCGAATATACATGAAACACTACCAAATGAATGTGAATACTCACCAAATGGTACACACACAAAAGCACTCATATAAAAATCATGTGTGTATCCATTTTCATACAACGTCGTCATCGTCTCGTGGCGACAAAGCGAAGGTAACCCAAAATAAGTCGGGTTATTAAAGTTCTCACTTTATAGTTCATTTTGAGAGAAAATTTGCTTGTTATCTCTTTTTTTCTTCCCTGAGTACTTTGTCTGACTCTGACACCTCTTTGTTCAACACCCAGTGTAGAAAATAACCCGCTTTTCTTCGAGTTATTCGCGGTTCATTTTGACTGCTGAGTACTGAGTGAACATTTGTTTGTATCTCTTTTTTTCTTCCCAGAGCCAGAGCTTGTTACTGGTACTGGCCATGGCCACTGGGTTGTGTTTTGGGTACGTCGTATGTGTTTGTTTGGTTATGAAATGAACAAAATAACACGCTTTTCTTCGAGTTATTCGATTTATTCTACTTCTGCTTGTCTGATTGTGAGGATAATTGCAGGTAGTATGTTGAGGTAGATGTAACGTGTAAGTGTTTTGGTTTACAAATTCAGTTGGCAGATTGCAGTGCATGACTTAAGTGAATTTAGTAATGTGAACCCAATTTGCAAATTTACAATGAATGATTTTCTTTCAAGGTACACAGGTGTAAGGTTTCTTATATTTATATGTGATTAATTTTGCTTCGACTTCCCATTTTAAAACATTCACGCCACGCCACTGTTATCCACTTCAAGTCCTTCAACCACACCATACCGAGAGTGAATATATGAGTTTCAATAAACAGTGTAGCCTAATTGTCAAATTGCATGTTAGCTTATTAACCGACTAACATGACAGGCGGGTTTTTGGTTATTCTCTCGAGTGTGTGCAACAACGCGAACACATACCATATCCCCGCAATCAATAATGATCGCCAATCGTATCCGTTCGAAAACTCATTTGTCAAAAATGACTTTTGCTTTTGGCAATGATTGCCATCATCCTTTCACCCCCGTTGCCACCTACACTCGGGTGAAATATTTGGAAATTGAAAAATCACTTTGTGCTCGTCGGTTGATTTATTTTTTTTGTTTGGGAAGCTTCAACACGAACGGAATGGAGATATGCTCTAGATTGGATATGTATCTCGGGTACGTACATTTAATGGCGTGGATATGGTTTTCGTTTTATGTGACCCACATTTTTGTGTGTTCTTTTTTTGGGGAGGAAGGACCTCTCTTGCACAAGCAGAAAGATACGAAATTGTTTGTTGAAGATTTTGCACACATTGCATTATGTTTAGATTACGAGATGTTGTTTAGATGCTTCCATTTGTGAAAGTGGAGCATTCGGAAAAGGTAAATATACAATTGTACACCTGTGAGGTATGTTTTGTTATACATTGTTAGAGGTGGAAATGAACTTTTTTTGACTGGAATGACAAGGAAGCTTAATGTGTATTCAATTAAGGAGAACTTTTCAAGTGTGCTTTCTTAAATAAAGTGCTGTCCCTCCTTGACCAAGTTTGGCGAACTTATTTGGGGGACATTTGCTAATAGGTACCATCATAAAGCAAAACAATAAACCTTGATAGTAACAGCAAAAAACGAAAGGCAGCAGTTTGAGTCAATGTCAGAATCACATACATTACCTCAAGTTTGGTAATTTTTGCTGATAACGTGTATAAATATTTTCTGCAATATAAATTAATAAGAATCGAATACCCAAAATGAAGTTCAAATAAATCGGGCCACATTGTCAGAAGAGCGAAGAGTGGTATTACTCGTTACTCGTTATTATATCGATTTCTTAATTTCTATATACTCAGTGGAATTCTATTTTTTCTTTCCAAATCATCTTCTACCGACGTAAACAGTAAAAGATTGTGACAAAAGCTAGTAAAAAAATTGTTTCGTATTCTGCAGTTGAGAGTTAATTAATTTCCTGAACGCGTAACAGAATAAAGAGAGTAAATACTCATTACCTATTATTGAATTACTTCCACGGTTTGCTTCTGCCAATTTTCTTACTCTTTCTATTGAGACCCAATCGAGGTTAGGAGATTTTGAGCGTTTTGAATCCAAAAGTAAATCTCTCGTTACTTGCTATTTGATAAATGTTACCTTTTGCTGCCATTTTAGTTCTACCGTTTCTATTGAACACCAATCGGGTTAAGGATTGTCTGAAAAAGTTCTTGAGCCTTTTGAACCCAGGAGTGAGTAACTCGTTATTCGTTATTTTACCAATTTATTAATTTTCTGTCATTTTTGTCAAGAATATGTACAAGTGCATAAGCCATATTTATTGAAAACTAATCGGAGTAAAGATTGTCTGAATCTTGAGCCTTTTGAAGCGAGTTCCTAGATTAATCACATACATCTACTTCAAATCAGCCATTACTACTCCTCGCCTAGTTCACAAAGTCAACCCTGAACAAACGTTCATCGGTCATGTCGAAAAAATCCTCCACTGCAAACCGATACGTGTTTTAATCACAACCAACCACTCAAATTATGAGCACGCCCATATTGCAGTATTAAATACAACACAATTTGTTTAGACTCATTTTCATTTTCAATTTTTCTAATCAAAATTCCATATCACACGACACGAACAGACTGCAATATAAACTGTTTAATCTCGCACGATTTTTAGTTCCGTGTTGCAACCCATTCTATAAAATGTCTCATAGATGCATACACAGAGCACTTACGACAAACTACTCTAAAAATCAACAAAAAAAATCATATAATGTAATTAAAATTCGTTATTGTCTGAACTTTATAACCCTCAGCAGATAAACATTGTCTTTTATATATTTATTTTTTATTTTTCCGCTATATGAATACAAGTTTTTGTCTTGTAAAAAAAAATTAAAATTACGTAGAATATATACTTTGTCGCAGAGCAAATGTAGCTGGGTAGATTAAATATAAACCCAGGAAATATTAAATTATGTTACGAGCGATATCAGCCGATGAAGTGAAAATGAATTTGTACTAGAGGAAATTTTGATGAACTCCTTATACGTACTTGCAGGGATTGAGGGGCCAAACTATTTTAGGAAGTTTTTAATAGCCCCTGGTTGAAAGTATCTACTTCCTGTATAGAGTTCACAATAGGATACGTCTTTACTATTTACTTGTTCACAGTCCAGTCAGTTTATTATAGCACTATGTCAAACATAATATTCACACTCGACATATTGATCATACCCATTTTCATAATAAAACAGTACAGATTTTGTCGATAGTACGTTCTGTAAGTCGTCTGGATTTAGAGTTGCGATTAGAAATGATTTCAAACAAGAGAATTGTTTTTAATAGAGTCATAGCAGTAAATCTTTTTAGCTGAATTTAAAAACATTGTCATGATACGTTGTTATTTATATAATATCGCATATTTGTCAGAGTGGAGTAAAAAAATAGGCTTTTTAAGATCCATCGGCCAATCAAACACGCTGTCGCCGGTAAGTCAATGCCTGCTTCAGCCGTTCACTAAGCCGTACTAAACTGAAAATATGGTTCATACGTTTTCTAAATCAACACACAGATATTTTGAAACATAAGAAGGTTGTCTATATTATGAGGTATTCAAATTCTTCCTGTTTTTTGTTTATAAATATCAAAGTAAGTTGTTTGAGAGAATTCAGTACCAACTTTAGAAAATATCACCGTCAAAATTCCTAGTAGTTAATACTCTTTTTTTGCGTTTTTCGTTACGCTCTAACTCTTAAGCCATTTATGCCCAAACCACATGTACAGAATTCACTGCGCAGCAAGATTAGAATGCACATATTTATATGGATAAAGGCGCACGTTAATTCTGCACTCATTGCAGTGCTGCAACATGTCTCTTTTTCTAAATTTGCTGCGAAATGCAAGGGTACCACAACAATAAAATAAATAAATTGCAATTTCAAGTATTCGACATCATCGCCTTTTGACATTTTCTGACCGTGTTTTTTTTTTTTTTTACACACATCAGCTACTTATTCCGCGAAATACAGTAGCCCTATTTGTAAGCCGATGCAATACATGTCAAACAATTCTCTGGACATCTGTTTTACTTGCAGCACTGCACTCTGCGCTGCGTCCAGAACATCTGCGAACGCATTTTGGGCATTAATGACAAACAATGGAAGTGAAAAACTAGAATCTAGTACATTTGTAATAGAAGAAGTATCAGAAGCAGGACATGATTTAGCGACAGAAAATCACGGAACAGAAGCAAATCTCGAGAACTTGCTTTCTATCACAGAAAAATTTTGTTTGATCCTCACTTTCATAGATTATGTACATAGAAAGGACTACAAACTTATCAATCACGATACATTCTAAGTGGCTTACCGAAAATTCTCGTTAGCTCTTCTTTCGTTCAAATTGTTTGTTTTTAGTCTCCGACTATCTGTTTTCTTACATTTGGTTTTATCCCATCATATACGCTTCTCGTTCGCTTTGTTCTTCCCATTCACCATGACTATTTCCAGCAAACCATGCTCATTGATTTCAAAACACTCACTCGTTGACCTAGTTCTGTCAAGACACCCTGTTCCGCGTCTGTACATACAATAGCACGTATGCAATATGCGTATGCCGTATGGGTATGCCCCAAATCAAATACGGGAAAAATCACCATCCAAACCCAAACATATTGCCTTCATCCGCTTCTAATTGGACGTGAAGTTTAACGCTCAACAGGGCAGCCAATCAACCGAAAATGTAAGTGCCCCCGGACCAGAGATACATTTACGTACCTCTATCGTAACAAGCAATGTAACATGCGTACGATCATTATCATGACATAAATTATGTAGGCACTGGGCTACAGTCTGTTGTATAACAAGAGGCCTCCACATGACCAAGTACACAACTAATCCATCAACTACCCGATCATGATATAAACCAACGCCACCATTGCGCTCTTTGATTAGTCATCAATCCAAAAAAAGAACAAGCACAAGTAATTGTCTCGTGAATCATGAATCACTGACAGATACGAGTGGAGCAGAATTATTTAAAATTTAATTAAAAATCCCCAAATCGACACGTTCTGATTGTTGCATGAAACCTAATAACCCATGCGAGCAAGAAATGCATTTCCTATGAATATACAGTTACAGTGTAGAGTGTACCCAGTACACAAACGTACTGTCACTCAGTCGGTGTCCAGACAAAGCACCAGACGACTGTCGTCTGGTCTGTGGAGGAGGTAGACTTCTCGTTACAAGGTTGCTTCCCAGTTACATGGTGGTTGGCATTGACTAATCGAGCTTCGAGAGTTCGGTAAAAGTTGAAATGCGCCAACATGTTGCCAAATATATACCTCTTAGAGAGCGGGCTGCAGCAACTGCAAGCTGCAACTGCAGCCTGTGCCTCTCTTCAAAAGCTCACAGCACACATATGCAACGCCATCTCTTAGCAAATGCCAACCACGCCGATTACCGCAACCAGTATGAACTGTCGTAATTTGCAAATGCAACTACGAAAATGATTTACGAAATCGTGTATCACGGGTTTATTACACAAGCCAACCAACCAATCGAATGTGTGTTTCGTTTAGGGCATTGTTACACCGTCCATTCAAATGTTACACAGGCACACACATTTCATTTCCAACGGCGCGGCGCTCATCTAATGACACTTCAGCTCACAGAAGGCAAGAATGTGTGTAACAATTTGACGACATGACAAGCAAAGATTATGTTACATTTTGGAGGTAATTATCTAATTTCCATATTTAAAATATCATTTATTTTTGCCAAGTGTGCGTATTATGCCGCCGTCGGCCGCTGCCGTCTGATTTTCGGTGACAGTTGACAGTCGCATCCGAATGGGACATATAGGCGGGTGGTCTAGAGACGAAACGTATACATTAACTTTGCAAAAAGACATGCGTACATTTTTGTTTAGTCTAGTTTCTATTTGGATAAATAAATAGTGTGTGAGAGATAAATGAATTGTCACCCATCGCATTCAAATTGAGGTTTCTTGAATAATGACAGCAATTTATTATAAATAATTGAAAATACTTTGGTCACACCCCCCCTTGAAATGTCACTTTGGTAATTTAGAAAAATTCTCTAAACTTAATATATATTTCATGAGCGAAAAATAGATTTCAATTAATCGTTAAGATCGTTTGTGAAGTATATTGACGGTCAGTGGGTCAGTGCGAAAAGTGAGTTGACAAAAGAGATTTCATGGCCTCAATGAGCGGGATTTCTATGTCGAATGTTTTGACATTAATTTGATGGGACTTTTGTTTGTTATTTTTTGGAATTTGTTTGTTATCTGTCACTGTAGTTTTTGTCGGAAAGAAATATATAAATAAAATTCAGTCTTGTCAGCTTCGCATTATTGATTGCTCTCGATTAAATATACGTAGGTTGATATGCGTCCGGCTGTATCAGCTAGCTACCTAGCTACTTTTTTGACAGTAGATTATGTCGATGGCTTTATTAGGAAATTGTTCGAATTCCAATGGGTTGTGGTCTGATAATTGAGATGGGGTTTCTGTATATGATCAGGGAATATAACTATTCAATTGACTTTTTGTCTGACTAGTACAATTTCCGAATTAGGCATTAAGTGTAGGGTAAGTTTGAAGAAAGGCATGAATTTGAAATAGACACATATTCTATGCAGCGCAACGAGCAACGAGCGAGTTGCAACATTAAGTGTGAGCAAATATTTTTAAATCTACCTAATGAAAATAGATTGGGAGATTGAAAACGACATTCCATCCTGAGCTCAAAAGAACACGAAAGCAAAAAAAAAAACACAAATAATCCGTAAAGATACAAAAGTAATAGAAGCTTCTATCTTAAACGTCAGTTTGGCTTTCTGATTAGATTTTTCAAATGGAAACGTTTTATAGTGCAATAAAAAAACGGCTGTCCCGAATTTTGTTCATCATACACTGGCTCATAATTGATGGTAGCTCTACTACGCTGTTCAGTAACTGGTAATAGAGTCATATAATCTACCAGCTATTGCATACTTTTAGAGCAAGTTGTATAATGGAACTGATGCAGATATTTTGGAAATTTTGCGCGGTTGTAGCGAATTTAATCAACCTCAATCGACACAATTTTTTCAAGTTTTATGAATGAAACTCCTCAGCGATATAAACCCAAATGATAGGCAGATCTCACAAGTTGTATGAATGCAAATCCTCAACGATGTATACCCAAATGATAGACAAATCGACTGCAAATAATGACAGATGTAAATTTCAAGCCTGAATGTTCCCATATTTCCTTTAAATATTTCTAACTTTTATTCAAAAATGAACATCTTCCTCACTCCATCTTATTAAACACTAAACTCAATTTTCTCCTTTCAGGTCCAAATAATTTTAGCAGCCTCCTGCTGCGAGCTGAGGTTCTGCGAAAGCTAAATCATTACCAAAGTTCCCTAGCAGATATAGATCACGCGCTGAGAAGAAAATCCTCATCAGCTAAGGTATGACCGCAATCCTTTTATCCGTATAAAAAACACAAAAAAAAAAGATTCTTTCATTCCCTTTCAGGCCCATTATCATCGGTCGCTGGCACTCTGTGGACTAGGCCGCTTAGATGACGCACTTGTTGATCATTGTCTGGCAATTAGTTTGGATGATAAAAATTCCACCCTCTCCTCAACAGAACTCTTTCAACATGATCTCGCTAAGGTAAGTCAACCGCACCATAATCCCAACTAAATCCCAACTTTAACACACAAACTTACAGCTCCTGCAAAAGCTACTGACACAATCTCCAAAGAAAATCCATCTCAAATCGTCGCCATCGTCTGCAGCCCCCTATGACATTGTCCTCGAAAGTCGGCAACGGAGGAAGCAAATTGGATTACTCAACAACTTCAATGGGGATGATACTATAAATGCTGATGCAAACACTGACTGTGACCTAATGCGGCAAGGCTCCCGTAAACATTGTCGCAGGAAATCCTACAGCAGAAAACAACTCAAGCCACCAACAACAACAGCAGCAGTCACAACGCATGTGAATTTTTTTGGTAGCTCTCGCTTCGATAGTATCCTGGAGAGGACTCAACAGGAAGTACAAAGAATCGAGGGTAAGTAACATCACACACACCCCTCGCTCATACAATGACATAATCACTTTTTTCAGAATCCGAGTCGGATTTGAATCAAGACCAGCGCCACCTCATTCCGGTTAATCCGAATCTAATCGATGCATCGGACTTTGATTGTGTCCTCTGCTGTCGTACATTTTGGAAGCCGGTGGTGACGCCTTGTGGTCACACCTATTGTTGGGTATGCCTGGACAGATGCATGGACTACTCACCATCGTGCCCGTTATGTATGTCACCACTTGTAGAACAACACGTGAATGTACTGCAAGGCTCATCATCACCAGTTCCTTTTATTCTCGCCAAGAGGCCAGTCACAAAATTCCTTGAAGCCGCCATGAAACGATTCATTCCAGAGTGCTATGAGAAGCGTTTCCGACAGGAAATGGATCTAGAACCATCGGTTCCGGTGTTTATTTGTACAACAGCATTTCCCCATGTTCCGTGTCCATTGTTTGTCTATGAGCCAAGATATCGTCTGATGGTGCGGCGAGCAGTAGAATCGGGTGAGAAACAATTTGGTATTGTCCAGCCTCACAGTGGCAAGTCGAGATACTTTGATGTGGGAACGATACTGGACATTCGGGACTGTGTTCTGCTCGGCGATGGTTGTTCCATTCTGAGTACTGTCGGATGTAAGCGATTCCGAATACTTGCCCGGAACGAGAAGGACGGATATGAGACAGCTAAAGTGGAATATATCTACGATGAGATTATTACGGAGGATAATTTTTCGATTATTAGTAGTATGCACGCGTCGGTGCTGAGCAAAGCGATTCAGTGGTACGAGAGTTTGGGCACCGACATCAAGGAGGAGATTTTGCGGAGTTTTGGTGAAATGCCAGCCGTCGAGGAGAATTGGGAGAGCATCGCCGATGGGCCAGCGTGGGCGTGGTGGATTATTGCACTGCTGCCGCTGAATCAGCAGTTGAAGGTAATTTCAATAAATGTAGTCAGTCCATTATGAACAATTTTGTTGAGCAGCGTTTTATAAGAAAATCATAAGGGTAACTAGTTTTTGAAAATATTGCCCATTGGCCGGTTAACTTTCAGAGATCATCTGCCCACCCAAAGCGTGTGCAAAACTGATTTCATTTCAATAGCGGCCTGCATATTTTATTTTCGTCACAGTTTTTGCTCTCTCTTAAGACTACCATCCAACCAACGATGTGAAGAATAAATATTTATTTGAGTTATCCTTACACGAGGGAATATATTTCTGTGTCAATCACCACTCAGTCGTAAGATCGCAAATTAAATATGGGAATGGAGTACATCACTCAATCAGAATTGCAAATCAAAGTGTCATCATATACATGAAACGCTTTTAATGCACGATTGAATTCAGATATTGAGTCTTGTCAACGTAATACAGTTTGGGATGTGCGTTAAAGAGAGTCAAACGCAATAGGTGGTTGTTTTCTTTTGTATGGGCTTTGTTCAGTTTTGTACGGAGCACTGCAGAAGCTGTCAAAATAGACACTATTCATTAAATACTCAAAATTATTACTAAACTTATCTGTACCTCTGTACGAAAATATTGCGGAAACGTTAAAAGTCGCAACAGAAGAACGTGTTCTTCTAAATGAATATGAATATATACATTTTGTTTGGAAATAAAATGATAGCAAACTCAGTCTTTGTTGGCCTAAAAATCGCCAACTTTTTGACAAATTTTCGGATAGACTTAGTTTTATTCTACAATACAATCATATGGCATTGCAATGAGTAAAATTATCCTTTTCTTCATTCTCCAGGTCGACATCCTCGCCACAACTAGCTTGGAGAAACGTCTTCGTGCGATCGAGAAAACCCTCGACTGCATGTCGGGCACCTTCAAACGATCCCAACAGAGCTGTGTAGTTGTCCACCGGGACGGTATCCAACCATGTCAAGCTGTCGAATGCTGTCAACGTTCCTCATCCGACTTAACCAGTAGCAGTGATTCACACACAACAAGTGAACATTCACACCTAATGCTTTAGTTCCTGGCTATTTGAATTGTTACCAATCGCAACTATACTGCTAATCGACCATTACACTACACCTTAGTTTTAAATATTTTTTTGTCTTTCATTCATAAAACACTATTCAAATTATTGTAAAAAAAAGAAAAAATCAATTTAATTAATGTTGTATATGAGTGAATTAAATTCAGCAACAGAAAAATCAACCAACTTTATAGCTTTAAGGATGTTCTAGCCCGCGCGTCTGAGCCGTTGTCATCCTATATTCGATGTATAATCCAATTAATTAAAATATTCTTCTCATCTCTTTTTTGGGTAAACTTTCTTCTTTCTCAACGTAGGAACACATCTTGGGGGCCAAATTAAAAATGAAAAAATAGAAACAAAAATAATAAAATAAAATTCATTTAACCAAATTTCTTTCCAAACATAAAATTATATTAACTTACAAACAATCAAACTTTTAGAGGGAATTATATAGATAAATAAAATTATATATGTATACATTTATATTTATATATATAAACCAAATATTTATGCAAATTTTAGCTAGAACTTTCTCTTACTATTACAAAATTTGTTATATCCACATTATAAAAGAAACAAAACTATATCAAAAACTTAATATTTTTACTAAACAACAATAGAAAAATGTTAAATAATTGGTTCAACTTATTCCACAGTACAGAATTTATACATTCCGATATAATTGAAAAAAAAAAAAAAAAAAAAACAAACAAAAATTAAACTGTAACCATGCATACAATACATATATCTAAATATGATTATCTATATGTAGAATATATACTTGTGTATCTAACTTAGATGGTGTAGTGAATAAATATATGTATAGTATATTCTCAAAAACAAAAAAAAAAACTACTATTTTGTATAGTATATATATTTTGTATGTCCAATAGTCTCGTTTAGCCAATGAACTACACGGTTTCCAAAATGTGTAACATAAAAACAATTATCCATTTAATATTCTCAAAAATGGTTTAACTAAAATAAAAATAGAATACATTTTCCATTAAGAAAACACCACACAAAATAAAACATTATATTATCGACGGCAACTGAATGACAATCTCTTGTAAAGCGCCATCGCGTTCGTTTCTTATCCGTGTTGTATATGTACAAGCGTAGTAAAAGAAAATAAAAAAACCAAAACTCGTACTTATAGTATAAAACGCAAAATGGCTCACAGATACAACAGAAAATAACACTTTTATTATGCATACGTTTAAATACAAGAAAAAATATATTATTACGTACTATTGTTAAAAGAAAAAAAAAAAGTTTTGTCTTTTTGTGCTCCTCTAATTCATTCCCAAGAGAGTTTCTTCTGTATCCGATTTTGTTCATATATCTTATATGCATACAAAGTCTCTTTAAAAAAAAAAAAAACACAAAAACATTATTTATTAAAGTGCATAATTGTTTAAATTTATTTTTAAACTCAAAGCAAATAAATAAAATAGAAAACAGAAATCAAATAAAATCCTATTTCTTTATAAACAAACAAAACTCGAACTACTCACAATCTTTTTAATTTATTATCTGTAGTCTCTTATTTATAAATCATAAACAAACATGAAACTGAAACAAACATTTTTTTTTAAGCTGTGAATATTATAACTTGTATTTTTTGTATAGAAACTATTATTATTCTCTTCAGTTTTTGACAATGATTCTGTTTTTGTATTTCTGGTAACTGACTACAAAACTACAAAACTGTAAACAAATATATGTATTGTGTCGTTTATGTTTGTCTTATTATAATTTCTTCTATAAGTTGTGTGTCACTTTTTTATATGATTTTTTTTATACGATAATTTTTCTTAGACATTTAGGTAAAGTATTTATGAAACAATCAGAATATCCTGTATTTTTTTATATAATATACTATGTGAACCATATTTAATAATGAAAAGAGAAATCATTTAAATGTAATTGTTGAAGTGTTTTTAATTAGTTTTCTTTGTCTTTTAATTATTAATTTAATTTTAAATACACTTAATAAAATGTGAAGAAAGAAAATCAAAGTTGAATGGCTTTTTGTAAAAATCGTCTGGGCGCCTCTTATTGGAGTCTTATAGGTCCAGTTGAAGCTCTTTGCTTGTAGATGCGATAATTTCTTGATAAAGTCCACTTTTGTGAATTTGTGCGTCTGATAATAGAACTTGATCAGAACTCCTCAAGGGAGCAGACGTTTTTGTTTTATAAGTGGCCCACCTCGCGCAATATGAAACATTTTTCAAACCAAACTCCAATTTAACTTCTTGAAAAGTCATGTATATATACATAATTAAAAAACACAGCACATGAAATTATTTCCTCTAGTCTTTCGGAAAATTCATCGATGTTACTTAAATGAAAGCTATTACCTAGTTTTTAATTGGTTAGCATTTTTAATTATTTTTCAACTTCATAATAACGAATGATGATTTTAGTCTTAAAATCGATTTTTACTTTCGACTTAAAATTTTACTAGTTCACGGTGGCTATATTTTCCATACAAATTTCGCAATTGTGAGCTTCCGTAAATTTAAAGGAGATAGCTACTTAAATTTATTATTGGTACGGCGTGCTGTAAACATGTGGGCTCTACATTTTTTAATAAATGGAATCGATCAACGGATTGCAAAGCAAGGATCTAGGTTTACGTAAAAGACTTTACGTTTAGATTTAAGCTTCTGGTCAGCGGATAGCAATAGCACGTGTCCCATATTTTAATAGCGACATTTGGACTTAATTTAGTGCAGCAATTTTAGATCTATTTTGGCCAAGCACCTTAAAGTCATAGAAAATTTACACTATTATTGTTAAATAATATTTGCTAGCTCTGTCGAAATTTCTTCTGGAATTGTATGAATTGTTTGGAATCTACGTGGAATCATCTACAAGCTGAGAAAGTGAGAAATTTTGCAGCAAATGGTGAAATCTTCAATCTTCTTTCCATTTTTTTAATAAAAGTTTAGCCCATTCTTCTTGTGTAAACTCAAGTCGCCGAGTGTAGAATTGAATAATAGTTTAGGCACAATCCACACTTGAATGAGAAACGGTGATGAAGGTTATATTCGAGACAGCGCATATATTATATATATACAATAAAGTAAACGTCACTAATCAGAGCAGTACCTGATGGAATGATTTGCACCACAGGTCGAAATCAAGATTGTTACCTGTTTATTAAATATTGCGCAGGCAGGATTTTAGACTACCTACAAAGTATTTTTATTATGTTTTCGAGCGACGAATCAAGCTGGGAAACTTTCTGTATTCATATGACAAGAGCTTCACAGTAATACTCAACTTTAATTTTCATTTGGTTGCTAACTAAGGGATGCTACATTCGGCATCGACATTTAAGTTCCTACAGTTAAATTAAATTAACAGGTGCTGCCACAAAATTATAAAATCTATTTCAAAGATATTACGATTTGCAAGTGCTCAAAGGATCTTAAAAAAATATTTTTTGAAAAGCTTTCCAAACAGTCAATTGGACATCACTTTTGCGAACTCCTTTCGCCAAAGAACAAGTATACTTTCCAACTCGCTTCCTGCGGACATATTTTCAGAGGACTAACATTTATTGCAATTTAAGTGCAGAACTAACACTTCTATGGAAACATCTCGAGGTGCTGTTGAGGTTTAAGTTTGCCTTTCGCAAAAGACCATTTGTATAAATAAAATTATATTCTCACCTGTTCTCTTTTTTCATCTGTCAACTTTTCATATGTAGATTAAATGGAAGGAATCAGCTTATAATCAGTCTTTTCTTGATTTAAAGATCTTCAATTGTTTGTTGCCTTTGTTCATTATAGTTATACTTAAGTCGGTCTTTTAGTATGTGGTTTTGAACTCGCATCATGTAAAAACTACTCACTATCCTTAGAAATTAAAAAAAAAAACCTAGTTTCTAAGGTTCAGCAGCTTATGCATAATACGAATTTAAATGTTTATGGGAGTGTGCAGGGTAAATACCACCGTCGGTCGTCAATCACATATATACAATTTTTCCAATTCTAAGAAGCAGGGTTTTTGGTACCTCACATTGAAAAATGCTTGCTCACACACTCGTGGTAATTTTGTAGCGAAGCGTTTACAATTTTTTTCCCTAATGTGGTTGGTATTCGATTGGGCGTCGTCAGATTTGCTCTCAGATTTCAGATTTCGTGTGGCTAATCGGACATAAAAAACGTCAATTGCTCTTTTTTGTGTTGATATTCGTGCGATTCGAATATGTATAGCCTCTGACACATTTCAAAACGTGTTCCATTCACTGGTTGAATTTTACATTAAAACATTAGCAATTTGCGTCGCGATTGATTTCTAAATATTAATGCCTAAATAATTTATAAAAATAGGTCCACCCGATGCTATGCCTTTCTTCAAACTCAAATGCAATTGTATCGGTAAATCTGAAGCAAATCTGAGAAAACATCGAGATTCGCAAAAGTGATCTGAAAGCTGAAGAAAATTGTTTTTTTTTTTTTTTTTGTACCAAACGAACATAAAAAGTGTTCTGAGGGCGTCCAATCGAATACCACATAAGGTGATGGGATGGGCCCACTAAGGTGCCTAGTGTCTGTTGACGATTCTCCTCACAACCCTGCGTCTAACCTTCTCTAAGGTGGGTAAGAGGTAAATAATAGGAAAAAAACAGCATCGGTGAATATTTCAAACATAAAGTTGAGGACACAGCAAATACCGTGATTTAAACGAGCTTTATACAAGGTGGGCCAAATGAGATCACCCTATTGGAAGATACTCTTATTTTTGCAAATGACCGCCAATGTCAAATCTGTTTTGACATTTGTGGACTAGACAGATGTAGAATACAAGTAAACAAGCCATGGCGCGATACACTCTCCAAGAACGCGGAATAAACGAAGTGGACGCTTTTTCGACCAAAATCATAATGAGCGATGAGGCTCATTTCCACCTCAGCGGGTACGTGAACAAGCAAAACTATCGCTTCTGGGGCACCGAAAATCCACGAATAATGCACGAGGAGCCATTACACCCGCTCAAAGTTACTGCATGGTGCGCTGTTCACGCTGGAGGAGTCATCGGGCCACTTTTTTTCGAGAACGCCGCTGGTCAAACGACAACAGTGGACGGTGCGCGCTATAGGGTCATGTTAACCGAGTTTTTTCTGCCGCAATTGGACGAACAAGGACTGGAGGACATGTTGTTCCAACACGACGAAGCTACGGCACACACTGCGCGAGCGATAACCTATATTCTGAAGGCGGCGTTCTCGGGCCGCCTCATCTATCGTTTTGGCGATTTGCACTGGCCCGCAAGATCGCCCGATTTAACCGTTCAAGACTTTTTTTTATGGGGTTTTTTGAAGTCCCGTGTTTACAAGCCCGAGACCCAAGAAGCCCTCATGGACAGCATTCGACACGAGTGCGAGAATCTGTCGCCCGAAGTTCTCGCCGAAGTGATGAAAACGAGCCCGTATGGTAATCAATTGTGACGGCGCCCATTTGGCCGATATCATCTTCTCGACCTGACCAATAAAATTCTAAAGGTTTAAATGAACATAATCAAAAACAGAATCGAAGTTTTTCATTTAGAAAAAAAATTAGAGCCAAACACCATCGGATGACGTCATAGGGTAAGCCGTAAGGCATATTACTCTCAGTCAATAACCGGAATCTAAAGAGAAAGAAAGAGGACTCCAACTCACCTCTAGTTTTTAGTAAAGCTTGAGAAAACTTCTAAATTGCCATTTCCTTGACCAAAATTATGCAAACTGCTTTTAGAAATCAGTGGAATTTGTCCATTCGGCGTCTGTAGGAATTAAGGAGCTGAAGAGCACGTTCAAGCGACTCAAGTGGAGACATATAGAGTTATAGTAGTCAGATTGTTTGGTTGTGATCACAGCGTAAGTTCGAGTCCCAGAGAGAAGCACCAATACGAAGACCCAAAAAAAAAAAAGGAGAAACAAATGAGATCAAGGCTTTGTACGGCTCTGGCATAGACCGCTAGTCGAGTTTGAATGGTTCAAAGTTTAAAACCTCAAATCTCATTACAAAAATAAATACACGACCTACCCTAGCCAGTAAACTGAAATGATTCCATGAGGATCACCTCTGTCCTCTGACTTTGTATGAAATCAATCCAACCAAAGACCGAAAAGTTACATCCTCCCCTTGAAGTACGCATAATTCCAACAATTGAGGTTCTTCCCCCCTCTATCACCCAATGCCGTCTTTATTGTGTAAAAATGTTAAATCTGCACTCTTTCATGGTTCACTTTTGATACTCTATCCGCCACATCGTTGATGTCGTTGCAACAAAACAGATCGATGCATTTCGCAATACGGTATATTTTACAATATTTTATCGATCACTTCTCGAATCATTCATTCGGTGGCCTGCGAATACATCCACGATTACAATAACCCATCTACACGAATGCCCGGTAGCTGGCCAGCACACTCCGCATCGATTCAATCAATTATACAAAAGAATTAATCAAAGCTCTTACCGATGATGTTTAATACCATATCGACAACTACAATACAAAAATATCTGCTAACTTCATCAGACAGGTAAAACAACCCCCACACCCCCTTGACTTCGATCCAGAGATGCAATTGGCAAAGCTTTCACTTTGTCTGGCTGAATTTACCCTGGGCTTGGACGCGCTCGACTATATGTTGGCGAATTTTCCATTTCGCCCAATGTGCTACTGCTCGTCGCTGCGTCAGAGTGCAAGTGAATGCTGCGCGCTGTTCTTGTTCTTGCAGCTCGCTCGTTAGTACTACAACGTCGTTCTAACAAGCTTCGCAGCTCATGTCCATGTGTTTGCTTTAAGATGCAATTTGCTCGCACACCATTCACATATCTGTGCGAATGTGTCTGTTCGTCGTGTCTGTCGTATACTTGTTGCATGCGAAAGTTTGTTGTTCTTTTTTGCCTTGGCTAAGCTTAGAAGGCAGCGTGCAGTTAGTTCGTTTCAGGGAAGGCTCGGTTTGCGCCCGTGGAGCTTCTGTGCATTAGCCCCTAGACTTGGCTGTTTCTGTAATCGTTTTGCTTTCCTTTCTATTCTCTGCCATCGGAAGTGTCCTTAACGGCTCGGCGTTTCGAATTAAACATCGACGCGTTTCAAACAAAAATAATTCAATTACATAAAATTGATTTTCGAGAGCTTGCCAGTGAGGGTTGGCCGGACCAGACCAGTTCAAGTGCAAGAACCCAGTGTGCAAACAAATAGTCGGCTAATACGGAAATCGTTTTTATCAATTTAAGCTCTACCGATGTGTACTTGTTATGAAGTTTAAGGTTTCTATGCAAAATAAAAAAAAAAACTACATAATACCAGCGTTACTTCTAATTATCTAATAAAATACGTGTAATGTAATAGACGGCCGTTTGGTAATAGTGGATGCGTGTGTGTCTGTGTCGGGCGGCGTGTGTATTGTATACACCTATGGCATGTTAATATGTGCAATTAATTATGGCGAATAAAACAGCAAATAAGTGAACAAAAAAATACAAAATAAGAACAAGGAAAAACTTCAATCTAATGGAAACGTAGTAATAGTAGATATTTCAAGTAGCTGGCATTTTATATCAGTTGCAGTATGAGATGCAAGCTCGCGTGACCTTTGACAAATCACACATAGGAGTGGGGGGACAGCCTCAAGAAGTACCATATAATAAAATATTTATTTGCATTCAAATGAGGATATAGAAATAAATGCGAAATGCAAACTAGCCGGCAGAACTGGAACTGCAATTCCAAGACAGTTGTCATTGTCGCACTTGGGAAGTGTTCGAGGGTGATGAATTTCTTGAGAGCTTCAACAGAGAGCTGTAGCTACGTTGATTTGTTTCAGATATGGCGTAAGTGTGCAATTTCTCGTTTGATGTGGGCAGCGCTTTGAATGTTGCCCAGTGCTCGGCATTTACCGCTTTCTAAAGCATAGGTCAGGCCACTCGCTAGTGATGCTGGGTTTGAACTAACGATACTTTCGAGTAGACTAATGGCTGTGGTTAAATGGCCATTTGTTTTCCTTCTAGTGAAAGGTTGCTTGTTTAAATAACTCTTAATAACTGACATTAGCAAAATAAATAGGAGAAGTCCCACGTATAACAGATCAGATAGGTACACATTTTGTTGTTTACAAATCAGCTTTTTAAGGATGCGTCGAGTGCTCGAAATTCACCATCTGAGTTCGATTATTGTACCGTCGGGATAGTTAGTTTAGGGTCTTGCTGTCCAGAATCTAAAGTAGAATTCTTAGAAAACATTGCATAAGTATACGCCTTTTCCTCAGTTGTTGTATTTGCTGGCTATCCCTGTTGGTGGAAATGCCAATGATACAAAGAAGTAACGCGGCTCATCCCAACTAGGTCGATCAGGTTCCATCTCATAAAGGGTTTTCCAATATAGCCTCACGAATGTTATCTTTGAGGTCTTGAATCGACGCTGGCCTGTTGGCGTTGTTGATGATCGGCCGGCTTCTTGGTGCTAAATGAACTTTATAAGCCTTAAGACCCAAGTCTTTATGCAAAATACGGTGTAATGACGTTTTTGGAATGCCCAATTCCAAAGAACGACGAGGAATGGACAAACCTTGGGTTTTCTTCAACACTATGGGCTACAGCAGCAATATTCTCAGTTGTTCTGGAGCGACGTGCACGGGTTTTATTCTTCACATCACTTACTTGTCCCAACAGCTCGAATTTTTCCACCAATTTCTGTATTGCGGTCCGACAAGGTGCTTCACGACGACCAAAAAATGCTTTAGTTTTGCGAACTGTGACTGCAAGATTTTCACCATTTTTGTAGTTGAAGCGCGTATCGTTCCATTTTTAGTAATGGCGTAGTTTCTTGTTGTCAAATGTCAAAGATAAAAAGCTTCAAAAGTGACAGCTACCGAAATAGCGGGTCATTCCCAATAACACCTCTTATTGGAAACCCCTTTAATATCTTCGAGACTACTAGGTCTTCTTGGGAAAATTGGCAAGTGGCAACGTTGAGTTTCTCGCATGTTATGGACACTCTTATCGACAGTGAAATAATCTTCCCTGTTGTTCTGAATAGGAATCCAGTTTACCTCTTGAAGTCTCTCACTTTTAAGAAAGATGCAACATTACTTTTCTATCAAAACCGTGTTACTTCTTCCAAACTCTTAAACGAAGTAAATATCACTCCACTGAGCCTATAGCCCATCAGAGCGTTGCCCAAGCATTCCCTTTCTTGGATTTTATTAAAGAATTCAAAAGCTCACTTAAAATGATTCTGTACACCCTTTTACCCAGATACACACTTTTAGACTTATTGTTTATTTTTGGTGAATATTTTTTTTTTTTTTTTTTATTTACGAAGTTAAAAAATTAGTTTTCTCTTAATTTTCCCAAAAAAAAAACCTCATTAAAAGAGTAAATCTGAGATTTATCTCTCAAACAAAGACGGGAAGTATAATGTCGTAGCATCGAGTTTATTTTGTTTATTTAAAAAAAGTTTATTTTGTCTTTCTAAAAATGAAATCGAATTCTTCCTTAAGAATTTAAAGTGAGTGAGGTCCTTTCTAGTTACCTTAACAGACACAATAGTTTATTTGTGTGCAAGGTTTTGGAGTTCTTATTTTAAAAAGGAACGGTTCAGGGAATTTTCATTTAAAAAAAAAATGTCGTCTAATTTTGTCCGTCATTTTTCGAAGGCTCTTCTAAGCGTAACTTAGAATTTCCAAAAACTTCTCGAAATGAAAAGAGATTGGGAGCTTTTTGTTGCCTATCCTTATGATCTGAGGTTTGTGAACTTTTCACTGGACAATAGTAACAAAATAGTATTGTTTTTGTAAAACTCACATAAGAAAGATAAAAAAAAAACAAATTTTCCATAAAAGGAGCCGCCGTTGGTCAATCCTCATTGCCCTTTTGGAAGGTTGCATTATGCGTTGCAACAGCGAGCAAATCAAATTAAAAACTTCTTTATGGACACCCTGTAGTTGAAGTCGTAAAAATTTGTGTTCAAAATCGAAATATTCCATTCAAAACTACCTCCCTCTTTTTTAATTAATTTGTTATAGTCATTTGGTTATCACTCATAATGAAAAAATCAAAATTATACACCACAATTGGCTTGAATAGGGTGTTGATGAACTTTACTGGTTTGGATTTGGGTTGCGGTTTTTAAAACTCTTTATTTTTACAGTTATGTATAATAATTCATTAGGTTTTCTATATTTACCATGATTTTTTAACCGAATCGAATACCTACATTTTTGATGAAACATAGAAAGCAAGTAAAACGCAATTTTTTTTTCTCTCTAAAATAAGAAAACTTAAAATATCTGGCAACACTTCTTGAGAGCTATTTTTGAGCTCTCACTCTGAGCACACATAAGGCAGGTGAATTTCAGCGAAGATGCACTTAGGCCGTTAGGAGATATATGCATTTTTTTATCTTTGATAGTATTTTTTCAAATTTACCCGCTTCACTGAGTATTTAACTACAGCTATTGATTGAAACTGCCTATTACCTCTGGGAAACTCACAGTCTTCGCTGCGGATAAGCTGTGTTTCTGTTGATATCTTTGGTAATCGAATCGGATGTAAGTAATCCATGATTTTAGAGTGGGAGTCCCCTTTTTTCTACCAGAATTCTCCAAATAATTTGACAGATTTTTCTCTTTGAAGCAAATCGGTATGAAGAAAAGCTCTTTCGCTATGTTATGCTTTGTTGCTCTAAATTTAGTTTTTTTCTGTTAGAACGTTATTTTTAACCATTAGCCAGCAGTTACAAAGACAAGACTTCAGAGTTTCTTCACCAGTTTCCCCATCATAACTTCAAAATTGATTAGCATCTCCAATTAAAAGTTTTGAACAAAAACAGTAGGTACATCTCCTCCTTCCGGAAAAATTCCAACCGACTTGGCATTTCTGACAGCACGTCACAGCCGATTGATCGTGCTTCTTAACTGCAGGATAATAAGTTCCAAAAGCAACAGCTTCTAAAGCTACATTCCAAAACGATCTTCGATTATCAAGTTTCTCATAGTATTTCTGACCACCTGGCAGAAGACCCTAAAAGCCTGATGCTACTATAACACAACTCAACCAACCTGTCAGGGAGACCCAATCTACCCGCTACCCGCTGCGCCGCCTATCGTCTAAAACTATTTGCGGTCAATAGAACCACTCACCATTTGAAAGTAATACACACACCTCAGCGCCGAGTTACTGGCGCGATAAACTTCTGCCGCACAATGCCCCACACGAGGCTAAAGGTAAGCCAAGTTTAAGAGCAGGCGACAACAAAATAACCACGACGATGACGCTGGCCGCCACATCCCACAATGTAGGAGGGTTGGGGAAAAAAGCTTCAAGGTGACTGTCATATTATAAAATTATTTAATTTTCTTTTCTGCGAAACTACCCCGCACCCACTCACACTTGACCACAAAAACATGTTTACCCCCTCATCCGCCCATGGAATCGCATTACGTCTTAAGTTCCGTGCGCTGAACTACTCTCTGCGTAAGTGTGCAGTGTGCAGTGTGCACTACCCCCACACCGACACAAACTGTAAATATTATGCAATTCGCGCTGCAACTGCAAGTCGTCGATTGCACGAGTAGTGTTACTACAGATAATACAATTAAGTGCATTATGTAGTTATTCTATCCATGTGTGCCGTCAAGTCAAGTTCAATGGCAAAAATCGCATACACACTTGACACTACGTTAGCGCAGCCAGTAACAGATAGGTTTATTTGAGAAATAATTTCTAAGCGCAGCGAGCTTTTTTGATACGTTGTGTCGTCAAAGCTTGCAGATTGATTCGAAATCAATTTAATTACAACAACTGTGCATTGATTATTTTTATAAAATAATTGGATGATAAAGGGTTTCGATTATTGACGTGTACTCGTATGTGCAACAACGGACGCATCCCGCTCGTCGCATACATCAAAAATATACACAAACGCATAGGTATGTCTGTGGCTGGTGTATAGTGATGTCCTTTGTGAATGGATTTTCTGCTGTTTTGAGTTTTAATTAGAGATTGCTGTCTCCCCGGATGGTTTTGGCGTGGTACGGGTAAATGGGACGAGTATCCCTGTCCATTTTCCGTTCTGGGTGGCCGTCTTCTTGGGTTAAATCTGTCCGAATACCACAGGGAAATTATAAGCTTGTTAAAATTGGTTAAGCTCGGCAGGTGTAGCAAAGAGATGAACGTCTGTCCAAACAGACACTGACCCGCTAATCGGTTTATGTTGCATTTGATTAATACGACTGGGGATTTGACGGTCAAACAGAAATGCAAAACCCTGCTATTTGTTTCTTTGATTTTATTTTGTTTGTTGTTGTCAACAAATAGATTAATTAATCTGCATTTAAAAGCAAATCGCTGGATAATTGGGAGACAGTTATTGTGACTCCGTATGGGGGCCGTTCTGTGTAGTATTTGTGTAAAGTTTAGTCGGTACTGGCGTGACTGTCGTTCCCGGTAAATGCTTGGACAAAGATTTGACATCTGGCAAACAAATGGAACTTTGAAATTGCCTGTCTTTGGAGTGCATTAAATACCTGTTAAGTTCTTCATGATAGAAACCGCAATAAGAGGGCATTGCCAATTTGGTCGGAATTGATGGATCTTATATAGGTCGTTTAGGCTATGGATGAGACCTTCTTAGCCCTGCTATGGGGTAACCCAAAGTCTCAGTACGATACGTCTTCGACAGAATCGGCACTTTCCTAAAATTTAAGTACGTTGTTTGTTGAAGAGCACGGACTTGGAAATTCGAATAATTTTTTTATATTATTGTTATTGTACATTTCGAAGCGAACCTAAGTCTAAAGTCAACTGTCAGCTTCTGCTTTTTGATCTTTAGCTGGAAAAATACAATACTGGCTCTTGTTTCAATTTAAACAGGTAAACGCAAGTTTCAGCTACAATCACTTAAACTGACTGGGTCATTCTGCTGGATGTTGTCTTTGCGGTCGTTATACAGGCTACAGAAACAGTTTTCAGCGGGATTTGGAACGATATCTTTACCATTTGCTAACACGTTGTTACATTAAGGGTATTCACTTAATCTCATAATTTTATGCAGCTCGTAAATTCTTACATTTCTGCGGTGCTTTAAGTGAACACACCTCGGAAATGTCATTGCGTCATCGCTGCAAATAACGATAAATCAAAAGAATAAATATTTTTTTAATTAAATTCTTTCCGTCATTGATGCAACTCTAAAATATTGAAAAGAAATTCACACAACGCGGAAAACGCTTGTTACAATTTGACATTTGTAAATTTTTGTAACTTTCCGCACTCGATTTCCGAGCCTAATTGATCGCGGAAAATTATGAGGTTTATGGGAGCTTTACGCGTTTAAGTGAATACCCTTATTGTTTATAGAGTAGCACTGTCAATAGACAGATTCTACAAAGACAGGCGTTTCTATTAGTTGCAATCTATTCGTCAAGTTGCAATAAATAATACATTTTTGTACTAAACTTGATTAATGCCGCATTCGATTCTTGCAATAATAAAGGATCAAAAATAATATCATTATTATTCTTAATAAGGTTCGGAAATGGACGACACAACTCTCTATATGATTTTAGAATCCTGGCCAGTGCTGCTAAATTGAAGATTTCGGCTTTGATTCTGGTCTCATTTCAGTTCCTAAACAAATAGAATTTAAATATTTTTAGAATACATTCTTCAGACTTGGAAAGTTAGCTTCCATGTAAGGTCCATGAAAACTTTTGAAAATCACTTTATTTCAAAAATTGTCTTTTGCTTTTTTAAAAAAGTAACTTTTCAAGCCTGAAGAATGCAGCCTAAAAAAATTTAAATTCTATTTGGATCTCTTAAGTTTTTTTTTTAATATGTCTTTAGCAGCAATAAACAGAAGTACTTACCCAATTGGGTGATTTGGCTCAAGTATCTTAGCTTTGGCTCAATGCTCAGAGCCATAGAGAAATGGCTCGGATTTGCCTCAAAGGTTAAACATCACTTTATTAAAAAAATGTTGAAAAATAACACAAAAAGGAATCAGGAAATGAGAATTCACTCGGCTGAACGCCGTTTAAAAAACAATAGCTGGTTAAAAGATTCACCAAGTGAACGCATCCATCAGTTTTGCATTTATTTTTTTAAGAAATTACAGATAAACTAACTTCTCGTTTTCGTTTAACTAAAAATGTGGCTCAAACTTGTGTGGAATGGCTCAGCTCTAATATTTCTTCCAAGCAATGTTGATCTTTAGCATATTTTGTCATTTAGCGCAACAGTCTTGCCAACTTTGAAGTTTTAAATGATTTAATTAATTTCATTGCCGATTTGATAAGTTCGTATTGACTTTGACAGTTTTCTAATAAAACACTTTACGAAGCCCATCTATCCACAATGGGCTATTTTTTTTTGCTTAAAAGTAAAAAAAAAAACTTTCAAAGAAATTTAATTTAACAAGTCACTTTTAACCAATACGTTCGATAAACAGTTTATTTCAATCCTGCGTGCTCCAGTTATTTTTAATTTATATTGTTTTTCTAAGAGTCTTTATGTTTTTTTTCCTATAATTTGACAGTTGAAACTATCGGGAACTACTTTATTCGCAAAGTGTTTGACTGTCATATCGAGTCTATTTTCCTTCCTGATTTAGTCTATTAACGAGCGCTAGAAGTTTTACCAATTTTTACAAAACTTTTATTGATTCTTATCGTTTCTAATGAGACCAATTCGTTCACAAGAAATTTATATGGCTTTTGTAAAATCTGGCAAATGTAACAAACTTTGAAACTGATACTTTAGTTAATACTTGTTCAATACATTCAATTAATAATAAAAACGCTTTTTAAATAATTTTACTTTTGGAAGAGTAGTTTTGGCCACTTCTCCTTATAAGACGCTTTACAATTTGTACAGAGACTGTTCCAATTATAATTGATTTTCTAGATATTGCATTTGGTTGGGAACGGTTTTAAACAAAATTACAGACTTTAAAATGTTCACTAGTTAGAAATTCTTTTGTGCAAATTTGTTAGAAATGTTTCCCTCTCTGCGTGTTTCTTTATCCAAACTAGAGTTTGCCCAGTGGTAGAAATTCTACCATTATATTGACCTGGCTTATAAAGAACATATTGGAAAACAAATTACAACCGTATTGCATCTCTTTACTGTTTTCCTAACAAAGAAAATAATACGAATATGTTGTGGTTAAGCCAGTGGAAGTTGTTCATAACTATTTCACTTCACCTATTTATTAGCTAAATATCGAATGGGATTCAATAAAATTTCTACAGACATTAGGTCTAAAAAAAAATTAAATTGTCAGATATTTGTCAGATTATGACATTTAAGCTTTTCGACACAGATTGGAAATGGAAAATGGTTTGGCAGCAAATCGCACAGATGATTAAGACCGTTTCAATTTACATTCAACGATATTCTAAGTGACATTTTAAAATCCAGCGTTATGAATTGCATTTGAGTAATCCAGCTTAAGCCAATGTGTTTTTGTATGTCGTGATTTCAGTTATTAAACAAAGATGGCAGTTTCTCTCATTCTTTCGATGAATACAGTAAGTCTATATTTGCGAAATGACAAACGAACTACAGTGAACAAAGGAGTCGAGTATTAAACTGTTATCCATAACATGTAGTACGTGGTTAAGGACATTTCGCATGAGCGCGAACAGCGAATTGGGACATATCAATTTAGCTGTATTTATGAATGGAAAATTGCTATCTAACATCTAATCTACGAAAAAACTGCGTCTCAATTGATTTAAATAGTTAAATTTACAATTACAACAATTTTCGAATAGAAAATTCTTGCCGCGAACTGTCGCACATTATTCACAATCCACATAAAACAGTCGCGATCCACAAACCCGCGAATGAAAAATTCGTTCGAACTAAACCTTCAACAATGAAACTGATTCGCGGGTACCTGTGACTAAAAAAAGTTTTCATATGAATGAAATGTCAGAAACTACGAATATTCGCTTGTTCGCAGTTTGCAATTCGCTCTCATGTGAATAGTCCTTTATTGGTCCCCATTATCAAGCTGCTGGTGAATTCTCTTCAACTTTCAGTTGAAAACGTCATTGAGACGAATGCGACAGATTCATTTTGCAAGGGCCTTAATTTTGACATGACATTTGCGTTGACTTGAAAGTTGCGAAAGCGTTCTGTGGAACAACATTTTAAGTTTATGGCCATATTTCCTTTTTCTACAGGACTCTCAAGCCAGCTCGATCAATAGCTTATACTATTCAAAGATAGGTACTCCCAATTTTTGTTGTTTAAGTCCATTCAATACATCTCAAAAAAAAAAAAAACTAAACGAACAATGCTACTTAGAACCTACGTTCAGGGTCCTGCATGAACATATTGCGCCGAATTTCCACCATTGACAAAATTTGTGCAAGCTCTTAGAAAAACAAGTCTATCTTAGGATACTGTTCGTAGTAAACCTTGCAGCCAGAGTCATTAGGTACCGACACCCACTTGGTAATGCAATGTCAAACTTTCTCAAAACTCATTATACAGCTTCGCTCATACACTTTTCTTCCATGCGCTTGCTTTCATAAAAAGTGCGACACTTTCTTGTCGAGTCTACAACCTGCAGGGAAGCCAACGTAAGTCGTCAACAAAATACTACTCTCCCTGCGCGCACTCTTATATATCATCTTCTGTAACTTTTCCAAAACCCCAAAGTGTACCAAAGACATTTCCCTGTGACAGTTCAAAGGAACATTTCCTTTCGCCATAAAACAATCACACTTCTTCAAAACAAACAAGAAACCAAGCTCCTTTACATAAACACCTTGTCGTTGTAGCTGGTCCATTCATACATCGCTATCGCTACCCCTTTTTTCCAGTTCAAGTTTTAACGTCATTGTATCTAAAATTATTAAGGAAGCCCTCCCCCATTTGAAACAGCACAACAAGCTCTGCTCGACGGTGGATGGCAATTTGTAAGGCTACACATCTCGGCAACGTTGCTCTCCCTTCCGGGCGCAACAAATTGATTTTGCCAACGAAAATAGTTTGGCAATCGTTTTCAACAAGAAACTCTTTTTTTTCCAATTGGCGGATAGCTAAAGCCGACTTCAAACCACAAGCATATCCTTTTTGCACCATTAAGCTGTTGCATTTCAGATATACATACGTTGTACACTATGTGCTCAATTGCAGGGGTGGTACCCAAAAATTACTATGGCACTCCATCTGCTTGCAAAACAATGTGATATGATATAGCATAGTCCTGTGTGATGAGGACTCTTCTATGATGCAGGAGCGTGCGCATAAAAAAATGTCCGTTACGTAATTGGTCGAGGCGAGGCACACATCAGGAAACATGCCACAGGTAGTGAAGTGCACACAGCCATAGAAATGTCTTCTGCGAGACTCGAACTGGCACAAGTCTGTGCCTCATTTAACCAATGCACTTGTTGCTTTGGAAAGCACACCAAACCAACACACACGCACCCTGGAAGTATTCGCATGGAATAAGTTTTGAAATTCAATTTTCAAATCAGATTCTGCACTCATATTCGGCGTTCGGTTGACTCGGTGCGCTATAACAGTCCGCGTCGTCGTCGGTCGGAAATTTTGCTCTGGGAAAAAAATGTATAATTTCCTTACAACTACGGTAAAAGTGAAAAAAATTAAAACAAAAAATATCCTTGTAGTGGCAGAATGTGCGTCATAAATGTGTTAGCATTGTTCAACGTTGACGCGACGTGAACAATATTTTGTTCGAAATATATTGAAATAGAGAAAAAATATTAAATAAATTTAAGTTTAAGAGGAAAAGTGTGATAAATAAAAAAAATAAAAAAAAGGGAAACAAATCCCTAAGTAGTACTAATTTCACTCGATTGGATTTAGCGGATACCAGCAAACTGTCGTCGACCATGGAGGACGATAACGATGACAAGGATGACACAAAAAGGTGAGTGTTCTTCGTAAAATCTTCCTCCAGATTTCAGACATTCTATGTGGAGGACATTGGGGATAAATCGGATTGCCATCGCGTGGCTAGAGCAACGCATCGAAATTGGATAATTGATTGGTACGGTTTGTCCCTCGGTTGTTTTGCCGTATTGAATTCCGTCTAGAGGTGTTTCAATTAACTTTCGTGTGTATATCCTTATAATTGCCAAGTTTGTGTGGAAAATTGTACAGTAGCCGCTGGTGTTTCTAAAAAAAGATTTCTTGTGCCATGCAACAGAAAATGTTACATAATGTTTTGAGAGTGCAGAACCTTAAATTAAGTTTTTCTGACTATACATTTGCAGTCGATGCGAGTGCGTATTTTGAAAATAAAACGAGTTTTCGAAGGTTTCTAGCAGGTTAAGTAAGGTTATGTGGAAGTGACTACGCATCAGCGGTCAGGGCCTAAGATCCCTTTTGTTTATTTGTTGCCACAACCCGTTGCAAAAATTCAAGTTTCAAAAATGTCAATCAAGAATTTTATACAACAGAGTTTTTAAAGCGTTCCCGTCGCCCGGGATGGTGTTTTTGTTTTCAGGGTCTATACAAATCATTTGTAAAAAGCGTTGCCTTTTTGATAGTGCCCAATAATAGTACCTATCACGTTGCGCATAGTTTGTCGAAAGTGTTCAGACATCAAAAGTCTCAGCTTGAGATCAATTTATTTGGTTTCTACATAATGCATCACTTATCCCTCTAGTGTTATTTTATTCAATATCATCTAGCTTTATTATAAGTTATAGTTAGGTATCCTAACCTAACCTAACCTAAGTAATAGTTAGCATCTAGCGGTCGCAATACCCTCTGCAATTTTCTTAATGGAAACCATTTCTTGTGCTAATGCAATTGGATTTTCGTTAGTTTGTGAAACGTTGATTTTTGATATCTCCAGTATGCAAATATTATCAGCGGCAACAAAACATTCTTTCAACGAAACCTCGAGTTTAGGAACATTGAAAACGATTTTTCTCGACACTGATGGCAGTTAAAATTCTCCACAGTCAAAACAAAGCACTTTGCTAAATGTGAGCGGCACTTTAGACAAGATATTTAAGCAACAAATCTCCTTAGAACGGGCAAAGCCGAACGGGAACAGCTAGTACATATTATATTTTAGTCTTGTCTGCCTTAGCAGCTTTTATGAAAGGAATTTCAAGGCTTAAATAATTTGATTAGTCAGGAAGATTTTCGCTTCGAGTCTGTATATGATATGCCAACAAAGCTGAGAATTAGGTGGCAATCGTTTAAGTGTATTTTTCTCAGAACTGGCTACATTTGGAGGTGTTCTAGGTCATACATAACAAGCCTACCCAGTTTGCCTTAATCGGTACAGTTTCACATAAAACACCAAAAGAGAAGAGACTTAAGTATATCCTGGATCTTAACGCTGCCATTGACATAGTTCTTAAAAGACACACACTGATATTGTCCAATAAATATATGTAAATTTTTATTCAGTTAAGTTAGACCAGTGTAAAATTGGCGTTCCAAAGGGCTACAATTTTAGTCCTATACTTTTGCCGAATTTTATTGATGAAGTTTGTGATATTCGATGACGCACACGCTCAAAATTTGGCTCTAACCGAGTGCGATTTTTGCTCAGTTAGAGAAAAAATGGGTTAAAATTGACTAAGGGCCTTTTTATTCACTATCGTTCAACTTACCGATAACTCCGAGGTTAGCCAACTTCGTAGTTGATAGAAAGAGAGAGTTGAGCGGCCAGTCGATAATTGCTTTTATTCACTACTTTAATCCTCAACTCCTCAGTTGAAATTCAAAAGTTCGCGTACTTGCTGTTTCAGATATATCCCTGGGGATATTTGTGACAGATGACACCAAATATGTCAGTTCAACTTCATAGACAAAGCATACTTTGTGATTTTCGTTTTAGGGAGTAGATAAACATATATAATTTAAATTTATTGGAGGAAATTTCGATCTTGCGATAAAGTCACTAGCTGTTTGCAGAAGTTCCCGCAAGATTGCCAATTGCTTTGGACACTCGTTTCAGCAAACAATTTACGACAATTGGATTTATCCAATGCGCTTGTCTTCTTCGCTGCCCGTATCAGACGATGGCCAATCTTCCCAGAAATAATTTAAACGATACATCGTTAAAGTTTTAAAAATTAATATTTGACTACTTTCGCCACTTGATTTGACGTTCGCACAGTCAAAAACAGAAATGAGAAAAAAAGTTCTGACATTTGACGCAAAAATCCCAAGTTTGCTCTACAACTTCCACTATTTCGGGGTGTTGAGAGAACTCAAAGTTGATTAACTTTCAGTTTTCTCAACTTTGGATATTCCGAAGTCCACTTTGTAACTCACTCAAGTTGAAAATAAAAATCCAACTTCGAGTGAATAAAACGGGCCTAAGTCCCTGTTGAAAAAAAAAACAAGTACTCGTTGGTAAAAACTACCATGATAAGAAGGTTAAATGCATACTTAAAAGAAAAAAAACAAACTTTATCAGTTATTATTATCAACCAAGTTAACCATTCGGTTAAATTCTTCAGAACTAGTTTGTTAATTACTACGTCACCATCATCTAGGAAGGACATATCTGACAGCCCTCTCAAAGATCTACTAGGATTAATCACCTGGCCTGGAATATCATGAGCGAGCTCTTAATGGAGGAAATCACAATAGGCCCACTTGTGGCCGCCGTGATATGTCAAATTACTTCCAAATCGCCCTCAACAATCTCATCTAATCTAGTTTGAAATTTACAATTGAGAAAATTTAGAGGGAAAATTAATAAATCGTTTATTTTTAACCAAGTTTCCTTAAACATGTTGACTCGGTTATTTTTAATCCTCTAACTCTGTACGAAATATGTAACAAAATTAATTAGAAGTTTTTACCGAAAGTTATTTGATTTTAAATAAATAAGTGCTTGTACTTGTTCTCCACTTATACTAATTCTTCTCTACGCTGACCACTTGGTGCTATCTAATGACAACTCGTTTCCTCTCTAACCCCAATTGGGAAAAGACTGCAAACATACGGTACGGTTAAGCCTGGGGTCTAAATTATGCTGTCGTAAATGACTATTGCTGAAAAAGTAATGGAAATTTGACTTGCGATGGGGGCTTGCTGTCTCAAGGACAAAAATATAGAGTGCATAAGTTATAGTGCAATGGAGTTTTGTTAGCTATGAATTTGAGCACATTAAGAAAAAATAAAAGAAAATTAAACCAAATTGTGTGTAAAGTTGCCAACACTATTCCAGCAGATATTTTGACGTGTGCCTCGTGTGCTCGTCCCAAGTAACTAATTAACACTTTTAAAGAACTGTACCGTATCCAACTCTTACTGATACTTAAGTTTTAGGGCTGAATGAATTTTTTTTCCATTGTAATTTACCAGAGCAATCTCTCATTTTTTTTTCGAATTATTACGAGTTTAACTCATTCGAAAAACATTTTTGTTTTTTTTTTTGTGTTAAGTTTATTTTGCTCCATGAAAGGCGGGGCACGCCCCATTTTTGTAGCATTTAATATTTTCATGCTTAGCTAAATTTGGCTGTCAGATTTCAGAATTTTGTTGGAGATGCCAAGCCGATACCAACACCGCCTTCATTTTCCATCAGACTAAAGCGGCCATTAATGGCTTGTTGTAAATAGCGTTTTATATTACTTTTTTTTATTTTTTGTGTACTATAAAAGCCCTCAGATAAGACTCATTGATGTTTGACTCTCCATATACATGCAGAAAACCGTGTTTTCGTCGAAAACTTGTCGATGCATTCACACCGACCACCAACTAGTTTTCAATCTGCGAGACACTAGATAGTTGTGAAACTTCTGTGCAAACCATTTTGGTTACAAATTTTGCTCGCATTAATTAACGAATAAAATGAATCTAGTGCATATAAAGATAATATTAGCCCATCAATTAATTGTGGAAAATAGTTTTAAGTTGTGACATTTGTTCAGTCAGTTATTCTGCTGAGTTTCCTGAATATTGCAAAAGGTGTGTTTGTTCCAACAACCCAACTATTGGAAGTTGTTTTCGTGGTGTTTTCGTGGAAAACGACTTTGAACGACTTGTTTTGAAATAAATCTGAAATGTGTATGGGAAAACTTCTGTTTTCTTGCGGCTTGCGGCTCGCGGCTCGGTGTGAAAAAGGTATAAGGATTCAAGACACTTTAGATAGGACTGAGCTTAACTTTCTTTATGAAACAATACCCAACCATTTCGTATAGTTGCAGAATATGAAGCCTACGTCATTGATATAGGAGGAAAGCCAGAGTATACAATTTTTATAGAAAAGGACGTATTGGCGTTTTCGCCCAAAACATAAACCTATTGACAGATAATTACAGTTGCAAACATTATAACCAGTTTAGAGACTGGATAGTGAGCACCAAGTTAGGTTAGGTTAGGCTAGATAGTGGATTTGGTGAGACAAGTTAAATATGTACACGCCACACTTAGATCAATGTAGATCCTTTGTGATGCCCTTTGGGCTACGACCCCCTCACTAAGAGAGCCTTTGATAAACCTACGGATTGCCGAGCCATCTCGAGGCATTTACAAATTCAAGCCGGTCATTTTTAGATCTTTCGTTGAGTTCTTCTAGGTCCTCGAAAAACTATTTTCCATCAAGGAAGGTATTTGAACAGTTTTTGCCAGGACATCGGAATTTCACTGTTACACTGTGTATAATTCCTTGCCACTTATCCGAAAGCAGGCCAGTTCGGGATAAGTTGGTACAATGGTTTCTTCTGATTAGGATTTTTGAAAAGTTTTGATTGTATTTTGGTTGGGAAAGTGTTCCTGGACTTTGAAGACTGTTTTACCCTTTTTTTAGGAGAAAAAGAATCAGTTTTCCCCCATATTTAAAAAAAAATTTCCCTTTTTATATATATATAAAAAATAACCGTTTTTATAAGTATAAGGTTAAATTAAGCATATATAACATCAAAATCTCGCTATTGTTGTGTTCCTGGACTTTGAAGGCTGTTTTACCCTTTTTTTAGGAGAAAAAGCATCAGTTTTCCCCCATATTTAAAAAAAAAATGTCCCTTTTTATATATATATATAAAAAATACCCTTTTTTATAAGTATAAGGTTAAAGTAAGCACATATTACATCAAAATTTCGCTAGTTCGTTAAACTTGCATTCCGGTCATTAAGTCGACAGTCGGTTACTTTTGACTTTATTGGGTATAAAATCTCCAGATGTTATCTTGACCTCGGGTATTTGCAGACGTTGTACCATGATCATAATATGTACAATGAAATATTTGGCTGGTAGAATTTTTAAGAAACTTGAATATACCTGACAGTTAGCCTATTTCGTTGTACTTGCACGTTTTTGGTTAACATAAGTCGGGGAGAGGTGACTTTATATAGATATTTGCTGTCCCGTTGCCTTTTTCCTAAAAAGTTTTAAGTGTCTTCCAAAGATACAGAGGCCGTTCAATACCCTCTTACTAAGCTCAAAAATTGTAAGCACAATTTAGAGAAAATTTGACACATAATGCTGGTTAAACTGATTTTAAACGGTCTCCTTTAATTTGGTGAAATTAGAAAAACAGCCGAACTAATTAATTGTTCGTTTACCTATACGTTGCAAGATAGTTTGCTTAAAGGGCCATAGTTGCAAATGAGCTTCATACAGCTTGGTCTCTAGTTGGATGCTGTCGCGCTACTTATCTGAAATCGAAAAACCATTACAGCGGGTTACAACTTGAGACTTCCAAATCCTTTTTGACATAGAATGTGTTTAAGTACTAATTGGACTGGACGATAAACTCTGAAGAGTTTACTATAGTTTAGTTCAGTTTTCATTGACTAAATATTTCATATAAATCAATTTTGTACAATTGTGTTAGTTTTATAGTCCAATTGGTTTGGCTTTTTGTCGTCTACCAATGAGTTTTATTATTCTTAACCAAATGCAGGCAAAAGCCTTAAAAATGAACGCACTATTTGGAAAAATTTCGATTCAGACGAACTTTACAATTTATAATAATATATTTCCTTAAATATCATTGGAAAACATTCGTGCATCGTTTTACATTCCGCTTTATAAATTCGCTTGCGTTAATTTCATTGTAAAAATAAACTGCTTATCAGCGTCAATTCGAAATCATAATGTCCTGATTGGCTACAATCCGAATGCCTTTTTACCTCTATATGTCTGTATGCAGCTATCCATGCTTGCAACTGAAAGTATTAATCCTTTCAGTTCTCTGAAAATTGTATTTTCAGCCATGCCCGTTGCCCGCATCATAGCAGTCAATGTGTGTGATTGAATATCCCCTACGCAAATGGATTGACGAATTACTACCACTGAAGGGGAGGTGCTTATTCCAATTAAAAATAATATATCGGATAATGCTGCTAATTGTGCATACATTTATGAGTATTTCAGTGAATAAAGCGGAAAAGGATGCACCGCACTTCATTGCAGTAACCAGATGCCTTTTGAGCTTACATTTGGTCAAAGTTGGTGCGATCATATCTATAAATGTAAATAAATTGCAAAAGTCTGTGACTAATGGTTCTGTCAGGTTGCATGACATCACTGTCAT
The DNA here is from genome assembly GCA_963082955.1 of Cheilosia grossa. Classification (NCBI taxonomy): domain Eukaryota; kingdom Metazoa; phylum Arthropoda; class Insecta; order Diptera; family Syrphidae; genus Cheilosia; species Cheilosia grossa. The sequence goes on from OY720146.1 coordinate 9,183,506, forward strand.
TGAAATGAGATTAGTGCGTGTATATTGGTGGTTAAAAATAAGATTAATATTTAGAAATGAGAAATGGGACCGAAATGCTGAGGGTATTCAAATGAGGCTCAAGTTTTAAATTCTTTCCTATAAGTAGGTAGTTAAAAGACAATTTTGATCGAAATGTTTTATAATCAATTCATGTATCACCAAGGGATTAAAAAGCTCAAAATATAGGGTCTCGCGATAGGGTAAGGGGTAGTCCAAGTAGGCTATCTTGACTATCTTCACGATACCATCTCCCTCTCTCTCTGAATCCTCATGTCAAACTTCTAAAAGTTAGACAGAAATTCAGTTCCGACATAGGTATCGCCTTCGTGTTTAATACTCATGCTCATACTCGTAAGTTCAAAAAGTCTAGCCCGAAAGAGAAAATCTACCCATTGCCTCCCACTTGAAGGATTGAAACAACTAATGTGTGGATATAAGTCAATTTCAAAGACTGTACACCGCGAGGCTGAAGCCAGTCAAAGTATATCCTATTCAAAAAAGACGCAACAATATTCATCAAGATTTTTAAAATGTATTAATACTTTGTTGATCAAAACATACTAAACAAGAATACAAACTTGAACTTGTTCTAGAAACGGACTAAAATTCATTGCACATAGCTTAGTTTGCTCACACAAAATTCATAGAAGAAGATGGTCATCTGATTTATTGATAACTTTAACTAAGGCACGCTAAGGTGTCCACATCTTCAGATATCTCAGGTAACTAAAAAATACAAAATCACATACAACAGCCAAAAACTGCTAAAAAAATCCACATACTCTAGTGAAACAGAACTAACCAATAAACCGCATAAGACTGACTTAAATCCAGGCTGTACACCCGGTTTTTTTTAACAAAAGGAAAGATGATCACCAGTACCTAGGTATCTGTTCGGACAGAATTCCAAAACGAAAGTCAAACCTTTTCGGAACTCAGATCGTGTTCGAAGTATCCGTTTCGGAACAAAATAAATGAAGCATGTAAACGCGTTAACTTGACTTTCAAATATTCTACAGCGATTGGCTGTCGGAGAGATTCGGAAAAAATGTGCCCTGTAGCTGTTGTCAAAAGTAAGTGACATAACTCTGTACAACGCAATGCGGCAAGGTGCGCTATATGTCATCGGAGAGTTTTTCGAAAGTTGTATCGGAACGGATGTCTCGAATGGAATTTGTCCGATTTTGTACAACACAGAATTCCGTTACCTCGATAGGGGGTGAATATTCCACTTCTTGGCGGTGTGCGCACCACTTTAAATACTTTGCAAGAGCGTTCCCTTAGGTGGAACTCTAACTTTGATTAAGTCACCAGGAAGGCGACAAGGGTAATTTACTACAGCCAGCTTCTCTTTGGCTAAACCCAAAACTTAACACATTATTGTCAGCACTCTTTCTTCATTTATCCCCTGAAGCGGCGTGGTCGATTTGTTCCCCTATTTCCCTTTTGAATGTACCCACTCAAATGCCCTTTTAAAATCCCTCGATACTTTTTTGTGTAAAAATCGGACATTTAAAACTAAAATTTGTATTATACAGAAACAAAATGACAATAAATTTAACCTTTTGTTTAAAAATCGCGGTTTGTTATTATTATCTTGGTACCAGAAAATTTTTATAAAACATGTTTTTTATTGACATTCGGTGTGTTGATAATCATGTTGAAATGTTAATGTTTCGATAAAATTTAAGTAAATAACTTTTAGTTTGAATGTTTTATTTTGTTATATTCCTGAAGTTCACACGATTTTGCTGCTTTTTACCTTCATCCCACCGAAGGCTTTTCGGAAATTCCACCAAAAAGGGATAAATCCACGAGAACACTGCCTTGAAACCAGAAATAATTTATTAGTCTCACAACACTATCATCAAACCGAATAAAAATTCAGTCCAAAACAGACTTAACAATTTCAATCGTTAAGCATGCATTGGTAAGCCAGATGCAATGAAAAACCGTCCAACATCAACCAAAGGAGCAATTTCCAGCTTTTACTATATATTAAATGTGCACAGAAATAAGCTACCTAATGCGAGTTCTAAGGTTCTCCGTCACATAAATCCTCAAAGTGGGCAATTTTCAAGAATGGAAACTGTCCCCAAAAGAGTTTACCAATTTGAAGCACACTCAAAACTTTTCTTAAGCTCAAAAAGTTCTAAAATGCCTCTCAACTGAACAGGTTGTCTAACAGGGCATTGCTGACTCCGGCCAGCTCTTCCAAGAGGAGACAGTAGGTTAGTTCGTGATCTTTCATCATAGAAAAATTATATCTCAAAAATCGAGAGAGCAAGTACATGCCCGGTTTTCTTACAAATAGATAAAGAAATGCCATTTTGACATTTGAAAAGGTTCTCTTTAAATGCAGCTTCTATACAAAATTAGTTGGAATTGAATTGAAACACCCATTAAACTTACCTTTTGTTTAATGCGCTGATACGTTCTAGGAGAACATTCAACTACAACTTCTTCCTCCGACATCAGGCGTGTTTTTTTGAGCTTCGATCTCACCAAAGCAAGGTAGGATTTTCAGCACGCAATAACAAAAACTACGCTCCACTTGACACTTCGAGGACTTACAGTACTTGTTGTAATTGCATGCTAAAAATCCTAGTTTAATTTGCTTTGCTGAGATAGATCAATGCTAAAAAAAACACGCCTATCGTTGAAGACGAAAATACATATAGTTTTACTTGTCAAACTTTTGAACTGTCACTTAGTCGAAATTCGGCGAGCAGAAAATTACGAAAAAATTTAAAGAGGGGAAATGGATTTCTCTCCTCAGTACGTGGTCGCATTCGCACAGTTTCTAATCAAAATCGTAATGCCCTGTTCGGGCAAAAGGTAGAATACTTGCTAAGAGGTCTCCTGAGCGCCAAGAAGATATAAAACATGGACGAAAAAGCAAAGTACTGAGGTTTCCAAGGAGTATCAACACCTCAGTGTGTAAGATAAAATAAAGGCCACTGCAAAGGGACCGTATTTAGGTCACAGTGTGAAATGTAAGGAGCTATTGCACTAAGTTACAGCCTGTATTGAAAATCATGGCATTATAGAACAGATTAAAAAAAAAATATGTATATATATCTGCCTATCTATATTTATATGTTAGGTTAGGATTGAATGTATGTTCACAGCAAAGTTATTACTGTGCTTCCCTATGACTTTCGTGGCTATAAAAACTTGCACAAACAAATAAGCGTGCATAAACAGTTACCTTTTTCTTTAAGAGCAATTTCTTCATTGAGTTGGCCTATTGGAACCATCCTGTGCTTCTGAAAAACCGTATTATGCCTATCAAGGGTACCTCTATAGTCGGCTTGGAGGTTTGGCCACTAGCACTAGCACTTGAATTAACTTGAAACTTTGATGTTGGTGGAAGACTCAAAATTACTAGACAGAGTCTCGCCACATCTTCAATCGACATAATACTCCTTTTTCCTTGAATAGTAAAACATTTTAGAGCGCTTCCCACAGCTTTGTTCAATCTCACAAATTGATAAAAAAGGGTTGGGGTAAGAATTCTGAAAGGGTCAAAATTCTTTTCAAAAAATTCTGCAAATAATATAAAAAGGTTTGGAAAATGTTAAAAAGCGCGCATTTCTTTACATTTGATTGTTGGAAGGAAGCAGAATTTTATTCGGGAGCGGGTCGAAATTCTGCTTTGGAAAATTCTTTCCTAACACACAAAAATTCAGATTTTTAAAATACTGTTTTCTTCAGTTCTGCTTTACAAAATTCCGCTTTTCAAACTTCAAGCAATAAAATTCAGTTTATCATGTTTTTTTTCCAACTAACAGATGTAAAAAAAAAATTTAAGAACTATTTTAATTTTATTTTATTTGTACCTACCTATAATATGTATTTAAATTAAAAAAAAAAAAAACAATAAAAATTAAACTAAACATTGAAAATAGGAAAGAAAACTATGTATATCTATTAAAAAATGGGAAATTTAATTCAAAAAATTCAGAATTAAGATAAGAGAAGTTTCTTAACTTAAATGTGAAGAAAACAACACTAAAAAAAAAAAACTATTTGAAAAAATTACAAGTGAAGATGGCAAAAAAATGTTCTCTACGTCTCTGCTTTAAAAAGTTCTGCAAAAAAAAAAAATAGGTTTAGAAAATGTCCAATGCACATTTTATTATTTTGCCCAGTCACATAAAGCAGAATCTTGAAAAGCAGAATTTTGAACCCATGAGAATTTTGACCCCAAATCTTTTATTGCTTTAAATTTGAAAGGCAGAATTTTGTAAAGCTGAACTAAAAAAAACAGAATTTGTGAGTGAATACAGGGTCCGCCAAATAACTTTTTTTTTTTTTTGAAAATGCTATAAAAAAAAACTACCTACTGAATATTTTCTCAAATTTCTTTTTTTATTTGAAAGTACAATCCTTCCGGTTAATAATGGAAAATAATTTCATTCAAATGGCTGCCTCGGCTGGCCATGCAGTAGCCTACACGATCGGTCCAATTTTTAATCACATTATCGATTGTGTGCAGCTGTATTTCACCAATGGCTTCACGAATATTGTCCTTTAAAACGACAATTGTCTCTGGCTTGTCGGCGTAACACTTATCTTTTACGGCACCCCACAAATAATAGTCCAACGGTGTCAAATCGCAGCTCCGAGGTGGCCAAACGACATCAGCTCTGCGGCTGATAATGCAATCTTCAAAAACAGGGCGCAAAACATCGAGTGTAGCTTCGGCTGTGTGGCACGTAGCGCCGCCCTGTTGAAACCAAATGTTGCCAATATCCTCCTCTTCAATTTTTGTGAACAAAAATTCGTTCAACATGGCCCGATAACGATCGCCATTGACTATAACAGCCACTCCTTGCTCTTTTTCGAAGAAAAATGGCCCAATTATGCCTCTGGACCAAATTCCGCACCAAACAGTGACTCGTTTTGGGTATATCGGCTTTTAAATGTATCCGTGCGGGTTTTCTGTGCCCCAAATGCGACAATTTTGCTTGTTTACATACCCGCCAAGATGAAAATGAGCGTCATCTGAAAAGATGATTTTTTTTTTGGCAAAATCGGCATCTTCTCTAAGTCGATCGCAGGCCCACTTAGCGAAGCGAAAACGCATTGGGTGGTCATTTCATCAAGCGTATACACAACCATATTCGTTCAGCGGAAGGATAAAACTAAATATCTGTCAAATTAGACATGAGCTAAGTGTTACCATTCGCGAAATAAGCACTAGTTGAAAAAAAAAAAGTTAGATGGCGGACCCTTTAGAAAGAATTTTCCAAAGAAGAAATTTTAAAAGCAGAATTTTGTTGAAAAAAAATGTTGACCCCTTCAGGAATTTGGCCCTAAACCTTTTATTGCATTAAATTTGAAAAACAGAATTTATTAAAGCAGCATTTCGACCCGCTCCCAGAAAAAAAGAACGCAGTATTCACAGGCTTAAATTTTCGCAATACCCTCTTTTAGTGGGGGCAAATCCCAGTCCTAATACATGAAATAACAGTACATATATGTTTAGCAAATTTGCATGAAATTTAGGATTCTACCTATGCTCACGATGAAAAAAAAAGTCTCAACGCTCTCTGCAATTCTACTTCTACAAAGGGTGACCTCTACTATTCATAATTTAAAAAAAAAAATACCCTTACCTCGAATTGACTTGAAACCTTGAAAGTTGTTATTCTATCGGCAGGATAACTAAAAATAAGAAAACGTGAGCACTGCCACGTGCATCACCTATAGTCTGTCTTAAAATGAACACATTAAAAATACATCCTTTGACATAACATACTTCTGCCTAAATTATAAAGAACTGCGCATTGTGCATACATCCCATTGCTAAACGACATAACAGGCGACTGTCTATTTAAAATAAAAAAAAAACAAGAAAAAAATTTTAGCACATAGTAGGTACTCCCACACAATTGTAAATGCCACTATTTCTGATTATTCCTTCAAGCCGGCAATAGAAAACTTTCCAGCTAAACATCCGCATGTTTCTCAAGTTCACACGAATGCTAAATTTCACCCATCTGTGCTTGCGCAGGTCCCTCATGCAAAAATCATTTCAAGCACATAGGAATAAGGATATTTGAATGATATATATTATAATATCCCCAAATAAATTTAGTAACAGGGAATTTTTTTAAAATACATTTGAATTTAAGGACATCATTCCTTTTGAAATGTTTTCGTTTTTTGCACATACATTTCGATTGGATCCCACCACTACGGGTTAAATAAACAACGAAATGCCAACCCTATTACGTGCACATTGCCAAGGTAAATAGATACAATACTACCTCATACATTTGCTGTCAAAATTGGTATTCCACGGCAGACTGCGTTCTAACTCTCAGTAAGTAGTCCACAGACGTCTATTCAGTGGAATTCTTCACCATGAATCTGCTAATGACAGTTTCGAATAAAATAGTAGACGCATTCGAGAGAATGAAATGGTATGCCCAGCTCCTTAGCACACCCCAGGTAGCCGGGGTTGGAAATCCGACGACTAGCTACTCGTAGTTGCGAATATAATGCAATAATTAAAAAGTGAAACTCTATTCCACCCACCACCACCATGGATGGTACAATATCTATACAGCATACAATAGATATACTCGGGACGAATTCTATCTGGTAAATACATATAAAAGTAGATACCTATGTGCGGTATTCTTACGTTGGTATTTTTAAAGGTCGTTCGGTATAAATATACCGATTGTAGTGATGTCCTGTCTAATATATCAGCATTGGAGCGGAATGTCATGCACCTGAGATTGGGTCGGGTCCCCGCTTTAACAATTGCGTACAGTACTCTGCGAAAAAAATAATACTTTCCTTCGTACACATGGTGTAGGGGTTATGCAATTATGTTTGCCGGACAATAGAATAGCCTGATGGGACTGCCAATTGTGTATAGACGTTTAAATTGCTCTCAAAGTAGCAAGACCCGCAGCTATATGGAGTATTATGTCACCGTACGCATGGTACATGCAAACCGAACGAATTTATATAGACCTCGAGCTGTATTTATTTTAGGATGTACATAATTTCTATTGCAGGACAAATATAACAGTGTTGCTAAAGGGGATCCCAATCAAACTGTTCACTTCCTTTGTTCTGGACTATTACCTTGACAATCAAGTGGTTGTTATAGCCACTTTGGGGTGGTCACTTAACTGCTTTCGTGTACTAATTTGGTGGCTCCAAATCTACACTTCGAGGTGAGCTAAGATCGCATTTATCAAGCCTCTTCATCAGTTAGCCCATTCCTGACCCAACAGTCCTCACTCCCAATCCAGTTAAAAAATAACTTTAATAGTACTTCAACAGTTATTTTTTAACTATAGTGCGTACCACTTTAGGCTAGGTCTTTCTCTGGTGAGTTGACCCTCTGACTACATCGATGTTGCTCTACAGCTCATATAGTTCCTTATTGAACCGTCTCCTCCGATACCCATCTCTCCAAGTGGAAACGAATATTTTACGAAGAATTTCTTTCTCTTGTAACTAGGGTATCTTCATCTGCTTTTGAAAGCCTCCATGCTTCAGATCTATAGAGCAGGACTGGGATTAGCCGGAGTCTTCTTAGTTGTTCGCGAAAACAAATTCCCTTAAACTACCTCAAGGGCTAGCTGTCTATTTGGATGTTCTGACCCGTTTGTCCCTTCTTCAGGCATCAGTTGTATCAATATTAAATTTCCGAAAGGTCCGCGGATTCTGTGAACAAGACTATCATTTCCCGTCTTAAATAAAATTCTAAAAACCTCCTGTTTGCATATGGATTTGTGATCACATCGCGTTAAAACTACTCACCCAATCCGTAGGATTTCTTTCAAGAAAAAAAAAACAAACTTAACCTGGCACAGTATTTACTTTTTTATTTCATCACAATCGTGCAACTCATTCTCATCATTTTCGATGGTTTTTAACTTCATCAAGGTTTGAAAAGTATAAGAGAGAAATAAAAGAGAGCTACCACTTAATATTTTCCAAACGAATCTGCGAAAAACCAATTAACGTATACTCACTTCTTCTTTGCAGAAAATCGAGAAATCTCAGCGAGAAAAAACGCCGCGATCAGTTCAATTTGCTGGTGAACGATCTGAGCTCCTTAATATCAACAGCATCTAGGAAAATGGACAAATCCACAGTCCTAAAGTCAACAATCGCATTTCTTAAACACCACAATGGTAAGTGCCAGCAAAAGTGAACAGCAAAGGACTTGACTCAATCTAATCCACACACAGATATAACCGATAGATCTAAGGTACATGAAATTCAGCAAGACTGGAAGCCAACCTTCCTCACCAACGACGAGTTCACTCATCTCATGCTAGAGGCTCTGGATGGTTTCATAATTGTATTCTCCAGCAACGGATCCATTCATTATGCATCCGAAAGTATTACTTCACTTTTAGGATATTTACCGGTGGGTATGATCAGGCTCGTTATAATCCCTCTGTCCCTCCATCCCTGATGCTTATTTGTTCGAATAATCACTTTTGCTTTTGAGAACTTAATTTAAATCAATCATTTTATCAGAGCGATGAACTAAATTTCAGAGCGATCTATTGAATATGACAATCTTTGATTTAGCATATGAAATTGATCATGAGAATCTGTACAACATCTTTTTGAACCCAGCGAATGTGATTGATCCGCTGAAAACGGAACTATCCGCCGAAAATCAGATAAGCCTGTTTGTCTATCTGAAACGAGGGGCGCTGGACAAAGCCGACTCTACCGCGTACGAGTTGGTCAAACTTGTTGGATATTTTAGTGAGTTTTGCAAATGGAGGCGTGGAACTGTTTTCAAAGGTTGGTTGTTTTTTTTTTTTTTTTTTTTCTGTGTTTTTGTTTTTAGGATACGATACTAATGACGACACTGCAACTACAAATACTCAGTCGTTTTCGACAACTACAAACAAGCACAATTGTGATAAGGGAGTAATTTTCGTTGGGACGGGGCGTGTGCAGACGCCTCAATTGATCCGTGAAATGTCTACAATAGACCCGTCGAAGGATGAATTCACATCGAAGCACAGTATGGAATGGAAGTTTCTATTTCTAGACCACAGAGCACCACCGATCATTGGATATATGCCATTTGAAGTTTTGGGCACATCCGGCTATGATTACTATCACTTTGATGATCTCGAAAGTATTACCGCTTGTCATGAGGATTGTAAGTTTGTTAATCGTTTGAATATATTTTTTATTTTATTTTTTGCTTAGAAATAGGATAAGCACACGTCATTCTAAAACGCCGTCGCGTGATACTCATAAATTGAACTACAGGCAGTGACCTATTGTGACGTTTGGCAGATTATACGGTCTTGCTGTTGGTCCTTTATTTACATATAAGCAGACTCGCCTGTGGTATCTTGACAGTATAATTTTTAAGAACAGAGATCAAACTTAGCTGCTTTTGAACCATTTCTCCCAAAGTTGACAGTGACAGTTCTTTCAATTATATATAAATATGAAGAAAACTGCATCTCGGTGGCCATGCTCCATTGACTGCTAGACGTTTAGCGAATAATTTGCTAAATAGAGGAACAATATCATTGCCTCACCGCAGGAGTTCGGATTTTTAAACGTTCTCTTTTTGTGTTATTAACGGATTTACCGTTCTCCTAATTGCTTCAAAATGTAATATTGTGAAATCTCTAAGAAAACCTTGCGAATGAATTATTCTTCTGTAAAGATAGAAGTCCTTCTTCTATCCTCTCACTTGTTCCTTATTTCTTTCACGCTTAAGTTTGACCTACAAAAAGTTGAAAACACTTAAATGAATGAACGCATTTTTTGACAAGTAATATCTTGAATCTTCAATTTGAAGCGAAAATTAATGATTGTCACTACTTTCCATGAACACGTTTTCCAAAAGGGTAAAAGTATACCTACTCATGGTAAAATAGCAAACCAAAAAAAAACACATTTCAGCCGTCAGCTGTCAAATTGGTTGTCGCTGGAAAAAGTGTTGCCAGTTCGAAAAACAAGCCCCTTAAAACATCACCCTAAAGTCTGTAAGTTGGGTAGAAAGGAACGAATTTTGAGCAAATTTGACTAATGTATTCGAATTCATTGTTGTTCGGGAACAAACATCAGTTAATGTCAGGTTACCTTTTACAATGACAGTAGTGGGCTAAGGGATGACAACTTATGATAAAAATCTTTATGATAAAAACCTTACTAATGATTTGTAAATGAACTATCTGAAGACATCGTCCTTTCCGTTTCAGTAATGCAAAAAGGCGAGGGCAAGTCGTGTTTCTACCGTTTTCTCACTAAGGGTCAACAGTGGATTTGGTTGCAGAGTGAGTTCTACATATCGTACCATCAGCTGAGCTCCAAGCCCGACTACGTTGTTTGTACACACAAGGTTGTGAGCTATGCTGATGTGATACTCCAAAACAAGTTGAACAGCAACAAGCCGGACATCAGTAATGCCAAGAGCTCCGTTGCAACAGCTGCAACAGTTGCAACAGTTGCAACAGTGACGCGCAGGGATCTCGAAAGTGTAGTGTCGGAGGGTAAGCCAGCCGCTATAGTTAGTGTGCCTCCAGCGTCAGTCACTGGACTCGAGAAACCGCTGCCAGCTACAACAACCGTGACATCGCCAGAAAAAGACTCAAGTATTGCATGGCCCGCAAGAGCTTCAAAGTGTTCCAACTACGGTAACATATCATCGGCAAGCATTTCGCCAAATGTCAAGCGAAAGCGCTACTTTCATAACCGAGGAAATGAGTCTGACTTCAATTCGATGTCCGCCGATTCGACTACCAGTAGACACTCTCTTATGACGCACCTCAGTTCGGTAAGAGGGATACTCTATGGTGTTCTTGTGAATTTATAACTAATTTATTTGTTGATCCTTTCAGCAAGCTAGAGCACGGAACAGCTTCTCGGTGCACCTCCAACAGCAGCAGCAGCAGCAGCAGCAGCAACAACAACAGCAACAACAACAACAACAGCAGCAATCAACTACGTTAGTCGCTCATCAGCAGCACCCGCTCCATCAAACGCAAATGCAGACGAGTTCTCATAAAATGCTTCCAATGATGTCGCAGCAAGCGATAAGCCAACCCGCGCAATATCCCCAGCGCTCATTTCCGATTCGGAACTCCCAGCTGATGGGGCACACGTTTCTCGAGCCGCAACAGTATCTAACAGCAATACCTATGCAACCAGTCATGGCGCCATTCCCAGTGAATCCAGTAGTATCGCCGATGAGCGTATGTGTCAGACCCCTTGCGTATACAAAACTTGAATGTATTAAGGATTTTTTTACTTTCAGAACGCTTGTGATATGCTTCCCGGCACCGTTGTGATGACCACCACTCAAACGCAGATCCAAGACCAACTGCAACGCAAGCATGACGAGCTTCAGAAGCTTATAATGGAGCAGCAAGACGAATTGCGACGGGTGTCTGAGCAGCTTCTGATGGCACGATACACCCTCCTCCAACCAATAGTCCCTGTAACCTATAGCAATAGTCCCAGCAACAGTAGACAATTCAACTTTAGTGGCAATTCAATTGAACAGCAATCACATCAGCAATTCTTCAACTACAATTTCGGCATAAGTCCAAGCGATCAACTGCAGGACACTCATCACAATCCCCAGTTGCACCAGCAGCAAACGCAAACCTTGCAGCATCAAATGCTTACAAGAAACGTACCTGTACCTGATCTAGAGCCATTTGGCCACGAAGATATCGATGCTTTCCTCAACGCCGAAGGGCTGCAATCATCGCTCGGAACACCGCAGCCGACAGTAATACCGCAACAACAGCAGCACATCCAGCAGGAACAGCAAACATCGGCGATGTCCTTAAATCAGCACAATCTTGCTGCGCCGCAAGATGACAACTTGTTGTCCTACATGCAAATAGAACCATCAGCATCGAACCTGCACTTTCAGATGGGCATCCGTGATGATGGCTCGGAGAGTCGTAGCGAGGATACGGGGGCACAGCAGAATCGCTTCAACAGCTATCAGACGCAAAGCAATCAATTGCCAAATGAATTGGAGATCCTGCCGTATCAGATGTCACAGGAGCAATCACAGATTCTATTTAATTCACCTCATACGCCGGGGACCAGCCAATAGGGGTGGCAGTAGGCGGGTTGCGATTACCTCGCAATCCGATAGTCCATGCTCTGCATGTTGTTATACTAATTCTAGTTATAATTATTATAATTCATTATAAATATCACTTTGATAAACAAATTAGGAGTGTAAATACGATACTATTATTTTGTCTGTATAAAATGCGAACTTAAGGAGTTTATATACCATTATGTTCATAACTAGGAATATTTTTTTATATTGAATTAGAAAAGAATAAAATAAGAATCAAAATACAGTAATTAAAATCTTGTCAAACTGATGAGAAAACAAACAAGAATGTGGAGTGCTGTTTTATTAAAATTGAAACTCTTTGGTGGCTAATCAAACTCACTAACAATATGTTACAAATGGGTCTAGCCAATAGTCAATAAATCTAAAAAAAATAAGATTTAGAAAAAAAAAGTGAGTTTTTTGACCGTTTTTTTGAACGACTGTTTAGTCAGGGAATGTCAGGGCAAGTCAGGGAACGAAAATTTGGTCAGGGAATTTTAAAAGCAGTCAGGGAAAACTCGAACTGTCCTGTTTTGTTTTAAAATAATAAAACAAAACAATTTGCCCTGAGCTGTGCCCACACGTTTGCTCAAAAATGTTTCTTTTACAGTGCTTCCTGATTTGTCGGTGCGGATTCGTTGTCCTCGACTTGCTCATAAATACTTGCTTTATTTCAAATAGTTCTTCCAGATTTTTTCTCATACAAAAAAGATTGTTTTTAAAGTAGAACAACATTTTATATTATGTTCCATGTTGCAAGTAGTTTTTTTTTTTTCGCCTACAGTTATGTTTCGAAAGATGCACTAAAAAAGCAAAACCTAATCAAAAACTCACACGTAACGGAAATAATGTTATTAGCAGAAGATTTCATAATTTTTCAGGGCATAACAATTCTCTGAAGAAAGTCTTTTTCTAATTAGGAACTAAAAAAAAAATTTAAATGCATTTGCAAAACTTCGTAAAAATTAAAACTGATTTCAGTTAACTCCATCTTTTATTAATGTGTTCAAAAATCGGCGGAACTGACCTTTTTTTGAACTCACATTTTTTTACATAAAACAATCTAAGGATTGTGACTTTTAAATGTTTTTTCAGTTAAATTTTTGGGAACAAAATCATTAGTTCTGGGTGTTAACGACGATTTATCTCACTCTTTTGTGCCAAACTAATATATATATGTATAGCTTCTATGGCAGCTATGGGGCAGGTTCGCATTCTTAAGAAACCAAAGCATGCGAGACGTTAGACCCTTGTAAACTTTATGATTGCTTCCTTTTGGTTTGCTGTAGTCCACCTAATTAGTACAGTACCTACTGCTATTGCATAGAGAAGAGGAAATTCAAAAAGAGTGGCATATTACGATTGTTTTTTTATTTGTTAAACAACAAAGCGGTTAGTCGCTCAAACAGGAGTCGCTCAAACAGGAGTCGCTCAAACAGGAGTCGCTCTAAACGGATGTTCGTTCATAGCAATTAGTATGCAAACCTAGCAAGTTGTTGTGTCTACGTCGCTTAAAACGGTTCGTCGTATTAAACGGATTCCACTGTATCTACATAATATATAAAATATAAGACATGCATGCGTAAAACTAGTTTTTGCTATTATGTATTTGTAAAAAATGGCCAGGGAAAACTTAAAAATTGGTCAGGGATAGTCAAGGAAAATTATTTTGTAAAATAGTGGCAACTCTGGACGGTTTTTTTTAGCGTTTTTTTTCACGCGTTTCTTAATGTTAATGTTAGAGAACATTTTCTTTTTTCACTTGTAAATTTTTCAAATTTGTTTTTTTTTTCTTTTTTAATTTAGTTTTCCTAAAGCCGTTAACTAATAATAAAAAAAAATCCTTTATTTCATGAAAAAAATAAAAAATATGTATACAAGCTTAATACTAACATAAATTGAATAAGTATTATTGTAAGTATTCTTCGGCTAGTTTATTGAATAAGCAGGCAGATATAACTGTATGGAAATGATAAAAATGGGAACTCTAGGACCAATCACAAAATGACAGCCATTGGCTCTTAGGTTGTATTCCTCCTGAACTCTTGCAGAGCTAAAACCAGCTTTTTTGAATAAATATTTTAACACATAATAAAAGTACAAATGTCGTATAAGAAGAATGCCGAGGTAAGTGAATGAGGCAAAACTAGGTGTTCTACGGGATACTATAGAAATAATGCGTCTAGTAAGTAACTGATTTATTTTAGAGGAATGAGTACCACCCCAGCAGAAAATTCCATATTGAATCTTAGAGGGCAGTGAAGATTAAGGCGGTAGATCTGCCTGACAAATTTGTTAAGATAGAGTTTTACATTTGAGCTTCTTATCTAAACTAAAACCTAAGTGTTTAAAACTATCAACACATTCAATTTCAAAACAGCCATTGACACAAGATAAATCAGACCGAAATGTTGACGGAAATAGTTGGAACCTAGAGCAGCAAAGAGAATGATAGGTTAGCGAAAAACCTTCAGCAATACTGTCCCCATTAAGTTAAAAAAAATGAACTTTGTTTTCTTACTTATAACGAGTTTGTGAAACAAAATCCAATGTCTGAGAATTTCTAAATAATGATTCATACTAGCAATCGTTTCAAAATGATTTTTATATGAGTAAGAAAGGGCAGTATCATCGGCAAAAGCAGTTAAAATACCTTTGAATGGTTGAGAAAACAAGGAATTAACAAATATCAAAACTAAGATAGGACCCAAAACGGAACCTTGAGGAATACCCATATTTAAAAAGCATTTTGAGGTTAAACAATTTTTGATGCGGGTTCTTTGATTACGATTAGATAAGTAGGAACATAACCAATCATAAATAGATCTCCGAAATCCAGCTTTAAACATTAGCAATGATGGTCAACCATATCAAAAGCTTTTGTTATGTCGATGAACAAATCAATTGATTTATAAAGCTCACTACAGAATTTCAAGAGGGCATCTTCTGTCGATTTTCCATTTCTGAAACCGAACTGAAGATTACTGAAGAATACAGTTGTATTTAGAAATGACATTATTCTGTTCTTCATACCCCTTTCAAAAACCTTAGAAAAAACCGATGGAAGTGAAACAGGTCGATAGTTATTTAATTCCATAGGACCTCATTTTTATGTAATAGGATAACTATAGCTGTTTTCAACGCATCCGCAAACGCACCCATTCCAACACTAGGATTACAAATATGTGTAACATAAGACATCTGCAACTAAAAATGAGATATTTCTAAGTGTATGACTTGAAATTAAGTCATGGGAAGTAGAATGTGTCAATTTCGAATGCAGAAAAATCCTAGAAACAGAAACTATCCGGACTGCAAACATCATGGCGAATGACGTCATCATGTAAACGAGAGTTTGCCACCTGAAAAGCATTGGGAATTTTAGAAAAATACTCATTAAAGGTATAAGCTACATCCAACGGGTTGGAAATAACTTGTTTGTCTTTATTTGTTTTGAGCTCAACTTCTTACACATATCTATTCAGAATTTCGTTCATTCCTTTTTAACATTCCCGAGGTTGTCAGCCAGATTACGAGTGTAATAATCATTTCTGCATTTGAGTATATCGGTTTTCAATTAATTTCATAAGCGAAGATAATAAAGAGTTTTCCAATGAGAGGTGTTATTGTGAATGACCCGCTATTTCGGTAGCTGTCACTTTTGAAGCTTTTATTCTTTGACATTTGACACGTAGAAACTACGCCATTACTAAAAATGGAACGATACAAGCTTCAACAACGCATTGAAATTATTAAAATTCACTACAAAAATGGTGAAAAACTTGCAGTTACAGTTCGCAAAACTAAAGCATTTTTTGGTCGTCGTGAAGCACCTTGTCGGACCGCAAAACAGAAATTGGTGAAAAAATTCCAGCTGTTGGGCAAGTTAGTGATGTGAAGAATAAAACCCGTGCACGTCGCTCAAGAACAACTGATAATATTGCTGCTGTAGCCCAAAGTGTTGAAGAAACCCCATGTTTGTCCATTCCTCGTCGTTCTTTAGAATTGGGCATTCCAAAAACGTCATTACACCGTATTTTGCATAAAGACTTTGGTCTTAAGGCTTATAAAGTTCAGTTAACACAAGAACTCAAGCCGGCCGATCATCAACAACGTCGTGTCTTTGCTGATTGGGTCCTTGAAATGCATGAAAATGATCCGGAATTCCATCGAAAAATCATCTTGACTGATGAGGCCCATTACCACCTCGGTGGCTACGTCAACAACCAAAATTGTCGCAACTGGGGCTCGGAAAACCCAAGAGTTATTGTTGAGAAGCCTCTCCATCCTCAACGTGTGACTGTTTGGTGCGGTTTATGGTCCGGCGGGGTCATAGGACCTTACTTTTTCGAAAATGAGGTTGGATAAACAGTTACGGTGAATGGATTGCGCTATCGAGAGATTATTAATGATTTTTTATGGTCGGAGTTGGATGATATTGATCTGGACAACGTTTACTTTCAACAAGATGGCGCTACGTGCCACACAAGCAACGAAAGCATTGATCTTTTACGGGAAAAGTTTCCGGACCGTGTTATCTCTCGAAGAGGTGATAACAATTGGTCGCCGAGATCTTGTGATTTAACACCTTGCGACTTCTTCCTTTGGGGCTACGTGAAAGATAAGGTCTACGCCAACAGCCCAGCGTCGATTCAAGACCTCAAAGATAAAATTCGTGGGCTATCGAGGACATAGGGCAGCCACTTTGCGATTTGGTTATGGAAAATTTCATGAAAAAGAAATGGTCCTGTATGCGTGCTCGTGGTGGCCATTTGGTTGATGTTGTTTTGCATAATTAACGGCATACCTTACATCCGATCATTTATCTCAAAAAATGACATATTTTTTAATACCAAAATAACACCTCTTATTGGAAAACCCTTTAGTTTTTAAGTCGAATATTGCTAGGGTGTTTACTAACCGAAGCACGGAGATGATTTTTCTTTTTAATTTTATGTAGAAGCGACAATGACATCCACGATTTATCTTATCTTAATTCTGGTTTTTTTTTTAAACTCCATCTCTATTTTTTAATAATATCTGTATTTTTATTTTTTAACTTAAATTTTATACAAATACATTACATTTGTTAGCTGGCAAAAAATCAGAATAAGCTAATCTTGTTGCCTTAAATTTGAAAAGCAGAACTGAAAAAAAAAACAGAATTTCGAAATTTTTAATTGTATGTAAAGACAGAATTTTGAAAGCATCTCTCGATTTTGACGCCTTAAATCACTTGCTATTGTCATTTTATCGCGACCAAGTGCGACCAATTGATAATCCCCTTGAGGCTTATACGAAACTGTTAAAAATCCGTTTCCATTTCTGCGAAGAGTGGAAGAGCGGTGCTCTCTAGCAAGCCCCAGAGGGTAAAAATAAATATAAGACGAAACACATCTGTTTTGGTTTTGTTCTCTTTTTTTATTATGCCATATAGGTAGGTAATTTATTTCGTATAACTAGACATTGATTTTTATATTTGATTTATTTTTACATCGCAATAATAATAATACACATCTCATACTCGTAGGTATATTCTATAGTCTGTACAAAATATCAAATGAAATTCTTTGACGACAAAAGAATGCTTACAAAGAGATTTACGCGAATTCGTGTCTTATCTAAAATTTAAGAATGCTCCTGGCTGTTTTTTTTCGCCGTCTTGAGACTTGAGAATATTAAAATTTATTTTCACATGAAGATGCCATAACAAATTGCATACATGTAGCAGCTTTTTAAACTTAGTAATAATATTGTTTACCATTTAAAACGTAATGAAACAAAAGAACATACTAAGTTAGGTGTGTGTGTGTGTCCAATTCAAATCCAACCGCACTACAGCTATTCAAGCGAATATTATATTTATTTTCTACCAACTATTTTATGACGGCTCTTCCAAATCTCACAAGTAACAGCAGGCAACCGGGAGATGTCCAAAGGGAAACTTAATAAAAATCATGTACAATTCTAATACGTTTATGTATATTTAGTAGATAATAATCCACTTTTCTTGCACAGCAAATATTTACAGTAAAAATTAATTGGTATAAATCTGTATGTGTATGCATAGAAGGATAAGGGGGAAAAAAGGCTTAAACCTATGACCGCGTTATCGCTACTTGTATCTTTGAGTTTAATTTCAGATTCTAACTGCACAAACGTAAATAATAGTATAATATTATTACTCTGTAACAAAATCAATATGATAAAACTAAATACAAGCTATAAACAATAAAAATTAAAAAAAAAAAAATTAAAAAAAATAGGCAAAAGATACACGAGATAAAACAAGGAGCGCTTTAGCGCTCAGCTAAAATGTAGTTACTCAGGTCGGTGTCGACGTCAGACGTTGCGGGTTGCTATCCTTCAAGGGTAGCGCCCTGATTCACGCAATGTTTAATAACCAACTGAGCGGTTTCCTTGATTTTGTCATACGGCATTGGGTGCAGTATCAAATCAGTCAAAATCTGCAGACCATTCTCTTGCTCCACAAGGCGGCAATACTTTTGGGGATAAACCTAAAGTGAGACGAACCAGTTAGAAACATGTGCGCGCATGTATGATTCGTTTATACTTACGCATGTCAAATTGGCTAACGCCCACACAGCCCAGTGCTGACACTGGGGAGTTTCATAACAACGAACCAAACCCAGTATCGGTTCAAAGCTGCGATAATTAATATTCCGTTCGCTTTTGATGTTCCAGCGATCTATGGCTTTTACCATGCGCTGCAGTACATCATCACGCTTCGGCGCTTGGATAGTCCAAGCCTCTGGTCCATCAGAAGCTATATGAGCGAGGACTCCAGCCGCATTGTAGCTCACCTAAAATGGCAGGTGAATAATGAATATTCTTGTCTACTTTGTCATCGGACTGCAGAAGATAATAATCTCAAATTCTACGGGTTCTAAGCCATTTTTTGGAACCCATCGGGATTCTTGCCGTTGTCTTACCATTTGGTGAGTTTTAGTTTCACGTTTCCACGATGGACCTAAGTGTGCAACAACAGCACAGCACAAACCAACAAATTTAACATGTAACTTAGAGGAGCTGAGATGCAATAATTTGGTCCCTGACACTGTTCCCAGAGTCATTAAGATTATTCTTGGTGATAGCTCTTGGTTGAGAAACCTAGATGTGTCTTTCAGAGAAATTTCTTTGACTTGGCTGAAAGTCAGCGAAGAGTTAGTTTACTCTATTCGGACTACTTGCTTACGTTGGCACTTTTAACGACATAAATTAGTGAGTATGAGCACTACTGCTATTCTTCCAAGCTGACGACCCCTATACTCATTTCATAAGTTAGTCATCAACTAAAGTTACTTAACAGCAATTTCCATACATGGAAGAGAACAAAAACTCACCTCAATTCCGTCGCTATCCGAGTCTAAAAGTGTTGCGAAAACATCAATGAATTCCGCTGTCATCAACTTGGGTCTCAGCCACTTGACCTCGGCCACATTGCCCAACAGACCCATCATATTTCTGAGCAGTTCCTCACGATCGGGGAAAGTCTAAGGTCGGAAACCAAATCATTACAAAATTCAACGTGTACATGGTGCACAACTAACATGTAAACATTTCAAAAAGTACTCCATACCACTTCCATCTAGAAATCTCTTACAGTTAATTGCAGTCTCATCGGTTACATTCCACATTGTTGACCACGCCACCTCCATAACATCGTCAAACACTGAGCGTGTCAATCGATCCTTGATTAAACTTAACATAGTCTACAGGAGGGGAATAGAACGCACCATTCAAACGGAAATAACATCGAATTGTCCGCATACTTACACTTACAACACCCAAATCGCCGAGAAAGAGCTTCTGCCGACCGTCGACCTGGCATGCCAAGGTGTTTAACAGATATATAGCTATCCTCTGGACGAACCCTTCTTGTTCGGTTTTAGACAC
Source organism: Cheilosia grossa (assembly GCA_963082955.1). Classification (NCBI taxonomy): domain Eukaryota; kingdom Metazoa; phylum Arthropoda; class Insecta; order Diptera; family Syrphidae; genus Cheilosia; species Cheilosia grossa. The sequence continues at coordinate 9,203,553 of OY720146.1, forward strand.
ACCATGCAGCAGCACTGTGATGAGACGTTCATATTCGAAGAGCTGCAAAACAATGTGAACACCTTTTATGAGAGAGAAGAGATTCATGCCACTTGAGGATGCCATACCACATCGGTTGGCATGGAAAACTGGGTAAGAGTGAGATACCCATTTCGCAGCATCGTGTCGTCTGTTATGTGCATCTCCATTCCATTGAGCAGAGTGCGGATGATGTGATTCTTGAGAGGCGTTCCAAACTTGGACCGATCGCGACCTTTTACGATGTAAAACAGGGTGGCACTGGAAAAAAGTTGCATCAGTGCAAACCGTGCTTTCTAGTAGCTACCTACCTGCCAGATATTTGCATGTGTTTAAACTTTAAGTGACGATCCATTGCAGTGAGCACGACATCCAGTGCGATGTGGATCTCTTTGCAGCACTCAAAGCGAAAGATGTGATACAAGTCATTGAGGACCTGCAACACAAAACAATTCACTTGTGCACTTTGCGAAAGAATTTTCAAATGCACTTACCCTTGTCAGGACTGCAGGCCTGTCATAATAGTACAGCGCTGCTGTTAGAATCTGCTCTTCATTGGCATCGCCAGCAATCTACAAAGGCAACCACATCTTCATATCTAACCTGTGTCTGTTGTATATTGGATTATTGTGTACCTCTATAGCAGGAATATCGTGCCTTTTACAGGCCCAATGCGCTGTATGATACAGACCGAGGTACTGAAGCGGTCTTTCGGTTCTTCCCGCCAGACCAGGAATATCAGAATTTTTGGCCACTCCAGACGTTGAGTACGGGCCTGCGGGTTTCTCACACGCACCCTTCTGCGCGACGCCGTTGCCGGCTAAATTTGTTCCCGAGATGTCCAGATGCGAAAGTTCAGGTAGATTTTCCACGAGCATCTCAAGAGTCTATACAACAACACCGGGATGACCACAGAAACTCACATCAATGTGATCATTAAAACTTACCTGATCTGGAAGATCATATGTCCCATGACCGTTGCTCGAGCCACTGATCGAGATATCAAGTGTGCGCAACTTTTTCATGCGGCAAATCGCATGCAATTGATTTGCGATCGGCCAGACGTTGAACAGAATTAATGTGTGCAAGTTGGGTAGACTGCAGAGTGCCTCCAAACTGAAGTTGGCCAGAATGCACGAAGTTAAGTCTAAGTAATTCAAGTCCTGGAGGTGGGCAAACTGCAACCTGTGGTGCATGACCACACCATTGAGGACTAACCGACGAAGATGCGGGCAATTTAATTGGAAGTCTACGGGTTCTTTGTCATTCGGTTCGGCCTGTATCAGGAGTTCGGCACATATCCCCAGCTCTAGCGAACGAAGACTCTCGCCATATCTCGCTAAAAGGTGATGAGATTGAACTGTGATCTGGTCGCAATACCACATGGACAGGGCGTACAACTTGTGTCGCAGAAGAGTCTCTAGACCTGAAAAAAAGAAACAAGTATTGAATACGAATCAAAACAGCATTCGCCGGCACTGGTTTGAGACCGAAGCGAAGACATATGCAGTGTGGGCGAGTGATAGGGCAAAGAAGGAGCGCTTTAAGAAATCTGTGCTAAAGTAATCTCAACACAGACTGCAACTCAGAGCAAATAATGATGTAGGTATAAAATTCGACAGATGTTTGCTTGTTCTTATCTAAATTACACGGATGGTACGTATTGTGTAAGCCCCTTGTAATGGAGTATAAGCTAAGTAAGGTTGTTCACCTTGGAGAACATCTCGGTGCAACAACCTTAAAGAATCATTGATCCAAAGTGGCGATGTCGATCTACGCAAGTGACTACTATTATGGAATATGAGTGCATTCGAAATTGTTACATTATATGGAGGAATGCGGACGCCTTAAAATATATACGAGAATCGTAAGGGTGTAAAACAAACTTCAATTAGAACAGATACACTGCAATCAGTAAGAACAAAACTTGATGCAGCTTGACGTCAGTACACAGAAAAAAAAAATCGAATACCTAATCGAAACCAACTACCTATGCAGTGACGTGCTGCTTGAAATGCTTTGAAATGCTAAACACACTGACTTAATTGATAAGACAACTCTCACATGAGTTATTTTGAATACGAACTTGAACAACTACCATCAAGCAGGTGACACTGAAATCATTCTGGCGTTATCACTGAAGCAGTGAGCAAATACTCACTAGGGGTATGTGTTTATTTTCTATTGCGTTAGGCTGATGCCATTTCCTGTACTGCTTTGAAGTGCACATCAGCAAGCAAGACAATGGACAGATTTAAATTAGTCGATCATCGTTATCGCCATGTGTCTATTAAACTAAACCGTAACAAGTCAATACACTCTAATAAATCTGCATCAACAAGAACTTTGTTCATATCTACATTTATACCGTTATCAGCTATAAATTTAGATGAACATCCAGACAATAATTAGTCGCAGTAAAAGAACTCACCTTCACCGGTTAGGGTGCTATTTCGAAGATGAACAATCTTTATCGAAGTTCTATCCGTGTTTAGGAACAAACTGATGACCTTATCGTCCAAGTCCCGCTGGAAACGTTGGTAGCATTCGATAAAACGATCGCAGATGTCATTTGGCAACACAATACCGCTTTTGAGCTGGCAATAGCCCATGCTATCGCGGTCACTGATAACACCCAAATTGCTAGACAGATATTGATAGGAGATATCCTTAAGAGTTGGTGGGTCCTCGTCGAGGACTCCATTTGCCTTTAATCTCACTTTTCCACTCATGACTGTAGTCTAGTGTCTTATTATTTTCGTTGTATCTCTTTCTCTTGTTTTCGTTTAACTACTGAGATCGCTCTGTCAAATATCTCACAATGTAAAAAAAAAATAATTATATAAAAATATATTAAAAACAATATTGATCCTTTGGATATTGTTGAGGAAACCCAACTGATTCACATTCGTGTCTCTTTGTCTTCGTGTAATATTGCAATAATCGTCTCTCTAAACAGTGCACAATAGGGTTTCTAAAAATAAAAAAGATTTTTAACCATTTTTTCCTGTTTCGCGTTACAAAAAAAAATACGTAGGATTGGTTGCTAGTTGTTTTCGCGAAGTTCGATCCACGGTTGCGACGAAGTGGGGGACCGATAAGAAGGATTTTGGATTTTTGTCTCCCTGCTAGGCCTGCCCGAGAGGAGCAGCACAATTTCCTTGTTTTATCGATGCGAAATGTTCAGAATAACTTCATTTAATGTATAGACAGACGATTTGGAAATATTTCATTGTGGTTTTCCACAGCGATATTCGCATTTTTAGTGCATTTCCACACTGCTGTTAGCTCTGGCATACACTTGAGCTGGAAGAAAACTTCTCGATCGTTGCTGTTGCTGGTGGTGGTGCTGCCTTGAAATCGCGTGTCAAGTAGCGAATAGCTTCTGCTAAATACTAAGGGGAGCGAGTTTTCACCGAGCTGATGCGATATCAATTGTTTATTAAGTATTAATTCTCGGTTATTTAGGTAAAAGTTCCTGAAGAAAAATCACTTTTTCTGTCGCTGCAAACACAAAAAAAACTACGATTTTAACTTTTCTTTCACTTTTTTCTGACGTTTCGTTTTTCAACTGTCCTTCTAGGAAAAAATAACAACAACAACATTTTTTTAATTACACCACGGTGAGCAAGTTTTGTTTTGACGTCGCCCGTGGAAATTTTCACCACACCATTATAAGGGATTTTTTATATGGTCTGTTTTCGTTCAAACACTGTTTGTTTTAATAATTTTTACCAGACAGCTGTTTAGTTGAAATTAACAAAAATTTTCGTGCATAGAGTGGGGAATGGTATAGTTTTTCTATATTCATTTATTTTTCGACATGAAAGACATGAAAATATTTCTGCCTCCGAGTAAAATGTATACATATAAAAAAGCCGAAAATAACAAAATAATTGTCCGAGTGCTTAATTTTAGGATGAAAGGATGGGGTCCATTTTTTTTCCACATGAGTTAATAATAATTTTTTAAAATCAATTGGTAAATGTAAGTTTGGTTCGCTTTTTTGAACTCTTACCATTGCCACGGTAAGCTGGTAGTTGCGAAAACCATACCTTACCATATTTCGAGAGAAATGTCAAGAAACATCTGAGATTTTCAACCAACATTTTTCACTGAAAATAATAAAGTTAAATAACACTTGATCAACTATGTTATCTACCAAAGTTCGCCTCGTTTTAAATAGTAAAAATGCCGCCTGCATTTGTTTGCAATCAAAGGTTTGTAATGCTTTGAAGCTAAGTGACTTCTTCTCAGCATTCACCCGCCTAACCTATAATAAATTGTGTTTTCAAGGCACCACGGACAATTTTTGCTCCTCTATCCTGCTTCAACGCCAGAGACTTGCATATAGCACACAGCCGACAGCCATTGAAATCTATTGATGCGAAAATCATCTCCAAGCTTTCACCACTAGCAGGACTTGCCACCGTGCGATACTCCAGTGCTGATGCAATCGACAAAAGTGTTATCGATCTCACTGAAATCCCAGATGCACCACCTATCCCTATTAGTACACCAGCAACTGAAGCCGTTGTGGACATACTTAATGCTGCGGGTGAACCAACATTCGCCTCGCTGGGGCTTGGCGGCTGGTCTCCTGTTGGTTTGGTACAAAATTGCATGGAGTATCTGCACATTGGTTTGGATTTACCTTGGTGGGGAGCCATAGCTATTGGCACAGTTGTGGTTAGGACGTTGATCTTCCCGCTAGTGATTGTATCGCAGCGAAATGCTGCAAAGATGAACAATCACATGCCACAGCTTCAGGTGTTGCAACTAAAAATGACGGAGGCGCGACAGTCAGGTGATGCTATCGAATCGGCACGTTATGCGCAGGAAATGATGCTCTTCATGAAGGAAAAACAACTGAATCCGTTCAAAAACATGGTTGTTCCATTAGCGCAGGCGCCACTCTTTATTTCGTTTTTCATGGGTCTCCGATCGATGGCCAATACGCCTGTGGATTCGCTTCGTGAAGGCGGCCTCTGGTGGTTCACAGATTTGACAGTAGCGGATCCGATGTTCCTCCTTCCAGCAATAACAAGCGCTACTCTCTATCTGACGATTGAAATCGGCACAGACAGCGCGCGTTTGTCAGCGCAGAACATGCATGTTATGAAGTATGTGCTACGGGCGTTGCCGCTTGCAATCTTCCCCTTCACCATGAACTTCCCAGCCGCTATTCTTTGCTACTGGACGTGTAGTAATTTCATTTCGCTAGGACAGGTGGCCATTTTAAAAATTCCTGCTGTGCGAGACTACTTTAAGATCGACAAACTAGTTACGCATAAACCCGAAAACTTACCAGCGAAAAAGAAAGGATTTGTCTCAGGAGTCAAGGAATGTAAGTAAACTTCCTGTTACGGCGCATACTTTCTTAACCATGTTGTTCTCCCTTCAGCTTGGAATAACATGAAGATAACGCGACAGATCGAAGAACGACAACGTATCGATGAAATCCGTTTTGCCAAGGCGGGCAAGGGCCCACTGGTGAAAACTTTTAAGTTCGACCCCACAAAGGCAAGACCGGCCTCAGCAATGGAAGCGAAAAAGAAGGATTATTAGAAAGCGATGCGCTTGTATCGTTTTATTAGTTGTAAGATATCAAATTAACAAATTGTGTATGTACAGAGAATAACACCGATACTGTTAAACTTTTGTTAAAAAAATGTGGTTTCCTTTTCATTTCTTCAACCCTTAGTGGCGATGCACTGATTAATCACCTCCGCAAGGTGCTTGTTCTCCAGAGCGGCAGCGACACGCTCTTTATCCGCCAGTTGTTTGTTTACGGCTAATTCAGATGCATGAGTTCCGGGCGTAATTTCAACGGTTACCTTGAATCGTGGAGGCAGGGAGCGAAGAAGTTTCACTCGTATTGACAGACCGATCAGTGTCGCCATGCTGCAGTGGGGGATGGTTGGAGTAAATTGGATACTTACTTCGTTAGATTCATCAGAGACTTTGATAAGGTCCTCTTGGACGACATGCAGTTCTTCCAGTGTCAGTGGATGCTCGGGATCATTTATGCCACGAATCAGGTCTGTGTAATGAGTTGATAAAATAAGATTGGAAGATTTTGTTGAGCATTTATACACTTACCAAAAATTTCACGAGTATCAAATGGATCTGCAATGCTTTCGTTTTCGTCGTCAGCCGTTGGTTCCCTTTCTTTACATTTACCGTAAACGTTGGGATTTATATTCTCTATTTCTGTAGGCATTTAAAAAAATAAATGTTTTTTTCTACTGCGCAATTATAAATAAATAAATGTCGATCAAAGCTGAAAGGATTTTGGGATTAATCAAAATCGATTTTTTTTCTGACATTCGCATAGACGAACGACGTTTAAACAAAGTGCTCAACAAATATTTTATTCTTGCGTCAACAATTCGAATCGAGTAAGGAGCTGCCCACATTGAAGCAGTAACAATGTGGATTGTGTTGTGTTTAATAAAAGGTATATTTCAAAATGGATTGTTACTTAAACGGTTTGTAGCTTGTTCCAATTACCTTCTGACTTTTCAAATGCAAAGAAAGTACTTCGAACTATGTAGAAGATTTGTACAGATATAAGATTTAAATCAACTCATTAGAACTTAACTTGAAAACATTCGGAGGACCTTTATATATTATATTCATCGATTGGATTTTTTGAACAATTTTGTTCATGTTTGAAAAACCCCAATTTTCTCGGAGACAATTTATTTAAGGAGGTTTACAAGCCACAACCATCTTGCAGTCAACTAATTACACAGTCCAAGTGTATGGAATTTTTAATGTATGATGTGTGCTTTTGCACTTTGTAAAGTACTATTCACATGACAGCGAATTGCGAACTGACGAATATTCGTAGATTCTGACATTTCAATCACATGAAACATTTTTTTAGTCGCAGGTACCCGCGAATAATTTGTATTGTTGAAGGTTAAGTTCGAACTAATTTTTCATTCGCGGGTTTGTGAAACGCGATTGTTTTATGTGGATTTTGAATAAAGAGTGCCAGTTCGCGGCAAGAATTTTCAATTCGCGGGCAAATTGCTATAATTATTGTAAATTTCGCTATTTTAATCAATTAAACTCATTTTTTTCTTAGATTAGATGTTAGATTTATTGAATATAATGCTTTTTTGGTAAAACAAATAGCAATTTTCAGTTCATAAATACAGTTAAATTGATTTGTGGGATTAAATAAATGCCACTATTTTCAGTTCTTTAATCATAAGAACCTAGGATTGAAAACGAAAGTCATTATCATCCACTGTCAGTGTAGTCGATCCATAAGAGTACACAGTTGAATATGTATCTCACTTTTTTAGGGAGAACCTCTATCTCTTTCTAACAAACTCCATTTTTCCTCAAGTCGTGAGAAAAATTCTCGCCGACAAACGATCAGACTGGGTTTATTGGGTTTTTCCTGCGGTTTATCGTGCTTTGAAATAAATTAAACAAATCCCTTCGTAAAATGTCTGAATACCGGTCGAACTCCCGAGATGACCATCAGCATCGTTCCACCGCCAACGAAGATGATCCGCCTATGTCGCGGCTTTTCATTATTGGCAACCGAGACCACACCGAAGATGAATTCCGTGATGCGTTCTGTAAATTCGGTGAAATCGAAGATGTTTGGGTTGTAAAGGATAAGAAAACTGGCGACAACAAGGGAATCGCCTATGTTAAGTTTGCGAAAACCTCCGACGCTGCCAAGGCTCAGGAGGAGTTGAATGGCAGTCACATCGGTAACGGAGATCGGCCAGTAAAGGTGCTTGTGGCAGCAAAGTAATTAAAATAAAATTAAGATTGTAGAGCTGGGAGGGTATCCGTTAACAATTTTCAATTTCATTAGTAAAAGCCAAGGTCGATCCGATAACGAGCAGGAGAGATGTGTTCGCCTGTTTATAGTGGTCCCCAAGAGTGCCAGCGAGAATGAAATTCGCGATGAATTCCAAAAATACGGCAACGTGGAAAGTGTATCGATTATGCAAGATCGCAATACGGGGCAATCGAAAGGTTTCGCTTATGTAAGATTTAACAGGTAAGTGGGGTGGATACAAAATTGGTTGCAATAAGAAAAGAGTTAATTGAATTTAAATTGATTTGCAATAGATTCTATCATGCCGCTGTGGCTTTTGAGAACTGCCCCTCGAAGTACAAAGCAGTATTCGCTGAACCGAAAACGACATCTCGCAATCCTCGCGATGGACATCGCGATGAATCGTTTAATCGTAACAATGACTGGGGTAGTGGCAATATGGGCGGCGCTAACAACGAAATGGCTTCGTTCTTGAAAATGCAAAGCGCAAATGGGCAGCAGACAACCACACTGGATGTGATCTGCAGTAGCAACATCAATCAGGATCAGTTGTGGCGGTTATTTGATATAATCCCTGGCTTGGATTACTGCCAGATAACCAGAGAACGTAGGAGAATACGTTATTTTTTTTTGTTGGCAGTTAATTGTCAAGGTTTGCATTTTTTTTAGATGGACCCAGAACGAATGAGGCGACAGTGGCGTATAACACACCGGAGGCAGCTATCTACGCAAAGTGAGTGCGATATTTATTAAGTTAACTATTCTGTTCACATTAGGCGGTTATAGTGGTAAGGGTTAGCCTCACTGATATGGAATGTAAAGTGGTTACTAACATATCTTTCTACTCTCCCACGGCATTTCCAATTTACCCACTCTTCCTATTGTAGGTGCTACCGCTTTCAAATAAAGGAAGTTTCGCGTTGCGCAAGACTTCTCTTCGGCTTAAGATGGAATTATTTAAAAATGAGTTTGATGCTCTCGCGCCCACATGAAAATTAAGCCGTTGCTGGCATACGACCATATGTTGCATCTATTGTCACATCTGCAGAATATGTGTTAAAGATGTGCAATCGTTGACGCATTATGCTGCGCTAATTACAAGTACGTCCCAGCAGATTAATAATGTTATTGAGTACAGAATGGTTAATGAATGAAATGAAAAAATTTGACTTATCAATTATTGTTTCACTAAGGCCCGTTTGCTGATGCTACTCAAAGCGATTTAAGTTCTACTTCAATACCTTTATTTTCTATGTCATTTAACTGTCACATACGATTTTAAGTGGAACTTAAACCGCTTTAAGTAGTATCAGCAAACCGGTCTAAGACACTCAATCGCGATGAAAACGTTTTATTTCTTAAACGGAAGTTGTTTCCTTGACTGTTCAAACTCAACTCCTCGATCCCCCTACAATCGACCACTTCTATACCTCGGTCGGCCTAGATTAGTTACCTAAAACGAACCGTTTCTGCGAAATGTATGCACATATGTTGAACAAAACAGCATCTGGCTCAACTACCCACAAGTTTGCCCTGAAAAAAGGTTCATGTCGTTCTTCTTTCGGCGATATTGTCTGGTAATAACACTTCAGCGGCGTTTTTTCATACTTGCAGCTGCAGGTAGGGGTCACTTCTGCACTTAGATTGTTGCATGCCGTAGTGTCTTGGAAATAAGATTCACAAAAGCGAGCTTGTTCTGGAGAAATTTAAGAAAAAGACTGTCCTCGGTGTACGGCTGGGAAAGTAACTAGTTTTTTGTGAGTCGGCGACCAAAGTCTGCATGCGCTAGGTTATGATCCCTTTAAAAATACATTGCTGGCATCTAACCAACAGAAATTTTACTTATTTTAGAGAGAAAATCCACGGACTAGAGTATCCCATTGGGGAGAGAATGATTGTGAAATTTTCCATCATCAATCCTCGTCTGGATGGATCAATAATTGATCGTAAGTAAATGTTTTTCTTTATAAATGTAATTTGTTTGCAAAGTTTCTACCATTCTAGAGCGCAAGAACAACAATTCGAACGCATGCAGTGTGAATTTGCCCCCCGCAGCGCCAATGGCAAGCCCCGATGCACCGGTTGCACGCAGATTGTTCATTGTACTTTCTTCGGTATGTCTCGTTACTCGAACTTATGTCTCGTTACTCCAACAATGCAACATACTTCTTCTTTTGCAGGGTATTCCTCAAGCAATTTTGAAGAATGTGTTCTCGTGCTTTGGCAGTCTCATTGACGTCTACTTGCTGCCGAATCGCAATTGCGGATACGTTAAGTATGGTCGTGCGGAAAGTGCTCAGAACGCCATTGATACGCTAAACGGAGCCGAAATTTGCAGTTCCAAAATTAAGGTAATCTTGTTGCATAGAAAGTGCTTGTGTTGCATGAACCCAATTTCTCCCCCTACAGGTGATGGATGCCGAGGAGCCCAACGACAATAATCGCAAGCGTTTGCGTCGAGTTTAAAAGTAAGTAGCATCAGTCCTAATACATTGTATTCTCTTTCCTGTGACAGCTTTCGCAGCTAACTGCCCCGTCTATTGGTAAGTATGAGTGAAAGTGCACACGGACGTACATACTTAACAAAAGCATTAAAATCGGACTAACGGTTTGCCCGTGCAGTAAAATTACATTGTAACGTTTGTTTTTCGTATTTGTTTTTTTGTTATTTTCACAGACAGTATTATCTCTCTATCTATCTATCTCTGAAACGAACGACGACACAAAACAATTATTCGACATCAATTTTTTCACAACAATAACATGAACAACAAATTAACAAGAAGACCATTAACGGAAAGAAAACAACAACTTAAACTACACAAACAACAACAAAAAGACAGTTGAAGACGGGACCGAACGGAACGGAACGGTGACCCAGACCCGACCTCAACGCTTATAAAATGATTTACCTCCCCTTACTGATACACCAACAAAAGAACGAAAAGAAAAATAGCCTTAAAACTTTTTAAATTGTGATGCGAAACGAATGTATTTATTTTAAGTTTATGTTAGATGCTTTTGCAGCAAAATTATTTAATCCATTTTCGAACAACAAAACAGAAGAAATCGACAGCAATAGTGTAGAGTGAAAGAGACACTACAGATTAACCAGACTTGAGAACGAATTCGGTTATTGACTATTGTATTGACCCAGGAATTGTACCTATATTATGATCTTGATGAGTTTTGATTTATTCTTTTTCTTTTTTTTTTCAAATTTAACATGGTTTGATGTATTTCTATATCTATTTGAATAAAATGAGTAGATACAATCGGTAAGGAAATGTGTTTCTTATTTATTTTGAGACAAGTCCGCAGAAAGTGAGTAAAGAAAATTCTATCTCATGTCGAAGCGAAGGGGACTTAGAAATTGGGATGATGCATTGCTCAACCGCATAAGGTCATGTTAAAATAGGTACACAAGTCTTCGGACTGTGGTGAAATATAGTGCAGAAACTAAGCAATAGTACCTAGATAGATAACATTTACAGCTTAACAAATGTCGGAATATAACGAGACTAGGTATGCGTTTCACCCGTACCCAAATGGTTATCAACTTAAGGTTAGTAGCTGTTCTGACAGGATATGAAGGTACGGGTTTTCATAAACGTCGAATAGTTTGCCAAATGATCTGCATGCCAATTTATTATTATAAAAACGTTTCAGAAGTTCCAGTAGCGGTTTTCTAAACTCATCAGGAAATAAAAGCAAAAAATAAATGCGTCAATTGTTTAACTTTATGCATTTATTCTTGTTAGCAAATGTTTTTTTTTTTTTCTGTCCCATTAACTCATTACTTTAAAAGCAAACGTCTTAAGAAATCCATCTTCTCTCGATGGCGCTGCGTTTTGGCTTTTTCTGCTACAACAAATCTTCGCTCTGAAGTTTGTAACATATCATTGAAATTTTTTTGTTTTTGCTGCATTCTTGCTTCAAACTGTTGCGCACTTAGTTCTAGTTTCTCAGCATAGTACATTTCACGGGAGAGACCTTTTGTGCCATTCTTTGCTCTGGTACGCTTTTTAGATTTACGCGGCAATGATGTATTAGCCGGAGACGTGCAGTTTGACTCCATGTCTGGTTTTATATCTGTTACATCTACTGGAGAATCCAGAAACTCTGCCAGATCTGCCGATGAGGATGGAAAATCGTTCTCCATGCTATCATCACCCAATGGATTCGTGGGTATTCCACCCAAATTTATAGTTGGGCAACTCCAATCTCTCTCTTTGTAGGCACAGTCCATTTCTGTCTCCTTCTCATCGACCATATCGATAGAAGTAGAACTCATTGTTTTTTCTTCATACATGATATCGTCGTTGGGATCATCTTCTGCGAATATCATGTCCATATAGTACGTAAGCTGAGGATCCTTGTCTTGTAGTTTGCCAGCTCTGTATGCTTTTTGTAGGGTATTCATTCTAGTTTCCAGAAATATGTGCGTTGTACCCGAGTCCTATTATGATACGAGTGTGATTTATTAATAAAATGAGTGTCTATAACATGATTGAGACTTACTATAAGACCACGGGAAACCATTTCTTTCAAGATTTTTTCATAGGCAAATCGCTTCTTTCGCATGTGCAGGAATTCGTCCTTTCTTGAGAGATAACATTCCAGAAATGCTAAGGTTATTTCGGGTGTCCATGTTTTTCGTTTTCTGAAACATGGAATTATAATTTTATCATTCGTTTACAGGAAAATTTTGTTTATATTTACGCTTTTCGGCTCGAAACTCCGACCGACGTCATTTTTGTTACCACAAGTATTGTCAAAATCAGCCAAAATGATTTGTTTGAGAAATCATAAAGTCATTCTATTGAGTTTGTCGCCATCTGATGTCTGAACCAGCTGCAGTGAATATTATACAGGGATGTTATCGGTCAGTAGTATGAAAAGCTCGGTTCTCGACTGAATAATTTGATTTTTATTTGGTATTCGATTGGACTTCTTCAGATTTTCTCTCAGCTTTCAGATTTCGTGTGCCTGGTAGAAAATAAAAATGTGACTTGTTCTTTTTTGTGTTCATATTTGGGCGACTTGAATTTGTGTAGTCTTCGATACTCTTCTAAGCACTTTTTATTCCCTCGTTAAATTTCCGTTCCGATTGATTTCTAAATTTTACATAAATTATTTGTACATAAATAATTTACAAAAATATATTCACCCGATGCAATGCCTTTCTTTTTCATTCACGAAAATGTAAACAAACTCCACCAGTTGTCAAACTCAAATGCACTTTGATTGGTAAATCTGAGTGCAAATCTGAGAAAATATCTAGATTCGCAAAAGTGCTCTAAAATCTGAAAAGGATTGCTTTTTTTGTACCAAACGAACATAACAATCAGATAACAATTATTGCTCTGAGAGCAAAAAAAGTGCTCTGAGAGCGCCCAATCGAGTACCACATTAATTTCATAAGAAAGAACTAGGAAGTATTTCGCAAAAATAATAGAATTAGCTTGTATTTAATCTATCTGAGCAACTATTTATGAAATATTTAAGCGAGTGCTTTCGTTATCGTTATTTCACTTCACATAGTACGTCACATAACGATTCTCTCTCTTTTTCCATTCTTGTCTAATACCTAGATGGAACTGCATGCGCATAATAGGTAAAACATATTTGACGTTTCTTTTATTTCTTGTTAATATTTAAATTGTATTCAAATAAAATACAGTTGACAGAGCAATTATTGCATCTATGAAGATTTCTTCAAATGGGAATAAAAGAACTTTGGACTGTGCTCACTCCGCACTGCGAACGTAAACCGTTCTATGAGCTCCGCGGCAAAACAGTAGCCATCGACTTGGCTGGATGGGTGTGCGAAAGTCTAAATGTAGTCGATTATTTTGTCCATCCACGGCAGCATCTCAAGTTAGTTTTCACATATTTACCCCGAGATGGTATATTTAACAATAATCCATGTAGAAATCTTTTCTTCCGCACGTGCTACCTGATATGGGAAGATGTCACGCCGGTGTTTGTTCTGGAGGGCACAGCGCCAAAGTTGAAATCTCAAACTATTGCGAAGCGAAATGAGATACAATTTCGTGGAGTCAAACCGAAAGAATCAACGCAAACTCCACCGGATGCGGTTGTATCCCAAGACAAACCCATCAACAAGGAGAAAGGACGTACGAGATTCAATCATGTGTTAAAACAATGTGAGAACTTGCTGCGAAGTATGGGAATTACGTGTGTTCAGGGTCCAGGAGAGGCGGAGGCATATTGCGCGTTCCTCAACAAGAAAGGGGTATGTTTGAAGACGCCAAATGATTCGAGACTTAAAGTCCGAATGTCACCTATTGCAGTTAGTGGACGGAGTCATCAGCCAAGACTCGGATTGCTTTGCCTACGGCGCCTTGAAGGTTTATAGGAATTTCTCTGTGTCTACGCAGGGAACGTCCTCAGCTCAGGGTGGCGCTGTTGATGTTTATGATATGGAGAAAATCTGCCAATGCATGGGTTCGTATGTGATTTTGTGCGAGCACTGCAGGAACGATTTCTTAATTACAGATTTCGGCCAGAATAAGATAATCGTCATGGGCTTGCTGTGCGGCTGTGATTATTGTCCAGAAGGAGTTGGTGGTGTGGGACGAGATGGAGTTCTAAAGCTCTTCAATCGATACAACAACAACACCATCATCGACAGGTACAAATTCTATACCAACACTTGCGCTAATTTAAATGATTTCTTAACCAGAATCAAGTCATGGAGGCGAGAAGATCACAAATATTCAGCCCTAGAGATGAAAGTCGACGACAAGAACGTCTGTGTCAACTGTGGTCACATAGGAAAGACAGCAAGCCATACCAAAAGTGGGTGTGGAGTATGTCGTACTCATCGTGGTTGCGATTCCACCATTTGGAAGTAGGACAATTATTTGATGCAAATGTTTGTTTTCTGACTGCTTGTGAATATTTTGCAGGGAAGAACGCCTCTCACTGAAATCGGAACTCTCGCTACGTAAGAAAGCACTTGTGGACCCAACATTTCCATCGCAGGAGATAATCGACGAATTCCTCTCAGAACCCAGCTCAATTCCGGAGCTTGATCTTAGCTGGAAGCAGCCGAATGTGGTGAAGTTCATAAAGCAGATTGGGCACCTGTTGCAATGGCAAGCGCTGTACTGTTTTCAAAAGTTTTTTCCACTTGTCACCCGGTGGCAAGTACGGTTCAGCAGTCGGCAAACATCCGGCGCGGTGGCATTTGTTGTTCCGGAGGAAATTGTTAAGAAACGCACAGTAAAGGGCGTTGCAAGTCTCGAGATTCGATGGAAGGATCAAATGGGTTTTTTCAATGGACTCATTCCTGACGAGCAGTTGGAAGTGTTTGCTGCTGACAACGCTGACGGACTACAAGATATCTGGTCCACGGTTGAACCTCTGAACCTTTTCGAACAGACTTACCCACAGATGGTTAAGGAGTTCCTTGCTTCCAAGGAGAAGCCAAAGAAGGTCAAAAAGCCTAGAAAACCCAAAACAAAGGCCGTGGAAAAGGAATCAACAGGATCTTTGAATGATTTGAGTACTTTGTTGGAAGCAACAAACGACATTGCCAATACGTTGAAGCCCAAAAAAGCCCCACCTAAACAAAAACCGAGAAAGGGCCTCCAAATGATCGATAAGTTTCTTATCCAAAATAAAGCACCATTCCACCCAACTGGACAGTGTTCAACTCCAAAGTTAAAGTCCATCCCGTCGGACCTGGAAAGCGATTGCGATGAGCCCTTTGACATGTCGGACATCATCAGTGGAATGATTAAGAACATGGCACCTCCGATAGCCAAGCACGCTGGCAAGTTGTTGCACTACGAGCCAGTCAGCTGGGAGAAAAGTATCGATGACTTGGACTTTAGTATGGAATCGAAGAAAAGAAACTTGTCTATGTCATTTTTGGAGAGATCAGCTAAGAGGGCGTCCATCGAGCGGGATCGTAGTTTCGATGACTTGGTTTTGTCGTCGAACAAAATTTCTATGGACGATAGTATAGATCTGCTTATTGCTGGGAAAGAAAATATAAACTATGTGCAGTCTCCTTTTACGCAAGTCGATCGATTTTTGAAAAGAACGAACTCATTTCGAATGAGCACTGCTGCGAGGAGATCTTTGATTAAAGCAGAGCCTGATGCGAATAGAAGCTATTTCTTTGGGTCGCATTGTGAAGACGATGCCGAGGATGAATTTGAGAAGTCGATGGACATTAGTTTTCTTAAGAAATCAGCCGCGAAGGACGTGATATTAATTAGTGATAGTAGCTTTTCGGATGGGTGAGAGTAATCCTTAGTTTTGAATCAAATAAATCGTGTTTGTACTTTACCAAATGAGAACTATTTGACGCCATTTACAGGGTGTGCTCAAAGGTAATGTGATGGTAAGAAATTCCTTCCAAAATTCACTAGATTGTTCACTACGATTGCGTCCATCGTCTCTTTGGCCTTGCCAATAAAACTGACACCTCTGCACAATCTGGTGATCTACAGAACTGTGTTTTATACAATTCAATAGCGATTGTAAAATCAATGAAAAGCTTTCTGGAGTTATAAGAAATTTTAGCAGCATACGCGTTTGGGTCCCACGCGAAATGAAAGGAACATTTATATTTTTGTGTTAAGTCAGCCGCAATTTAACTTGAAAAATTTCACTGTGGAAAATAAAGAGTACATAAGTACAAAGCTATGATGCGTTGACGCTGTTTCAACCTTGAACCCACAATGAAAGTCAGAAGACGGAAACAACCTTTACATAAAGGGTCTTTCATTAAGGACTTGACAATTTCTCATCATTATATTAATACGTGAATATCCAAAGTTTCCGTACACTTTTTATGTATTTATTATGAAATGAGGAGAATGAAACTCATATCATTCGATAGGTACTGTGCCATAGAGGTGCACAAACAAAAAATCGTTGGACTGGTAAAATGAGGTAAAGAATTCCCCATACTGCAAATGCAGTTAATACAACCCATTTTGTCGAAATTAAATTTTTCGCCGTAGTAACGTATTCAAATATATGTCATCTTAGACTAGAACCTATTTTCGAAGGAATCGTACCCCTAAAAGTAAGCAACTGTATACCTAATAATTTTAATTCAGGTGCATGTCTGCGATTATTGTCGGTTGCTTTTCAATGTTGTTGCTATGGCAACAAGCATTTTTCGACATAGATTTTTTGCTCTAATGTGGTATTCGTTTGGGCTTCTTCAGATTTGCCCTCAGATTTCAGATTTCGTGTGCCTAATCGAACAAAAAACGCTCTTGCTCTTTTTTTGTGTTGATATTCGTGCGACTTGAATATGTGTAGTCTTCAACACTTTTCTAAGCGCTTCCATTCACTGGTTAAATTTTATATTGAAACATTCGAAATTTCCGCCCCGATTGATTTCTAAATATTTGTACACAAATAATTTATGAAAATGCCTTTCTTAGCTGTAGAAAAAATTCATGTATAGGTAAATCTGAAGCAAATCTGATAAAATATCTAGATTCGCAAAAGTGCTCTGAAATTTGAAAAAGATTGCTTTTTTTGTACTAGACGCACATAAAAATTGCTCTGAGGGCTAAAACAGTGCTCTGAGAGCGGCCAAACGAATACCACATAAGTTTTCATAATGACGTATAAATGTTAATCGTGGGTAAAACTAACTTTCAAAGGGGCAAATGTTTTCGATATCTAGATGTCGATTATTGTGGTACATTTTTTAGTATTACATATAAAAGGTAGGGTCGATTTTCGACCAAAAGCGGAATCTAGTTTTAAATAAAATGCAAACTACTTGAGATATCCCAAAAAATGTTATTGGCTTGAATTACTATCAAAACATTTATGCATGGAATTCGACTTCGTTCAAATGTCCAACACGGGAACGTATGCAGCGGTCGATACGTTGAACCCAATTTTCGATGACTCTCGTTCAATATTGGCTTCGAGCTCCTCTATAGTCGCCGGCTTGTTGGCATAGACCAATAATTTAATGTAGCCCCATAAAATGAAAGTCTAGAGGCGTTTAATCACA
This sequence comes from Cheilosia grossa, assembly GCA_963082955.1. NCBI lineage: Eukaryota > Metazoa > Arthropoda > Insecta > Diptera > Syrphidae > Cheilosia > Cheilosia grossa. The sequence goes on from OY720146.1 coordinate 9,221,408, forward strand.
CGATCTCGGCGGCCGATAGACGGATCCGTTTCTCGAGATAACACGGTCACCGAACTGAGACTTCAATAACTCGAGTGTTGCCCTCGCGATGTGGCTTGTGACACCGTCTTGTTGGAACCACCATGTCCAACTCATGCAATTGCTCAAAGAAATAACGTTGCAACATATCTCTGTAACATTACGGTCATTTTCATCGACAAAAAAAAAAAAAAAACCGCTCATAATGACGCCACCGGCATTAAAACCGCACCAAACAGTTACTTTTGCAGATGAAGTGCTTTTTCATGAAGCACATGAGGGTAACTCATATTTTGCTTGTTGACGAAGCCGTTTAACAAAAAATTAGTTTCGCTGTCATTCATTTGTTGGGACTTCTGACTGAGAGACCTCAGGGCACCATATTTTGCGTTCGATATAGTAGCCGAATTTTTAGGGTTGTGCAGGGTTTTTGGCAGTATTGAAAATTAGCTGACGCATCTCAGTGCGCACTAGTGGGCACTAGTAGGTTTGTTTGACGTGGGCCCTAGTGCGCACTAGTGCCCACTGGTTTCAACCTAACGTGTTCGATATAGCACTAAACTCGCCCTGGTACTGAAAACCTGTGCTTGACATGACTTCTAGGGCGCCCTAGTTGTGCCCTTAACTGACTCCAGTTAATTTGTCGGGGCAAGAACTCAGTGCTGAGTTGCGCTGTCATTTCGCTTCTTGTCATTCACTTGTTTATCGTGATAAAGGTAAATACAAATAAATTTGGTATTCGGGGCAACATATTTTGCGTTCGATATTGTATCCGAGTTTTCAGGGTTTTGCAGGGTTTTTAACAGGTGTGACGCTTCTCAGTGCGCACTAGTGGGCACTAGTGCTTGGCACGTCAAACAAACCTAGTACTAACCACATCAAACAAACCTAATGAAAGACCCTTTATAAGCACATTTCACATATTTTGGCTCAGAACTTAACTATATAATGTACAGTGGGCAACACAATTCTCTTGTGCGAAAATTCGCAAACACCTTGAACAGAAGCAGTCACCTTAAAACAAAAACCAAATTAAGCGTAAAGGTCTTGTTTGCACCGGAGGAGTAGGCGCTTTTTCTGACAGTTGGCAACTGAATTAGCCCACTACTGGTATTTAAAATAAGGCATCACTACATAAGCTCAGTAAAGTCGGTAAAACACACAAAGAAAAGAACCTAATCCTAATCCGTGTTAGTGCATTGTTGTCACTAATGACAATATATAAATTAATACGACAACATTCCTATTGAAATCACATATTACATAATCCCTGCTTTTGCCACGCAAGACGCAAGAGGTATGTTTTGTATACCTCTACTATTCTTGGGTCTGTGGCAATGCCACCACAGAGTTATACCTACTCCATTAATCCTAATTTGCAGCCGCAAGGTCGCGCTGGTATCCAACAGTTTAAGAGTCACATAATGGATTTGTAGTTGAACAACAAAAGCATATACAATCTAGGTACTAGGAGTAGGACGCCAGGTGCAAGTTCGAAAATTAGTTACACCACCAACCAGAGAACATAAATTCCAAATTTTTGGGATACCTAGACAACGACCGCCTCCGGACAACTTATAAACACAGAGTCACAGTCACAGACAACCTTCCAACTGGCATTGCATTCCAGCCGTGTGTTTCCACAATTCCTAATGTCAAATGCATTAAATGCCGAATGCCGACTGCCGGCTGCCAACTGCCGAATAGCGAAAGCATTGATTTAAATAGTTCAATTTACTTAAATGTACAATTTAGAATGCAAATTAAATGCCTCGGGTTTTATTTATGGGTTGGCATAAACTTTTCAACGCCAAGACACGTTATTAACGAGCCCAGCAAATGGCCAATTGCCGGCACACTGATGCCGTCGCAGAATTGTGCCCATGACCGCATTTGCAGGGAATCTCTGGCACGGCAGGTACTTCTAGGCACCACTGTCGCTATAATTGACCACTTTCCGGTGACTAAATCAACTACCGATCGCAGGACTTATGTCCCAACTCCCAACTATACGTTGGGTAACATGCATGCGCTCGCACACGGCCACCTCACATCCCACACTCCGGGAGACAGGGGACAGGGAGAAGGGAAAAATTCCAATTCCGAAAAGCAATTCCGTCCAATCCAGTGCCATTTGTTGGCAATCGGAGAGTGACTTGTTGTACTGGCCAGGCTATAGCTAGTGGCACCAAATTTATTGCCCACATTAATGCCTGGTTGTCCGGCGCGCTGGACTATAACAGCCGGCTGTTTGCGGAGTTGTCCCTTGTTGCTGCTGTGTTATGTGTGGTGGTTAGGCTACAACAGCCTCCACAAATCTCTGGGCTATGTTTGAACCAATGAGCCATCACGCAAGAGAACAGAACCATTGAGCCACCTGGGCGATATGATTGATGCATAGACATGATTATTGTTTCGCGATGGCGGCGGTGCGCGGTCCTGAGACGACGACAACGACAGATCTTAAGGCTACATTGTAAACGGACCATTAGTATAATGGCACGAATCATTCTAAGGCGGATGCTATGCCACATCAGGCCAATTTGATCTCTGGCCGTGCGCATAGTGAAGACATCATGATCGCGTCTGCAGTCAGGTGAATTCAGATGATGTCTGGTGTTGGTGTGTGCATAGCATCCTCCAATTCACACACAATTGTTGAGTGCGGCCGGTACGTGACAAACGACACCGACTGTCTTTATCGCTAGCAAAGATGCACGTTCCACGACACACGGAGCATGTGCGGATGACGATGATATGCTGCTGGATGTGCCCATTGTATGTTTGTGTGGCAAGGATTAGATTTTTAATGGTGCCGATTTGTTTGGAACTCACTATAATGTGACAAAGCGCAGTAATATCGTTTCCCGAGAAGTTGTTTTGAATTTCTAAATAAACGCCACGGAGTCGCACCGATTTCAAGCTGTTGCCTAATGCATACGATCGCAGAAGGACGTTGCGATTGGGGTTCATGGGGATGTGGCATGTGGTGCGATGCGATGTTTAAGCGCAAATGCACAAGCACATTATGAGAAGAGAGCCGCAGTGTGTCGACACTTATGCACGTCGCTCACATAGTCACATGCGGCGTGAATTATGAAATTTAGACAAATGACGTTTGTTAGCGGTACTCTCGCAGAGATGACCTGGAGGTGATAAACTCCATGCAGCGGTGTTAGACGATTTGTATTGATGTTTGACTTTGTGTAACCCTGTTTTTGGGATACTTTCCATGGGAACTCTATTGGAGAAGTACATTTTACATTTTCTTTTGACGATTTGCTGATGACAGTGATGAATATGGTTGAGGTTATTTCTCGAGAAATTGTCACCTCCAGCTGTTGCTCTGGGAAGTTCTAGATGACAGGAGAATGAGCTATATACTCGATGCTGTTCTACATTCGTCATGTCAGTAAAGGTTTTATATTTTGTCGTTGAGAGTAGACCATTGAACAGACCTGAACCACGTCGAGTGCGCTCTGAATCGATCGTGGTTTAATATGTTTTGCTTATGAAATACATTTGAGAACTAGCTGTCATAAAATGACAGTCGAAATTCGCCATGCGATCAGAATTTACTGTGGGTACTTATAGTCTGTCAAACTTTTTGTACAATCTACTTTTTTTTGTTTTCGTTCAAGTATTCGCATTTTTGATCAGTTATAGGGTAAGCTGTCAAAATATGCTTTGTTTAGATTCTTACTCAGTCGTTTTCCTTTGGGACGAAAAATCATTTTTTCTTTGATCTCAATCACTTTTCATGTTCCATTGGGCAAAAAAATCACGAGCAAAATGTCAGTTTGACGTGCCTAGCACTAGTGCCCACTAGTGCGCACTGAGAAGCGTCAGATGATTTTCACACCTGTTAAAAACCCCGCAAAACCCTGAAAACTCGGATACTATATCGAACGCAAAATATGTTGCCCTGAAGTCTGCCAGTTTTTGAAATTGAAAAATATCTATCTTTTGGTGAACGAAGTGTTATCTTCACTCTATTTTTTGTTTATTGTTAAAAATGTATTTACCTTTATAACGATAAACAAGTGAATGACAGCAAGCGAAATGACAGCGCAACTCAGCCCGGAGCTCTTGCCCCGACAAATAAACTGGGGTCAGTACAGGGCACAACTTGGGCGCCCTAGAAGTCACGTCAAACTTAGGTTTTCAGTAGCAGGGCGAGTTCAGTGCTATATCGAACACGTTAGGGTTAAACCAGTGCGCACTAGGTCCGACGTCAAACAAACCTATTTATAAAAGCCGATCAATTTCGTTGCTCGTTCCATTGGCAGCGTAAAATCTGAGATCAGAAAAAGATTTCTGGTGGTCCCGACATTACTGTGCGTTCATAGAGTGCACTGCTGCACTGTGATCATGGTCGAAAGGAGAAACACAAATCCAAATTTTTTTTTTTGACAATTCTGCTCTGAACTACCTGTATTTAATGGCGTTTTCGATTGAAGAAGAGAATTGGCCTTTTTATCAAAAGATCAAATCTAGAAGTTCTCTTTCTATGTTTTCTATGTTTCATTGAAGAAAAAAGGGCACTTTCAGGTCAATTCTTAACACGACAGAAGAATATACCCTGAACTCACCAACACACACGAGCAAAATGTCAGATTGAAATGATTGTTGTCTTGTTCAGAACAAAATTTGTGCTATGTGATCCGAAAATTTGCAATTTAGCGTGCGAATATAATCCGTAACTGAAATAAATTGATTTGGCTTATTAAAATATAAAAATTTACTTTAGAAAACAGCTAAAAAGTAGCAACAGAAAACCAAATCTCACATATGGACTGGTGTTTACCACTGTTGCAAAACTGCTCCGACGAATTTCATTGAAAAGAGCAGTTGTCTTGGATCTTTAATGAAAAACGCCATAAGTTTCGTTGTTAAAATATTTATTTTTTGTTGGAAGTTGGAAGCGTCAACCTGTACCTACGCTACTCGCCTTATTAGTGAGCGAGTGTATATTTACCAAAGCAACGATATCTAGAATACATCGATTGATCTATTCTTAAGGTCAAAAACTATAAAGGATAGAACTGCACTGAATATCCTTGCCGACTCTGTATTTCCACACATCCTATACCATGTACTTCATTAGCAAACAAAACAAAAATGACGGCGACAACATAAAAAGCGGAGCTCCACTCAAGACATCGCTTAAACCCTCGTCCTCACTTCCAGCAACTACCTAATAGTGAAATCACGGCATCTAAATGGTTTTCGCACAAAAACCGATAAAAACCCCAAGCGATGGCATTAAATTCAAAAGTCACCATCGTCATCAAGTCCGAGTTCGAAACCATTTGATAGACTGACAGCGGTGAATTGAAATCCTTCCAGCACCAGGTATAAAGCAATCGAAGCGATAACTCTCCAACTGCGCCATTAAAATCCTTTCACTTCGGCGCTTCCAAATGCCAAGCTCTCACTGATCTGTGTTTGTTATCTTTTACGAGCGGCACGATGTTTGTCTCCCTTTAGTAGTTTCCAGCGCCAGCCGGATCTCCGCGGCAATTTGTTAATATATACCTTCGACGATTCGAGAAATCGAATCTATGCGACGACGATCATCAATGAATCACTCAATCAAATCGAAGATGACGACCGCTACGGGGAGCACACCTCTAGCCAGCCTGTAGACAATCACATCGAATCACCGCAGCACCGGCAACGGCACCGGCATCGATTCCGCATTACGATGTACTAACGATCTTGCTACTAATTGGCTGTTAGAAATTCTGCTGATAATTAAAAATCAATAAATATCTTATGACTCTCGGCAATTGATTTCTACCGTTGCGCTGCTGGTATTCCTGTCGCACGATATCGCTGCAAGTGATCTGCGTGTTGCGCAAGTGATCTCACAGTGATCGTTGCATCAAATCCCGATATACGATGACGCGAGCTCTCTCTTAGAGAGTCATGCGCCACTCACCATTAGAGTGAATGTGGAGTGTAAAGTGAAGGCAACGTGAATGCGCGATTCCTTGCGGATTGTCCTCCTTGGCAATTCTTGTGACTGCGATTCCGGCCTGTTGTTGCGATGTTGTAATTCACCTCGGCAAGAGGGTGAAGGGGTTTATATGTAGTATGTGGTTACTGGTTGCCTGGTTTATTGGCTGAATGGAGTGTGCTACACGCTGCCACCTACACACAGAGCTGTGGCGCATTTGTTGTGCACTGTGGTGCGTAGGTGGCGCTAACCATTCACTTTACAATCAAAAGATTATTACTTCTTTTGGTTTTAAATTTCAGTGTACAATTGTGGTGCTTGTATAGACGAGAGCATGTTCGTATATCCGTAGTGTGGTTGGGAAAAGAGTTTCTTCATTTATTGGTACTTCTATACCGCACAGCTGCCATAAAATACACATTTTATTAGATAGTCGTAAATTTACTTTGTAACCGATAGCTGAACCGGGTGTTGGGACAAAAGCTCGTCATACTCAAGCACGCCTTTTAATTTGGTTTTATTTTGCAACCGAAGGAGGACTCACAAGTTTTGACATTTCAATCACACGAAATATTTGCTAATTTCAGCTGTCAGTTCTTACGTTTTTAGTTGTTCTGTTTGGAGGTTGATTCGAGTGATTTTTGTATTTGCCAGTTATTGCATTGCGTTGGTGGTGGCGTGTGGATTGTGACTCAAATTTGACAGTTGCGAGAATGCAGTTAGATTGCAAATTGTCATCATGTTAAATATTGTCACAGATCCATGTAGGCTAATGTCGTTTTCCATTGGGACCACCAGAAATCTTTTTCAGATTTCAGTTTTTACGCTGCTAATGGAACGCGCAACGAAATTGATCTGCTTTTATAAATGTATTAGTGCGTTATTTGGCAGTGATATCAGCTGGTTAATCTGCATTTTTTTTTTGCAAAAAACACAAATGGATATCGACTTCGAAAATGTTTGTAGATACAAATTTGGTATTTTTGGTGATTCGTTGTCTTCAGATGACGAGGAAGACTATGAAGATAATAATTCCTCCAAAATTATATCGATGGCTATTTATGTATTTCGTTATTTTGGTTTACACGAAACTTTGCGCATTTGGCTTGAAAGCAAACTCCTTAAAATGACGTAAAACAGCTGTGCAAAGCATATTGGTACTGTGGCAGTATGTGTAGATCTGAAAAAAATATCGAGATCTGCAAAAAGTGCTCCGAATCGAAAAAAGAGATTGATTTTTTTGCCCAATGGAAAACGTCATAAGATGATTGCAAAACACCTGTAGAGGAGCCTTTAACACACAAGACGACGTTGGTATTGTTCTCCGTTTTGACTACGTTTAATAATACGTAAAAGCAACGAGAATGTAAAAAAAATAAAACAGAATGATTCAGATGATTCTTTTATTTCCGTCGGTCAAGGGCCCAACTCAAAGAAAACACAACTTATTCAACACTTGACGGACACAATGCACACCAGGTTATGGAACATAGAACATTATCACCCCTATCGAGGTATCCGTTCGGAACGGAGTTTTCTCCGATTTGTACGAAATCGTTTCTGTTAGGTCCCACTGACAGTTCACAGCTTGCCATAACGCACATTCATTGGCGCGAATATTTCGAGAATAAAAACAAAAATGTCATGGTGTGATTGAATTGAGATAAAGCACAGTTATTGGCGGATCATTTTAAACACCGATGACAGTTCAATCTCAAAACATATTATCTGTAAGTATGTAAACATATTGTCTGTCGGTGAAATGAGTACCTATAGTTACCTTTGTTAATGACTCAGAGGAAACGACGAATTCTTTGCCTTAACATTTACGCAAAGCTAGTAATGCGTGACATAACCCATAAATGAAGTGCATCAATAAATTTCCGTTCCAATTGGAGAGTGGTTGGTATGTAACTACGCATTTTGAAGATGAATTTCTTTTTTTAAATATGTATATAATCGGTACGCTGCTCTCATAAATAGATTGTCAAATAGATGACAGATAATACTTCAATTCAGAAATTACCGCTTTTTGACGTTTAAAAATCTCGCACTTTAAAGGTTGATCCGATCCCATAATTATGGCAAAAATGACAGAAATAAACCATTAGCGGTAAAAAAATGATGAGAGAAAAATTATGTTACATATTGCGTAATTTTTTTAACCATAAGTTCGTTCCTCCAGTTAAAGAAGCACCGTACACCTTAAAGCGATAACCAGAACCATCCACCCAATCCCTTCCGTCTTCACTATCACTCCTTTTGCATGTAGTAATTAATCACTCAATTGTTTTGTTGGAACCCACCTGTACCCCTCCTTTAACCTTTATCTGCCTATACCTACTGCCTACTGACAAAAGTCAAAGCGTTTACGTTATACCCATTTGAAATGTTTACCTAAGAGGCCGCAAATTAACTCATTCCTCCGACGGTGTCTGTTTTCCAGATGGAGCACCACTTCCTATGCCATTATCGCTGTGTAAACTTGCCTTTTAAGAAAAAGTAACATAAACAATCTTTTCCCACTCCTTTGCGGTGGACAGGGGTGCGCGAGCGCGCGGCGCACACATAAAACTGTTTCACTCTCTAAAAACACTGTCAACTTGCAGACGTATCATTAAATGCGATTCCTTAATAGCCTGTCCCTGACACGGCCGCCGCCAGCAACACGGCAACAACAACCCCATACAAAAAGAGGATAGCCAACCCAGCCTTTTAAATGCCTGTCGTCCCGTCCGCCTCCCTCTTGGCGGGTACGCGCGAATGAACACGGCTCAACAACAAGCCAAACATTGGGCAGAACTTTTAATTCTCCAACATGTCCACCTCCTTGGAAAGGAAACACAGAACAAGAAAAAAAAAACAACCTCCGAACGCCTCATGTCACTCTAGGCAAATCCAACAAATCAAGGGAAAAAAAGGAAAACACCAACTCGCAAGGAATAGAGGAGTATAACTACACCGCGTCGCTTCCAGATAGAATAATCTTGCTTTAAATGCATCCCATCTGACTGGGTGTGTGTGTTCGAACAAGGAGAAAACACCACTTGTACAGCGTTGCGTTGCGATTGCGGCATCCATCGTCTTGCACTTGTGCACCCTTCCAACCAACGAGCCTTCGGGTTGGAATAACAAACCGGAACGTGAGGAAAATCACACTCCGCCAAACCATCTGTAATATACCTACACTCTGTGCAGTGGTAGTGTGTACCGAGCGCACAGTCGCAGCCGCCTCCGCTGCCGCAATCACGCGCTATCCTATAAGAAAATTGATTTACGATTATTGGCAAATGCCGGTGAAGCCATTTGGAGCTAGAACTATGACTACAAGGCTAGTTAGCTGGTTAGTTAGGCTATTTCATGGGCAATTCCCATTGGGGTATATACGTGCTCCGTCTCGCGCATGCAAATGGCGCATATTAACCCATGCTGCTGACGGTGGAGGCGCGCGGTGAATGTGCGTCTGTGTCCACTTTCCGGCTAAGGATATGTTGTTTTGTCGTCATTTGCCAGGCAACACTGGAACTGGAATACCCATTAAGTTCAAGTGCCAACTCAAGGAACGTTTTTATTTTCATCACAGCGGCTACCACCGGCCTATGCGCGATGGTGTGGGGATATACTTTTTGCAATTTTACGATGACCAGCGCAGCGGCCAGCCGCTGGAATAGAACGAACAGGAATTGAATTCAGGATTTAGGATGATGTTAACAAAGTACAGGTTACATTACATGCGGTACAGGTGCGGTTTGAGTGAGATATTTATGGATCAATTTGCATTATGAGAGGAATTTCATATTTGTGTTGATTTGCTGTCGTCTGCGTGTACGCGCATACTTGTCGGGAATTGCGAAAAGGTTGGGAAGGCTTCTGCGCTGATTTGTAGTCCTGTGGAGCAGGTTTGCTGACGCAAAGAATGCCAGCGTGGAAGTCTGCAGAAAACCATTTTATACCATTTGACGGTAGATAATGTGTGATTGGGTGTGATTCAAGGAAATCGATTCCGTGGGCTAATGTGATTGGGTTATCGCGTAACTGCTTAGTGACTTGACAGCGCGATCAGTTTTTTGAATGGACTACTCGAGTACGGCTTCCCTACAAGCATATGGATCGTCCAACCAATAGATGGAAGCAATCACATTGCCTTTCAGCGGTACAAAATATATCAACAGATATATGAAATATCAAACCTTGTTGAAATTGTATGCGAGTATTTTGTTGGGTGTCAGGAACAGAAAGATAAATAAAAGAAGAACCCGTTCAACAGTCAATCGACTGATGTGCCCGTCCTATTGATTCTGCAATGAAGTCCTTGCGTGACATTAACATGTTCTTGGCCAGAACACGTACAAAGTTGTTACATCAGATTGTCCCCTACTGCGATTATAGACTATCGATGGAAAACTGGTTTTTATCGATAGTCAATTTTGCATATTTGTGTTGCCAGGCTCGATTAAGATCGACTTTTGTCAATCTAAGAACTGTTCGTTTGTATTTTTCGTAATCGACTGGTTGCTTGCAATGAAAAAAAATTTGTTAACGTAACGGTCAAATCAATTTAGTGACGAGAACGTCAACCTACGTTCAAAATTTAAGAATAAAAAGTGTGTATCAACGAGTACTGACGTTTCTGTCAACTCGTTGATTTAGCTACACAATACCCAACCAGAGATCAACATAACTGACGAGCTGATTGTCAATCGTAATAGGAATCATGTTTTCTTTCATACAATGTCTTACATCGAAGTACATTTTTGATTTCAATACTCTCTCTCTCAAAGTCGGACTTTGGAGGGAATAGTTTAGCGAAAAATGTAATAGTTCGGTAATTGAGTAGTTCACAAAAACCCCAGTGTCAAAGGAGAAGTAGAATAAAATAAGTAACTGAATTAGCTATACTACAAAAAAGTATAATTTTGTTTTCACAACTGCTAGTAGCATATCCCATTATCAAAAGTTGTTCGGTATAATTAAAGTGCATTCACTATCCTAGAACTCGCTAAATTCATGTTTTACTCTAAAATCATAACAGTTCACCTCAAAGTTGCAACTATAGGTACAACTTATAACCTCTGCACATGTCAAAATTACCAAACTTATAGCCACACAACTGAAATCTTTTGAAATATTAAATGTTCAATGTACCTGTCAGATCATCTGTCAAACCTTGATGACAATCGAGCTTGATATTCACCATCAATGGTGGATATAAATCAATACAACACTCGACGCAAACAACAAGCCATGCGAATCTTACGACAAACTGACACATGACCGTTCGGCGTGATGCTGATGACATGACAAGATTCTTCCATGAACGTATAATAACAGCACCAACGACAAGAAGTATGCGACGACTACATGGGCAAACGACATCAGCAGCAACACCAATCGATGCAGAAGGTAATGGCTAAAAAGGTATAATCTGCGAGATTTGCAACTGTTAAAAGTGTGGTCAATACCATGATGCTCGCTGGTAGCCAAACGCCAAAGTATATTGAAAGGTGCGGTGTAGCTGTTGCATTGCTACTTCACAGACTTGGAACTGGCTGCATTTGGAGCTTCTTGTTTGACTGTTTACTCACATGTTTCACCTTTAATTACCGTCACCTTTAGTGATTTTGAATTGAACAGACAAAAAATTTGTTTTAAAAGCCGGAACATTTATAGTTTGGCTTTTAGATCTATCCAAGGGAATGACTTTAAACGAACCTCTATTTTGGTAGTCTAGAGCTTTAACTTTTTAATGGATAAATGGTGTTTTTGCGGATGAAAAGCAGAAGGTACAATGACAAGTTCTGATCGAAAATGGGGCAATATAACAATACAACTGTCTACAAGGCTACTAAAGTATTGCAAGACATACTGTACACCACACCACTTAAGCTGAATAATGAAACGTACGTCCAAAAAATTAATAGAACAACTCTGCTCGGCCTGTGCAACGCTCATCCATAACATTATTATTTGCGATTATCAGGCAAATATTTTCTCCTCCGCCATGATCCACCATCAACCGATAGTAATCGCCAAATTGTAGACTCCTGCGTTCGCTATCGCACCAAAATAAACTCCGATCCATTCTCCATTTCTAAGTAAGCATGCCTTCACAATTTTCCCACGGCATTCCGGCACACGAACCACACGTATCACCTCTTGAAATCAGCCTAATCTCCTGCACCTCAGAGTTTCGCGAAAATCCGCAATCAATACTGTGTCTAACCTCACATAGTTCATTGTGTGAGAGGTGCATTCAGGCAGTCAATTTCGAGAGTCGATTTGGATGTACGCAAATAGCGGTACACAGCCAGTCGCACGAACACACTGCTGCTGCCTAATTAATGTCCTATTACGAAATTAATCCGTTGTAAACATGGCACAGACGTAACTGCAAACAACAACGGCAAATCGATGGTTTTGCATTTTGCCAAACAGCACAGGCCACCAGAGATTCCAGAGATCTCATAGATTCAACCGATTACCGATCGACATTTGAGATTTGGGGTTCCACGCTCCAACTTTGCATATCGCAGTCGTGTTGCATTCAACAAACAACAAACTGCCTCATTTAGGCGGCCCGCGCAATGATGGATTGAATGACTAAAACGTATGTGACATTTGGCATCGAAACGTTTCGGATTTTGAAACAAGTCTCCGTCCCTATATAGACACTGGATCACTTAAAAGCGACTTTTCCCATAATTGGAATCTGCAGGGCCAATTTCGATCAAACATATCATCTTCCGGTGGAAGTTAATTTAATAAAAAAATATCAATTACCACAGAAATAGCCCTTAAATGGGGTGAGGGCCGACCGATCCGGCCTCCTTATTCCCCCTAATCGCCAGTAAAGAATAGCAATTCCAACTGGAAAGGTGTCATCTTTCAGAGCCATCGCTGTAATTTACTGGAGCTGTTGTCCAATTTCCAATGATTGGACTGTCGCCAATTTACTGTCATTACCGTTAATTGAGAAATATCCAGAATCGAAATGTTGAACGTGCTTTCTAGAGGGGCCACAGCATCCTCCATTGACCCTTGAACGGTCGCTTACATACAAAACGTTAATAATTACATCGCAATTTGACATTTTAATTGGGGAGCGCGGGCGCGTTCGAAAAACTGAATAAATTCTTGCCGCCACCTGCGGCTGTAGCAATCTAATTTTGCTGTCAATTTTGCAACATTGTAGCATCGCATAAATTTCACTCTTTCCGTATTTGTGTGGTGTGGTTGGTGCCGTCAATGGGCCGTCCTGTCAACTTTTGATGCATTGTATATGCGAGGAGCCACTGCAGAGTAATTGCACTGCTCTCTGGGTTTTGACATCATTATGCTTGCGTGCTAATTGAATGGGAAAAGCGACGATTTACGAGTGCGAATTTGTGTCATTTGGAAATGTGTTGCGCTGCGGCTGCATATTTTATGCGCAGAACTTATGGCTTATGTTGCGGATAAGCCACAGACATAATACCGCTGGTATGGTGCAATGTGGTGGAGTGGTATAGGCCAACACTGTGCTGTGTTATTTTATGTCGCCATGAAGCAGGGTTTTTTTTTTCGAAAATTGTTTACTTTTTTCTTTTTTAAGACTTATTTTGATTTCATTAAGAAATGGCTGCAAAAATGGTAGCAGCGTGATTTATGGACCACGGTACATGGTGGAAATATGCTTTACAACTTCTGTCAATTTTCGTAGTTAGATGAATGTGTTGTTGTTAAATGTGCATGTGAACTTGTAAATTATAGCAGATACTTTCGTTTTTTAAGGAGCGTGTTCAGAAACCACTCCTCTAAACATAAAGTGGTTGAATGAATTTTCGTGGGAATCAACGTCCAATGTTATAAAGAAATTGATCATGCAACGAACTACGAAAATCTAAATTGAAACGTCAATATATCGCCAGCTACATTTATGTCGCGGATAATAATAGATAATAGATAATCTGAGCGCGGAAAGACTGTGTGGGCCACACTGGCCCACACTCTTTGTAGTAATCTACTTAATTTTAACAACCCTTTAAAACAACAAAAGTATTGGTGCAAAGTAAAATATGTTTAAATCGTATCATCCTCTCGAAATTACCTATTTTGACAGACGAATTATTCAATTAATCAAGCAGGTTTGCAGGTATAGTTCTGAACACACTCTCTACGGTTCGAGATGTCAAAAAGGTACTTAATTTATTGCTTAACATTAAAACAGATAAATAAATAAGCAGGTGGTGCAGCCCTAGGGACCGAGGGCTAGCTTCTCACAACCATTCATTGTGGTGAGTTTTTCATTTATGGGATGAATGGAACGGAACGACAATTTATGCCGAGTCCGGACGGCTAATTGCGAAGCTGCCTTTACATTTTCCGGGATAGCTAAAAATTACCAGAGAATAATCCAGCTCAATCTCCGAATCCTTAACTCTATTTATATCATCGACTTAACCACGACGGAAAATGCCTTTCACATGTTTCTCAATTACTTTCAAATCGCCAATCGCAGATGCAGGAGAACTCTACCGGAGGTCCATTAACATATTACCTACAACCCTTGACAAAAATCTCCTCAAATACTGGCTGACGAATGCTATGCTTTGACCTGGCCACAACAAATCTTGATAACGCAACCAATCCCCCGGTAGAAACAAAAAACAAATCCACTCAACATTATCAAAGCATGACTCACCTCAATTAAAGCAGCGATTTCGTCCCGAAAAACAGACAAATGGAGAAAAAAAAAACAATCTCCGCCACAAGAACCCACCAAGTGGCAACTAGATCCGTGTAAACAAGCCAACAGCATATGTGCAAATAGCAATTTAGTTCCGCTGTTGCTGTTGACTTTTTCTGTTTTGTTCTTCGTTGCTGTTTGAGTTTGTAATTTTCAATCTAACAACCACACCACCACCGAAAAGACAAAGAATCCAGCAACAACAACAACAGCCGAGTGCACACGGTCCGTTCTGCAGACAAGAGACAACCAGAAAAGAGCAAATCTGTCGGAAATCATGCCACAGAGAGATATCCACAATTTTACGGGATAATTGCCGCTGATCACGACATGCCAGGCGAAAGTCACCAGAATACCCCCAGCGCCAGCGCCGTCGGTCGTCGTCCGCCGAACTTCAGCAGTCAGCAGCCAGCAGCCAGCAGCCAATACAGCGGCGCGAACGTCAGAAAGACAGATCGCGACTCAAGTGAGAAGAGATACACAGATGGATGGCTGCCTGGCCAAAGCTGATGTTGAACCTCCACTATTCCAAACAGACCTTCAATCAGCCACCAGACCAAGAGGGTAACACACATACTCGCAAATGCACACATAACCTATGACGGCGATTGCGCGCAAATTGTTTACGCCACACGAATTGAATTCTAAATTGGTCGTTGCATCTATCAATCCGCTGTGGCTGGCGGTCGGTGGTGTGCCACACCACCGCCAGAGAATTCTTCAAAATCGGTGACGGTACGGCATGGCCTTCGCTAGTCTTGTTCACTTTGGAACCCCTAGATGTATGCCCGCCTAGATCTGTAGCGAGGACGGTGTTTGGCCAAATTATAGTGAGCCGCTAAAAACCAAAGTGTAACTCAAGGTGCGCACCGCAGAAGAAGCGGACGCGGAGGCGGTGCACCGGTGCCAATGATTCCGTTTTTCTAGAGCACGTGCCACACGAACTAAATTGATTTCGCCAGTAGGTAGATGGAATTATAGCACTCGCGCTCCACTGCTTAGAGACGGACGGATTGGTGCCAACTGGCAAGCCGCGCGCGCGCATGCGCCCTCCTCCCCGTCCTCCACTGCTACAGAGAACGAATCTGTCGAGCAGGAGCACCAGCAGCAACAATTCATCCGAATGGAGTGTGTAATTTGCAGATTTCGATTATGGTCCATTGCGCGCTAAAACTCTATACTTACACAGGACCGTTGGCGGAGCCCTTTAATTTAAAATTGCGCAAAGTTAAATGATTCATTAAACTCTGGCGGAATGACACGGTCGTTTGTTGCGCGCACCACGTAATGGCCAAGAGCTGCATCCAGCAAACAGCTAAGCCCAACACCGAAGTGATTGTGAACTCACTCTCCCTCTTTCTCTATATATTTCGATGTTATCGACTTCCTGGATGAGGATCGCTTTTCTGCTTTTCTCAGAGCGCTTGTATGCGCACACATATGTGAGCGGTGATCGGTGAACCCTTGCGGAGACCTCTGGCACTCGCTGACCCTCTCGGAGATGTGTTCGGCTCCGGCTTCGGGGAAAATCTCTGCAATGCGGATGGGAACATGGTCAATGGGTTGGCGAGGCGGCCGACTGCAACTCTCTGTGTCCGATGGAATCTCTTGCATGCAACTGGATCGGTTTGGTATTTTAATAATGCTGTCGCGCTGTGAAGCTATCTGAACCTCGGGGTCAGAGATTGGCCGCATGCTTATAATGAATTTAATTAGTTCAGGTTGCATATGGGTCGACTAATAACTGGAACTGGAATGCTGTATACACAACCACAAGCCAGTCCAGGCAGTCAAGTAAAATGCAAACAACGTGCGGTATCTGAAAGGTTGCGCAAAGTTCACGGAGATTGCGACAAAATGTTAACAGAACGCTGCCAACTATTTGTGAAGTGGAAATCGTGTTGGATAAAGGCACCACATAAACAGGTACTTTGCAACAATGTATCTGATGGAATTATATTGCAAACAAGACTAACAACAAAAACAAAAAATAAATGGCCGATGGAAAAAAAGGAATTCCTTGACGTGACTATACATTCCGGATAGGGGTTTGGCTGTGACAAAGTCGTGAAACGAGCCGGGTTAGTTTCAGACTGTTACGCAGAGCAAATGAAGCCTCAGAAGAAGTGTCGCCTTCAATTGTCTTTTCTATTGTGCGTCCTATAGTCAACGATGAACAGTTTTTTGCATAAGCATCATATATGTTGGTAACCATTGATCGAAAAGACGATGTGAAATATGCCAAGACGATTGGAGTTCAGTTGACTGAGTGCCATTTGATGCACATTTCAAGGTCCACCCTGGCGATGAATCGCCTCATCCGAGAGCGAACAGTGTGCGATGGATCTTGTTGAACTATTAAATACTGACAATGTAATCAGAAGATTGAGGCGGGCAAGACCCATTGATCTATAAGAGTTAGCCAAGGCCAAGAGATTAGGATATATCTTCAAACAAAAACGTTTCGAAATCCGACAACCGGCGGATTCTTCTTCTGAATTTTTCAAATAATTTAAAAACAAATTTCCGATTAGTCGATCGACTAGGTGCAATCCCATTCGGGATGACGGCAGTCAGTCCCTCCCGGGAGGTTTCTTAGAGGTTGTTCAAGTCCCTCACAATTGCAGAAGCATCCCTCGCGTACTTGCTCTGCAATGTCTTTCGATGACTTTTCCTTCCAGCGAACCCTCAAACAAAACAAAAAAAAAATCCCCTAAATCCTCCACAATCTATGGAATCACTGGACTCGCAACAAATAATAATAATAGGTTCAGAAAGTTATAAGTTGTGTGTACATTCGAGTAAAGAATATACCCCCAGTTATGAGATCTGCTTTCGTACCTACAAAAGTAAAAATGCCAACTAAATTCCGGGTATAGAAAAGTAAAAGTATATTAAAGTAAAAATGTCAAGTCTGAAAAATATAAAACCGCCAATTAAATTGGTAATATTACGATCGACATAGGGTCCTCCTTCAGTGCGAAGCCGCCATAATAGACTCGAAGGACTACCTTGTTGTCTTCAAGGTACATGTGCGGATAACACACCTACTTCGATGAGCGGCTTAAACGTTGAACGGCTGTAATTGTAAGACCGCGTCAGAATATTTGACAATTGCATGTCCCTCAACCTATCGAGAAGCCTCATACGCAGGCAAAATCAAGTGCCAACGAATGGTCGCATCGGTACTTTGAAGATGAACGTACCAGAAATGCCATAACTGATGTAAGGTTATGTCAAGAGCGCTCGCAATTGCACCCAGCCAAACAACTCGCCTATATAATGCGGAGCTACACAGAAGCACAAGGCCGACTCGTGAGGTGAGAGGAGAGCAGACAGCAGAGTAGCGGCTGGAGATACAGAAAAGATATCGAGATAATAGAGAGTACTCCCACCAGGATAATTTTTGGAAGTTTTGCGGTAAGGTTAAAAGAACGCCTCAAGCCAACCAGACTCGAAATGGAGACCTCAAACGATAAACAAGGAAAGTTTGTACAGTAGAGTCACAGTCGATGCCAAATGACGATGAGAACACTCGCTCCCAAATATTAAGCGTTCTACACGTTCCTCAATAATACCCAAGTTAAAAAGACAAACACTTCAATACAGACTATGACGAGCAAAGCAAATGAAGATCTTATCTATTTATTCTAAGATCTGTACACATAAACACGCTGAAAGGGATACGGACACCAATCGAGGAAAGGAGCAAGAATAGTGATGCAGAGAGATTTATAGTCCCTTAAGAGTTGGAAGCATTTTCGACCATCTTCAAACGACGACAGGGATACGATTCCGCAAGATGAATAGTCCTTGCTTTTAGAAAGTCTTACTACATGTAACTTTTAAAAATCTTTGTTTCGGAGAGAAGAAAAAAACCAAAGTTATTTCATTCACATTTTTCGATTTTTCGTTTTTTATTTAAATTTAATATAAAATGGCCTTGCATTGCTTCCAAAAGCAAAAGATCTTCAACTTAAGCATTGATGTTTTTCATTTTCTTTCAACAAAGTACAAGAAAAGCCAGATGTTCCAAAAAGATACCACTGAAGTATGCTGTCGATATTTATTGAATTATAAAATAATATACCCTTAAAGAATGCAGTTCAAATCAACTTCTGTGAGTCTTAAAGAAAACAAAGAGAAAGAAACGAAAGGAGTTTCATGAAGAAGGGGGTTTTTTTTTTCTTTTTTTAAAACGAAATTTGCTTTCGTTTCGTTTTGAAGTAAAACACACTCTAGGTTATAAGTGGGCCTTTAGAATAATCTCATCTTAATATGAACAGACTCCAAGTTACCTATCGCATAATATGTCAATGTCGCGAAGAGATGGAACGAGGGATATAGGTTGCCCGGGAGGTGGAAATTTTCCGGAGAAGACTTGTGCCACTGACATGCTATTAACAGATTGATAAAGAGCTCTAAATTTTTTCTAACCACTATCCGTGATACTAATAATCGTTTTTTAGTGTCCAGGCTAAGCTTTTCCAATTCCCAATGGCGAAATTTTCCATACAAAATTGCATATAGTGACCAAGAGAATATTTAGTGTCAAGGTTAAAAATGATTATTAGTAAGCCGTATATGTCTTGTTGAGGGTGGCTGGAGTCGTTTTGTGAAATATCTACCCATGGGCTTTTAAAATTGTGTACCATCAGTGTGAAGAAAAGGAGAAAAAGAGAACCTCTAATGATAAAGCCTGTTTATAGTTTTGATAAAGGGAAGGCGGCGCGCTACTTGTCTTCATCGGTATTGATCTAGTCAAAAATTTACGAATAAGTTATCAAAGATATATAGCAGAAGTGGAACAAGTAACCCTCTCTCTAACACGTGGCTCTCTGAAAAATTCTCAATTCTACCACAGATTGACCACGCAGCTACAGAAGACCCCTCACCTTAGATGGATCGATCAACTTGGCGAGAGCACTGCTTTTTCATATTAACAACTAAAGGCGGTAAGCCAAAGACTGCCCTTAACGGAGACGTGTGTTTATATACGGCGACACCACTTCTACTGTAGCGCCATCTATTGAAAAAAATTCAACAATAGAAACTGTATGCTTCTGAGCTGGCTTACCATTTTTAGATATCTTAAGTCGAAGAATGACGGACATTTTATTTTGACAATTGAGCCATATTTACTGTGCGAATCACCAGCAATTCTACTAGAGTCCTAAAATCGCCAATTCGGCCATGACGCACCACCAATCCGATGCGAGAATATGTTCCTGCACTAAGGAGCCACACCCGACCATTTATAAACAACTTCCCGCCGGTCTTTTGTTCGGTATCTCTCTTAACGATGTCCAAATCTATTACTGCAGCAGCGCCAATAAATCTTCGTACCGATGAAGGACTTAATCCACCCGCCCATTACCAGTGACAAGTCTCGAAAACATTTCCACTTTTCATTGTTCCATTAGACACGCTTTTCACTTCCACCAAACGGCTACAGCCGGACATGTTCCTTTAATGACCAGTCCAGTTTCATGGTCACTCCTATACTAGGATTGACGTGCGCTGCTTAGCTACCCAACCCTGGTCCCATTAGTACGAGTGCTGGTCGGATTTATACTGGACTTGGCTTCCAATCACTCAACAAATCCGCTTAGTATCCCCAAAACTACAATTAATCTCTTTTCCCTTTTGCAAGCCGAAACGAAAACAATCCCAGAGCTTAGCTCAGAATCTGATTGACCCCAATATGAGCGCCAACTGCAGAAAATCCTTTCCACACACACACACGCACACACTGGTTAACAAACGCTGGCCGATTTGTACAAACTGCACCCATATTGGCCAACATTACTCCGTTGGTGACCATAAAGAGAACACATATCTGCACCCCGATCACACACAACACCGAAGGGGGTCATTATGGCCAAAACAAAAGCAAGCCTCCGATATTCCCGAGTGAGTAAATCACCTACAAGCAGAGTACGTGACATAAACAACTCCCGCGTCTCGTTTGTTTCCATACTCTCATACGTGCACATGTACTTAACCTCACTCTCACTCCAGTCGTGGGTCCGAATGGCCCGAAAATGGGTTCAAGAAGCCATCGTGCGATTCATTTGAATATTCCCATATCGGTCGACACGTGAGGAATGCACACTGCGGTTTCATCACTCCCACCTATATTATAAAAGGGGCTGGCGGAGAGTCAGCAGGCCCGCATGCGCGCACGTCAATCTCCCGATCGGATGCAATATTTAAAAACTGTCACGACTCACGGCTGGTGTGTGGTATTGGTGGCGGCGGTGGGCTACTTACCGCCTCTTCCAGACAGAGGGATGGCCACCACTACTTTTGGTGGACGTGCCGTTGGCGGATTACTTCATAGAGCGCGTTTCTTAATGCCACCCGCATACAGCACTGATCTGTCATTATGCTGGCTGCCGCACTCAAATTCAAATTGCTACCTCAGCCAAAGAGTCACCTCACGTTTTCCATATGATTCCATCATGATTGCATCAATATCGACTCAATGTTTCGCCTTTGGCGGAAGAGCGCTCAGCGCGACGGTGGCGCACACAAATTTATTGCCAAAGTGCGCTTGCGCATAGATTCCGGCGGTACGCTCACGAAAATACCATTCAATCAGGGAATTCAATTCGACCGACGACGATTCGAAGTTTCGAAGATCCTGCGCCTGGATAAGTCTCCGACACCAGTCCTCCGTCGTATGGGTATCGCCGCGATGATGGCCATCTGACGACGACAACCACGATGGCGGTGGCAATTGGACGACCGATCTTGGTATTAATTTATTCAGATACCGCGGGCAGAATTTATTCACAGACTCAGTTACACATTTAGATGGTGCGAGATATGGGTTCTTGAGCATTCCGCACATATCGCCTCGAGGTGGATGTCGCCACTGTTGCGGTTGCTGTTGCGGTTGCGGCTGCTGTGTGAGTTGATTTCCATGCGCGCTATAAATATATTCCTGGGGGATGCACACAGTCCGCTGAGTTTATTATGCATCAACAAATCTTATGCGAATGTGCAGATCATCTGTAGCGATCGGTATGTCGAGGCTTAGGGAAGTATACGCCAGGAATTCAGGTGGAATTTTTGGGAAAGGAATTCGGTAGACCTTTACATATCACAGAAGGGAATGTTTGATGCAGGAGGACAGGTTGCGCGGGGAAAAACCGCCTTATCCGGTGATCTAGCTTTATAGAAGGCCTGATCGAGATCTCGTTTTAAAGAGTACCTTAACTTACTGACAGTAACGCGTCTGTTACAGTTTCGAATTGTTTGTTAACTATGCCGATTCTCACGATATCTTACCGATCACGGTGGAAGTCGGAATTTGTTGATGTTTTCCATTTCTGTAAGACAAGATCGATATGAATGTGAATGTGATTACGGGATACATTGGATTTGGATCTCGATTTTGGATTTGGTGGTCGGATTGTCCTCTATCTCCACAGAATGTTGCCTCTTAAGGACTATTCACATAAGAGCAAATAGCGAATAGGCGATTTGCGAACTAATTAATCTAACATCTGATCTTTTTTTTTAAAAAAAAAACGAGTCTTAATTGATCAAAAATTCGTTCGAACTCAACCTTTAATAATGAAACTGAATCTCGGGTATCTGCGACTAAAAAAAGTTTTCATGCGAATGAAATGTCAGAAACTATACGAATATTCGCTTGTTCGCAACAAAGACAATACAGGGACCCCGAACTTTGCCCGATTTCCCCTTACTAAGCCTACAAGCTATATTCTTACGGAGCGGCAACGATTTGGTGCGATAGAATTGTTACATAGAAATTCGTGTTGACAAAATGTCACGTAACTTCAAAAATTCCGGCTCACCAACAGAATCGCAAAAAATATGAGCCAC
Organism: Cheilosia grossa; assembly: GCA_963082955.1. Taxonomy (NCBI): domain Eukaryota; kingdom Metazoa; phylum Arthropoda; class Insecta; order Diptera; family Syrphidae; genus Cheilosia; species Cheilosia grossa. Next base: position 9,243,970 of record OY720146.1, read on the forward strand.
TTTCGCTGTGGGCAAAGTTGCTGGCAGCGTTCATAGAATTTTATCAGTTAAATTGGAAATTATTCGTTACGTGTGGATAGTATTTTTTTTAAGGAATAAGTGTACTTTTGCATACCTAAAAATATTTATGAAAAACGGACAATGTAGATTGGTTGAGGAAAAATAAAAACATTTTGAGCAATACTTCTTCAGTTAATGAAGAAAAATTTACTCATGAAATCGAAGTTAATGATATTCAAAAGCGGAATATACACAACCATATTTGTCCTAATATGTTTCTATTATAGAAGACATCTCATTTAGATAGTTTTATTAACCAAACAATTTGTATTATTCGCCTTGTAAAAATATATAGGAACTAAGCAATAGCATTCAGTAATTACAAAATAATGTGGATGATGCCAGACTTTTCGGACTGAATGGCCCATGACGATTACCAAAAATAAACAAAAATGCCCTTTTCGCCCATTCCGGCGTTAAAAAACATATACACTATTTTTTGCTGTTCTGAACGCTAAGAAAAAAAATTTTTTCGCCCTTTTAGTTTCTTTTGAAAGGCAAAATGCCCACGAAATGGGCAATTAACCACGATCTGGTATCACTGTATTTGGTATTCCCGAACTCTATCACATTCCCCCACGGTTGGCAACCAACTTTAAACAAAGCTGTCCAGTGGCGTCGCTAGATGGCAAAGGGTAACTGCATAAAAATCTGTGCAATAATATTTAAGAGTTCGTATGTGGGTTTGTCTGTGAAAAACATTGTGCGCAACTGGGACCATCATTCAGTTTTTATTTCATAGCAATCGGCCAACTCCTTCAGTTCAAAATTTGAGGTTTCCTGAAAGAGGGGAAATGTCATTGTCGATCTTTCATGGCCCGGCACATGTGTATCATTTTCGAATACGCAAATTCTGTCTCTCTCTCACGGACTGTTGGTAACAGTGTGTCGCTTATTTGGTTGCTAATTATAATGGTAAGGAAGTTCGCCCTCACTTGATTATGTAATTCAAATGAAAGAAGGTTCCTTAAATTTATTTGCCTAAGCCATTATTTCACAAGAAAGGTAGGCAGTTCTTAGTCTGCGGATTTTTCTCTAGTGCTATGCCTCTGACGCTGTTAAGGTTTGTACTTTGTGCTGCAATATTGAAGTTTTTTATTTATCTCTCAAACTTGAATTATCACAATTATCGCAGCCACGAGCTTTCTTCTATTTCCTGCACTAGAAGTTCGACCAACAAGTTGTGAGGCAATCTGACAGCTCGACGAGTTTTGTTGCACCCTACTCCTTCTTAATTCTAATCGATATCTGAACAGGAATTTTAAACGATTTCCCTTTCCTTTCACCAGATGGGCAAGATGAAATGCAAATCAATAATAAAATCATTTTTCTTCCTGACACACACTTCCCTGTCGCAGATCAATTATTTACCATTACCCGCCGTCCAGCATTTATCAATTTTCGTTTTTCCATTAACTTTGGACAAAGCACAAGCACAAGCGCGAGTTCCTGACGCCTTTTGTTTGCGCATTTCTTCAATGCCCTGCGGTAGCCGAATACGATTAATGGTTCGAATCAAACGCTTGCAGCCGTTAGCAATGTTCTGTGCCGCCATATAGCAGCAGGCACCAGCAGAAGCAGGCGTTCCGCCATTGCTGCACAGCTTCCGCGCTCGCTGAATACCAAATGGATTGTAAATTAAATTTTCTTACAAGGAATATACGTGTCTAGGCCAGAGATGGACCGCCGCCGTGCCTATTTGCCGATTGGAATACGAAATAATCAAAACCATTTAAATGCAATGCCCCCTAGCGTCAGACACATAGAGCCTGCTATCAGTTTCTGTTTTTTTTTCTTCTTTCAGCAGCGGGCGATGTAGTGGAGGCTCGTCGTATATCCATCCTGTGGAGGAGATGTTTGAATGGAAACCACCAACGGAGTCAGTGGCCAACTGTATACAGGCAAAATGAAGTCTTATCGGCGTCCGATGTATCCTATAGAGCCTTGATGCATGCCGTGAATGTGAATATTCAGTCCAACAAATTGGAATTGATTTTCTGTGCACTCGGGAGCGTAGTTTCTACCGTCAAACGTGAACGCCAAAAGTAACAGCGAGGAGTTGAATTGGATTCATGGGGCTTGGGTCGGTAATGGATTCAACTGGATGTGCACCTAAAGTGCGGGTTACAGGTTCTGATGAATTCATGTCAAGAAGCTTAATTGTGGCCGTCTTGAACATGATTATGCACTGTGATCTTCTGTAGGTATTGAGAAGACTTGACAGGAGGTTCATTTATAGTAAGTCGATGGAATGATATTTCGAATCTTTTTGACTTCTTTGAGGTGCGGAGCATACTGAGCTTTATAGGGTGAACGGTTCAAGGTTTTTTTCCAACCGAAAAGCATTAAAATCTACCTCCGTTTTTGTAGTTTAAGTTGGCGACAAAGTGTACGCTCTGAAACCGAGTAGAACCGAACGAGCGAAAGAGGAAATAAAACGAAATTTAATCCACTTATATGTGGTTGAGTAAATGCTTACGAAGCTTTTAGTCGTTTAGGGCTTTTAGGCTATTTTTGACAGACGGTTTCTAATCTTCATTTTAGACCGTTATTCACTACGAGATGACTTATAGCTTCAATGGTAAACAAATTGGACTGAAGTCCATTTTGGTTCTACTGTCATTTGTAAGTGAACTGTCTACTGCAAAAAAATCGATCTCAATCATAAAAGGCCTTTTCCGCCAAATTTTGACTTACTAAACTAGATTCTTGAACGTAGCCATTCAGTTTTATTGTAGTCCTGTCATAAAATAAAAAATAAGAGCAATGAAGAATGTTATACCTTAAGGGCAAACACACAATCGCAAAATCACGTCCCATATACTCAGAATCCAATTTAAATGGTCAGATAAATGTGACAGTCAGTTACAAATAAAAATGACAATACAGGGTCCCGATTCCACAAGTATTGGTTGTTGCAAAGTGCAACCAAAAATGAAACACATTTCATAATCGTGAGAATGAATTTGTGTGCTTAAAAATGTGCACATTCACGAAGCTTGTTTTCTTTAGTCGACTTGATTGGTCTGGATAAGATGTAACCTAAAAGCAAAAAACTAGATTGATCGGGAACGTCACTTTTCCTACGTCAGCCACATATGCGAACTGTCAACTTAGTACTCAGTCACGAATTTCTTGACTAGATTCGTCGGCTACCCCTCCATAAGCGTCAACTGAAACAGCTGCTCATATGCCCGATTTCAGCCAATCAAAGGCGAGATGCATCTATAGTCAGACAGCTGTCAGTTTTACTAAACTGGATACTTGAACGTCCCCATTCACTTTGGGTTTGAAAGATGGGACTGTGAGGAAGCATAGCGGAACAAAAAGAGAAGAGTCACGTAAAATGCAACCGAAAAAGTTGGAACAATGGGAAAATGCTTTTTTTTACGTTTAGTCGGTACCATAGCAAAAGTTCTTTCAGAAAAAAAAATTTCCCTACGGAAACAATTACAATAAATCAACCACCACTGTTGGATTCCATCAGAAGAAAAAAAAAAAAATCCTGACAGATGGAACAGTAAAGAAATGATATATTTCAGTGGAATGATTTGTTGTTATTTTTTGTGGAATTGACTGAGAAGTAGATCAGAAAAAGTTTTTCGTACGGAAAAATTAATAAATAATTTTTCTAGAAAATTTAAGGATTATTTTTTTGATAAACTAAATTTATAATTCATAAGCAATTATTGTTAAGTGTTTAAAAGAAAAACAAAAGAACATTTTAACGGTTTTCAACGCGAAAGCTTACAAAATCAAATAGAAATGGTGGAAGAAAACAAAAGTACATTCTATCAGTGACAACGGTTCGCCTAACGGGCTACGATAACGGTAGCACCTTCTCGAATTTTATGCAGTGGTATTGTGAATAAATTTTGATGGAAATGTTTCCCTTGTCAGCAATTGAAGTCAGGTTGCTGAATAGAAAACATTCCGCGGCCATTTTATTTACTGTTACATGCACACATAATATCGCTATAAAGTTGGTAAGTCAACAGAAAAGCCGTTTGCAAGTTGTAATTGTCAGCACTTCTGGCTTTTCATTTGCTTGGTAAGTGATGGCAAATCTGACCCACTCTCGCCGTATACTGGAAGTTAACTACCCACAAATCACCTCCACCTCTTACACTCGTTTGAATAACTTCAAAGAGTCGCTCGCATTTGTCCACATTCCAAGCGTATCCTTATAACGTGTTCCGTCTCACTGTCAACTTTTCCTGGAATTTTTATATGACAGCGGGAAACATATTTCGATTTTCTTTCATGCAATCTGGACTGGACTGAACATCTCTTCAGTTATATTCCAATTCTCACTGGCGGTCTGGTTATGTGCCACCATTCGCTGTTCCGCTCTGTGCTGGAATCCCGAACGACATATCGGGATAAAATTTCCCAAGGTGTTTAAATCCAGCCACCAGTGTATCCCAACATTGTATATAGGCCCGCAACAGTGATCTGCGGTACAACGCAAGACAGAACACTTATCTCGGACTTCAATCTGTGTCCAAATAAGGAACTGCTATACGCACTGTATGTATTGCCTGTCCGCAAGTACTTCACACGTCAAAAGCTACAAAGTACTCATCACCTCCAGAACTCAGATTCTTCTCCATATAGATTTGGTTGCCGGCGGAATACTGACCACATTGATTTGCAACATTGTTGCATTGGTCACGCGGTAACGACACGGCCATTGGGACAAGAGGTTTTTGCTCTTCCGTTAAGGGCAATACAAACGACCGCGTAGATGGCATAGCATCGCTTTAATTGATGGTCAGGAATAGTCATCTCAGTACTACGACTTCTTGGCCAATTACGGAGATGCTGATCGGTACTTCTTGGAGATGGATGTGCGTGTTTGGTTATTTGTTCAGTCATAATACCAAGCTTGAGAGTTACACACCTGCTCTTAGATGGCGTTACTTAAACTCCCTTCTGACACATTTGTGTATAATAGACTCAAAGGCAGTAGTCGCTGTCCTAAAAAGCTGGTAATCAGCTGTCACCTGCTAACAGCGTATACAATGTCATCGTATCAGATATGTCATTGTGAAAAATTAACACCGCGTTAAACAATCTCCCGCAGAGCGCGAAAATCCTTAATCCAATGTCGGAGGGGCGTCTCAAGCAGCGCATAAAATTTGGCGATAATGGGCGCAGGTGTTTTCAACCAACCTCCCTCTGCATAATATGTGAATGTCTGTTTTGAAAGCTCTACAAGCAATTACCGCTTGCTTATACCAAATTGCCAAATAGATTTTTCTTCGAGCTGCGGTCTTCCGCCCGTCCGTTGCCAGTGCTCATGCGCGACAATTTATCGTCGACATCCATTTGGCGATACAACGGCATTTGTCAGGAACCGCCTGCATTTACCAGCAACGACGATGATTGAGTCGCTGCGAGACGACCACCTGAACGATTTGCATACAGGAATGCTTAACGGGCTGCGTGTACATTTTTCGTGGCAGGTTAATCAGCCTCAGGTGTTAAAATAAATAGCTTCGTGACATTTGGCTAAGCACTTCATGCACCGCAGCAGCTCGCACTCGCTCTCTCATAATCGACTGCGAAAGAGACCCCCAAACTTAAGCACGACAAATTGGCCAAAATTGGCTTTCGGTGTGCGAAATGGTAAAAGTCACCGAAGAGTTACTAGAGGTTCCCTGATGCGTGCCAGAAGGCAACACACACTGCTGCATACCAACAGCTCAATCAGACTGTACACAAGGAGAGATTTAAAGATTCGCGAGGTGACAAATATCTTTGCGCTGGCTGCTGTGACAAAGCGCATGTTATATGCAAATCACCTGCACCCGCTTAGATACGCTCGCTGACGAGGCGAACTCAATTTTGTATTCGATTTGGGTAATTCCAAAAGGCAAACATTTTAATCGGTTGCTTCCAACAGGTGTTCCACAGTGACCCACAGCCGAGGTGCACAAGTTAAGGTGCAGCTTCGCAGCTATCCAGAATATTTATCGCAGCAAAAAGCTATTAAGTTATTTGTCATGTACTGACAGTTGGCAGGGAGTTGTAAATTAGTGAGATTGCTCAGATCTGATCAATGATCGATGCGAACTCGCAGTATGGTTGATGGAATTAGCAAATGGAATTGAAGGCAACTCCATCATCAGGTACATGTCCTTCGCGATTACATTGGCGATCGTCATTATCTTGATCTGGCGATTAGTGCCATTTTGTAGCGAGCATGATTAGCATTGTAACTGTCATCCAAAGTGATCTCCAATGAGAGAAAATCACTTTTTTGTTAAAACAGATTGTAGGGCGCCATTCCCTTGCGATCTTTAGCTTTCTAAGGATGAAAGTGATCAGTGATCAGTGATCACTCAGAAATAGATGATCAACGCAAAAGTTTCACATTTATTACTGCGGACCTGTTCTATTGACGGATTTTGTGCATGATTCTTAGTCAAAGTCAACTGACAACTGAAGTGATCCTAAAATTTCGATCGTAGGCACTTAAGTTGCGCAGAAGCTATTGACCTTGCCAAACAGTTTTCGCAAAATTTCACTGTTTAGTAAATTTAAGGCAAATGTTCACCACGAACTCTAGCGCCACCTACCAGTAAGTAATCAAATGTTGTCAGAAACACGACCGACACTGTTTCAGCTGAAAGCAATTTTACATACGATATTGGGCTTTCTTAACCATTAAGCTAACTCACAGAAAAGAGCTATATGGTCAATTTATTGACTTCTAAAAAAATTCCTGTAGTAGTACAGGGCCGCCCATAATAGGATTATGTTGGCTTAAGCTTATGTCAAATATAAATAAAAGTTCACTTGAACCACTGCAAACCCTTGAACTTCTTTGTACACCTCACAGACTGTATCAGAGGTACAACTTGACAAAGTCTACTCAGTTATATATTTTAGTATCAATGCGTATGTGAATGGGCTAAGCTAGTGTCAAATAGAGATTCCAATCCACTGATGCTCTCTTTTTAACCACTGACATGTATAAAAGTCACAGACAATATCCGAAGTAAATTTCGTTATTTGTTTCTACAGACAATATTGATATTTTTGAAAGAATTTAGCTGTCTAGAAATTTCTCAACTCTAAGTAGATTATGTGGGCTTAAGCTTGTGTCAAGTTTTGATAGTAATGTACTGAAACTCTGTTCAACGCGGAAATGTGCCGTCAAATAGATAAGGGTCAAGTAGAACAATTGCAATACAATCGGACACTAGCTTAAGCTGACTTACTTACATGTAAATCTGTTATGGGTTCGCACTAGTATGATAGCTACAAGGTCAGCGAAGATAATTCTAGCTTGATGACAAACACAAAACATAATGCTGTCATCGAGGGAGGGCACCAAAATTTGACGGCGTGGCAAATCTCCACTACTGTATTCCAATTCCAATGGATTCCGTTGAAGATGGGTCGATTGTTATGTCACATAAAAGCGGTGGCCAGAAAACTAGACCTAGATAGGACATATGAGTGTAGGCTGACCTTCTTACCCATTTTATTTGGAGAATCAAGTTAGTAGTGTCTTAAGGGATGACTGCAATTGAGAATCAAATCAGAATTTCCGCAGTCGCTTGATCACTCAGAATTGGGGAAGTTGAAAGCCCAAGTTGCCTCTTAGTTTGCCATTGACACCTGAATAAGTACTCCAAAATCCTTTCACTTTAACAGTTGCTTGAGGACTTTCAAGTCCAGACCGACCTCTTCAGAAATTAGTTGTAGTTGTTACCTTTGAAAAAATTCTATAAGCTACAAAAACCCCATATTGCTTCTGTCATACCGTATATAAGTGGTAGGTGCTTGGTCATCTGACGTGGAAGCAAACTGCAATGTTCACTTAAAGACAGGAGTAAGAAATGCCTTGCCAAAGCAATATAACCACGGAAAATTGGCTGTCAGAATGTAACTGTTCAAACAATCGCTGAAAGGAGTCCGACTATCACTTGGTGGTACAGTAAAATCTCAACTTGTTTGTAGACAAGTTGTTGTTCCCTCAAACACTAACATACCAACCTAATATTCGCATTCAGTTTAATATGCAACCGTAAAAGTAACTTTCGAAATGAAATTTAACCACTTTTCAAAATCACCTCTAACCACTTAACTGGAAATGGTTCGTAAACTGAAACGCCATTTGCAGCGCGCATTTCGTGGCTGCAAATGAGTATATTGGTCGATAAAATATTTGCAGTTTATCGAAAATCACTTAAACAAATAGAAACGGTTTGCCAGAGCCTCTGCCACTGGCAATCTCTTTGCGGGCGCCAAAAAGTGAACGGCAACATAAATCGCAACACAATTTCAACACCTTCTCTGCTCCCACAACAATATAAACCAATCGAAATGTGCATCAACTACTTGAAATATTTGAGAAATGCATGGGAACAGCCGTCAGTGGTAAGCATATCGCCAGCAATCCCCATCAACAATCTCGCCAACCTGTCAATTTATGAGGCGACAATGTTTCGGATTACAAGAGTGCGATCTTTGAGGCACCTTGTACTCAGTCTCAGACGTTTGATGCTTAATTTGGGTCCTTCGTTCGGCTCCGCATCTGGTGGAGAAAAAGTGAAAGGCAAAGGCATTGACGGAATATAACTGTAATTCAAAATAACAGCACCCGAACTGGGTTAAAGTGTTTGTTTAGAGAGTGCCAACAACGTGATGATGATTGGCAGTGTGATGCACGCGACTGGGCAAATAGTCGCGCACGCTTCCGCGGTGGCCAAAACAAATACCCTACAGGGAGGTAGGAGAACTCTCTGTTGGCGGAACACTAATCTCGACGATTTATTAACATTTTCTATCCCCTTGCGATGATTATCGCCGGAGGACGAGATAGCCAGCGCATAAGTGCGCTTCAGCCACTACTACCAATTAAGGCATCTCTCTCTGCCTCTGTCTCTTTCAAATGGCGAGGTACTCCCAATGGGTAGGTAGACGGGCGGTAGTGCGAAGCGCAGCATTCCGTACTATACTATTACAGCACATATGGCTGTTAATTCTTTTCTTTTTTTTAGTATTTTGCGGGACTCATCGCATGAACGCATCTGCATCCGCATTCGCGTGATGGACACTTCTAAGTAGGCAGGCACATTTCAGGTACTCTTGAGGCGTGCGCGTATGGCCAAAGCGCGCTCATATTGGGGGTCAAGACGTCACGTATTTGCTTGATCGCGCGCACTGCCGGAGAGATTCTCCCGGGCTTAGGCTAAATAAACAGGCTTCTTCTTCCATGCGCAGTCTTCAGCTCTCAGCTGCGGCAAATGATGAGGAAGAAGATAGATGCCCTCTGCAGTGCTGGACTGCGCGCTGCGGAGTACAGCCAACAGGTGAAGTATGCAAGTCGTTGTTGGCCAGTTGTTTATGATGTGGCGCGGTGGTTGAGAAGAGAAAACTCTTGGTATGCATCTCATTTGGATGCGGTGCCGTGAGTACAGGGATTCTTCAAAATCAAATTGATGTCCAGCTTGGTAATGACCATATGCGTGGTGGTATACACTATATAGCCGCTCGAACGGACCAAGACGGTTCTATTTTTTTTTTTTTATGGTGATGTGTTGATTTCATGTTGGGACTCATTTGTCCATAACCTGGAAAAGCGTCTTTAATGGAGTGGTTCGAGCTATCGCAGTTTGTATAGACAAGCTGACGTTTGTGTAGACACAATTCGTGTACGTGTTTTATCTGCGCATCCATTATGAGCGTGATTTACTGCAGGGGCTCCTGTGCGGTCGTTATCACAACTATTTTACGAGGAGAAGCCCATTCCAACGAAGATGTTAAATAGCCGATAAAACTGGAAGCCACGTTAGCAGCAAATATTTGCAATGATTTATATTCTGTTTCATATATATGTCGGTGTGGAATTTTAGGAGGAGGCTATTTGCAAACGTGTGGTGGTATAGATCGATGAAACTAAATACAACAAGTTGGTTTGTTGATGGTAGAGAAGGCGCGTGCAAATTTTTGGATAACGCTGTCATAGGCCCTGACTACAATAACTTCTAGAGTGAACAAGATTAAAGTTTGCGAATTAGACTGCCAGTTGGAAGTTCATCTTCAGCTCTAGTTCGGAGAATGTACCTATGATTTAATACTGTGAAGTTGACTGTCAACTTGTCCGTTTATCTCAGCTCAATAGTCAAGACCTCACTGCACATTTTACATTTTAAATTCATTTTTATTGAGATATATCATTAAACTCACATATGTACTAGACAAAAACGATTAAATCTAATTTAAAACTAACATTTACATTATTCTAGCTTACTGGCTCTAGGCGAGCGCTCTAAACTTATCTATATCCTTAAAATTATTGCCTTTCGGCCTTACATTTTTTAATTTTCAAGAAACTTTAAGAACTTGAATTCTTTATTTTTGTTTTGTTTACTACTACTTTAAACTACCTAAGCTACTTAACCAAAAGACCTCACTGTGCAGGCCATGTTACATCATCGATCTGTTTTGAAAGCTTCTTCTTCAGTTTTCGATACCACGCAGTCTACTACACAGGCAAATTCATATGTCACCGCCTCGTCTGTAGTCAATCTTTTCCCTCTCTGTTTCTTCATTTTGTAAGACCGCTCACGGTTGCTCAAGATTTCGTTCAATAAATTGCTCTCAAAAATAGCATTTGAAATGTTGCTCCATTTACTTCGAAGATCCTTTGGAACAACTCCTATGGATTTAGTGAAAAATTCTACTTGGAAAATGGAAAACTGTATTTTAGATACCCTGCGTACTGGCCACAGTTTTGCAAGGAACCACTTGGAGACATGTATTTAATATTCGGCGGCTGTCAAACCAGATGCACACCACTCAAATCCAAATTATAGCTAAACGGATGGCTTTCAGAGCCCCCACGAGACAGCAGTATATCCGAATACCGTATTAAATCGCTTCGAAACGGTCCTTGCACCCGTTAGCTCCCAATATCAGGACGTGTCAGGTGAGATTAATCACGTTGGCAAAGTGAACGAGACACTCGTAGTCGCACAAACAGATTTCTATAAAAATAACCAGCCCCATACCCTTCCACCGCGATCACGGCAACCCTATGATCCCCACACCTAGTGTACTTACATATAAACTAGAATATTTAGCAGATGACAATGTCTTGCCTTATTAATCTTTGCCTGTTCATTTGCGATATAATTGCATTCGTTGAAAGATCACCAAGGATACCCCTCCGCATATCGTTGTCGTTGTTGTCCTCCACCACCACCATCAAGAGAACTGTTTACCGTACCACAAGACATTCCGCTCAGTAAATCATCAAAGCGAACTATGCGTGCCATAGTGTCGGACAAATTCGCTAAATTTATAGTCGAAAACATTAACAAATTGCGACATGTCTTTTCGGAGCAGAATCTATCGCCTCTAACCAAACCGACCACCACCTCTCTTGGTCCTTAGTCTGATGTCTGATCTACTTCGCTGAGAGAGACACAAAAAAAAAAAGAACCAGCAAATTCTCTGTACCGAATTGTAAACATTTTGATTCTGAAGATGAAGCACGCACACACAAAAAAAGCAAAACAGAATCTCCTTCGTGTGGACGGACGTATAGTGCAGCGCGTCCCAGTCGCGTATATCTCTTGCATAAATTTAGCGTTTGTGTTCAATGTCACAATGAATTTATCGCATAATTAAATGCCATTAATATCCGTCCGAAAGAGACTTGTCCATAGATACATAGATTCGCTCTGTTCTGTCTAGGTGCGAGGCGCTGCTGAAAGGACGACGATAACGCGAAGCAAGTCGTCTCAGAGAAGGTGTTGCTGTTGCTGGGCAGGGCACTCTTCCCAGTAGCTGATACACGCATTGCGACTGTGATGGATGTACTATCGAATCGTGGATTGCGACATTTGAGTATATTTTGGCATCTCTCACTGACGAAGTATAGAAGCATATCCTCTGGCGAATGGAAAGCTGCGCGCGATCTATACAATGTACTTGCGGGAACATCGTGAAGCGACAGACCCGTTTGAGGTACGTTTTTGCAATCAGTAAGCGTCTTCGCAGAGTGGCACGTGCATCTAATTGAAGATGCCCTCGAATGGTGGCTAGAGTCTGGCTCGCAGGGTAGGATACAGCGATGGTATAGAAATCATTTGCTCTCTATATGTATTGGTCCTTTAAGTTAATGTTGCACTAGACCACGGTATTCGATTAGGAGAGTTCATTTACCAAAAGAAATAGTAAAGAATTAAAGTTTTCTAAAGTTTCTTGGAAATTAAAAAAAAAAAAAAAAACAAAACAAATTACAGATTGATAGATTTAAGGCCGAAAGGCAATAATTTGAAGGAAATTGTTAAGTTTAGAGCGCTCACTTAGAGCCAGTAAGCTAGAATAAGATAAATGTCAGTTTTAAATTAGATTTAATCGTTTTTGTCTAGTATATACGTTTAATTAAGGATAAAAATAAAAATGAATTTAAAATTAATGTTCATTTACCGATGTGGAGTCAGAATTTGTGACACTCAGTCTTACAACTTGGACTCTGCCGCACATAGTGTACCTGCACCATCTTATAAGAACTGCAACAAACATTTTTATTATTGCAATCGTAACTATGCCAAACTGTCACGATTGGTGCGGCGTTCGTTATTAAAAATTCCAGCCGCGTTTACTTCCACACCGGATTCAGAGCAGCAGTCTCTGAGAGGAATTTAAAAATCAATTCCGAACTTCAGTTCATTACAAGTAGAGTAGACGCGTTGCATTCAGATGTATAAGCTTGCAAGGAAATGCTGCATTGCTGCATATTTTGCTAACTAAATGGGATTTGGTATATGGAAGGTAAGTACCTAGGTAACAAAGCTTAAGCGATTCTTTAAACATTTATTTATTTATCAGGGCTGAGATATGAACATTTCTGAGTGGGTAACAGTTTTGAGTTTTGAGTTAAAATCTTTTCATGAATTTTCCAGAAAACAAAAAGGCACCAAAAAAAAGTATTACAAAATTTCAACAATTTAATAAACAAAAGAATTTCAAACTAGCGTAATTAATGAAAACAATTGAGTCAGCCGAGAACAGCCATGAATAATGTTTATTTAGAAAATAACTTTTTTGTCATATCCATTGAATTTTATACTATTCTGGTGCAGATTTCATGTCGAAATGTTACCTTTCAAAACTATATACAATCTTCATAGCACTTAACAATTAATGGGACATGACAAACAAATTTTTAGAAATCCTGAATTGTATAACGAAAAAAGTACTACTGCTGACAAAAAAAAAATCTTTCAATTTTTTTAAAATTATTTTTTTTTTTAATTTGCATGGCACTTTAATAACAAAAATGTCTTATAGATAGATACAATCAACGAAAACTAATTTATTCTCTTTAAAGTGGACACGAGAATGAACTGAAACTAAAATATATAGTTATCAGTAAAATTCCAAATAATTATTTGTAGATACTGATTTTATTTTATTTTTGCAGATGATCCCTAAAGTTCATCGATTTCCATCGCTTACATCCACAATGTAAACATCCTGTACTGTATGCATTATCTAGGTAAAATAAAATAAGTCCTTGTAATATTCGTTTTAATGAAATATAAATTGTTACTAAATTAACCACCAATTATTTCAATTATTTGAATTTTTTCCAATGTCACAACAGACTGAGTTGTCAGTCATCTATCAGGTTGCTATATTCAAATGCATGCGTGCGTCTAATTTTCTTTAACATGGCACACATACTTTCGCACATAGAAACACGGAAAACAGCTTGTAGGCACACTCTCTTAACTTGGAAGAACTGACGGTGTATTTAATACTTAGTTTATGGTGCAAAGACTGAAGACTTTATTAATTTGGCAAAAGTAAAGAGAGTGCAAAGTAAGAATTTAATATTGTATAGAAAGAAGTATATAATGCGAAGTGCAGCTATGACTGTATAATAATATAAATTTCTCAACAGCGTTTTTTTTTACTTTTATTCACTACTTTTATGCAATTTGTCGATTTTTTACGTTAAATCTTATGTACAGCACCACTCACAGAAAGCGTTCAAGTCTTTTGGTAGTCGTCTATTGTTAATATTCTCTTACAGAATTTTATATTATCTGCATGCCATAAAGCAGGAGCAGTCTTTTTTTGAAGTCCGGTAGATCATTAACAAAAGCAAAAATAACAGCGGACCTATATGGCTTCCTTCAGGGACACCTAGGATTTCCTTAGAAAAATATAGTCCCCTATAACAATATATTGCGTCCTCTCATGCAAGTAGGAATTAACCCATCGAAGTAAAGGACCATAAAAGCCATATGCACTTAATTTTTCAAAGGGTCAAAAGGTCAAAAGGTCAAAGGTGGAAAGGTCAAAAGGTCAAAAGGTCAAAAGGTCAAAAGGTCAAAAGGTCAAAAGGTCAAAAGGTCAAAAGGTCAAAAGGTCAAAAGGTCAAAAGGTCAAAAGGTCAAAAGGTCAAAAGGTCAAAAGAACAAAGGGTCAAAAGGTCAAAAAGTCAAAAAGTCAAAAGGTCAAAAGGTCAAAAGGTCAAAAGGTCAAAAGGTCAAAAGGTCAAAAGGTCAAAAGGTCAAAAGGTCAAAAGGTCAAAAGGTCAAAGGGTCAAAAGGTCAAAAGGTCAAAAGGTCAAAAGGTCAAAAGGTCAAAGGGTCAAAAGGTCAAAAGGTCAAACGGTCAAAAGGTCAAAAGGTCAAAAGGTCAAAAGGTCAAAAGGTCAAAAGGTCAAAAGGTCAAAAGGTCAAAAGGTCAAAAGGTCAAAAGGTCAAAGGGTCAAAGGGTCAAAAGGTCAAAAGGTCAAAAGGTCAAAGGGTCAAAAGGTCAAAAGGTCAAAAGGTCAAAAGGTCAAAAGGTCAAAAGGTCAAAAGGTCAAAAGGTCAAAGGGTCAAAGGATCAAAAGGTCAAAAGGTCAAAAGGTCAAAAGGTCAAAAGGTCAAAAGGTCAAAAGGTCAAAAGGTCAAACGGTCAAAAGGTCAAAAGGTCAAAGGGTCAAAGGATCAAAAGGTCAAAAGGTCAAAAGGTCAAAAGGTCAAAAGGTCAAAAGGTCAAAAGGTCAAAAGGTCAAAAGGTCAAAAGGTCAAAAGGTCAAAAGGTCAAAAGGTCAAAAGGTCAAAAGGTCAAAAGGTCAAAAGGTCAAAAGGTCAAAAGGTCAAAGGGTCAAAAGGTCAAAGGGTCAAAAGGTCAAAAGGTCAAAAGGTCAAAAGGTCAAAAGGTCAAAAGGTCAAAAGGTCAAAAGGTCAAAAGGTCAAAAGGTCAAAAGGTCAAAAGGTCAAAAGGTCAAAGGGTCAAAAGGTCAAAGGGTCAAAAGGTCAAAGGGTCAAAAGGTCAAAAGGTCAAAAGGTCAAAAGGTCAAAAGGTCAAAAGGTCAAAAGGTCAAAAGGTCAAAAGGTCAAAAGGTCAAAGGGTCAAAAGGTCAAAGGGTCAAAAGGTCAAAAGGTCAAAAGGTCAAAAGGTCAAAAGGTCAAAAGGTCAAAGGGTCAAAAGGTCAAAGGGTCAAAAGGTCAAAGGGTCAAAAGGTCAAAGGGTCAAAAGGTCAAAAGGTCAAAAGGTCAAAAGGTCAAAAGGTCAAAAGGTCAAAAGGTCAAAAGGTCAAAAGGTCAAAAGGTCAAAAGGTCAAAAGGTCAAAGGGTCAAAGGGTCAAAAGGTCAAAAGGTCAAAAGGTCAAAAGGTCAAAAGGTCAAAAGGTCAAAAGGTCAAAAGGTCAAAAGGTCAAAAGGTCAAAAGGTCAAAGGGTCAAAAGGTCAAAGGGTCAAAAGGTCAAAAGGTCAAAAGGTCAAAAGGTCAAAAGGTCAAAAGGTCAAAAGGTCAAAAGGTCAAAAGGTCAAAAGGTCAAAGGGTCAAAAGGTCAAAGGGTCAAAAGGTCAAAAGGTCAAAAGGTCAAAAGGTCAAAGGGTCAAACGGTCAAAAGGTCAAAAGGTCAAAGGGTCAAAGGATCAAAAGGTCAAAAGGTCAAAAGGTCAAAAGGTCAAAAGGTCAAAAGGTCAAAAGGTCAAAAGGTCAAAAGGTCAAAAGGTCAAAGGGTCAAAAGGTCAAAAGGTCAAAAGGTCAAAGGGTCAAAGGATCAAAAGGTCAAAAGGTCAAAAGGTCAAAAGGTCAAAAGGTCAAAAGGTCAAAAGGTCAAAAGGTCAAAAGGTCAAAAGGTCAAAAGGTCAAAAGGTCAAAGGGTCAAAAGGTCAAAGGGTCAAAAGGTCAAAAGGTCAAAAGGTCAAAAGGTCAAAAGGTCAAAAGGTCAAAAGGTCAAAAGGTCAAAAGGTCAAAAGGTCAAAAGGTCAAAAGGTCAAAAGGTCAAAAGGTCAAAGGGTCAAAAGGTCAAAGGGTCAAAAGGTCAAAGGGTCAAAAGGTCAAAAGGTCAAAAGGTCAAAAGGTCAAAAGGTCAAAAGGTCAAAAGGTCAAAAGGTCAAAAGGTCAAAGGGTCAAAAGGTCAAAAGGTCAAAGGGTCAAACGGTCAAAAGGTCAAAAGGTCAAAGGGTCAAAGGATCAAAAGGTCAAAAGGTCAAAAGGTCAAAAGGTCAAAAGGTCAAAAGGTCAAAAGGTCAAAAGGTCAAAAGGTCAAAAGGTCAAAAGGTCAAAAGGTCAAAAGGTCAAAAGGTCAAAAGGTCAAAAGGTCAAACGGTCAAAAGGTCAAAAGGTCAAAGGGTCAAAGGATCAAAAGGTCAAAAGGTCAAAAGGTCAAAAGGTCAAAAGGTCAAAAGGTCAAAAGGTCAAAAGGTCAAAAGGTCAAAAGGTCAAAGGGTCAAAAGGTCAAAAGGTCAAAAGGTCAAAAGGTCAAAAGGTCAAAAGGTCAAAAGGTCAAAAGGTCAAAAGGTCAAAGGGTCAAAGGATCAAAAGGTCAAAAGGTCAAAAGGTCAAAAGGTCAAAAGGTCAAAAGGTCAAAAGGTCAAAAGGTCAAACGGTCAAAAGGTCAAAAGGTCAAAGGGTCAAAGGATCAAAAGGTCAAAAGGTCAAAAGGTCAAAAGGTCAAAAGGTCAAAAGGTCAAAAGGTCAAAAGGTCAAAAGGTCAAAAGGTCAAAAGGTCAAAAGGTCAAAAGGTCAAAAGGTCAAAAGGTCAAAAGGTCAAAGGGTCAAAAGGTCAAAGGGTCAAAAGGTCAAAAGGTCAAAAGGTCAAAAGGTCAAAAGGTCAAAAGGTCAAAAGGTCAAAAGGTCAAAAGGTCAAAAGGTCAAAAGGTCAAAAGGTCAAAAGGTCAAAAGGTCAAAGGGTCAAAAGGTCAAAGGGTCAAAAGGTCAAAGGGTCAAAAGGTCAAAAGGTCAAAAGGTCAAAAGGTCAAAAGGTCAAAAGGTCAAAAGGTCAAAAGGTCAAAAGGTCAAAGGGTCAAAAGGTCAAAGGGTCAAAAGGTCAAAAGGTCAAAGGGTCAAAGGGTCAAAAGGTCAAAAGGTCAAAAGGTCAAAAGGTCAAAAGGTCAAAAGGTCAAAAGGTCAAAAGGTCAAAAGGTCAAAGGGTCAAAAGGTCAAAAGGTCAAAAGGTCAAAAGGTCAAAAGGTCAAAAGGTCAAAAGGTCAAAAGGTCAAAAGGTCAAAAGGTCAAAAGGTCAAAAGGTCAAAAGGTCAAAAGGTCAAAAGGTCAAAGGGTCAAAAGGTCAAAGGGTCAAAAGGTCAAAAGGTCAAAGGGTCAAAAGGTCAAAAGGTCAAAAGGTCAAAAGGTCAAAAGGTCAAAAGGTCAAAAGGTCAAAAGGTCAAAAGGTCAAAAGGTCAAAAGGTCAAAAGGTCAAAAGGTCAAAAGGTCAAAAGGTCAAAGGGTCAAAGGGTCAAAGGGTCAAAAGGTCAAAAGGTCAAAAGGTCAAAAGGTCAAAAGGTCAAAAGGTCAAAAGGTCAAAAGGTCAAAAGGTCAAAAGGTCAAAGGGTCAAAAGGTCAAAGGGTCAAAAGGTCAAAAGGTCAAAAGGTCAAAAGGTCAAAAGGTCAAAAGGTCAAAAGGTCAAAAGGTCAAAAGGTCAAAAGGTCAAAGGGTCAAAAGGTCAAAGGGTCAAAAGGTCAAAAGGTCAAAGGGTCAAAAGGTCAAAAGGTCAAAAGGTCAAAAGGTCAAAAGGTCAAAAGGTCAAAAGGTCAAAAGGTCAAAAGGTCAAAAGGTCAAAAGGTCAAAAGGTCAAAAGGTCAAAAGGTCAAAAGGTCAAAGGGTCAAAGGGTCAAAAGGTCAAAAGGTCAAAAGGTCAAAAGGTCAAAAGGTCAAAAGGTCAAAAGGTCAAAAGGTCAAAAGGTCAAAAGGTCAAAAGGTCAAAGGGTCAAAAGGTCAAAGGGTCAAAAGGTCAAAAGGTCAAAAGGTCAAAAGGTCAAAAGGTCAAAGGGTCAAAGGGTCAAAAGGTCAAAAGGTCAAAAGGTCAAAAGGTCAAAAGGTCAAAAGGTCAAAAGGTCAAAAGGTCAAAAGGTCAAAAGGTCAAAAGGTCAAAAGGTCAAAGGGTCAAAAGGTCAAATGGTCAAAAGGTCAAAAGGTCAAAAGGTCAAAAGGTCAAAAGGTCAAAAGGTCAAAAGGTCAAAAGGTCAAAAGGTCAAAAGGTCAAAAGGTCAAAAGGTCAAAAGGTCAAAAGGTCAAAAGGTCAAAGGGTCAAAAGGTCAAAGGGTCAAAAGGTCAAAAGGTCAAAGGGTCAAAAGGTCAAAAGGTCAAAAGGTCAAAAGGTCAAAGGGTCAAAGGGTCAAAAGGTCAAAAGGTCAAAAGGTCAAAGGGTCAAAGGGTCAAAAGGTCAAAAGGTCAAAAGGTCAAAAGGTCAAAAGGTCAAAAGGCCAAAAGGTCAAAAGGTCAAAAGGTCAAAAGGTCAAAAGGTCAAAAGGTCAAAGGGTCAAAAGGTCAAAAGGTCAAAGGGTCAAAAGGTCAAAAGGTCAAAAGGTCAAAGGGTCAAAAGGTCAAAAGGTCAAAAGGTCAAAAGGTCAAAGGGTCAAAAGGTCAAAAGGTCAAAGGGTCAAAAGGTCAAAAGGTCAAAAGGTCAAAAGGTCAAAAGGTCAAAAGGTCAAAAGGTCAAAAGGTCAAAAGGTCAAAGGGTCAAAGGGTCAAAAGGTCAAAGGGTCAAAAGGTCAAAAGGTCAAAAGGTCAAAAGGTCAAAAGGTCAAAAGGTCAAAAGGTCAAAGGTCAAAAGGTCAAAGGGTCAAAGGGTCAAAAGGTCAAAAGGTCAAAAGGTCAAAAGGTCAAAAGGTCAAAAGGTCAAAAGGTCAAAAGGTCAAAAGGTCAAAAGGTCAAAAGGTCAAAGGTCAAAAGGTCAAAGGTCAAAAGGTCAAAAGGTCAAAAGGTCAAAGGTCAAAAGGTCAAAGGGTCAAAGGTCAAAAGGTCAAAAGGTCAAAGGTCAAAAGTCAAAAGGTCAAAAGGTCAAAAGGTCAAAAGGTCAAAAGGTCAAAAGGTCAAAAGGTCAAAAGGTCAAAGGGTCAAAAGGTCAAATGGTCAAAAGGTCAAAAGGTCAAAAGGTCAAAAGGTCAAAAGGTCAAAAGGTCAAAGGTCAAAAGGTCAAAAGGTCAAAAGGTCAAAAGGTCAAAAGGTCAAAAGGTCAAAAGGTCAAAAGGTCAAAGGGTCAAAAGGTCAAAGGGTCAAAAGGTCAAAAGGTCAAAGGGTCAAAAGGTCAAAAGGTCAAAAGGTCAAAAGGTCAAAAGGTCAAAGGTCAAAGGTCAAAGGGTCAAAGGGTCAAAAGGTCAAAAGGTCAAAAGGTCAAAGGGTCAAAGGGTCAAAAGGTCAAAAGGTCAAAAGGTCAAAGGTCAAAAGGTCAAAAGGCCAAAAGGTCAAAAGGTCAAAAGGTCAAAGGTCAAAAGGTCAAAAGGTCAAAGGGTCAAAAGGTCAAAAGGTCAAAGGGTCAAAAGGTCAAAAGGTCAAAAGGTCAAAGGGTCAAAAGGTCAAAAGGTCAAAAGGTCAAAAGGTCAAAGGGTCAAAAGGTCAAAAGGTCAAAGGGTCAAAAGGTCAAAAGGTCAAAAGGTCAAAAGGTCAAAAGGTCAAAAGGTCAAAAGGTCAAAGGGTCAAAGGGTCAAAAGGTCAAAGGGTCAAAAGGTCAAAGGGTCAAAAGGTCAAAAGGTCAAAAGGTCAAAGGGTCAAAAGGTCAAAAGGTCAAAAGGTCAAAAGGTCAAAGGGTCAAAAGGTCAAAAGGTCAAAGGGTCAAAAGGTCAAAAGGTCAAAAGGTCAAAAGGTCAAAAGGTCAAAAGGTCAAAAGGTCAAAAGGTCAAAAGGTCAAAAGGTCAAAAGGTCAAAGGGTCAAAGGGTCAAAAGGTCAAAGGGTCAAAAGGTCAAAGGGTCAAAAGGTCAAAGGGTCAAAAGGTCAAAAGGTCAAAAGGTCAAAAGGTCAAAGGGTCAAAAGGTCAAAGGTCAAAAGGTCAAAGGGTCAAAAGGTCAAAAGGTCAAAGGTCAAAGGGTCAAAAGGTCAAAGGTCAAAAGGTCAAAGGGTCAAAAGGTCAAAAGGTCAAAAGGTCAAAAGGTCAAAGGTCAAAAGGTCAAAAGGTCAAAAGGTCAAAAGGTCAAAAGGTCAAAAGGTCAAAGGGTCAAAAGGTCAAAAGGTCAAAAGGTCAAAAGGTCAAAAGGTCAAAAGGTCAAAAGGTCAAAAGGTCAAAAGGTCAAAGGGTCAAAAGGTCAAAGGGTCAAAAGGTCAAAGGGTCAAAAGGTCAAAAGGTCAAACGGACAAAAGGTCAAAAGGTCAAAAGGTCAAACGGTCAAAAGGTCAAAAGGTCAAAAGGTCAAAAGGTCAAAAGGTCAAAAGGTCAAAAGGTCAAAGGGTCAAAAGGTCAAAGGGTCAAAAGGTCAAAAGGTCAAAAGGTCAAAAGGTCAAAAGGTCAAAAGGTCAAAAGGTCAAAAGGTCAAAAGGTCAAAAGGTCAAAAGGTCAAAAGGTCAAAAGGTCAAAAGGTCAAAAGGTCAAAAGGTCAAAAGGTCAAAAGGTCAAAAGGTCAAAAGGTCAAAAGGTCAAAAGGTCAAAAGGTCAAAAGGTCAAAAGGTCAAAGGGTCAAAAGGTCAAAGGGTCAAAAGGTCAAAGGGTCAAAAGGTCAAAAGGTCAAAAGGTCAAAAGGTCAAAAGGTCAAAAGGTCAAAAGGTCAAAAGGTCAAAAGGTCAAAAGGTCAAAAGGTCAAAAGTTCAAAAGGTCAAAAGGTCAAAAGGTCAAAAGGTCAAAAGGTCAAAAGGTCAAAGGGTCAAAAGGTCAAAAGGTCAAAAGGTCAAAAGGTCAAAAGGTCAAAAGGTCAAAAGGTCAAAAGGTCAAACGGTCAAAAGGTCAAAAGGTCAAAAGGTCAAAAGGTCAAAAGGTCAAAGGGTCAAAAGGTCAAAGGGTCAAAAGGTCAAAAGGTCAAAAGGTCAAAAGGTCAAAAGGTCAAAAGGTCAAAAGGTCAAAAGGTCAAAAGGTCAATAGGTCAAAAGGTCAAAGGGTCAAAAGGTCAAAGGGTCAAAAGGTCAAAAGGTCAAAAGGTCAAAAGGTCAAAAGGTCAAAAGGTCAAAAGGTCAAAAGGTCAAAGGGTCAAAAGGTCAAAGGGTCAAAAGGTCAAAGGGTCAAAAGGTCAAAAGGTCAAAAGGTCAAAAGGTCGAAAGGTCAAAAGGTCAAAAGGTCAAAAGGTCAAAAGGTCAAAAGGTCAAAAGGTCAAAAGGTCAAAGGGTCAAAAGGTCAAAGGGTCAAAAGGTCAAAAGGTCAAAAGGTCAAAAGGTCAAAAGGTCAAAAGGTCAAAAGGTCAAAGGGTCAAAAGGTCAAAGGGTCAAAAGGTCAAAGGGTCAAAAGTTCAAAGGGTCAAAAGGTCAAAAGGTCAAAAGGTCAAAAGGTCAAAAGGTCAAAAGGTCAAAAGGTCAAAGGGTCAAAAGGTCAAAAGGTCAAAAGGTCAAAAGGTCAAAAGGTCAAAGGGTCAAAAGGTCAAAAGGTCAAAAGGTCAAAAGGTCAAAAGGTCAAAGGGTCAAAAGGTCAAAGGGTCAAAAGGTCAAAAGGTCAAAAGGTCAAAAGGTCAAAAGGTCAAAAGGTCAAAGGGTCAAAAGGTCAAAAGGTCAAAAGGTCAAAAGGTCAAAAGGTCAAAAGGTCAAAAGGTCAAAGGGTCAAAAGGTCAAAAGGTCAAAAGGTCAAAAGGTCAAAAGGTCAAAAGGTCAAAGGGTCAAAAGGTCAAAAGGTCAAACGGTCAAAAGGTCAAAAGGTCAAAAGGTCAAAAGGTCAAAAGGTCAAAAGGTCAAAAGGTCAAAAGGTCAAAAGGTCAAAAGGTCAAAAGGTCAAAAGGTCAAAAGGTCAAAAGGTCAAAAGGTCAAAAGGTCAAAAGGTCAAAAGGTCAAAAGGTCAAAGGGTCAAAAGGTCAAAAGGTCAAAAGGTCAAAAGGTCAAAAGGTCAAAAGGTCAAAAGGTCAAAAGGTCAAAAGGTCAAAAGGTCAAAAGGTCAAAGGGTCAAAAGGTCAAAGGGTCAAAAGGTCAAAAGGTCAAAAGGTCAAAAGGTCAAAAGGTCAAAAGGTCAAAAGGTCAAAAGGTCAAAAGGTCAAAAGGTCAAAAGGTCAAAAGGTCAAAAGGTCAAAAGGTCAAAAGGTCAAAAGGTCAAAAGGTCAAAAGGTCAAAAGGTCAAAGGGTCAAAGGGTCAAAAGGTCAAAAGGTCAAAAGGTCAAAAGGTCAAAAGGTCAAAAGGTTAAAAGGTCAAAAGGTCAAAAGGTCAAAAGGTCAAAAGGTCAAAAGGTCAAAAGGTCAAAAGGTCAAAAGGTCAAAGGGTCAAAAGGTCAAAAGGTCAAAAGGTCAAAAGGTAAAAAATTGTTAAAATTGTTTTCGAGATATGTCCCTTATACAAAAGTCCCTTATTCGATTATAAAACTGAGTATGCAGTAATGTTAACGTCATCTACTTAATCTCAAATATCAATTTGGGTTTGAATCAAACTGGTACGAAAATTTTGTATGGGAAGTGCCATTAATATTAAGTTTACCTTGTAAAAAACAACGGCGAAGTTTGAACGAACGAAATCCGGGCAGCTGTTTAGTGTGTTGGCCTCGGACAGACAGACGGGCAGAATTCCGAGACCCACATTTATGAGTTCCACTATCATCGTAACGTCAGAATTGATTCACATCTCGAGTTCGAAATTTCGTACGAAAACAATATCTTTCGTTTAGAAAGTTAAAAAGTGAATTTTCAGATTGGTTGATTGTTTCTTTTTTGTTTTTCTTGAAAAAGTCTGTGTATACAATGTAACATTTTTCTTATAATATTCGTTCTTAAGAACAGTAGGTATAGGTTACGCAAAATGTCCTTACATGATTTCATAAAATTCCTTTAAGACCATTTTCAAGATATGCAAAATGATGTACTCCAAACATGTCAAATTAATGTTTTCAGTGCCATTCTTACGACTTCAAATAGAATTGATCATTTGACCATAACCAGTTATAAGCATCAAGTGAATCTGTGAAAGCGTTAAGCCAATAAGACCGACATTGACACGGTTCAATATTTTGAACTAAAAAGAGAGACTTCTTCGCGAACTTGCATTCTTCTCTGAAGACGAGAGCGAGCTGAAGCGAATTGAATGTAGGGGCTTATGCGTATAAACGAAATTGCTTTGTTACCTGAATTGTTTGCCTGCGTCAGTGATTACGAAGTTTTGGATTTTTGGACAAATTTCCGGCTGAAATTTGATATTTAGGTTTAAGACGGTCTAAGATAATTTTAAATTGTTTTATGTAAAACCGGGTTTTAAAAATACGGATTAGGGTGAAAAATTTAAATTTATTTCCGTTAGATTTAATAAAATATGATTTTTTTTTGCTTGAGTGCAATGCCTACATATTTATGTTATGGTCTTTGTCACATTATAATTTTGAGCAACTTAAATCTATGCCCTATTCCAAATCAGTATTGTGAAGTAATCACCTTTGTCAATATTGATTCATAGTTATTCATTATGTGTCATATAATATACTCACGAACCATGTGCAGACGATGACACAATTTGTTTGCATTATGTGCTCGCTTTGTTTACATTAGTAAGTTGTTATTGCTGATCAACAGGTTTCACGTGTTCATTTGCATATTTCCATGCGCACAAACATGCTGTGCGCATGGAAATATGCAAAACCACCAGAGGAACCGTCCTCATACCGGCCAATATGCCTATTAGATACAATGGGAAAAATCTTAGAACGGATCATATACTGCAGACTACTCGAGGTGGCAGAGGATAAAGGAGCTTTGTCTGATGAAAAAGATGGAGAGGTGGGACGAAGAAATATTGCGCGGTTGTGACCCTTGATTTTAAAAATGCCTTCAATTCGGCAAGCTGGTCATGCATTAGGAGATCCTTTGTCAGAATGGAAACGCCGTACTACCTGCTGAATATAGTAGCAAACTACCTTACCGACGGGAAGTTAAGGTACCATACTGACGATGGCGTTAAGTACTACAACATCACCGCGGGAGTACCACAAGGGTCGGTTCTATGTTCCCCTCCTGTGGAACATAATGTACGACGGGGTTCTCCGATTAACGCTGCCACAAGAAGTTAAGGTTATAGGCTTTGCTGACGATATCGCTGTGGTTACTGTGGCCAAACATATCCACGAGATAGAGTCCGCTACGGATGAAGCAGTAGCCAGAATCAAGAATTGGCTAGAGTCTGCAGGGCTAGAACTAGCTGACCACAAGACCGAGGCTGTGTTGATAACCGGCCGAAAGACTGTGGAATATGCATCTTTCCGTGTTGGAAATCAACTAATTATATCAAAGGAGTCATTAATGTACCTAGGAGTAATGCTCGACAACAGCGGGGACTGCAACTACCACCTCACGCAGTTCCTGTCCGGGCACGGCGGCTATCGAAGTTATCCTCACAGATTCGGCCACGATAGCTCGCCTCTATGCCCCCAATGCCCAGATGAAGAAGAGGATACGGAGCACGTAATGTTCCACTGCAGAAGATTTTCAGGAGGAAGAGTGAACTTACCCCTTCCACAGCTTCTCACAGAGCGTTTGATGAGCTCAGAAGACGACTGGCTGGAAATATGTTCATACATAACGAGCGTACAAAACGAGCTAAGAAGAGCCGAAAGACAAAGAAGGGTCAAAGTGGCAGACTTTGACGTTGATGATTTAGCATGAGTTGCTAACCAGCCCCGCGAAGTAATACCCAACGTCAGTCCCGCGGGGAGAGTGATAGAAGAGTACATGGGTGTGGTTTAGTACGTAAGGCGCGAGGCACTGGAGAAACATATCCCGCGAATCGTGCATGCTAGTAGCACAGGCAACTAGTATCTTTCGAAGATTACACATCCTTTGGACGCAACAAAAAAAAAAACAGCATGTTTGTGCGGAAAGCATAGGGCAAAGACCTTTTTAATAAAATATCTAATTTTTGGCCTCCACTAATTGTCAAGTCAAAATGTATTTATTAGGCGTTGATATTACTTATCAATATAAACGCGCCGACGTTAGAATAGTTGTTTCAAAACTACGCTTTGCTTCTTTCCCTTATAATCCGGACTAACACCTCGAAAGATCAACCTTCCTGAAAGCTGCAATCAACTTTAAACCCATTCAGACTCCCGCAACATCTTGTTTTGCTCCACGTACTACCTCCACATCTTAATAGGTCAACATCTATCGGAGAACACAGGCTACACCACGAGAACAAACAAACAAAAAAAAAAAAACCCAACTCTCCGCTCAACCTATTGTCATTTCACAAAATGTTTTACAACAAAATAAGTTCTACCCTCGACCTTTTGCCAAATCACACCGAACACATCGAACGTTTATCGTGACTCGATCAATAGTGCAGCGCCACCACTATCACCATCACGAGCAGGTACCATAAGCCACCCGTCAATTTCGAGCTTCTTATACCCAAAGAGTGTGCGCTGCTTACGACGGATAGTGTGGATGGTGCTGTGAGCTGAGCATGTGCATTGGTTCTCGTTGGCAAGTACACTCATTCGTTGCCTTGTCGTAACAACCAAAACGAGGACGAAAGATTTGTGAAGATCATTTCGTGCCACAGCAGCTGCACTCTAAGGTACACACATACAAACAATATGCATATCGCGTTGCAAGATCGAAAGATCTCGAGCACATAACAAGCACCGCTGCACCGTGTCACACCGCCACGTCCTGCTAGAACCATAAAGAGGCCAGCACATCTCGCCGCCCCCCATGCCCTTAGTTGCCTAGACCCACCGAGCGAACGAACGACCGTTCCGTCATTATGGGTATGATATACAAAATGCAATCGTGTAAGCGATAATCGTAAATAAACATACAACAACGATCGATCGATGGGGGCACCGCGCGCCGCCGCCGTCGCAGCGAACGGCACTGCACTGCACCGGTATCTGCATCTAAACAGCGCCAAGAAATAATCATCTAACGTATGGCAAACAGTAACACACAGCCGCAGATAGATCTGTGTCGGGATTAAGTGGTGTACATAACCTTAGCCGGGTTAGTTTTGTTGTCTTCTTGTCTCAGATTTTATAGAACCAGCTGCTGCTGCTGTTGGCTGCCACTATACTTGCTGCTCGTATGTGCTCGATCGTTACTTTTACTTTCATAAATCTCACACGCCAAATGGGCAAAGCGACGGCGGGTATGTGACGATGGAATAACGGCCCGATGTGCCTATACTCGGTGTAACAACGTGTCAGAGTAAATTGGACATAGGGTGACCCACTCACCGTCCCAACTCTAAATCACAGTGATTCACCCGCTTCAGCTGATTTAACTGATTTAACTGAATTAACTGATTTATCGGGCTAACAAGGCAGCGTGCCGTGGTATTTGGCTGCGAGACATCATCGCCGTCATCGCTGCCGCCATCTCATCCCATTTCCAGCTCCGCGAGCGTAATTTATTCGCGCGCACAATCTCAGCCAATTTCTGGTCCGTCTCAGCCATACAACCCCTTGGGGCATCGATCGATAGCACTTCGAACATCATTACGGCGATGCGGATCGGAGATTGTGCGCCGAGATGTGATGCGATGCCGCGAGACGATGCGATTCGAAACAGCGGATGCGGACTGATGAATCGCCTTTCACTAAATCAATCGCTGGAACTCATTTGTTCCACTTGAACTTTGACGTGGACGACACTGATGCAGTTCCGATCAAGAGGGTGGCATCAAAAACCTGCCGATACCATCAAAATCTGAATCACTTGGCCGCGCAAATTATTGCCATTCGATGCAGCTGCGCGCCGAATCGAATTTTTAAAAATAGAATTCTTCACGCTGCACTCTCGCTGATGAGGTGTTACTCAACTCACATTCAATCCATGCGCGCAGCTACCCGTCGAATCGATTTAGAACTGTGCAATCGCATCGCGCACTTGTTGCCAAGAATTGTGTAAGTTTTCGGCGAACTGCGAGAGGATGTGGTTTATGGGTGTTTTTGACGGTTTACGACATGCTTCTTCTGCTAAGTACGCGATACGGTCGTTCTGCGTTCTGTTTATGGTTTAATAGTTCTCGTAGCAGTTAACTCGAGGATGGAGCGAAGAGTTTACGAGCTACACGTGTGGACGTTTGGGAAACATGAGACTAGGACTGTGGGCATAAAGTTTTTCCCCCTTAAAGGGTGTTTGGGTCGGAAATAGACTTTTTTTTTACGGTAAGTTTAGCCCTGTGAAGGAGTTAAGTGGCGCCGACTGATTGGCGCCATAGAATCTTTAGATCTTTGGACAATAGACAGCCAGTCAATGCAAATATTGCAGCTGTCATCACTTTCGAACAACTAGCGTGTCGGTCACGATTTGAGGGAGAGCTTTTGGATTCTGTCTTTGAAATGGGATACGGCAATGAGCGGGTTCATTACGTGCAACACTTGAGGCACTTTTAAATCTGCTTAGCTCATTTATGCTTGATTTGAAGATCTCGTTTGAGGACCACAGATCGGATCTGGGTTTCTGAGGGAATCGACTGTCAATAATGTCATATTTAAGTCTGTAAGAAATAGGCACTGTACGACTATACATTTTGACGACGAGCCATGTGTGTGTGTGTGTTTTCTTTCTGTGGATAACGATGGGAATTTTCCGACAACGCCGTGGAGGAAAAGAATCGTATTTTTCGTCATTGATGTGGGAGATTTGTGTCGTAAAATGTTTATTGCTTTTTTATTCAACTTAAATGAGACATAGGCCCCAAATCGAATTTGGGACTCATGTCTCACTTAATTGGGTTATAAGTCCCAAAAATTAAAATTAGGACTTTTGTCCCTGCGCCGCAAATGTCACTGTCATCATACACCATCCGAGCAAGGCAAGTAGCTGCAGTTAACTTTCCTTGGTCCAAGTTTTTAGTAAAATAAACTTTCTATAACATTAAGAAACAATGCAAATTTGGTACAAAATATCGCGCGATTTTCGCCTACGGTGGTAAGATTGACAGAATTTCTTTAATTAAAATAATATAATTACCTCGTCAAAATATTCGATAAAGATGACTAGAAGCTGGTTAAAGCAACCTTTGGGAACTATTTGAAAAGTTCCGTTCATTAAATATCTTCTATTCGGCGGTGGTATATTTTCCTTTATTATCTACGCTTATTATTTTTAAGGACGAAAATATACAAAAAGCATGTTTTAGGTCTTCAAAATACAAGCCGTGTAAAATGGCAGTGGATTTGCTTTATCCTTTGTAAGCCCAAACGAAGTCAACACAGATTCCGAATTGAAAGCCTCTATTACTTGTCAGGTGAAGTAACAAATGTTTTGCTGACGATAAATTGTAAACCTCGTCGTATTTTGTCAAACTGAATGCTTTTCGTCTCTTCGCCTTCTTCGTCTACTTCGAACAATGTAAATCACTAAACTCAAAACTTACTCAAAAAACTATCACTGAACTAATTTTAAAACGGTACTTTTGTGCATCTGTACAAGAAACCCGCGCATCAAATACTTAGTCTAAGAAAACCTGCAGATAAGAAAATTAACTTTTAATGGAGTTCTTGGATTATAATTCATTTCTTAGCAAAAATAAGAAAAATGAAATAAGACCCCAAAAAATTAATTTTGAAAATTGGGGTCTTATTTCCTAATTAAAATTAAATAAGGCCCCAAAAATTAGTTTTGGGGTCTAACTTCATTTCTTCATAAGGAAATAAGGCCCCGAAAAAGGAAATAACATCCAAAATTTTGTTTTGTTGTTGTTTGCTGCATTATTTTTTTTGGCCTTAGTTAATTTTTTGTGGGGCCTGATTCCTTTGGGCCTTATTTCGCATAGCCCCTTAAATCCGACATGGAGTGGCCCACAATCGATTATATTGTTTTATTCAGTAAGACCGCCAACTTCCATTGGATATCTCATGAAAGGTTTTCACCAGTTTCGAACCAGTCTTCACAGGAAAGACCGTTAAGGAAAGACGGACTCAGCGACTGTAGCCGATATTCAAAATGCTGTAACTTCTCAGCTCCTATCCGGACATGGCTGCTTCATTTAAAAAGAATTTGATTGGAAGGCGCAGAGTACCTACAGAGATTTTTTTTTCCAATAGCGACCAGTGATGCCAACCCGGTTCGAAGTTTTTATGCCGAAACCCGAACAAAATTGAACAAAATTGTGTCTTTTGCAAAAAAAATATGCCTTTTTGGTTAAAAGAAAAAAAAAATTATATTTTACAACTCGACTGCACGAACCTACAAGGTGCTTAAAAATTGTTCACAGACTGTTAACAGATCAATTGGTAACTACAAATTATTTGATCTCCGTAATCCAAGGTTTGGGTTTGGTGAGTAAGTCAAACAGAAATAGAGAATTGGAAATAAAACATGACGCATAGCTGTAAATAAAAATAAGTGATGCTACTTTGATCAAAGAATGTACCAGACTTACCAAATTCAAATTATAACTATTTGTATGAATTGATTGTAAGAAAGAATTATTCATAAAAAATGATTCCTTTTTTTCGAGAAATTGTTCCTGAATGCATCGGAATTATGTTGGAGTTGGTATCACTGGTAGCGACGGTTCTGCGCAGAGAATCGCATAAACGATTTCAGGAAATAAAATGTTCAAAAAATACATTGCAAGCCTTACAACAGTACCCAGCGCAATACGACACAGGACGTGGTGGAACATGCTAAAACAATAAATAAAATAGTGCTTGAGCGGTCCTAGAGAAGCAGAAAGAGTCAAAGTGAGTGCCAGTGTTATCTATAGATTTTTTATTTCAAAATTCCCGCGCTTTATGCTAAAATTTCCCTTTTTTACGTTTATAAGCTCATGCAAAATAACATCTGAAAAAAAGGGTAAAAATATCAGTGGTAATTTTTTCCAATTACAAAAATGAGCATAGGTTAAACGGTGAAGTTTACAAATTTGTATTACCAACAAAAGTTGTATAAAAAAGTCCACAGCGATGTGTTTATTTTCGGTTGTAGGCAGTAGGTATGGTTTTTTTTTTTTTTTTTCAAAAAAAGTTACATTTTTCATTTTAAAATGATTCCGACGGGAAACGTGCAAAGCGTGCTCTGGGATTGATTTCTGATCCAATAGACCAAAGAGGTAGCGAGCAGTGTTCCCAGACATAAAATAATGTTTCCCCTTTTTTTTTTCAACAGGCATTAGTTTGAAAAAAGTTACATTTGAAATTTACATTTTCCTTTCATATAAAAAAAATGTAAAATAAAAAAAAAATACAAGGATCAGTTAACTGAATCATACTCGAATTTGAATTTGAAACGCTTTCCCTTTCTATTAGACAAGATGTCAAAACAAGTGAATGCATTCACATAAAAATTCTTTAGTAGACGTTCGATGGGCTGTTTTTTTCATGTTTAGTACGAGCTTTTCATTCTCCGTAAACATTAAAATTTGTTTGTAATGAAAATGCTTTTTAAATTTACTTCTAAGCAATTTAAGTTTCGCCGAGATTTTCGAATTTTCCCCTTTTTAAGGTTGTCCCTCGTTTACACCTTTTTCATTATAAAAGCGTCAAAATTGACTCTTTTCCCCTTAATCTGGGATCACTGGTGCCGAAGGTTTTTGGCTGCTATAAAGTTGCCTTAAATTTGCTGGTCAATGTTCTAAATATTTCGGTCCGAGTATAGTATGTTAAAACAACTACAGTCGTCTTTACCTACGGTTGCCTGCAATACATTTTTTTAGATTTGCAAGATTTTTAAACGTTTTTTTAAGCATAAAGCGGTTCAGTTCGTAGTACTGCGATTTTTAATATAGTAGTTTTGCGTCTTCTTTTAAAAACAAACAGCTGTCAGAGTAAAAATTGGAGGGCAATTTAACGGTAACCAGCAGATTGCGTCAAAATTGACTCTTTTCCCCTTAATCTGGGATCACTGGTGCCGAAGGTTTTTGGCTGCTATAAAGTTGCCTTAAATTTGCTGGTCAAGATTTTGCAAGATTTTTAAACGTTTTTTTAAGCATAAAGCGGTTCAGTTCGTAGTACTGCGATTTTTAATATAGTAGTTTTGCGTCTTCTTTTAAAAACAAACAGCTGTCAGAGTAAAAATTGGAGGGCAATTTAACGGTAACCAGCAGATTGCCCACCCAAATCATCCCCCAAGAAGTCTTTTACCTACCAAATTGGGTATAGCAATTGTTTCGCCTTTCGTTTTTGCATCAAATGTCAGCTACAAGTTGAAAGCTGACAATTTGTTCATAAAAGACTAAGCTCTCGCAACAGCTTTAACAGTTCTCTGTTCACCATTTCCCGCCAAACTTGCATTGTGTGGTTTTCTCCATTTCCGTATCCCAACCTCACTCTGAGTTACTCGGGACTTATCCTTCTGCGCTGAATACATCAATCACCATCCAGTTGGCCAGGTGTTTCCTAGCAGCACCACTTTGGCGAAACTTGGCGCAAATCACCTCACCCAACCCTTCAGCTAAGCTACTTAAATAAATCAGTATGCACCGACCCAGCATTTGCAAATTAATACCAATCGCACACCAGCCTATTCGCCGCTTCATGTAGGCCTCATAACACGTATCCAATTATGCACCATATCATTACGCCATATGCTGATCCCGAACAGGATCATCATCCACAATTGCCCACACGTCCATGTGCTTCGGCTACGAAAACTACGCTTATTACATCCACATCCAGCCGGTCGCGCGGTCGGTGCTTATTTGCGTACAATCGAGGCCTACACTGGATCCCAGGACAACGGCACAAATTTATGGTTGACATAGTGTGGACTTAGGTTTCCATTCTGGTATGAACATGCAAACTTTCATCGTATCGTCTCACAATAGAGAGATGGATGGATGGTCCATCGGCCCACTTGCTTGTGCGCACCTTGACAATTTCGTCGCGATCTACGAATAGGTGTAGCCTTTCTTGTTAACAAGTCTACGAGATCGTTTTACGTTCTTCCGGCATTTAGTGTAGGTATACACTTCCCCCACGTAACATGGCAATTTATTACAGAAACATGACGCACAATGGACAGGCAACAAATCCCCAAGAATTGGGAACTCAAAAACGACGACGAATCCGTCGGCTTAATGGGGTTTAGTGTGTGCGCATACATTCCGACGACCACTGCAATTATGCAAATGCCTGTGACACCTGAAAATATTGCGACCAATTACTCATCGCTGTGTAGGTATATAGCCCATTCCCGCAGTGGATGGTAGAGGTGGTTTGGTGATAGTTGGGCGCACGCTTGCGTGCTGCGCCACCACCACCCAGGATAGATGGGACAAACGCCGCGGCGACATTTATCAATCTTAACAATATATACGAGCGGTGTCATGCAGACGTTGCTGAATTATGTCCACGTGACACGCCCCGGCCGTTTTGCAGGCTGCTGGCCTGAGCCGACGCCCCAAAATTCAATTAAATTAAAATTACGACGCTGAAATGGGAACCCTGTGGTACGGCAAATTGGTTTTATTGTTGCTTTATCGGTGTAAATCTTGTACTTCTCAATTTGTATCGTGGTAGTGTGCTTCTGGGCATACAATTTTGTGACAAGCATATTTGTGGCTCAGTTAAGTGATCCTTGGGTATTGACGCTGAAAAGCGATAAGGAAGGAGAAAAAGTATTTAAATTCATTTTTATCATTGTATTGTAATTTATTCATGTATTCAATTGAAAGGGATGGAATTTTGTGTCCTGTGCTGCTCGGGGGCGGATGTTACAAGTGTGCTGATGGATGTGGACATAGTAGTGTCTGCGAATCATGTGTATGTTCCAAAGGGGTAAGTGGAGAAATGGGTTCTGTCGGTTGGGTGCTGTCATTGATCCCCCCAACTTCAAAGTTTAGACAGCTGCTATCAACAAAAAAATCGTGATACTTCTATAGGGAGTCTATTTTGTGACTGTTTATCGAAGTTCGTGGCTTAGTGGTTAGTGTGTTGGACTACTAAGCGTTGGGTCCCAGATTCGAATCCCGCAAAA
The DNA here is from genome assembly GCA_963082955.1 of Cheilosia grossa. Taxonomy (NCBI): domain Eukaryota; kingdom Metazoa; phylum Arthropoda; class Insecta; order Diptera; family Syrphidae; genus Cheilosia; species Cheilosia grossa. The sequence continues at coordinate 9,277,254 of OY720146.1, forward strand.
ACCCAAATTTCAACTTGGGGTTTTTTCCACTGCGCCACCTCTCGCGAACGTGTGACAAACATCCGAGAGTATAACTATCTTAAGAGCTTCTCCATTAGCCGTTTGGAATCGGCATAAAATTGTAGATCCCTTCCCTTGTTGCGCCAACTATTGTTGTTTTTTGTTATCGAAGTTCAATGAACTTAATGAGCCAAATGAACTCGAACAATGAACGGCTTTAAAGTAGAACGTTTAATTTGCTATCCATTACGAACCGCGCCAGCGTATTTCAACTGCAAGAACTGGGACGGAGTGTTAAAAATTGTGTCGTATTTTTTGGGGCGTTGAACCGGTAAGTCCTCGCTGGGCAGCTAACGTCCATGATCGGACTGAACAGCTATTGCCAAGGGTTTAGTTGATTTGCAAATTGCACTCATCTCATTTACACATGGACGTTGATTTTAAGCCATCATAACCGCAAATCTCAGGTTCGATCCCCGGACATTTTAGAATTTTGCCAAAAGCGCCATCTCTTGGCTCCATAGCTACCTGCTTGACAGATGGAGTTAGTCACTTTAGATAGAAATGTGTGCTACAACTTTGAAGCTCTTGGCTGCTTCAAACCCAACCCAACTTCCACTCTTCTCAAACCCAGTTCAACCTTAAAATCAATACCAACCACATCCCCTTCGTGGCATTGTTTTGTTTGCCCCCTCCCCATATCGAACGGTCTAACTTTCAAGGCCCAACTCTCCGATCGAAAAGTATACGCTTTCATCAAAACAATTTATCTGATTAATATTGATCACTGCTGCAAGGCTATTCCAGATATAAATCAAGCAAATCGCCTTCTCCCTCTCTCGCCTTGGCTTATCCAACTCTATATATGTGCGTCTCCGAGCTATGCGTTCGCCTTCCAATACCAGGTCTAGGTATATAATGAAACCCCAAGCACGTTGCAAATTTAAACCAAATAAATTCGATTGTTACTTGGTATCCAGGAGACGTAGTCGCTCCCCAGTCCCCACAGCAAACAGCAACGCTAGCCATTTGTATGCAGTGCGGCAACAAGTGAATTACAGTCACTTGCCAGAGCGCGCACAAAACAACAGCAGCCAGCTGCACTCCACCGATGTGCACTCCTTTAGGCAGTAGTTGCACATTTTCCCATTTTCAATGCCAGCCACAATCGCTGGCCAATTCATTAGGACTGCGTTAACCGGCGTCCACTCCGGCATACTAGATGTGCGCGCACGTTGCGTCTCTGCGTCGCGTCGTCCGCAACCATAGCACCATCGATAAGCGATCACCGTTCAATATCGATGACAAATCCCCGCAAAACTCCAAATGACAGGTACATGAGTTCGCTGATTGCTTTCGATCGGTTAAATATTGAATTTCAAATCCGAAATGGAATACCTATGGCGTAGACCGTAGAGCATTGGTTGGTTGCATCCAGCGCGAAACGCACACAGCAGCTGCTCGGTGCCTGACTGCTGCGCGCATTTAATTGCATGGCGCAGCTTTATGGGCATCTTAACGTCATGCTCGTTAGCAATAAAAATCACTTTTTTATTGAAAGATGACTACCGGGCTGTCAATTGCGATGATCTTGCTCGATTGGTAGCGCCGCCGACTGTCAAACACACAAGGAGCCAGCCAAAAACGTGTGTTTGTACGGCCTGGGTTTTGGGCTCGGCGTGGCTAAAACAGTAATTAGTCAGAGAGGCGATGGATCGATGGCCGCTTATCGGTGTTTTGTTGACTCTAAACTAATGTGCCACTGAATGGTAAAACTAGATTGAAATGGAACCCGTGTACGAGCTGAAGTTTGTGGTGATTGGCTTAATTATTGGTTGCTTTTTTTTTTTTTCTTAACCAATACGCTTTTTTCAATATTATTGGCTTAATTAAATTCACGCCACCTGCGGCGGCGTGTCTCTGAATCAGAAATGGTGTACAATAATATTGACGAAAATAATTGTCGATCAGCGTAATTGATGTGGTAGTTAAATGGGCTGTCAAAGAACGGGTGCACTTATGTCGATTTAATCCGGCCGCTGGATTGTCGGAATATTTCTCTTATAGCTCGGGCATAAAAGCGGCAATGGCTGGTGGACCGTTGTGAGCGTAAACAGCGATTTCAAGCTCCATTAAATAGTCCAGCCAATATACCTAGTGCAGAGAGTTTTTCGGGCAGTTTTATAGCGATGTTTACAACATTTCTCTGCCCAGGGGTCTGTGAGCTTCCAAATCAGAGTCCGTTTTGAGGCTTATCACACGTTGGTTGCTTTTTTAGCTGCAAGCGAGCAACATTTTTAGAGAAGGTAAGCTTGAAAACCATTTAAAGCTCGATCTTGTATATGTGGTTCTGGTTAGGTTATATGTAGCACCAAGCCCGGAGAAAGAAGTATGAGGCTGTACTAAGGTCACAGAGCTCCTGATTGAGACCGTATTCGACCTATGAAAGCTTGAGTTGGTGTGTGTCCGTAGTTCCAAGCCCGGAGATAGAAAGTTCCAAATTGAGATCGTATTCGACCTATTTCGAGCTTGAATTGGTGGTTGCACGTGGTATCAAGTCCGGAGACAGAAGTTTGAGGCTAGACTAAGGCCACAAAGCTCCTGATTGAGACCAATTTGCAGCTTGAATTAGTGGTTAGGAAATGGTTTTTGATATTTTCGATACAGATTAAGGTCGCAAAGCTCCTCAATTGGTGGTTATATGTAGTTTAGGGCTAGATTCAGGTAGAAAAGCTTCTGTATGAGACCGTGTTTGACCAATTTAAGGCTTGAGTTGGTGTTTATCAGTAGTTCTAGGCCCGAAGATAGAAGTTTGGGGTGTGGTAAGTCTTCTTTGTGTGAAAGAGTGGTAGGAAAGGGTTTTTGATATTTTCGGTAGATAGATTAAGGTAGCAATGTTCCCAATTGAGATCGTATTCGACCTATTTCGAGCTTCAACTGGTGGTTATATGTAGTTTAGGGCCATATCCAGGTAGCAAAGCTTCTGATCGAGACCGTATTCGACCAATTTAAAGCTTGAGTTGGAGTTAATCAGTGTAGTTCTAGGCCCGAAGATAGAAGTTTGGGGTGCGGTAAGTCTTCTTTGTGTGAAAGATTGGAAGGAAAGGATTTTTGATATTTTCGGTAGATAGATTAAGGTTGCAAAGTTCCAATTTGAGATTGTATTCGACCTATTTCGAGCTTGAAATGGTGGTTGCACGTGGTATCAAGCTCGGAGATAGTAGTTTGAGGCTGGACTAAAGCCACAAATGTCCTGATTGAGACCGATTTGCAGCTTGATTTAGTGGTTAGGAATTAGTTTTTGATATTTTCGGTAGATTAAGGTAGCAAAGCTCCTGATTGAGACCGTATTCGATCTATTTAGAGCTTGAATTGGTTGTTATTCGTAGCATTAATCCCTTTTAAAGGAGTTTGGGGCTAGCTTAACGTCGCAAAAATCCTGGTAGAGACCGTTTTCAACCATTGTCCAGAAAATTCAACAACAAAAAAGGAACGGCAACGGAACGGAACGGTAATTACATCTTTTTCTGTGCAAAAGTAGAAGGCACCTTCGAAACTCCGATCTTTAAAAAGATTTTTTTCAAACAATACATCAGGAGACGGAAACGTTGTTGTTTATTAAGTCCCCGGCTTACAAAGCTTGTATACTCAGTCTACCCAAGACGGTGACCGTGGTGAAGTGGTTTGAGTGCTTGATTGTGACTAGAGCAGGTTCGAACACACCAAACTGGGGCGCAAAAACCTCATTATGTCAACAGTAGCTGCGAGAGTACACACCCTTTCTTCACGACCAACGGTGACGACTCTGACCGAGAGATGGCTCCCCACGCATGCAAACTTCTATCGTTCTATGTAACATGCGCATATCCCTTCCTTTGCATGGTCGTGGTGTGGATGTGGACTGCTTATTTGGCAACAAAAGCAGCTGCCCAAGCGCAGCATCCACTGACCCACATGTCCACTTATGCATTGCATCAACTGACTTCAGCAGCGACACACTTCCGGTGAGTGCTAGCAAATGCCAGGTGCAACATGTGTTCTTGCAACATTCGGCCCCATACATTGCTCCTATCTGTGTGCACCACTCCCAGTATCGCTGTCACCTGGAGAATACGAAATTCTCCGTGACGCGATTAATTTTCTGCTGATGCATATTCGCATGCCCATAGCTCAGCGCACTGAGCGCATGAGCACACTGAGGGTCTCAGCTCTCATCTTGATCTTGTGCAACACAATTTCCCATTCAATACAAATCACTTAACTCCCAATCACAATCAGTATTCCCAGCATGTGCACGGTGCTCAGTGCATCCATTAATTTAACACACGTTGCACAATGCGCGCATATTGAGCATGTGCACATCTCGGAGGTGTGTCCATGTGGATAAACTGGCAGCGTTCCTACTGCCGCCCGATCATCGCGATCGCACATTAAAAAGGTCTCAATGAGGTCACAAATGTGGCTAAGAAAAGGCGCAAATTCCTCTGCCTCCGCGCACAAGTGCGCGCCATTTAATTCCCATGCTCACACTCCCGGTATAGGCGCACATAGCCGAGGGAAGCCAATTCACGTACTAGCCTCCTGACATTTGCAAAAATGAGGTCGCCTCCCCCGGAAAGTTCAATTGGAAAACCGAGAGCGAGAACCAGCACCGTAATTGAATTCGGGGCCATGTTGTGTCGAACACCTAATCAATGAACATGACCACTGACAGCGGGCATCTGCATTCCAAGCGACTTGTCATGGTGGGAACCGCCGCGCCTTGCCACCCCGAAACAGATGACTTTCACCTGCTGCACACCAGAGTTTCCCATACTAAAACAATCGCGTCTTTGTGGTAAAGAGAGCCACCAGACTCCAAGCCAATTGGACAAGTCAGAGGAAGAGGCACAGTATCAATTGGATGTGCCCCGTTAAAGATTAATTTTCCGCACTTGGCTGCCATGTGAAAAGCACACTGAGGACCGTAATTTATGAAGAGTCGCCGTCGTCCCCATATCCACCCACAAAATTTCCTCGGGGTGTTTTATGGCACAATTCGTTGTGTGTCCAAGAGGTACTTATCTGTCGATCGTCGGTATAAATCCTATCGCCGGCCGTGCTGTTGTGCGTTGTGAATTGCGAATTGCGAATTGGACACTGGAGCGCTGGAGAGGAACATCTCCCAGGTGACCGGGGTCAAACGCTGTCAAATGGCACCTCTAATGCCGCTTCATAAATCTACTCTGCTCAAGCTTGAGCTGAGGCATCAGTGCCCGCCAGTCGTCCAGTCCACTTAGCCACAGTGAAAGCTGGAATGGAATCCGCTCCGAGTTATAATCCGCCTGTAATCTCTGGAATTAGCTGTAAATTGTGATGCGAAAATTATTGGTTTCCAAAGGTCCTGGTGGTGGTGGTGGTTGAAACGAATCGGATCGCATACCCAGCCATGATCAAGATCTGCGCTCTTCTGTTCCGCATTATACGGGCGGCGGCATTGGAATTCCGAATTCGTATGTCTCTAGGAAGAATGGAACCTCGGCCCGCTCTGCCTGCACAATGATAAAGCAATACGGATGCCCTCAGGGTGATTGGTTAAATCCGCACAATTTATCTGCTCGCCGATCATGTTGATTGTTTCAGGCCGTGCGTCGTCGTCGTCGTCGTCGTCGCCACCACCACCATGCGTCGCTGGGCTATAATTTATCCATCAGTTATCTGCGCAAAGGTTAACCTGTGAGCGAGTCGCGATCGATTTGTGAAACGCAATCCAACAGGCACCTCATTAGTTGTAGCCATTGGGAGACCCAAGACGACGACGATTTACCCCGGCGAGTTGGGTGGGATATGAATCGTTCCTTAGCGGCTGTGTTTGTCTAGGAAGTCTATTTGTTTTCACCAGGGTGAATGTTTGCTCAGCCACTTTGGTGCAGGCATGGCAGGTCCATGCCAAGTTGTACGTCGAAGACTGGAATCAGTTAAAATTGCTCACCAGAGGCAGCAGAGACTTCGTCCAAGTAAGTGCTTTGTTTGGAGAATTTTAGGCATTGCAATCGGGCCTGTGACTGGGACTTTTGTTTGTTTTAATGAGTTGAAGGTATGGAGCGTTGTGTGCAATTTTGTGCGTACTCGGTATTTCTTTGCAAGCCACGTGAGGTGGTAGGAGGAGAGAGGAGACGAATTTTTAACTTCTAGGGCTAAGAAGAAAGTTCGTTACTTCCTTCACATTTGACTCTTTCGCAAATTAAACCTTACTAATAAATTGATTTGAACTAAATATAACGTTAGATTTTTTTATTTTGGTTTAGTTATATGGAAAAGTTCGTAGTAGCAAGTTCGTGACACTAAAAAGGGTTGTTCCTACCGCGCATCAATAACACTCTTGGTTTACATTTAAATTCACAAGCAAAAGCGGAGATAGCTAATAAAGCACTATGCGCCAAAGTCCGATTTCAACATTTGTAGGTTAGGTTTAACATTTTAGGTGGACCCTACCTAAATAGCTTACGTTTTGCTAGACAGGCTTGGCTTTTGTTAAAATTGTAGAATTGCTTGGCAAAAGGACTGTAAAAAGGGATTTTGTAAACATATTTCACTTACGCATCCGAGCTGCAGATTCTGTGGCATTTTCTTTGAGTAGATTTACAACTTTCACTTAGAAGTTTGTACAGTCCAGTGACTTGAAACTGAAGTATTTTATTGAGTTTAAGTTTGACGTAAATTTAGTATGAGGGCAGTTTGATGAATACCAGCGGAACCTTAAAGCAAAGGATGTCAACATTTGCCTATACGTACGAAGTGATAAGCTTAGGATACATTCCTGTGTTTAAGGAAAGATGTATCCACCAAATTTGGGTTAAACAAAATTGAGCAGCATTGTCAAATCGATTCCTGAATGCTGTTTGCGAGGCCGATAGTAGATGTTTAAGCTTCTAATAACATTTGTTCGCGTAAGGGACAAGCTTGTCACACTTGAAAACGGGATTAGGTACTTTCCAAACTCTATAATTCAAAGGCTCAGATATAACTCTTCTGCCTAAGAAAGTCGATGTTAATCGAGTCTAAACTTAAGCGCAAAGAAACCATTTCCAACCAGAATTTTGCACAAATGGTATTATTCCCCGCAAAAACCACAAAAATCCAATATCTCTTAAATTATTCCTCAGCTTGCCATAGCAAGCAATTGGCAGATAGAGATTTTTAAAAACCAATTCTCGGGCGACGAACGGTCATTAAAGAGCTTCTCAGTTCAGCCGCTCGAGCTCGGCGTACAATTGTAGATCTATTCCATTCGTCTCGAAAATGAAAAACTTACACAAAACGAATGGTTGTGAGAAGCTAGGACTATTGTGCCTATTCAGACTTGAAGCGCCAACAGTTAATTTAATTTTACTTATTAATGGAAGCGCTTTCTATTTTACACAATTTGTTACTCCAATAAAAATGTTTGTCACTGCGTTTTTGTAAACTAAGATAAACATAATGTCTATTCAGCGAGCTCAGCGCTGGGCAAACGAAATATATTTATTGTTAAACTTCTAATTCGATAAATTGTTACTAAAATTTATACATCATTAATATAAGCGATATAGTATTGAAGTGCGGTATAAATTATGTTTTATTTAGCAGATCAAAAATTCGAGTACTTAATGAGTACCCGAGCTCGAGCTTACCACTTAATGCTCTCCAAATTTAGTCAATTTAAAAAAAAAAACACTTGATAAGATTGAGAGATTGGACACTTCTGAAACTCGTCGCATCAGATGTATCCACAATTGTATGTCAACCTTTCTCTTTTCACTAGATGACCAGAGTTTCCGAATTGCGAATTTTTAGACCTCAGCTTTGCAAACTCTTCAGCAAAATGCGACCTCATCGAGAGCTGTTTCAAAATAATCACCAACTACTCTCTCCTTTGCGTTGTACCACTATCAAGTGGAATTCTTTTGCCGCCATTGCACCTTTTCATAGGGCGTCAACAAAAACCGGCAACCCATATCAAATGTCATAAGTCCTACCAACTACAGGCGCCATTGGCAGAAGGGTGCAACGTTTCGGCGAAATTGGCCAGTACATCCTCTTCGTCCATCCATTAGGAAGCCAACCAACTGCCACCAGAAATAGCCACAGCAATCTCATCTCAAGTTACCACAGCAAGTTGTCGTGGCCCGCAGGACCCTCCATAGACCACCGCAATATGGCTGCACTACTTTTTGAGATGATCGTCACTCCGTGCTGCCCACCTACATTGTCTGCCAATAAATAACCGAGATTTACGGCAGCCATTGCCTTGATAAGTTATCTCGAACACGACTCTCATTTGCAGTGAGGAGCGCCTCTCCGCGTGGGGTTTCATTTGGCAGTTGGCCGACACCGGCCGACAACGGCGTGTTGAGATGTTATTGGCTTTTAATGGCCCCCAGTGTGAAGTGGATATCTCACGATCATACTGCTTTTCATCAGCGATCTGTCCGTCTCCATCTCGCTCTCTTCCTTCTTTTCTGTTGTTTTGCCAGTGCCGGTGATTTGTAATGACAGTGATTACCTGCGGCCTCTTACATTTCAAATGCAAAAAGGTTGTTACTTTCGGCGCGATCACCGCAGGTGGTTCCCTCGTTGGTCAAGTGGGCGCACAGTGATATCCGATAGGGCTGCTTTGGCTTTTCCCAACGATCGCAAACTGGGTCAAGACACAGGAAGGCATATCGCTCCGAAGGAAGCCAATCCACGTCAGATCGTAAACATGTGTTTACGACGATAAGCGATCGGTTCCAGCAGCGCCACAGCCACGCCAACCTTCTCATTATCCATTCAACCTTTGCGCACATTCCTAAGCCGAATTCAGCAAAGAGTGCGCGATTAAAATTCACACGAGCCACACGATCAGTGGCGCGATCTGGAGACTCAGAGTGAGGAGAGAACGCGAGCGCGCGCGCGAGTTACGTAAGCGAATTTTCAAAGATTGCGCCTTCGGAATGTTCCATAATGTGTAACCTCACAGCTGCTGGCTCTGGCTGTGCTGCTGTGACGATCGATCGTGTACTCAGCGCGGGGGTGTCAATCGATCGGGTGATAAATTATTATTTCCCCTATGGATTTGGATTTGCATAAAATCGGAGGAAGAATGGGTGCATTAATTAAGCAGGCGCAACAGACAGTGGGATGTGGTGGTGGCATTTGCTTTTGTTTGCCATTTTTGTGGTGCCCAAGTTGTGCGCTCTTGTGTTGGTCGGGTTGGAATTTGTTTGTCTTTTAATGACAGGTTTTGGCGGTGGTGAGGCGAGAAATTAATTCCGCCCGAGAGATAATTGCCGGGGGACCCTGCCTGGTATACAAGGGTAACCTTTTCGATGCATACGGATTGATGGGAAGTTTCGAGGCGGCATCGTTTGCTGTTGCAAGTTGCAACATCGCATTTAATAAATTTAGCCGTGGATTGGCTTTTGTGGTTGCGTTGGAGCTTCACCGGGAATCATTCATCGATTTTGTTGACTCAGTGAAATGATTAGGCATTAATTAGGCTGTGTGGGAGGTGCGATGACGATAAATGGTGTAGGGCGGAAATTAGGTTGTGTAGGGGCAGCACCGCTATGCGTATTACAGACTTTTAATGTGAATCTATCGAAAGGTAGTGGGCGGAATGAAGAGATAGTATAGCTTTTAAGAGGTGACTGCGTATTATTTTCTAATAGGCAATTTGTAAGACAGTAAGGCGATAAATTTTGGATCTTAGAATTGGATTTAGTCTTTTAAATAGCTTGTAGACGTTCAATCGTGCTTTGGAGGTTAAACAAAGAGACTAATGAGTTTGTGTAGGGCATGTGGGTGTAGATCGATGGGAGTATACGTTGTCAATCGCCCAGCCTCGAATCTGTACAAAACAAGGCCCACCTTTCTATGAGCTTAAAGAAGAACCCAGTTGGATATGAAGGCTTGCTTCATAGGTTAGTTTGCAGTTGAATGGTGGTTACAGGACTTAAACCTGCTGTCTTATGTCATGGAAAGAGCAAAGCCTGAATCGCTCTACCCGTGAACGACCAACACGTTTATGTCAAATCACATGTTTGCTCTGTGAACGCAAGGCGCGTTGCAACGATTCGCCCGCAAAAAAAAACAAAAATGGATACCTAAGAAGAGCTAAGCCAAGGGTCCCTACATAGACCTATTAACTCTCCGGTAAGCTTAGGGAATGTCCGTGCCAAGATTTCAGAGAAATCAGGAGAATGACGTTTTATTGTATCAACCATTCCGCCGCAAGTGCCTTGCATTTTCTCTACCTTGAGTAAATACGTCACAAAGGAAGTTCCCAGGTGATTTAGATGAGTTTCATTTCGATTTAGAATCAGGGATTGGTAGGGTGTTTGAGCGACAAAAATTACACATGTATTCATGTGGAATTGCACTGCGTGTCATTTGGACGAAAAGCTCTTTTGGCAACATTTTTTTTTTCTTTGTGTGCCAACTGCAACTTTCGTCGTTAGCATTTTCGTCGAATATTTCAAGTTTTGGGGGAAAGAAGGTTCCGCCAAAAGCCCCCCTTAACGCAAGTGTCTTGTCATTAATGTCTGAACCAAGTCAATTGAGAAATCCAAAACAATCTTTCAACAGATGGCGATGCCGTCGACTATCCGACCATAGCTATTGGCAGCAATAGTTTTTGACGCAAAAAAAAACAAAAATACACTTTTCCCACACCGCGAGTCTGTATTCCGCTCCGTCGATTGTTTATAAACCGTCTTTAACGACTTCAATGCGTTTGCGTGGGTCTTAACAATTTATCATCAATAAACCCCGCTCCAGAGTCGGTCGATCGGTGGTCGGTCCACACGGTTCGCATCTACTTCAATGCATATATGGGAATAATTAAGTCTGCGCTTGTCGTCTTTGTCGTCGAGTGGTCATTGCTGTAATGCAGCTTCCCCAATGTAGTTGTTGAAATCACAATCACTGGCTCTGGCACAGCAGAAAACCAAAACTAGACCAAAAGAGCTCCCAAAAGTGGATCTAACGAGTGTGTCATGTTTTCCATCGATTTGAACAGCGTTCACATTTAATTGCCACAGTCAACGCAAACGCAAACGCAAACGCAAAGTTGCCGCGCACGAAATTGTAACACCGAAAGGTACACTGATACCTTTAGCTGCAGCGCTGATTGATGGCCAACTGCGCGTTTGTAAATTGAATCTACAGCCAAGGATTTTGCGCCATGTATAGAGTTCATGTCTGTATAGTCTCTTCAGATGTGCGGTTGCTGATGGCTGAAGGTGGAAATGAAACACCAAACACCAGCAGCTGCTGTTTGCCAGCTCTAGCTGTCATCATTGTCGCGCTGGGTCGTGTTTGTGGCTTATTTATGCTTTTGTCCAGACGGACGTATCTACCTCTATTTCGCGACAAGAGGGCTGCCCACGACTTTTCGATTCTCGTACCTTTTGTCTAGAATTTCATTAATTGCCTCTAACCGCAGTGCAGCAGAACTAGTACAGCGAGATAGAAAGAGAGAGAGAGTAGACCTCAGTAATGGACTATGTCGGAAGACTGTTAGCTGCGCATGCGCATTTGGCCGTTTGGCATTCGATGTCCTATGGAGTTTCCGTTCAATTAGGGTGACAAGAAATATGTTGGCAGCGGTTCTAACAAATCCGTTGCTACTGTTAACCGGGCGGTTTAACTAAATCCAATCAGTGCAACATGGCACAGACAATGCACGACGAACAACAATACACGTGTGGAATTTATTGCTTTGTTATCGATAGACAATTTGGAGGAGGTAAATTCGTTGCGGGACTCGCTCGGAGGAGCCCGCCAAATTGAGTGATCAAGTTGTTAGGGCTATAAATGGTAACACTGAGATTAGTGTTGGTTCGGTTGTGCGGCACTTTTAGTACGGGTTTGAAGGATTTGATTGGTTCAATTAGGAGTGGGACTTCATTATGGGTTGGGTACTCTGGTGCGGAATGCGGAAGGGATTTGTTTGACGGTGCGGGTAGGTGTCTTATTGGCGTCTCCAGAGAGTCTTACTGTGCGTATTGGAAGTGATTAAAATCCTGACTTAGATAACACGGCCTGAGAAGAGGTGGAAAAGAAACGAGCAACCCGTAGGGAGTGGATCGAAATGCTTCTTTCAAAATTCAGCTTTTCGGTATTTTGTTTTTTTTTTGTTCTGCAAGACAAAATTCTGCTTTTTTCAACTAAAAAATATACCTAAACAAACAAAATATGTGTTAAAAACAATTTTAAATTTATTAAAAAAATAAAAATGTTAAGTTAATATTTAAATAAAAAAAAAGAATTTACATTAAATACTGAAACAAATTTAAATAGCTAAGAAAACAATATCTACTGAAAGAAATACAAAATTTAATTTAAAAAAAAAGAAAATATTAATAGTAGATAAAAATGTTAAGGTAAGAAAAGATTTTAAAACTCTACAAATTAAAACAAGAAAATGGCCTCTACAACCTTTTTTTATTGTTGACAGAATTTTGACCACCCCAAACCGGCGACTAGAACTCGATCTTTGAAAGGAAATAGAGGCAAAGATTGAACTTGTAATAGGTCAAAAAAGATGTGGATAAAGAACTAATTTTTAGATCATTTTAAGAAAGTTTACGGGAAGCAGGGAAACACTGGCGAACTGAGTAGACCGAACGATAGACCTAGTCTTATCTAAAATCTGGTGCAAGAATGGATACAAAGGCCTGTCAAAGATCCGGAAAAACCTCCTCCAGAGGGCAGTTCCTGATGCAACTTCGGTAAGTAGACGCTTTTAAGCCAAACCGGAAAAACTGCTGGAGGAAACCTCTAAACATGTGCATTACTGAGGGCGGTTAACTTGAAACATACCGAGATACTTAGTAACTTAGGGACCTCTACAGTTCATGATGAACCGGGGCCTTCACTATTAAGCTTCTTCATGTGGCCTGGCTAACCTAAGTGTCCCGAGTTGCGCACTTCAAGTTGTTCCAGCTGTCCTTCTCCTGTTGGCGCCACCTAATGATAGGTCTTACTCTATACTGCGCTCTCACTCCGGGCTAGACTCGAATCTACGGGTTGTAGCACAAGTGCTTGGGCTCTACATGTCCTACCCATCTTGGAAGACGGTTGTAGGTACAAATTTGTTGACCTGTTCGATGTGAATAGTTCATCGATTTATCTTCACCTCCAAAGCCCGTCAACGCAAACGGGACTCAAAACTCTACTCAGAATCTTTCTCTCGATGCGACAAAGAATATTTGTATCTGCCTTAGACAAAGTCCAAGCTTCAGCACCTTAAAAGAGAACTGGGATGTTCACGGGCTAGTACCTACACAAAATTTTCTAAGATATTCGATTATAGCCCTGTACTACTCTATTGCCAAGAAAACAGCTATTGGCAATAAGGGTTTTTCTCTGTTAAGTTTTTGCCGAGATCTTATTGTCAGAATTTATAGGAGAGCCGAGGTTGACAAAGACTAGCAGTTCTGTTCCAATCGTCGATGTTTGGTTTGGCTTGCCTACCTTAGTTCTCAACAATATTATTGACGAAAGAATTTTCTTAAATCCAATCTGCAAGGCGCAAGCTCGGATACTTGATTGATTTAAAATTTTACATGTGTGTTAAAAAATAAATAGGTTTCTTATAATTACGAGCATCTCCAGATCTACGATGGCAGCATCAGATGAGTAGAAAAAAAAAACAGACCACAGCTGAAAAGATCTAGGTCTCTAGATCGTCTTTGGTCGTTAAGTAGTTTCATTTAAGTCAAGAGGTCTTTCACTCCTCAACGACTTTGGATCATATCTCAAGGTATACCAATCACAAAGCCCAGAGACACTCGAAGTCTCAGAGGCTCAGACTTGGTAGGCATAGTGGCTTAGTGGTTAGTGCGTGTTAGAATGCTTAGCGAGTGTCCCAGGTTCGATTCCCCAAGGTTATTTTTTTGCCACTGTGCCACTTCTTGCGAACGTTTAACAAACATCGGGGAGTATGAAATGAAAGAACAAATTAGCCATTTGGACTCGGTATAAAATTGTAGATCCATTCCATTCGTCCGAAAAAAGAAAAACTCACTCAAATCGAAAGAGAAGCTTTGCCTAAGGTCCACTACGGACCTGGTGCGTCCTCCACTTAACTTTGTAACTGGGGCTTGTGAAGCCACACCTCGAGGCTAAGTCGGAAGTCTTACGTTAGCTTCAAAATTGTCAGGTCCCATAGTGAGCCCATGCTCATATAGGGCGTACACTCATCTCATCATCTGGGTCTTAAACGGCTCAGCGAATTTGCATTAAATTTTATTCGTCACTAGCTTTTAAATTAACAGTATTTACAGTATTACAGCCAATTTAAAGTGTCACAAGTAACAGCGGGGACGTGCAAGTTTAGTTTAGTAAGTTTGACAGCTGTCTGATTTTTTTCGTATTTCAGTTCTGATTGGTTTAGGTCATATGAACAGCTGTTTCAGTTGACGACTATGGAGGGGTAGCCGACGAATCTAGTCAAGAAATTTGTGATTCAGTACTCAGTTGACAGTTCGCATAATGTGGCTGACGTAGGAAAAGTGTCATTCACGACCAATCTAGTTTTTGCGTTCAGGTTTCACCTCCGCAAGACCAATCTAGTCGATCTAAGGTAACTAGATTTTTAAATGTGCTAAGCAATTCGAAAAACCCTCAAAAAATGTCCTGATGTTCCCATACAGTTCATGATAAAAGAAGTCTATTGACCAGCCGCAGTTGTCGTTCACAGGAAATGATTGTTTTTGTTGTGCAGAAGTTGAACTAGCGACTTTCTTCAATATTTTCCACAAAGTTTCATGTTATGTGACCAGAAGCTAAAAAGAAATAACTCTGTTCTACAAACCCGCACACGTCACCCTCTTCTGTAGGGCTAAATTTCCCTTTTGACTTGTTGCTTCCCATGACGGGAAGCCACCACCATTTATGCCAGCAACAGCGGACGGTGAAATATCCCGTATTCGCTTCCTTTTAAAGCGTCCAATAAATTATTTCCCAGATTCAATGAAATGTCACCTTCTTCTGTACAAGGAAGCACCGCCACAGCCTCTGCGTCTGCATGCAACGCGCACCCAACAAATTGATTGACTCACCGCGCGCAATCGTCGCCATCCATCTCAGGCCTACTGCGGTATCTCTTACGTGTCGCCCATATTTGGTTGACGACGGTCAGATAGGAAACCAATCTCGTGATTAATGGCCAACGTCCTGGCTTTTGCCCATAGTTAGGTACATAACAGTCAACCAATTGACCAACTGATGGCGACCTCATTTCCCTAGCCGGCGAGAATCTTCCCACCCCAATCCAGTTGCGAAGAGATTTACAGCCTCACTGGTCTTCGGGAGGCAGTCGTAACTCAAAGAATTGTCATCCACGAGAACTCGCCCAAAAGCCATATAATTCGGTACAAAGTTGCATCGGCAACCTAGTTGACGATGAAGATGAAGGCGAAGCGACGACGCAGACCCAACCCAAATGCGACGAGCGCAGTAACGACGAAATTTTTACGAGCGGTAATTACGATGACTTATTGCGCATTAAAACGCATTTCTTGAGTTCGAGTACCCCTCCTGTCATGGTTCACGCGCCCAGCCGAACAACGCCCATCGCTGCTTCACACGCTGTGTATGCAACGCTGCAATAAATCCTAAGAACGTTGCCCGCAGGAATTCATCGTTTGCGCTCTTGGGAATCGACTCTCTAAATTGGCTGATTCCTTGGCCCCGAAAGTGAAGGAGCATTCCTTGTGCTCTCATAATTTTTTTCCCGCCGCTGCGATTATTTATCTCTCCCCCTTCCGGTTGGCATATACTGTATGAAAGTGCGAGTCGGTGGCCAAGAGCTGCTCCTGCACCAGCTACTGCACTGAGAAGCGCTCTTCGCATGCTCGCCCATATTGGCGAAGATTAATGAACAGATGAAGCGCGCTGAAATATTGGCTAATGCCATGTCATTAAATCCTACGTCTAGCTTTGGCCGTCGCACCTCATGTACCATGTACCTATATGCGAGTATATGGTGGCAAGATGCGGGATGCCGGAGGCATCAGCAATATACATCGTCGCGGAAGCATTCCAATTGACTATTTGGTCGGCTGTCTGAGTCTCGCCGGCCGATTCGTTGTTGTTCACAGTAGCCCGCCGATAGGTAGCGTAAATCGCTATTGCTACTGAAATTAGCTAGCGTAATGATAGACCCAGAGCCGTTGAGAGGAAGCCTGGTATTTGGTTGATTGGTTGGAATTCGAACGCGCGCTGGACGGAATCAAAGGAACTGCTGAGGATTTCACCTCTACATCTAGCTGGGCTATTATGTGCTGGCTCTGGCTAAAGTGGAAACACAGGGAGCAACATCATAAGTATTTTAATGTGTCCATGGCGGGGAATTGAATGAGACGGACGCGTGTTGCCACGGGCTAACAGGCGAGGACTGGGACAACCAGGATTTATTTCAGTGTTAAGTTTTTTTTTGGCTTTGGGATTTGA
The DNA here is from genome assembly GCA_963082955.1 of Cheilosia grossa. NCBI lineage: Eukaryota > Metazoa > Arthropoda > Insecta > Diptera > Syrphidae > Cheilosia > Cheilosia grossa. The sequence goes on from OY720146.1 coordinate 9,293,715, forward strand.
ATTGTTCTTTTTTTATGGGGTGGCAGGTATTTGCTCAACAGCGACATCCCTTGGGAATTATGAGAAGTTGTTGATGGTTTTCAATTATTTCCCTGTATTTTAAGGGTGGTTTTGTGGTGCTGTCATCTACGGGTGGGTAGGAACAGTGTGCACGGTTTCAGTCAAGACACGGACAGAAGGGACGCTCTGTCTAATTTGTGTATGAACCTCAAACGTTCGGGTGGTTTTCTTACTTCACAGGATAACGTTCGTTAAATCATAGACACATTATTACTAGATGGTGCATTTCATATAAAGGAAATGGTTATTCCGAAACACCCCAATATCTAGATGGCGCCACCGTGAAAATATACCTCAAACTCGAATACATGCTGCAAAACACTTTATTTGAGGTGTTCTGTTGAGAAACATTTCCGATCAACGTGAATCGTGGACCTCGTTGGCTTCGCAGTGAGGTTCATACCTGATTCTTCTTTATTTTCCTTTTTCGCAAAACAAACAAAATGTTCCTTGGTGCTTACGGCATCATGTATCTTAATGAGACTTTTGCTATTGCGTTGAGGAAATGTGCTTAAAGAAAACCAAAGAAACAAAACAAAAACTAACTACTCGTGTGCCTCTTTTCTTTCTTCATTCATTCTTGTTCTCGCCATCCCCAACCGTCGCGTCGGTATAAAAAGTATTTCTCATATGACAAACCAGGGTAGAAAACTGGTTTTGGTTTGGTTTTTCTTATAGAAGAGGAGGACAAAGGAAAGGGGATGCAATATTATGATTAAGTATCAATCAATAGCATGGTGAGGGAGGATGGTGCAAGGGATGATGCCTTCACACAGAGCTATGGGGTATTCGCGCCAAATTGTATATGATTGGGTATGCAGCTGTATACATTTCCTCAGATTTCATTTCTTGATTCTTTCGATATAGACAACTTAGTGAAAATATTATAGTTGGCTTTTGCTTTTAATTAAAACAATATTGTAAATGCACCAATAAGAGGTGTTATTTTGGTATTCAAAGAAATATGTAATTTTTTGAGATAAATGATCGAATGTTTATTTCATAATAAAGAGAAAGATATGCCGTTAATAATTAAAAACAACATCAGCCAAATGGCCACAACAACAACACGCATACAGGACCATATCCTTTTCATGAAATTTTCCATAACCAAATCGCAAAGAGGCTGCAATATGTCCTCGATAGCCTCACGAATTTTATCTTTGAGGTCTTGAATCGACGCTGGGCTGTTGGCGTAGACCTTGTCTTTCACGTGGCCCAAAGGAAGAATTCGCAAGGTGTTAAATCACAAGATCTCGGTGGCCAATAGTGATCACCTCTTCGAGAGATAACACGGTCCGGAAACTTTTCCCGTAAAAGATCAATGCTTTCGTTGCTTGTGTGGCACGTAGCGCCGTTTTGTTGAAAGTAAACGTTGTCCAGATCAATACCATCCAATTCCGACCATCATCTCTCGATAGCGCAATTCATTCACCGTTACTGTTGATCCAACCTCATTTTCGAAAAAGTAAGATCCAATGACCCCCCGGACCATAAACCGCACCAAACAGTCACACGTTGAAGATAAAGAGGCTTCTCAAAAATAACTCTTGGGTTTTCCGAGCCCCAGATGCGACAATTTTGCTTGTTGACGTAGCCACCGAGGTGGAAATGGGCCTCATCAGTCAAGATGATTTTTCGATGGAATTCCGGATCATTTTCATGCATTTCAAGGACCCAATCAGGAAAGTCACAACGTTGTTGATGATCGGCCGGCTTGAGTTCTTGTGTTAACTGAACTTTATAAGCCTTAAGACCCAAGTCTTTATGCAAAATACGGTGTAATGACGTTTGTGGAATGCCCAATTCCAAAGAACGCCGAGGAATGGACAAACCTGGGTTGTCTTGAACACTTTGGGCTACAGCAGCAATATTCTCAGTTGTTCTTGAGAGACGTGCACGGGTTTTATGACTGTAAGATTTTCACCATTTTTGTAGTGAATTTTAAAAACTTCAATGCGTTTTGAAGCGTGTATCGTACCGTGTGTACTATTTTTAGTAATGGCGTGGTTTCTACTTGTGAAATGTCAAAGAATAAAAGCTTCAAAAGTGACAGCTACCGAAATAGCGGGTCATTCACAATAACACCTCTCATTGGAAAACCCATAACAATATGAGAAAAAAAGTTAAATGTGCAGTGAAAATTCGAAAGATTTTCCCGAGAGGCATTATTTTCGATCCCGAAAAAAACATAAGATAGGGAAGCATTTTCGTATTTTTATAGATAGTTAACTGAATTATAATTATAATAGACTAGCTGACCCAGCGAACTTCGTTTCGCCCAAATTCATTAATGTACCTAATAAAAATAATAATTCTGAGCATGCAGAATGCACGTGCTGCTTTATGAAATAAATGAAGTACATACTCGTATTATAGCAATATCGATGGGTTTGCTCACACGTGAGCACGCCATATACAATTGACCATGTGAGAAACATGGGAATTGAATTGATGCCACAAATATCCAGCAATTGTCCTTGCGACTATTTGTCATAGTGAAAGCGAGGCACACGGAAAATTTAAGACGTTCAAATACGAATGGCAAATCGTTCTGAATAAGGGGATTCCGCTGAATGAAAATGTTGGCATTTGAATTTTTCCCTCAAAATCGTTTGCTGCATGACATTCGATTTGAGATTCTTCACAATCAAATCAAATGCGTTCCGTTGCAAACTTTCGGAGCATTTAAGTTGCGCAACAAAATTATAACTGAGCCGACTTTCAATTTCATCCTATCTTTTAAATACAGCAATACGAATAAAACAAAGAAAGAATCATGAAAATTGGCCCAGTGGATATCGAGTTATAATTATATTATATTTATGTAGATATGTGGAATAGATAATGTAAAGGGTTTTTCAATAAGAGCGCTACAAACGTTTCTTTAAATAAAACAAAAACGGTTTAGGATATCAATGAAATTCTTTATTCCTGTGAAAGTACGTTCGATGCCATTATGTATGGAACTCGATTTCTTTTGCATGGCCACCACGGTCACGCTTGCAGAAGTCCAGACGTTGAACCCAATTTTCGACGGTTTTCAAGCATAAATCGGCCGATACTGCTGCAATTTCACGTAGTTCATCAATCGTCGCTGGCTTGTTGGCATAGACCATATGACTTGACGTAGCCCCACAGGAAAAAGTCTAACGGCGTCAAATCGCACGACCGAGGCGGCCAAGCGACTGGACCATTTCGTGAGATAACACGTTTTCCAAACTTAGTTTCCAATAAATTGATTGTGACATTCGCTGTGTGGCTTGTGGCGCCGTCCTGTTGGAACCACATGCCTTCCAAGTCCATATCATCCAATTGGGTTATCATTGAACGGTAGCAATTCCCATTCACAGGAACGTGCCGGTCTTGATCATCACGGAAGAAGTCCGGCCCAATGACGCCGCCGGCCCATAAACCACACTAAACCCTAATTTTATCGGGATGCAATGATGATTCATGGAGGACGTGTGGATTTCTGCCTGACCATTACTGCATATTTTGTTTATTGACGAAGCCATTCAGCCATAAATGATGACGACCATAAATTGGACGTAGCGCTCTTAACGTATCGCACGCAGTTTTCACAAATCACTAACTTACCCTTGAAATAGCCAAAATACAGAAAGCAAACGAACGAAAAGGGTGCAATTGAAATTTTGAATACAACTGCAAAAACAGAACAAAACACTTAAACACTTAACGATCTAACAAAACAATAATAATAATAGTAAATTTAAAATTTTTTTTTTAAATTAATTTGACTTTCTTTCAAATGTTGTTTTATTTTTCTTTCTTGATTTACAAAAGGGTACAACTTCTTTATCAGTACACATTAGTTAATAATTCATTGCCCCCCCCCCCTCCTCCGTGCCCACACAGCCCAAATTATCAAATCACAAAGAACATAATACTACCTACAGCGCCACCTGTTGAGCATTTTTCAATTTTTCTTTTTTTCTAAACCTTCGCGGAGTAATTGCAAACAAATCCGCAGAAGGAAGTATCCAATTTGGTCCAGTCGTTTTCGAGTTTTAAGTATCCGAACAAACCAAGATCCATTTTTATATATATAGATTCCGAGAAATGTACATTACATTCGTAAATACATATGATAATTGGCATTTTAATGTCGACTTTCAAGCGAACTACATAAGTAGGTACCTACCTCTAAATTATTATTATTCTTTATGTAGTTATTTTGTGTCATTCATGCAATCAAAGTTTCAAAGACGCCAATATGAAACCTGAAAATTTATCTCAATAAAAGTTCGAACATAAACGCAATATTTTGCTGTGTCAGTCAATCATTCAGTTGGTATCTTTAATTTTCTTCCATTCACTTCCCAGCATCAGCAATCAAGGAAGTACATACCTGTCTACTTTAAATAATTTATCATAATCCTTAATCATGACCTTTGCCAATAAAATATCGGAATATGCACACATACTACCTAATTATTTCACATTTCCATAGACACATTCTTTCCACATTGTTGTCTTCATAAGATACTCCATCCCCATCGTCATCATTATTGTCACGCTAAAAGTACGTTAGCCCTACCAGACGCACCATACAACTAGCTATATGCTATATATATCAGGCAAAAAGAACCCGATCTCGATTTCCTCATCGATTTCATTTGCTATTTTTCTTCCTCCTCTGCAACATGTTTGTGTATCTTGCAAACACCAATCAACACAAAAAAGGTTTATAAGTTGACCAACTGCATTGGGACGCCATCTATTAGGAGTAAAAGTGTGAGGTATACGCTGTTCCAGGTCGGGGTATGAAATGCACCATCTAGTAATAATGTGTCTATGGTTTTACCCATTCCAATATTGCGGAGAGACGACTTACTTTATAACTGGAATAGGTTTCAGCAAGGTAATCTTCGGGACAGTCTTTACAGGCAACATGTAAGGCTTTCCAGCATCTGCAGCTAGAACGAGAATGCTTCTTATGAATTCATCTACGAATAAAAATATTCCGCCGAATGTAGAAAAGTCAAAGTAAAAATGCCTCGATGTCAGTTTGAATCTGCTGCTGCGCTTCTGTCCGTCAAAAGTAAGGATTTTCGACCACTGACTTGTGTGTTGTTCAATACTATTCAATACTTTAGCACGATGAACTGCTTAGGGAATGTTCCGGCGTAGGTGAATTGAACTGAATTGAATAGAATTGAATAAAATTGAATGTGTACTGTGGTGTGGAATGAACCGTGGAACCTAAAATGGTGAAGTGGAAACATCCCATTAGTCACCAAACAAGTTCCACTTCCAATTGGAGACTCGAATCTGTCAAATAAGTGTAACTCTCCACTAAGCTAATTGTAGAATCAGCCGGAATAAGCTAGAATCTTATCGATTGATGGAAAGTTGACAGTTAAGTGAGCTAGTTATAGAACCAATCAGAATTAGCTAGAAAGTACTCGAGAGATGGCGGAGCGGATATAAAAGGCAGGTTTGAGAACAGGGAGACCCAGTTGATTGAACAGTGATTGAAAGTTCGAAATAGTTACGTTGGAAGCTAAATAAGTGAAAAGTAATACAGTGAAGTAAGTGATTGATTTGAATCGTTAAAGAATTGTTTAAAGTGATATTTTTTGGTTGGTTGAGGCCTGGGTGCTGGGTCCAACCTGGACCAAAGCTTATGCACGGGTCGCTGCTAGTTTCGATGTTTCATTTATTCAAAATAGGTGTCATTTCAGGCACCAGTTGTATGACTATAATTATTGAAAGAAGACGCTACTTCGTCAGAATAACTTACCTTCCTGAAGAAATATCTTCACAGGAGAGGTCTTCAAAACTTCATACAGAGATTGAAACATCTTCTGGTCTTCTAAACTGTCGATGACAGGGAACATTTCTAATATTTGGTGTGGTGTCTTAGACTCACAAGTCCACAGTTAGTTTATTTATAATTTGTCCACTCATCGCTTTTGAGGACCGAATGCGTTGCAGTTTGAATATATACTAATAATGCAAAATAATATCTACAAAAACCTAATCTTTTTCAAACGCAGTTGACGGTTACAAATATTGCCATCTAAAATCGGAATATACGTTTCTGTCAAAACGCAGCAAACCAACAAAGAACAACAAAATCGATTGCTGTTCCCATTTTAAATATACGCACAACCTTAATGCACTCTTTTATCAAAAGACCATTCAATCCGACAGCGATATGGTTTAGTCATTCATTCACGGCTTTCGCACATGACGTGATGTATTCAAACTTCTGAATTGCTGATCGAAAAAACTGACACATTATTTTCATAACAATGACATTTAATGCTGAGCCACCTGTGACACATATCGATGCTAAATAAATAAATCAGAGTATTGAATTCTGGCATTGAATATCATCGCGCATTTTGTATAAAAAGCTTCAGCATATTTCAGTTGTCGATAGCAGCAACCAACAAGTCAAACCCTCTCCAGATGTCAAAATTAGGAGTTATTTTCATCTTCGTATTCGTCGCTTCGATCACTTCTGCCGTGATCGCTTTTTCCAAGGATGATGACTCATCCAAATACGTTGCAGACGATGACGATACAAATTTGGATCGATATTACCCTGGACAGCAACCAGATCGAGAGTCGAAGGAGCATAAAGGGCTGGTAGACCCACACCCCCACTGGAGTCACCATACCACTCGTAAACCAAAGCTCACCACTCCTGAGCATGGGACTGCTAAGCCAAAAACTCCCAAAACAAAGGACACCACTGCAAGTCCATGGTCCAACACTCCGAAACCATGGACTACGACTCGGAAGCCAAGTTCCACCACTCGGAAATCACCCACTCCGAAACCAAAGCCCATCACTCCAAAACCATGGTCCACCACACGGAAGCCAAGCTCCACCACTCGGAAATCATCCACTCCGAAACCAAAGCCCATCACTCCGAAACCATGGTCCACCACTCGGAAGCCAAGTTCCACCACTCGGAAATCATCCACTCCGAAACCAAAGCCCATCACTCCAAAACCATGGTCCACCACTCGGAAGCCCTCGACGACTACTCCGAAGGTCACCACACAGAAACCGCATCCGCACTCTGAATGTGGTGGCTGTCATCAGAGACAAGCGCAAAACTTGCTCCTGAATTTGATTCTGCGTTTCCAAGACGGAAGCTGTTGTTAACTCAGAAGACGTATCTAGCTAGAGATTATTGGAACATTAAAAAATTAAATAGCTCCCCACCAACAGGGTTTGTTAATTTTTTGTTTTTTTTTTTGCAAAACCGTTGCAGGCCAAGCTTCATACCTCAACTTGGTTTCGGAACTGCTCTTAAGCCATCTTAGAAACCAAACCCATAAAACTCTACAATTCAACAACGGCATCGTCCAACGACGAAGGGTCTATCGTCTTCAATTGAAAACCCGTGCGCACCTCTATTCACACTCTGTATCTTTCATCTCGCGTATACACAGTAAGTGCATTTTCCTTGGAACATGTTCGAAAAGGACTCTGCCTTCCACCCCTACACAAATGCGGCGTGGCTATTTTTTCTTCCATTTTTAGCTTTTATCCTGTTTTTGTTTCTATGATGCTTTTCAAGGATATATCTTCGTTTCAATGGATTCGCTGTTATATTTCGCGGCTTTGTTCTAAATTCATTTCACCCCTAAGGACGAGGGAGGGTGCATGGATGAAATTAAAAATAAAACGATAGAAAAATATTCATTAAAACAAAAGCATCCTGTACATTCCTTTCATGTACCACGGCTGCATTCGCAATTTGTGTATGACGTGAAGGAAACAATTTGAGAGTTGCAGCACAAAAAAAAATATGAAGCAGGGGGCTGTTGTGAATGCACTTATTTGGTGAAAGGCGTTCAGGTAATGGGTGTGCACTGTGTACATGGGAAGGGATTTGTGTGTGTGGGTTTTTTTTCTGATCTAAATTAATTGAAAAGAAGTGCAGGAGAAAAGGATCCCCCAAACGAAAGCCATGCAGTTGCACTTAAGGGTGAAAGGATTTCGTGAGTTTACACTTTTCTTTCGCAGTCTCTAAGATCTCATTGCAAGTAACTATGCTGGAAGGCAGTGCGAGGGGGCCAGTACGCGCTTTGTCTGCCTGAATGGCTAGGCGATGAAAGGCGAGTTGTGATTATGTTGACACTTGGATCTCATTACATTGGGCAAATATGATGATACACACAAAGTACCTTGTTAGGTGCGGAATGCGGCCGAGTGTGCGGAGTTACTGAATCTGAATGGTGTGGTGGATCATTAATTTCAAATGAAAAGGATTCATTCTTGTGAGTGTGGCAGATAGAGGGGGCTAGCTATTCAGTTTAGAATGGCGTGTTGACTGTTGACTGTTGACATGTTGTTGGAGCGGTGACCTAAGTGTGGGTAGGTATATGTAATCTTAATTAAAAGGAAACGTGTAATTACTGAAAGTTCAGCTTTGGATGGGCGTGGAGTGGTCGATTCAAACGTTTCTATTCAGTCAGCGGAGATGTTAGCTAGAGGTAAATGGGCATTTTATTTTGGGGCGTGCATTATCCATATTTTAATATTTTAAGCAGCCTGACAAGAGATCCATTCATCAAACTTGTCTCAAAATCATAAAAATAGTTAAGGGTCTTCTACCTACAGGGTTCCTCTTTATACACTCAGGCCTTAAGACGTATATTCCAGGCTGTTTTTGACTAGTTTTAAGACATGTTTTCAAAGAGTTTATTATGCGCTTTGCGACTCGTCTTTGAAGTGCTCTTTGACAAGTTATGCGTTTTTCGACTCATTTGTGACGCGTTTTTTGACATGTCTTTGGCGAGTTCTTCGACGAGTTTCCAAAGGATTTTTCGATGCATTTTTGACTAGTTTATGACGAGTTTTTTTTACGTTTTTTTGATGTCTCTTTACTCGTTTTTTGACGAGTTTTTGGGTCACATTTCTAAAAGCGCTTTTTTACGTGATATTTACCCGTTTCTCGATGTCTTTTTTGAGGAGTTTATCACGATTTTTTAACGTTTTTTGATGGTTTTTCTATTCGTGTTTTACTCGTTTTTTGACGAGGTCTTGGGTCATATTTCTTAAAGCGCTTTTTCACGTGATTTTTTACACGTTTTTCGACGCGTTTTTGAAGCGATATTTGACTTGCTTTCTGAGGAGATTTTCCCTCGTTTTTTGACGCATTTTTTTAGCTTGTTCTTGGAGGTGCTTTTCCTCTACTTTTTGACACATTTGTGACTAGGTTTTCAATCATTCTTTGATGCATTTTTGACTCTTTTCTCAAGCGTGTTCAGATCCGTTTTTGACTAGTTTATCACGAGTTCTTCATACGGCTTTGGATATGTTTTTTCTTACGTTTCTGGCTAGTTTCTTACTTTCTTATGGATGCGATTCTTAACACCCTTTTGAAAAGGTTTTCACGCTGTTTTTTTGGACAGGTGTTTGAGGATTTTGAACGACTTTATCTCATGCTTTTGGACACGTTTTTCGACGCGTTTTTGAAGCTATATTTTGCATGTTTTTGAGGAGATTTTTCGGCGTTTTTTGAGGACTTTCTTTCCTTGTTTTCTTTGAGGTAATTTTTGACAGAGTTGCGACGAGTTTTTCAATGCGTTTTTTGACGTTTCTTTGACAAGCTTTTTGACGAATTCTTTACACGCCTTTTGGCAGGTTTTTGACTTTTTTTTGATGCGTGTTTGGCTCGTTTTTGTCTAGTTTTTCACGATCTTACAGACGCGATTCTTAACGCGCTTTTGGAAAGTCTATCACCTGCTTTTTGATAAGCTTTCTGAATAAGTTTTTTAGGAGTTTTGTCGAGAAAGATTTTGAAATTACCAAACTTCGTTCAGTTAGGTCATAGTTAAAGATCTTGAAGACACCCAAAGAAGTTCCAGAAGACCGGGAGAATATCTTTGGATATTATTGCCAGAATGGTTTCTTATTACACCGTGTGCCAAATGTAATTGCATAGTAAAAATATATTTTGTAGGGTTCTTAACGACCAACTGAAAATTCGCTCTAAGAAAACAGCTCTTTTAAGTTTGAGACTATATTTTGTAGGGTTCTTAAAGACGTTGATTACATTAGTTATTAACCATTTTGTAAAATAAATGTTTTCGTGGTGAAATAAAACAACAAATTGAAACTGTGGGAACGCATATCCATCAGCTGATAGAAACTTACCAACTACCCTACTGTCAGTCACTGTGCTTTGCACTGTCTCTTTATTTTTCCCACGAAGCGTGGGCATTTTTCCCTTTTCACCGAACTCAAATTCCCTCGATTTGTTTATGAAAAAATGTTTCTTCTTCAAGTAAAATTAGTATTATTCGGATAGGAATTCACATTAAATTAACCTTCAGTATAAAAATCGCAGTTTGTTAACATTATATCGATTATTTTTTGGTACTAGAAAAGTTAAATCCCTTTTTTATGGACATTTAGTGTGTTGCAATGTAGTTCGAAGCATTTTTCGTCAGATTCATATTATTGTCACAGTTTTGATGCTTTATTTCTGTTTTGCACGGAAGGTTTTTCGGACATCAACATTTCTACAAAAAGGTAGAAATACCACGATGTTGGATGACTGCTCAGTGTCATTTTTTGATTATACCCCCTCCATTTAGAATTAGAATTCTCACGCATACGAAATTTAAGAGAGAATTTTCTTTTCAAAATTTGCGGGGGGAATCGGGTAGGTGCGCGGGAGCTGACGGTCTATTTAATACTTAGTTTATGCTTTAAATGTTTAAGAAACACATATCATTTTCCCCTCTTCCCTGCTGAAGTGAACATTGTCAAAAGTTATACATCGCAGTCATCAATAAACTCTCAAAACTATCCAGTGTAGAGTGGACGAACGAAAATTCTTCAACTTTATTAAAAAATAAATACTTCTCGGTCCTCTGAAGTGGTCCGCCTACTTTATGTCGTCACTTTCATCGCTTCCCATGCACGAAAGACTACAAGAAACAATTTGCTTCTTCCCTGCGGAGGTGCACACCCCGCATTGCCCTTTACCCTTCATCTGGCAGAGCCAGAGCCATCGCCGTGTGCCAACTTATTTTTCACTTAGCTACAGAGGCCAAACGAGCACCCTACCTCCAAGGGTTTATTTTTTCTTTCTGGAATACATTTTTTTCTTTCTTGAAAACAGGGCGAAATATCTGACAAAAAAGGTTCTTGAAGAGAATTGACGCGTACACGATACTTGGCATCGCAATGTATCTCACATCAACTCACACTCCCTCTCGCAACCATGTATATCGTATACCTCAGGATTGATGACGCTGCTTTTATAATAATCTAGAAGCTGACTTATTTTCGCGCCATGTTCTTAAGAGGTTTCACTGGCACTAGAGGGACCCTCAACAAAAAAAAAAAAAAAAAATGAAAGAACCACACAGAGAAGGGCGAGTAAATGGAAAAAATAAAAAGAATCCTCTTCTCCATAGCCTTGAAAAGAAAAATTTCTAATTGCACTCCCACAAGCATACACACGAAATATGTATGCATCTGTGAATTATGAATAACCAATGCATGTGGGGGATCGACGGCATCCTTTCTTCCATAAGAAGCAGACAGGAAAACCAAAAGAAGAATGAAATCTCCAAAAGCCTCTTGTTTTTGTCCAATCTGCCATATTTTTTTCTCCATGATGAAATGCCTGCGCCTATCCTTAGATTGGAATGCACACATGTGTACGTCATCATTAGAAGAGTTGTTTTCATGCAAAAAGAAAACACACACACGGGCACGGAGACGTTGAAAGTGCAGAAAAGAAATTCATTTTGTCCTTCAAACACACAGCAATATGTGTTCAGGCCCAGGTGTTGGTGTGAGAGGACGCTCCGAGAGATGCACTTAAAATGTCATCTCCGCCACAGTGGGTGGGTGATGAACTTGAAAAAATGCCTGCTTGTATACCTAAAGGACATGTGCAAGGATCATGTATGCCTGCAATGAAATTTGTTGTACAGTTTACTGCAAAACATATTTTTTGAGGAAACTTTTTCGGTGCTACAGACTTTCGTCGGCTTCCTCGCTCATGTCACGACCTAAGGTGTTGTCTATGGGGTAGGTGTGGGTTGTGGCTTCCAATTTGGAGAAATGGGGTGGTATGGTTTCTTAATTATTGATGGTAAAGGTCCTTTGTGTTGCTACTTCTCATTATGTCTGCTTCTCGATCCAATTCGAGTTGTTTTTTATGAAGCTTCAAGTGTTTGCTATACCGGCATTATTAAGATAGTTGATATTTTAAAAAGACAACAACCTCTTATAGTCCTTCGGGGCCAGGACAGTTATGTACAGCGTCTCTGTTCCGTATACATCCTATATGAATAACATGATCCAGCTGGACTCATCGGGGCTCTCGGTTTGGAAGGTGGTTTTGAAAACACTTTTTTTAGCTCAACAACTAAAGGACGGACGGACTGTCAACATTTTTACAGAAGCTACGCCAAGATCTCCCCAAGATATCTCAGCGGAACTACTCCAAGCCAAAAGCTTTTAAAAAACAACCCATTCCGTTGAACTTTCCGACTCTCCTAATACACTTCGAAAATGCACCACTCGGCATTTTACTATGAAAACACCGCCACCTCTGCAAATAAGCCACCCCTTGCGAAATGGGCGATAAATATCCACCACCAAACAAGATAGTTACAAATGGACCACTTCTGTCTGACAACACCGCCTCTGTTGGTAAACACAAAGCAAATAGATTTCCCACTTTCCCGATACACAAAGAAACAAGTTCAAGTCCCATAATCAACAAATCCCGCCGTCGTAGGTGTAAACTGCGCGCCTTAACGCATGGCCGAGTATTGCACGTATTGCACGTACCTACGAGTCAACCCATCGGTGTTTGATTTTCACATTCATTGCTCGTAAGTCAATCAATTCACACTGCGCCATTGTAGGCGATTAAGACGACCAACAACAGATTGCAACAACGCATGCAGCTAAACCACCTGCTGACCCGCTTTCCCAGGTGCGAATATGTGTCCATAAGTCGCGCATAAATACAGTGATTTCTATCTTTCTATTTCTATTAAATTTTCCACTTACGGCCGCTGAATTACGACCCATTCACGGTGATTCGTTTAATTTTAACTCGAAGTCACTTATAGGAGTTTTACAATTTCGATATCAGTACCGCAACTAATTCACGGGCCGTTCGATTGTGCGGCATTATTGACGCCTTCGATAGTGGCGCGCCGATAAAACAAGTTCCACATTCATGTGCGCGAAATGTGGCGGGCCTTTATGGTGAATTGGCAACAGCGAGCGAGATCGCTACGGATCACTCTATTTGCGTTCAAGCACGGCCTAAAAGCATTTCAAGGAGACTGCCGAGATTTACGTGCACTGATAAGAGGCGAGCAGTAGCGCCAACGAAACTGTGTCCAGATGCATTTTACATCAATTAATATGAGATGGGTATCGCAAAGAGCCCACTGCCTAGCTAAGTACCGAGATAAGTTCGATAAAATTGATCGCGGGTACACACCCATCGGCCGGGCTGTGTAGCCGCCTCCCAACATCGACAACGCATCATATCAGAGATCATCGGGGCTAGATAAGTCTGTTGAGGTTGTACCATAATCAAATGGGATGGTAACCGTTAATTGTTTTTTTCTTTTTGTTATCCCCGGTGGAATCTTTTTCAGAAAATATTGCGTTGGATCTGTTAGTGAGCTGGGGGATGGCATAAAGCTGCAAAAGACTACTGCCAGTAGGATTGACTGCAAAATAATTGTCTTGCAGTGCTTTTAGCCAATGGTCTGGTGGATGTATTCGACTTTTGGTATGGGTGGGCTGAATCATACTGGGTCCAAGGGTCAGTGTTTGATGAGGGTAACAAAACAGCAGTTGCACAGAATATCATGACGCGTTTTATAAAACTACTATAGTCACCTCTGTAGGGACTGGCCTTTAAGTGCATCGGTGGAAGTTCTGTGACTGACTGGCTTCAAATGGTATCTCCACTCAAAATGGCGACAAAACGCGAGCGATCAGTCTGAAAATATAGGTCCGTTTGTTCACTACAGGAATTCGAAGTCGACTTGCTTCGGAGCAGCGTATGTCATAAGAGACGTCGTCGAAGGGCAAAACGTATTCATGACGTTGCCTTGTAAAGGGTTTTTCAACAGGGACGCTACAAAAGTAGAGCGGCAGGGACAGCAAACGACGCCGAATTTCTTGCGGCTCTTTTGACATTGTTGTGGCGAATTTTGCGAAAAGATCTTGGCCTATATCCTTACAAGATTAAATTGACGCAAGAACTGAAGCCGCTTGACCATCAGAAGCGTCGTATGTTTGTGAATTGAGCTGAGCAACAACTTGAAAATGATTCGGATTTTCATCGAAAAATCATCTTCAGCGATGAGGCTCATTTCTGGCTGAATGGCTTCGTCAATAAACAAAATATGCGGTATTGGTCAGGTAGCAATCCACACGTACTCCAGGAGTCATCATTGCATCCCGAAAAAAATACGGTTTGGTGTGGTTTATGGGCCGGCGGCTACATTGGGCCGTACTTCTTCAGTGATGATAAAGACCGGCACGTTACTGTGAATGGGAATCGCTACCGTTCAATGATAACTGAATATTTTTGGCCCCAATTGGATGATATGGACTTGGAGGACATGTGGTTCCAACAGGACGGCGCCACAAGCCACACAGCAAATGTCACAATCAATTTATTGGAAACTAAGTTTGGAGAACGTGCGATTTGACGCCGTTAGACTATTTCCTGTGGGGCTACGTCAAGTCTATGGTCTATGCCAACAAGCCAGCGACGATTGATGAACTTCGTACGAATGCAAAAGAAATCGAGTTCCATACATAATGGCATCAAACGTACTTTCACAGGAATAAAGAATTTCATTGATATCCAAAACCGTTTTTGTTTTATTTAAAACAACTTTTGTAGCGCTCTTATTGAAAAACCCTTTATTATAGATTCCGCCACAAGTACTTTGCATGTTCCTTAAACCCTGCTAACCTCACAATGTAAAAATAACTACTTCAAAATATCGTGTTACCATATTCGGTGTCACCGTGGTTGCTTCAGTGGCTAGTGTGTTGGACGTTCAGTGTGCTAAAGTACTGAGCGGGGGGTCTCAGATTCAATCCCCGGTCAACACAAATTACATCTAAAGGTTCTTAGAACTGCGCCATCTCTCGGGAACGTCTCAGAAACAGCCGTTCGGACTCGCCATACGATTTAAGGACCCTTCCATTGGTCCCAAAAATTAAAAACTCACGCAAAACGAATGTGCTTGGAGTTGAAATTTCAATCCACGTTTAAATGTCAAAGATTGTTATTCTAGTACTTTTTTGTAACAACTCTGTTACGTTCTTAAGAGTTTATTGGTTGGCATCATTGCGTCCGTTCCCTTTCTTTCTGCTTCAATATTGACAATATGTCGAATTTATCTTATTGTGAGAGAGAAATGAAATATGCTCAACGAAATGACCAAAAACCAATACGAAAAGGAACGCTTTGAACAACAAATTTGAAAAATGTGAATTTTTTCCTTGGGAATATTCAAATATCAGTAGAACAAAGAACAAATTTATATTTAAGACCAAGATTTGAATTGTTTTTATTGCAGAAATAAAAAAGTTCGCTTCTTTTGCTTCTAGCATCAATGTTGATGCTATACAAGCAGAAAATATAAATGAAATTAAGTAAGTATTTGAACGATTTGACAACCACATTTGTCAGCTATAACCAACTAGTCCAAAGAAATTTCTTGTGCTAATATTTCCAGTCTTTTTATGGAGGGAAAATGTTTTGCTCTCTCTTTTTGGCTCTCTTCTGTCCAACTTTTGCCTAAGCGAACGAGGTTTGACTAAATTTGGGCTAATGTGTTCGAACGCATTATGGTTGGGGAACAGACCTTTTATTTTATTTATAATCGAAGCTAAATATCAAAGTTCCTTAAATGTTAAAATAAATTGTCACAAATATCATATAACTAATTATTACTATTAAAGCGATTATTATAACGTACGGTTTTTGCTTTTCTTTAATCAAATATTGAAATAAAATGTGAGTCGAAACTACACAGAATGCTTATGGGAACCTAGGGTTACCTACACAAGCCTCTTGCGCCGATGAACTTTTTGTTTTAGGAATCATGCAATTATTGCAATCTTGTAATTTTTTGACTCATACGGTGTTAACGACTTGTGGAAAACATGAGCGCAACTCTGGGGCCAATCAGTGGTATAAGTGTTCGATTGCTACGAAACTGATCTTTAAAAAACGTCACCAAAATAATGTACACTGCGATTGTCGGAGGAGATGACTGTCAAAGTGGGTGGTCAAAAGTAAATGGCTTGCCCTGCAGAAAAATAATTCTATGGTAAACGTCAAGGTGGTCGTCAATGGAGGAGGACAAGAAACAAAAAGTGAGAAGTGAGAAACTTCATCAAAATGCTTTGGGTAGTTATAAATTTACTTCAACTATGGAAGAGTTTTTTGGGAACTATTTTTTTTAGGGATAACCATTACTGGGCAACTTTGAGTGTATGGACAACAACAGCTTGACGGGTCTTTAAGTCCATCACCGAAGAAAATCGAAATGGGGGAAGACCTTGCCTTACGTGGCGGATACGATTGGGAAGTGGGCCTGTGTGGCTTGTTGATTGAAACCATAGGCCGCCCACTAACTAGTCATCATCATTAGTAAATATTTGGCATCTGCTATTCATATTGACAGATAGTTTGTTCTTGATTTCCCAATATCGACCGCTTTACCACAGTCAAACTCATCAGAATTGTTGCACATTTTTTTTAACTAAGCTCATTCCTCGATTGTGATTGATGTTTGCAAACAAAATTTGTAAAACTACTTGTGGCAAGAATGTGAGGGGTGGGGTACAGATCATCTTCATGCAACTCATCTAAAGGCAAGTGAACCTTGGGCAACTCATCTTTCCGACATTTCATATTCGCCTCATTGTTATGGTGGTTGTTAAATATTATTTATTGCTCGTTAATATAATGTATTGATGGTAACCCTAGGCGTAGTTCTTAAGTCAATCACTTTGTCAAGAGTTTATTCTCTCTCAGACCGTCTAATAGTGAGACACATTCGTTTATATATTAAAGATATTTATTAATTGGATTAATAAAACACAAATGAACTAAAATAGAGTTGTTTGACATAATAGTTAAGACAATCTTGCATATTTGTAAGTGGCATCCCTTCACGAATGCAATATGGCCTTAAGATTTTTCCTACAGTTCAGTGTGCTTCGCTCTTTATTTTTGCACTCTTGTTCAGTGGCTTCTACGAAGGAAGTAAGTTCAACTGTCAAACGAAACTTCATGATCTAATTTGAAGCCGGCATTCGAGAATGGAGGACACACAAAATGTGTTAGTTGTTTTTTAATCGCATCTAGAAATCTCATAATAATCTATGTCAAATTAGGAAACAAAATACATCCAATTCAATTCACCTAAATGAGGATTATTTTATTTATTTCCTCCCGGCGTGCGGCAACACTGATTGCTTGCTTTATGCGTTACAGAATATTTAACGTATATATATTTTTGGACAACTTCCTATTCACACAGGGAACGAACTTCTCCTTAAGAACCCACATTAATGCAATGACGTCCGTGGATGAGTTGTCCCAACGATCAATTGCCTCAAATGTGAGGGGTATATAAAGTTGTCGATTCAGTTGTGGATGAGTTGCGATGAACCCTGTCTAGAAACAGTTGCATATGTCCAGGTATATGACAGTTTGGTACAAAGAAAAACAGAGACAGGACATGTAAACAGGTGGAATAGAAAGAAAAGTTCAACTGAGGAGGACCAAACTTAGTTGTAGTCCGTCGGAGTACTGACAAAATGAATATAGCAAACGCTGATAGAAGCTAGAAATTAAATTCCTACGCTGGGCCGCTTCGAAGATATCGTAAATGAAGAACCAGAGCACTTAAAGTATTCAAATTAAGGACTACCATTAAATTCGACCACATGATTTCTGAAAGGCCACAATAAACTAAAGAGCGTACTGCTCTTTCTCTAAAGCTGTCTGTATCGACAAAATGAAAGGCACAGTAGATGGGCAACATTTTTAAATACACACATAACCTCCAATTAAAGCCATACACTTCCTGGCGCCTACTCCATACACTGTGACAGAATTTATGCCGACACAAAGCGAGAGGACAAAAAGCATAATTATAAATTTCTACTCATTAGCCGGGGTAATTTACAGCTCATAAAGTGCCCGACTTGATAGAGATCTCGACAGTATGGTCTCTGATTTCGCCATCTACAGCGAGCGGGGCGAACAATGCTGGGATAGACGCGTGCCACACGACTTTGTCCATTTTCGGAATAGCCGCAGTTCACAGAGGTCTAAATAGGCGACCGACGGCGAGTTGTAATTGGAGTCCTTGGCGTTAATGATGAAATTATTTTAAGCACTTCCCCCCGCACCGTTCCCAACCTGTCTATGGAGGGCCTTGCAAGCCTCATTTAATGGAGTGCCATAGTTGTAACAAATCATTCAATTGGGCCCGGTTATTCGAATTGAATAATCGTATATATACATGAGAGTGGCAACTCCGATCGATATACAAAATGGAAGCCAAGCACAATTCTTAATATGATATAGGAACACTTCCTGCTTCCACGTGAATCTGTGGAAATAAATTCGCAGACATCTTCATCGCATGATGCACTCAAATATAAAATGATTGATTCGACTATGCAGAAGCACACATTAACTGTGCGCGCCCCGAAGGATTCATCTCCCCCAACGACGACGACGAGCACGAGAACCATTCAACTTGCTCTCTATCAGAATTTATCAGTTCACTAAGCAGGTGAGTCGCGTCGTGATACTCATCCTAGACGTCCTCTTCTTTATTCAGATTGAAGTTTATTTGAATTTGATTTTTCTGTCAGACACACACCCTTGACATGCGAGACTTCTACTTCTACTTCTATGTCTACCTCTGGCAGCTCATCCAATTTAAATTGCGAAGGAAGGAACTCCATACTGGCGGCTGCCAATTTATTCCAATTTGCCGTGGTGGGTTGCAGAGGTGAAACTTCGCATCAACCTGCGTGTGGGTGTGCAGCACACGCATCCAGTGTCATATGTGAAAAACCTGCAACAACCCTCAGCATTAATGGGTGATTCGTCAGGAATTCTTATCCGGCGAAAACTCAACGCTATATCCACACTCCGTATATATGAGTGGAGTTGACATCCACCATCTTCCGTATATAATAGGATTTTCTTCGTACACTGCGGGAGGATTTATCTCTCAGATGATTGGTTCGTGTGTACACATTTCTGAAGGGTATACGAGTAGATGTCTCACAGAAATTGTGTGTTTTGATGCCTGGTTTTTGTTTATGCAATTTTCCAGCTGTCTGGTGTTTTTTTTTTTTTTTTTTTGTGAAGTCCTTTTGGGCAACCTCATCCAAGCATCCAAATCCAAACCTTTCTTCTGTTACATTTGACGTTTGTCTCAACTCATCCAAGGTCCTCTTCACAGTCCCATAGTGCATTCAACAAACCCAGTCAGGCATTCAATCTTTTTTGTGGTGAAGCCTTTTTTTTTGGTGTGGATATAAAAAAAATGTAAAATCCAATGTGGATGTCCTTGGGGTACGCTACACCAGAAGACTCAAGTAAAATCCATAATCCGATCTGGTGCTGACATTTTTGGGACGCGCTCGCGAAATTCATTTGTTTTTCCTTGAAACCTGATGTCCCTAAGGATGGAATTTGATTTGTTTAGTTGATTTGACTTGACGGTGGAAAAAGCGTTTGGCTATCAGTTTTAGAGACACAGTAAGAATGGATATTTCCAGTAGAATGTGATGGAATGATAGTTAAGGGAAGGTGCACGCTGGATGCAGTTGTGCAGACAATTCTTGCGAATTGCGTAGACAAAATTGGCCTACATCAACATGTGGTATGACATTCGCACGAAGGTCTGTAGAAGCTGCTCCAAGTTTAACTGTGGACGCGAAATCGGCGAGGAAATAAGCTCGGAGACGCTTCTTAAATTCAGCGACGTTTGATCCACTTTCGATTTATGTCAACGACTTTTAGGTGGATTGTTCAATGTTCATCTACTTCCATGTCACATTGGTTTCTTAAAGATATTGATATTGACAAGTTGAGTTTTCTAATTTTGTACAGGCAGCAACTATCAACTTTAACAGCCCGATTCTGGAAAACCTCACTGATGCCTCACAAGTCACAAAACCCTCACAAGGTGAGGTGAAATTGATTTTGTGAGGTTTTCGTATTCTGTCACTCACAACTTCTGAGGCTCACACAAACAATCGAATTTGTGATCTCCAATGGAGCAGGTCATAAAATTCAAAACCAGTCGAAGAACGTTAAAACTCTGTATTTGGTCAGTAAAAACATCAAGTACGCACTGAATCAATGTGTTTCAAGTGTTTATAAGGTGAAGTTTATTATTTTTATCCGTTAGTTCTAAAACATTTCTGTGTTCATATTTCGGGTATTTTGCCCGAAAAGGTGTTATTTTAAATATTTTTACGAACTTCGTGTATGAGTTCGGGCTTTTGTGGAAAATGTTGTGCCATTTTGAAAGTAACCATGCTGAGGTGAATTTCTTGTGAGTTTCGTTGTGAGGATTATCGTAGAATTCAGTAAAAGTTAAATCGAATCACAACAAACTTCACAAGAGCTTGTGACTTGTGAGGTCTCACAACGGCAGAATCGGGCTGGAAATCTATAAGGTATTTTTTTTTCAAGATGTAAAGGTAGTTACAACTTTCTATAACCTCGGTTTTTCTCAATATTTACCATATCTGTGTAGAAGTTCCCACTGTAAGCAATTCTCTGACGGATGAAAATAATGATATTTAAAATACGGAAGGAAGGTGCAAAGATATTTGTCGACGTTTTCTTGGGTCTATTTCCGAAGTTTTGCTTGGAGCTTTTGTTTATGTTTTAGTCTTTTTCCGAACCTATTTTTGATTTGTTCGAAAATGTTTTGAAGCGATTTTTTGAGTGGCTGTTGGGTCAGTTTTTGGGTTTTCAGTTATTATGAGGTATTTTTTTGGGATGAGTTTGTCGATGCATTTTTGTTGAATTTCTTAAGCCGCAGTTTGGCATTTTTTGAAATGTTTTTTTTTTTTTTTTTTAAGCGTTTGTTTGGAGAATTTTCGTATGGACTTTTTACACAGGTTTTTTGTTCAATTGATGGGTGGTTTTTGGGATGTTTTTGTGTCTTTTTGTGGATGCGATTTTGCGTATTTTTTGGCCATTCAAATAATTTTTTCTGGTATTTTGAAGATGGGTCACTTCGGAATTCCATTTAATTAATTTTTGGGTGTTTTTAACCTTCTCTTTGAGGAGTGTTTTTTATTAATTTGTAAGAGGAATTTTCTGAGTCTTTTTGTACCAAAAACAACTTTAAAAAATTCAAAAAGGGACCTGTAAAATGCACAAACAAATTTGCGCGTTTTACAGGTCACTTTTCGGTTTTTTTAAGCTGTTTTTGGAAAGTTTGTGTGTCTGTTTTTGAAGAATTGAACAATATTTTTTTTTTGTCATTTTTGAAACCATTTCTCGGAGCCCTCTCTTTAGATATTTGGAGTGTTTCAATCTCGTTTCTGGCACCTTTTGGTACAATTCTTCGGGGGATTTTGTATTATTCTTAGGATATTTTTTTTTCGAGGCGTGTTCAGAGTCGTTTCTTAACCCTTTATGGAACGATTTTAGGGCAGTTTTAGGGGTACTTTTGCTAGGCGTTTTGAGAACGGCTAGTCGTTTTCAAGCATGTTCTGGAACAATTTAAAAAAATATGTATTGAAATTTTTTTGGCTCAAATTTCGGCACATAGTTTTTGTTTTTTAATTGAACGACCGAGATTGCACATGACTATAGGACGTACCTGAACGACGTTCTCTCTTAAACGGCTATGTTCTCCAGCTGGTGTTTGTCCTAGAAGTGACTGGGGAGATGAAGTTGGCTTACATACTTCTGCAACTGATGATTCTCTTCTGGTCCTCTAGATCATCCCAGAAGTAACTGATGAGGGTCCCCATTTTTTGTTTTTAAAAGCTCGACATTCGCGTAGTTGGTGTCCGACCTCATAATCTTTTTCATTAACCGCAATAATCAAATGGATGACCCCACCCCGTATGTTATCATCATACACATACACATACGGCCGTGACTGACCCATGGCTTTTAAGGCCGCTGGGCTTCTGAATTATGAGTAAATGTATTCGGAACACAGCTTTATACAAAATCAAACTCCTTCCTAATTTCCCAGCTAATCACGTTTTCGAGAGAGTAATCTACATAATGACAGACCCCCAAACGTTAAAACGTACAACGTAGACATTCATTAAATGCTCTCTTGTCTTATCTATGTCATAAGTTGTTGCATTTTTCTTTGGCTCCGCCAGTCTGGAAGACCATGTCCCCTGGCCATGCTTGACTTCCTGTCAATTCATCATTGCAGAGATTAATGGACTCCTGCAATCAACATTTCATTGATGCTGACTCCTCATAGGCTCTGCCGGTGCATAAAGTTAAAAGTCTCCACTTTATGTTCTCGCATCACGCATCAGGGACATTGAACCGCGACACTGACTAAGAGGACCTGGTTTTCTGTGGTCTTCTGCGCCCTCTCTCTGCCAACCTAAAATCAAATTAATAATCATTCAGGAGATTGCGCGATAGTAACATGATCTCGATCTTGTAAAGTGCTCATTGTATACACAGTACACAGACACACGATGCGCGATCAGAGAGACAGAGAGAGAATGCGCGCTGGAGAGAGCGCTGTCGTGATTGTCCTTCTGGTCGTCGCTGGCCGATGTTGACGACGACTATGATGGTGCCGATGGACACACCTCGCATGCAGATTACCCCCTCGGGATGTGCATTGGCAGTGCAATTCATCAAAGCGTGATTGCCTTGGAGTGCTTGACGCCTGGAGGGCACCCTTAGATTACTGAGCACACTGCCCGAGGCGAGGATCTACAGAATGCGGGCCAATGCTCCCAGCAGGTGCTCGGTGCCGATCGAAGGCGTTGTCGCCGTCGCGCTGCCCGACTATGCGGCCACCAAATGGGATGCCATCTGATGGCCGCAGGGTGGAGAGATTCGTGAATGCAGATTAAGTTCATTACACGACGTCTAGATAATGGATTATTGGTGGCGCGTATTATCGACCAAGGTGTACCGGTGGGCAGATAAATGCGCCTTGATTAGCGGCAACATGTTTTGCCCGTGCCAATCGCAGGCGGAGGGACTAAGTTGATAGTCAAACACGAGACGGAATGCCACTATCTGGATGAAACTATCTGCGGGACAAGCTTGTAGTGCGATCAGATTGATCGGACACACGTCTGACTTTGGGTCGGTAATTTAAGAGCCTCCAAACCTGTTGGCAACAACTAACATCGATCAGGGAAATGACCAAAGCCACTTAACCGCCCATCATCTCACAGATCAGGCGACTTTCTTTCAATCTCTTTACACAGAAAAGCTCTAGAAGCACATGCAACTCCCGCAAGAGGATGAGTCAAAGTTTACAGACCCCAATTTAATATCACGCTGTCGATTAAAAAGCCATTCAACCATCACATGGTTGGCATTTCGGTTTTAATCGCATCTCGTCGGAACATTGTACGAAACTACTATCTTTATGGGGCCCATAAAATCTGAAACACCATAGCTGTCCACATCTGGCATCAGAAGAGCGCCAACCAACGGCTCAGAGATCAACATCTGAGATCGATTTGAGTGCGGTGGTGGCGGCGGCGCACATGGTAGGTATATGTATCTCCTAATCGATGATCATTAAGTACCAGCAGCAGCAGTCGCCGCTATCCAATGTGTG
Organism: Cheilosia grossa; assembly: GCA_963082955.1. NCBI lineage: Eukaryota > Metazoa > Arthropoda > Insecta > Diptera > Syrphidae > Cheilosia > Cheilosia grossa. The sequence goes on from OY720146.1 coordinate 9,317,630, forward strand.
CGATGAATGGGAGTCCTCTCTTGAGTTCTGTCCGGCTATATACGTGCGGCGTCGACGATGTCGTCGTCGATGGAGCAGTCACTTGGGCAAGGTCATCCTGAACATTATGCAACGTCGAAAGGTTAATTGCCTCTGTGAAGTTGTGCAATCGCGATCGCTCAGCGTGTGTATATGCTGAGCACACTGGACCGCCGTCATTAATGACAATTAGGAGGTGATGTATTCGAGATATTAAATCGGTTAGTGGGATGGAAATGGTTGGAGTGGTTTTTTGTTTCGTTCCTCCGAGTCTGTGGTGATGGCTGGTGATGTTGACTTTGACGGTGAGTGGCTAATGACAATGAATTGGGGAAGTTTCTCTTGTGCCTCTAAGTGGAGAGTTGTCTGTCCGTAATTATAGGCAGAGTTTTTCATGATTGGCACACATTTTGACGAGGGCCTTGGCTTATGCGAGAAGGGAACCCAAAGTTTCACTGACTGTTAGATCACTTTGATCACTTGAACACTCTTTCATTTCTTTGGTTTTCCACCAGAGGAGGGGAGGGGGTATCTGGTCAGGTCTCTCCTTACATCCGATTTTGTAAGTCAAGATCTGAAAGACTGGTTTGGTTTCAGTGGAACTTCTTGCAATCGTTGTGCCATCCATCCACTTGCGTCATTTCCGTTTCGATCACTAGCATTCTGTTGCTGTCCAACGCATTTTAGAAATGCGTGTCGAAAGTGGTCCAAGATCCTAAGTAGTCAATTTTGCTTCTATGGACGGAAACCAACGAATCTAATTCAATGCTAAAATTAAGCTTCAAACGCGCTACCAACCCTTATCCCTGTCAGAAACGATTGAAGAACTAATGATTGATCATAAACAATGTGGGTCCCAACTTTATAGGCCAGAGGTACTCCCTGATTAAAAACCTGTGGCTTTGCTTCTGAACATGACCATCTTGAATGTTTGAAGTCTCTTTAAAAAGCGGGACTTCAACCAATTCGGAAAGAAGCAACGAAATCTGGCTCTCAGGTATTTTTCCTCCAACAAGTTGATGTACTTAACCATAAAAAATGCTTGTTGAAAAGTAAATTGCAACAATTTTTTTAGAATCAACTTCTTTCGGTAGATTTCCCCCTTAAATTGAGGTTGAGGTCGTTATTTTTCCTCAAAAACAAACATTTTTCTAATTTTATTTATTTTTTGTCACTTGTAAATTTTTCCAGTACAAATACATAAGTTTTTTATAACTCTGTATGTATTTGAATTACGTAAATTTTGCTATAACGAAAATAAAATTTCTATTTCTATTTCTTTCGGTAGATGATTTGCCTTTGAAACCAAATTGCTTTCGACTTAAAAACGTAGGCTTACCTAAAAGCGACTCTGCCTATGCCAAACAAATCTATTTTATTTCTTTGTTTAATTTAATCCATTTGATATAATAATTTTAAATATGGAATCAAATATTTTACTTTGAGACACAGTCGGAGAGAGAATGAATTTGGTCTGTCGAAAATAATTAAACCAGCACTATTTAATACAGGGTCCGCCAAATAATTGAAAGTGCTATAAAAAAAAACTACTGAATATTTTCTCAAATTTCTTTTTTTATTTGAAAGTACAATCCTTCCGGTTAATAATGGAAAATAATTTCATTCAAATGGCTGCCTCGGCTGGCCATGCAGTAGCCTACACGATCGGTCCAATTTTTAAGCAGATTATCGATTGTATGCAGCTGTATTTCACCAATGGCTTCACGAATATTGTCCTTTAAAGCGTCAATTGTCTCTGGCTTGTCGGCGTAACACTTATCTTTTACTGCACCCCACAAATAATAGTCCAACGGTGTCAAATCGCAGCTCCGAGGTGGCCAAACGCCATCAGCTCTGCGGCTGATAATGCGATCTTCAAAAACAGGGCGAAAAACATCGAGTGTAGCTTCGGCTGTGTGGCACGTAGCGCCGTCCTGTTGAAACCAAATGTTGTCAATATCCTCCTCTTCAATTTTTGTGAACAAAAATTCGTTCAACATGGCCCGATAACGATCGCCATTGACTGTAACGGCCACTCCTTGCTCCTTTTCGAAGAAAAATGGCCCAATTATGCCTCTGGACCAAATTCCGCACCAAATAGTGACTCGTTTTGGGTATATCGGCTTTTCAATGTATGCGTGCGGGTTTTCTGTGTCCCAAATGCGACAATTTTGCTTGTTTACATACCCGCCAAGATGAAAATGAGCTTCATCTGAAAAGATGATTTTTTTTTGGCAAAATCGGCATCTTCTCTAAGTCGATCGTAGGCCCACTTAGCGAAGCGAAAACGCATTGGATGGTCATTTGGCTTCAACTCCTGAACTTCATATTCGTTCAGCGGAAGGATAAAACTAATTATCTGTAAAATCAGAGATGAGCTAAGTGTTACCATTAGCGAAATAAGCACTAGTTGAAAAAAAAAGTTAGATGGCGGACCCTTTACATAATACTGTAATCTAAAGACAAATAAATAAATAGTTGACGCAACAGGTCCGTAAGCAGCCCTAGGCCCAGCTTCACACAACGAATCGTTTTGTTTCAGTTGTTTTTTTTTTTTTTTTCATTTTTGGAACGAATGGAAGAAATCTACAATTTTATGCCGAGTCCATACGGCTAATTGAGAAGCTTTTTCCAGACGGTTATATTCTTGGTTGTTTGTCAGACGTTCGCAAGAGGTGGCGCAGTGGAAAAAATCGTATGATTTTCGGGGATCGGACTAGGGACGCTTCGCTTAGAAGTCCAACACATGAACCAATAAGCTAATGCCCAATGCATTAAATTGTTTCGAATACTTTCCAGAAGACATGAAATCGGATATCGGCCTACTATTGCTCTACTCCTCTGCTGGACCTTTTATTACAAACCTTTGTGGTTTGTGGATCCTCAAAGAAAACTCATAAAAATATGCGTAAACTAAACGAAGCAAGCGACGTTGTTGTTGTTTAAAAATGAACATTTGAGGCTCCATTGTGCACACAAGCTTTCGAATCATCTTGAAGAACCAGTAGACTTTAAGAAAAATTGGAGATAAGACTTTTTCTTTTGTAAATGCTTGACAAGGTAGCTAAAACAAGCTGTAACTCAACTGGTGTTGAAAGTCTCCTACCTAAAATCACTAGCATTAGGGAAGCTTTATCACAAGCAGGTTAACTATGTTTCCTATTAACCGAAGACTGGCTCGAACTCTTTCTGACTGCCTTTCACTAATTCCAGTTTCGTTTTCCAAAAATGGATTTATTTCAAAAATATACTGTTGGAGGTCAAGTTTTTCAAAACTTTCGAATTGGGCATAATAAAAAGAAAACTTGCCTAGTAAACCCAGCAAATTTTAGTCAGTAATCATTAAATATTTAGTAAAATTTCTCTCTTAGTTCGTAGTTATTTCAGTATTGTTCTACTTTTAATTTTTGGCATTAAACCTTCATGGAGGAAGATCTTGGGGTACTTTTAGATCTCAGTACTTTTTACGGCTGACTTGTTAGGTAGAGGTTTTTATGGTTAAGAAGTTTACTCAATTTTTAACATCTATGTTTTCTTTCTGATCTCACTCCTCTTTGCAAGGATTTTAATATTTGTCATGTCCAAATCTCGAAAGATACTGAAAGATAGGACTCAACTAGAATCAACTCAGTTTATGCCTTTCTATTTCTTTTGGATTTTGGATTTGCTTTTCAATTGTAGTTTTTGTGGAATGTTTTTTGAAGATCGGATGGCCCATTGTCCGTCACATATTTTTTGGACACATGCATTCTTAAGCACTTTCTTGGGCTTCTATTTGACTTGGGTCGAATTATTTAAGTGCACGCCATTAAGAGTGTTTACTCTGGACAAAGCTTCGAAAGCCTGCCTGCAACAAAATAAGGATGACCCAATACCAATAAGATCATTTTCGAGACTGAGCCCTTGGCTTTTATGTATTGTGATTGCATATGCGAGGCAGGTAATAAACTGTTCCCGATATACGAAAGCTCTATTTTGTTTTAGCAGGCATTAAGTCATATACAATTCGATGAGTAAATTTAAGTATGGTCACTTACCACCTTGGCTTTCTTCTTGTCATCGACATCCCGTGAAATTTGTTTAACTATTCCTATGGATCCGTTGACCAAACCTAAACGTACGTCTATATTTCGACGCAGCATAACAGTCACACCAATTTTTAAAACAATTCTTCTTTCTAGTCCAGCAGTCATAGATGAATCATCTTCATATTTTCCTAAAGCTTTTTGGGCTTTCTTAGAGAAGTAGTGAGGGCAATCTATTGAGTCAATAGCAATAAGTTTGGTTTCGTGACTCGAAATAGTGCTAAGCATAGCAATATTATGTTGACTCCACATATTTTTGTAGGTAGTGAAAGCCTTTTATTTACAAAAGCAGACAAATATGGCAATGTTTGTAATTTTGTTTTGCTTCTCTTATGTGACTGCCCACTATTTGTATGAGCATGTCCTTTCGTGTGAAAAAGGATGAGCACTATCCACTCCAAATGCACAAAAGGAGAGAGGGTAGTTGCGATCGCGCTGAACATGACAAGCACAGCCACAGCACAGCTCAGTGGTGAGTGATATTTTGCGAAGTGCGGTAGTTGTTTTGTTCGAAAAAGGAAACCAGGAAAAGAAGGAAGCGAGTGAAGAAGTTTTTGTGTAGGGTGAGTAAATCACTGGATTGCCTTTGCAATTCCTTTTAAGTTATTTTAGGTTCTTTAATGTACGTATCTCAGGAATATTTATTACTTATGTAATTCTTTTAAGATATGCATGCAGCTGAGTGTTTTATCGTTTTGTGTTTTAGTCGTGGCGCGTCAATTTGGCACATTATTATGCCCCATCATGGCTTTGTGCCTATATTGCGCTGGTAGTGGTATTCCCCGTGCGTCTGCCCACGACGAAAGTGTGTGTGTGTGTTGTTTTCCTGCGGGATACCAACTACGAGTTTCGTTTATTTCTTTCCTTAATGGTGGTGTGTGTAGTTGGTTTTCTTCTGCATACCTGCTTAAGTCGAGAGTGTGTCGGGGGTGGTTCTCTGGTACACATCTCTTATCCATTCTGTTATATTTGTTGCAGGGGAAGATGTGTTTGGGGTGTTTTATTCCCGCACATTTCCCTTTGCTCAGAACTTCTCTTTTGTGGTGCGTTAGTGTGGTGTCCTGCTGCGCATCTTATACGGCACGTGCTTGCGCTGGTATTCGGCTGCACGTTTCTTTTAAATTGGATGTGAGTCATGGTGTACTCTCTCACTCCAATTATAGGTAGAATATAAAGATGGTGTTCTCTTATATTCTTTTAAGGAAGCCTCTTTGTTGTGATGGTTTGCTCCTTCAGAGAGGCAAGGATTTATCTCAGTCTGGTGGTTAGCCAAGGGTGAGAATCCCGCTGAGGTAATGTTAGAGCAAAGTTCGTTGGAGGGTATTCTCTTCCGTATTTGCTTCTTCAAAGTGTGTCTGTGAAGGTGTTCTCCAGATCATTTCTCTCTTCTTAGCGTCTCTGAAGTTAACATATAGCAATGCGTGTGGGATGGTGTTCTCCTCCGCATTTGGTTTTTCGGAATGTGCCTGTGATGGTGTTCTCCAGCTGATTCCTTTATGATTGAAGTCGAGTCATGGTGTTCTTTCTCACTTCAATGCATGATCAACAACTCTCTCTGCTTGCGATGGTGTTCTCCTTCAGAGAGGGATTTATCTCGCTGAGATAATATTCAGAGATCGCTACAGTTTATTTTGTTCAAGTACTGTGATCAGTATTGGAGGATAAGGCTCAGCTGGTTTAATGTAATATAGTATTTATTAGGGTTAGGTATTTCATTTATTACCGTCTCGTTGTGAAGGTAATTCATGTGTTTCTTTTGTTTATATTTTATTTACAGGTATCCAGACGATTCGATCACGCCCCACGACATGCTGATAATCCATTCATGGCCTGCATTTTTAATTTTGTTTTTATTCAATTTTTTTGTTTTTCCTTCAATAAAAATACGCTTCGTTTTCAATGGAAGTGTTTTGCAGTTTTTATTTAATTCCTTACAGTAGTAAGCAAACTGTTGTTTCGGGTTGTTTGGAGGGGAAAGAAGAAATATCGTTTAACCTGGCGGTGGTAGAACTAGAAGAAAGGGGAATCAATGCGAGAGAACAGGGTATCCCGATCTTGTTTTATTGTTAGCCCTACTCTTAATCTTCAAAAAGCATGAACTTTCAAGATGCATTTATAATCTCTAAATGACAATAAACAGACTCTTCGAATGAACAATCTAAGATCAAGCTCTACCGCTCTACAGCAATCGGAAGTGCGCCATATAATTGACAGCAATTCTGAGCAATTAGGTGGATTCCACGCTCCCTTATAGAGAAACCTCAAATTTTCGATTTATTCCTTTGCTTGCACCACAAGACCTACCCAAGATTCTACGATTTCGGGAAATAAGCCAGTTACAGATTTTGTGACTTTTGTGAAATTTGGTGAGGGGCCTGTGCTCGATCAGCTTAGAAAATATTCCGAGCTTGTTCCTGTAAATATAGGGTGTAGTGCCAGAACTTGGCTTTGATTTCAAGTAGCGATCAACAATAGGCCCATGTTCACCCTGGACCGTACGAGATCTACAATTTACATCATTTGCACTACCGAAGTAACAACAATCTATACAAGAATGTCGCTGAAGCGTTTTAGGTTTACCTTTGTAAAGATGGAATTATTGCCACCTAAAGTTCAACTCTCTTCACGGCAATTCGTCCTTCATTTAAGTAACCAACAACAGCTCCCTGTTCATTTCTCCCTCTGTAACTAAACTACAAAACCAAACTTGTCAGATTTGTCCCCAAGAAATAAGTCATTCCCCCCTCTCACGATCAGACGATTCCACAAAATTATAATCACTCTCTTCGCGAAACAAAGAAATCCCAAAGCGTATTCATTTCATGATACTTTGAAATGTAAAATTCGTGAAGCCCCCCAAACTGTATAAATACATGGGGAGAAGGAAAAACCTCCTCGGGAAAGAATTATAATAATAATAATGTTCCACAGGACTCATGTGCTTTTGTGTCACACATTGCAGGCTCGCATATTTTTCGGTTAAATTGTAAATCCTTTCCCTTGGGTAGCACTCTGACTGTCATATCCTGGCGCGGTAATAGCGTATAATTTTCGGCAAAGTCCTGGATAAAACAAAGGATTTCTTTCTAGCCAAATGAAAAGAAAGAAAAAGGGGTGCGGTATATGCTAAACGGCGGAAGGATATTTTGTTCGCCTCATTTTTTTTCTAGCACAAAATAACCAACCAAGTGAAAGAATGAGATTTTTCATCCATGCAACTCATTACTTGGGCCATTATCCTTGTGAATTTCGTGTGTATTCCACTTGAGACGTTCTTTTGTTTTCGCTGAAATCATTTATTTATATATTTTTCGTATACTCTCTGTTCATCTGTTTGGCCGGGTCCTTTGCCATTTGCCGCGTGTGTTTTTATTTTAGACGGTCTCGGTAAAGAATGAATTCTAAGATTACCCTTTCGGATTTTGTTCGGCTAAACAAAAAAATGTATAAAAATACCCAATCCCCTTTGGACAGGAGATTATAACTGGGTAGGTAGTACTTGGAGATATTTCGTACTCAACGAGTGTATTTTTACACACTCAAGTGCGCATTTGGAGACTTTGTCAAGGATCAAGCGGAGTACGGTCTGTGGTTGTGCGGGAATCAGCATTCCACGCTCCTTTCATATTGATTGTCAAACCAGGTCTGATGTTTCTAACAAATGACCATGATTAACATTTAAAACAAATTATTCACATAGCTCATTAGCCCCAGGTTCGGAGTTAGACCATGAACAGAGGCAGATATAATAATATATCTCCCCCGATCGTTTAACAAGCGATGGAAAATTAATTTAATATTCGTCGTCCGCCATGTCTGTGTCGGCCTCCTCTAACATTTGTTTCCATTGTTATTTGTGAGTACCTACCGTTGGCGAGTGGAATAGTTGCACAAAACAGCGCTGGAAAAAAAAATACCAATACACCGTCCAGTGTCCGTGGCAGAGCGGACAAGAAATGTGATCAATTTTTTCCCCCAGACCCAGAGACCACCTGTGCAAAGCGCTTTTCGATTTATTGGATTTCCATTGTCCGAGTCGAGGAAACAATTCGTTATGCTGTACTTACCGCCGTGCCGGCGCAGTGTACTACGCGTGTTGGTCTGATGGAGCATACTTCTGTCTGGCGTTAGTGATTTAAGTAACCGAAAGGTTGACAATATTGATTTGGTATATTAATTTCATAAGGAAAAGGTTAGAAGAAGAAGTTCAACGTGATTGTTGGAGGAATGCGGCTGCGCATGCGCATGTGTCTACACTTGGGCACAGACAATGGCTTATGATGTTGCGCATAGTGAGCACTTAAACTTTAGATTCTAAGAAGAACATTGGTGTGCAAGAAGAAGTCGCAAATTGATTCTTAAGCATAATGCTGGACAGGCATGTAACGTCGGATCCAAGCAGCTTGTTGAGGCCCGACGGTCCAATCATAATCAGATTTGAATATTGGCTCTAGAAGTCTATGATTGGAGGCCATTACTTCAAAATGAAGAGGTGGCCTAACCCCATTTATAGACTAGGATGGCGCGGAGAACGACAGCTTGTAGTGTGAAGATTGATCTTGAGGAGGCTGACAGGGACGTAAACCTGATTTTTGACACATAAAAGTCATGTAAACGCTGCCAAATGAAATCCTAAGTTTAAAAAGCTTTCCACACCTCAAAATATTCCGACCTGAACTAAATGAGTCCATGTTTCATTGAACTTAATAACAAAGATCACCAGAAATTATTTTTGTTTGCGAGAATCTAAAGTGACCCATGCACGACATAATCAAGCGTGCCGAACTATCAGTCAGTTCAAATATGATTTCACTAAGAAGTTGCTCAATTAGACTGGTGGCGCTCAAATCATTGTGCACATTGAAAACTCTACTCGTCATGATGTCACTTTTCTTTCACATAGATTTCACCTGAACATAAGAACTAGATTCGTTGGTAACGTCACTAATACTACGTCAGTCAAAAATTTTAAAAGTCAGCCTAATACTGAATCGAAAACTGACTGTTGACTGTTTTAAGCTGTCCTCTTTATAAAAGTAATCTCAAAAAAAAAAAAAAAACTGTTCAAGTGATCAATTTAGGGCAAAAAATGCAGTCGGCTTCCTGCTGCTGTCAGACTTAATAAACTAGAGTTATAAACGTCCCCATTATAAACTTAGCAGTAAAAAATAAAAAGAAAGAAAGATGGGAAGTTTCATTTTACTTTCAATATTTACACACTCAAAAATTGGCTGAGTGCGATTTATGCTCGGTTAAAAAAAAAAAATGGGTTAAAATCAACCAAGTCTGTTGAAAAACACCGAGTGTTCGTTGTCAAGTACTACCGATAGAAATAGGTAAAATTCATACTGTTAAAATTAACACACTTCATTAGTTGTTAAGAAGTTTCTAGATAAATATTTTTTTGCCAACAAAGGCTTATAAAACAAAACAAATTAAAACAGATAATTTTAAATAAAATTGAGTATGATAAAAACTAAATAAGAGACACAAATTGAAGAAAACATAAGGAGAATACAGAAAAACAAAGAATCAAGTTCAGCAAAGAACTGGTAAACTTTTGGGAGCTTCTCTTGAACTTACAATTCGAAATTTTAGCTCCCTAGCATCTTGCAAATATACCTACCTATATGAGCATAAATAAGAAAAATAAAAAAGTAAACTGAAAAAGTACGCAACCAGTTTGAATTTCAATTAGAAAATGTACGTGCAAAATTTGTTGTGCCGTGTATGGGGCGCTTAAGCCGACATGTAATCGCAGCCATCTAATTTTTAAAATGAACTTGTAGGGTTATTTTTTTTTGTCTATTACTGTTTGACTTGAAAACTGTTTGTGAAATTTCACTTACACCTTTTTGAAATATATCTTAAGACTCCAAAAAGACTAGAGGTTAATTCTACTACTTTTGGATAAAGTTTTTTATGTTTTTGTTCGACTTCAATGCATTGAGGTTGTTATTATTCAAATAAATTTTTATTCAACACTCAACAAAAATGAAAATACTTATTCATAAATATATTAAGCTACCAATCAGCTTTGAGCACCATCCAAAAGCTGAACTACAGTCCAAAACATGTTTATATTTATTTCATTCATCATTGCCGCTCAGTGGTTATTGCGCTGGAATATTGAGCGAAGGGTCTCCGATTCGATCCCCAGAAAAACACAAATAACATCATAAGAGCTTGCCCGCTGCGCCATTTTTCACGATCGTCTGCCAAACATCCGAGAGTGTAACTGCCTTGAAGCGGCGACTCATTAAAAAATGCAGACCTGTAGGCTGTAGCACCAACTATTTATTTCGTTATAGCAAGGATTGTTCGTGATCGTCGTTCTACCTTGGGGTGCACAATAAAAGCGATATGTATCGTTTTCCCGGGATAAAAACAAAAATTATTAAGTAAACAGCTTGTACTGCTCGCCGTCATTGTCAAAAAGTAAGAGACCGGAAAAAGGCCAATGTGACAGCTGACAAGCGATGGTTGACCAAATGGATGGTTGAGTTGTTGATAGAGTGGATGGTTGTGGTGTTGTGGCTCTGTTGCACTGCTTTTGAATGTCATCAACAGCGACAATGTTTTTTTCTGAATATGCCAGATGAGACACCTTGACGTATATGGTGGTTCGAATAGTTAAGTGGTCACCTTTTACCCAAGTCTTTGGAAGAAACTGTCCAGTATTGCCGTCTTCATACTGAGCGATACTAACAATCATATTTAGTGTCGAGCCAAAACTTAATGAACTCAAAATGACAAAATTGACAACATAAAATGACCCATTGTGACCTACAGAACATTCAGTGGGAAGGTTAAAAATGAGTACCAATAGTAAGGCCGACTCTATATAAAAGCACGTCCGTCAAATCGGGAAATCGAGCATTCAAATCCATACGCTTCCCGTAATCGATGCAATTTTGAGACTACTTACAGAAACACTGTCAGTTTTCCTCTCTCGTTCAACTACGAGTATTCCACTTGAAAATGTGTTTAAAATGTCTGAATCGATTTTTGAATAAAACGCGGTGTTCCTGTCGCAGTCCACAACCGAAGGAAGGCTTGATCATGGCAATGTCGCTAGCGCACACACATTTTGATGGAACAAAAAAAAAAAAATAAATAAAAAAAACATAACCAAGAAAATAATAATAATAAAAATGTTTCCCGTTATTGATGTCGAAAGATTCCTACCCGAAGCACAATTCCCTTGTAATATCCCCATCCATGATGAAGGACATAAAAGCATATAACAGTTCAGCTCAAGAGTTTGATGTCATGGTTTGGGGGTTGTAGCCACCTCCACACTTCCTGTGCCCCCACCACCACCACCACCCCCTGGCTTCCTTCACATCTTGTCAGCAGGACACATTTCTTTCCATTTTCATTCTATTTTCTTTTTTCCACTTGCACACACAGAAATAATCAAACTCAACCCGAATAACGAGAGAGAAATAAAAAGAGGAGCTGGGCGAATAAAAAAAAAAAAAAATATAAATAAATAAAATGTACCGGAAACGCCTTTCCTTATTTCGAAGGCGAAAGATAAGTGCAATAATGGTTCGGTAATGTGAGCTCCCTTCTTTCAAGTACACACATTTGCGTTTTTATTCCTTTGGTTTGGCTCCTTGTGGGAGCCTGTGAGAGAGCTGGAAAAAAATGTAATTTTCCTGACTGAAGCAATTTTTTTTTGAGGTTTTTCCTTTCTTTTTCTGTTACTTGCCACCGCCATAACAACACAAAATAAAATTGTGCACTCAAAGGAATGGCGATTGGATTGAAACGACTTGTAAAGGAACCAACCCGAAATCTTGATGCGAGGAAATGAACTACACATATGAGGGGATTTTTTTTTTCTGTATGCCTCCAGGGGGAGGATAGCTTTTCTCGTAGGCTGTCTTTCGCGAAGTGAATCCTTTGAAATGTAATATTCTTTTACCGCAGAGGGTTGTTGCTTGCTAGAGCTTGAAGAGGCGAAAAAGTAGTCGCATGCGCGATTTGGAGTGGAGTGAGTTTTACCTATATGGGTTTTTGGGGGAATTTCCAAAAATCTCAAATTTGTAGACGAGTTTAAATTTATTGATGAACTATGTGATTGGATTTCGCGGTAAAGTTTATATAAGTTTTTATAAGCATTCGACACTTTTCACGGACATCGTCAAGTACTATTAAAGTCGGCAAACTCTGACACATTATTTGCACCTAAACTTGGAGGAAGGTCCTATTTATTTCAGAGCAGAATATATTTGATCTAGAAATTTGTTGTTGAACTTAATTTTCTAATTTATACCCGTGATTTGAATAGAAACAAAAATTACTAAAATTAAAAATATAATCTGTATAATTCTGTTTGAGAAAGTTAAACGTTGAAGAGTCAATAATAAACCTTTTATCCCAGTAGTTATCAAAATTGTGCATAGGCGAGCTGCTTTTTTTTTCCGAACTGCACCCAGAAAGTGTCTGCAAAATAATTTTCACGTTTTTGGTGACATGTTCTGTAAAGAGCTCTTTTACTATTCGTGTTTAGAAAGCTTTTTAATGGAAGGAAGTGATTTTGCAAAATTTTATAAATTTGTTCATAAGTTAGAGCTCTATTTTTCTTTCAGAATTTAATTCACGAAAACCGTCCTCGGTCTTCGCCTCTCAAAAGAGAAAAGAGTATCAGGCCTATGAGCACAAATCTGGGCATATTTCCAAGAATCTGCAAATGGACAGACTGTCATGTTGGTACCACCAGTCACCACCAGTCACCTATTGAAGTACAACAAAATTAAATATTTAGAACAAGTTCAGTACAAAAACCAGAAAGTTAAAAAAATTTAAGAAAGATACATTCAAGGTTCCAAAGTAGACTTCATCGAACTATGAAAATGATTCTAAAACCATACATAGTAATATACACTGATTCTTCAATGTTTGCCAATAGAAAATAAAGTGCACGACTGGTTCGAACGAAAATGTCTGGTTCATCAAAAGTTTGGTTGGTTGTTTTCCTATTTTATTAGGTAGGTAGGTAAATACAAATCTGAAAAGCGATGCTAGATAAAAGTAACAGTTTATAAAAAAGGTTAAGGAACATTTATAAATAAGATCCACCGTTGGGGTTATTTTCTCAGTAACAGGCAATTGTTGCAAGTTCTGGTTAGAGAGTTATAAGCGCCTACTCTACTACTTTTATAAGCATTTACACTGTATACAATTTTTTTAGTACGATGGCAAGCGTAGTAGGAGGTTCTGTTTTCTTTAGATATTTGCTGTTTAATTAGCATTAGCAGTAATAAATTGAATAGCGTCGTGGTGCAAGTCCCAAGTTGTTGGAATTATTTTAAGGTTCATATTCAAAATGATTGAAAAAAAAAAGAATAAGTAGATAATATTTGCAAACAAAGAAGAGTTTTTGGTAGATGTAATTGCCTTTTTATAAATATACCGTTATATCTGAATAAAGATCGGGATTTGAGTAGTAATTCTTGAAAAATAATTAAAAAACTGATTCATTAAAATTGTTGGAGAAAAACTAAGAACGGGATCTCATTTAGAATACTTTTACATATTCAGTTTAGTTAAACATTGCGTAAAGATTTACACAGCCTCTACGTGGTTTTCCTGAAATTGTGATTTATAAACATTTTGCCGCGGTTACTTTACTAAACGAGGTTTGTGTCTAAATTGGTAAGAATTTCGATAAACTATTACAGAAAACACTGAAATCTATTACTTTTTGCAACTGAAACTGACACGTGACTGTTATTTATTTTGTATTTGAGAAATATTTGAAATGGAGATGGAGAGCAACAATATCTTCTTTTTTTTTCGCCTTCTTGGAATTGAATTTTCATTTATTAAGTCAATCATATTAATGTCGTTGACGGAATTCACAACCCTGAATGGCATTTTTAATTGTTTTGTTTTTACGCAACCTTTAAACACAAAGTACCTTTAAAGGTACCCAGGCTTAAAGTTAAGAGCTTTTTATTTATGAATCACGTTTTCCTGCGTAAGCCCATTTTAAGGGTTGCGTTAAGTTAGGCAGACTCTACGCTGGGTCTATAAAAAAAGATTATGTTTAATATGGATTGTGATCAAAATCTTTACAGCAGTTTTTGTAAAATAATGCAGGCAAAACAGTTAAAAAATTTTGCAATATTTATTTTGAGGAATACTATTACCTAACTATTTAGCTAAACTCAGTATTAGATATTGTTCGGGATGGGAGCTTTGTTTGGTTCTTAAAGTTTTAACCAAATTGGAAAAGGAGGTTTTCGAGACATGAGCACTTTCGAAAATTTGCCTTTTCGGTGATTCGAATTGAAAATAAGGGAAACCAATCATTTGCATAAAATCAATTTCACTGTATGTAAAAAATGCATTTGGGTCAAAAACGCTAACGCCGTTTTCAGATAAGCTTAAGAAAACCAAGTTTAAAAAAAACTCCCTGTACAAAATATAGACAAAAACTGAGTTTGCTATTAGTTCGAAATTACGATATTTATGACCTTAGGAATGAATTTTTTGTTTCCAATCGTATGGACCGTATTCGAAATACATAAATATCCAAATTTGCCGTTATTCGATTTTTTAGCAAGAAAACTGAGTACGCAGTCATGTTAACCTCGCCTACATAAGCTCAATTATCAATTTTGATTGCAATCGGTTGAGCCGTTTTTGAAAATTTCAATATGAGAATTACCATTAATATTATTGAGGTGACGTTAGAAGTTTAAACCAAATCAGGGCAGCCGTTTAGGCTGTTGGCCTTAGGAGCATACGGAACACCAAGACACACCGATAGAATTGCGCGACCCGCATTTTTGAGTTCCTCTACAATCGTTATGTCAGAAGTGATTAATATCGCGAGTTCAGAAATTGGAACGAATGCAATTTCGTTCTCTTGCTATACGTATTCGACAAAGATAAAAAGAAAACAGAAGAAATAACATGAAATAAAGTTTTCGTTTTCGGGTGTTTTCTTTCGTTTTTTTTTGAAATGCGAAAGTGGTAATACTTTTTTATATTTCTTTTTGTTTTTTACAGATTTCAACCTCTGATTTGCATGGTCCATATAGTCTAGATTGGATCGGGAGAGATTTCGCTACTTGTCAGAGGTTGATCGCTGCAATGTTGTAAGTAGATTTTTCCACTCGAATCTGGGTTACGATTTTAATCGGCTAGAGTCTAGAGGCAAAATTTGAATTATAACTTTCCCTTTTTTAAGTGAAAAATTGAAGAAACTTGTTACGTGTAGCTTTACCTACATTAAATTGCCATTCCCTCTTCTAATTTTTAGTAACATCAGTATTTCTAAGCCTTACTGGATTCGCATAATCACAAGTGAAAATTAAATACCACTCTATAAGTTCGCACTTTATTCAGTTTTAGTTCATTAGTTGGGGATACTTCAAAGTCGGTGGGGAAAAATGCAATCTTTTCAAATATTGGGAGCGTCGAAAATTTAACTACATCTAACAGATATAGGCATAGGGTAATTTTAAATTGGGGTTAAGAACTCCACATACGGATGCTTGAAATGCCAAATCCATATAGTTTCACCTACAAGCTCAATTTTGAAGTATTGCAGACCTTTGCCTGACTTGCTTAATGTTGCACTCAGGCTTAAACCAACCTCAAATTATTACCTATACTATACGTAAACTTAAATCTTAAATTAAAAATTAGACTAAATACAGCAACACTGGAGTTTGAAGCCTTTCCACGGAAAAAGTGCCATAAAACTAAATTGTGTACGTTTTCCTTCGTCATTATTAAAAGTGCCCATGGGCATTTTCATCGTATACAAAAACCATTCACCGTCAACCGAACTTACTATTTTATATGCATTGTCCGACATAATCATAGACGTTCTCTAATTTATTACAGCGAAATTGTTGGTCTTTTCGCATTTAATAACCATGATCACCTTTAAAAACACTTACAGACTTGTTAAACGCCAAACACGTTTTCTCTTTCTCTTCAACAACGACGGTGCTAATTTATAATTACACACACAAAGCTACCTCTCAAGTCACAATCTGTATGCAATCCGCATAACATTATACACATAAATTCTAACCCCCGGTCGTTTAAACTCTCCTGCAAGCTGTAATAAAAAATAAAAAAAATCCCACCCAATTACAAAACCGTTCCCCGCAATTATTTAAATCACCCCAATTTACTGACCACATCGATTTTCTGCTCTCTCCGGATATTTATTACGTCACTCGCCGGCAAGGACACCCAGATAATAGCTAGACGGTGACACAGAAAGAAGCACATGCCCGCCTCCCCCCAGACAAACGCTGAAACAACAAAAATGATAAAAAATTAACAAACAACGGGAAAAGGCAAAAAAAAAGGACGAAACTGACCTTTCCCAACTAATAAAGAGGACAAGCGAAGGAAACCGCTAAAAGCCACTCTAACTACCCGCAGACATTCATTCATTGGGCCGGACCAAGTTCATCTTAAGATTGCAATCTCTCCGCCCCGCCAGGAGCAGGACAGAGGGCAATAGCACACTGATTCAGAAGGAAACCTCTAAAGAATTATCGCGACTTAAAATAAAATTAAATAAAAAACGAGGCAAAAGGAAAACGAAGACGGGAATTGGTAGAAGAATCTTTTTCCTCCCCATTATGGAATTAATTTCATTAAAGGACGACGCTGGATGGTGCGCTCTGCTGTCCGTCCTTAGTCGGATGCCACCCGCCGCACCGCTGAAAGAAACTGAAAGTTTCATTAAACGACAAGTCGTCCTTCTCCTCGTCATCATCATCGGCGGTGATGGTGGCAAGGCAACGGTCTGTGGCTCTGTTTGTTGAGCGCTTTAAAGTCTTTCGCTGGTACTTCTTCTTGATCCTGCTGCAGGATGTGAATGGAATTTCTTCAATGAATTTCAATTTCATTTATCCTTGGGTCGGGTCGTTCACGGAGCGAATAAGACTTAAATTAAATAAAATGCACAAAAAGGACGAGAGCTACAAATAATAGAAAAAAAAACTCTCTCTCTCTCTGTCTCTCTCTCTCTGTTTTGAATCGCCGAGAGGCTAGAGGAGTAGGAAGTTCTTCTTCGTTGTCGCTGGCCTTATTAATGCCCCCGTTCGCCATCTCTACAGCGAGTTCGGCAGGAGCATCAATCTATTGCATGGGTATGGAGACAGACGGATTGAAAGGTGACGCGTGTTTGAACTTCAAAGCTGAAAATTTAACGCGGAAGTGAAATCATATCTCGTTAGGATCAACGTGTTGCTGGAGCACCGTGCGGGGGTCCTGTTCCTGGAATTTAACTCCAACAAGTTCCTTAGTGGTTGAACTAATGCGTAACGTAAATAAATGAAGCCGAAAAGTGAATTGCTTGCCATCGTCCTACGCGTTTCTGCTTACAGTTGTGATAGAGTTCATTGGAACACGAGCACGATAAGCAGGATTACGGATACGGAGGGGCTGAGCAGCAGTCGCCCCGCTCTAATCTGTGTGTCTATCGATTGTGGCTATAAATTGTGTTTGGGATGAGATTGCCATTGTGAATCCATTGAGCTGAGAGCGTCGCATGTTACGTTTACGTTGCCTGCGGGCGGCAGATTATGCAGACTTTGTTCGAATTGGGAAGGTCATTGGAATGGAGTGACCAAGATGTGCTGTACATTTTTCAAGGTTTGTGGTAAAACGTTTAGGAAGGCTCTGTATATGTATACAACGCATCTTTGGATATTGACAATAAACTTTTGGTAACGTACCTTCATGGGTGGACCATCTGTTGGTTCAGTTCTTGGATGCAAATTACAAATGTTTGCAGGTCAACAAAAGAAGTCCGGTATAATATCTCCGCTGTGTGAAATGAGTCGACTTACGCTGGATAAAAAGGGAAAAACACTGAAAAAACTGCTTCACATGTTAGAGGAGCTGTCAAGACTGTGGGAGTTTTTGGGAATAAATTTCGGAGCAATGTTATGTACCAACAACCGCGAAAGGTGCGCAGGTCGATAGAAAAGGCCGTTAAGATTGACACAGTCAGTGAAAGTTTAAGTCGTTATCGTCATGGAAGCCAAGGCAGATTTCTTACAAACCTCCGGGCAAAATTGCCTAAAAGACAGCCTTTGAAAACCTTGTGCACACCTTGCCCTTCAAGTTTGTCGTAAAATTCGTTCCGAATGAACCCAATGTGACCTCGAAGCTAGAACCCTAACTAAGCTCAAAGTATGTAGTCTTGCGACTAAACTTATAGGAATCAGTTTTGAAGTCGTCCGAGTATTTTTCGTCTAACCATGAGAGACTATCATGAGAGACGATCATTAGAGATGTGTTTAAAAGACTGGGCTTCAACCGCCTTGAAGGGTTAAGCAGGGCTTTAAGTACATCTTGGCTGTCGTTGCTGGTGAATGTGCTACTTCTGGCTGGAAACATTGCTCATAACGAAACACTTGACCTTAAGGAGTGCTCATAGCTTTGCCAGATAGCCAGGGATACGCCTCTTCAACGCAAGGAAAGGTCTACCGTGCAGTTTCTCCGTAAATATTCGGTACCTTCGGTTCAGTGGGGATAACCGTAAGTCAGGGTTCATCTAAACTCGAATGCAAACCAGCATTCCCTAATAAATTTATGGGGAATTTCCAGGAATGCAGCCCTCTATAAATATATCAGAAGAAAAAGGTTCAACAAAGCTTATTAAGCAAATCCAGGCTTTGCAGCTGAGACAGATCGTTCTTTCAAATTTGGCAAAAGAGTCGCATTAAAAAAAATCTACGAACAATGCTATTTCACAAAGAAAACCACTCACACGAGAAAAAGACCGTTTCTGGTGGCAAGCCCCTTGCACTGTCGACAGACAGACAGCGCTTTTGACACTTTTGGCTCGGCTTTTATTTACCAAAGTGAATGGGATGTGTATACCTATCCATTAGCTAAGCTGGTGTCTTAACAGTCAGCCTCCTTCCTTTTTGGGAAAAGAAAGCCTTCCGTCTTGAAAAGAATGAATTAAATATTCGTCAAAGCTGCTAGCGCCACAATCTGTCGAAAGATATGGGATAACAGGTTGCCCCGCATAATTTTCAAAGTTCTGAGCGAAAGCTTCGGTAGGAATGCGTGTGGTAAGCAGAGAGTAGTAGGTATACAGGGCATTGTCCAAATCGCCCTTCATGTTGACGAAAATGCTATATTTTTTATTTTATTCTTGTCAAGTACCTAGAGCGTTATCAATTTTTTTAACCTGGTTTTGAAGTGAAGACTCACTGAAGTGACCATGCTGATAACGAACTTACGCACGTACAGGACTATCCGTGTTTCCAGACTTCTTTAGGGACTGGTAATCTTTGAAAATGTTTAATACGAAAACCACTTAAATGAACCGCCAGGAGGTCCCTAAATTAGTGCTAAGCTGTCAAAGATAAATCTTTTGAGAGCACAAAACTGTTCACCGCGATGCATTTTTTTGATGTTGAGTTTCAGTTTATGAACGAACTAAGATATCTGTTGGACTTTGTTTCTCACCTCTGTCATTCAAGAGGTCATTTGCTGCATGTAGGTATCCTGTTGCTTACTGTCATTTTATGAATTTCCATTCAATCAATGCCTCTTTTTGCTCAAACAAAATCACGGCTCTTGATAGCAGTGCATTCTGATGTGTCAACACTGGTTCAGAGAATACTACTTGGTGCAACTATAAGTCACACATGAATGAGTCATGAAGGACCTACCTACCAGCAATAAGTGAGCGTGCATAAATTTCCCAATTGGAACAAAAAAAAAACAGTCACAAGGAAACACTTTCAGCAGCACAAGAGCTTGGCACCTTTTTTTCCCACATCGCTATTGCTGTTCTCCTATTGAAACTGCCCCCGCCGCCCCGTGCAACAACACTTAGTATAAATCCTTTTATAAAAGTTCCAACGAAGGAAACAAAACCAATCTTCCAAATATTGCTCCCATACAAGCATATACGGTTTATTGGCCTCCTTTTCCGAAAATTTGCATCCTTAAGTGGTCTTTTCATTCGACTTCCTTCGAATAAGAAAGCAATATTCACAGAAAGGTCCTATAATATTTGGAAAGTTTTTTCCTTTCGTTTGTCCCTTTCCGTTTTTTTTTATTTTTATTCGCCCTCCATATAGTCAAAAGGAAAACTTCAAGGATTGCGTGTTAACCTCTCGAGTTTTGTATAGCCAGGTAAATTCACATATTCAACATCCTGACAGGTTCTTCGTTTACTTATACCGCGGCAAGGGGAGAGTTTCACAATATTGGGCCACATCCCCACACCGCGAGCACTCTACTTACTGCACTTTACTTACTCTCGGATAAGCGAAAATGTATTTACGGCTCGGACAAATGATTCCCAACACGAAAGGACCTCAGCATGGTCTTCTATTGGGGTAATAAATTTCCCCCTTCTAACACTAGATGTGGACGCGCTGACCGACCGAGCTGGTCGAGTGAGTATATACACTAACGAACGTGCGAGGGCGTGTTTCCCAAAGGGGGACACGAAAGAATTTCATTTCTGCAACAGCTCCATAAATGAGGGTGTGGGTTGGCGAATATTTTTGCGATTAATTCAATTAAGGAGTTATGAATTATTTCTAGGTTATGACTAATTGAGGAGGTGTACACTAGAGGAGTACAGCGGCTGGGACTCTTGGTAACCGGCACCGCCACCTATACGACCGAGTGGTCGTGTCCAAACGAAGCAATAAATTTCAAGGTGAACACTTAACAGCAATTAATTAGTGGCTGGCGTGTTGTAATCAGTCGTTGATCCTTAGATTGGAGCCAGCTATTTTTGGATTTGAATGGAGGAGTCTTGCGGCTAATGAAAACTGGGTTTTATTTTGTTTCGTTCTATTTTTATGATTTTTCTTTTTTTGCCGCAAAGTTATGGCGAAGGGAAACGTAGGTACGTGTATGGAACTGGAGGGTTTGAAGGAATACGTTTTTGAAATGGACTCTAGGCATGGGACTGTTCTGGTGATTAGGGTGATTAGGGAAGGATTTTGGAGACATTTTTATAAATTTCTATAAAGAGATTCACAAAAAAACTAAACTGAATCCATAGGAAAGTGACAAGTCCGGCAAGAGCTACTTCTGACTCAAGCAAAGGGTCGAAGTATTGATATGTGAGGTTAGAGTATTCATTCCTCTTTTCAAAAACTATAACGAAATTCAAGGTTGCCATCTATGCACGTCTCTTCGAAACTATTTATCCCAATATTTTTGCTAGACGTTCCTTTGGGTTTTTCAGACAGCTTACCCACGTTTTAACTGTTTTTTTTTTTTAACTTTCTATGAGTTATTTGTGGGGTTTTTTGCAATTTTATTGAACGTTTCAATTATGTTTTTCGGTCCATTTTTTAGTGATTTTTAAACGCTTAAGTTCTCTTTCTGTAAAACTTTAGAACGCATTTTGTTTGGATGTGTTTGGTGCTTTTCAAATTTTGTTTTGAGTTGGAGTTTTTGAGGCGTTTTGCTTGCGATATTTCGGATTCCTGCTACGCTTTTTGACGACCTTTTTGGTCGATTTGTGTAGCATTTTGTAAGTTTTTTAGACACTACCCTAGATTTTTTGTTAACGCCTTATGTTGATCGTTTTTGAAGTCACTTTTAGGTTTTTCTGCGCGATGCTTCTATTTATTTTTTTAAGTATTCGATTCTCTATTTCTTTTTTGACAAGATCTTGGGGCTTAGAGTGCCTATTTAGTTGTGTTTGCTTGACACAGATATTTAAAACATTTTAATTTCATTTATTGGAGAGCGTTTGAGCGATTCGTTTTTTGTTCGAATTGTTAAGAATTGTGCACACGTTTCTTGTTTTATTTAGTTTTACTTTTTACTTGTTTTTTGTTTGCATTTAAATTTAATACCTAACCTTAATTCTTCTGAAGTTTAAAAGAACGGGTCGGCATTTGTAAAACTTCCGAATATTCTTGGCTTACTGAATGCCAATCTTGTTTATGGTCATTTATGACTTTCGGAATAGCACGGATGTGTTTCTGAAACTAATTTAGAAATGTAATTTTTTTTCTCGAGTTTTTAAACTGTCTTCTTTTTTTTTAAATTGTTGGCGCGCTTTTTGAACCCTTGCTTTTGGCATGTTTATATCTCGTGTTTTTCGGTAAGTTTTTCTTTGTACGTCCTATTTTGCGCCGATTTTTGGGCGTTTTATGGAGCTTTTATTTTAGGTGTTTCCTTCTGCGCTTCTGTCGTATTTTTGAAAAGCAGTATTTGCCTCGCTTTTGAGTTTTGTTTTATGATTTAGCTGTATGCATTCTTTTCCAACATCCTGAAGAGCTGCTTAGGCTTATAGAATTGACGCTGAATTTCGGTTATACTTCCACCAGCTTATGAAGATGATTGCAAATGCGTTTCTTTGACGCATTTTTGCTGCGTATTCTTTTTGGTTAGCAAGGAATATCTCCTCTGTAGGAGCTTTTAAGGATTTTTCCTAACTGATCCCTTTTTTATGCCGTAGTTTTTAGTGGCGAAGCTTTTCGGTAATTTTTGTAGGAAGAAGTTCTTAAGAACTGCTTTTACCCATTGAGGATGTCTTTCATTGTTTCAGGCACAGGTCTATGTAAATGACTGTAAAACTTGTTTTTCAACTTTGTTGTATTTTTGGCCGTTTGTTCTACCATTTTTCACGTGTTTTTTTTTTTTTTTGCGGCTTTTGACAAGTTTTCGTCTCCGTTTTGAAACAAACTCCTTTTGGAGCTTTAAGATTTATTTTCTTGATACAATTTCTTCGTTGTTTTCTCTTTTTGTGGCGTTTTTAGTCCTTTTTAGTTGCCAAATTTGCTTACCTACCGCTTTGACTACCTTTTGTCGTCATGTGTCTTTTTGAAACGCAATTTCTAAATCATTTTTAACGAGCGTTACTAGCACTTCGTGCGTTCTTTGAGTGCTCTTGTTATTATGTCGCATCTCCGATACTTTAAAACCTATTGAAACCTTTCGGGGCGTGTATACCTACCTTTTAAAAACAAGCAAGACGATTGCATAGGAAGTCTGGCTTCTGTCTAATCAGAGGCCACGTTGCGTTCTTTTTAAAAACCCCTCTCCTCCTCTCTCCCATGAACTCATAACAATGCCCAATTAAATTTACCAGAATCGACATCACTCCACACCTATAGACTCAGCGAAACGCCTCAGCACTCACATCTGTCAAACTAATTAGCTGTCAGAATGTTCGAACTCTTCTCGACTATACAAGGTGACACCGTGCATTATTATATGCATATGGACCCAAGCGATTGGCGCCATAATGCGCGCTGCACCTTAGTATCGCCCCACAGCCTACACACGTAACACGACAGCCGACATTAGTGTTGTGCCTTGTGCCTTGTGCCCCTAAGGACACACGATCGCAATCGTGATCAAATTGTCCAACTACATCTCCATTTGTGCAGCAGATCACTTCCAATCGAATGACTTTTACACCGTTCCTCTGTCAGGCTGCATTTGGTTGGTCCGGCAGTAAGATGTCAAAAGAAACAGTCCACTAAATATCACTGTCAAGTGCTGGTAAGTAATTCAAACTGATCGCTAGGTATGACTTAATCATTTCACTTTCCTCCAGCGATCGGTGCGAGTGATACTGACCATCATGGAGGTAGTCTGGTGGTGGTTTGGTGGTTGGTGGATTTGCATTAGAGCCGCTAGGGTGACCAATTTATTTCGATTCGTAGGTATTCAAAAGGACCTTCTATATTCTATTCATACGACACCAGACTCGAGTCTTGCCTGTCATAGTTCTGGGAAATGGATTCCTTTACCATTCTCCGCTTAGTCGCCCCCATGTTTATGGTTCTTTGGTTGAATAAAGTATCCAGGAAAGTCCTTCCTTTATGCAAAAATATTACCGCCAGTAATAAAAAACCGAATACGACGCGAAAACACGAGTTTGTAATTTCCGTTGTGTCCTTCATCGCAACCCCAAATGCGCGGGTGGGGTGAAACAAAATTCCAAGAATTTCCTCTCAACTTTCACTTAAAGGCAGCGCCATACCTGCGAAGGCTGGAAAATCAATAAAATCTCAGAAGTGTTCCCCCAAAGAATGCCTACACTTACTTGTTGTTGTACCAATGGACGAAGCGACGCGACATACGAGTGTCCTTAATAAAATTTCGAACCAGCTATGCCTTTCACTTTCGTCGACGACAATTTATCCGGTGATCCAAATTTGCCAAGTCTTGATAAGACGGACGTGTAGGGTGTGTGCGACTCACACACAGGATTCTATTATTCCTACGAAGACGGCGGGGTGTCAAAGAACAAACATAGCACAGAAATAGGACTCACGTTTCGGATTATGTGATTCTTTTGTTGCCCGCTGATTTGCTATGTTTACTTTTATGGCAGTTTGGCATGGTTTACCTTGCCACAGGACTCGGTGTGCACGAATCAAAAAATTGCAAACACAAATGGCAGTAAATATAATAGGGATGTTTGTTCAGCTCAGATACCTATCTGTGGAACATATATCGCTTTTATTTTGGCAAAGGAGGAGTTAGAGAAAGGTGATGGCTTTGTGGTTGTTCGGCGAGTGTGTGTGGGGTTGCGGATGGTTTGTGTTTATTGGTCTAGGCTAGGTAAACAGGAGGAAGAACCGTTTTTATGTGCTAGGTAAACTCAAACTCAAGGTAAGTACAAACAGCTATACCTTTTTGTAAATAAGGCCGAAGGATGATATGAGAAGTATACGATATGTGAAACCGGCTGGTTGTTTAAGGCGCCATTTATGAACGTTCTATGAAAAACTTGGTTATGCACTTTAGAATATAGAGAAAAAAGACTCGTGCCTTCAAAATTTGTAGGTGCTTCTTTCCAGGTCCAGCAGTGCTAGGACATCAAATAACTGGGCTCAGATTCTACCTTTTTTGTCTACTCTTCAAATACTGTCGTGTCCCTTTTGACTTTGACTATCTGTCATCTATGCGTATTTTTAGGAAGTATGTAAATGTATTTTCAAGATGCCCTGCATTACTATAAATTTGAGATACGCTAGTTAATCGCACAGACCTTCTGTAAAACCACATTTTGTTTGAAGAGCAGGGTGTAGTACTATACAGATCAACTAACAAGAATCTAATGCCCGCCGCACACCACTTCCACGAGGAATTGAAAAAAAGAAAAAAAAATTACGAGGTACTAAAATCTGTTCAACCAATGCGTCAGAAACGGTTGGAGGTCGTTGCTTACTATTTTGCTAAAGAAGTTTGAGGACGGTGTACGTGTTGCTCATTTTTGCCAAAGTTGAGCATCGCATTGAGCAACAGTTTTATAGATGTTGGTGGGAATGGTTCAAATGATTCAAAAGATTGATCGAAGAAATGCGTTGATCAAATAGTCCTACGAAAATATTTAATGATCAAATCAGTTGATCAACTAGGCGTATCGGAGTATTCAATTCAACAAATTGATCAACTGATAGCATAAGAACTGCCAACATGTGAATGAGGTGAACCACGATATTCACTGATGAAATGAATTGAACAAATGGATGTGCGAAGATATTGAACGATGAAATGAGTTGATAAAATGGGTGCACTTGGAATGACTGAATGAGTTGATCAACTAGTTGCACGACGATACTTAGCAATTGAATGACTAGGTATATTGATACATTTAACGATTGAAAGAGCTTGCCAAGTAGGTCCGTGCCGATACTTTGCGATTAAATAAGTTGTACAACTGCGTGAGGATATTGAACAACTAGGGTTGATCAACTAGGTTTACTAGAGTATTGAACTATTAGACCAAATGAGCAACTATAGCTGCCCAATGATATTAAAATGAAATAAGTTGATCAACTTGAAGGGGTTAGGAGGTTGATCAAGAAGAAAATGATGTTGTTGACGAGCGCAAGAAGTTGGACCTCAAGAATTCGTTCACTGTAAACGTAAGGCCCCATCTCCTAACCTCCTATAACCTATAACAAATGGATATTTATATAGAAATATCCTTTGTAGGACTGCAACAAACAACCCTCCCCACTGGCATGCGCTATTCAAATACAACAACGAACCAAAACAAATCCAACCATTTATGACTTTTCCGAAAACTAATGTCTCATCGTAGGTATAATAAAATAACTTGACCAAAACTGATGCCACACAAAACGGTGATTATCCTGTTGATCCGCATACGACCGCTCTATTACTATCCTCCTACCACTACGCTGAGCCACTCTATATGCCCTGCATGAGGTCAGTGCTTAACCACATCAAGCTCACCACCTGGACAATCAAAATTTTGATAACAACCTCTCAACTTTCAAACTAAACACGTCCCTCTCGCCCAGCACCCCATCCCGACGTACACTCACTGTGGCCGTCGCACTGTTCCCGGTTCCAGGTGAAAGTGTGACTATGGGGAATTATTTACAAAGTTTTGAACTCTTACCTATGTCCGGCGGGGTCGGGGAGTGTGTGTTTGCTTGGACTAGCCATATAGTTATGACCGCCCATTGGGCGCCAGTCATTCAGGGGACCTTCCCTGTTTGGGTCGCATCAACGACGGCAAGTTGGTTCATATTCATGCCTGGCAGCTCATTTTGCAATGTTTCTGTAAATATTTTAAATAAACTTTCCAGCTATCGCCCGTCCCAACCATCCACTGCCGGACACAAGTGAGAGTTTTAACTTCATTATCAAGCGCTTTTAGTGAAATTTGAACCAGTTATTAGGGTTTTGGAAAAGATTTAATATCCAGCCCGGGCTATCCATTTAACCGAGTTCCCCTCCACCAGGGATACCTACTTCGACTGCATTGAAACAACGTGTTGCACTTAACGTGCGGAATAATATTTTAATGGAACGCTTGTTTGGGATTTTGCTGACACCGTGTACGGCGGCCGGACTCCCCAAAGCGGTGGGGTGGGTGCGCGGGTGATTTTATTTGCTAAATGCTGGATATGGGATTATGTTCCGCTGGTTGTGGGTACACATTCCACCCTCCTGTGCAACGGGACGTGATTTAAATTCATTTCGACAATTGGCTTTGAAAATTATGCATGCAGATTGTAATTAAATGTTTATGCATATCCGACATGTGGGGCGGGGCAGGGAGGGCTGGCATCAGGCAGCTTTGTGGTTAAGGACGGCCGTCGGTGGTGTTACCACTCTGTGGCCGACTTTTGTGAACTTATTGTGGTCAATATTGAGTTATTAGTGGACAACGACCGGTTAGGTGGGTCCAAATGGCGCGTAGTGAACAACCGAACGCACTTTCAGAGTGTGATTCGTATAAGTGCGGCGGCGGCCGCCGGGACGACATTAACATTACACCCTGTATAACTATCACTTAGTGGCTTTGATGGATAAATGTGTGCTGCGCTAATTGAATTACGTGTAAATATTATTAATACGATTTAATTTAAGCGGCGAATTAAGTTTGACGTGGCGTGGAGTCGATTTTTGTCACATATCGCAGTGGACAGGATGATGATGCATGAAAATGATTCTTCAATTGGAAAGTAATATATTTTGTTTGACTTAACACTCCATGGGTAGGTCTGTTACCAAATGTCTTATTAGGGAAACAGCAATAAACAATTCCACAGACAAAAATTGATTTTCAGTGATGAGGCCGAACTTTATGTATGAACTAGTTCTAACACTCGGAAAGAAAAAAAATGTAAACAAAGAATTTTGAGATTTTTTTGAAAATTGTAAACTAAAAATTCTTGCTCTAACTATTATTTCTGAGAATAAAAATTCGTTTTTAGGTTTTCAAGAATCAAGTATTCAGGGTTAGAATAAAATATTCTCTATAACTATTTTCTCACAAATTTTATATTTGATTTAATTTTAACCAACGAAAATTGTTGGCGATCTCTTTTTAGTTTCTGAATGTATCCATTTATTTCCGTAGAGTAAAGTGGTTAAGGTTTCACTCACACTTTTTACTTGTAAGAATTTGTTTAATTTTCATATAGTTGGGTGGGACATAAGGTCCAACATTTTGTCCCGATGGTGTTGGACATAAGTATAAATTGAATTTGGGATTTTAATTTGGGACTTATGTCTCACTTAAGTGGGTTATGAGTTCCAAAAGTTAAAATTGGGACTTATCACTTATTTAAAATCAACAAACTTTCGGTTAGAAACTACCAATTAATACTGTTAATATAGCTCCTACAGAGTTAGTGGATTCAAAATAACCAAAACCAACGTGTTTAAGTAAACCCGGTTAAAAATAACCGATTTATCAATTTTCTCGGTCGAAAATAACAAACTGGCTACGTAGATTTTAACCAACTGGTCGATATTAATCTTGAAACTTGGTTCACAGCAACTGACAAATTGTGTTTACAGTATGAATTTAACGTTTTTATCTCGGTAGTTTTTAACAACAAGTACTCGTTTATTTTGACACAGACTTAGTAATTTTTATCACGTACTCGGTAAGGGCCAGTTATTATTATTTATTTTTCAATATTCTCAGACATTCACAATATACACAATTTTATTTAACAAAGATTAAGTTTATGTAAATATAAGAAGAGAATATAGTTAGAGACATTAAAACTGCACTTCCACACAAACTAAAGTGTGGGGTGACATTTTTTTATTTACCTATTTTTAAGTAAGTAGGTGGCAAGCAATTATTCTTAAAGTAATAACAATTAAAACTGAATGTAGGGCAGCAATATTTCAATTTCATTGTGGTCGAAATCAAGAAGTTTCTGAAGTTGGTAGTGGGAAACGCCGGGATGACAGTGCGACCTTGTAAACTCTAGCGTAAAATATAAGTGCCAGAATTTGGACTCTAGATATATCCACCCCTTGTAAAGAAAACCTTAAGCGTTTTGTAATAAAATAAATGTCCAACTGGAAGCTCCATAGAATGGGCTAGGGGAGGACGGTTACAAACTTTTATTTTTTGCAATACAAGCTGCGTATGTGATACCTAACTTTAACTTTAACTTCACAATTTCTCTCGATTTTAATCCTCCAGTGGTGGAATCGGCTAAGGTGATAGCCGACTGTCATTTTTGATTATCAACTGTGTAAAGTGATCACTTAAAATGTTTGGGTTCTTGGCAGCACTTACAATTTTTGCAAAAAGAAATGTCATTTAGGTCAGCTGCAATTGTTTGTGCCCCAAGCTCTGTATTTTCTGTAAATAATGTAATTTTATTTAGAAGCAATAAAATATTCACACAAATATTTAAATTAATGTTTTCTTACAGTAAAGGTCACACGCAACAATAGACTTCTTTTATAATTAGTTTCTTCATTTCTCACTGTGGCATAGAATAATTCCATTGAAGTAAACATTGCTCTTGAATTTATTTTAATTTTTTGCTTTTACAACTTTAAAACTTTAAGTTTTTGGTGGAGTTGCAGTCGAGCCAACCTACATTGCGCAAGAAAACGACAAAAAATAGGTCTGTTCCCTTACTTTCTGGTTAAACTTTGGCCATGTGTCTCATTTCTCTCATCGCGGGGGAATTCGCTCACTGAAATGAAATATAACCAAAAAGTAAAGGATCGCGTTGAACCACAAATTTAATAAAAACCTGCATTTTTTGTAGGCGGGAATATTCCAATACCAATTGAACAAGCACTAATTTATGTTTAAGGCCAATATTTGAATTGCTCTTATTGACAAAATTTACAAGTTAAATTATTTTGCTTCTTACATCTATTTTAATGCTATACAAAATTGTTTGCTAAATAAATAAATAAAAACAAATAAAAGGTCAGTTACAAATTAGCATTTGAACGATTTGGCAACGATCTGTCAGGTGTAACCAACTAGCCCGAAGAAGTTTCTTGGGCTAATGTTTGCAGTTTTGTTTTTTTTTTTTTGAGAGGAAATATTGTGTTCTCTCTTTTTGGCCATCTTCTGATGCCCAACTTTTGCGTAAAGGAACGAAGTTTGACTATATTTGACTAATTTGTTCGAATGCATCATCGTTAGGGAACTAACCTCATGTATCAAAACGACACTTAAATAGCTGTCACAAGCAAGCGGTGGCAAAAATGCGATAGTCAATTATGATACTCCACTTACATGGAGCCAAAACATGACTATCGAATATAAAATAAAATACCAGACTATAATCCAATGTGGTAATTCACTTTATTGTTGATTTTTTCTTTAAAAACTTAAAAACTTATTATTAAAAGAGACGTCTGTCTCTAGTGATGGCTTATGTGGAAAGAGGGCGAGCTAAATCGTGACTACCTTAGCTTGGCTTTGGTGAGGCTGTATCAAGACTGTTGCCGAGGTATGTTGGCAATTGTGGCTATTTCGTAGTAGACTTAACAATCACCTTAGTCGATTCCACCCCAGATTCAGTTTTTCAAGGCTAAGCTTTAAGATCGAATCTCTTTCTCCAAACTGATGTCCACTTCAATGCTCAGCCTAGATCGCAGACCTTCTTACTATCGCTACTTCCGCCTTGGGCTGCTTGCTTTATGTTTACAAGGCTCAAGTATTTAAGCTTGCAACTTGGTGATCAAATTTCACGTGATCCTCTAACATTCCTTTTTCTTCCCTCGAACGGCTGTAGTTGTGGTTGCATTTGGATCGTGGGTAGGCCTATTGGATAGTCGCTTCCATCCTGGTATGCCTGGTTCTCCAAGAGTTTACTTAAGAATAGTCTACCTTGTATAAGCAGAAGAGTTCTCATTCAGAAAAGTACGGTTTGAATGCGATTTCTACATCGACACGACGCAGACAAGTGGCAGCTTAGAAATTTGACATTAGCAACTATTCTTCCTGGAACGTATATCCTAGAACCATAGCCAGTTTGTGGTGCATCTTTTTATTTCAATCACTTACGACACTTGGAGTGAAGCAATAAACACAGACCAGCAGGCTAACCACCTTACTTCATGAATTGACCAAAGTCTATTCCAACTGCCTTAATCCGCACCCGCCCAGAAAGGGTTGCTGAAGACTTTCACAGCCCCTCGATAATTATTTTCAAAAATCCACTTCCACCAGATAAACCACAGACGGGGGGGAGGGGGGGCTTCCATATTCCACACTCATTTGTCTCCATTATTCGCAGAGGAATCCTTTCCCTCCAACCCCAATATGCACATTGAACATCCTCATCAATTTCAATGAAAACAAAAATTTATTTAGCTGGAAACGCCAATATTGATTCAGCTCATTGCCGTCGACGATGACACTTGAAGGACTGTGCTTGCTAGTCGCGTCTATATGACGTGTACCTGCGCCCCTGGGGACGATGCCATGTCTCGCGAAATATCATAATCATTACGACAGCACCACCACAGCGGTCGTCGGTGAGTCCGCGTGTAATCCACCTCGGGTACGCGTTGTACTTGTGTTTTCACAATTTATTATTTAAATAAACACCAATTGTGATCCTTGGAGAGATGCGAGGATGCGAGGATGCGACAGCGACAACGGCAACGACAACGAGAACGACAACGATATAAGACAAGGGTTCAAAGGGGTTGGGGAGTACTTACCTTTTGCACCTCGTTAATTAACAGAAAAACGTGACAATCTAAGGGTCCTGAAGTGGTGTGGCGGCGCGCAAACACATTGAACATGTCGCGCTTACGGTTGGCAGGATTCACAAAAACAAAAAAAAAAAAAAGAACAAAAAAATCCTAGCGGGGCTTTGGAATTAATGAATAACACGAGTTGTTGTCTTAACGAGAGAGCATGTACATAATGGGCACGAGAAGATATCCCCAAAAGGAGTCGTGTTCCAGTTGAAACATGCAGGCGACACCCAGCAGCGGGAGAAATCCTTGTAAATGACGAGGGAATTCCTAGCGCGATGTGAAGCTTTTCTATCATCATCATATGCAAGTGATACGTGGACTCAAACCAGTCTCCTATACCCGTCATACAAATGTCACACACAGACATCGGTGGCGGCGGCCGGCGACGGCAGCAGACAGGATGAAGGATATCGCTATTATAATAATAATTCTCCATCATGTTTGCGCTGTGATGAGGAGTTTTTCTCATTTTTTTTTTTTTTTTTTTTCATTATTTGTTTGATCCGAGTTTGCTGTTGCCAGGACATTGTGTTGAATCCGGCCGTCAACATTGTGATGTTTTTAGGAGCGAGATGCAGTCGTAGATGGTGGTTGTCTCTTGTCTCTATGAAAAAAATGCGAAAAAATATTATAATAATGTGTGCACTCCTTTGGAAAGTTGCAGCAGCACCACAAAGGACCCTCCACTATGTGTTGTCATCATTCCTTTATTTTTCTTCTCTCATTTTATCTAGCGCTGAGTAAGGATCCATGGTGGCGCGTCGCATCTACTCGTACATGTGTTCAACATCATTTGGGGTTTAGTTGGGTCTGGCGTGTATATATTTTTTTTCCTCACACTGATGTGCATCCTTACAAAGTGAATTTTCGTTTATTTTTTGTATCAGTACTGATCCCGTGATGTGAGATATTAAAATGGATGTAAAAATGTGATTTGGTGGTAGTCGGGGTGGGGAGGATGCGAACTGACGACGCATGGTTTCATGTGGAGTTTTATAGTACACCCAGTAACAGTATGAAGCAGCAGCTCCTGTTGCTGTGCTATTGCTTCTGGGTATCCATGACGGAAGTAGTTAAAATGTATTTCGTCGTCTACTATGTCTGAAGATGGGGCGAAATATTTTGGCGTGGATTGGATGAGCTTGTTTTTTTGTGTGAATCTTAAAAGATATCTACCTACCTCGGCGGGGGTGAGTTTGTATAAAGTCCTGCGACTAAAAGAAAACAACTGAAAGAACCTTGCAGTGGTAAAACTAGGCATGGTAAAACAAGGCAACTCTTTACAGGCCAGAGCAAATGACCTAAAGGAGACAGAGAACACCACGCCAAACTGGCAACACTGACCCTTCTTATATATCAGATTGAAACCATAGCTTTGATTACTAGTAGCTGTAGTGCTAAGGTATTGTCGCGTAGTCTGACGTGTGGTCTAATATTGCGGTCTGATGATTTCAAATACTAAACTAGTAGAGGTCGGCAGTTCTCCCAGCACTACACCATTTGTGGTGCAAGGTCTCTGCAGCACTACACCAGTGTTGTGGTCGGATTTTCCAAGTACTACACCGGTTGTAGTCGGACGTTATGTCAGTGGTACAGCTGTACAGTTGTAGCCTGAGGTTTCACCAGGAGCTACTACACCAGTTGTGATCTTTCGTTCAGAGGTGTCTGAGGTTTTTCCAGTACTACATAAGTTGTGGTTTGGTTGGCAGTTTTTCCCAGCGGTAGTTGTGGTAGTGTGTTTTTCCAGTGATACAAGCAAGTTGTAGTCGGACGTTTGTCCAGTACTACACGAGGATTGTGGTCGCGGTAGTTCTATACCAGTGCTACACCATTTGTAGTCTGAATTTTCTTCAATACTACAACATTTATAGTCTTACATTCTATGAGCACTACACAAGTTGCAAAGGGATATTTTTTTCCAATACTACATAAGTTGTGGTCGGATATTTTTTTAGTTATATGCACATCACATGTGGTCGGACGTTTTTGCAGTCAATTGTAGTCAGATAGAGCTTCATTTGTTGTTGGCTGAGGCTTATCCACCACTAAACAAGTTGTAGTTATACTTTCTGCCAGTATTACTTCAGTTGTAGTCGGGCATGTTCTTGTAGTCTTACGTTTTTCATCTATTGCGGCATTCGAGAGAAAGGTATTTGCAATGGATATAAAGCCTCAACCTTTAAGAAAAGCGCCGTCACTTCGTAGTTTTGTACGATTGTCACCCCTTAGAAGGTTATATGAAGCTCGGCCTCGAGCCCTACACGGAAATGTTGCGGCAAACACTTAGTTTTGTATTTTAAGGATCGTATGTCCATTGTTGAAAAATGTTCCTGTTTCCCTTGTTCTTCCCAGAGAAGCCTCATTTTTATTATCCAATGGCGATTGCTGTCCCTCCTCTCCACTTTCAATATCTGTCTATTTGAATGGATTACTGAAAACCGATGAGAGGCAGCAAACATCCGCATTGCTGAGCTCGTAGGTTTAACCGTAGACAATGGCCCAGTTTTAGAAAGCCTTCCCAACATACCCTTTTAAATATATTACAACTTCAACTCACCTGCGTCGATTCTGCCAAGGACTTCGCCCACATACCTCTAACTCTAGTCAAAAGGTATTTAAGACTCTCTTTGAAATTAGTCCCCCCCGACGCAGACTCCGACTACCACCTCCTAAATGCGCGCACTAACCGCGCAACCGCATGACTTTATCACAAATTCGCACCAGGCATGTCCGTCAATATTAGAAAAAGGCAAAATAAAACCAAAAATAACGGACAAAATCCGAAAAAAATCGGTCAGTTGTGCCACGAATCGGACTTTAATGCGTTCGAGGAATTTGTTGTTGTTTATACGTTCGCAGTTCGACTCGATACTCCGCCGCTTTGTACTGTGAATATTTGCACCGCGGGTGATTTCCTCAGTGTGCCATAGCCATAGTACCAGGGCACGCCGCACCGTCTATGCATGGCTGGAAATTATCTAAAATCAAATTGACATCTAACCACAGGAATTATGATGGGAGAGACCCGCATCGGCGCTAGACGATAAATTAATTATCGAGTCTAACTTAATTAACGGTGAATAGTTTCGCCATATTTTTGCCGATGAATTTTTATCCGTTTTTGAACGGACAGTAGTTGGTGTGAGTGACTGGGATGGAGAACGCGCAAATAGCGTATAAAAATACTGTCATTCCAGTTGTGGGCTTTCTTGGTCTGCAAACTGCAATTTCAAAGTATGGATGTGGAACACTCGGGGACCTTGGTTGACCGTAACATTATGCTTGTGGTAATGACAGACGACATGAGCATTGAGCATGGTGGTTAAGCGGCTGCAGTGGCTGCATATAGACGGCCGCTGCCAGAGATAGATATATGTGAAATTGTCCTTTCACTTGAATGCGAGGTTGATATACGTGCGAGTATGTTGTTCTTGTCCAAGGGGAGGGGGAATCAGTTGTGACAGGGTTTCAGGTCGAAAGTGACAAATTTTTACAAGAATTCTGATAGTTGCACCTACACTCAACTTGGCATCAATACGGACGGAATTAAACGGACCTATTCTAAGGCTCTGAGGCTGTAAGAACCTAGGTTACTTTGGTGTCGGTTGGCCCAAAAACGTCCCTAATAGATTTTCACCAACAACACCTACCTACTAACCAAATAACTGGTTAAAGCAATGACTGGTGGGCACGGCCTAGTTAAGCATTAGGGGCAAGCAGCTGTTGCTTGCTTGTCAGTATTTTGTTTTGTAGTTGTTGTTTGTCAACAGAGGCGTTTTTCACAAAATCAGAAGTCACAATTTACAGGTACATATATTTCTTACAACTTTAAAAAACAAATTCAAATTGTTGACAGGTTTCACAAAACGGCAAAAGTAGGTGGAGTTAGTTAGTTAGTTTAATTGACTATTTATTTCAACAAATATAAATTGTTAACAATTTTTCATTCTTAGTCTATAGGGTTTGGCTTAAGGCCGTCTACCAGATTGCCAATATAAATATTCTGCTCCGTTAACTATGCACATAAGTTTACATAAGTTTAACAAATTTCAAGCTGTTTGTATAATTAAAAGTTTTCGTCTTTGATACGTTGTCTGCACTACACTAGTGCGCTGGTTAAGTAGTTGTAGAGCTGTTGAGCATTTTAAATGGTAACCGAATAGTAGGTGGACTTGTAAGGAGGGACGAATAATAACGATTCCACAGGCATTTGTGGAATCTTTTGTCGAAATTTTCCGTGACCATTTTCCATAAATGTGGCTGAACTTCTTTGCTGCAGCGTGGAAGCTTGAATCGCCTCCTTCCATGCATGGTGGATGACTGGATGTGGGCTTGTTGACATTGATCTTTGACTTCAAATAACCCCGTAGAAATCCAATGATCTAGGGGTCGATTCATAAACGAGAGACTACGCGACCAGAAAAATGGCTCATGCTGTAATTAAAATGTTTCACGGGATGTCTGGCATGTCGCACAGTCTTGCTGAAGTTATCTCTTGAACGAATCATTTTAGGAAGGGCAGTATGTGCTCAGCATCTCCAATTGACCCATTTTAACCTTAATTTTTCAACAACTCGACGAAGTTGTCGTGGCAGGCAAACTTTCATCATTTTTGACATATTGTTCAGCAATCAAAACACGTACTGTCCCATTTTTACTAACTGTCAAATTTGATTTTCTTTTTCCAATTGCAGTCACCAAATAGTGGCAAATTCAAATCATGCGTGAATTTTGGGACACCCTTTAAAAAGTTTGCCAGCATATCCCAATCAAAATTTAAATTCTATATATTGAAACGTGTTAGTTTGAATCTGCCAAAACTGGTTTGGCTGTCAAAGTGGTCAAGGATTTGTTTTGATCTTTGCCTGCTTTCTTATTGAAAAGTTCAACTTCCTCATGATGGTAGTATGGTTTTATTTAACTAAGTTTGTCTTTATTTGTGAGTGCTTTCAAAAGAATGCTTTCGGTTTCCAGTCATGGCCTCCTTTCATAATGGTTTGAACTTTTAGACCCGCCAATACATCTTCTAGACTGTAGAGGAAATGCGTCTCTCCTAGCTTTGACAAACCGAGTTATTTTTTGAAAATCGTAGACTATCAAGGAGCGTGAGTCTCACGGTCCTTTCGGCAGATTTTATGGCTGTCGGGCTTAAGGTTATATCAGGGGCAGGGCTGGCTTCGAAGATTTCGAAACAGGGTATTTGCATTCAAAAAGGGGCAATACCTGTCCACAAATGAAAAAATTCTTGCATTGAACATGGAAGTAATGGCTAAATAGCTAACGGCTAAGCATATGCTGAAAAAAGGACGCATTCACATCCCAATTAATTGCGAACTAGTTTCGTGAACTATTTACTATGAGATATTTCGTGTTTCATACAAAAACGTGTTTTATTTTTCAAAATGGGGAAAAGTAACAACGAAATACAGAAAAGGGGCAGATCTGGAAAATTTTGGAAAAGTGGTCTCATTGGGGATGGATAGAAAAAAAGGGGAAAATGCTACTTTAGTCGTATAAAGTCAGCCGTGATCAGGGGTGGGAACAATTCCCCTTAGAATCAGACTCTCGCTTCATTTATCCCAAGAAACTTAGTCATTTTTCCCATTTCACAGAAGGTACTTAAGTTCCACTTTCATACTGTCGAAACATAACGCAAATTGTCTAGTTTTGTAAGTAGTGAGAAATGAATAAAAATGAAATGAAATGAAAAAAAGAAAATAAAAAATTCCTCGATACTGTTTTGCGAAAATTTCGAATTAAAAATTCGAAAAATTTATATTACACGGAAAAAAATAATATTAAATTAACCTTTATTATTAAAACCGCAGATTGTTAACATTACTGATGTGTTATTGAGCAAAGCTGACCAAAACGTACGATTGCAGCTATTTAAGACAGATAACCTGGATTTACCGAAAGCTAAAGAGATTTTTCGGGAGGCTGAACAAGCGGATATGCAAGCAAAGGAGATTCAAGCCGAAAGAGGATCGTCTGTTGATGCTATTAAATATAAAAGAGATAAACAATTTGATTCTCATTCAAACAACAATAATGTTCGCCAAAATTGTAATTTACCATTCTCTTCTCGTTCTAGAAATCTTGTAACAAAGAACTATGGGATCAGCATGCGACAATATAAAGCAGAGTGGTATAAATTTAAAGTATGCAGACAACGGTTGTTTCAAATGCAATAGATATCATGCTCTAGGTAATAGTCAAGCATTTGAAAAACGGTGTCAGGCTTGTGGAAGATTTAATCATTCTGCTGTTGTTTGCAAATCTAAAGGAATTAACTGTGACAGTGGTTAATCAGTTGCGTATATGGTTTTGGAAGTTGGTTCGAAAATATAGCAGTAGAAAACTGTTTATTAAAGAACCTAAGCTTAATAGTGGAGCAGATGAAACATTACTACTTTTAAAATGCTAAAAAAATTAAATTCGAAGCGAAATTGCGGCCAGCAAAACACAGATTAGAAGCAAATGGAAGCGTTCGAATTGCAACTGTGGGTTCGGTTCGTCTTCGCACACAGTATAAGGAAAGGATTTAGTAGATGACGTTGAATGTATTGTAGTTGGTGGAAGTTCAAACTTCAAAGGCTTTACTTCGTTTGAAAACGTGTATTCAATTAGATTTAATCTGAGAGTGAATGCAATTAGTGAAGTGAAATGGTTTTTGGTTAAAAATAGTGACGTTTTTTCGGGAGACGGTAGATCTCCCGATAAATGTAAGTTAAAAATCAAACCTAATGCTATACCTGTCTGTAAACCTCCTCGTAGAGATCCGTCGAGGATAAAGTTAAGCAAGCTCTCGAAAACATGGAGCGACGTGGTATTATTCGCAGGCGAGAGGAACCTTCAGAATGGTCCCATCAGTAAGTGATAGTAGCAAAATCCAATGGCAGTTTGAGGTTATGTTTGGATCCCAGTGCCTTGAATGATAACCTTCAAGAAGAGCATGGAGTAGTTCCTACGCTGTCCGATTTTTGTGATGCGATGAGACGGTTTAAATATTTCACGGTACTCGAATTAAAGGAAGGTTTTTGGCAAGTCGAATTATGCCCTTCACAAAAGAAATTAACAGTGTTTAGTACGCGTTACGTGACATTTGAATATAATGTCCTGCCTTTTGGGCTCAAAATAGCAGCGGAAAAATTCCAAAATTGAAACACTAAATATTTTCGTAATTTGTCATTTTTGGTATTTGCTTTTATTAAACTTTTGCTATATACAATTTGACTTAAGGCGGTGAATAATAAATATTTAAATAAGTTGGTTATTATTTTATATTAACTGTGGCTGTCTTCTCGGACTCATACTCGTAGTATGCATCGTTGTCTGGTTTGAACTCAGGGTGTTCAAGTCCGGGTGTTGATGGTTTTGGTAATTTGCCTGGAACATTTATTTATATAGATGATATAATTACCGCGCCGCCTCTCGCGAACGTCTGACAAACATCCGAGAGTATAACTGTCTTAAGAGCTTCTCAATTAGCCGTTTGGAATCGGCATAAAATTGTAGATCCCTTCCATTCGTTCCAAAAATGAAACTTACACAAAACGAATGGTTGTGAGAAGCTAGGCCTTGGGTCTCTACAGACCTGTTGCGCCAACTACACATTTAATTACGGGAGGAAGGACTAAGGATGAGCACGATATAAATGTTGAGAATGTGTTAAGAAAAGCCCGTGAAGTGAATGTAAAATTCAATAATGATTAAGTTCAACATTGCGTAAGCGAAATAAAATATTTATGTCATAATTTAACTGGTAATACGATCCGTCCTGATCCAAGTCCCATAGAATCGATCGTCAGATTGAAAGAACCCCAAGATAGAAAAGAGCTAGAAAGAATAATGGGAATGTTTAACTACTTACGTGATTTCATTCCAAACTTTTCAAATCTGAATGAACCCTTTCGTGCCTAATTGAAGAAAAATAGTGATTTCGTGTGGACTCGTTCCCACACCAACGTTTTACACGAAATCAAAGATATGCTAGCCAAACATACAATTCTTCATATTTTTGTTCCCAGCAAGAAGATAATCATCCAAACCGATGCGTCCCAAAAAAAACTTGGCTGTTGTTTATTGCAGGATGATAAACTTATTTGCTTCAAAAAGTTTAACTGACGCTGAGACGAGATACGCTCAGATTGAAAAAGAATCAATTACTATATATATGGTAACCCTGTTACGGTGAACTCAGACCATAAACCTTTGGTTGTTATTATAAAGAAAGACATAGTTCAAGTTCATTCTGCGCGCTTGCAGAGAATGAAATTAAATTTGTCTAAATACAAATTCGATTTAAATTATGTCCCTGATAAGTTTCTGTTTGTAGCGGATCTACTCTCTCGAAATTTTATTGATGATCCCACTATAGATATGGACAAATCTTTGAACTGTTATTATGAGTGAACCCAAGAGAATCGATTTTGAAAAAGCGTCAGAAAACGATGAGATCTTACGATCTCTTAAGAGATATTACTATGAGGGGTGGCCAAACGATTAGCATAAGCTACCTGATAATTTAAGGATTTTCTGGCAACTGAGAAACAACTTTCATGTTGAAAATGAATTGATCTTTTACGAAAATCGTGTTTTTGTTCCGCCTTCGCTAATAAAAGAAACATTAAGCCTTAACAATTACTATTTCTATTTTTTGTGGTACTAGACAATTTTCATAAACGTCAATTTACATCAGCGTTTTTTGCGCTTTTCATTGTGGAATGTAGATGTTGTGATGAAATTGTAGCGACAATTTTTAGTTCGAATTTCTTTTGTTAGATTCCTGAAATTCCTACGCTTTCGTGCTGTTTCCCTTTATCCCACAGAAAATCCACATCGAAAATCGGACAAGAAAGGATAAATCCCACGACATAAAACACCACTTATCCGAACTGTGTTGATATTATATGCAAAGCTAAATAGATTCAGTTGCTTACTACTCGTTTCCGGTTACTCGGCCTCAGTTATTGTGTCATGCGAATCTGGCCCCCTGGAAGGTAGAGCATTGCTAATTTTGTAGATTAGGCATATTTTTCCAGTTCTATTTCACAATTTTTTGAAAACCTATTATTTTTTCAAAGCGTACTAATAAAATAAGAACAATGTGCAAGTTCAAATGCAATCTTATTCCGAAAATGTGGTCCTTCGTCTCATTCAAATGTCTATGTAACCAGTCTGCCGCAAGTCTATACCCATGTCCACGTTTTCCCCCATTAAATGCTCACCAACACTTCCATCTTAGCACTCGGAACACGTGTTACTTCCTCTGAAAATAGTATCTACATATCTCTGCTCAATCTGCAGCCAGGTTGTAAGGTCATGCACCCAACCAACAACCAGCCCATTGTTTCAAATCAAAGAAAAAACACTTTCTTTGAATTCTCTTCGAATAAAAAATCCCATCAACCATAGGAACAGAGACGAGGATCGAGAAAAAAAAATAAACACATCCGGAGAACGCTGCAACAATGCTCAATGCATTCAAATGCGATGATGATGAGTCCTTATAGTACACCCGGGTCATTGCGCCACTATGTACAACACACTATCTCCTCCCTTTGAGCTGTCCTGCACATCCAGCATACGATACGACTATCCTATCCACTATCCACGCTGTAGGAGATTTCATTAGACGATATCTATTCCCCTGATGCAATAGCGGTGGCAGGTAGGCAGGCTATTCCATCTCCATCTCCCTCTCGCCCTTTCGGTCTCTCTAAATATGGTCAAGTCAGGCGCGACTATCAATGTTAGTAAATTGATCACGTATAAACGCCGCCCGGGAGACCGCATATAGCTGGGCTCTATCCTTTCAATCAACTCGTACTGTTTAGGATACTTTATACCACCACCATAACCATCCAGGAGGACTGCGACGACGCTCGAGATGGGATGAGATTTGAATTGCTTATTATTAACTCGCTGCGTGCGTTTTCCATCCGCTTTTGGTTAGTTTTTACGATTTTTTGTTGTTTTGTTTGTTGTTTTTTTTTTTTGGGATTTTTTGTTCAAAATTTAATTCCCATGCGTTTTGTTAGCGTTTTGTTACCTAATCAGGTGCATCCATGACCATCCGGACTGCGATGTGTACAAATGCGCAACAGCCGTTTGTATGGGAGTCGACTTCGACTGGCCAAATGCTTCCAGTTGTTGTTGTACAGTCAAGGTGTTGACTTTGGAATTCCATGAGAATTGTCGACTTGGTTTGTTACATCGCTTATGGAGTCGGCCATCAGAGGACATCGAGTTTTCATTTTGAAGTTCATTGGCTGTATAGTGTATAATTCGCTTCAACATTTGACAGTGTTGTTTGACAGACTGTAATTGTGAAAATAACTGTCAGGAAGTTCGCTGACTGACGTCAACTGACTACCAATAGTTACACCAACAAATTTTTTTTTAGCTACCAATATTTTCCGATAGATGGATTTTCGAAATACTGGCTTAAAAATGTCAAACAAACTTGGAATCTTGTATTTTAAAGTGGAATAGTTGCATAAAGCATGAAAGCATTTTTACCGCCCAGATGCGACACCATTCCTAAGCAGATTTGTATCCACGTGGAACTGCAGAAGAAGGTGTCGCAAATACTTTTAACCTTACACTAATATCTCTAAGTACCTACGCATACGGTTTCTACGACAGATATCAGTTCGAAAACTAGCTTTTCAATGCTCTTAACCCCACAGCTACTCCAGCGACCGGTGGCCATAACTGAGAGTGCGATTTGCCACTACCCATCCATCCGTTCTCCGCGCAAAATCCCAGCCCACTTGCCACCAATGATCTTGAACCTCAAAGTCAGTCACAATCAGATCGTCATAAATCCGAAAGCAGTCATAACCATTCCGAGCAAGTCCAACCCTGAACCACATTCCGCCAACAAAGCGGACGGACATTTTAGCTCATTTGACGAGCGTGTGACCTTCCAGCAGGATTACACTGGCACATCCACACACCAGCCCGCCATAGCGCACTGAATCTGCGATGAGTTAACGCGCCTAATTGGAATCGGATGCAGAAATATCACTGCCAAGCCAAGCCATAAAAGAGAAGGCGCGGCCCACCCAAA
Source organism: Cheilosia grossa (assembly GCA_963082955.1). Lineage (NCBI taxonomy): Eukaryota > Metazoa > Arthropoda > Insecta > Diptera > Syrphidae > Cheilosia > Cheilosia grossa. Next base: position 9,360,287 of record OY720146.1, read on the forward strand.
AGCGCACCACACCACCAATTACAATCCAATTTATTGTATCATCATCCGACTCCGACCTCAGACATCAGACATGAGACAGGAGACAAGCGCGCACTCGCAATGACGGATCGTGTAGACGCTAGTGCTGCCCGCTGGCGATGTGCAGAGTGTAGAGTCTTTCGCAATGACGGGCGCACTGCGATGATGTCTTGAGACCAATTTGACATTCTACCAGCCGCTTTGCGCACTCAACAAGAAGACGCGTTGCTGTCACCGCCACCGCTGCTGCAAGTATTCGCGCGCCACATATTTATTTGAATGCCACCAGATGCTAATGTCAGATATAATAATGCCGGCGCGGTGGTGGAGAAAAGGCGTCGCATGTGTATCCAGCCAGGGAGCGCGAATTAAATTGTCGAAGCGTACATACACTTAGGTCGGTTCTATGCTGCGAGCGGGAACTTGTTCTTCAAGCCGGCCCACACGTCATCCGTGATCCGTATATACATGTGCCGCGCTCAGAGGAATTCCGCGGGCTTACGCGAGCCAATTTATGGAGCCGCTGAGTGATTATCTGCAGCAGAATCAACTGACAGAGCGTGGAGACAATATTTTCCATCGATTTTCGTTTAATTGCATTTTGGGCGAGGACCGGCGTCGTCGTTGTCGTCGTCGTCGTCGTAGTAGTCGATTTAGTGAACGGCTGCCGTTATGGTGGCGAGTTAATTTCGCTCAGATAAGAAAGGGACTTTAATCGCGATACGGGGCGAGCTGACGTGATTTAACACCCGTGTTTAGGCCATGAGAATTAACGTGCAACAATTGGAGGCCGAGACACCGCATATCGATTGGCATCGAGCGGGAGAAAGAGCCCGCAATCGCTTCGGTGACCGGCGAGTGGGCGGAAGGCTGTCTCTATGGCTCAATTGGAAAAACGAATTAGGTATGAGAAGGTCAGGTTGAGTATTTCTTTTTCGGATAAGAATCGAACTTTCAATATTTTCAAGTGGAACGGATCTCGGGTGTATATGGTTGTTTGTCAAGACCCAGATGTTGCAGCTGGTATGGCAGGGTGACTGACTCTCTTATGAATTGCATTTGAATGAAAAGCGATTCTTCACGACTAAGAATGGGTCTTCAGATTGTGTTTTGAATAGGATTACGTGGGTATCTGTTGCCTAAAGAAGGCTCATACTTTGGTTTTAAATGTGGGTCACTTTGGGACGAAAGGCCCAAATTTTGCGCATTAAAATTCTACTAAAATGAATATTAACCCTTTCGATCCGAAAAGCCGCTATGGTAAAAAAATCTGTTCTTTTATGTTGTATCATACCAATAGTTGGAGTTAAGACATTTTATATATTCACGGTTGAAAAAGTACATTTGGGGGCGGAGGGCGGGGCTGGGATATATATGTCCCATCAGTATTCTCGGGTGGGACATAACTGTCCCAGTCAGGATCTTATGCACACAACACTGAAAAATGGAAAAAATGTATTTTCAAACAAAATAAACTTTATTATTATTATTCAGGCTCTCGTATAGTTGCTGCTAATTGGTTAACAACGCGTTCACCAAGAGTTCCTTTGACATCTTCTTCTCTACCACAGTATATATTGAAATCGTACGTATATCCCGTAAGAGCATCACATCTAAGCCACATTTTTATACCGCGTTTGGTGGGCTTCAAAGGCATGTATTGCTTCATAGATGAGCGTCCTTTGAATTTCGTCATGCTTTCATCAATGCTTTGAAATGCGCTTTCCTCCCTGGCCCTCAAAAATCGGGATTTCAAACAATCAACAATGTCTTGAACATAATATAATTTTGGCGCTCCTTCTGCTTTTTCGGGAGGAGCAAAGTATAGTTTTGATGACAACAGCTGAAAGCGATCACGGGATATAGCTGCCTTGATTGCATCATTTCCCATAGAAGCGTGTAACGACCAATAATTCCTAATCGCTGGAAGATGGTTATAAGACATAATGATCATACAGCCAATGACTATCTTCATCTCCCCAATGTCGGTTAGTCTTATATTTTTATGCGCTCCTTTCGATTTACGGAAAATCTGAATACGCTCATTGGTACATTGTGTGATATATAAAGGGTGATTTTTTAGCTGGTTTGGTTTTGGCAACACTGGTTTTGACAGCTGACGTGTGTTTAGTACCTTGTGTCACTGTCAAACAGCTTCAGTTTGGTTTGCAATTTAACCATGGATCGTCTTACAAATGAACAACGCTTGCAAATTATTGAATTTTACTATCAAAATTCGTGCTCGGTTCGAAATGTTCATCGCGCGCTGCTTCCATTTTATGATCGGCATTCTCGACCTTCTGAGCAGTCTATTCGGAAGATTGTGACCAAATTTCGCACCAAATTTACTTTGTTGGACATTAAACCACCAACACGTTTACGTACTGTGCGTAGTGAAGAAAATATTGCGGCCGTATCAGCTAGTGTGACAGAAGACCGCGAAATGTCGATTCGGCGCCGTTCCCAGCAGTTAGGCCTTTGTTACAGCACTACGTGGAAAATTTTGCGGAAGGATTTGGGCGTAAAGCCTTTTAAGATACAGCTGGTGCAAGAACTAAAGCCAGCCGACCTACCACAACGCCGAATTTTTGGTGAATGGGCTCTTGGAAAGCTGGCCGAGGATCCGCTTTTTTATCGAAAAATTGTGTTCAGCGATGAGGCTCATTTTTGGTTGAATGGGTACGTAAATAAGCAAAATTGCCGCATTTGGAGTGAAGATCAGCCAGAAGCATTGCAACAGCTACCAATGCATCCCAAAAAAGCCACTGTTTGGTGCGTTTATGGGCCGGCGGCATTATTGGGCCATATTTCTTCAAAGATGATGCGAATCGCAGCGTTACTGTCAATGGTGAACGCTACCGAGCGATGATAACAAACTTTTTTTTGCCCGAAATGGAAGTTCTTGACTTGCATGATATGTGGTTTCAACAAGACGGTGCCACATGCCACACAGCACGCGAAACAATGGCGCAATTGCGAGGCGAGTTTGGTGAACAGTTAATTTCACGTTTCGGGCCGGTCAATTGGCCGCCTAGATCGTGCGATTTGACACCATTAGATTATTTTTTGTGGGGGTATGCCAAGGCTAATGTGTATAGGGACAAGCCCGCTTCGATTGACGCACTGGAAGCCAACATCCATGCATTCATTCGTGAGATACCGGCCGATATGAGTGAAAGAGTATGCCAAAATTGGACTCAGCGGATGGGCTACCTGAGACGCAGCCGCGGTCAACATTTGCATGAAATTATCTTTAAACATTAAATTGCAAGGTTCAAACTATCGATTCAAATAAATATTTCATTCATTTTTTCGAATTTTTTGTGTTTTTTTTTTTAAAAAAGTTCTAAACCTCTTAAAAAATCACCCTTTATAAAAAGGCTTTCAGGGAAAATATTTTTGAATATCCGTAACGGATTATCAGTCCTTTCAAAGCTCAAGTGCAGTTTAGGAAGTCGATATCTACTCACTGTTTGTCTTGGTATAAAATCGACGCCAGGCGTAGACCAAATGGTGTAATCATCTGCAGGAAAGTTGATTTGTTCCGGCTCCACTTCCGGCCCCGCATCTGGAAACTCTTCGTCCGTTGAGTCTTCTTGCTCCTCAGTATCGTGATGTAGATTGTCTGGGTCGTCAAATGCATTACTCCCGACCTCGCTACTGGCATTCAATTCCAATTCGTAATCTGTGGGCTCGTACATATCGCCACTGTCACTGGAAAAGTCTTCATTCTCATCGGAAGCCTCCAAAATATTGGATATAGTGGCCTGATTTAGTCGTCTTGACATATTGGATCTAAAATAAATCAGAAGGTATTCCTATAAAATTATACCCAGAAACCTAACTGGGACACTTATAGCCCAACCAAGAATACTGATGGGACATAAATGTCCCGCAAACATATATATGTACATAACACCAAAACCACAGCAACAAATAGATACTTACCAACTTCAGAATATTGCAAAAACACTAACACAACAATTAAATTCACTTTTTAGCGATTTCCGAACTAATAAACTTATAAAATTCACAAATTACGCTCCTGCATGCAACTTTCATGTGCAAGGGTTGATTTTGTTGTGACAAAAACGAACATGTTTACCAACCTGAACCACATCATTGCGAATAATTACCGTTGTTAATACCATAAACTACGGATAGGGATCAATCACCACCATTCCACCATTTAAATTTTTGAGTTAGGATATTCTGAAAGTATACTGGGATACATATGTCCCGTTCGGATCGAAAGGGTTAAAAACAATTTTAAATTTATGCAAAATAGAAATTAAAAAATTAAAATTAATTTTGAATTTAATTAAATATTGAAAAAAAATAAATAAAAAAGAAAACAGTAGATATCTACAGAAAAAAAGAAAATACGAAATGTAATCTATATACAGGGTCCGCCAAATAACTTTTTTTTTTTTTTGAAAATGCTATAAAAAAAACTACTGAATTTACTCAAATTTCTTTTTTTATTTGAAAGTACAATCCTTCCGGTTAATAATGGAAAATAATTTCATTCAAATGGCTGCCTCGGCTGGCCATACAGTAGCCTACACGATCGGTCCAATTTTTAAGCACATTAACGATTGTGTGCACCTGTCTTTCACCAATGGCTTCACGAATATTGTCCTTTAAAGCGTCAATTGTCTCTGGCTTGGCGGCGTAACACTTATCTTTTACGGCACCCCACAAATAATAGTCCAACGGTGTCAAATCGCAGCTCCGAGGTGGCCAAACAACATCAGCTCTGCGACTGATAATGCGATCTTCTAAAACAGGGCGCAATACAACTCAACCCATTTTGTCGGTTCTGTTCCAATCTTTAAAAACATGCAGAGACTGCTGGCTAATCTCTATCAATCCCTGGGCAGCTTATGCAAATCGTGCGCTTGGTATTGAATTGTGAATTTCGTAAAACTGTTCTCAGGTTTGATCTTAAAGAGGCTGTATACATATTTTGCTTTCGTCAATGGCCTCGGTTTGGATTGTTTTTGAACCTTTTGGAGCAGCGGTCGGCATTCATCAGGCTCAGCTTCCCTCGCTCCAAGCTTATCTTGAAAATATGTTGCGCCTTTTCCAGCTGGCCCAAAAGGCCTTCAGAGGGGCTTTCCCTTCCAACAGCTTCCTTGGATTTGCATTCTTTGCTTTGCTTTGAGTTTTTTCTACGTTGTCCTAAATAAACCAACGTGGCCTACTTTTAAAGTGCGACTTGTGTTAGGATACTGCTACATTCACTTCATTTTGGTCTATTGGCCAGAAGTCTAGGCTTTCAGGTTCTGGTCAAAAACTTATATTTCTTCGTACTGAGTAAAAAATAAAAAGGTTTAATGTACGGTTCCCAATTTCTAATTTTTTTTCAAATCGTAGCCAAAAATTGATTAAAATTTCAACTTTCGTCTCCGGGACAAAAATCTCAATTTTTTATTTATCCGAATCAAAAATTAAAACTTTAAATATTTCCTTGGCCAAATTTCAAATTTCATGTCAAAAATTAAAAATAATCGTGTCCTATAGTCAAAGATCTGTTTGTCTTTCATATACGTAGCAAAAATTTAAATTTGTATGTATCTTGGGTAAATTTTTTAACTGTCTTCATAAATGTGAATCGAGGTATGAAATATTTCGACTCTGGGTGAAAAATTTAAATCTGCCTGATAGCAGAAACTTTCGGATAGGAATTTTTACTACCCGTTCGTTCACGTGTCGAAAGCCTTGAGCGCGAAGATGAAAGAACTCTTTCGGGCTGAATAATTAGCGGAGGTCATGGTTTATTTTGGTTCGGAATTGTTTCTCTTTTCTACAGACCTTTTGTCTAATGCTGCGGCCTAAGAACGAGAAACAATTAAGCACCAAAAGAGATCATGACCTCCGCTTATTATTCAGCCCGAAAGAATGCATTTTCCGTAGAGCTGTACGTATAGGCTTTGACGTTGTTTCCCCTCCCTAACTGAAAGGGCCAAGCCTTCACATGGAGTCGGAGACAGTTTTATATTTATTGATGTTGTGTATGTAACCCCTGTCGCATCCAGCATAACTTATAGCTCTGTCTGGTAGATGGTATGTAATCCCCCAAACCCTTAGTACTCGAGTCATCCCTCGCACTTGAAGCTTTAAGTCACAACAATTCCATTTGCATGAGTTCTTCGAAAATATATTTACTCACCAGCTCAGCTCGTGAGCAACCTCTCGGACGTCGCATTCAAATCCTCAACGCACACACAGCAGTTGGCATTTCATCCTCGTTCAAGTTCAATCGATTTCACAAAAACAAACTTGCGACGGTCTTAAATCGCCCTGAAGGACACTTCAAACTGCATCTGTGATCATAAGTTCTCCGCACCGCAACCGATTAACTTTCTCCAGAGATGAATAAGACGATGCAAAGACCATCGGACCGCCGCCAGTTATCAAGCACTTTTTGCAGCCTCGCCGCTGTGCCAGTGCCAAGTTGACATATCAATCAAGTGGAATTGTACACTTCCTGCCTTGGAGTCCTCGATCGATTACCATCTGCTCATCGGGAGCATTTTAAAATCCATACCCCAGTACGCCCATTGACGCGGACGCCGGATAAGGAAGGAAGGAATGGCACCGCGGGTAGTGCTGACAAATCCGCACATACTGGCACAACGTCTGCACAGAGTATTTGTTTTCACCGTATCCAACAAAGACGTGGTCGGTCATCGGGTATTATGCGCCAGATATAGGTTAACCTGTTGCCTGGGAACCGAACCGTTTTCCACTCGCAATCTTCTCTCGGCGAAGCGATTAGTGGCGCACAGGTGTAATTGGTACATCGAAGTCGTGCGATAGCCCAGGGTGCCCGACACACTCACACATGAGCGAGCTGGCCACAACAAAACCCTTCGAGATGCCAGAGCCCGATAAAAGGTGCAAGACCCACGCACCCCATCTCGGTGACGACGACACGATGACTTACTTAATCCGCGGACATTTGTTCCCACACGTTTTGGTCGCATTCACCGTCGGTCGTCGTCGCACCGCACCGTTTAGCTGAAAATAAAGAAAGGAATAACCATTTAAGGTGTGTCATTTACACACTCACACTCATAGTGGCTGAGGAGAGCAGGTGGAAATCATCTGAAGGACATCGCGCCAGACTGGGCAGCTGAGCTCGAACCCACTTGTCACCGGCCACTGCGCGATGGCATGTACGTAAATGTGCCAATCCAAGTGCCACTTAATCCTGTCGGGAACAAGCTATGTCCTTTTGTTGTCGCACCGAATTAGTGCAACTCCTACTATACTCCTCTGCCCAATGTCCAGTGGCTGTCACTTTTAATTAAGATTCCCGCACGTTGTGCATCGCTTAGTCGCAGCTTAGTGTGCCACTGGCAGTAATATTCCGCAGCCATCATTGAGCCGAGAGACAAAGGAACGCCAGTTATGGTCACACAGCGCGCACAATAAAAGTGAAAGGCGGCCGGCGCGCAAGATATATCTGGACCTGGAGGAGATCTACGGTGTTGCAGACTGCGATTGCTACAAATGGAGCACACAAATGTTTGCTCAGCTCGGGTGTGTGTGTGCCGGACAGTGGACTGCGGACAGTGGCGCTGCGCGCAGAAAATCGTATTAAAATTGATTTATCGCCGGCGGTATTTGAATTCGAGAAACGATTAATGCCAAGTGCCGGAACACTAACGACTCAATCGTTTCCGCTTGCGCTTTGAAATTTTCAGATGGAAGCGCGCTGATTGTGAATACGACCAGTTGACTGGGTTAATATACTTTTGCGCGGTAGGCAATCGAGATCGTATGTGAGTTGAGATAAGAGGGTTAGGCTATCGGTGGAGTGATAGTGGAATTATGAACTGTAGGTGCTGGGGTATAGTGGCAGACTTTTGGGGTTTCCCAATTATAAGACCCAAACCAAAATGGGGTCCTTTATAATTTGTTGTACAAGGTGGCGCAAATTCGATCACCCTATCGGAAGATGTTGTAGTTTTTTCAAATGGCGTCGTACGTCAATCATTTGGGAACTAGACAGCTGCAGTATTAAACAGACAAGCAATGGAGCGCTATACTTCGCAAGAGCGATCATCTTGAGCTTAGTACGCTGCTCGAGCTATATTTTCGCTCTCAAACAAAATTCTCTCCAAAATGTAGCTGAGCAAAACTTAAGCGAACCCATTTCGCTGAGTGGTACGCATCTCGAGCTAAATAATCACTTTTTTTTCGGAATGTACTTTATGTATCTATCAAGATTTAGCGCGCCCATTTAATGGGTCGGGACATTTTCTCAAGACAAATTTTGACAGATCATTGTGTTCTCTTGTTTATTTTTTTGCGTTTTTGTATTGCGAAGAATGGCAGAAGTAAGCAAAGATGAGTTTTTTGAATACAAAGCTCGAAGCGGTGTACATAGAATTGGAAATGGATGAAATCAGAGAGAGTTGAATTTTTGAAGTAAGTTATTTTCCGAGAACAGCTGTTTTTTGTCACATTTATCCACAGCGCTTTCTATGTCAAAATTTAGCTTGGACTTTAGCTGATGTTTGGAGAGAAAAGTTGGAGACCAGATAAAATTTAGCTTAGTTTCTGGGGCACTGGAAATCCGTAGCTGCTGCGAAATGATGGTGGACGCACACGCTTATTGCTTGCGAAAATGTGACGATTGTACTGCAGGTATAGAACCAAATTGGAAAATTTTGGCGCCAAAAATACCAAAGCTCAAATATGAAGATCAAATGCACATTTTTTTTGTAATTCGTTGGCACAGTCATTCTGATTAAATTGTTTGAAAGACGACAATGTAAAATTGAAAATAGGCGGTCATAGCAAAAATTCTGTCAGAAACAATTTTCCCTGCGAACCTAATTAAAGCAAGTCAACTACCACTGGTAGGATTCCATCAGAAAAAAATTCCTGACAGATGGAACAGTAAAGAAATATTTCAGTGGAAAGATTTATTTTATTTTCTGTGGAATTTATTTGATAAATTGATCTGAAAACAGTTTTTCGAGCGGAAAAAATTTAGAAAAGTTAAAGAAAATTAATTTTGATAAACTTACTTTATAATTCACAAGCAACATTTGAAAACCAAGATTGAGTTCAACTATCGAGTTTAAGTGGTCAAAAAAAGCAAAACAACATGTTTACGGTTTCGTTTTACGTATATCGCTATATGTAACTTATACCTACGTAAAACGAAACGAGTACGTTCGCAATTGAAGTATGCATTTTTGTTTTTTTATAAATACCTAAGGAGCCTAAAAATCCCCAAACTTTAAAGTAAATAGTCTAAATTAGGATAATTCCCAAATGCCAATTTTAAGGAGCCAGCGAAAAGTTCGAGTATCTATATCGAAGATAAATAGCCAGTGCTGGTAACACTGCTATTTGTGCAGCAGCTGAGGGAACTCTCCGCAAATTAAAGGGTCCGCCATCTAAAACTTAAGACTAATACAAAATACATGCTATTTACTAAAAACAATATTGATAACATTTGATTTGATAAAAGTTGGAATATTTTGTTTTATCACGCACTTTATTAATTGTTTCCAATTTAATCTGCTGCAGTTCTATGTAACAAAGTCAGAAATAAAAATAAGAAAATTAACGCGTTCAGATATTTTGAATGACTTTTTTCTAAACATGGAAATATTTAATTTGATCGCAGGTTGACTATCATTTTTTTATTCTTAATGAAACTAGCAAATTAGGAACAACAATTGACCAAAAATTTAAATTCCCTTTTTGTTATGAGGTTGGAAAAATCCCTTTGACCCTTTGAGCTTATTTTAAGTGAGCAAATCCCGCTAAATAAATCCCCCGATCTGGTATCACTGGCTCCTATCCGAGTTGTAAAAGAATGCATTTTTTTCAACAAAAATTGTAAAGGTAATTAAGGTCCAAATAAAGATTTCCATCACTAAAAGTATTTTTTTTTTATTTAATAAAAAAGAAATTCAAAAACCAAATTGGATGATTAATTTTGCGCCACCCAGTATCTATCTAGTCGACAAGGTCTTTTCCTCAAACTCTTAACCCCCATTTCCATGTTTGATCGCCTTTAAAACGAAACCCGCCCTGTTAGCATCCATTAGGGAGACTCCACTCTCACAGGTGTTCCAAGCCGAAGCAGTTACTTCACCAGATGCTAGCAAAAGCCTCAAAATTAGACGACTTAAAACTACCACCAAAAGCGGATAATGTCATGTTCGTTTGACTTTAAAGCAGAATATCCTTTCGCCTTTCTGTCACTCGTTCGTTGCGCCAAACACGCAACACGTAATCGTACCCATTTAATGCCACATATATTATTTAGCCATCAGAGGAAGCCCCTTGAAACTTTGCAGACTGGCAAAAGAAACCCCAAATGCATATGGCAAACACCCGAAATTTCGGACCACCAACCGCTCATACATGGCTGATGTGTGGAATTGCCGCTCCTTTCAACAGCTCACCCATTCGGTGTGATATATTCGACTAGACGAAGCCTACATCCACCCATCCCATCAGACATTCGGACCGCGCCAACAGGCAAGTTCCTGGCCAGAGGGCCCGTGAATATCCGCCGTGAAAATTTGGCGATTTGCCGCTGGTCTTCTAGACATTTCCCGACACACAAAAACTCGTCCAGCTTTCGATTAGAAACTTCTCACTGACATGCACATACGACGAGTACATTCGCTGGAACAGAACAGGAACAGGAGTGTTGTGTTCCTCTCTCCATCCATAGGCACGCGAAGACGAATTGCAAGCGAGAATATAGAATGGCACCAGGGTAAACTGTTAACTGTTTTACTGTTGGCTGTAAACTATAAACCCTTGGGGATGAAGTAGGATGAAGTAGGTATAACAACAGGAACCGGTGAGATGCCCTTTCTCTGATAAGCCAAAAGAATTTCGACCTTTTTTCGGCAGTGAATCTTGCGGGCTAAAGGATTTTCGTGTCCTTTCTTTGTTTCCCTTTCGGTGGATTTTGCGGATTAGCTTGAAATGATTCGCTCGTCCGTGTTTTTTTTTTTTTTTCTATTCCTCGTTGTTCCTGGCTCGTCCCGGTGTGCGCCACAAACAATAATATTTGCATGTGGCAGTGGCAGTGGCCTAAAGCTGGCGCGGGGGACCCAGTCAACGGTCGGCGCGGTTTTTTCTTCTTCTCTTTGATTAATTCGCCAAGATAAAACGGGACAGGATGATTCTCCGGTGCGCTCTGTGTTTGATTGCTGTAATAACAGCAGGCAGACACGACCTTAGACAAATAATCTGATTAATGTTTATTTGAGTTTCATTCTACTTGCAGGCGGTTCGTGGCGGGGCCGCAATACAGTGGATTAGCGAGATCCGGGCCTCTGAAATGCCATTTAGGTACCTAAGTATGTAGAATTTATGAAATTCATTAATATCTCTGCGCGTGCTGGGCTGGATGACATCAAAGGCTCGGGGCTGCGATTTAATGTGTAGACACAAACCAGTCAGAGCGCAGTTAAAGATTGGCACCTCTTGCCAATAGATTGATGACTGACGAATGAATTGATGATTGCGTCGATGACTGGTGGTGCCGAGTGGTTGTGATTAAAATTCCAGCCAACAAAATAGCCGCTCGCCGAACCGATTGCAGCAGCGACTTTCTAAAACAAAGTTGATTGATAGTGTAGGAAGTCCTTTGTGCCAGGGGTTAAAGCGAGATCAGTTGGGTTGCGTGCTAGCCGTGTTTCGCTGAGCTTTTGAGGTGTCAGACGAGCCATTAGTTCAGGTGGCGGTGCTGACTCTTGAAATTTCGACATCGACATTCGGTTGCAAGGCGATGTTTATGGCGCCACCTGATACATTGTCCATAATGACCTGTCTGTCGGGTGACTAGCGGCTGACTATAGTCTGAAGATGAGACTAACGACCTAAATGGCGAGTCGCGAAACGCTTTTCAAAAACTAGCGACCTATCATGCTGAGCATATGAAGTATTATTTTGGCTAGAGCCATTCCACATAGTTTCGATATTGACAGAGACACACAAGCCGTCTTTGTACTTTCATCGATGTAACTTTTGACCAAAAAAATGAGGACGAGGCGTGCCTCTACATGACACATTACCGACCACATTTCACCCCACAAATCCGTCCCACTGATAGTCATCTGCGACAGCCGAATTTCGTTTCGAGTCCCGCGTTTTAACGATTTGTAGCGCCTTTATGCCAAATCGCAGCCTACACCAGACGCGGACAGTTAAAATCGCTGTCATCGAAATAAATTGTCAGTTGAACCCAGCCAACCGAATTCTAATTTTACGCTTAACGAGGCAATAACTTATTCGCTCAGCGGCTATATCAGATTTCCAATTCCACAGTAACTTTGTTGCGACAAATTCTGTACACGCCTACTGCTCCTGCCGCTGACCGCACCGTCTATACCTGTATACCATGCGGATGACATTCTCGTCGGTCGTCTAAGTAGCGACAACACCACATGTAGGTATATCTGAAATGCATCGAAATACAACATATGCCTAAGATTGGTTTAGCCAAAAAGTCTGACCAGACTTTTCAATATGGCTTGGTAGACAGGAATGGTGTGCAGGCTGGCAGTATGCGTGCTACATTGTTGAGGATGAATTTGTAGGAGTTCCATATGTGTTCAACACGATGTACAAGGTGGGCTAACCAAAGCGTATAGTCAAGGTGGAAGCCGCATCGGGCGCCGAACGTGCGATTTGCCTTTGAACTTAGACTGCTTTGCATTTGTGTCTGGGGGCTTTGCAGATGTAATATGAGAAGTTTTTCGGATTTTTTTCCTGTTTCTTGGCAGACTGCGGCCTGAAAGTTAACATGTTGTTGACATCTTTGTTGTAAATTTTGTACGAGCACCAGGAGTGGGATTGGCGTCGTACCTTGGGATGCATGGGATTATTGGGAAATTTGGGCTTCCGTTGGAGACGGAGATGGATTTTTCAAAATTTCCCTTTCAATTTGAGGAAGACTTTTAAGCACACAATTTTCTGTACAAATATTCACCGAATAAAATTTCCCGAAATGCAATTAGTTTTCGATCATACGAGTAACTGTAGGGAGTTCTTTGAGTGATTTTCGCACCCGTTTACGATGACGATCTTTGGAGATTTAGAGCGAACACCACGCGTAATCAAGCTGGTCGGAAAAGTCCGGAAAAGTCGTCTCAGATGGCTAGGACATGTAGAGTGAATGGACAACAATGGGGAGTCTTTGATTCCAACCCGGAGTGACAACGCAGTAGAGGCTTAAAAGGAAGACCTTGACTAAGATGGCGCCCGCAATTGGAAGGAAACTGGCCAAAGATAGCTCTAACTGGATGGGCGTTTTGGTTGAGGTCCTGGTCCACTCCGGACTGTAGCGCCCCCTAAGCGTGTAAGTAAGTAATTCATTTATATATGTATTTATCTAAATAATTTACAAAATATTTATATTTAAGGCATCAGGTCATCGAGACCATTTGAAGGCGTTTTTAGAATTAAATTATCATACTGTTACATTCAAGCTAGGGTTCGAAAAGAAAAAACACTATTCTGTTGAAATTTTGTAATAAAATCACTTTTATTAAACTTTTATGGATTTATCTAATAATTCACTTATAAAGTACCAAAACAAATTGTAGTCTCGACTTTAAATTTACGAGAGCTCACAATAGCGAAATTTGTATGGAAAATGTAGCCACTGTGAACTCCTTAAATAAAGAGTCGAAACTAAAAACGGTGAGGCCCAATATCACTTGAAACTCTTTAACGATTTAAGCCAATCACTTAATTCACTGTATTACTTTCCACTTATTTATCTTCACAACCGATTACTATGTTGAAGTAAACACTGTTTCTAAATTTAACTGTGTCTCCCTGTACTAAAACCTGCCTTTTTAATCGCTCCGCCATCTCCCGAGAACTTTCTAGCTAATTCTGATCGGTTCTATAATTAGCTCACTCAACTCTCCACTTTCCATCTATCGGTAAGTTTCTATAGCTTATTCCGGCTGGTTCTAGAATTAGCTTAGTGGAGTGACAGATTCGAGTCTCCAATTGGTAGTGGAACTTGTTTGGTGACTAATGCTCTGTTAACACTTCACGATTTTATGTTCTACGCTACATTCCACACCACAATACCAAGAGGGAAAAAAAAAGATAAGATAAAGATAGAAAAAGAATGCATTTGTTATAGAAAAGTAATAGTTTTTGATAATTAACGAAAAAATATTTAAATGTCATTAAATTTATGATGAAGTCGGAAGGGGTGTCTCAAAAATTCATGGAAGATTTGAATTTACTGCCAACCAAAAAAAAAAGAAGCAATTTGAGAGTTGACAGCTTAGGGTTATTAAAAATGGACCACTTTCCGATAGGACAAAGCGCCTTCGTTGTTTAACAATATTTTGGGACACCCTTTAATAGGTACACACTCGATAGAAAAGAACTGCGAGCTTATTAATATGCAATGCATTCTCCCTTTTTTTCTTCGCTTTGTTAATATGTAAATCAGCAACTCACTGTTAATATTTCCCGTTTTTGAGGGAGCAGTAAATGAGGGAATTCATTAACGGAAGGCCACCTTCCATTTGAACCATCACTCATAATATTTGGCTTCGAAATAAGCCCATAATCGGGGCGACAAAAATTAGTGAAGACTTAGCCGATGAATATCATGATTGTATCTACTAATTTTTTTAATTTCGACTTTTTTCAGCTTTCAGAAAGCTTTATATTAATATTGTAGTTTATTACTTATTAATAAACAATATTTGTATTAGTATTATAAATTTCGAGTTCCCAGTGCCAACCCATTCGACGTTACGGACTTTTGCGGATCTTGCACAAAGAAAAATTAGTTACTTAATTTAATTTTTCTTTATCATATGTTATTAGTAATTCAATACTAGCAAAGTAGAAAAGTTTTTGAAAACACGTTAATTTTAGATTTAAAAATATTGTGCTTTCCATAAAGACTGTTTAAAAATAAAAACTGAAGTATTTATTTAGTCGAAATCGCGTTTTTCATTTGGCAACACTTTCTAATGTTTCAGGAAAAGTAGAGAGAAAAAATAGAGCCTTAAATACTTCACAAAGCTTTTAAAAACATATTTTAGTATTGTTCGTCGAATCCACGAATGATTAGGGACAGTTAGTCCCCTTAGTCTTCTAGGGTTGAGAGCTTCTTTAAATAAGCTCGCTCGCAAAGAAATATTATTCCAATCGGTCAAGGCTTTTCGAAGTTAAGAGCCAGAAGTGAGTCGTGGAATGGCCTCTCAAATACCAACTTAGATCGCTGCCTCTGAGCAGTGATAAAAAATGGCAAGAATTTCAAATGCAACAGCGAAAATCGGAGTCAATTTCATTCTGTAATTTTTATGTCTATCCCGGACAAACACCTTAAAGCCGGACAAAAATGAACTGTCTCACTATAGCTACGATTACGATGATGGTGGGAATTGAATTTTTTTCCCATCCCGGAAGTGACGATGCAGTTTTAGGGACAAACAAAAATAAAAAACCACCTACACCCATAATACCAGTCCGAATTCGTCTTTGCCCCAATGAAGACGTCTACCGCAGTCCTCGGCGGTAGCGATGACTCATTGTCGCGCAGATTAAGTCATCACCAGCAACCGCAGCACAAATGAGAGCAACACAGCATTCAGGGCTCCACTAACTAACCCAATTCAAGCTCAGTTGCAATTAATCGCATCAAAACGGTTATACCTCATACCAGCGCGCACATTGTCTCCATCTCCGTCTTCGACACAATTGTGTTATCAATTAACGTGGCTTAAGATGGTTTCCGCACCTTGGCACCTTTCGGATGGCTCGACTCAACACAAAGGCAGTAAATCCGCTTCGCTGGCACTCTCGGGAACGTAATCTCCGAGCTTAGGTTCCGCCATCGTCTGTGTGCGCTCGGGTCCCGGCTGAGCGTGATACTCTTCGACTTAAGCTGACACGTAAAGCGATTAATGTCCCTGCTTCGCGAACACTCCGTCTCGCGCGCCAAGTTAAGCTCTCCATATTATGCTCGGTCGCTGTGTTTCTGTTGCCTCTTTCATCGGCATATGCCGTATGACAAGCATACATTGGTGGTGCGCATGGCATGCATCTATTTATCCCTCAAAACGGAACCACAACCGTAGATATATGGATGCACATAATGAGCACCTATTGAGAGTTGGGACTTCTTTTGGTGTTGCGAATACCCCATTCAGCACGATTTTCGATTCACCTAGCAGCTTCAAATGTAGTCATCGTCGAAACCGGTGATCCCTCAAGTATTATAGTCGAATTCACACGAGGGGTGGGGTGACGGCCACTCCGAAGAACCCTTAAGCCGCCCAAAAACCACGAGTGGAGAATTGCAATTTCGAAATTCACCGGTGCTGTGCTGGATGCATGTACACAGGGTTTATACGAACAGGGATAAGATGTGTGGATGATGATGATGATGGTGCTCTGGAGCTGTTCCATGATTAGACTTACTCCCGGGCACCGCACACAAATTGAGATGCATGCAGAGAGAAATAGAAATTGAATTCTCATTACTGGTGGTGCTGTCGGCTGCCACCGTCGTCGTCGCTGTTCCGCATGTGGAATGTGACACAAAAGAGGCATCTCTCTAACCAAGCATTATTCATGAGTGGTGCTAGCGATGCAGAATGCCACAACACGGTGTGTGTAGTGTGTGTCGATGGCGAAATCCACTTAGACGTCGAAATTACGCCTATCATAGAATAGTGAAGTTGGTACCGTCATTATGGGTACCTGCTGCTGCTGCTTGGAGCACTGCACCGCTGAAGAGGATGATGAGCGGCTGAATGGATGCAGATTCACCTCCCGTTTGTGTCATTATTGCACAAGCACACTCTACACTGCATTGAACACTGCACACTGAGCAGCTGCTGCAGGGGAGGAGGTCTAGATGTCTGCCGATGTGTGTGCAAATGCATTCGCTGTACAACGCGGGCATTCTAAATGAAGGGCGGCTGTCGGAAGTCGGAACTCTCCTCAGCACTGTGCTGGCGAGCGGCCACCGGCAACATACATTAATGTAACCAAGAATTAGTTTGGCTCATTTCGACAGGCGGGCTCGGAGTCGCCTCGAATGGGCTGCTGATTAAAGTAGCCATTGTGATGGGGCTCCTAGCTGCGGTCTGGGGTGGTACAAATTTCCAGTTTCTAATGAGCTAGATTGATATAGTGTAATCAGTCATGTAGGCCGCTTTAATAACCAGGAAAACCGTGTTGGGATTTTCGAGTTTTCCCCCCGCGAATGGGATTTAAAATGAAGGGCGAAAAGCCTGACTGAGGGTTTGGTGCATGCGGACATTGGACACTTCTCTTTCCCAACTACAGTCGACTGCACTGAAACACCCATTTGCAACTATTATAGCGAACTTCGGATAAATGACAAACAATTTCCGCGTGACAAATTTCGTGCTTCATAGTTGACCGATTTTTTTTAATAAATCGTAGTCGACGTAGTCGTACAAATTGTACATCAATAGGAAACTTCAAGCGTATAGTTCTGGAGCTTGAGGGCTTCTTGACGTCTGCGCTGTATTATGAAGGAAGTATAAGGACGTGGCACTCTTACCACAAAAGTATCAACGATATGTGTACCGAAATGGTCGAGGATTGTACTCGAAGGCTCTAAGTTAAGGCCTCAATTTTGGTGGAAATATACAGCTTTTAATATTTTGTGTTCCCCTGAAGATTTCTATTTGGAATTACAAAATTTTATTCGACAGAGTTAAGAAAAAACAAATTTTTAGTCAAACATGAAGTTTGTAAAGCATTTTTTGCACCACCATTTTTTTACGAAACCTAGAAAATATTTACGTAGAACGTTGGATTGAAGGTCTAATTTCATGTTTTTCTAACATTTTATCTTTGGTCACAGATTCAGTGAAGTTAAGTTGCAAGCAGAGGCAGAAGTCCTCAAAAGAAATGTAATTAAGATTGGGGCAGGTATCACAAATCTAAGGTTTTAAAACTTTACGTTTACTTTCCAGCAACGCAGACATAACAATAACAAAAGAAACTTGATTTACTTGTTAGATATGGAAATATCCCTTCTTGGCACAAGTCATTTGTACATGTGCTTTAGTGACGACTAAACATTTAAACAATGAGCAGGCAAATTATTTCAGCTAGCAAAATAAATTGTAAGGATGTTGGAGAGTTGGAGGAGATGGTGACATTTTCTTTTATAGCTAGGTCTTTCTGACATTTGAGTAGTAGGGACAGATTTCGGAGAACTGAATCATTTCTGTCGTTCTTTAATGCGCTAAGGCTTGGAGTCTATTTAAAGGGGATGCAAGTAATTATCGGTCTCCTTGAGAGGAGGATTCGTCATAAAATCTTCCTTTGCGTTGACGGCCTTTGGAAGAGTAGACTCGAAAGCGAACTATTCAAGCTGTACAGTGACATGGACCTAGTTAAAAGAAAATATGCATCGCCGTCTAAGATTGCTAGGACATGTACAGCGGATGGATATTAATGCTCAGAGACCAACCTATAGAGAGACAGCGCAGCAGAGGAAGACAAGTGGATAGAGAACTGAACTTGTGGTGCGCAACTGGCTACAGTTAACTAAGAGGACTTCATCCTAAACTATAGCGCCACCAAAGAAGTAGAAGAAGGTCATTTCGTTATCAGGTGGTCAAAGCTAAGTTGCCGGTCTAAGAAAGATGGAGATCGAAGATGCTTCCTTCTATTGCTGGTGTGACTTGTACAAGTCGCCAAAGGACCACCTTATTATTAATACTAAGTAGCTAATTCTCCGAAAGGAACGCTCCATTCTTCTGTTACTTTAGATACCATGTCTCCAACTCATAAGCTCCAAGGGCTTGCTATGAAATCCGTGCTGTCCAGGCAGGCGTCCCCTAGGTTAAGGTGACTGTATCAAGCCTCCGATGACTTAGAAACCGAAAGATTGAGGGTTACATTGAGCGGCCTAGGTCCCGGAACTTTTCATCCGATTGACGTTACATTAAAAAGGATGATTATGTTGAAAAGACGCAGTGGCTTAGTGGTTAGTGTGTTGTAGTGCTAGGCGAGGGGTCCCAGTTCGAATCCCGCAAAAAAAAACCAAAATTCCAACTTAGGGTTTTTTCCACTGCTCCACCTCTCGCGAACGTCTGACAAACATCCGAGAGTATCGCTGTCCTTAGAGCTTCTCAATTAGCCGTTTGGAATCGGCATAAAAATTGTAGATCCCTTCCATTCGTTCCAAAAATGAAACTCACACAAAACGAATGGTTGTGAGAAGCTAGGCCTTGGGTCCCTCGGACCTGTTGCGCCAACTATTATTATTATGTTGAAAATAAATCAAAAAAGTATTGTTCCAACTCACATCCCTCGGGTCTTTGACTGGATTTCCAGCATACCAATTGTTGCTGCTAGCAAAATGTATCTATCTACATACGAAACAGAATCAATTGGTAACGTAGCACCTAATGTCATCCATCCTATGACGCTATACAAACTAAATATGGGAGACTTTGCAGCAAAATACCCGTTTCACTGAAACACAATGGGCCTCACTAATAATCATTTTTAACCTTCACAGTAAATATTTTCTAGGTCAATATACGAACTTGTATGGAAAATTTCTCCATTGTGAGCTAAAAAAATTTGGCCTGGGCACTAAAAATGATTATTGGTATCGCGGAATGCCATCAAAACCGCACAAGTATAAAGTTCCACACTCAACAGGTTCAGACCAAGGTCAGGGACTAAAATGCACTTACGAATGTGCAGAACTTGCCAGATGCCATCAATCATCACCATCGATCCGGCGCTCAAAAATAGCGGTAGTTGCGACAGATGGCTAGCTGCCCTTTGTGACAAAGGGTAACAATCGTACAAGGGCTAGCTCAATTACCGTCATTGACCGTCGCTCACAAGTGTAGCGGTAGTTGGGACCGACAACCACAACCATCAAACGGCGAATAGACTTGCTGGTTGCGGTTCTTGTGACCGACGACGATGAGTTTAAGTTTAAGCCAAGTCCCATAAAGGGCATATGTTGCCTGTGGGAAGTGGGAGTGGAAGAAGACACAGTAGATCGTACATTGTTGCTGCGTTTTATTGAAAATAAATAATTTGTTTCGCTTTTTTAGTCACAAGTCAATTCATCGGTTCGTTTTTTCATTAAATTGCAACTTTATTAATTTGTCCCAAGGACATGCAGCTAAAATGCATTTCCTTTAATGCCGAACATCATTCACCTCGATATAAGAAAAACCACTTTCATTGTAGTCAACCCAGTTCGAAACAATACGCACACTAAAAAAATGAAAAAAAAACTAGGTACCACCTGAACAGAACACAAGACCCAGGCGAATGATCCATTAATGACCTAATAAATTAAACAATTTAATGAACAGAACCTCACCAGTCAATTGTGACTAATTACAGCCGAGAGTCCAAGTCCACCTAGAACAAGAAATTCCACAAACACAGTCACCGCAACAACAAAGAACCATTAAAGGTGTTGTTTTTTTTTTTTTGTTTTTGTTTTATTTAACAAAAGAACAATGATATGTAAATTAGCGCAAATAAGCGAATCGCAATTTGTAATGACACAAGCGAGCCACATGGACATAGCACAGTAAATATGCGGGAGGGGAAGACGTTCTAGATTTTTTTTTAATTTTTTTTTTTTTGGAAAATTATTGTACAATATTAATCACCGTTCGTTCCAGCCAACAGGCAGATATATGAGGCCAGGCATGTGCCAGCTAATTAAACAATGAGTCTCTGAGGTTTTGATGGTTTCTCCTCAGCAGTCAGTTACACTTGCTGTTATTAATCATAGTGTAGTTTTTTTGTTTTTAATTTGTTGGTGCCACGGAGAAACCTGTAATTTTTATGACGGCTAGACGACGCATCACTTTCATTGACCTTCGTCGGGTGTGGGTATAATTGAGTTTGAAATTTTAATTTCATTCGGTCACTGGTCAGTTGAGTTGTAGGCAGGGGTTGGCTGTAATTTTGAGTGCTTCTTGGTTTCTAAATTGGATCAGTAGGTTAAGCACGAGACAATTACGGGCGTAATTAGCGTTAACATTGTTTTTCGGGGACTTCAATTTTGATAAATGAGAGTGCCTTTGAACTCTGTGGGAAAGATTCTTTACGATTTTCAGTTGTAGTCGGGAAGAAACATCATCAATTGGAAGCTGATTGGAATTGCCCTCATGCATGAAATAAATTTTAATTGCATGCATTTTCTATAATATTTCGAATTGCACTTTCTTCAATGGAGCCTCTACACAAGATGGCGCTGCATCACGTAAACTTCTTTACTGTCTATATAAACCCGCACACTTTGCGACATGGAAAAAAATATGTCTGCTCTATCCACCAACTTCAAACAGTTGCAAATGTTCGACTAAAGTTGTAATTTGGCACTTTTGAGAGCCTGCCACAATTTCTTCCTATTTTGTCACATTTTTTAGAGCTTCAACAATTTTTCAAATGTAGTTTTTTTCCAAAAAATGTAACGCGATCACAGAACTATTTTAGTGTTTAGCGAGCCAATGCTTATTAAATATTCAAATATTTATAATTCAAAAATACTAAATATGCAGAATAACTTCAGAAATGACACTCTTTTTTCTCATTGGCCATTTTTATTGTGACTTTATAGAGTTCTAAAGCGGTCACGCTGCCCAGTTGAGCTGCATTGTGCAGGACCTATTCCAAATAATTCAAAGTTCAAGCGGACAAAGGGGCGTGGCACCTGCCATTGCATTATAATGACTTATTCTCCACACTCAAGAGGGCAGTATAGAATTGCGAAACTTGGAACATTGAATCAGAACTGTTTCCGAAATTTGGGTGGGACTTCAAGAGAGGTAAGTCAGTTTGTTTTTTAGCTAGATAATGATGAACAAGATCAGGGGGCGGATCAAGTATAACGACGATCGTGTGGACGAAATCGTGCTTGAAGTTTTGATCATCATCTGTTTTCATTATTTCTGTGGCGAATGAACTGGATGAAGCTGTCACACTACTAATCTTTGTTGCTAGTATTGGAGGTCTATCGTTTCGACGACAATGGTCTGAAAATTGAAGTGGTTAAGGCAGATGTAAGCAACCATGTTCCTGAGTACGGGCAGAGAATTAGGCGGATATAGTTTGTGATGACTAAAGTTCCTTGATTCAAAATCAATTCCTTTTACTATAAGGCTAGAAAAGGTTATTTGGCTTTTAAGGGGAACTCCCTTTAAAAGGTTATTATTATTTTATTTTATTTTTTTCGGTTTCGATGTACCGTAGGTAGATAAGTAGAAAAGTTTTGAATTTTGCGTCGGTTAAGTGGATTAAAAACCCAAATTCCAACTTAGGGTTTTTCCACTGCCCCACCTCTCGCGATTGTCTGTCAGACAAATTTTACTAGATTGTCTGACAAAAATCCGAGAGTATAACTGTCTTGAAAGAGCTTCTCAATTAGCCGTTTGGAATCGGCACAAAAATTGTAGATCCCTTCCATTCGTTCCAAAAATGAAACTCACACAAAATGAATGGTGGTGCGAAGCTAGGCCTTGGGTCCCTCGGACCTGTTGCGCCAACTAATTATTATTATTAAGCGAAGCACATTGCTAACCACTAATAAATGCAATAAATATTACCGAGGGAATGCAGTCTTGTCGGACCACCTGTGAATTTTTCGAACGTGACCTTACGCGCGTTACATGTTAAGCCTGTGCTCAGACTTTGAAGGCTGCCTTTCCCCTCAATCTGGGACAACTGCTGAAGCTAAGTACTTACTCTGCTGATTTTCTGTGACATAGAGATCTTTAGGTAGGTTAATAAAGGTTTGAAGAACCGAAGATATAGTTGTCATTAGATTAGATTTGATTATGAAGCGGGAGAGCCTTCAAGGGGCTCTGGCACTGCGGCTTCTTAAAGGAGCCTATTGTGCCTTTTCTGGTAGGTTCCTTGAGCCATCTTTTCACTCCAGAGGCAATTAGGAAGATAATGATCTTCTCTGGGCGTATGTCAGCAAGGGTTGCTGAATTGACGATTACATCACCAAGGTTTTTTTTCCTGAGGCAGCATAGAGCCGGATATTCCGTGAGTATGTGAAGAGAGGATTCGTCACTCTCAAGACAGAGTCTATAGGTAGGATCTGGCGAGCCGCCAATGCGGTGGAGATTATTCCTGTTGGGATTCTCAGGCTATTCTTGTCCAGATTAATTAGCGAGGGTGATTTTCTGGAGGAGAATTCGGGGAAAAATTGTCTGGTGCAGTTCTGCCCAGCAGTTTTGATCCAGATTTCGTTGGACTCGGTGCAAGATAGATTCTTAATATAGTTCCTGAAATGGTTTTTGGTGACTCCGCAGAAGAGTTCAGGTCCGATAAGTGGAGTGGTTGCTCCGATTTTAGCCAGTGAGTCAGCTGATTCGTTACCCTCAAATTGACTGTGGGCTGGAACCCAGTGGAAGATGACTAGGTTTTTCTACGAAAGTTCATAGATGGTTGTGTTTGTTTCTAAGATAAGTTTAGATTTTCTGACAGATGAATAAAAAGCTTTGAGAGCTGCTTGGCTATGGAGAAGCTTTTATGGAAGCCATATACCGGTAGCAAGTGCGGAAGCTTCAAAATGCAGCCATTTAGATTTTGCCAAACAATTTTAGATCGGTTTAAAAAACTAAAAAGGAAATGACTGCGAGTGGCAGGGCTCCATAGCAGAGCAATAAGGGCTGCAAACGTGATGAGCTGTCAAAGTTTGAAATACAAATTCCTGAAGTTTAAAATATGTGTACATCTTTCAAGCCCGTTTGCTGATGCTACTCATAGCGATAGAAGTTCCACTCAAAATCTTATGTGACAGTTTATGACATAGAAAAAGTAGCCCATAAGGTATTTAAGAAGAACTTAAATCGCTATGAGTAGTATTACCAAACGGGCCTCAGTAGATCAATTCTTTTTGAAAAAGTATTAATAAAATAGTGCTTTATTTTTCTGCTGCATTTTTCTAACGCTGACAGAAGTAGTTTGATTTTTTTTCTCGATTTTTACACCAATTACATACAAATATAAATGATTCTATCCATTATTTAAAAATGAAGACTGAACTGAGAAGTTTAACGAAATGTGAAGAAAAGTAACTTTTGAAATTACAAATTCAGTTACCTTTCCATGACCTGAATGTAACTTCAACACGCACACGCACTCTCCCACGAGGGAGAGTCTCGAATTACACACTTTTCAATTGCAAATTTGATTACTTTTCCATTACCCTAAATAGTACCTAAATGGCATTTCTATAATTTCAATTACACAGCAATACGATGAGTGATTGAATCATTTTATCTATTACCTCTAATGCATTGAAATCTCCAAAGACTTGAGTGCAAAAGCAATCGACCATCAAGCTCAAAGGTGACAAACAACACATGTCCACAGCTCTCGGTGTCTGCTAAGTGCAACGTCGCTCCAATCACCCATACCATTTCCGGTTCATCGTTAATTTCCATCACTGCACTGAAGTCACTATATAATGCTGCAGCACTAAAAGTGGATATCGAGAGTAACACGCCGACAGCTATTAACGCGATCTTCCTACAGAAACACATCTTTCAAAATCTCCTTGTGTCGTAGAACGTCTAAAACCTAATGCACAACGGTTTCTGCAGTTGCCATGCAAATGCAGCCGTACTTCACCTATCCACTCGGCATCTGGTTAATTAATTCCCGACCGGTACCTCTAATACCATTTACACTTCATGCTAATCGCGAATGCAAATCTTAGCACCTTATCAAAACAAGTTAATGACAACCATGCTCAGAGAGTGTAATGCTGGCCGCCATATACCCATTCAAATGGCTATCGATCAATCAATCAGCAGCCGATAAAAAAAAGCGACACCCTGCTAACGTCGTCGTCGTCGTCGTCGTCGTCGTCGTCGTCGGTGCAGCCAACTCGCACTTATGGCCGCATATACTGATCGGGCGCGCATCTATGGTCACGGTCGTCAATCTTTCTAATGCGGTGCGTGTTTGCGCAAAGTACATTGTCCCATTAGAGATGTGCAAATTGCGACCGTCACTAATCTCTAAATAAAGATTTTAATTCGAGGAACTCGACGCGCGCACCCGTTGCGCTAAACTCGTGCGATCGGACGCTCTTCATCATCCGATCGATTCGATTGTGTTCCAGCGTGTGTTCTCGGCGAAGACCCGCTGACATTATCGCGGCATCTGAATCGCACAAGTGCGTTCGAGATGCCATAAATCGCAGCCGTTCTTCGGCAAGTGCGCGCATACGATACACGCGAGCCTTTTACGCTGCCATTTAGCCGTAATCGCGCATTTGGGCTACTGGTCTTCCGTTGGTTGGCCTTTTGCGACAACCAGGGACTCGGCCGACCGGGCCGACCGTCACCGACTTCGCAGTCGCAGTTTCTATGGAAATCGCACGAATTGTAAATCAGTGTCGCAGCGATCCATATAGCCGATGATGGCGCAGTAACTGTGCCACGATGCAGCTAATCCAAAGGTCTGAACCCACATGCAGCCGCAGTGCTAATCAAGTCGGCCGCAAATGGGCATGCCTGCCAACTGGCTGTCATATAGCTAAATGCTAACCGAAACAGATGGATCATAGGTACTCCGCAACAGAGGCAACGGCGAATAACGAACTGCTGCCATTCATTACCTTGTGAGTGGCTCCGAATTGGGAAATGTCAGTTCTTAATATCTTGACCGTGTAGATCAGTCATTTCTGGGAAGAAACTATGTCTTCCCGGCCTGGCTCCGCAATATGGAAGTGCCTCCACAGATACGATTATATTATGCTCTATGATACGCGCGAGCACTGCCATAAGCGCATCATCTGGCTGCGCAACTGTGTTGCGGGACGATTTAGTGACGATTATGGTCTAAGAGACGAATCTGCCGGATGATTTCGCATTCGATTTCGCAGAATTCGCCGATTCCAGTGCAACAACGCATACACAGGGATTAGGCAGTGAGTGCGTGCGTGCCCGCGTACAAAAACAGTAGTTGCACTGCGCTCGACTGCCACAAATGGATGCGGACAATCCGCCACTCCTCGCAGATTCATCGCTGATCCACCACCACCGCCGCCGCCGCCGCCGCTGCCATCATCACGATCGTCATCTTGTGGCCTGATCCAAGCCAAGTCGGGCCATAATCGTCGGTGCGTTGTTTCCTTTTAACGTTAATTAAATCAATGGAAGGCATCTTGACAAATAGATACAAATGGTCCAGGCTTTGATATAAATTTCTCGCTGTGGGCATGTTGTCCGGATGACATTCCGCGTTATGGAAAATTCATTAGCGTTCCACAAAGCGCTCGAATGCTGTTCGGAATTCGCAAGCGGACAAGAGTAGACTCTTCTGTGGCGTGCGTGTGTGTGAGGTGGCTTGAAGGAGGCTCGCAGCTCAAGGCTGGAAATGGATATTCATCCGACTGGGACGACGGCGATTATAAATCAAATTTACTTGTTTAACATTGGGAAGATGGCGGCTAACAAATTGTACACCGCCGCCGCGGGCGATAATTATGACGTATGTCTGCAGAACGCCGAGATTTATGGGCCTTTCGATGTCGCATGCAAACGGGTATTGTGGTTGAAATATGGTCAACTACTTGGTCTGTGTAGCTTCGCAACTAACTGTGAAGGACAATAGATCCTAAAGAGCTTGCCCAAGCAAGCTCTAGTTGAGAGGGGGGACGTTGTTTTTTTACGTTGACTGTAATTTGAGGAACGTTCGGAGAAAGACAGTCTTTGCAGCTTAGTCAAGCAAGTCCCTGCAATAATTCAGTAGGTCTTAGGTTCTTGGTAGCTCTAAGGATCCTCATGGTCCAATTGACACGATACATTCTCGGAACATTTAACAGGAATGGCACTTTATCAACGGCCCTGAAGAATGTGGGTGACAAACAACTGGCCATGAAGAACGAAATTGACTGCTCACGAAACCTATACCCTATTCACATCGAGCCGAAAACCGTGTTTTCGTCAAAAACTCTTCGAACACCAACTAGTTTTCCTTTGGCGTTTCAATCAGCTGTGGGAAACTAGTCATGAAACTTATGTGTAAACTATTTTGGTTACATATTTCGATCGCATTATTTAACAAATGAAATGCAATTAAAGAGCATTTAAAAATAATATTAGCCCATCAATTAAGTGTGGAAAATGATTTTAAGTTGCGAGTTGTGACATTTGTTCGGTCAGGTTGATCTGCAAGAATTTTCGGAATATTGCAAAAGGTGTGTTTGTTTCAACAACCCAACGATTGGAAGTGCGATTTAACGCCGCTTGACTATTTTCTTTAGGGATATGCGAAGTCGCTAGTCCACGCCGATAAGGCCGAAACGCTTGACCACTTGGAGGACAATATTCGACGCGTTACTGCCGATATACGGCCACAAATGTTGGAAAAATTCATCGAAAATAGGACCTCCAGATTAGACTACGTCCGAGCCAGCCGTGGCGGTCATATTCCCGAAATCATATTTAAATTATAATGCCAGAAGATTATCTTTCGAATAAAGTAAATTTCATGTCTATTTAAAAAAAATCATCCTTGTTTTATTCCATTTCAAAAAAACACCTTTTATAAGTAAAAAAATAGAAATGTACGTACATGTTACACATTTTTGAAACGTTGAAATGAAAATAATATTCAGCATAAAATAAATATCTTATGAATTATTTGAAAATGACTTGTATGCAAAAAAAACTATCTCGGTCTTAAGTCTCATTACTCTCGATTTTTCATACAAAAATGACACAGAAATTAGACTTGAGACTGAGGTAAGGCTTTTCCAATGCTTACAAAATATTTAATTTGATCGTAAGTTGACTTATCTTTTTTTATTCTTAATGAAACTAGCAAACTAGGAAGAAAAATTGACCAAAAAGTAAAATAATCGACCATTTTAGTTTATTTTAAGTGGGAAAATCCCGCAAAAAGGGATAAATTCCCCGATCTGGTATTACTGTTCTCAGTATTGTTTCTGCTTCTAGCACTTTGTCTTTATTTTTCCCACGAAGAGTGATCTTTTTACCCTTTTCACTCAAATCCCCTCGTTTTTTTTAACAAAAAATTTTACTTTCAATAGTAAAATTTGTATTCTTTGAAAAGAAAATCGCTTTAAATGAACCTTCTGTATAAAAATCGCAGTCTGTAAACACTATTTTGGTATTAGAAGTTTTTGGCAAAGGCAAATCTCCTTTTTATGGACATTTAGTGGATTGATATTCATGGTGAAATGTAGTTTGAATGTTTTCTTGTCAGATTATTGATATTTCCACAGTTTTGATATTTTTTTCGTTTTACGCACGGAAAGTTTTTCGGAAATTGAAATGTCCACAAAAAGGTAAAGATACCACGATGTAGGAACACTGCTGAGTGTCAGAAGTTTATTACACTCTCGCCATTTAGATTTTTTTGTTTTGCTGCTCCACACGTCAGTGCTACCAGACTTTTCGGACTGAATTGCCCACGGCGATTACCAAAAATTCCCTTTTCGCCCATTTCGCACGTATTCACAGAGAGAGAGAGAAAGAGAGTACAATCATTGAGAGCGGGAGGGAGGGGGTATTATTGAAAACAAATTGCGGAGTAATTCGGGGACACGTAGGACAGCCATCAGTCTATTTCTACTTAGTTCATGCTTGCAAGTGCAACCGTTCAAACTTGTGCTCAAATTAAGCAAAAAAGAACAAGAAAAAGAGAAATGCCAACAATGCGGCAGCAAACGGCAGCAAACATACTTTTGCAACATCACTCTAATGACTTGTTGCAGCAAATTGACCGCCTTCTGCATTCTTCTCGTTTGGAGCCGCAAATCGAAATTAGCCTCTCTCTCACTTCAAAGGGTTATACCTACATTCAATGGAAAACCGCACACAAAAGATACAAAAGATTAAAGGCGTTCCACATCAATTCCGCCATAGAAACTGTGCTGCAAATCAATCCACCATCAGCACAATGCTGCACACAACAAGAAGTAACACCAGAAAGGAAAGAAAACCATCTCGTAGTGCACTCTGGCCAGGAAGTGTGTCTTCCAAGTAGCCCCCGAACAAAAAGCACTACCCACACACACTCTCGTACTCATCTCGATTGAGTAACACCAGCCAGCCAGAGTAGTCCACCCACTCACAGTCGGTCGATTCGGTGGTATACCTACACCATGGTGAATAATAATCGCAGCCACAATGCACGGAGCCAGGATAGAAGCCTAAACATTATCCATCCCATTGAGCACGTACATCCTCTTATCCTTCAGCCGTTCTCTACACCGAGCACCATGTATATTCGTCAAGAGGCCACTTGGGCGCACACAATGATGACGAGTGCATGGCATCCATTACATGAGTTTGCATACATATAGAGGGGTTTTTCTGAATTACGTCCAAAAGGAGGGTGTGTGTCCGCCCCCACTCGAGCTGCTAAGAAACGGTGTGCGTTTTTTTTTTTCGTCCTGTGTTCCTTACTCTTTATGTAACACGACACGTCATCAAGCCCAAAAGATGAGAGATGTCAACGAGAGTCCTTGCAATTTATCCCCGTACCATGATAGGACTATCATTCTGTGTTGGGTTTTGGTCGTTTCCTCTTCACTTCTGTGCATAACAACAATGACTCTCGAGAATTACGCTTCCATCTCTATGTATACGTACCTACGAGGTTGATTTGTCCTGGCAGGACGACAAAAATTTCCTTCGCACAAGTGGTGCAACGGAAAAAAAAAAGTTATATTGTCGAGCCACTTAAGCGAAAAAAAGGAGGAGAGAGGGAGAGCGGCGTAGAGCAAATCTGAAAACGGGACAAGCCTCAAGAATCTCGGCACGACGAAAACTCAAGTGGTGAATTCATGCAAAAGTGGCCAACAGCCCAAAAGGGATTTCGGGATCCGGCTAAGGAGACATCGGTGAGTGCGCGCCACAGAATGAGAAGAAGAAATGTGTATTTCGAAGTTGGATGGATGCTGACGACGATGTGAGGCGATAAGTGTCCTTGCACATACGTATTCCGAAGAGCAAACATAATTTAAAGGGTTCCCCGCTCCACCGGTTCCGTAGGCATGTTTGTTTACACTGAGCCGTGCAGTAGAGCGCTCTGAAGAGTGTTTGCGAAGCGACATTTTGACCAGAGTTGCAGCCAAAGTTTGCACAGCTCATATACCTACGGTGTGATGTGACGGAGTTCGTGTGTTTGCTGTCTATTAGCTAATGATCCTGAAATGATGTGTGCTGAGTGTTCCACACTGGGATGTATGCTCTTGTGTTTTGAATATCAAGGGGAATTCGTTAAAAAAAATGTACCAGCGGTGACCAGACCATGGGAATGGTTGGTGTCGGGGGTCAATTTTTTTCTTTTTTCAAAGCGGATTTTTGTATAATTTGTTTAAATTCGAAAGTTTAAAGTACTGAACTAGCTTCAGGATTTGCGACGACAAGGCTCGGAGGAGCAAGCGATTTGAGTTGGTCTTTTGAAGGGGCAAATCTGCCACTGACAAGTAAGGTAAGCTATGCAGATGTAGGTCCAATGTTGAGGAAGAAAGTTCCCACAAGTGACTGCCGGTCCATTTACTTTCGACACCATAGTTTTTTTGATGTATAGGTGTGGATGCTTTTCGTCACTGGAACCCAAAACACATTGAAGCATGAACAACAAGGAATTGCGAAGATATTTTGACGAAGACGACCTTTTGTTTTAAATACTCGGACTCGTTTGGGTTGACAGACGAACAAAAGCAACTCGACATTGTCCATGCGCAAACGTTTTCCACTGAGAGACGCCTATGAACTGACTTCTAGAACCTTAAAGATTGCCTTAGTCAGAGTGAAAGAATGAGCTGGCCGATTGCGATGAAGTAAGGACTAATGGTGGTCTGGGATAAGCCCAATAAGCTCTCAGAAGTCCATACAGATTGGGTGAGTAGTTTAACGCGATTCGTGAATAAATTGACTTAATTATATTATAAATAAATAAATTGTCCAGGGTGGCGGATTTATGTTTTCAAAAGTGAATAAAACTAAAAATATGAAACGTAGTTTTGTACTGTTTAGTTTGTCATAAACAAAAAGGATGCGGGTTTTATATTTCTTAAAAATTAAGTCGTCCAAATGACGACCCTTTAGTTGGACACACTGTTGAAAGCGGGCCATCGTGCTTCGTGCCACGAGCTGCAGTAGGCCTGGCTGGATGTAGTTAATTTCACTGCGGATTTTTTCCTTCAGCTCCGTAACAGACTGCAGGTTATTACCAAAGACTTTACTCTTGAGGTGTACAAAAAAGTCCATGGGGGTAAAGTCTTGTGACGATAACCTTTCGTGGGAAATGTTCACGGAGTAAATTCATAGAAGTTCTCACAGCATGTGGAGTCGCTTCATCTTGTTCAAACCGCATGAGTGTGACGAGTAGAGTGCTCGCAAATTCGGTAAGAACAAAATCGGTGATCGTGCGTCCAAAATTTTTACTGTTTACATTAATGGCTTGTCCCCTCATGAATTAAGAGTGCGAAATCTGTTCACCATTGTTTCACAGAAGTTTTTGCGTATATTAAAGTCATCATCAGTGTAGTCTTAGGCCATGAGGATTTAAGCAAGGTAGTGCACTGTCATGTGACTTCCTTAATTTGATTATTGAGAGAATTGTGCAAGACTCCCGCGTCAGCACCAGAGGCAAAATCTTCCAAGAATCTGTGCAACTATTTACTAGTATACGCCGACGAAATCCTTGAACGTTTTGAGAGGAAAATTCTTCGAAAAATCTTCGGTCCCGTTTCCGTTAATAGGCTATGGAGACGAAGATTCAACCAAGAACTATACGAGCTGCACAGCGAACTGCCGCCAGTCAAAAAAATTGGACGTTTGAGATGGCTGGGACACGTACAACGAATGGACACCAATACTCCATTTCGCTGAGTCTTCGATTCCCAGGCAGGCGCCAGATGCAGTAGGGGAAGACCTCGCATTAAATGGCGCGCACAAGTAGAAACCGACCTCAACCAACTTGGAGTGCGCCACTGGTTAAAAATATGGGGGTGTTTTGTAATACCTCCGCAGAATTACAGGTCTATGCAACACAAGAAAAATTAGTTTTCAATATTTCAAATTTATTAAACTTCTTCTTTAATATTTTTATATTCAAATTTAATAAAAAAATCAAAGGGGATAAAAGGCAACAGGAATTTGCCTACACTCGACAATTTTGTATACCTTTGTATTGTAATATTTAAAACCAATAAAATTTGTATTAAAAGAAAATGTTTTTGGCATTGAAATGTATCCAATAGATATTTAAATCAAATCAAAAGAAGTATTAAAATATAATAAGATTGTATATTTTAATATTCTGTGGGTTTATTAAAAGCAAAAGAAGTATTGAATTTGAGGTGAAAGTATTATATTTTAATCTGTAGTTTATTTAATTCAAATACATATGTATTAATATTCGTTAATTTTTCTATATAAATAGTGGTTTAATTTAAATACTTTTGCATTGAAACCCATTTCCATCTATATTAAAATTTAATATTTCAGACATATTTGGTAAAACCAGACATTACTTAAAATGAATAAATCTTTTATTGTATTTCTAATTTGAATATATGCAAAATATTAAATTTCAATATTTTCTCGGCGTGGACTTATACAAACCCAAAAATATTAAATTTATCGCCAGGATTTTTAACCGTGTAGCTAAGGACCGGGCTAATTGGAGAGGCATGTTGGTTGAGGCGCTGGTTCAATCCGGACTGTAGCGTCACTTAAGTAAGTAAGTAAGTAAAGTCATTTTCTTTGAGTTCGTCTTATTGAATACTAAAAGGATGCCATTTTAAGTCTTTCTTTAGAACTCCGTGACCAATAGGTGCTTTTTGGGAATGCAAAAACCGTCTTCCGCACGCAAACTTCGTTCCACCGCCTGAATGTTTTCGGTGGTAATCGATGTTCTGCTCACCCCTGGCTGAGAAGTGTTTAAAGCTGAAGAAGTTTCGCGGAGTCTTTGCACTCATGAACGAATATTCAACAAAATTGTCGGCACACCCCTCCACACTATTTTCAACTTCTCGCGATATTCGCATTTGAAAACATAAATCCGCCACTGGACACCCTGTACTTATGGATTGGACAGCTTTGGGTTGCAAGATTTCGACTCAATTTGCACCGCAAGAAACAAGCATTTCTGTTCAGACAAGAGACGGAACATAAAAGTAGGACGTTTGGTCACCCAGTCCTATAATACCATGTGACTTCAAAATTGGCCTTCACTTGCCTATCCTTACTAAAATTATGTCCAAAATTCAAGCCCCCACTTAACTGCGTCATCAAAATTCAAAAGAACTCGCAACAGTGCAGCAAATTAAGAAGTTACACTGGCAACCGCAAACACATACCAACACACTGCACCAGATCAAATCTGTGTGCCTGCATTCTCCTTAGAACCCTTCTGCGGCAAGTTGCAGGTTTATCTTTTGAGTAATAGCCTTCCTCCACATCATCGTCGTCGCCGTCATATGGCAAACAATGGCAGACCTCCTCGCCATTCACTACTTAACTTTTCCCTGCCGCGACACGGTCCCACTCCGCCCCCATTCCGGCACTAGCTAAACTAGCGAAGAAACAATTGACGTCGAATTGTTTTCCATGAGGAATTTCGCAATTTACCTGATTTATTATTGCAATTTCTCATGTCAATTCGAGTTGTACAGCAGCAGCAGCCCACCACCATCTAAAGATTTTCCAATTTCTCAGCCATCGAGGGCCGCGCTACAGATAGAGGCACTTGCCTCTAACCTGCTGCCGCCTCTAATTCCCATCCGTGAATAAGTCTCAGACGGCAAAATATCTAGAAACTGTATCTGTTGACTATTGTTATTCCAAATGTATGGTAAAGGTGGTACTCATGCGGCTGGGGTAAATGTATGTTCCTACTCTCCTCCATACAAAAGCGGGAATTAGCTCGACGTGGAGACCCAGGTGCTCTATGGCCACGTCCGCGTGGCGATCATCTCTAGCCGTTAAGGCATCGTCTCGGGGACACAATGCGCGTATATATAGCTATTGTTAGGTGGTCCTGCGAATGATGATGTAGTGTGGATTCAATTGCACGGTGTGTTATCGGGGAATTTGTCGCCCACCGGACAATACATCTCATTTACCTACCACCTAGCGCAGGACATTTTGTCAGAGAAGATGTTTCCATTAGATATTGTGCGCATATCGCATAGTTAAACAGTCAATGGAACACATTGACACCCTCAAGGAGTCGGATGCTTGTGCTCGATGCTAGTGCAATTTCATCATCATAACGATGCGATGAGATGCCACACACTAGTTGCTGCCGTTTCGCTTGCGGAGTGGGACAGCCTCGCAGAACTGCTCCATTGATTGGCATGAAACCCATTATGCAGATTACCGCGATGCCAGGCGGGAGCGAGCTGATCTTGCAATGGCAGTGGCTGTCGATTGCCGTCCTGGCCTTCAGCGAGCAATTTGCCTCACGTTTATGGCCGAATCGTGAATATCGGACTCATTTCGCGTTATGAAATGCATGTAATTGATGTCCATTAGAGATGGAATTAGTGGCAGTGACGGTCGACGGAAGGTGGTCGTGGACATGGATGTGGTGGCATTTACCAAGGTGTTCCGGGGAGGTGGCATGATGTATGTGCGCGACTGAGTTTCGGTGAAATCGATCTGCAGAGTATACGGCATATGGTTGAAGACAAACCACATGTTGCTGACAGATGAGACGGTCAAGTGTGACAGGTTAAGTGGATTTTAGTGCAGCCAGCTATGATGAATGGGAGCAATTACCATGGAGTGTAGGAGTGGGTACTTGCATTCTTCGTGGTGCCATTTGAAGAGTGGGGCATATATGACTGACTGAATGAGTGGCTCCAGCGTAAATAAGAACGATTTTCGACGTTTTTACTGGCTTGCTGACAGTAAAACGCCAGTTATTGGGCCTTGGACTTGAGTGATAAATTGGCTGTCGGTATAATTTAGTTTAAGTTGAAACGGATTGTGGGAAAAGCTGAAACGAGCTCAGAAACGCGTTCGAAAGACCTGAAGCTGAAGTGTTTAAAAACGCATACAAAACGCGTTGAAAACTCGAAAGAACCTGTCAGAAAACACATCGAAAATAGTACTCAGAAAAGTTTTCAGAAAGTCGTGCATAGAACCGTCGAAAACACATCAAAAAAGAATCGGAAAGCTCCTTGAAAAACGAGTCAAAAAAACTAGCCCAAAAACGTCCCAAGAAAACGCTTAGAAAAATGCGAAAAATGAACGACTCTGACAGGTATTTGTACGAATTTTCGCATGCGTTCTTGCACGCAGAAAAATCGCTTATTTAAAAACAACCGACTTTCGGTTAAAAACTACCAAGTGATACTGTTAATATAGCTCCTACAGAGTTAGTTGATTAAAATAAACCGAGTCAACTTGTTTAACGAAACTCTGTTAAAAATAACCGATTTATCAATTTCCCCTCCAAATTTGCTCGGTCGTAAATAACAAACTAACTTGGTATAATTTAACCAAATTACTCTGTTGTTATTAGCCAACCCAATGGTTGAATTAAACCATGTTACTCTGTTGTTATTAGCTAATACACATGGTTGAATTTAACCAAGTTACTCTGTTGTTATAAGCGAACCCACTTGGTTGAATTTAACCACGTAACTGTGTTGTTATTATCCAACTCACTTGATTGAAATTAGCCAACCTACTTGGTTGTATTTAACCAACTAACTTGTTAGAATTTGACCTACTTAGTCTGTTGCTATTAGCCGACTCACTTGGTAGAATTCAACATATTCAATCTGTTGTTATTAGCCAACCCACTTGGCTGAATTCAACCAAGTTACTCTGTTGTTATTAGCCAATACACATGGTTGAATTCAACCATGTTACTCTGTTGTTACTAACCAACCGACTTGGTTGGATTTAACCATGTTACTCTGTTGTTACTAACCAACCGACTTGGTTGGATTTAACCATGTTACTCTGTTGTTACTAACCAACCGACTTGGTTGGATTTAACCATGTTACTCTGTTGTTACTAACCAACCGACTTGGTTGAATTTAACCATGTTACTCTGTTGTTAGTAACCAACCTACTTGGTTGGATTTAACCATGTTACTCTGTTGTTACTAACCAACCGACTTGGTTGGATTTAACCATGTTACTCTGTTGTTACTAACCAACCGACTTGGTTGGATTTAACCATGCTACTCTGTTGTTACTAACCAACCGACTTGGTTGGATTTAACCATGTTACTCTGTTGTTACTAACCAACCTACTTGGTTGGATTTAACCATGTTACTCTGTTGTTACTAACCAACCGACTTGGTTGGATTTAACCATGTTACTCTGTTGTTACTAACCAACCTACTTGGTTGGATTTAACCATGCTACTCTGTTGTTACTAACCAACCTACTTGGTTGGATTTAACCATGTTACTCTGTTGTTACCAACCAACCTACTTGGTTGGATTTAACCATGTTACTCTGTTGATACCAACCAACCTACTTGGTTGCATTTAACAATTCCAATTGGTTAAAATTAGCCAACTTTCTTGGTAGCATTTAACCAACTAAAAGTTAAATTTACGTAACTTACTCGGTTGGAATTAGCACATCTACTTGGTTGAATTTAACCAAACTACTTACTTCTTATTAGCCAGTCCATGTGGTACCAATTTACCAGTTTACTTGGTTGAACTTGAGTGCACCTGAAAATTGAACCATCTAAAAGGGATAATTTTATCGTAAAATAAAAAAAAAATCTTTTTCATATTAAGTACATAGATTTTTTATTATAATATCGTTTGTAATGTATTTTTGAATACAAAATATATGTTTTCTGTTTATTACATGTTTTTATTAATTTTAATGCAAAACTTAATTTTACTTAAAATATATGGGTCATAAATTTCATCATTTAAAAAGAAATGTGCAAAATTGTGTATTTTTATAAATTAATTTACATAATATTATTTTAATTAGCATATTTATGAAATCTGCAGTGTTAAAGCGAAATCATTTACATTTATAATTTAATCTATTTTTTATTTATAGTGGACTTCTTAAAATAACGTACTGCTTGGAGTTAGATAAAATATTTAAAGTGTTAGGAATTGGCGATAGAAAAAATTCAAGTGGAATAACAATTTGTTGAGGTATTAATGGAACTTCTACCTCATATGCATAGTAGTGTTCATCGAAACATTTAGTTTTAAGTACTATACCAACAAAAATCAATTGACTTGAGTCATACAAATATATTTTTTCCAATACAAAAAAGTCGTACAAATAACAATCTGAACTAAGACTTTTTACTAAGACGGATCCCTTTTTATAATGTACAGAAGACATGGTCGCCCAACTGACCATAGTCAACGTTTTATTAGGGTCCAGTGATAGCTGTGATCGTATATTATCAAGTTCAAATAACATGCCATATTTTTTGGGTCCAACGTCAAGTAGATTAGAAAGTTTTCCCCTTAAAAACATTTCATTAAGTTGAAGTTGATGTTTCATTGCTAAGGTTAAAGTGATATTCATTCGGTTACATGATGATCTAGCCGACATTTTGGATTGCCTATGCTTAGCTTCGAACCTCATTGACCACAAAGATGTTAATGGGCCGTATTTTTTAAAAGCGGTATGGTAGTGAATGAGATTGTGGAACTTTGGCTTAAGACAGTCCTCGGTAAGTGTAGTATATTGTTCATTAAGTTCAGCTATTAATACTTGCAAGAAATCTTCTGTTCCAACAGAAACATTTATACTAAGAAGTATGTCAACAATTTGTCTTAATTTTATATACATTTCCCAAATAATATTACCCCTCGGCACAAAGTCACCTATAAGTAAACCCAAAAACCGCAAAAGAGTAAGCGTTTCTCCTGAAGATAAACGCACATTTCCCCGCCTAAGATGTTCTCTTTCGATAGGGCAAGGTTTGTTTTTAGTATCAGGGCCATATGAGAAAGCTAATAGCTTATCATTGAAAATTGTTAAAGAAAAAAATTTGTTTTTTTCGGTATACTCTGAAAGTATAAAACTCAAAATGTATTTGGCAACACCCTCTAGCATATCATGCATAATATCGACGCCCACCTGTTGAAACAAGTCGAAGTTGTTTATGCCCAGAAAAACGCACTTTTCCTTAATGCCGGTTAAAGATAAATTATTTAAAGCCAGATCTGCTTCATAGCTTGCCATTGTTCGAAGAAGTGTTGTATCTTCGTAAAGTTGCTTTTTCAATACATCTTTTGTAACTTTGCACACTCTACAAGAAAAATTTGCTGAAAAGCTCTCTACGAACCCAATCAGAGAGTGTATTCCTAAATTGTCACCAAGAATCAGAGCTAGTTCAAAAAATAAAGATCCCTTGAAAGATGGAATATCTATTTCTATGCCCACTTCGCTTAAAAAATTAAACTCATCAATAATTGGTTGAAATATAACATTATTACCAAAAGATACTCTGTCGGATGAATGAAATAATAAAATAAGGAATATGTTGGACAGAACTGAGGAGCGCCAAGGTGGAAGACATGGAACTGAGACGTACACAGCTCCTAGTTTGTGAACACCAGCATGACTTCCTAGAACGTTTCCGATTTCATAATCATCGAAGTACATAAATAGAGGTAACACAATGCGATTTGAATGGTGCTTAAGTCTTTCTTTCCAATGTGAACCTTGAATAAAATTTTCCATTCCATCTTTATTTCGAAGACTGTCCATATATTCAAAAGTTTCCGAAAGTACGTTCTCGAGGGAGAAAAATCTTTGCAATATATCTCTTAAAGATATAAAATGTTCTTGGCACGGAATAGGTTCCATACGTGTTATTCCACCTTTTTTGACATAATCGAACCTTTGGCCGATTATTATTCCCTTAGGCTCAATGTATGATTTTTGTTTTGTGAAATAAGAAATTCTTTTTTGTTCTGTTCGGAAACATTCTAAGGGGGAGGTGATTGAAGGAACAAGTGCTTGCATTAATTGATTTGAAACATCATTAGATAGAGAATGCTCAATACATATATTGTCTACACAGTTCTGCAAATTTGAACTTAATGAACCGAAATATTCTGCTAAGCCATCAATCACTTTTTGCACTACGTTTCTAGGCAAGATCACATTTGCATAAAGGGATGCTATAAAAAGTGATAGTGATTTATCAAGTGACAGGGTTTCTGTATTTTCAGTTTTATTGGTTTGTTCTAATTGTTTTTCTGCAACAACACTTTCATTAAGTATATCCGCATTCTTCTCAGAATTTGTTGGATTATTTGAACATTGAAAATCGTGTTTTTTTTTAAAGTGTCTTCTAAAGGAATTGAAAATTGGAAACGATCGCTTACAATCTCCTTCGCGACATTTATAAGTTGTGAAGTTATGGTCACTGTGATTGAAATCAAAGTGGTGCCTTAGAACTTTGAGATCCTTTAAGTAGGATCTGCATAAGAAACAAACAACCATTGTAAGAAAATGAATTGGAAGGGGAAAACTCTAACTTTCCTTGACACCTAACTCTCCCAACAAGGTATTGGCCGCGGTAGATTCCTTATCGAACTCTGTCTTAATTTTAAAAAATGCTTTTTGAATAAACAGCCAAGAACATCTACTCTCTGGCGGATATTCAGCATTAATAATAAAAATTAGTTTGAAACAAACATCTACTGCCTCTAAAATGGTAGGTAGTAAATATTTAGTTTCATCTACAACTACAAAATAGGACCCAATAGCATCGATTGAGTTACCTACTACTATAATGAAGGGCTGTAATGTAAGGCCAATACCTTGTAGTTTTTCTCGCCTGCTGGTAATTGCTGCATCTATCTCTGCATCCGTTGCAACTCTCGTTATGAATCCATCCCTTGCTTCCGCCTTAGAGGGTCGCCAAATTTTCTGCTTCGATCCTTTGACCTTAACGTTTGATGTGGTCAACAATGAAGGGATTAGCAGGAATGCCGCGAGGTTGCTGATCTCTTCAGAAACTGAGAAAATATAAAATAATAAAACAATTATAAGTCATATGCGTCCAATTAATTTTTCTACACAAAATGTGTGCAAATCTGATTCGAAGAATTATACCTATATAGAGAATGCGCTAAAAAATATAGAGAAAATATGATGCAGATTTGTTTTTTTCTTCTAAAGAAAACATAATGGTCAAAACAAAAACAAATTTTTCGGAACAATCTAGTAAAGCTAAAATATCCACGCTTTTTCTGAAATTCGATCGAATCGGAAATTCTTCGATTTATTTCGATTAGCAGGTTATGTATTTATTAACAAATGACGTTTTCTTACGATTTTCCCGAGTCAGCAGGTGAGCGAAGTATTTATCCTTTCCTCTTACTCCTTTTCCCTTGCTTCTAGCAAGTTGGAAAATGTCCTTTTTTAATTTTGGAAAATTTTCAACCAGTCCGTTGCAGTTGTCGCTGTATATTTTATCGAAATCCCTTACCAGCTGTAGAGAAAAGAAGAATTACATAATATTATATGTAAAGAAAAGCCTGAACTATATCCAAATAAAAAGAAAAGATCGAAACTCATAGATAACGCAAGCATTTATGTGACAACTATGAGTAAAATCTGAACTAATAAATATAAGAGCTTTTACTTGTGAAACTGTAGTTCACGTTAAAGACTAAATATATGTATAATGTATTTCTGATATAATTATACTTCTATGAAATATTACCAGTTTAAATCCCAATGGTTTTTTTAAGGCCGGATATTCCTCAAAATACTCGGATATGCTCATATCCTTTAAATGGTGAAGTCGGGCATGGGTCGTTTTCTCCCATTTGTCCTCGGTTGTTTCCCATGGATGGCTAGAATTTTTTAGCCATTGGAGATCTTCTTGGAATTGTCCTTCGAAGTCTTCGAAATTGGCAGCTGTTGCTAGGCGCTTTATAGGATGTGATACTGATGCGGGAGAGGATACTCGACTGGAGGAAGGTGACGACGTCGCAGAAGCGGAAAACGAACGCTTCCTTTTAGTGATAACACCACTTTCCCGGTATTTTCGTTTTAGATTGTGGATGTGATCTGGCAATTTTCCAGCCAATCTGTTTACAACCCCACGACTCGAATTTATCAGCTTGTTGTGAAAATATACCGATCTATTCTCGGTAGGGAACAAATGAACAATCTGATTTGTCCAGTGCCCATAAATTTGAGCTGTGATATTTTTTTCCGGGTTTTTCTTTAAAATGTTGGTGCAGACAATACGCACCAATCGCAGTCGAGCAACGTTATCCAGCGGTCGAGTTTTATCCAGCGACAGTAGACCGGTTCCTTCCAGTGAGCTTTCGAGCAGCTTGTTAAGTTCCTAGTAACAAAATATTTTAATGTGCATATAAATATAAAAAATTAGTGAAATATATTAATAATTAATAAAATAAGTGAAAAAAAAACCCTTTGTACTATCGGCTAAAGCTATTAGTGGCAATCACCTATTATAATCACCTTCTCTTAGTTGATTATAAATGCAGTGTTTTTTACTCAAACTGATAGATAAGTCAATTTATTCTGATTGATCTCTGAATGCATAAAGAAACGCAAATTGAAAGCAGAGACCATCAATCAACACTAATCACCTTTCCGATTTAAACCCTGTACTTACATCTAAACTTTCGCTGAATTGATCATCAGCAACAACGCTTGAAGGGGAATCTAGTGCATCCCCTCTGTCGCTAACAGCGAAATTTGGCAGAATCTCACTAAAAGAGAAATTAAGGCAGTCGTTTTGTTCTTGTGTGTTTGTAGCAAGAGATAATTCTGAAGTTTCAAAAGTCTGAAAAATAAAAAGACTTTATTTCTACCATTTCAAATGGTTAAATAATATGAACCAACCAAAGTCGTGGACGCATTAGGGTGCATAGCTTTCCGCCATTCTTCGAAATTCCGTGTAAACAGAACCCGATGCCCTATAACTGGGATCATTTCCTTTATCTCTCTGGCACCAAGCAGCGCCAAAGACATTGAAGTTATAGCATTTTCTGTTATAAATGAAAATTAACCAATGTCACGTAGTTAATCACTTGCAAAGTATAGGTTTTTATCAGATATACAAAATGGCGCAAATTTAATCACCCTTTCGGAAGATTTTATAATTTTTGCAAATAGCTTCGTACGTCAATCAAATTAATTTAGCAAAAAAGTAATTCAAAAACAAAATTGGAGGATTAATTTTGCACCACCTTGCATAAGAAAGTCGCGTATAAGAAAGAATCGTCTGTGAAAAACACAAGCTTCTAAAAAGCTTTTCAAGCGCAAAAGAATTTTCGTGCCGTAAGGAATCGAAATCAAAAATGCAAAACACATGTGTAGCAAAAATACTTTAAGCAAATTACAACTTTCTTATATGCGAATAATATTGTATAAATTTACGTTTTGGTATATAAACGAACCTTTAAAAATGTCTACGTAGGCTTCCAGGCCCCACTCCTTTAGTAAGGTTGACACTTCTTCATCCATTTTAGATAACTGTGAAGCACGTGTTAATATGAGCATGTGCATATCAAAATACGATCATTTAATTACTAAATTACTACTGACAGAAACATTGAGAACTAAGGCTATGCCTGGTTTTAAGACGATGTTCGCCATTTATTGGTGACAAACGATTCGAAATGATGAAAACATAGACAGAAATCATTTTAAATAGTTCGTCCCAGAAAAGTTGCGAACATCGCCATAAAAGAAAAAAAAAGCCCAAGAAAAACAAAACTAATGCACTCGCTAATGAAGAACCTGAATCCCAGAAGAAAAAAACATGTCAAAACACGATACCAGACTGAAAGGGTTGATATTAACCGAGTGTTTCTCAACTCGGCAATTATTAACCGAGTACTAGGTTGAAATTCTTTGCTTTGGTTCTATTTTTTTTTCACTTGAATATCACCAAAATTGACAATAAATTGTTTAAAACTCGAGAAAAACAACATAGT
Source organism: Cheilosia grossa (assembly GCA_963082955.1). Taxonomy (NCBI): domain Eukaryota; kingdom Metazoa; phylum Arthropoda; class Insecta; order Diptera; family Syrphidae; genus Cheilosia; species Cheilosia grossa. The sequence continues at coordinate 9,403,277 of OY720146.1, forward strand.
TAATGCACTCGCTAATAAAGAACCTGAATCCCAGAAGAAAAAAACATGTCAAAACACGATACCAGACTGAAAGGGTTGATATTAACCGAGTGTTTCTCAACTCGGCAATTATTAACCGAGTACTAGGTTGAAATTCTTTGCTTTGGTTCTATTTTTTTTTCACTTGAATATCACCAAAATTGACAATAAATTGTTTAAAACTCGAGAAAAACAACATAGTTAATGCACTCGCTAATAAAGAACCTGAATCCCAGAAGAAAAAAACATGTCAAAACACGATACCAGACTGAAAGGGTTGATATTAACCGAGTGTTTCTCAACTCGGCAATTATTAACCGAGTACTAGGTTGAAATTCTTTGCTTTGGTTCTATTTTTTTTTCACTTGAATATCACCAAAATTGACAATAAATTGTTTAAAACTCGAGAAAAACAACATAGTTAATGCACTCGCTAATAAAGAACCTGAATCCCAGAAGAAAAAAACATGTCAAAACACGATACCAGACTGAAAGGGTTGATATTAACCGAGTGTTTCTCAACTCGGCAATTATTAACCGAGTACTAGGTTGAAATTCTTTGCTTTGGTTCTATTTTTTTTTCACTTGAATATCACCAAAATTGACAATAAATTGTTTAAAACTCGAGAAAAACAACATAGTTAATGCACTCGCTAATAAAGAACCTGAATCCCAGAAGAAAAAAACATGTCAAAACACGATACCAGACTGAAAGGGTTGATATTAACCGAGTGTTTCTCAACTCGGCAATTATTAACCGAGTACTACGTTGAAATTCGTTGCTTTAGTTCTATTTCTTTTTTCACATAAAAACCACCAAAATTGACAATAATTTGTTTTAAACAAGAGGAAAACAAGATAATAATATTATGTACTCACCAATAAATATGAATTTTTTATTTTTCCTTGTCTTTTTTGTTTTTTTTATTTTCACTTATCACAGATTTCACACCACCAGCCACTACAAAGGTTCAACACTTAATGACTCAATTACTAGTCGCGAGCAGCGTGCGTCGTTCATAATTCGCGATAGTATGCGTATGCGTATAACACGATGTATGTGTTAAAATCAACCGAGACACACTGTTTTACAGATGAACGAGAAGCCTTGTGTTTGTAGATATTAACCGAGTTGACTGTATCTGCAGCCACACACATATTTCTACCTACCAGGAATGTAAAACGAGTTTTTGGTATTGTACCCAAATGTTTTCCATTGTTCGTGAATGATCTGTATCAACAGCCACACACATATTTTCTACCAGGGATGACAAAACTGATTTTTTAGGTGCTGTACCGAAATGGGTTCAATTGTGCGTGAATAATTTGTGATCGCAAAGGCCTAGCAAAGGCAGCACAGCAATGAAAAAGACGATTTATTCAAGGCTGCTCCTGGAAGTCGAGATTGGTTACCAATACTTCCTTGGTTTCTTCAAATTCTCCTAACTGTGCTTTACAAGATGGTATATATAATTTTCTGTTTGTATCTTTATTTTAAAATGTGTATGTACCAATTGCATTATGAGTTTAGTTATTATCAACTCTCACAAAACGCATAGTTCAAAACAAGTCTGGTACTAACAAATTTTGAAATAAAGTGATAAATGCAGGACTATATATACCATATTGTAGAGCACAATTAGATGAAATCTCAGAATCTATCTTTTTGATTCCGGACTCTGCCGGACGCTTCTTTTTGCCGCGTGGAAAACGATATAAGTTTTATTATTATCATCTCTCACCAACGCATAGGTCGAAACGAGTTTGGTACTTACAAATTTTGAAGTAAAGGGCTAAACTAAAGACTATACCATTTTGTTCAGCATGTGCAAAAGTGTAGCTTTTTTCATTAGCTTGGTTCTCAAAATGATTGAATCGCAGAGTGAAAAATTACTTAATTTTACTTCATTATATCTACAGAAACAGATTAGATTAATATTGCGTTAAGGCCATTATGTCAATTGGACTCAATAAAAAGCTAATATTTATTTTGCATTAAATTTGTACCTTTGGCAAATTTTCTTACAATTAGATACCTATCTTAAATTAGTTTTCAAGTGCCTAGCTACAATTAAGAGTAAAAGCCATATTTTATCAGACAAAAATGTAAAAAAAAAATTGTTGCTTTGGCCATTTTTGTCTGTGTTCTTTTTTTCCTATTGCAAGCCAAAAAAGTAGTAGAGAAAACTTTGTTTTTAAGGCTGTATTAGCCTGTTTAGAATTTAGTTTGTTCGTGAAATGTGAATGTACTAAATTCGGAAGGAATGTCGGAACGTATTTTCAGAAGTAGAATATATTCATCAAAGTTCTGAATTTGGGCAAATCGTACTTGTATATATCTTTAAATCAACTGTGTCGATAAAAGTACAATTGCGATTATTTTTTCATCCCTGGTTTCTGCGTTTTGAAAAAGCAGCGTCGTAATTCGTGGTGTGCGTATAACTTGTTAAGAAACAACAGTATGTGTTTGTTGAAATTTACCAAGTTGAATGATAAAATTAACAGATACACAATTTCTACGTATAACAAATATCAGATAGGTACATATTTCGATGAAAATGTTTTATAGAATTGTTTTATGGAAAAATGGAATGTAAAATAAATCGAGGAGAATTCTCTTTTTTTGAACAGAATGTTACTTTATTTTTGGGAAATTCTCACGAGTAAAAGGGTTAAAAACAAACAAGTCATTGGTTGTATTTAAGCAACGTTTATTGGTTGTTTTCAACAGAGAGCTTGTTAGATTTTAACACACATTCGCTTGGTTAAATTCTCACGAGTAAAAGGGTTAAAAACAAACAAGTCATTGGTTGTATTTAAGCAACGTTTATTGGTTGTTTTCAACAGAGAGCTTGTTAGATTTTAACACACATTCGCTTGGTTAAATTCTCACGAGTAAAAGGGTTAAAAACAAACAAGTCATTGGTTGTATTTAAGCAACGTTTATTGGTTGTTTTCAACAGAGAGCTTGTTAGATTTTAACACACATTCGCTTGGTTAAATTCTCACGAGTAAAAGGGTTAAAAACAAACAAGTCATTGGTTGTATTTAAGCAACGTTTATTGGTTGTTTTCAACAGAGAGCTTGTTAGATTTTAACACACATTCGCTTGGTTAAATTCTCACGAGTAAAAGGGTTAAAAACAAACAAGTCATTGGTTGTATTTAAGCAACGTTTATTGGTTGTTTTCAACAGAGAGCTTGTTAGATTTTAACACACATTCGCTTGGTTAAATTCTCACGAGTAAAAGGGTTAAAAACAAACAAGTCATTGGTTGTATTTAAGCAACGTTTATTGGTTGTTTTCAACAGAGAGCTTGTTAGATTTTAACACACATTCGCTTGGTTAAATTCTCACGAGTAAAAGGGTTAAAAACAAACAAGTCATTGGTTGTATTTAAGCAACGTTTATTGGTTGTTTTCAACAGAGAGCTTGTTAGATTTTAACACACATTCGCTTGGTTAAATTCTCACGAGTAAAAGGGTTAAAAACAAACAAGTCATTGGTTGTATTTAAGCAACGTTTATTGGTTGTTTTCAACAGAGAGCTTGTTAGATTTTAACACACATTCGCTTGGTTAAATTCTCACGAGTAAAAGGGTTAAAAACAAACAAGTCATTGGTTGTATTTAAGCAACGTTTATTGGTTGTTTTCAACAGAGAGCTTGTTAGATTTTAACACACATTCGCTTGGTTAAATTCTCACGAGTAAAAGGGTTAAAAACAAACAAGTCATTGGTTGTATTTAAGCAACGTTTATTGGTTGTTTTCAACAGAGAGCTTGTTAGATTTTAACACACATTCGCTTGGTTAAATTCTCACGAGTAAAAGGGTTAAAAACAAACAAGTCATTGGTTGTATTTAAGCAACGTTTATTGGTTGTTTTCAACAGAGAGCTTGTTAGATTTTAACACACATTCGCTTGGTTAAATTCTCACGAGTAAAAGGGTTAAAAACAAACAAGTCATTGGTTGTATTTAAGCAACGTTTATTGGTTGTTTTCAACAGAGAGCTTGTTAGATTTTAACACACATTCGCTTGGTTAAATTCTCACGAGTAAAAGGGTTAAAAACAAACAAGTCATTGGTTGTATTTAAGCAACGTTTATTGGTTGTTTTCAACAGAGAGCTTGTTAGATTTTAACACACATTCGCTTGGTTAAATTCTCACGAGTAAAAGGGTTAAAAACAAACAAGTCATTGGTTGTATTTAAGCAACGTTTATTGGTTGTTTTCAACAGAGAGCTTGTTAGATTTTAACACACATTCGCTTGGTTAAATTCTCACGAGTAAAAGGGTTAAAAACAAACAAGTCATTGGTTGTATTTAAGCAACGTTTATTGGTTGTTTTTAACAGAGAGCTTGTTAGATTTTAACACACATTCGTTTGGTTAATTTTACATGAGTAGCACGGTTATTAATAACCAATCAATGTGTTAAAACCCCAAATTTAGTAGGTTTTTCTTAACCAAGATACTTGTTTGAATTTAACCAAACAGGAAAACGAGACTGGTTGGTTAATATTAACGAAGCAACTTAATTGATAACAAACATTTAGTGTGTTATTTTTAACAACATGTATTTAACCTTTTTAACACGGTAGTTTTTAACAATAATAACTCATTTGTTTTCTACAGAGACTTAGTTGATTTCAACACATTTTTTTTTAACCGAGCGAAAATTCCACTCGGTTAAGGTCAATTTTTCTGCGTGTGGATGCCTTTTCGGACCCGGACCCTTTTCGGACTGTCAGTACAGTTCAAAGTACGCGTCCGAAAACGTGTTCAAATACGCGCTAAAAAGCGCACGAAAGACAATGGAAAAGGCGGCCCACGAACACGTACAATTAAATCTGAAAAACGCCTCAAAAAGTTTTCTAAAAACAGTACAGATAACGGGTCCGAAAAGGCATCCAAGAAAATTCGTACAAATACCTGTTAGAGTCGCATAAAAAAAGTGGACAAATGCTTTAAGAAAAACGTGCAAAGAAAATGCGACAAAAAACGCATCAGAAAATGCCTCAAATCGAATCAAAAATAAAACTCCCAACAGCAATTCGAAAAACGAGTCGAAAAGTTGAAAAAATGCGTCGGAAAACGCTCTGAAAGAGAAAGGCACGTTAAATACGCGTCTAAGACCCTGAAAAATGCGTCAGAAAGTATGTTTACAAACACTATAAGCAATGTATTAGAAAAAGAACCCGAAATGCTTGCAAAAACACGTCCAAAAACTTTTTGTTAAAAAAAAACGCTCAGAAAGCATCGAAAAAAGCGTCAGAGAACGCATCAAAAAACGGATTAAAACTGTCAAAAAATGCGTCAATACAATCTTCATAAAAGAATTGGTAAACTCAGCGAAAATCATGCCTAAAAATGGGGGACAAAATGATTCTTAAAAAATTCACCACAAAGCTTCCAAAAAAAAAAACATGTCGAACAATGCTCCCAAAAATGCGTCAAAAACGCACAGAAAAATACGTCAAGCAACGCTCTGCAATGCACTCTCCGAAGAACCTGTCAGAAAACACCTTCAAATACTTGTCGAAAAGCAAGTCAAAAAATTAGTCGAAAAGGGCACGTTGAATACACGTCCAAACAACTGAAAACTGCGTCAGAAAATGTGTTAGAAAAAGCCTACTTAATGCTGACAAGAACACGTAAAAATACTTGTAAGAAAAATGCATGAAGAATACATCAGAAAACGCATCAAAAAACGAATTAAAGTCATCGAGAAATGCGTGAAAAAACGCGCTTCATAAAAGCGCCAGCAATCTTGACAAAAAACGTGACAAAAAATACGGCCCCAAGTGCTATAAAAAAAAATTCGACGGAAGATGTGACAAGGAAACATTTCGAACAATGTTCCGAAAACTGCGTCAGAAGCGCACAGAAAAATGAGTCGATTAACTCGCCAATATACAATTCAAAGTACGCGTCCGAAAACGTGTTCAAATACGCTTTAAAAAGCGACTCAAAAAACGCTAGAAAGACAATGGAAAAGGCGAACTAAATGCTCTCACAACAAATGCAACGACTCGCCCTTGAATTGCCATCAAAGATCGAGTCTTATCTGAAACTGGTTCTCTGAAACCTTCGCGCTGGCAGTCTGGCTAATCCAGATCCACTGTCCTACTAACCATATTGGTTGGCTTGCTCTACAATGTATCGATAATTGGCAGCAAACTCTTGAAGAATTTTAGAAAGCACGCCTGCTCTAGCGGCCAATACTGTTATGATTGCTAGATGCCAACTAGATTAATTATAATAGGGGCATTATTGCATTCTGCTGTTTCCTAACACCACCGCACAGCCATTCAAGGCTCTTGAGCGCATGCATCTACACTGTCAGAACTCTTAAGATAAATATCTTCCAACGTCATCATCAAATACCTTTCCCACGTTTAATTGGCTCGATGCCTTTCACTTCTTTGGTTGGAGCAAATAAAGAAAAAATCGCGCACAGAAAACATTTTTGTGTCAATTACACATTTTTGCGAGATAAATAAGTTCCCGTTGCAAAGTGTTGCATAACATCACACATCCGGCGCGCGGCGGCTGCAACAATCGGCGAGCCGGCGGCCGCCGCTTCGTGGCCAGTAGCGCGCAGCCAGGCAGCCGGAACTATCTACGGAGTACCTTACCCATGGAGACAGACAATTGGTTGTTTGGCTCTGGTCTGGCCAGCTGTCTGGCGATCGCATTTGGATTCCTGACGGTCGCAGGTAATTGCAATCAATTTATCAATATCACAGGGATAACCTCTAGGAATCATAATTGCAAGCTCGCATATAAATAATTGCAGCAGTGCCGTTTTGCTATCTTTTCCTCACTGTCTATGTTTGCTAAAAATTGTTCATTTTTTTTATGAAGATATCGTCATCAATCGGTAGGTTTACAATTGGATGGAGGCAAGGAAACGACGACGACGTTTTTGAAATGGCTTACAGTGGTGCAGGTTTCAGTTTGTCATGTTCACCGGACGCTTACTATGCTGCTGGTGTTGGATGCTACAACAGCGATTAATTTTCTTGGGAAATCTAACGAAAAATAATTGAGCAGAAGATGTATGAATGAAGACATGATGTCTGTGAGGATAATTTGTATTTTTTCTATAGGGACTGTACGGTACGGTACCAGATGGGGCAACAAAAGTGAGACTATCCACGATCGCTTCATCGAATGGGACACAGCAGAGAAGAGTGTGCATATAACCATCACGCAAAGGAAAGTGAGCATGAGCGTACTCTAAACAGTGAAGGGAAGGACCGTGGCTGGACATTGGAAATGCGGAATGAGACAGAAGATGTGATGTAAATTTTGACAGGGATACCAATTAGCAGTCGGCTCTCAGATTTTGGATATGTTTTGAAAAAGCTTTGACTAGTTTTCGTGGCACTTTTGAGCTACGTTTGCAAAAGCAGGCACCAGAGCAAGTACCTACTTCGATTGGATCTTCACCTTATTACCCTAACAACCAGTCCGCATAAAGGCACCACTGGTCTAGTTTCTCACAACCATTCGTTTATGTGCCTTTTTTTTTTCTTGGGACTAATGGAACCGTGCATTTTGAAGAAGATATTGCTGCTGTTGGGTCGGAAGTATATATATATGAAGGTGGTACGAATTTTTCGAGCGGTTGCCGTTGGCAACAATTGGAACATCTACCGTCCGGAGCAGACTTGTGGATAACATCCAACTGGTCCAATTTAGGAATCCGAGCTCGAAAGCAATTGCTGATGATCTCTTAGAAAAGGTTTGGGTTCATCGAGTGGCACCCAAGAGTTCAAGTTTTCTAAAGTTTCTTGAAAATTGAAAAACAAAACAAATCATAGAAATAGATAAATTTTAGGCCGAAAGGCAATAATTTTAAGGATATTGATAAGTTTAGAGCGCTAGCTTGGAGCCAGTAAGCTAGAATAAGATAAATGTTAGTTTTAAATTAGATTTAATCGTTTTTGTCTAGTGTGTCAGCTTAAAGAAAGAAAAATAAAAAATGAATTTTTAAAGTAAAAGTAACTACTTCGGGAATACCGATTTATACAAAAAAACTTTCAAAAAGCTTGCAAAAAAAAGCCGAACAAAATACGGTCTTCCTAAAAATGTTGACTTCCGTGACTTTTGTAAAAACCTTTTTTTCAAAACCTTTCCTTTTGACAAGTAAAAGCAATTTGTGAAACAGAATCGAACCTTTTTAGCGACCCTAAGGCCTGAACTTCATCGAAACAAAAGTGGCAAAAAGTACAAAAAAGTGGAAAAAATCGGATGTACTGCCTTATCGCATAGTGCGCTCTGTATATTTCTTCTCAATTTTAAATATTCACTTTGTGGAACGCTCGAACATGTTCCAGCTTTCGAAAGGCTCTAGAAACAAATACACTCAAAGAATATCTTCCACACTTTTCGCTAGATCACGCTTCCATCACTTTACTCGGATAAATTTATTTATTATTGCTTCTGGAAATTTTAAATGTAGACTAAAAAGGCTCTGAGCTTTCATAGTTCAGACTTTTCTCATAGATGTCATATAAATATGCATGTGTTTTCGATTAGTTTTTAGCTTTTCACTTTTTTGTACTTTTTCCCACAAAGGGAACATTCAACCGAAAATCGTTTACGCATGTCAAACTAGGAAACGTTGCAGAAATCTTAGGGATCAGGAGGCTTGCTTAAAGGACTATTCACATGAGAGCAAAATGCGAACTGCGAACAAGCGAATATTCGTAGTTTCTGACATTTCATTTACCTGTAAACTTTGTTTAGTCGCAGGTACCCGCGAATCAGTTTCATTATTGAAGGTTAAGTACGAACGAATTTTTCATTTGCGGGTTTGTGGAACGCATCTGTTTTATGTGGATCGTGAATAAAGTGTGACAGTTCGCCGCAAGAATTTTCAACTCGCGGCAAAATTGTTGCAATTGTAAATTTAGCTATTTAAATCAATTGAGACGCAGTTTTTTTTTGTAGATTAGATGTTAGAATAATTAAATATAATGCTTTTGTAGTAAAACAAATAACAATTTCCAATTCATAAATACAGTTAAATTGATTTGTTCGGAATTCGCCCATTCGCAGTTCGCGCTCATGTGAATCATTAAGAAACCGATTGCGTTCCTGCCTAATTCTAGCCACAATCATACAGCGGAAAGTCCTCCTTATAGATTTCAATGACGGATAATTCCTCAACAAATTCGTAAGGAGATCAAAATAGTCCTAGAAGGTGTGAAAGGTCCATCCTCTCAGTTTTATCACAATACTACATCCACCAAAAATTTAGCCCAGCTTTTAGAGAAACTTAAGTGCCACCAATCTACAAGTAAGTCCGAAACTTCCTTTTAAAAATGTCTTTGTTTTTTATACTAAGACTCTTCATTAAAAAGTCAAAATTGTCAGCCGATTCGAAAATACCTTCCTCGTGCGACTAAAGACCTTCTCAGAGAAACGAGGTTTAACTGTCCGGCACCTTCACTACGGCACCAACCATAAGATCCTTTTGAGCGGCGCATTTAATATCTATTCTAAATACTCGTACATTCGTTTACAATAAAAGCGAACTTTGTTTAACGGCGAAAGTAACTCGCCACCACCTATATTTGTCGCCCTTTACATTCCCTCCATTAGTTGAATGCATTTTTCTCAGACGAATCATCTGAATCGCGGTGTGACTCAGAATAAAAAAAAAAAACACAACCACCCGTCGAGTGACTGAAAGGTTTCACTTCTGACAGCTTGCAACCGCACTCTGTGTATGTCCATAGAAAGGGTTAACAAAACATTGTGCGCTGTAGAAAACAATAAACTACTAAACAACAAGACAAAAAAAGCAAACAAAAAGATCATAAAATTCACTAAGCAAATAGAAACCGTGCTCGTGCACCGCACCAGAGATATCTGCAAACAAAGCGAAACGCAGTTAGCCGTACAAAGAACCTAATGCCAGCTGAAGAGGGCGTGCAATAAGGCGGTGTTCTGCTGCGCAAAACAATGAATCCATTCGGCCAGCTACAGCTAGCTATTCGGGCGCGAGTTAAGTATCCATAGCAAAACATATTGAGAAAAAAGATAACATTATTTGTATTCAATGATATCTTTAGTCTCTAGTACAGTCTTGCACACAACGCTACAATGATAACATATGTAAAAGAGATAATATCGTTTGTATACAATGTTGGAATATTATCTCTTCTTCATTATCAAGCAAGACGATTGTACGCTTGGGTCTCCTTGTAGATAGATAAGAAAAGTATATAAATACGACTGTATGATGAATTTATCAACAGTCTTATTGTAACTACATAGTAGCCTTAAGCTCCTTTTAGAATTAGTAAAAAGTATTTCAATAATAAAGGACATAGTTCCAAATAAATATTGTTTAATTTTAAAAGTAAGAAACAAGTGTTTTAATTGGCGATCCTGCCAGGAGGTTAAATATATTTTTTAACTTCAATCGAGCGGACCTCGGGAACAAGTAGTGAAATCTAGTATAAACAGAACACTCGCGTTACCGGTTACAAGAATTACCTAGCATAGCAGGTACAAATATAGCTTCTTCGTACGAAGCAGCAAAGCAATTCAGTGAAAGTGTATATGTGGAGAAAAAAAACACACAAATTCGACGACAACAGACACGAGTTCAAAATGGAACAACTCGCAGTATTAATGGCAAGATTAGAAGCTTTAGAAACCAGGAGCAACACAGTAACACAAACCCTAGAGCACACACGCACAGAGAATGCAAGGTTAGCAGCAATAATAACTAACCAAAATCAAATAAACACTAATTTAGAAACAAAACTAAATGAAGTAAAATCTGGATTAGGCATAGTACCAAACATACCTGTGCTAGAAGAAATAAGAACCACATATACAGATGGTAGTGAAATACAGTTAGACGCATTTAAAAGCCTACCTATTTTCAACGGCGATCAATCAAATTATCGGTCGTGGCGCGAAGAAGCATCCAGATTAATGGACAGCATTAAAAACTTCAAAACACACAGTAAGTACGCAGCAGCATTGACTATAGTGAAAAGTAAAATACAGGGTGCAGCCGCGAATGTGTTAACTAATTATAACACAATTTTTAATTTTGAGGCGATACGTAACAGATTAGATTATACGTACTCTAATCAAGAACCTCTATACGTGCTACAAGACATGATGAAAGCCATCACGCAAAAAAGAAGCACACTGTCTGAATACCACGACGAGATAAATAAAAATCTCAATTTAATAATATCAAAAATCACTATGTCAGGTGATCCGCCGAATATAATCGACAGACTAATTAAAAATGCTAACGACGACGCAGTTCGTATATTCATTGATGGTATGAGTGACAACTTTACAAGAGGATCATTATATTCAGCTACAATAAATGATCTAGAACACGCATTCGCAATTGCTCGCAGAATAGAACATGATAATGTGCACAGGCATTTACATCTCACTCAGGATAAGCACCACAAAAATATGCCACATGAACGCAGAAACGAAAGAAGACCAAATTATTCGAGCCAAACAACGAATTATCAACCCCAGAAGCAATACGATAATATGCAGCAACACAATCAAGGACCACAGCCGATGGAGATAAACTCGAGACAAATTGTACATGCACAGCGACAAAATTGGAATCAATACAAACCCGATGTATATAATCCACCAGCGAAACGTGAACACAGCGGGAGTTTCAACACACACAACAGACCGCAACGATCTTATCAGCAGAACTTCAAGCAGCAGAGAGTAAATAACTCCCGACAACAACGCAGAGACGATGTCAGCAGTACATATGCAGAAGCAGATGAAACGGAATGTATGGTAAATAATAACATAAGAATAGATCATTTAAACTAGTAGACGGGTTGCCCTGCTTAAATTTAACTAGTACTATTTCTAAGAAAATTTATAAAATTCTTATTGATACTGGTGCAACCCATAATTACATTAATAGAAAATGCGATTCTAGCAAAAAAATTAAAATTAAACCTATAAAAATAAAAACAATGCATGGTTATTCTATGGTAGATACAAAGAAAGTAGTTAGGATATTAAAGAAAAATATAACATTTTTTGAATTAGAGGATATTCAGTCTTTTGATATGATATTAGGATATGAAGGACTTAAAGTTCTAAACGCGGAAATAAATTTCAGTAATATGACTCTAACTACCATAAGCAGTGTCGAATCTATTCAGAAAATTAATTACATAATTGGGGAAAATAATATTTATAAAGCAGACATAGATAGACTGATGAAGATTAATAACAGCATAGGACCGTTACCCTTTACAGATACTATAGAAGCAAGCATTAGGACGACCAATGATAATCCGGTTTATGTTAAACAATATCCATATCCCATAGCAGATAACGAATTCGTAAACAAAGAAATACAGAAACTCTTACATGACGATATAATAGAAAAAAGCCATAGTCCTTATAACAGTCCCATATGGACAGTACCTAAAAAAGGTTTGGACGAAAAAGGAAAACCAAAACGGCGCATGGTTGTTGATTTCCAAAAACTTAACGCTCACACTGTAACAGACAGATACCCCATTCCGGATGTCAACATGACAATTCAAAATTTAGGTAAAGCCAAGTACTTTACAACATTAGATTTGGAGTCAGGTTTCCACCAAATTAAAATCAAAACAGATGATAAAGAAAAAACAGCTTTTGCTATAAATGGCGCAAAATATCATTTTAAACGAATGCCTTTCGGGCTCAAAAATGCACCAAGCATATTTCAGAGATGCGTGGACGACATTTTGAGAGACTTTGTAGGTAAATTCGTACACGTTTACATTGATGACGTATTGATATATTCTTCATCTGAGGAAGAACATATACAGCACATAAGTCAAGTATTCGACGTACTCAATAAAGCCACATTAAAAATATCTGATGAGAAAAGTAAGTTTTTTCAAGAAGAAGTAGAATACTTAGGTCACATAATCAGACATGGTAGAATCACTACGAACCCTGAGAAAATAGCAGCTATAGAAAATTTTCCAGTCCCACAAACGGTAAAGGATTTGAGAGGATTTTTAGGTCTTACAGGTTACTATCGTAAGTTTATAAAAGGATACGCAAGCATAGCCAAGCCCCTGACATTATATTTACGAGGAGATAACGGTAAAGTAAACAAAAAACAAAGTAAAAATATTAAGTTAAATCTGAATGATTCAGCATTAGAAGCGATTAGAATTTTAAAAAATTATTTGAAAGAACAAGTCGAACTTTTTCAACCGGATTATAGTAAACCATTCGAGCTTACTACTGATGCATCCAACATAGCTATTGGAGCCGTACTAAGTCAGAATAAGCAACCTATACACTTCTTGTCAAGAACACTGAGTAAGACAGAAGAGAACTATAGCACAAACGAGAAAGAGCTATTAGCGATCATATGGTCCTTACAAAAACTCAGAAACTACATATATGGTATAGCAGACTTAACCATATATACCGATCACCAGAGCCTTATATATTCTGTATCAGAAAAAAATCTCAACACAAAGCTGAAACGTTGGAAGGGAATCATTGAAGACTTTGGAGCAAAATTAGTTTATAAACCAGGAAACCTAAATCTTGTAGCTGACGCATTATCACGTCAACGCATAAATACTTCTACCATAGAAACAGCACATTCAGCTGAAAGTTCTTCTAATGATATAATAAAAACTGTGAATCAGCCTTTTAATGCATACACTGCACAGTTCGAACTTATTGAAGATATAACAAATAATATCGAAACACAAATCTATTTTAGTAACAAAATAAGACTCATAATAAAGTTTAAGGACAAAGACTCTTTACTAAGGCAGATGAAAGAAGTTATACAACCCCAAAAGATTGTAGCTTTGCATACGAAATTTGAAAACATATACAAATATGGTGAAAACATAAAAAAAGAATTCCCACTAGTAAGATTTATATTCACACCAAGAAAACTTCAAGACGTGACAAATTTGGAGGAACAACTAAAACTTGTAAGGGTAACTCACGAAAGAGCACACCGAGGGTTACGTAACAATATACAAGAAATCTCAGAGAAATATTACTGGCCCGATCTAAATAAACAAGCAAAGAGTTTCAACAGAAAATGCATAGCATGTCTATTTGGAAAATATGAAAGAAAACCTATCAGAGAACCTCTGAATAATTCAGAAATACCAACACATGTGGGAACACACATTCATATGGACATATACTTCAACGACAAGTATACTTTCCTTGTAACAGTAGATAAGTATTCTAAATATACAATCCTTCGGGAAATCGAAACTCGAAACAGACTGTACGACGTTATGGAAGAGGTCTTATCTAATTATTTCCCAAAATGTGAACGACTCATGACAGATAACGAGAAGGGATTCAAAACAGAAATGGTGAACCAAATGTGTTTGAAATACAACATAACTAAAGTAGAAACTCCAGTATACAGATCGACAGCGAACGGTCAGGTAGAACGTGTAAACGGTACAATAACTGAACTGTCTAGAATATTCACAATTCAGAATAAAACAAGACTTATCGAAGAAATATTTAGAACAGTGCGTGAATTAAATAATTCTATACACTCAGTTACCGGTTTGAAACCTAGAGACATTTTCTTTAATCAAAATAAATATAGCAATAGTGAAATTATAATAAATAAACTAAACTCAGCATCCAAAAAAGTGATCGAACGTCTAAATAAAGGAACTCGACACAGAGAGTATAAAAAAGGAGATAAGATAATGGTAAGAATCACAGGTCTTAGAAAGAAATCTAACGCCAGATACATAACAAGAATAGTAGAAGAAGATAAAGGAGACACTGTAATCTCTAAAGAAGGAATAAAAATTCACAAGGATAACATAAAGAATTATCATTTTTCAGATGACGAAAATATTAATATTCCTAACATTACTAGGAATTGTACAGAGTCAAGAAGGGCAAGGAAACGTTCAAATAACTGAGTTACTAAACAAGAAGTTTATACTTACGCAAACAGATGACGTGTATTTATTCAAAGAACAAACTTATTTGTTACATGCCACCAACCTGACTTCGATATTTCAACCTTACGTAAATATCGTAACTAGTAAATATCAACCTACACAAGAAGAAAAAATTTGGTTAAGTAAAATTAAGAATTTAGCAGACCAATTACAAGAACATACTAGGCATACTAGATCAATTAACTTTTTAGGAACAGCTTTCAAATATGTGTTTGGTAATCCTGACCATTATGACTTAGTTAACATAGAAACGAGTATAAATAATCTCATAGAAAACAATAATAAACAAAAAACTATAAATTCTAGATTTGAACAAATTTTGCAACAATTCGAAGGTCAGAGCCTTAAAGAACATTTAGTAATAGAACAAGTGTACGAACAATTATTATTATTGACCAGAACAATTAATGCAGCAAAAAATAATGAATATTTATCAGAAAGCCTAGACTTAGATGACATTAAAAATATTATTCAACATGAAATAATTCAAGTACCCATAATAAATATACTTGAGTACTCTAAAATATTATTAGCTAGAACTGATGAATTCTTCATCACAATATATAAATATCCAGTTCTAATTAAATCATGTAAATTGTATAAAGTAACACCTTTAAATTCAAAACATGGAAAAATCATTACAGATAAAACAATTGCCTTATGTAACCAAACTTATTTAAGAACAAGAAATTGTCAAAATCATCTAAGTAAAAACATTTGTGAAATTAACTTTGAAGAAGAAAATTGTCTTATTCCACTTTTAAAGAATATAACTTCAAAATGCAACATTAAACAAGAATACGATTACGACTTAGAAATTGAATCCGGTGTTATGTTATTAAGCGGTAAGCATAAGTTAAATAATCAAACAATTAATGGTATAAACTTAGTTACTTATGAAAATACTATAAATCTAGACGATAAAATATACAAAAACATGCATAAGCAAATTAAAGAAGTTATATTAAGAAATCATAATTCAGAGTCTTACATCGACCAAATAATTAAAGAAGATACAATGTACAAATTCGATAACATAGATACTTTAAAAAAACTAATTATTCCTTTTGAAGAAAAACCGATATTATCAACTATATACACAATTGTAACACTGATTGTTATTCTAGCATTTACGTACGTAATGATAAAAACTATACAATGTATAACAGATCGTCAAAAACAAAAAAAGATTGACGCATATAACAAAACTTATGAAAGAGAAATGTTAAAAATAGCGTCGAAAAATCGGGACGATTTCGTTTAACAAGGGGGGGAGTTAAGTATCCATAGCAAAACATATTGAGAAAAAAGATAACATTATTTGTATTCAATGATATCTTTAGTCTCTAGTACAGTCTTGCACACAACGCTACAATGATAACATATGTAAAAGAGATAATATCGTTTGTATACAATGTTGGAATATTATCTCTTCTTCATTATCAAGCAAGACGATTGTACGCTTGGGTCTCCTTGTAGATAGATAAGAAAAGTATATAAATACGACTGTATGATGAATTTATCAACAGTCTTATTGTAACTACATAGTAGCCTTAAGCTCCTTTTAGAATTAGTAAAAAGTATTTCAATAATAAAGGACATAGTTCCAAATAAATATTGTTTAATTTTAAAAGTAAGAAACAAGTGTTTTAATTCGCGCTTTCGAAGCACAGTTCATGCGAAAACACTGCCAACTGCCAAGAGACAGACTTCGGTGCGCGGCTGCGATCAGCATGAATCAGCGCTAGCGAAAATCAGTTCGTCGTTGATTGGAATCGTCACCGCCATCATCTGTCAGCGCGCACCAGTGGCTGTGTCAAAGTGAAGGTTTTCGATTGAGTATGGCACGCGCCTGGAGTTCAGTTGCGGCAAAGTGCGCCGCACTATCAAGTCACTGGTTTCGGATCGTGGCGATGAGTTTCTTTGGAAGCACATACGAGTAATTGCGAGCTGCACCATATGTCGACGGCTGTCAGACAGAGGCAACTCCCTGGACACATTCGAGCATTCGAGGAATACGCGACTGCAGCTGGGGTTTGTCTTCCGCGGAATAGCCGCGCTTAGTTGCTCCTATGCATACGAATAGAAGGCTTGAGCTGGGGATATGGACTGTTGCTGGCGCCAACGAGCAAACAAAATGGTCTGGTCATGTACATTTGGAATGGGAAAAAGGGGCATCCATACACGTTTATACCTGAGTATTGATTATTAAAGCCAATGTAGCGGCGCCAGGCTTATAATTAAGCGGCTAATTGCAGCAACGACATAGAGGCGTCACACAACAGCTATTTCGCGACCTTGTGATAACAAAAATCAGTCGCGGCCGAATTTCAAATGACAGTGACGAATAAACAAGTTAGCACGTTCACGCCAATTGGGCTGAAGTTAGCTGTAGACGATGTCGCGATGGGTGTAAAGAGAGACTGAATAAGCCCCAGTTATCAGATTCGTTGTGGTAAATTATGTGTAGCCACCTGCGCGCCATTTCTGACCTTGACTTGAGGCTTGACTTTTTAGTAGAGTAAGTCAAAAGGGGGAATGCATAAGGATTATATAAGAGTTATCCATCTTAAGCCAGTGTACGAAAACATGTGTCATGTGCATAAGCGATATGTGTACATGAAGCGATTCATATATGTACCTATAGTGGACTTTCGATAAAGTTTGACAGTAGCTTAAGCCAATGTACGTACTCCCATTGTTCTTCTACAGGTATTCTAGCCAGAGCCCTATTTCCAATCCATCTGTTCAATATTTCTCAACAGTAAAAAGCTCTGGCTCTCCTCAATCCCATCAGAGTGCGATCCGATTCTACCCCAATCGTTATGTCTTGTCTTGTCTGAGCCGCAAATGTGTTTGGCTTTTGGGATGATAAATATTATAAATGTTTTTGAGTTTGTTTTCGAAAAAAAGTTTTCGAGGCGCTTTTTGAGCAGTTTTTTGGACGTTTTTTGAAAACTTCTTAAAGCGTTGTCCTAGACGGTTTTTGGGGTACTTTAAATTTTTCTTTTTGGACCATACAAGGTCAGTTTTTGGGTCGGTGTCAAGGCATTTTCAGGATAATTTTGGGTAGTTTTTCAGTACAGTTTTAGGATATTTTTGGAGCGATTTCAGAGAAGCTGTTGTAGTACTTTTGATTCATTTTTTGGAATTTTTTTCTGAGTAACCTATAGCACAATTTTGAAATAGTCTTGCAGCTCGCTTTCGATTGTTTTTCATAGCGTTTCTTGTGGCATGGAGAAACTTTGAAGCATTTTTCTGTTTTTGACAATCTTTTTCATGGTTTTTTGAGCGTTATTTTTGACAATCTTTTTCATGGTTTTTTGAGCGTTATTCCCGATTTTAATAGTGGATTTTTAGAGCATATTTCGAGAAGTTTTTGGGACGTTTTTTGGGACTTTTTGGTAGCATGTTGAGGATCAGTTCAAATGTCGTTTTTAAACGGCGCTTGGGGTCTTATTGTGGCATTTTTTTGGATTATTTTTTGCGGCGATAAGGATTTTTAGTATATTTCACAGGTTTTTCGGGTCATTTCTTTTAGTCTTTTTTTGGAGTGCTTCTGTAGGGTTTTTGCGATATTTTTGGAACATTTTGTCGATTTTGGTAATTGTTTTGGGACTATAGGTGCAGTTTGTCGGTCGTTTTCAGGACCTTTTTCTAGAAAGTACTACGGAGTAGTTTTTGGGTCGTGCTTCAAGACTTTTTTTGTGGTGTTTTTCTGAAGTTTTTTTTAGATATTTTCCAGATGATTTTCTTCGGTTGTTTTTGGGACAGTTCTTCAAATCCATTTGTCTTTCTTTTAGTTCTTTGTGGGTTTATTTTTGGCACATTTTGTCTATTTTTGGTCATTCTTAAAGCTTTTTTAATAAGAAAAAAAATTCTTGTCATTTTTAGAGCGTCTTTTGGGTCGCGGTTGGTGAAGTTCGAATGGAACCCGTACCAGGGAATGATGCACTTGTTCATGGAACTCTAATGCTAATGTACAAATGCATCTGACTCTTCGTGACAGTCAATTAAAGTTAATGGTGTAGATTTGACGTACAAGGATTTTTTCCATAGCTAAATTTACAGCCCCTTTTTAGGGCGGGATCATATACAGATTTGTTGCTGCTATTTCCAAACACAATATGATTCAGCGATTGTTTGGAATATTTCAGCGTTTCTGTTTCATGTACTGCCGTTTACTTATATCAGCAAATTAGAACTGCCCACTTGCCCGCTTAAAAGCATGCTAGATAAAAGTCTCAACATTTCTATCGTTGTCCATGAACTTCCCTCGTTTCCTCCCAATTCCCATGGGAAAATATTTTGGAAATTCCCCAAAGATTTGCTTCCTTGTTAACATCGTCTGTCGTCCCCATTGTTATTCAAGTTTCAGTAATGTTCCCATCGGTCAAAGATGTGCAGTGCATCCCAAAACCAATAAGCGTCTGCGCAGCTCATTCCACATTCAGTTCAACTGCGCTATAGGGCAGTATCAGTATGCGCTCCGGTCAAATCAGCAAAGCAAACTATGTCACAAAATCCGTCTAGAACTCCGTCAATGCATGTATGTATGAGACGTCGATCGGTCGCTGTTTCTCTATATTGGGCCGTGTGTGTGCGTGTGCCAGGAAGCAGACAAGATTCAATATACATTATGCATGAAAAATGGTTGAATGGCATTAGATGCATCTTACGGTCTCCTGCGCTTGTCTGCCAAGACCAACACCGGAGATGGACATCGATCGATCTGTTTTCCATCCGCCGGCCGCCGCGCCGCCAAGTGCAGGCACCTATGCACCATCCTATACGTACTATCGAAGAACAACATCTATAGCGAGGCCCAGTGACAGAAGTCACTTTGGTTCCGATGGATGGCGGATCGGATGGCCGGGCCAGCAGAGTAGATCGCCGCCGATCGCAGACAGGAAACGATCAGCTTCAGCTTTGGGAAACAGAGCGACAGAAGACAGAAGCCGAGAGGCAGAGACCGGCGATCATCGGTCGCCGATTGGAAGATCATTGAATGCTAATCACAGATCCTGCGCAATGGATGATGGAGTTCATGAATTTTAAATTGAGCACGTCTCGTCGAATGGGTTACACGCCCAGTGTCGCTTTGATTTTGCCTGTTTTCCACTTTTTTTGATTTTTTTTTTTTGCTTTTGTGTGAGTTGTTTGTTCTATGGAAATGCAGGCCCACTTTGACAGATTCCGGTTGGCGCGGTTCTGCCGCTGGCTTGACACATTAACATGTGCTAATTTCGGCCTGGATCCCGCATCAAACTGGCGGACGAGGACGATCGGCAGCGTTGAATTTACGACACAGCTCAGCGGAAGCTAATTTTATGTTGTGCACACTCAAGTTGGAGCGAAATTAGGAATGCAAATCGAAATAAATCAAATTTTGATCGGCCGGCAAATTGCTGCCGTGGGGTGTCCTTCTGCACTGCGCCGAGTTGAGTGGATGGTCATGGTCGTATTATAGGGATAGACGCAAGACCCAGTTTCAATTAGTCGCGGCGGACTCGAGGTGGGCCTAATTGCTTTCGTGGGGTTAAGGAACTCAGTTATACCTCGAAGTGGTATTGAAGTTGATGGCCAAGGAAATGGAGTATTTTTTTTTAAATCTTAAGACGTGTTTGGAGATCTTTTGGTGGAGTTTTTGCCATTTTTTAAGACCTTTTTGTATTGCTTGAGAGTTGTTTTTGGTTGCTTTCGGGAGTTTAAGTCTTAAATGCATTCAATTCCAATTCAATCGCTCCAGTTTGGAAGGATTTTCGAACCACATTTAATGATTTTTTCGGCTATATTTTGGAGAGTTTTATAGGGCAGCTTTGTCCTGATTTTTGGAATGCTTTTTGGTTGATTTTCAGGCATATTGTCGGCGAATTTTCGTTAAAAAGTTTTCTTAAATACTTTCGGTAGTGTTTTCGTGGAATATTTTTTGAAAGTTATCGTCTCGATTTCAGCCATTTTTTGGGGGCATCGTTGGTCCATTTTTTGAATTGTTTTCAGAACAATTTTCCACGTGCCTCTTCGTTTGTTGTTCGAAGCATATTTCAAATGTTCTTTTGGACGTTGTTTGTGCGGTTTTTCTGAATGATTTTTAATGCATGAGGACAGAAAAAAAGTAAACGCAACCTGGCACATAAATCTCAATAAATCTCAATAAATCTGTGACGGACACTAAGGGGCCCAAAAGGTATTTTTTGAGGGGTTTTCCTATCTCCAGACGTGTTTCCCCTCTTCTGTCGAGGCTTATGCATTTCTTTGCAATGAAAAGACCTCCTTATCGCATGAAACGTGGCGGAAATTTTGTAAAGATATCCTTTGGAGACAGAAAAAATCTTCTGCCACCAGATACACATTCAACTTGTTACGACACAATGCAAAGCCACTGGGGACTCGGAGACATCTCACCAGTTTTTTACATTTCTTAATTGCATCCTAGTTGATTGTGTTAGCCGCGGGATGTTTCCCGAGTAGACTAGACTAAGTTGTTGTTGACCCTCATTAGTCAGACTTGGCCCAATTCACTTTTCAAAATGGTTCTGCTTTCCAAAATTCTGACTCTGACGCAGCTCTAGCTTATTGATCCCAGATTCCTTGCCTACGAAACCTAGAACTAGATATACCAGACTGACCTCTCGCCTTCATGTGGACTGTTATCACTCGCCCGCTTATGTGTTTAAAGCTTATGGCTTTTTACATATTTCCCCCGAACCGACCGGCGGGATATCTTCATTTGCATTAGACAAAGTCCAAGCTTCATCGCTAAGAATACCCGTCAAAGCCTGTTCCTTATATTTGACAAGAAATACTGCAGTTCAGAGGGAGATTTACTCAATGTGAGCGTGGACACTCGCTAAGTGCACTCCCCTGAAAAAACGATTCCATTGACATTGGAAGGCCTACAAAATCTGCAAAAAAAAGATACAACTGCCAGCTGGTTAAGAACTCCGTTGACATCAAGATTAAGCTTTGAACCGGATTCCATTTCAAGTATACATCTTCATCTTCTTAGATTGCGATCCGGTTCGGGTTGGTATAACTGCGGTACAGCTCTTTAAGTTTGCTAAAGGTGAATTTAGAAACGAGATAACTTTTGGTGCGCACAGTATTTTTTGTTGATGCTCTTTCCTACCCACCGCGTTTACAAAGCAGTACACATACCTCCTTCAACCTCCTTCATGTAGTTTTGACTGAAAATACCTAACAACTGGCTGCCCGAAATGATCACATGTTTGCATAGCAAAACCCGCGGTTAAAACAACTCGTACCCATCCATCAAGGCGTCATCGATCCAGATGCTATCTCCAGCGAGCCTGAGGCTTATCTTTAGCATTTGCTTTCATAACGAAAATCTCATCCATCCCCCAAACAAGCATACGCAGACCGACTCTGTAACACGCACAAAAATCCACTCCGTCTTGCATCTGCCGCTTGATTAAATCATTTTCGTTAGCCACGGGCACAACCTCTGCCTGTATGGGCAACATTGTATAGCTGCCTTCTCCTTGCGACACGTATTCCCCTTCAATCATCATCATCCGAGGCTTACATTGAAATCATGCCGCAGTCATAAAGGCCGCCACAATGCAAATCACGATTTTCCACGCAAATCCGCAGCCGAAGAGGAAAAGTCAAAGCCGCCCATCAAAACCGCCAAAACTTCTCCAATTGACATCATCCGCGATTCGCCTATTGCCATCGAGCTGCATGTCCAGGTCCACCCTGCTGCACCACCATCAACTATATGATACTCATCGCCCATCAGTCGACTCTATGGCAAGGCAATTCTGACGTAAAGACTCCTGTCGTCGTCGCGATTTCATTTGAATTTCATGTGCCAATGCCGGCAGACATCTCGCTGCGAAGCTATAGTGAAGCGGTTTTTTCCGTCGGGAGGCACTCGTACCACCACCGACTTGGACTCTGACAACTGAATTCCGTTGCACACGCACTATTGTTGGTGCTGCTGCGGGACAGTAAGTAGTCTGTCTGTCCCTCTGTGTATATGGTGGCAACCCAACCCAAACCGTGCAGTCACGAGCTACGTAGGTGCATTGCTATAGGTACTCCCGAGCCAGTCCGTGCCGAAGTTTCGCCATAGAAATGTTTTACTGGTTTTGATTGACGCTCATAGCTAACTAATTAGCATACAATGACATTTCGCCAATTGACTCGATGCGGTATTGATGGACACAGCCACTTAGCCTCTTGCACTCCGTGTCCATGTTTTGGCTGCGGTTGTGTTCTTATACCGAGAGCGAGACAGAGATCGTGTTCTTCGTGAGTTGCATATCCAATTGAATCGTAATCGGTTGTTGTTGTCCCGTCTGGATGGCTTTTCTTCTGCGCGGGCTGATGCGGGAGATGCCATAGTGCCAAAGTCTGGACTTCCTGACTACTGCGATCCTGTCAGAATGTGCGATCACCCACATGAAACGTTGGTGAGCTGTCATGAATCTTGTTCGGCTATTAGCGGATGATGACATCCAGGTGGAGCGATGCCAACAAAGACTCGTTTTTAAGACAGATGTCAGAGCATTGGCCCAAAGATTTGAATTGTTGTCGCACGGAGTGGATTTATTGCGCGAAATGACAAATGACTTTACCAGCGGGGGCTTGCGTTCTAAATGCCAGCGAGTGAGTGTGCAAACTTGATAGATGGCTAGCGAAACATGATCCAGCATTGTTTCCTTGTTCGTGTGGTGTCAAAAAGAGAACATGTTTTCAAATGTCAGCGCAATAGTTTGGCATGCTCTTCGAATTCGAAGTGCTCAAGCTAATGGGAGGCAAGCGGTTGAAGGAGAGCAGCGGAAGTTGGTTCTGCTGTCACAGAGGTAATTTTTACAATACAAATACAAAAATGTCACTGCTGAATTTCAGGATAGGGTTCCGACTGCATTTGTTAGGAGCAGTCTTCAAATAGTCAAGGTAAGGTTGGAAATAACTTTCTGCATGCGTCCGCTAGATGGCGCTTTAAGTATAAATGATCGCCAATTATCCCTCGAAGCGAAGTTCGCTGGCAAGACCGTTAATTGACGCTTCTCTAACAGAGTTTCGGCATTCAAGAGGTTCTACAGTAGGGGGCCTATGACCGAGCCTTGTGGCACTCCGGCAGATTCTTCGCTCTCTTATATTCCACCATCTTTATTGGGGTAGGTACTTCATAAAAGTAGAAAGCCTTTCAAAAACATACCTCGTTATACGTTCCAAACCCATAAAAGTACACGATCTTCATCTGGAAAGCAGAGATGTCACATTTCGTACCAATAGAAACAGATCTCCGATCCCCATACATACGTGTCCGTTATACACCCACGTGCCTCTGCTTTACATTGCCGACTGATCCCGATCAAGCGCTACTAAAATTAAGTACTTCAGCTGTTGGCTAAAACACTATACTTCCAGTAGAACAGTCCCAAGACTGGATGTCCTTGATTTCTGGTTCGAGGCAGTAGCCCAGGTTTACAGTAAAACATTTTCTTTCCCTGTCAACCGGCTTCGCTCATATCCGTTGCAACAGATCTGCGCAACATTCCGGCGAACTTCGGAGTCGAAACTCTCAAAAACAAGCAGCTTGCCTTCGCACAAATCGCTCGAATTCCTTAAACAAATGTAAGCTGTGTTGTACGCTGCCCCATCTTTGGTGACAACGGATGCGCACAAGTTCGCATCGCATACCACGACCGCATTTTAATTATCCGACAAATTGCCTTTATTCATTTACACCATGTTCCCGAAGATGTCACGATTGTGCGCCGCTGCTAGTTTTGCATTGACAACAACAACGACGACGACAATAGGTACGTGCGCGTACTCTCGCAGGGAAATGCCATTCAAAGGAACGTCAACAATCCTTCCGCCAGCCCTCGCGCCGTCCTCCACCGACGACGACCCGCTGTGCATATATTCCAGGCGAAAATATGTCAACTTGGCACGAGTGTGACCACGACCAGTATACCGTTGCTGGAGAGCTCAGTATTTTGGACCGCGCGTATACATACACCAAAATTGGACAACTGTCGTCAGTGTATACGCGGCCATGGGGGACGAAAGTAATTTTTCATGGAACCGCAATGGCTGCAGCTCCATCACAGCAAATTCCTCAGAGAGTGTGCAGTTGTGTTGCCCCCGAATGGGAATCGCATTCTAGCGGCGGCGGTCGGCCATCACCGGCAAAATTCCGCTTCTTCGTCTTCTTGTCGATCTGTGTTGGGCTGCGCGAGATTCTTCTCAGAATCAATTGTTCAGCAATTCCAAATGGACATTGGATGCGGATGTTTGCGCCGGCCACAACAACAGCAGTGCAGCCTCATTCGATCGATTCCAATCGGCTGGACCCGGAGGTAGGTCGAACCGCTTGAGGTTAGTAATTTTCTCACTTTGGACTCACACCACGGATGTGGGCAGTATATTTGGCCGCATTGTATATCTGATGGCTCCTGCGCGCGCACCTGTAGAGCTTTTCAAAAGTATAAGAGAGGAGGGGGTTGCACGGGGCCCAATTATACCATAAATCAAATGCAACTCTGCGAAGGGATAATTTCACACGTCGCCGAGGCATTGGTCCACCGCTGAGAAGTGGAACGCCGCCACTGACACAAGGATACAATCTGAGGAAATTTATTTCCATTTATTTGTTCTGTTCGAGCGAGGCCGTCTTTTCCAATTAAATTCGATTGCACGCGGCGGACCAGTGGACGTATAGTTTATACTCATGTCGATGGTGATCCGCAATAAACTTTCCAACACCTCCCGGGGGAAGGGGTGGGGGAAATTATGATTCTGCTCACTACTGTGGGGTGTGAGTGCGCCTTTGAGTGGGCATTGAGGTGTGAAAATTCTAATAAATGCTTAGGTTGAGGTTAAACCGAGAGAAAGGTGCGATTTTGGGGTCAATTGAGTGCACAGACAGCTATCTCGGAGGTGCTGAGTTGGTTCATTGTTTTAGATTGGGAATGGTGGGCAATCTTGGGGGCGTTGGCCTTCGGGTTAGAGAGTCCAACAAATGCTTGGTAATTTATTTCTGTACATGGGCGAAAAATATTTCGCCGATTCGATGGTGAACGGACCAAGGAGGTGACTATGGGTGGCTGCATTGTGATGTAGTCAGTTCTGATCCAAGATGGTACAAGTATAGCCATGAAGGCGAATATCTATCGCCCACTATTTCAAGTGCTGTCAACTTTTTTGAATTAATTGGGAGTTCCAGGGACTGAAGTCCTCAAAGAAGAAGCCAATCGGGTGCGAGGCGTCAGGTGGTTTGATTTACAGGCTCAACATGGCTCTATGTGTTTATTATCATATCAGCCTCTGGCCATAAAACCTCTCTACGAAGTCTTCGCAGCCTGTTTAGTTCATCATTGAATTTTCGGCTCCGCAATACTTTCTATCTGTTGAAAACTAACTGGCCAATCTCGGCAATCAATCACTTTTCGAACATCGCTAATTGGTAGAGCAAAACAAAGCTGACGACTGAATGCAAACAAGTCGGACTCAAATATGAGACTCCAACTCGGTTCTACGTAAACGCGTTTTGTTTTGGGAAACATTTGTATACCCGCTAAAAAATGCAGTAACTGTGTAGCCAAAAGGATGGCCAGAGGTCTCTAAATGGGATGTGATTTTCCAACTCCCATGAAATAGCATCCCCAATAATAATAACAACAGTAATAACAACAACAACAACAACAACAACAACAACAACAACAACAATATAAAATCAACAAGAAAAAAAAAACACCAAAAATAATAACAAGAGTAACAAAAACAACCCCAAAAATAACAATAACATCAGCAACAACAGTAGCAGCATCAATAGCATCAACAACTACAACAAAACCACCAACATCTACATTAATAATACTTAGCAACAGCAAAAACTGCAAAAATAGCAAGAACTCCATCAAAATGATTAATAACAACAGCAAAAAGTGTAACAACAACAACAATAACAACATCAATATTGATAATAACAGCAGCAAAAAGTGTAACAACAACAAAACCACCAAAAATAATAACAAGAGTAACAAAAACAACCCCAAAAATAACAATAACATCAGCAACAACAGTAGCAGCATCAATAGCATCAATAACTACAACAAAACCACCAACATCAACATTACTAATACCTAGCAACAACAAAAACTGCAAAAATAACAAGAACACCATCAATATTAATAATAACAACAGCAAAAAGTGAAACAACAACAATATAAACATCAAAATCATAAGTGAAATTGGGACTGCATACCACCCGCTCACCCCAATAAACACTCAAGGAATACCCACTTCAGCCCGCAAGAGCTTTCTCCGTGCATACATTTTTTTACATTCGGACAAAAAATTCACACTGTCTTATTGTGAAATACACCTCAGACAGTTATACGTCTTAAAATTGGTGGAAATTTTAATGGATAAAGATCTCCTTTAGATGAATACCTAAGATGAAAATCCCAATTAAAGCGAAGATCTGAAAAGCAGTAGGCTTTCCAAACATTTAAGTTACCTAAGCCAGAAGGGTTCCGGCTCCATTTGTATAAGACATGCGACTAACAGAACATTCAGATCCGTAAATGAATCTTTAAAGGTAAAGGTTTCTTTGCCAAGCTATCGATGAAGCTTGCTTCTATGCAAGACAAGCCGGGTATCTGAAGAGATGTTCGTCATATTATAGTTGCTCAGCAGCCCTACACCTTCTGTAAAAGTCATTCGTAACAAAACCTGGGCTTTTAAACTTGTTTTCTATGACAGACCTCGATTTCCCTTTTATGCTAAGGTCTTCGACCTTTTTAAGTGAATTGCGGTCAACAGGCTACGGTGTAAGGGCTGTGAGGGTGCCATTGAGCCGTTAAAAGTTTGCCTTTTGCATGGAAAATGTAAAAATGATACTGACTTGCAGTTGCCGCCTTGAATTTGAATCACAATCGATCCAAAAGCCATGCTAGGCCTTTGCACCTTCGCCTTGAAAAATTGATTTCCTACGAGAATTTCTAACAAGCAAATGCGTCGGCGAAGCAATGGGAGACAGAGTTCTCTAGTTTGTCTAAGGGTGGCCTACAAAAATTGTTAAACCTAACAATGAGGTCAGAGCCGATAAATTGAGCCCTGAGTTTCGACTTGACAAATCACAAATCAGGGCACACTCTATTCACATAGAGTCAATCTTGCTGCCCACTTCAGCCTCTGAAAGTTATCTCGAAAACACACTATATATACCGACACATCGTCAGCAATATCGATTCTCAAACTAACCTCTGATGGACATACACAAACTCAGATTGGCCCTAATCCGTTTTGCGAAAGCCACCCTCCGCTCATACATACGATTGAGCAATTTCAAGATGTAATTGCAAAAGCTAAACAAAAACAAAAACCCATGTAAACAAAATAATCGCTCAGCAGAACGTTGCCCACTCCAATTGCGCGCATGCAATACATGCCTACACCTCACGCCGCAGCAAGGGCTTAGTGTAAGAAATCCTACTCCACCCCGGGCCCCATTGTGTACAATATGCGAAATCCTCTGTGCACTCGCAACTTTACATCCCATTTGCGAAATTATACCTGCCACATGAACGACTGTAGCTACCGCCACTACCGCAATTGCAATTTTCAATAATTTCACTCCCCCGGGGTGTGGGGGCTGTCTTACCACCCCACACCATCGCCGAGTAGCACGATACATGCTCGCGCGCAAGTAAGTCCATCATCGATAACTTATGACAACATAATGCACGCAATAATGGCTTCGTCAGTTGTATCCCGACTCAGGACTCTATCAGTGTATGTGTGTATGTGGATTGTTGATGGTTTTTTGTTCGCAATCCGGTCGCGAAAAATCACCCGCAGTCGTGGCGTAGGGCGACGACGTTTTGAAAAGCCTCCCAGGACATTCGGTAGCGGCTTGAGTGGTGCCGCTGCCATGAGAAATATTTGAATGCGATTGGAATTATTTTTGTTGTTTGTTCATTGTTAGGGGATGTTTATATGAGTGTATTCAGAAATAAGGATATTTAGCCATTAGTCAGATTGACGAAGAGCAAACACAATAAGTATGGGACGAAGAAAAGACTCGGCGCAGACCGATCGGTGGAAGACTTTCCATTACAATAATGGGGCATGCTCGTCGGCATTTAGCACATCATTAAATTTATAAGCGAATTCTCTGCCTCTGTTTGTGTGTGTGTGTGTGGTTTTTGGTGGCATTGTAGTACCAACAAGCGGTTGTTCATATATCGACGCGGCGTGATTTAAGAAGCTGTGGAAGGGGTTGTGGTTATTGAAATTGGAAGCGCTTAACAGCTCTATTCATTAGCAATTATTGAAAGAATTGCCGGTTTGATTCGGAGTCATTTGGTGTACTGCACACGCGATGCTTTGCATTTTGTGGTAAAACGGGACGGATATTACAGGGCAGGTACACCTTTGGTTTTAAGTGAAACGAATTTGGGTTTGAAATCGCATGAGGACAGAACTGCCATCCGTTCGGTGGTGGAAACACTTGTCCATCGTGAAGTCGGGTACTACCAGTAGTAGACAGTTGAGGCATTCTTCTTGCAGATTCCTGCGCAAGTTGCATGTATTCATGGACGTTGCTGGATTCACTTATCGGAATCGATTGACAGCTGAGTAAGGTCCGGCCACCATAAGTTGAAGGGTTGAACTTACACGGTGATCATGTCAATTGCAGGGTGTACCCCGTAGTTCGAAAAAGCATTATACTGATGGATAAAGCTATAGCTATATGAAAAGTCTTAGAATTCACTAAAGACAACAAACAGGTAGATCATCGAAACTGAAACTCTTATGGGAAATTTCTTCACAGACGTATATTGGTCTGTCCAGCCGAAAAATCGCTGGAAGTGCTGCAGAAGGAAGAATTTTTGGTGAGTATTTCAATGAAGGGATGTCGAAAACTCCTGTGGTTGTAAGACGATTCGAGAGGAAGTCCAGTCTACCTAAGTCTAGGTCAGTTCATCTGGCAGCAATCCCAGAAAATTTTAAACTCAAAATACACACGCAACCTATAAACTTTTTACAATTATAAGTATATTATAATCAATTCAATTGGTTCGCTGACTTTCTGGCAACTATGGCCTTCAAAAATTGGGCTCGCACTGTAGTGAATTTGTCGGTACTCATGCTGCGCCTTATTCAAATGGATTTGGAATATCCAGACTCATCGGGAGGTTTGAAACTACTACCAGTCCTCGAGTGAACAGACTTGGGACAAAATAAACTTTTCTGAATCCCATCTTAAAGGTATAGGTATAAATCTGCACCCGACACACTTAGATCAATGTATAGAACCGTTGTGGTGTCATTGGGGTTCTAGTGACATCCAGTCTCCATACTGTGGAAACCTATGAAACCGGGCTGTGAAGCCATTCCGAGGCTAATACAAATCTAACTACGTCTTTTATAGACACTTCTCAGAGAAGTCCTCTAAGTCTTTGAAAAAGTTCTCTATCAGAGTGGCCATCTGAAACTACTTGCAAGTGACAGCAGTTCTCTATACCTACTTTATAATAAAACTGTTGGGGGTTTCATGTATGTTACCGTGAAAACTGCTGGGCAAAGTTCACCGCAACTTCTTTTGAAATGCGTCCCAAGCCTCGAAGAAAACTGTAGGCTGCTTCGGTCACTGCCACGCCTACATTTAATCACTGTTTTTCCCCAAAACGTATTTTTTTCTAACCTCTAACTTGAATGTAGATAAATTGTCCAAAAAACTTCCAATAGGTAGGTAGGGAGCCAACCTTTTCCCATATCCCAAGCTAAGCTTCCGGCAACTGATAGAGGGAGTTTTTACTTTTGGGACAAACGGAAGGTTATATAATTTGAGTACCGAGTCCGATGTAAGGAATTGAGAAGCTTTTCACATGTTTGACAGACGTTTAAGACGGGAAAAAAACCTTTCCCTTTCCGCTGGGAGGTGAGAAATAAAACGCCTGGCACACTTACCACTGGAGACCTCACTCTGTGCAGCGGATATATATAAAAATATTTTGTTAAACAAGGAACCAGAAGAATCTTCAGGGAAAGGTCTAAAACTTGATGCATCTCTTGTCACCACATCTGCAAGAGGTCCGCTTAGCGGAAAAAGTGCACAGGAGATTGGTAGTGAGGGGAACAAACCTTCGTTGAACCAATATCGAAATGCAGTCATCACGAGGAAACTCTGGCAAAAGGTAAACAAGAAGATATCAAAACTTAAGATGAAGATGAGTAAAATTAAACAAATAGTTGGAGCAACGGGTCCGTATGGGGACCCTAGGCCTATCTTCTCACAACCATTCGTTTTGTGCGAGTTCTTTATTTTTGGGACGAATGGAAAGGATCAACATTTTAATGTCGATTCCAAACGGCTAATTGAGAAGCCTTTTCATGACAGTTATACTCTCGGATCTTTGTCAGATCGCGAGAGGTGGCGCAGCGGAAAACACCGTTTTATGTGTTTTTAGGTGAATCGGACCTGGAATCCCTCGCTTAGTAGTCCAAGACAATCACCATAAACAATAAAGCAAACCGATTGGAACTGAAGCCTTCACAGAGCTCTAGATATATCAGAAGGAGGAGGGACATTCATCCAATTGAATAGATCTTTTCAACAGCAAATCACTTGTAGGTACTTTTGTGACGAAGTTGAAGATCTCGTAAACTTTACGGCTAGAGAGGCTCATATGACTTTTAAGGTCCTAAGAGGAAAAGAAACTGCAAGTACTATACATTACTCAAAAAGGACTGGTCCAAGTTAGCTTTGAAGACCGTCACTGGGGCACACCTCTTCCTACCTCGCGATACCTACGAGTGTGCTGATTTGGGATCTCCACGATCTAGCAAACATTTCTAGCTCATTTACAGCATCTAAAGGCCCCATTTCCGATGTCACTTCAGAGCCCATTGACGTATAAAGCGAGCAGTAAAATGCTTGAAAAGCTCAAAAAGCATATCTTACCTGAATTTGTCTTTACCGCACATCAGGTCTACTGTATGCAGATACACAATATGCATATACCCGATGAGATATGTATCTTTCGCTCTCCCAACAGCCACTCAGCTAACAATGTATCGCCTCTCCCATTTGGTTGGTGCTAGGTGCTCCCTCGTCGCTTGCTTTATAATCGTCAAATCAGCACTCATTTGTTATATATACCTACTCAATCCCAGGCCGCCTTGAGCCACCTTTTACTTTATTTTCCTTTATAATCATGGTTGACATATCACCGGGCAGCGGCAATAAATCTTTTCTCCCCGGGTAATAGAGCCGGACTGGGGTATAGGCAGACTGAGGCTACCCTATATAGGGAAATCATAAATTCATCTGTCATCTTTGACAGCGCGCTGTGGACAAATCCACCTCACACGGTTAGCAAATGAGCGAAATGTTGTGTTTGTTACAATGTTGCAGAGGAACATGGCCATAGAACTACTTCCTTCTCTTCGATTTTGTTCGCCGTTGTTGGGGCGACACATTTACATTATATAATGTTTGTGATAAACTAATATACATTGTTGTCTGGAATGAAATTAAAACGGCGGTGGCGCAGGTGCAGGTGTAAGAGACGTTTGCTCTAGGCGCGACGGATGATCGTTCGAAAAATAGCCGTACCGGTCAGATGGAGATTGAAGATTGACCGTCGCGAGAGCGAATTTCGCACAAGTGTCATAGTGTCATAGATAATGGAATTATGAAATTAATGTATCTGATCCTTAGATTTGCTGTTATATAGGTTCATGGGCACATTGAGGGAGGTTACATTCGGAGTTTTTTTCAAATTGTCCTGGAAGGTGGGGTTTTTGCGATACAAGGATTTGGATCGGGCTTTATGTTATCCTATAGCCAACATGGATTTGGATAGAGATTGGACCTTTGAATATAATTATGTGTAATGTCGAATAGGGCGATAGGGGAGACGGGGGGCAAGAAGTACAAAGAGAGTTCATACATTAACAACTTCTTTAATATTCACAGGATTCGAACAAAAATGTTTGCAAATACCTAAAAGCATAATCCTTAAACGTTGTCATAGTAAATATGATCAAAATAGTTCAGGAAGGACGTTTTGAACATCAAACGAAAATACAGCACAACTTCAAAAGTCCATATTGCACCACTAGCGGGACAAACAGGACATTTGAATAGCGCAAAATGCCCCACTAATTTTTTTAACGGAATAAATAAACTATTGATACAATTTTTTCGGTTATAGTCTTACAATTTCGATCTGTTGCAGTAGGTATATTTCAATCAATCAATATAAAACGCAATTTTTTCTATGTCTACTTTATTTCTCGAATGCTGAACTACGACTAGTCTTTCATTTTGCTTTACTTACTTCGTTTACATGTTATTTCATTCAATCTCTAAATCGTCTTCATTCTTTTTCTTGTCTCTCTATTTTCTCTTAAATCAACTACAATCTACCACAGTTGCGCCAGTGTTCCCAGACTTTGAAGACTGTTTTCCCCTTTTTTTGCAGTAAAAGCTAAAGTTTTCCCTTGGAATTTGCACTTGTTTTCATAAGGGAAACTTTAAAAATTGTAACTGTTCTTACTAACAAGCTTAAAAAAAGCATATCACATAAAAATACACATGTTATATATTAATTTCCTTTTCTACTAGACATAATAATATCAAAACGAGTGTGTTGCAAACAACTTTAAGGCTACAACCTAGCAAAAATAAATCAGAGACAGCTGTTATTAAATGAACATCTTATTTAATATTTTCTGATAAATTATATCTTAGATATTGAATCTTTGGAAGTGAACTTACCGTCACTTAATTTTTTAGTTCCCAGCAACCCGGGCTCTCAAGAAATTGTATAATCATTTTTCAATTTAATTTAACTTCAATAGATTTCGATTTTTAAAAAGGCGATTTATTCATTAATAACAGAGTGAATGCATTCAGATGTACAGAAAGTCCTACGTAGACGTTCGATGGGCTCTTTTCCTTCATGTTTAATATGAACAATTCAATCTTTGAAATTTTTTCGTGAAAATACCAACGTTTTAATTTTATTTTTAAACATTTTACGTTTTACAGAGATTTTGTATTTTTCCCTTTTTTTAAAGCTTGTCCCTTTTTTCCCTTTTTGTTTCAAAAAGCTCCAATTGGCCAATTGGCGCTTTTCCCCTCAATCTCTGACCACCGAGTTGTGCCCTGTTGCCACTCCAGTTTCCTCAACATTAAAAACATTTGTTGGCGAAAAATGATGTTCGTCAAATATTTCTGCGAAAACCTGTCTAAGTAAGCTGAAACGACTGGCTTATTAAGAGCTTGTGCTTTGGCTTTATATATTTCTTCCGGATTTCTAAGAACAAGTTCAGGATGATTTTTTTTGTGAAAATGATACAACATATTTTTCAGGCCATTCAATTCCCTCTGTCGAAAGACTGTGAAAGTTCATTAGTTTCAGCCAGCTTATAAGCTACACGCAGAAAAATCGCTTGTTTAAAATCAACCATTTTTCGGTTCAAAACTACTGATACTGTTAATATAGCTCCTAAAGAGTTAGTGGATTAAAAATAACCGAGTCAACTTGCTTAACGAAACTCGGTTGAAAATAACCTTTTATCATTTCTTCTTTGGTTGTAAATAACAAACTAACTCTGTTGAATTTAACCAACTGGTTGATATTTATCTAGAAACTTGGTTCTTAACAACAGATAAAGTGTGTTATTTTTAACAGTATCCATTTTACCTATTTATATCGGTAGTATTTAACAACGAAAACTCGGTGTTTTTCAACAGAGACTTGGTTAATTTTAACCCATTTTTTTTTAACCGAGCAAAAATCGCACTCTGTTAGAGCCAATTTTTGAGCGTCTAGTGTCTCGAGTTGACATCCCTAACTTCAAACTCGGCCAAGTGTTTTATAAGTTTAGTTTCTTGTTCGGGATTGAAAACTGTCTTAAACCGTTCTATTATACTTTCAGCTGTGTCATTGTCACTCTTCAAATGAGGGTAGTTTTTGGAATGGAAAATATGAACTACCGGTCCATTCTGCCTCTGGACACTCCGTTTCTATTCGGCCCGCAAGGGGTTCTTAAACAAACAAAAATGTTTTTATGAAAATAAAATGATGTCGTTCAAAAATTGTTTTTGTAAATCGACTGTTTTCAGTTTAGAATTTAAATTGAAACCAACTTCATTCTGTCTATGAAACTACTACTACTACTACTACTATTTGCGTTCCCAAATTAGGCTTTTAATTAGCTGTGAGATTCGAAAATAAGATGGAGCTACAAATTATGTGAAACATAGGTAAGGTCCGATCCCTCTGCCCCCCTCTCTCCTACCCACCGCCGTTGTTTCCATTGAGGTGATGGTCAAAGATGGAAACCTCCTTTTGAAGCGTTTCGGAGTGCGAATATATAGAGCCACGTTTACTTTTGCCTCGGATCATCAGGGACGCTCTGTTTCATGGCACCTCCCCTGTCTTCAGAAAAAGAAGACTCACTTCCTAACCTTGGTGGCAGCTCCTTCAAAGTCGTCGATTTAAATTCGATTGTTCATGCCAGAACGGCAGTGAAAACAGATAGCTGCCGACTGTCTCAGAACTCAACCAAACACGAATTTCTATAGATCGCCGAGTGTAGCTCGGTTTTCAGTTCTCTCATTGACAAGCCGAGCGACTTAAATCAGAGTACTTTCGCATAGCTTTACTTAAGTTCTCTTCGCTCACTGCAAATCCATCTACAGTTGGAAAAATCGCTACTCCACTGTCGGAAACGGTTTACGAAACCAAATCGATCCTAATACCCATACTTACCCCCATTGCCTGGGAGTATAGTTGCGTGCTAGGACCATACAAACGGAACATAACAACTTCGGAAGCCCACTCCAAGTTCACATTCTGTCCGAAGTGTATGCACCGCCCAGCATTACCATATGGACTGACAATTATGAAGACTTATGCATACCCACTCATGGCATCTAGCCACGCACAACACCGTGTCTAAGCCCATTTAACATTCCGCGCTGCTGTCTAATTATATATAGCTTCGCTCTAACAAGGGTGAACGGAAACTACATAGTTATAGTTCAACAAACTCGCGGTGTCAACTGTCGTGACCATCGCCTTAGAAGCAAACAAAAGCTGCAGCGTGACCACATCAGATAAGAGAGCTGACACATTTTCGCCATATATTTTGACATCTGACACTCGGCTTGGACGAGAACGCGACGATCCACAGCGTCGAACGCACATTTCTAGGCCGCAGTCTGAACCCTCTAACCATAGAACCACCCTCGCTCCATACTGACTGGGTTCAAATGTCAAATTCGAACAGAGCGAAGAAAATTTAATAAATTCCCATTTCCGTTGGCATGGCTAATCTAATCGCTTGGCTAGTAGTTTTCTGTGTGTTCCGTGCAGCGGCTGGATGAAGTGCTATACGGAGAGCGGGAGGTGCGTGCATTTGCACCTGACCCCAGGAGCCACACCATCTCTCCAGCAGCAGCAGCAACAAGCGACAGTCAGACGAATGAAAGATAAGTGGCACCTAAAGGAGTCGTCACATTTTATTGCTACCGTTCGCCACTAAATTACCATAACGCAACAAAACGTGAATACGATGGCGCACAGGTATCCCTCTCTCTCTGTAGATTCTATATGGGGAGGATCTGATACGACGGCGAAGAGTTATTCACGCATTGCAGCCAAGTGGTGTACCATACGAATGGCAGTTACTTCAGCTAGCCATATACAGTGCGTCCGGTGGTGTGGGGACCAAGCCGTGGCTAGATTCTAATCTTGGAACGGGCCGGGCGGGAGCGACACGATAAAGTCATAAAATATAAATCCTGCTAATTATACGAATTTCAGTATTTTCAGCATGTGTGTTTGTGTGCAGGGGTTATAACGATGGAATTGTGCAACTAATTAGAGCCTTAAGTCGGGAGAGGGTTTTCCTCGGTGGACACCATCGCGCACCGGCAACAGTCTCCTCTCGCCCTGTATTTGCTGATGTGATGGGACGATAGTAACTACACTGACCGGTGCGACGGACGGACCAACACCCCACTGTCCCGCGCATAATGGGTATATAGCGGTATCGACCTGTGGCTTCCGGATTCCGATGTGGGCAGCAACTTTGTTAAATAAACAAAGTTCGCGATGTATAATGTGGGCGCATATACGTGCAGCCTGTGTGTGACTGTTGCTCACGTTTAAGGAGTGTTATCATGCGTTGGAGGTTCGTGCAGAATGCGCGTCCCTATCCCTATATCGAAGGGGCGGTACTACGGCGGGTAGTTATTTTAAATACTTGAAAGTGTAAATTTATTGAAAAGTGGGTGGGGGTAAGGTGTTGGGGGGCCTCGGCCTAGTGATGGAAGGACGTATCTATAATGGAGGTCCAAATAGTGAGATTTAAAAAGGGGCCCACAATGGTATTTCTTCAGCGGCCTTTGCTTCCTATATAAGTGAAAAAGCGTTGTTTGCTTTAATACAGGTGGAAGTGGAATTTTGACATTTTAGCGTCTTCCGTAGAATCTGTCAACGGGATAAAAGGTAGCCTATGTCGATCTCCGTGTCAAAAACTAACCTTGTGCTTAATTTAACGACGATCGGTTGGAACTTTAAGGCGTTTAAAGAAAACAAGCACAAAAACATGTGCTATAGATCAAATGGGTACAACCAGCTGGCTATAGTTTCGATGGAGAAAATGCAACACCGAATATCATTTCTTTACGACGAAAACTTATGGCTGCGTTCAGGAAAATGGACGCCAATAGAATGTAGGAGGGTGAATTTCAGGATCTTTGCGGGGGTTTTTAATTTTTTTCATTGATTAGTCCAAGTGATGTGGTGTTCGTTGAAGGCTGGTAAAACTGATCTCCTCTTTTAGGTTCGATAAGCCTTTTCATCACTCTAGGAGTCGTCAGAAGCATTAAAATAAAAAAACCTGGCGCTCCGAGGCGAAGGCCCGAGTTCCCCAAGCCTAAAGCCGGATTTAAGTTCTGGTCCCGGTACCAATTTGGGTCTGATATAAGACGATTCACAGCTGGAAGTAAATACATTGAATACCGTTTAAGGGCCGGTTCTAGCTTCATGTTGAATCTCATTACAAAAGCTCTGGTGAATGCTGTCATAACCCATATGACGCACTGCATAACCTGATACGGTCTAGTTGTTAAGACAAAAGGCTTTGACAGCTTGGTCTTTAACCGTCAATCAACATGGGTCTGCAGTCAGTTCAATCCATCGATAGCTGCCTACAGTTGCATCGGCCATATTGGTTGATGTCCCCTTCCAACTGAGCGTGCGCCACGCAACTTAAGCTCGTCTTACTGCATTGTCCTCCTGAAGTGGAATTGAAGGTTATCTGGGCCGGACATCTATGTTCATTCGCTCGATGTGGCCGAAGCCATGTATAGTAGCTTTCTGTACTGGATCCACATATTGGTACAGCAAATGGAGTTCGTGGCTGTAGTTCATCTCTATAGCCTCCCACAAAGCAACAAAAACAAAATTGTCCAATGCTTTCTATATATCTGACGGTGAATGCTATTATAACCTGGATTGAAGTCGAC
This sequence comes from Cheilosia grossa, assembly GCA_963082955.1. Lineage (NCBI taxonomy): Eukaryota > Metazoa > Arthropoda > Insecta > Diptera > Syrphidae > Cheilosia > Cheilosia grossa. The sequence continues at coordinate 9,441,845 of OY720146.1, forward strand.
GAAAAGGTGGCCTGGACTTAAAGCTCGTGGGACTTGTCTACTGAAAACCTTGTCCATGGACGATCTGCTGTCGCTGTGAACCACACTGGAACGTGCTGATCAGTGTGTTTCTGGGCAGTCGCTGGTTTGTCTCAAGTTTGAATCCCGGAACCATAAAGTATACCTTGAGGCTATTTTCAGTGTGCCACCTCCTACGAAAGTTTAACAAACATTCGAAAGTAAGTAAAGATTTTCAATTCATCCGGAAGTTCCTTCCATTCGCGCCAACAGAGACTAGAACCCAAAGAAACGAACGGTTTTAAGGAGCTAGGCCTAGGGACCTTCATGGAGCTTTGGCCCCAGCTTTGTATTACTCAATTTTGATAGCGGGTTGGTCATTCATTAATAAGCTCTGAAGCCTTAGTCATTCTACTCCTGATAGGCTTTATAATCTCCATACGCTACTTCCGGAAGGATGTTCAACTCTCGACGCTATTTGAGTCTTTTTCATATATATAGGTAGTTATTTTCCTACATACGAGTTCGATTGTTCCCCAACCCAGAGCACCATGTATTTGCTTGGAACCTATAAAAGCGGGACATTAATTCCGGTGATATCACTAACCCACTTCAGGGATATGAGAACTGCCATCGTAAAGGGTTCATCTATCACCATCTCCTTTTCATCACTTTGACTAGTTCTGAAAAACCTTAACCGACCACATCTCTAACTACGAAACTCCACACCGACATCGAATCTACAACCAGTAGTTCAGATTTTCTGCGGAACCAGAATATTCCTCGAAATTCTACATATCAAGACTTATCAAGCTAGACAACTACTGGGCATACACTTGACAAACTGGGAGAACGAATCTTCTTCTGCGCGAGAGGCAAACTTTGGAACAAGCTTAAGCATATCGCCCGAAGAGGTTGTAGCGACGACTGACCAGGCACAGCTAAGTAGACACTAAGTTTACCAAACAAACAGAACTGACAGACAAGAACTGACGAGCACACCTAAAGAAACGTCAAGCTGAAACTTACACGGGGTACATCGTACATGTCAGATTAAATCGAAAAGGCTAGATGGTGAAAAATTAGTCGTCGTTGGTTGAGCGCGGGATCGGCTGGGTCTTCTGGCAGTGAAATTATTAACGTAACTGTGAATTTAATATTTAATAAATATTTAAATATTTTAAAAGCATCCATAAGGTTACCTTTCAACAATTAAACGACGGATCTGACATCTATCTGCAAGTATTTTAAGGTGCTGCTGAAGATTTTAGCGTTCGGTTTTCAATAAAAATCTGACTCTTGGATCCATCAAACAAAGCCCTCGGCGGTTGCTCGATAAAGTCTCACTATGATTATTATTATTTTTTTTTACATAGAATCTTTTACATTGGACTTAAGTGAAGCTAAAGTCAATGTAAGTAAAAGTTTAGTAGTTTAAGTTTAAACAATAATTATTTATATATTGGCTTTGCTAATTATAATTATAAATTAAGTTTCATTCTAGACTTTTAAATCTTATTAAGTCAATCATGTTCGATAGGACACTGTTGTCGCTATTATTCCTGTTATACATTTGCCCTTTGAGTCTAAAAAGCCAAACCGGGCTTAAGGACTATCCTACCTTTTCCTGAGTGATAATTGTACACGATTGTTTAGTGATATTCTTACTTGTTAAGCTTAATTAATTCAAGATTGTATTATTTGCTATAAATAGACTTCAAGTCTAATGTAAAAGATATTTTCTAAGTCAATAAATAAAATAACTAATAAATGATAATAATGAGGCGAAACCATTTAATTTTTCTGCCTTGGACTGACTCCCTATCGAAAACCAAACGGCTGTATTTAAGTCGTTGAAATAAAAAAGCCTTTGAGCATTTTGCTGGCCCAAAAGATAATAACCTAAATATTTCTTTTCCAATTCTACAGTCCCTCAAGGGACGGCAGCATTTTGTTAGCTCATATCAATTGACTAAATAAGTGACGAAAAATGCTATAAAGGTCCGCACCCCGCACTCAACTCCTTACTGCATATGATCACATTCAACACAATTCGCATCACAGCGTGAATCATGTACCTTTCACCATGTCAACTAATCTGTCAGCGTCCTCCGAATAGGCATATTGATGAGCAATAATCCAACGAGTGCATACACAAAAGAGACCCTCAACTGAACACTTTTTGTAAGTCTCTGAATCTTTGGATCTCGGAATCTTTTTGCTCTATCGACCCACTTAAGTCTGAAGACTTCAACGCAGTTGCGATCCGATTTGAGAAACTCAATGATTTGTAACAATTTAATTTGCATATCATAATCCGCACTCGTAAGTGCTCAGCGGTAGCAGCAGCACCACCTTTAAGTGGTACAATGAACACTTCCACCATATGGTGCAGCGTCTTGGTCTACCAATACCTGAACTGAATCCATTCAAATCCTACCCTTCCTACGAACAAGCAAATCCTTTCCTTCACAATGCATCTTCCGTATTGCTATTCCGCAATTCCCATGGCCACTTGCAGAGACTAAGGGCGACCCCTCCCCAGCGCACGGATAGCACTCGGCTGCCGGGTTAATTTGAATATGAATTCATTTTGCGAAGCGACGCGACGAGGGAAACGTGCATTCGATTTCCTTGCGATTGCACTGTCGCGTCGCGTCGTCGGCCGGCCACCAGATTTTGTGGTGGAAAAATCCAAAGCAAATCGAAGCTGGAATTCGTTTTACGATTTTTTTTTTTTGTTTATCGTCGGTTTCTCTTATAGAATCGCCCCGAGTGGATCATGATATCTGAGCGCGGAATTACGGAATCCAATGGTTAAATGTCATTTCACTGTTTTATTGGATTTTTTTTTTCGTTGTTGTTTTCCTTTTCTTTGAAGTTTTTCGATTTTCTTTTGGGTGGGTCTGGTGTAGGGAAAAATTATTCAAATCGTACGACCGTGGGAAGCATCTGGATATGGGCTGGCTGACGAAAAGAGCATTAAGCGCTGATCAGCTTAATGAATGCCACTGTGCCAGGGCGACTTCACATTAAGACCTACCAAAGGTATACTGCGATCGGGAGTCATATGGAAATTTTCTGTAGGCAAGACACTTTCATGCATCCGATATGGTTCGATATTGACAGCTGTGAACGGGGGAAACCTTGCGGATAGATGGTAAATAGTTCGAGCTAAATATTCGTGAGACTATTGCCTGATAACCTGATAACCTTTAAAAGAGCTTGTAAATGAAAATATTGAAAAAAGGCTTCTTCCAAGAAAATAATATGATTTGTCGGTATATTTAACAAGAACTTTGCAGTTGCAAGAAGACGAAGCATAAAAAAAACATCCAAGTAAGATCTAACAATTTTTATGCATGCCACAATGGCTCCGGCGCACTCTGGTCTATGGCGGAGGCAATAAGTCAGTAGCTAATCTTAGTAGGCCCACATTCCCACATTTATCTGGTTAGAGGAGAGGTGTCGCTGGCAACAACACCTAACGATGGGTTAACTTTCTAGCTTATACAGAAAACTCAGTCGTAGATTCGGAGCACAACTGAAGTCGCCAACTATTCCAAATGCGGTACCGTCGATGATATTTACGAAACTAATCGTACGGCCACGATTAAGTCAACGCATCTTTGATGAAGTTCGACTGTAAAAAGGAAACAGGGCCAGACGAAGTTCTAGCCATTGTGCTCAAAATCTGTAAACTGGGGTTTTTTGTAATCCCAGGAAGCGTTTTCTACTATAACTGGACGTATCGCTCGCCCCATTTGATTTCCCTTGTTTGTTGAGAATCGGAGGATTTTGCCACCAAACTTCCGTCCACTAGCGTCATTCCCTCAAATTTGTCCAATGCTATAGAAATTCTAGAAAATGCCAAACTAGTTCAATTTATTAAAAGCCACCGGTAAATGAGTTACTGATGGTATGGATTTTGAAACCTTTGGAGACTTGTCGAACTTTGTTGCTCATTAATGGACGCACTCGAATGTCCAGGCGACTACGAAAGCTGTAAATAAGCCACTCTTTTATATGTGAGTCCATTAATCGCTATCTTCGTGGCAGTTATAATCTGTGATAAGCTGTGCTAGCGTCAGTAACTTCAAACAAGGCTAAGGGAACCATTAATATTTCAGTTTAACGTGAGGGAAAGCTGGCCTTGCCATGGTTAGCTATCGTACCGGTCTTAAGAGCTCTTAGAAAACCTTTATAGAGCTAATGAGCCCCATCAGAAGCTGTCATAGTCTCCTAAAAGATTTGTTAGAAATACCTGATTATATGTTACAATTTTGGAACCTTTTAAAGAACAGCGGCATTCGTACTTAAAGCTATTGGGACCATTCCGGAAACGGAGAAGGCCCACCTTGGGGGCTATCATAGTGTCTAAGAAATTTCGAAAGACCCTTATATGTTAGGTAGGCTTTTAAAATAGGCCAACACACTCTTGCTTGGTTTAAGTGATATTTTGCTTAGGGTTGGGAAACAGTTTTAATCTCTTGTTATCGCGCAAACCATGAGTGGCATCAGTCCTCTCTGAATAAAGGTGTTGTGAGAAAACTTTTCAATTATGCATTCGGTACCTAAGTCCAATCTCTGTCAGTCCCGTAACGAGTCTATTTCTAGTGGTTCAGCCGCATATTAATGGACAGGATTTCATGTGGCTGAAATAGGCTGTAGACATACAAAAAACGCCATGGTGGCTGTTTCATTCTACGCCAGTCCATGTCCTGATATGAGTTAGGGTCAAAATAAAGCAAAAGTTCTGCTGGATTATCCTCACGCAGCTCACAGAACTGCAAATACAAGGGATTAAGTGACAAAAAAGTGTTAAACTGGCTACTTTAACCGTCTAAGCTTTTTTTAAAATTGCAAGAAAAGGCCTCCGAGATGGGGACAAGGAAGCAGAGAAAGCCCGCGCTCAGGTGGAGCGCATAATTGTAGGTCCAACTTCGTGGGCATAACTGGAGGCAGCTAAAGACTTGTTGTTTGATTTTGTGGTCCAACTTTAACCTAAGCCCCCCTCTAAAATAATAAAAAAAAGAAGAAGCTCGTAGAACTAGAAAGGGATGCCACGAACTTTCTCACAAAGATTCAAAAGAAGACGTATGAGGAACTTAAATCGCTTTGGATTTGGTTCTTCTTCTTCGACGAAAACTTTCAAACGGTTTTGTTTGAGTGCGAGCTTGCAAAAAAAGACACAATTCTACTCTAACATCAAGATCAACAGTCTCTCTGTCTACCTACAACTGATTCAGACGCTGCCAAGTTGTAAATTCTTCCAAGAAAATAAAATAAATAAATAAATAGAACCAAGTCGTAAATTCTTCGAATAAAAAAAAAAATAAAAGTTGCCCAGCACACTTTTTCAAAATGCTATTAATTTTCCAGGGAGCATTGACATTTTGCTGCCGAATTCAGTCGATTAACCCTTCTTGCGGCGAGTTACCATTTTTCTTTCAAAACTCCACCGACTACGGTACCGGTCCCGTGAATTCCACCGAAAGAGCTTCACATATACTTGTCTTGTCAACTGTTTTTGTTGTATGGTACTCATGTTCGTATCGTGGACACAGCTCCACCACTGACTGCCATCGTCGATACTATACCTATAGCAGGACCTATCTTAGCGATGCATCATGTGTGCGCCGCAGTCAGGTATCAAGCTCCGCTCAGGGGGCAACGCAGTTTCTATTGAAACTGGAAAAATTGTTTACATCAAGTTCGTTCACTTTTCCCACGTAGTACGAGTATGCTAGCTGCATACACCTACATAGCTCCTCTTCACGATGAATCCACCGCAACGTGGCTGCGAGCTACGCTGCGACACTGCCGATTACGAATGAAGACGATAGTTCCGCTGGGGACGATTGGGCGGTGTGTTTACCTTGCTTGACCGGTATGCTGCTGCCTGGGTTCCCATTCTGCATCACGTATTATTTGTTTACAATTTTGGAGACGGGGCGACATTTTGTGTTCCCTTTTCCATCGGTGCGCGATGAGGTTCGTTTTTTTTTACAATTTTCTCCCGCTGGAATACGTTCAGCTTTATAGTTTCCCATTATGAGAAATGAAATTATAAAAACTGAAGGATCCAGACCACTGTCACTTAAACTTCTCTTCTATTCATTTGTCCCACTTTTCGGTTTTTTATTGCGGCTGCGGCTGTCCAAGGAAGTACTAAATTTAAATAATTTTTGGCGGTACCAAGCGGAGAGACCTCATCGTCCATGGGACTTATATGAAGCACTTTACGCACTTTTGATGTTTGCTTTGAGTAATGAATGGGCGTCGTAAACGGATGTGTGTTCCGTGCAAGCAACAGTCGCATCCTCATTCGAGTGAGCCGCCTCGGCGATAATTAAAATTAAATTCATAGCAAATCAATTGGGTGTAATAAATTGCATATATGGGGGCTATAAACATGGGTAAGTATACTCCTGCGGGAGGCATGGACTTCATTGGAACAGGCAATCTGTTTGATTTGATGATTAATAAAAACAAAGATGTATAAAAGTGCCCGAGTAGTTTATTGCTGCAATTAAAACGAAATTCCAGAATTGTTGATGTATGTGAAGTTGGATGCTTTATAGGCGGTAGGTGGATCTCCAATTAGGCAGTTGTAGTAATAAAATAGAACACAATCAAGTAGTTTCATAAGTCGTAAGGTTTACTTTGTTGCGAGTGGGAATTTAATTAGACTTTTTGATATGGAAGACTGATTGAAGGGGAGGACACTTGGTTAGTCCCCAGAAGGCTGCTGCGTCAATATTTGCCATCCCAAATCAACTGGTCATATCGCACCCAAGTCTCACGTTCTTAGTCTCTCATTATTTCAAACGAAAAAATATCTTTCGATCACTTTAGAGAATTTTTAATTTTTTTAACAAACACACAAGGAAAAGTGTTTGTGAAACGTTAAGCTAAGTGTCCTTTATGGGCCTTTGCGCAAATTATTAGATTTACTTTAATTTCTCAGCTTATTACATAAATATGCATTTCCATTAAGAAAATAATAAAATTAAATATTCGGTTACTTTTCCGAATCAAAGAGTTGGCACTTTTCCAAGAAACAAAGTCAAAAATTTTAAACGGACGGATATGAAAATTTTATGGTTTCGACCTGAACATGAAAGAATTTAGAAATTTTAAACCACAAATGTTTTCTTTTCTTACTTGGCTACATTTTTTTTTTTTTTTTTGCTTTGAATAAAAAATCAAAATTTTTAGCCGCACTTTACAAATGTAACCTGTTGGTTATTAACAATCCAAAATTTCTGACTTGAAATGAAGAAAATTTAAAATTTTTCATTTGAAATATAATGTTTTTAAATTTGTTGTATTAGTTTTGTATTTTTACCTGAAGATGAATAAGAAAATTTGAAATTTCACCCGAATATCTAAAAAAAACGTAAAAAATATACAATTTTTTATCGGAACATAAATATTTTTTTTAAAGTGTACTGAGTCTACTGGCGCCGCCCAGACTCACTTTTCGGTGAGTCATAATTTTATCGAGTAAATTAGAAAAAAAAATTCAGTTGGCAGCTTTAGTATTGTCCGCTTTGTCCTTGTATGTTAAGATAAAACTGTTTTTTTAGACTGCAGGTCATACACCTCACTTGTTGGCTTGCAAAATTGCATTTCCAATACTGTTGAATATCTTTGAAACTTCTAGTGTGACAGTGCCAGCTCTGCTCAATAATTTCATATTTGCGTAAATCAAAAATAAAAAAAATAGTTGGCGCAACAGGTCCGTAGGAACCCTAGGTCAGTGATAATACACTTAGGGAAAAATCCCTAGAGAAAAATGCCTACGTGTAGGTATTTTCGACAGAACAAAATTAATCCGTAGAGGAAAGAGGACAGGTTTTGTTAAAATTTAAATCCGTTTGCTATATGCGTAGGTATTTTTAAAGGCTCCGTACCCAGAGGGAAAAAACGGAACCTTATTAGTTTCGCTTTTAGTCCGACCACTAGACCAATTTCGTACCTAGGTCTATCTCAGAAAATAATTGACGTAGAAGGCTGAAATTCGCACACAACATCCGGTATAACCTCCAGTTAAACGACAAATACCAATGGTAGCGATACATCGATTGTTTTTGGAGAAATAAGTGATTTGGTGAAAAAAAATATTTTCATTCGCACAAAAAGCTGTTTATTTCTTGATTTACAGAAAAATGCTTACATACATTTTTTGTAGATCTTGCTCGTAGCAATTTTAGTTTATTTTTTTATTTTGTGGAAAAGTTAAAATTTTAAAAGATATTTACAATAAACTATAAAGTACGCTCCTTTTTTATTGGTGTGTTCTCTCAATCGATTCAAATTGGAATTTTCAATGAATACTCAACTCTACTTATTCTCATTGGAACTTCTCCAATTGATACTCATTCTCATCCACACATATTGTTGTTTGTTGTTTGTTCGCAGTTTCGAACTCTAAAGAACCTTCGGCGCGCGAGTGACACTCGCACTTAGCCGGTTTTTTATATTTAAATAAGAAAACCCGATAAATGAGAACTAGTAACTATGTTTTTTTTTTTTAATTTCCTGAAGTTTTCTTATCGATTTAGTGGAACCAGATTTGAGATCTTTCCACATATTTCTTAACCTGAATTCACAATTAAATTTCTACTTTAGCTATTTTCGCCTATAAATATTTAATATAACAATCTTTTCTAAGTAAAAAATAAATATTAACTAAAATAAATACGGAAATGTTATCGTTTGAACACATTTTTTTTTTATTATTTTCAAAGATTATGTAGGCCAGGCAGAGAGAACTAGCCACGGTAGGGAATTTTTGGAGGCGTGGTAGGAATTTTTATTTTTTGAATGTATCCTAACTGCATTTCGTTTTGTGCGGGTTTTTCAACTTTTGGGACGAATGGAAGGGATATGGTTTTTTTTGGAGATCGAAACAGTGATCCTTGATACTAAGCCGCTGCGCCTACATTTGGACATATGAATTTGTTATTGACATTGATGGATGAGCGTTCGAATTTCATAGAAGGTAAGTTCATAGAAGGTAACCCGTGAATAGGCGGGTCTAGTTGAGCGGAACTTTTTAAATCAGCACCTGCTACATCTATGCGCTTAGGAGCGGCAGTTAATTATTTCTATTGTATCTTCCCCTTATATTCGTTTCAAATTGTTGGTCAGTCAAAGAATCGCAATTTAAAATCAAATTATTCATAAACGAAAGCCCACCGAACCCTCGTTCATTGGATCCAAACTTCTGCCAAAAAATCATCCACGAGGCGAATTTTTACCTAAATTGTGGCGGGAGGAAACAAAGTTGTCGAAATGAAGAAAAATATGAATGACCCTTCGTGTAGACGTTGGAGACGTTGCATTTTAAATGCACTTATAAAACTTACCTGGAACAGTGCTGCCATTCCGATATTTGTTGGAGTATCTCTGAGACATCGAAGGCCTAATTTGTTGCTGCAGACCATATCATCAGCCCACTGCTGTTGTTCAAGTTCTTGTTCTGATCTGAATACTAAGTGTATTGTTTTGCAAGAAAAAAATGTCCACGACGTGTTTGAGACACAAAAAGTTGTATACATAGACTACACCGACTTGAGATACTCAAGAAATGGAATACGTCCATTCATACTGCAATTTCTTACACATTTATGTTGCTTTGGATATCATCCCTGGATGCGAGTTTAAGTTCCAGCTGTAGTTATAAATGTCGAAACCAACTCAGCCACACCAGTACAATGGCTTCTTGCCGAATTGCATTTTTAAAAGTCGAAACTACACAAATACCCTGCATCGCTCTTAATAAGCCTGAGTTAATATCCTGACCTATTTTCGCTCACAAAAGCTTCGATGTAGACATTCACCAGCAGCAGCTTTAATATAATGCACTTGACGAGGGGCATTAAACACGAAAAATTTCTGAACCTATCTAAGCCCAGTTCGTTAATAAGATTGTAAGCTTATCGAAACACTTGTGAATCTAGTTGAGCCGAGTTCTACAAAGAAGATCGTTAAGCTTGCAAGAGGAAATAACTAAATAAATAAGTAAAGAGCACTCACCAAATCGTCCTTGTCATCTAAGCCCTCGTCATAGCCTTCCGATTTTCTCTTCGCCCTGCAAACGATAACTACTAGCTGCAGTTGCTTCGGCCCACATCTCAATCTCACTATTTCATTGTCGGTCAAGCTGTATATGGTTGGGATGACAGCATTCATAAATACAGAATACGGTGAACAAGTGACGGCGCATTTTCTTGAAAACATGAAAACAGTGTATTTCCATCTAACCTCGGCGAGACAAAGAAAAATTACTCAGACAGTTCTGACCCCAAAAAGAACAGAAAACCTGTTATCATCGCTTAACCACTTAATGATTCACCCGCATTATAGTAATTTCGAATCTGGTTTACTATCAAAGTGACTCGACGGCCGTTTTCCGCCTGACTCACCGTCACCAGCACAACTCCGCAATGACAAAGTGACTCGTCCAATAGTCGAACCAAAGGCCAGTCGGTGAGACTGCACCAAGAGCTTCTACTTCTGTTTTTGTTTCTGTTTTGTCGTCCGCCTATATTGTATACACAAATGCAACATCTGATGCGATCACGTTTCCCGAGGAATCGAAGACACTGATCCCCCCTGGTGTCCCGTGCGCCGTTTCTCCGCTCCGCCATCGCCCACTAAAGCTCGGAAATGTGTATCTAATTACGTCTTAAATAATGTGAAACAATGAGCATTACTTTTTACCGCCGGCGGGGGGACTGCGCGAAATCCATTGTTTGACAGACATCAAACGCATTTTGCCGCTGCCGTCAGTCTGTTTGATTTCGAAAACTGCAACAGCATCGGGTTTCGTCAGTCGAAGGCTAATTAGAACGGAAAACGCGATTTCAACTGAATGGCGACCGAACACTGTGATTAGCCGTAATTAATCATATTCCGATTCTGATGCGCGCATAATGGAGCGAGGGGGTGTTTACTCACCAATTGCCAGGGTGTGACATTCGATTCCGAAAGAAGACCGTCATTGCAATGTATCGACTCAGTTGGAGACCTGTAACATTTTAGATTCTTTGTTGCAAGGGGGTTCCTTTGTCGTGTATTATATCTGTGTGCGAACTGCGAAGATGACTTCGTGATTTTAGTGGGGTGCATGTGGGATGATTTACACTGAATTTGATGTGACTCCAGTGGGAGGGAGGACTTTGGTCTGTACAGGGCTATAGTGCACACTCATCCGAGGTAAATAAGCTGACGATATAAGCTATTCACAGGCGATTACTGCATCGCATTAGATTGGAGCATTAAATTTGGGGTAGATGTTAAATTTTGAAATGTTTCTCGAGGGGCACTGCGATAATTAATGCTGATGTGGGTGAAGTAAATATTAGCATCCAAGGAAATCACCCTGGGGGAAACTTTTCAATATGCTGTCGAAAATGTCGGAATTACGAGGCGATTTTGAGTGTCCAGATAATTTGTTGCTACTGTTTTGATGGACGTTAGGGAGGTCAGCAAAACTATGAATACCATCTTCAATTTAGTGGTGTGGAAAATGCGATTTCAAATGTTTTTGTGTAGCTCCACCCCGCACTGATGCCTTGCCCTCACAAAGACTCCAACTTCTATTGCCAACTTATTCCATGCACATGACTAATTCACTGAAGAACTTCCTCGACGATAAATAATACAACCCTTTCAACACAGACTCTGACTGCGACCACAGCTAAATATAACCTCCACACTAATCAATTCTAACGACTTCCTGGTATACCAAAGCTAATTATCCGTAAAAATGAAACATTCTCCTTTCAAACACGGGTGCCTAATAATTCTTAGTTATTTATGTGATCTCCCAAGTTATTCCCGCAGTTGGAAATCTACATTTGCATACTAGCAGCACTTCTTACTTGTAGCTTCTTACTTCTTATCGGTTAAGAAATACCAAAGACCAAGAGGCTCGTTAACCGGATGGCTAGTCATAAAGTACCCACCCTGCCGCTCTTATCAATTAATTTATGTTCCAAAACCATTAGGCGAACATTGAGTCCAATTAAGGCCTTGATCGGCTGTTGATACATGAAGTAGTCTTCCAAAATGCATGGCTAATTCAAACACAAATTTTAATTAGAGATAAGATTAGGCATAACTATCGCTATCGTGTGGGAAAAGCCGGGGCATCTTTACAAGTGACAATAACAGAAGTCGAAGTCACACTCCCAGATAAATGTGGACAGACAAATCGGGATTTGTATACAACAATCTCTGGGGCGGCAATTGTGGCGGGTGTTATACATTTAGAAGAACAAATCAGGGCAGGCAATTTCAACAGAGTGGCTGAGCTGTCAGTAGGTTAGATTGGGTTAGGTTTCGAACTGGCGGGGAGTATACGCAGAGCAATACCTTGTGCTGTGTTCCACAAGCTTTGAGCTCTTCGCGACAGCCCTTTACAAACTTTGGAGACTGACAGCTGTGGACTGAGCATTTGAAACCCAGATGAAGAAATTCACCAAGTACAGACAAATTTTTTAAAACAGAAATCGAAGTCGCTTATACCTTTTGTCGAGGAACGTAAAGCAAGTTTCAAACGAACTGGCAGGTTCAAAATGTCTCCGGAGGCAACATAATAAAGGGTGACTGGTTAAGTTTGAGAAATTCGCTGCCACTCCACAAAAAGACTCGAATTTCAGTCATCGTCGGTGTTTGAATTTGAATATGACCATGACCGTCTTGGAGACTGAAGAGGGTGCTTTCCCTACCTTTCAATGCCGGCATTCTTGACTATTTAGGGCCTTGCCGAACATCTCAATATTCGAAGGCACTCATTATAATCCACTAGTCGAAAATCTTCCATTTGTACGCTTCCAAACTCAACAATATACCGCTCAACAATATACCGGCGCACACAAAAGACGGAAGTTCCTTTTTATGGGTCGCACTATAAACCCGCAGACCACAGATCGACTGATAGTTCGAGTACCAGGTGGAGTCGTAAATCGACTTCCATCCTTCGGTTTTTATTGACTTTTAAATTGTATCCTCAGTGACGGTCGTGATGGGATGTACAATCTTGGCCGTAGCCTGATGCATCGTTTAACCTTTCGCCAGCACACAGCGCGCAGAAGATGAAACCTCTCGTGCGTTTCCGGATCAGACTGGCTAGGTGTTTTTTATGTGTCATCCGCTTGAGTTTACTGCCGATCAGTGCCACAAATCTGCTCCACTCGACGGACGGTCGGATGTGTTGATATCGCTGTAATGGCTGTAATTATCTCTGTTTCAAAGTAAAGGGCGATCCAATTCCCAAGACCACTTTATATGGAATGGGGATTCATATCGCGGACAATTTAAGCCAAAAAAAAAAACCCAAGAAGTGATCTTGCCTATGTACATAGTTGAGATTGATTACCAACACACTCGGCTGTGTGTGTATGGCATCCGAGGAAATGGCCGAATTCCAGGTGGGATTCCCAGATGCCATCGGACGACGACGCGTATGGATTTCCATGGAAAAGCGATTAAATCCAATTACGTATGATGGACAGTTGATGGTGTGGACTGAAGACTGTCGAGTGAAGTGTCGGCTGTCGATGTGCGTGTGGCATAAGATGCGACTACGAATGCGGTGGGAATTTATTAGATTATCATTATGGAAGTATATTCTGCTTCGTGCAATACTGGTGGTGATTCCATAAAGTCCGAACAAAGGCGGATAAAAAAGATGCAGTCAGATCGGTATATACCGAAGGCAGGTCTTAATGATCGTGGAAGACGACTTTGGGATGTTTATTTTTCTTTATTTTCGCACACAAATGCATAATTAATGAGAGAGAGATATGCATTCATCATCGTTAGGGGCACTATACTACTTGGGAGGTTCCAGTTTTTTCCCCTTTCTTTCCGCTTAATTTCTGGTTGGGTTAGGTCGAGATGAGTTCCCTAAGAGTTATTTTTCTTGTGTTCCTTAGAAGGATATGAGTTATTTTTTTGTGATTCTGTGTAATTAGCGGAAGCGCTGAAGAGGTCATATTGAGAGGGGCTGCAGTGGAGTCTTTCAGTCTGGGACGAGCTGCAGAGACCACACCGAGTGGAAAAGTACATGAAGGATTGGAAGCATCAAGGCGGCTGAAATAGGTTTGGCTGAACTATAAGAGATTATTGGATAGTAACGCCATCTAAAGAAGTGGGTGCCATTTAACCATCTAGGTGGATCCTGTCAATGTTGCATGAGGCAGGTATATGATTTGTTTTCGGGTAAATGGATCAAGAAGAGCGGATTCAGTTGGCATTTTCCTTCGAAGATCATTGGAGAATGCATAGCTTCGGAATGTGGCACGATTCAGGATATAAAGATGGAGAATGTGTCAGTTGGGTCGTATATTCAAATAGACAATATCGAGAATAAACTGTGCACTCAATATATAAACAAATTAAGCAGCTCAGTTTACGACTAGGGAGTTGAAAGTAACAAATAACAAGCAACGAATAAAAAGTAACGAATAAAAAGTAACGAATAAAAAGTAACGAGTAACAAGTAGAAAGTAACAAGTAACAAGTAACAAGTAACAAGTAACAAGTAACAAGTAACAAGTAACAAGTAACAAGTAACAAGTAACAAGTAACAAACAACAAGTAACAAGTAACAAGTAACAAGTAACAAGTAACAAGTAACAAGTAGCAAGTAACAAGTAACAAGTAACAAGTAACAAGCAACAAGTAACAAGTAACAAGTAACAAGTTACAAGTAATAAGTAACAAGTTACAGGTAACAAGTAACAAGTAGCAAGTAACAAGTAACAAGTAACAAGTAACAAGTAACAAGTAACAAGTAACAAGTAACAAGTAACAAGTAACAAGTAACAAGTAACAAGTAGCAAGAAGTATAGGAACATATTTCACTAGGTACTTCACCATGAGAATTTTTTAAGTGATTGTGTCTGAACAGTTAAATTCTGACATTCGGTTCTGCGTCAAAATTCCTGCTGCGAATAAAAAAAAAATAGATTTTTGATCAGTTCTTCTATGATTGTAATGTCAGAATAAATACTCCAACTTCATACTGCAAAAATGGTATCTGTCCCAAAAATGTTTACCACATGATTTATTTATTTATTTATTTATTTATTTATTTATTTAATTAAAAAAATCGCTTAAAAAGTAGGACAACAGTCTTATAAATTTTGAAAGCCTTTAAATTAATTTCAGAATTTAGAATTTAATGTATTTATAAAGTTATTTACATCATTATTTATTTATTAAAAGAAATCGACATTTAAAAAGAGAAAACAAACAAAAAAGAAAGAAAACAAAAAATAGATTAATAAAAACATAGAAATTATCAATGATTTGCCAAATAGTTGAAAAGTAAACCTTTAAATCTTCTTGTGCTCTTTACACTTCTCATACTTATGGGCAGGGAGTTCCAAAGGCGAATAACATGGACAAAGAATTGACGCTCAGTAATAAGAAAATTGTATCGAGGTAATATAAGAGCAAAAGACCTTGTTGAATGAGGGAAGTTTAACTTACCGTGTAAATAATCAGGCTGTTTTGTTTGAATGATTACATGTAGATAGCTAAGTGAGCGAAAATTTAATAAATTGTCTAAACTACAGCCAGAAATGCGAACAGCTGTAGTTTAGACAATTCGAGGGTAAAAAAGCGGAAATAAAAGCACCAAAACTTATGTAAGTGGTATTCCTTGCCTCATTTTCCGCGATGAATGTTTCTGTTAACCTTTCTAGTTTGAAGGACCTAAAAAAAAACCAACTCAGACCGCCATCGGCTCCAAATGTTACTTGATGTCGGGAGACCCACTTCACCAAATTGCACAGCCAAGAACTTAAAGATCACCAAACCGTCTACAATCATCTAAACTCCAAACTATAAAAAAAAAAAAAATTTGTAATTTGATTGAAAAGTGCGAAATCGTGCCTGTAAATCCGAACGTCACCAAGTAATGGTCACGGTTGGAGGAGAACATGCCAATATCGCAAGATTTCCATCATCGTCATGTCAAACGTCATCGCCGTCTCAGTTTATATCCGACCTTATGTCCATTTAACTTGCGACGATCATTTTTCAAATGGCTGTAATTGCGTAAATCACCCATTAGAAAACAGCCCACAGAGCCAAAAAGGTTATAAACAAATTTTCCGTAAATGCTGCCAATCGCGCCTCATGATGCAGATGTGTGTCTATGTATACAATGTACATGGGGGACTATAGGTGGACACCATTTGAGAATTAAGCGAACAACGCCAACACGCCGCCGACAAGATCTCTCGCAGAGTTGTTACTTTGGACACCTTTATTAGGATTACTGCTTTGGCTTTGAGTTATCACCAAGTGCTTGGGTTTTATTATTATTTTGATTTGATTTGCCATAGATGCAGCCCACCTGGATATACTATATATACATATATTACAAACTCCGGGACTGTTGCAAATTAGATGTATATTTTTCGTTTTCAATCTATTGAACCGTTCTGTGGCACTCTGGTTCATTGGAGGTGAACCGTTTATTTTGCTATCCTCAGGTTTCGGTGGGTGTGTACATTAATCAATTTTCCTCAGCCCAAAAAGAAATTAATAAACGTCATGTAGGCTGTTGCTGTGTGGATGATGGAAATGGAAAATTATGATTCTTTTCACGACTTTTTTTTTACATTTTTTCTGAGGTTTTTATTTTTATTTTTATATTTTTTTTTTCGATTTGGGTGCGTGGAGAACAGCTGAAGGATTTATGTGACTAGGGGCATTAAATATTTTTCTATTAACCCGGTTAATTGAAAAGTGTTTTATGGTTGTCCACACTCTCGGTAGGTACCGTATAGAATGGAGAAAAATCCGGATAAGTAGACATTCAGGCACGGGATGCAGGTGGACCAAATTGGTGGCGTGAGAGAAAAAAACTGTACCAACTAATTTTAAGGATTGTTACTTAAATTGACAGGTATTGACTGTTAAAATTTTATTTTGAAGTGCTATTCATCAATTTTACTTACAGCTTAAAATAAATAGCTCCGTGAATCACACTACTTGGGAAATGAAGACCCAGTGCGAGATGCTAATGTTCATATTTAGTGTCCGGGTACATTTTCATTTTTCCAACTCAAAATGGCGATATTTTCGACCCACAAATTATTGAGTTTGAAGGTTAAAAACGCCTTGAATTCTTTGATAGGATAGATGAAGACGTAATCACTTAAAGAGAACAGCACATGTATTCATAAGCTCTCTAATAGAAAATCGCCAGGTTATGATCTTATAACTGCCAAAATTCTGAAGGAACTACCCTTCATAGCATTGGTTAAACTCAAGCTTTTAATTAATGCTTGTTTTAAGCTAAGATATGTTCCATATCATTGGAAGATAGCAGAAATTATAGTTATACCTAAACAAGGTAAACCTCCATCAGAAGTCACCTCATACAGGCCAATCTCACTTTTACCTGTATTATCAAAACTTTTTGAGAAACTGCTTCTTAAAAGACTAGACAGAATAATAGAACAAAGAAGGCTTATTCCCACCCACCAGTTTGGGTTTAGAAATAAACACTCGACAATAGATCAAGTACATCGTATAACAAATATTATAGAAAAATCATTAGAAGAAAAACAAGTTTGCTCTACACTATTTTTAGACGTTGCTCAGGCTTTTGATAAGGTCTGGCATAAGGGCTTAGAGTATAAACTTCATAGGGATCTACCAAGACAATACTATGAGATACTTAAATCTTATATTTCAAATAGATTCTTTAGAGTTCGCTACGGTTCAGCGTATTCTGAACTCAAAGAATTGCAAGCAGGAGTTCCACAGGGAAGTGTTCTGGGACCAACCCTGTACTTATTGTATACTAGTGATATACCACATACAAACGATGTGATGATAGCTACATTCGCAGATGACACTGCTCTTCTATCAACTGATGGATGCGTGACTAAATCCACAGAAAAGCTACAGAATTCTGTTAACGAGATATGTGATTGGGCTCAGCGATGGCGAATTAGACTTAATGAGTCAAAGTCCACTCATATCAATTTTACAAATAAAAAAATAACGAACGCTCCTGTGGTTATTAATAACCAAGTAGTTCCTTACTCTAACACAGCTAAGTATCTGGGCATGAATCTAGATGCTAAACTGAAATGGAAGGAACATGTGAAAAAGAAAGTAGAAGAGTTAAATATTAGGTATAGAAAACTGTATTGGTTGCTAGGACATAACTCTGAAATGTCCACTGAGAATAAAATTTTAATATATTATCAAATACTAAAACCTGTTTGGACGTATGGTATCCAATTATGGGGTTGCACAAAGAAAACAAATGTACAAATAATACAAACATTCCAAAACAAAGTCCTTCGGGGAATAGTAAATGCCCCGTGGTATATTAGAAATAATGACTTGCATCGTGATTTGCAGATTGATCTTGTAACGGAAGTAATTAAAAAGTACGCAATTCGTCACAATGACCGTCTGCAGATGCATATTAATCCTGAAATAATAGACGTCTTAAATGTACGATATAATATTCGTAGATTAAGAAGAACTAAGCCTCACGAACTTATAATCTAAAAAATATGAGAACCCGTATTTAAATTATAATACCTTCTCAAACGCAACTGCACGTTGAAAGTAAAATCATTTGTCGATCTTTCTTTGATTGGTCATGATTAAGGAGGTGTTTTTAGTGCGGTTAGAGTCCCACACTACTCTGGGTTTCTAGCCCCATTGTGTCTTTCGAGATTTTCACCTCCAATAACAAAAAAAAAAAAAAAAAAAAAAAAAATTTCCAACTCAAAATGGCGATATTTTCGACCCACAAATTATTGAGTTTGAAGGTTAAAAATGATTATTAGTAAGGCCCAGTATCCCGTGAGAAGGTTTCTGTTAAAACCACATATTTTCTCACTCCAATCCAACAAAGCAAACGACATGCTGTGTTTCTGTGGGTAGCTCCTTTCTATGTGCGCTTACCGCTACCAGCATCACCACAAAAAAAAAAAAAAAATCGCCTTTTTGATATTTTTGTTTTTGTTGATATAAAACTTGTGCAGATTTCTTGCAGCTTCTCAAAGGAGCACGAGAACGACTAATAGATGAAATGAGCCATAGACGTGCTTACTTAAAAGGTTTGTTTTGTTTTGTAAATCCGATAAGCCCTTATTGAGCTGTGTATTCACATTTTAATGAAGAAATCTTTTATTTTAATGATGAATATCCTGCCACTTGGTTATTGATCACATCGTGCAGTCAAATATTTTGTAAGCCTGGGCTGCGAACACATCATTATAGATTGTATAAACACGTAAATATGTGGTTCTTGATTTTTAAGCGCATTAACGGATAGGCAGAGAGCCATTGTGTTTTTAGGCACATAATGATGGTCACGGACTAATAGGCATAGCTTAACTAAATCAAGCAAATTTGCTAGTAAATAAAGCAATTTACGATCTAAAATTGTAAAATAGTGACAAATGTATAAAAACATTTTGTAAAATTATAAAAAATATACTGAAAATAAAATACAAGGTAATATTGAAAAAATTCTATTGTAAAATTTGAACAAAAATAGTTTTGTTGAACTGAGAAAAAAAAATTGTTGCAATGATAAATGAAATTAATCAGTACAACTAAAGTTATATCAATTTGAACGATATTTTGTCAGAAAAACAAAAAAAATTTTTCTATATTGTCGTTCGAGATTAAGTTGACCATTTAACTATTTATTATCTAGAAATGTTTGTCTCTTAAAATCATAGTGCTTATTTACGTATAATTATTGTGAAACTAAACCTTTCCCTTTGAACCAATCTTTTCTTTCATACCCTATGTAATACTTCCTACACAAATTTTTTTTTTTTTTTTTTGCTGTTACATTTAATCTGCTAATTCCCAAATGTTATTGCAAAACATTGGGCAACGGGACTGGTTTATGCTTCGTGCGGTGGTGCAGTGAATTTCCTCAATCTCTTAACTAGTAACCACCGACCGCGAAGAATCATCCTTCCGATTGTAATTATCTTGATCTTGCTCAAGAAAAATATAAAAATAATTTATAACGTTTGGGATAGAGGATAGTTTTCTAATCGCTAAAGTTATTGATCAATTGTATAAATTGAACAATTTTATTGTTGAATTAACAAACGTTTTGTTATATCCATAAAAACAGAACCGAAAATCAATTTCGCCAAAATTTGTGCAATTGACAAAACTTATGCAAAATGTTTATTGAATTTGTTGAAATGAAAAGTAATTGTTGTAGACATGACATAAATCTTGTAGAATTGATAACGCAAGTGTTGAATCGATAAAAAATATATTTTAAAAATTGCAATATTTTGAATGCAATGCTTTTGATGGCTTCATTTATATTTCACACGAGAAGTAGGTAAGCGGCAAGTTTTTTAGTGCGCATAAATAGGTATAGCCGGTAAAAGTGAATAAAAACAATCTGTGGCAATAAGTTAAAGTAGCTTATGTCAATTTTGGTAATTTTAATGTGAGCAATACAAATTTATCTTGTGCTTTATAAATCAATTGTATTACATAGTCTCAATAAACTTAAGCTGTTCAGTTCTCTTCAGATTTAACGATTTTAAATGGAGAGTAAGTGGGACTAAAATAAAAGGAGATCTTTGTAATGTAAAAAACTCGAATTTGGCTTATGTCGACATAAGCTCTTTCAACTTATTGCCACTGATATTTAGACTTAGTTAATGAACTTAACCTTTCTTCAATAAAAGAAAGCCGCATTTGGAAACATTCAAAAGGTAAGTGGAAGAAGTTAGTGTATGTGTATATTGAAGACAAAATAGCTGCACTTACAGCCAAGAAAAAACATGTCCAGTCAAGCCAGACTAAATTGTGCACAAACACGATTGTATTGGAGCAAATTAGATTGTGCAATGTGCGCATCCTGGGCCTCGCTTGGCTGTACTCTGGGTCTTGACATTTTTGTTCTTGTCTGTAAGTACAGCTGTTCGTTACATGTAAGAAGTTTTACTTTATCTTGGGATACAGCCGTGACTGTTGTGTAATTAGTCCTTCGGAAAATTGATTAATTTTTTATCAAGTAAATAGTAAATACCTACTTTGTTATTATTGATGTTTCGATGTTAAAAAAAGGATTAGCCTAAATAAATAAATTGTATATACCTATACCTATATAATACATAATATACTATCTTAACTGACAGTATAACCATCTTTCTTTTCCAACCATTAAAAATTATGAATTTTTTTTTTAGATTGTGAAATCGATCGGGAAGTTCTTCCTTATATTTAGAACGCCAAAACATTTGGAAACATTTGTCTCTATGATAAGGAAACACCATTGGTACATTTATACATAATAATAAGTAAAATTAATTTAACTTAATTTGTAGAATTACCTTTTTTAATAAATCTACTTATTAAACTTATTTCTTTTGCGTATCATTTATTATTTATTATTGTGGACATAATGTCTCTATTTAGGTAAATACGTCTCAATTCAAATTGAGTAAAAGGAAACTGCAAGCGAGTATTGATGATATCGGCAAAAAAGTTTATTTAATTAAACAGAACAATAAATAAAGAATTGACATGCATATTATTTCTATTCACTCAATAATTCTGTTGTTGAATCTACAAATCAAAATGCTGGGGCTGACAAAATGTTGCTATGTAACCAACTATCTGTTTATAGATTCAACAAAACACAACGGTAGTGCTGTACGATTAACAATATTTGCTGTTGATTTGACAAAATACAAAAGCTGAATTGAAAAACTACTTCGATATTTGTACCAAATTTTTTTGTTAATTTGACAAGAAGATGAGGACCAAATTGATAAATATCTTTGAAAAAGCAACAGTTAATTGTTGATTTGACAAAACAGCAATGGGAGAATTGGCAATTCTCATTTGTAAAATTAACAACATTTCGATTAACTTAACAAATTATTTTTATGTGTACAAGAAACGATTTTTGCTAACGCAACAAAAGTTTTAAGACAAGATAAAACTTACTAACATTTTGTCAATCTGATAAAAACATTTTGTTGGACGTATATTAACAAAAAAATTGTTGAATCAAGCTGAATTTTATCAAATATATCAGGGTCTTATTTTTCGTGATAGAAACTGCAGCTTACGATATGTTTGTAATATAAATTTGTGATTTCTTATTTATAAATAAAAACCTTTAAAAAAATAAATAAATAAATTAATAGTTGGTGCAACAGGTACATTCGTTTTGTGCGAGTTTTAAATTTTTGGCACGAATGGAAGGGATCTACAATTTTATACCGAGTCGAAACGGCCAATTGAGAACCTCTTTCATGAGAGTAGTATTTACTATCGGATGTTTGTCATACGATCGCGAGAGATGGTGCAGTGGTAAACACCTTAGGATTGAATTTGTGTTTGTTCGGGGATCGAACCTGGAAGCCCTGGCTTAGTAGACCAACACACTAACGACGAAGCCAATTCGCCTACCAAGTAAAATCCATTGGGCCTATGGATTGACAATTCTAAAAGTGACCCCTCTGCTCCCAATTTCATTGGAAAAATGTTATGAAAGTCAAAATTTCTTGAAAGCTATAAATTCCTATAATCTCTATAAAGATGCTTACAAAACTAACTGTTGCTAATCTAAAAAAAAATAAATCAAATATGCAACGGAAAACAAACACTCATAGAAACGTTCTCTGTGACAGTACGTAAATTAAATGAACCTCAGCTTCATCCAATGGGTAGTACTCATTTTTCCCAGTGAACGGTGAACCAATTCCGATATAAAATGTGGTCTTAATGTTGGCAGCGTCTTTTCGCTCCCGGGTGGATCTCGATAGCCACATACTTCAGTATAGGTTATACAAGTTTATTTTTTACACGCAGCTAATAGCTTAATTATGTTTTAATTGATTTAATTATGTATATGACTCCAGCTTTTATAGATAGACTTCTAATGAAGCTGAAAAGAAGCGCGGAAATGATGCACATTTATCTGTTTGCTGGCCTGTTATAAATTATCATTATTCCAACCGCTGACGGCAGTGTGTTTGGGAAGACATTGTATACTAATGAGAATGTTGAATTTGTTCATCGGAATAAATAGATGGGCCGCCTAATTGATAGTGTTGGAGATGTTGGTTCAACGATGCGAGTGAAAAAGATTTCAAGATCCAACAAATGAGGCCTCATCTGTATGTAGGCCGCCCTATTCTTAGCAAGCTGTATCCAGTATCCAGCTGCGTAGAGAAAGTTGATTCGGGTCCCCTTATTTTCATTAATAATCGTGCACGCCATCAAAGATAAAATGTCTGCCTCTTCAAATTCGATTCGGGTATTCTTCGAGGCGGAACAAGAGTTAAAAATATGTGCTTTCTTAAACAGGTCGACAAGAAGTCGCATATAGAAAGAAGTATATTTCGAAGATTCGGCTACGTTTAAGCTCGAAGGTATTGGGCGATTCAGAGTAGTTTTTGACAGGACTGAGGCTGAGATTTTCATTTGAGTTTAAAGACAAAAAAAAAAAGAAGCAAATTTAATCAATGAGGTATCAGGTACAATGCAGAAACTAAAGTTGTTTCTAACTGGAACGCAAGTTCCTCGAATATACGCGAAGGATATCAAGTCATTGAACCCCAAGCTATAGTTGATTCGCATTCGCATTGAAGTAGAATGTCCAGGGCGATTTGTATGGGGCGTGATAGGACTAGGAGATAACTCATTTCCAATCGTCACCCTATCCCTATTTATAGAAGGTTGGCTTAGCTACCAAAAGAGCTATTCAAATGCGTATAGCTGATGTTTTGGCGCATGCAGCAAACCATCGATCTAAAATAGATTGATGAAAGCATGGTTGATGTTTGGACTCTCAGCTCTATATAGCATAAATGAGATTCCCTTCAAAGTATGTCCGACCTGCTATACCATGTTCCGTCACCTATTGCTTGAGCACGATAACGCGATTCGGGCCCACTGTTTAACAAAGCATCTGGTTTTCTTTGCGGCGGTTCGGATATTGATCACGCAAGTTTAAACCTCCAAATAACAGTCTCCTTTAGAACTCAAACATCAACCTCCGTCTTCCGTTCCATTCTGAGCACCGTGAGAGACTTCGACAGATCTGCAAATCTTTCTCTAAAATGGTCCCATATCGGTCTTTTTAAAATATTTTCTCTCTCGCAAAGTAAGCACCTCACATCGCTTGAAGATCTGTGTAAGTACCAGTGATCTGACTACGAAAGCTTCAGCCAAACTTTTTAGCCTTTGATTGACAAAGTATATATATCTGTGGGATCGAGTTAATAGCAATCTCTCAACCAGCCATAAGGATTGTTGGCTACGAAGTTGGAAGCCTGACATATTTAGACGAGAGCTGACTTAACCTTAGCCTCTCAAGTTGGATTTGCTTTGCATATACCCAAAAAGCAGAGACACTACTATCACTGAATATAAATAGGGGCAGCTTCCCATTTCAGGACAAACTTAATCACAGTGGTGGTGTAACAGAGTTCAGGTTTCAGGACTCCGAAAGTTCTACTTTTTCTATTTATTTCTTGAGTACAACACTCTTTGACTCCGGCAACCTGTAAGATTTTGCTTACTTAAAAACAACTTCTAGGCCTTTAGATAGTAGTAAAAAGCCATCTTTTGTCGTTCTAAAAAAAAGGAGGCTGCTGACAAGACGACTTCAAGACTGTCGGTCTCCAGGAAGGGAATATTTGACACTGTACTATAAATCCATCATCATATCTACTGACCAGAGCGCTTGAGTAAAATGTCGAGTTTGTGCAAAAATCTGACATTTTATAACAGCTACCCTACACGCAGAAAAATCGCTTATTTAAAAACAACCGACTTTCGGTTAAAAACTACCAAGTGATACTGTTAATATAGCTCCTACAGAGTTAGTTGATTAAAATAAACCGAGTCAACTTGTTTAACGAAACTCTGTTAAAAATAACCGATTTATCAATTTCCCCTCCAAATTTGCTCGGTCGTAAATAACAAACTAACTTGGTATAATTTAACCAAATTACTCTGTTGTTATTAGCCAACCCAATGGTTGAATTAAACCATGTTACTCTGTTGTTATTAGCTAATACACATGGTTGAATTTAACCAAGTTACTCTGTTGTTATAAGCGAACCCACTTGGTTGAATTTAACCACGTAACTGTGTTGTTATTATCCAACTCACTTGATTGAAATTAGCCAACCTACTTGGTTGTATTTAACCAACTAACTTGTTAGAATTTGACCTACTTAGTCTGTTGCTATTAGCCGACTCACTTGGTAGAATTCAACATATTCAATCTGTTGTTATTAGCCAACCCACTTGGCTGAATTCAACCAAGTTACTCTGTTGTTATTAGCCAATACACATGGTTGAATTCAACCATGTTACTCTGTTGTTACTAACCAACCGACTTGGTTGGATTTAACCATGTTACTCTGTTGTTACTAACCAACCGACTTGGTTGGATTTAACCATGTTACTCTGTTGTTACTAACCAACCGACTTGGTTGGATTTAACCATGTTACTCTGTTGTTACTAACCAACCGACTTGGTTGAATTTAACCATGTTACTCTGTTGTTAGTAACCAACCTACTTGGTTGGATTTAACCATGTTACTCTGTTGTTACTAACCAACCGACTTGGTTGGATTTAACCATGTTACTCTGTTGTTACTAACCAACCGACTTGGTTGGATTTAACCATGCTACTCTGTTGTTACTAACCAACCGACTTGGTTGGATTTAACCATGTTACTCTGTTGTTACTAACCAACCTACTTGGTTGGATTTAACCATGTTACTCTGTTGTTACTAACCAACCGACTTGGTTGGATTTAACCATGTTACTCTGTTGTTACTAACCAACCTACTTGGTTGGATTTAACCATGCTACTCTGTTGTTACTAACCAACCTACTTGGTTGGATTTAACCATGTTACTCTGTTGTTACTAACCAACCGACTTGGTTGGATTTAACCATGTTACTCTGTTGTTACTAACCAACCTACTTGGTTGGATTTAACCATGCTACTCTGTTGTTACTAACCAACCTACTTGGTTGGATTTAACCATGTTACTCTGTTGTTACCAACCAACCTACTTGGTTGGATTTAACCATGTTACTCTGTTGATACCAACCAACCTACTTGGTTGCATTTAACAATTCCAATTGGTTAAAATTAGCCAACTTTCTTGGTAGCATTTAACCAACTAAAAGTTAAATTTACGTAACTTACTCGGTTGGAATTAGCACATCTACTTGGTTGAATTTAACCAAACTACTTACTTCTTATTAGCCAGTCCATGTGGTACCAATTTACCAGTTTACTTGGTTGAACTTGAGTGCACCTGAAAATTGAACCATCTAAAAGGGATAATTTTATCGTAAAATAAAAAAAAAATCTTTTTCATATTAAGTACATAGATTTTTTATTATAATATCGTTTGTAATGTATTTTTGAATACAAAATATATGTTTTCTGTTTATTACATGTTTTTATTAATTTTAATGCAAAACTTAATTTTACTTAAAATATATGGGTCATAAATTTCATCATTTAAAAAGAAATGTGCAAAATTGTGTATTTTTATAAATTAATTTACATAATATTATTTTAATTAGCATATTTATGAAATCTGCAGTGTTAAAGCGAAATCATTTACATTTATAATTTAATCTATTTTTTATTTATAGTGGACTTCTTAAAATAACGTACTGCTTGGAGTTAGATAAAATATTTAAAGTGTTAGGAATTGGCGATAGAAAAAATTCAAGTGGAATAACAATTTGTTGAGGTATTAATGGAACTTCTACCTCATATGCATAGTAGTGTTCATCGAAACATTTAGTTTTAAGTACTATACCAACAAAAATCAATTGACTTGAGTCATACAAATATATTTTTTCCAATACAAAAAAGTCGTACAAATAACAATCTGAACTAAGACTTTTTACTAAGACGGATCCCTTTTTATAATGTACAGAAGACATGGTCGCCCAACTGACCATAGTCAACGTTTTATTAGGGTCCAGTGATAGCTGTGATCGTATATTATCAAGTTCAAATAACATGCCATATTTTTTGGGTCCAACGTCAAGTAGATTAGAAAGTTTTCCCCTTAAAAACATTTCATTAAGTTGAAGTTGATGTTTCATTGCTAAGGTTAAAGTGATATTCATTCGGTTACATGATGATCTAGCCGACATTTTGGATTGCCTATGCTTAGCTTCGAACCTCATTGACCACAAAGATGTTAATGGGCCGTATTTTTTAAAAGCGGTATGGTAGTGAATGAGATTGTGGAACTTTGGCTTAAGACAGTCCTCGGTAAGTGTAGTATATTGTTCATTAAGTTCAGCTATTAATACTTGCAAGAAATCTTCTGTTCCAACAGAAACATTTATACTAAGAAGTATGTCAACAATTTGTCTTAATTTTATATACATTTCCCAAATAATATTACCCCTCGGCACAAAGTCACCTATAAGTAAACCCAAAAACCGCAAAAGAGTAAGCGTTTCTCCTGAAGATAAACGCACATTTCCCCGCCTAAGATGTTCTCTTTCGATAGGGCAAGGTTTGTTTTTAGTATCAGGGCCATATGAGAAAGCTAATAGCTTATCATTGAAAATTGTTAAAGAAAAAAATTTGTTTTTTTCGGTATACTCTGAAAGTATAAAACTCAAAATGTATTTGGCAACACCCTCTAGCATATCATGCATAATATCGACGCCCACCTGTTGAAACAAGTCGAAGTTGTTTATGCCCAGAAAAACGCACTTTTCCTTAATGCCGGTTAAAGATAAATTATTTAAAGCCAGATCTGCTTCATAGCTTGCCATTGTTCGAAGAAGTGTTGTATCTTCGTAAAGTTGCTTTTTCAATACATCTTTTGTAACTTTGCACACTCTACAAGAAAAATTTGCTGAAAAGCTCTCTACGAACCCAATCAGAGAGTGTATTCCTAAATTGTCACCAAGAATCAGAGCTAGTTCAAAAAATAAAGATCCCTTGAAAGATGGAATATCTATTTCTATGCCCACTTCGCTTAAAAAATTAAACTCATCAATAATTGGTTGAAATATAACATTATTACCAAAAGATACTCTGTCGGATGAATGAAATAATAAAATAAGGAATATGTTGGACAGAACTGAGGAGCGCCAAGGTGGAAGACATGGAACTGAGACGTACACAGCTCCTAGTTTGTGAACACCAGCATGACTTCCTAGAACGTTTCCGATTTCATAATCATCGAAGTACATAAATAGAGGTAACACAATGCGATTTGAATGGTGCTTAAGTCTTTCTTTCCAATGTGAACCTTGAATAAAATTTTCCATTCCATCTTTATTTCGAAGACTGTCCATATATTCAAAAGTTTCCGAAAGTACGTTCTCGAGGGAGAAAAATCTTTGCAATATATCTCTTAAAGATATAAAATGTTCTTGGCACGGAATAGGTTCCATACGTGTTATTCCACCTTTTTTGACATAATCGAACCTTTGGCCGATTATTATTCCCTTAGGCTCAATGTATGATTTTTGTTTTGTGAAATAAGAAATTCTTTTTTGTTCTGTTCGGAAACATTCTAAGGGGGAGGTGATTGAAGGAACAAGTGCTTGCATTAATTGATTTGAAACATCATTAGATAGAGAATGCTCAATACATATATTGTCTACACAGTTCTGCAAATTTGAACTTAATGAACCGAAATATTCTGCTAAGCCATCAATCACTTTTTGCACTACGTTTCTAGGCAAGATCACATTTGCATAAAGGGATGCTATAAAAAGTGATAGTGATTTATCAAGTGACAGGGTTTCTGTATTTTCAGTTTTATTGGTTTGTTCTAATTGTTTTTCTGCAACAACACTTTCATTAAGTATATCCGCATTCTTCTCAGAATTTGTTGGATTATTTGAACATTGAAAATCGTGTTTTTTTTTAAAGTGTCTTCTAAAGGAATTGAAAATTGGAAACGATCGCTTACAATCTCCTTCGCGACATTTATAAGTTGTGAAGTTATGGTCACTGTGATTGAAATCAAAGTGGTGCCTTAGAACTTTGAGATCCTTTAAGTAGGATCTGCATAAGAAACAAACAACCATTGTAAGAAAATGAATTGGAAGGGGAAAACTCTAACTTTCCTTGACACCTAACTCTCCCAACAAGGTATTGGCCGCGGTAGATTCCTTATCGAACTCTGTCTTAATTTTAAAAAATGCTTTCTGAATAAACAGCCAAGAACATCTACTCTCTGGCGGATATTCAGCATTAATAATAAAAATTAGTTTGAAACAAACATCTACTGCCTCTAAAATGGTAGGTAGTAAATATTTAGTTTCATCTACAACTACAAAATAGGACCCAATAGCATCGATTGAGTTACCTACTACTATAATGAAGGGCTGTAATGTAAGGCCAATACCTTGTAGTTTTTCTCGCCTGCTGGTAATTGCTGCATCTATCTCTGCATCCGTTGCAACTCTCGTTATGAATCCATCCCTTGCTTCCGCCTTAGAGGGTCGCCAAATTTTCTGCTTCGATCCTTTGACCTTAACGTTTGATGTGGTCAACAATGAAGGGATTAGCAGGAATGCCGCGAGGTTGCTGATCTCTTCAGAAACTGAGAAAATATAAAATAATAAAACAATTATAAGTCATATGCGTCCAATTAATTTTTCTACACAAAATGTGTGCAAATCTGATTCGAAGAATTATACCTATATAGAGAATGCGCTAAAAAATATAGAGAAAATATGATGCAGATTTGTTTTTTTCTTCTAAAGAAAACATAATGGTCAAAACAAAAACAAATTTTTCGGAACAATCTAGTAAAGCTAAAATATCCACGCTTTTTCTGAAATTCGATCGAATCGGAAATTCTTCGATTTATTTCGATTAGCAGGTTATGTATTTATTAACAAATGACGTTTTCTTACGATTTTCCCGAGTCAGCAGGTGAGCGAAGTATTTATCCTTTCCTCTTACTCCTTTTCCCTTGCTTCTAGCAAGTTGGAAAATGTCCTTTTTTAATTTTGGAAAATTTTCAACCAGTCCGTTGCAGTTGTCGCTGTATATTTTATCGAAATCCCTTACCAGCTGTAGAGAAAAGAAGAATTACATAATATTATATGTAAAGAAAAGCCTGAACTATATCCAAATAAAAAGAAAAGATCGAAACTCATAGATAACGCAAGCATTTATGTGACAACTATGAGTAAAATCTGAACTAATAAATATAAGAGCTTTTACTTGTGAAACTGTAGTTCACGTTAAAGACTAAATATATGTATAATGTATTTCTGATATAATTATACTTCTATGAAATATTACCAGTTTAAATCCCAATGGTTTTTTTAAGGCCGGATATTCCTCAAAATACTCGGATATGCTCATATCCTTTAAATGGTGAAGTCGGGCATGGGTCGTTTTCTCCCATTTGTCCTCGGTTGTTTCCCATGGATGGCTAGAATTTTTTAGCCATTGGAGATCTTCTTGGAATTGTCCTTCGAAGTCTTCGAAATTGGCAGCTGTTGCTAGGCGCTTTATAGGATGTGATACTGATGCGGGAGAGGATACTCGACTGGAGGAAGGTGACGACGTCGCAGAAGCGGAAAACGAACGCTTCCTTTTAGTGATAACACCACTTTCCCGGTATTTTCGTTTTAGATTGTGGATGTGATCTGGCAATTTTCCAGCCAATCTGTTTACAACCCCACGACTCGAATTTATCAGCTTGTTGTGAAAATATACCGATCTATTCTCGGTAGGGAACAAATGAACAATCTGATTTGTCCAGTGCCCATAAATTTGAGCTGTGATATTTTTTTCCGGGTTTTTCTTTAAAATGTTGGTGCAGACAATACGCACCAATCGCAGTCGATCAACGTTATCCAGCGGTCGAGTTTTATCCAGCGACAGTAGACCGGTTCCTTCCAGTGAGCTTTCGAGCAGCTTGTTAAGTTCCTAGTAACAAAATATTTTAATGTGCATATAAATATAAAAAATTAGTGAAATATATTAATAATTAATAAAATAAGTGAAAAAAAAACCCTTTGTACTATCGGCTAAAGCTATTAGTGGCAATCACCTATTATAATCACCTTCTCTTAGTTGATTATAAATGCAGTGTTTTTTACTCAAACTGATAGATAAGTCAATTTATTCTGATTGATCTCTGAATGCATAAAGAAACGCAAATTGAAAGCAGAGACCATCAATCAACACTAATCACCTTTCCGATTTAAACCCTGTACTTACATCTAAACTTTCGCTGAATTGATCATCAGCAACAACGCTTGAAGGGGAATCTAGTGCATCCCCTCTGTCGCTAACAGCGAAATTTGGCAGAATCTCACTAAAAGAGAAATTAAGGCAGTCGTTTTGTTCTTGTGTGTTTGTAGCAAGAGATAATTCTGAAGTTTCAAAAGTCTGAAAAATAAAAAGACTTTATTTCTACCATTTCAAATGGTTAAATAATATGAACCAACCAAAGTCGTGGACGCATTAGGGTGCATAGCTTTCCGCCATTCTTCGAAATTCCGTGTAAACAGAACCCGATGCCCTATAACTGGGATCATTTCCTTTATCTCTCTGGCACCAAGCAGCGCCAAAGACATTGAAGTTATAGCATTTTCTGTTATAAATGAAAATTAACCAATGTCACGTAGTTAATCACTTGCAAAGTATAGGTTTTTATCAGATATACAAAATGGCGCAAATTTAATCACCCTTTCGGAAGATTTTATAATTTTTGCAAATAGCTTCGTACGTCAATCAAATTAATTTAGCAAAAAAGTAATTCAAAAACAAAATTGGAGGATTAATTTTGCACCACCTTGCATAAGAAAGTCGCGTATAAGAAAGAATCGTCTGTGAAAAACACAAGCTTCTAAAAAGCTTTTCAAGCGCAAAAGAATTTTCGTGCCGTAAGGAATCGAAATCAAAAATGCAAAACACATGTGTAGCAAAAATACTTTAAGCAAATTACAACTTTCTTATATGCGAATAATATTGTATAAATTTACGTTTTGGTATATAAACGAACCTTTAAAAATGTCTACGTAGGCTTCCAGGCCCCACTCCTTTAGTAAGGTTGACACTTCTTCATCCATTTTAGATAACTGTGAAGCACGTGTTAATATGAGCATGTGCATATCAAAATACGATCATTTAATTACTAAATTACTACTGACAGAAACATTGAGAACTAAGGCTATGCCTGGTTTTAAGACGATGTTCGCCATTTATTGGTGACAAACGATTCGAAATGATGAAAACATAGACAGAAATCATTTTAAATAGTTCGTCCCAGAAAAGTTGCGAACATCGCCATAAAAGAAAAAAAAAGCCCAAGAAAAACAAAACTAATGCACTCGCTAATGAAGAACCTGAATCCCAGAAGAAAAAAACATGTCAAAACACGATACCAGACTGAAAGGGTTGATATTAACCGAGTGTTTCTCAACTCGGCAATTATTAACCGAGTACTAGGTTGAAATTCTTTGCTTTGGTTCTATTTTTTTTTCACTTGAATATCACCAAAATTGACAATAAATTGTTTAAAACTCGAGAAAAACAACATAGTTAATGCACTCGCTAATAAAGAACCTGAATCCCAGAAGAAAAAAACATGTCAAAACACGATACCAGACTGAAAGGGTTGATATTAACCGAGTGTTTCTCAACTCGGCAATTATTAACCGAGTACTAGGTTGAAATTCTTTGCTTTGGTTCTATTTTTTTTTCACTTGAATATCACCAAAATTGACAATAAATTGTTTAAAACTCGAGAAAAACAACATAGTTAATGCACTCGCTAATAAAGAACCTGAATCCCAGAAGAAAAAAACATGTCAAAACACGATACCAGACTGAAAGGGTTGATATTAACCGAGTGTTTCTCAACTCGGCAATTATTAACCGAGTACTAGGTTGAAATTCTTTGCTTTGGTTCTATTTTTTTTTCACTTGAATATCACCAAAATTGACAATAAATTGTTTAAAACTCGAGAAAAACAACATAGTTAATGCACTCGCTAATAAAGAACCTGAATCCCAGAAGAAAAAAACATGTCAAAACACGATACCAGACTGAAAGGGTTGATATTAACCGAGTGTTTCTCAACTCGGCAATTATTAACCGAGTACTACGTTGAAATTCGTTGCTTTAGTTCTATTTCTTTTTTCACATAAAAACCACCAAAATTGACAATAATTTGTTTTAAACAAGAGGAAAACAAGATAATAATATTATGTACTCACCAATAAATATGAATTTTTTATTTTTCCTTGTCTTTTTTTTTTTTTTTATTTTCACTTATCACAGATTTCCCACCACCAGCCACTACAAAGGTTCAACACTTAATGACTCAATTACTAGTCGCGAGCAGCGTGCGTCGTTCATAATTCGCGATAGTATGCGTATGCGTATAACACGATGTATGTGTTAAAATCAACCGAGACACACTGTTTTACAGATGAACGAGAAGCCTTGTGTTTGTAGATATTAACCGAGTTGACTGTATCTGCAGCCACACACATATTTCTACCTACCAGGAATGTAAAACGAGTTTTTGGTATTGTACCCAAATGTTTTCCATTGTTCGTGAATGATCTGTATCAACAGCCACACACATATTTTCTACCAGGGATGACAAAACTGATTTTTTAGGTGCTGTACCGAAATGGGTTCAATTGTGCGTGAATAATTTGTGATCGCAAAGGCCTAGCAAAGGCAGCACAGCAATGAAAAAGACGATTTATTCAAGGCTGCTCCTGGAAGTCGAGATTGGTTACCAATACTTCCTTGGTTTCTTCAAATTCTCCTAACTGTGCTTTACAAGATGGTATATATAATTTTCTGTTTGTATCTTTATTTTAAAATGTGTATGTACCAATTGCATTATGAGTTTAGTTATTATCAACTCTCACAAAACGCATAGTTCAAAACAAGTCTGGTACTAACAAATTTTGAAATAAAGTGATAAATGCAGGACTATATATACCATATTGTAGAGCACAATTAGATGAAATCTCAGAATCTATCTTTTTGATTCCGGACTCTGCCGGACGCTTCTTTTTGCCGCGTGGAAAACGATATAAGTTTTATTATTATCATCTCTCACCAACGCATAGGTCGAAACGAGTTTGGTACTTACAAATTTTGAAGTAAAGGGCTAAACTAAAGACTATACCATTTTGTTCAGCATGTGCAAAAGTGTAGCTTTTTTCATTAGCTTGGTTCTCAAAATGATTGAATCGCAGAGTGAAAAATTACTTAATTTTACTTCATTATATCTACAGAAACAGATTAGATTAATATTGCGTTAAGGCCATTATGTCAATTGGACTCAATAAAAAGCTAATATTTATTTTGCATTAAATTTGTACCTTTGGCAAATTTTCTTACAATTAGATACCTATCTTAAATTAGTTTTCAAGTGCCTAGCTACAATTAAGAGTAAAAGCCATATTTTATCAGACAAAAATGTAAAAAAAAAATTGTTGCTTTGGCCATTTTTGTCTGTGTTCTTTTTTTCCTATTGCAAGCCAAAAAAGTAGTAGAGAAAACTTTGTTTTTAAGGCTGTATTAGCCTGTTTAGAATTTAGTTTGTTCGTGAAATGTGAATGTACTAAATTCGGAAGGAATGTCGGAACGTATTTTCAGAAGTAGAATATATTCATCAAAGTTCTGAATTTGGGCAAATCGTACTTGTATATATCTTTAAATCAACTGTGTCGATAAAAGTACAATTGCGATTATTTTTTCATCCCTGGTTTCTGCGTTTTGAAAAAGCAGCGTCGTAATTCGTGGTGTGCGTATAACTTGTTAAGAAACAACAGTATGTGTTTGTTGAAATTTACCAAGTTGAATGATAAAATTAACAGATACACAATTTCTACGTATAACAAATATCAGATAGGTACATATTTCGATGAAAATGTTTTATAGAATTGTTTTATGGAAAAATGGAATGTAAAATAAATCGAGGAGAATTCTCTTTTTTTGAACAGAATGTTACTTTATTTTTGGGAAATTCTCACGAGTAAAAGGGTTAAAAACAAACAAGTCATTGGTTGTATTTAAGCAACGTTTATTGGTTGTTTTCAACAGAGAGCTTGTTAGATTTTAACACACATTCGCTTGGTTAAATTCTCACGAGTAAAAGGGTTAAAAACAAACAAGTCATTGGTTGTATTTAAGCAACGTTTATTGGTTGTTTTCAACAGAGAGCTTGTTAGATTTTAACACACATTCGCTTGGTTAAATTCTCACGAGTAAAAGGGTTAAAAACAAACAAGTCATTGGTTGTATTTAAGCAACGTTTATTGGTTGTTTTCAACAGAGAGCTTGTTAGATTTTAACACACATTCGCTTGGTTAAATTCTCACGAGTAAAAGGGTTAAAAACAAACAAGTCATTGGTTGTATTTAAGCAACGTTTATTGGTTGTTTTCAACAGAGAGCTTGTTAGATTTTAACACACATTCGCTTGGTTAAATTCTCACGAGTAAAAGGGTTAAAAACAAACAAGTCATTGGTTGTATTTAAGCAACGTTTATTGGTTGTTTTCAACAGAGAGCTTGTTAGATTTTAACACACATTCGCTTGGTTAAATTCTCACGAGTAAAAGGGTTAAAAACAAACAAGTCATTGGTTGTATTTAAGCAACGTTTATTGGTTGTTTTCAACAGAGAGCTTGTTAGATTTTAACACACATTCGCTTGGTTAAATTCTCACGAGTAAAAGGGTTAAAAACAAACAAGTCATTGGTTGTATTTAAGCAACGTTTATTGGTTGTTTTCAACAGAGAGCTTGTTAGATTTTAACACACATTCGCTTGGTTAAATTCTCACGAGTAAAAGGGTTAAAAACAAACAAGTCATTGGTTGTATTTAAGCAACGTTTATTGGTTGTTTTCAACAGAGAGCTTGTTAGATTTTAACACACATTCGCTTGGTTAAATTCTCACGAGTAAAAGGGTTAAAAACAAACAAGTCATTGGTTGTATTTAAGCAACGTTTATTGGTTGTTTTCAACAGAGAGCTTGTTAGATTTTAACACACATTCGCTTGGTTAAATTCTCACGAGTAAAAGGGTTAAAAACAAACAAGTCATTGGTTGTATTTAAGCAACGTTTATTGGTTGTTTTCAACAGAGAGCTTGTTAGATTTTAACACACATTCGCTTGGTTAAATTCTCACGAGTAAAAGGGTTAAAAACAAACAAGTCATTGGTTGTATTTAAGCAACGTTTATTGGTTGTTTTCAACAGAGAGCTTGTTAGATTTTAACACACATTCGCTTGGTTAAATTCTCACGAGTAAAAGGGTTAAAAACAAACAAGTCATTGGTTGTATTTAAGCAACGTTTATTGGTTGTTTTCAACAGAGAGCTTGTTAGATTTTAACACACATTCGCTTGGTTAAATTCTCACGAGTAAAAGGGTTAAAAACAAACAAGTCATTGGTTGTATTTAAGCAACGTTTATTGGTTGTTTTTAACAGAGAGCTTGTTAGATTTTAACACACATTCGTTTGGTTAATTTTACATGAGTAGCACGGTTATTAATAACCAATCAATGTGTTAAAACCCCAAATTTAGTAGGTTTTTCTTAACCAAGATACTTGTTTGAATTTAACCAAACAGGAAAACGAGACTGGTTGGTTAATATTAACGAAGCAACTTAATTGATAACAAACATTTAGTGTGTTATTTTTAACAACATGTATTTAACCTTTTTAACACGGTAGTTCTTAACAATAATAACTCATTTGTTTTCTACAGAGACTTAGTTGATTTCAACACATTTTTTTTTAACCGAGCGAAAATTCCACTCGGTTAAGGTCAATTTTTCTGCGTGTAATGTTCACATTTTCTAAAGTGACATCAAGCATTGCAACAATTTGGGATGCCTTAAATTATATATGAGTCAGGTTACCGTGGCAAACATTCAATTCGTACTACATTCGCTGAGAACAGTCTTTTATGCTAAGTGCACTTAGGTACTGAATCCCCAGTGCTATTCGAACAGATGCAATTATTTCAGCATCATTACCCAGGTGTAGGTTTCCAATGCCATAGGTTAACATCCTTGTCAAACAGACGTCATGACCTTTTAACTGGGGATTTGTGTCACCCCGTGATACTCCTATTTTTTTTTTTTTAATTCAAAATTAGAATTTTTTGTACGAAAAACAAAAAAACTGTTTTACATTTTGCAGCAAAAAAAAAAGTAGAACCCTATCCCGTATGTCCTTAACCATGTTTTACTCCACTCAATCTCTATCTAGTTTTTATATCTCTGTCGGAGAGGACCCTGCGATGGTTGAAGGAAAATGTAAATGCGCACACGCGCAATCGAATCCTGCCAAATGGTTCATCGCGACATTTTGATGCACCATACAAAAAAAAAAAAACAAGAGAAATACGGGCCAAACAAAAAACACACTCACACACATCCTCTTCATACTTCCAGTAGTTTTATTAAAAACAACCACAGTTTGGATTTAATACAAAAAAAAAAGAAAACCCATCCAGGACAATGGCGCAAAAAACTTGAGAAAAAAACACGATTCAGCTATCCCTTCATCAGAACATACCCCCACAGGATCAAAACGCATTCACATCAACCAGCACAATGCGCGCGCAAGGGTTAAATTTGAATACTAAAAAAAATAATGAATTTTTTTCCTCCGAAATCTTGTTCAAGATTCAACTATACAGAAGAGATCCTGTAAAAAAACACGTAGTAATTCCGAACAAAGGATCCTTTGTCCCTGCGCTCGATGGTTGCGCTTATAAAAAACGAATTTTTCAATCCTCTCCGCCTAAATTATCCGAATCTTGTTGTTTTACACGGAATCCGTTTTCGCTTTTGAAAAATATTAATTTTACCCTTAAATTGGTGTTTTTTGTTCGCGTCATTGTCCCGGCTCCGGTGGGACTGCACGTCCAACGCATATGTCGCGTCAAATCATTAAACTGAAGTGCACACGTTAATGCATTTCGTTTTATGGTCCTTTTTGGTGTTTTTTTTGCTGTAATTCAAATTAATTGAAACGTGAACGGCAGTCGCAAGTCGCGGCAACCGCGAACAAAGAGTTTCGAATGACATTCGAGCTGTAAAAAGGATTCGTTGGAAGAAGATGAATGCCCCTAACCCTTTCGTCCTTTTTTGGTAATTTCAGTTTTTTTTATTTTTTTTTTGTTACTCATTTTTGCCATTACTCATCGTGGTGTGCAGCCGACGGGTGTGGATAATTGGCGCTTATGTCTAAAGGTGTTTAAATTTATTAACCGAGGGATAGCTGCCCAAGGAGAAAGAAAGGTCCCGCGCATTCTAATAACAATCAA
The DNA here is from genome assembly GCA_963082955.1 of Cheilosia grossa. Taxonomy (NCBI): domain Eukaryota; kingdom Metazoa; phylum Arthropoda; class Insecta; order Diptera; family Syrphidae; genus Cheilosia; species Cheilosia grossa. The sequence continues at coordinate 9,480,211 of OY720146.1, forward strand.
ACGGGCCGCAACTATGCGCACTAACCATATCAGTCACATTCCCAGCACCAGTTGCAGCTGCACTATGGAGCCTTGCTGTCATGTCCACTTTTCGGTTATACCTATACACAGTCTCCTGCACGTCAGGCTTATTACTGCGAGTCCACTTGCGTATAAGTCAATGTACGTACTTTGGTCATACATATACGAGTAAGTGCGGCACAACACACCAGCGGCATTCCGGTGGGTTAACAGCCTGTCCAGTGGTGTATGGCTACCGCCAGCCAGCGCCACCGCCACCGCACTGTCAAACGCTGTCGACGACTGTTTAGTTTATCGCCCAGGCGAGTTATGGAATTTTAATGAAAGGAAATAACAAATTAATTGCTCCAAGGAGTGGATTTCCAATGCGCGGCGGCCAGCGCTACCGCCGCCGACAGCCAGTAGCCATATAGCTGCCTGCCTGCCTGCCAGCGATCAAAGACCAACGACCCAACCCTTTTATTGCAACTGCGCGAGCGGGGCGAATGACACCGTGGTGGAGTGCGGTGGCAGTCGCAGAGCTCCTTGTTCTGTGTGGGGGTGAGGCCGCAAATAGAAGTGGTACATGCATGTTGCATGCGTGCTGTGTCCATGCTGGAATTTGAGCACAGCTAAAAATATATTTTATTCCTTGGTTCTTGTTTTTCGCCTTTGGAATATGTGGATTTGCAAATCCTGGCTTCGGGTAACTCGATCCGGGAATTTTTGTTGTTGCAGTTCAAAGCTGGGTCGAAATGGATGAGTATTAAACCATTTATAGTGAGGCACTATAAACATCATACGAAAGTACATGAGACAGTGGAAAAATTAAACATTTTGCGGAAAGGCGTTTAGAGGTTGTGGCTCTCAGTAAAAACTTCGTGTCAAATCCGAAGGAAACTCGAAGTCGACTCCAAAAACCTTTTACGGATTGGAATCCATTAGAGGAACTCTTTTTGATTTGGAAAGATTTGTTCCATTCCTGTGGAAATGACTGAGAAGAAGAGCTTTATAAATGTTTTTTTTTTTTTTTTTTTGCAGACTTTGGGTCATTAATTTTCCTGTTTCGAAAGTAAAGTAAAGAAAACACACAGCGATACATTTTTGAAGACAATTTTATTTCATTAAAATGTTTGGACTTTGCCATTAAGTGTGAAAAACAGTAACATTCAAATGGCCGCCTGGGGATGATTCACAACGTGCGATTCTTTTGAGGTAATTTTGAACCACTTTTTCACACATTTCGCGCGGTATCTCGAATCTCGGCCATAATTTGAGTTATGTTGGTTTTTAATGCTTCTTGAGTTCGGGGATTATTCGCGTTAACACGGTCCTTTGCGTAAAACTACAGAAAAAAATCTAATGGTGTAAAATCGCATCATCTTGGTGGCCAATTGACGTTGCCAAAACGTGAAATTACGCGACTAGGAAACTTCTCACGCATTAAAGCCGTAATTGGTTTTGCTGTTGTTGCGCTGTCTTGTTAGAAACACACATCGTCCAAGTCATGATCTTCAATCGCCGGCCAAACAAACTCGGTTATCATTCGTTCAATTGCTGCGAACGTCGGGAAATCGATAAATTCGGTGCATCGGCAACACTTGCACTTGCAGCAGCAATATTTTCAACTGAGCGTGCGTTACGATGATGCGCAGGCCTTACGACATCAGTAACGCTTCCACTGTCTTCAAATTTCCAAATTTCATCATAATTCCACCGATTGCTTGCGTAGTCCATAATCATCGCGTGGTGCGCGAAAAGGCGCTCCGTCTGAATCAACACGTTTGTAGTCAGATTTCATAATTTTAACGCGTTGTTCGATCATTAAGCAATCCATTATCGTAAATATGGCGAACGTTCAACTGACCAATAAAATTCTAAAATTTCAAACAAACATAATCAAAAAACAGAATCGAAGTCTTTCATTTAGAAAAAAAATTAGAGCCAAACAACATCGGATGACTTCTTCCGGCCCACCTTTATTACGACACTTCATATGACAGCTGATTTGGGCAGGTGTCAAATGCCAGCGCTATACCAACTTGATACCACGAAACAAACGACCCGTTACTACTAAAATAAATATTAATGGATTTCTTTTGAGTTCTGTAAATTGTTAGCGCAGTGGTTAGTGCGTTGGACTACCAAGCGAGGGGTCCCAGGTTCGATCCCCGGAAAAACCCACATCACATCTTGAGGCTGTCAATAAAGAGCCGTTTGGATTCGGCATAAAATTGTAGATCCCTTCCAATTATAAAATCACACAAAACGAACGGTTGTGAGAAGCTGAGTCTTAGGTCCTTGCGGACCTGTTTTTTATTCAAATTCAGTTTGAAAAATTCCAAGTCTTATGAGTGAGTTTCTCTTGGACTGACAAGTCTCTTGGTTGAACAAAATATCAGGGGTTTCCTCACACACACAGGAGCGCACGCCAGCAAATCTCCCAACCAGACAGACCTCCGCGAAAGACTCGCAACTCACATGGAATGCTCTTTTCGAGAAAAACAAAACCGATGACAGAAAAATCCTCCGAAAATGTAAACATCTCGGATTACCTCTAACCGAATATGTCAGAAAATACTATAATAAAACCACAGTGAAAATAATGACGTCTTCCTCGATGTAAGTGAGGCAATAAAGCACTCTCCGTGGTGGATGGTGGTCGCTGACAACCCAGAGCAACAGGAATAACAACCAAGTACCGGCACCTCTGCCACCATTCCCTTCCCATATGCACTGTCGACTGTGTACGTCTGTACCATGGGCATGGGGTAGTGCGCTGAGACAATCAGAGAGCACATATTCTGGGAATGAACCTTCTTGGAACCACCAGCACCAACTATGTACCTAGCGCTCTGTTGCTTGTGCTGGCTGGATGGCAGGCTCAGACTGGAGGTGTGCGTGTGCCCATATAATATATGCTGGGAGGAGGTGGGGCACCAGGAGCTTCTTCTTGTTATGAGTTAAAATGTACTGACTACACGTATCATATTTTACGGTCCACAACCGCCGCCATTTAAAGCGAAACGGGAAAACAAAGAACACATGTAAAGCTAAAACAGTGTTGAAGAATGACGAACCCACCGCCGTCGACGCCGCCATGCTCGTTGTGTGTTGTAAACCGCATGAAATTTAATTCAAGCATTCAAGGTCTCCTGGTGCTCCGTTGTTGTCATCATCATCATCGTTGCCGTTGTCGATGGTGTCTCTTTCGTTCCTGTAGGCTCCTGGTCAGGCTATGAAGACGTTTGCGGGATTATGATGGTTTCAGCTAAAATGTTCCGCTGGATGCATTTCCTTGTTTGTATACCCTAAATCGATAAAGATGGTCGCACATTCAGCCCAGAGTCGCCGCCCCCTTTCATAGATGACAGACAGAATGAGATGAAAGTGAGATTAGGCGAATTAAGAATGAATTTGGCCGTAACTAGGTCCGTTGTGGTGTGAAAAGGATTTCGTGCTCCCGCTTGCAGCGAGGTCGAGGAAACATGAGACGGAGCTCTAGGGTACAAACAACACCAGTAGCACGAAATGTGAACGTGTTCTTGTCACCTAGACGACAACAAAGGGAGCAGCTTAATTTGTTCTGACAGCGCATGAAGTTGGGTTTGGTGTTGGGCTTTGGGACTCCTGTCACCCTATGTAAGCTGACAGCTGCGGGTGTAGAATTTTCGCATTTTGAGGCTTCTCAAATTATTCATCAGGTGACACTTTTACCTATAACTACCAGTCATTGTCCTGAGTCGTCCTTAACCAACAATGTGGGTGGGATTTTATAACAGACAAAAAAATAGAATCTAAGTGAAGGTCTGCAATCTATGACAGCCTAACCTGTCTTTATATAGTCGACGTAGTGTATAGGGATCATGGAAAATAGCTCGAAGAGAAGTTTCAACCGCTTTATGTGTTGACCTCCAGTTGAGGAGATGGAGACACGTGTGACCACAATGAGTCTCTTATGTACTGGCGGTATTTTAGAATCTGCAAGAAGTAGGTATACAAAAACATTTGATGGCCTCCGTTAGAACCATCTTTGGCCAGCAACATAATAAGCTGTCAGGTTACCCTCTCACATATAAGGTGTTCCGTCTCACTGTGGATTACAACTTACCGTTTTGCTTTGTACATATTTAACACTTATCTATCAAAGTAGAGAAAAACCCAGCCGCCGGAGGATTCCCAATAAAACAGTTGACAGTCAAAAGTGTTATACAGTGATTTAAACTGGTATATATTTGTTTGACTCAACGTTCTCCTAGTTCCCGCACGTTGAAAGTAATTGGCGCTGAAAGAAGTTTACTAGAAATGTCAGCAATACATAAAAAGAAAGTTTCAACATCAAATGCTACTACTTGGATTTTGGATTACATTAGATTTTATTAAATAATTAACATTTACATTAATCCAAAATTAAAGAAACATTGCAATTCGCTGTCTGCAGAAACTGCTACTTGGAATAAACACCATCAGGGGCCGAATTACCGCATCCGTGAGCGAGCCATACGTCACTGAATTTTGTGGATTTTACAAGCAAAACAATAACAAATTCAGTCAATAATTTCTCTATCACGGATGTGGTAACTCAACCTCAGATGTGGACCTCGGAAGGGTCAAGTAGAGTGCAGTTGTTGAAGATACCACTTTACTTTGCTAGCATGGATGTTGAATAAAACGCGCCCAATTTTGGTAACTTTGTATAGGCTGCAAACCACTCTTACCTTAGTCAAAGCTCCCTTCACTGATACTTTCTTTCTTAGGCTAGGAGTGTACATGCGCGTTTGCAGTTGCACATATTTAGATATGTTTTTTTTTTTTGTAATATTGTATAAAACACATAAAAGAAAAAATGAAAAAAAAAAAGGTTTGAAACAGTCCTTTTTGAATACAATAAAAATAGTCTAAAAGTAATATCACACGTTCTAGGTGGCCAGTTGATAGGTCCGAAATTAGGCTGATTTTCATAATAAATAAAAATTAATAACTACCGCAACAGATCCGTAGGGATCCTAGGCCTAGCTTCTCACAATCGTTTTGTGTGAGTTTTTCACTTTTGGAACGAATGGAAGGGATCTATAATATTATGTCGATTCCAAACGGCTCATTGAGAAGCACTTTCAAGACAGTTATACTCTCGGATGTTTGTCAGACGTTCGCAATAGGTGGCGCAGTGGAAATAAAACCTTAAGTTGGAGTTTTGTTCTTTTTCGGGACTGGAAACGGGACGCCTCGATTAGTAGTTCAACAGACTAACCGCACTTAACCACTGCGCCGACTGATTTTCGTTATACAGCTGAATAATTTAGAGACTGTGTTGAGTTGTGAGTCTTTCCATGATGATTGGTTAAACAATACTGACTAAGAATAACGCGACGCCATGCGTGATCTGTAAAGAAAACCTAATAAAAAAACTTATAAATTTAGTAGCTAAAGTTGGGATATAAAATTTGTAAATTTTTTTATAATTATTCTGGAAGCATCGGAATAATGCCTATAAAAAGCCTTCATTGGCATCACTGCGTCACGCCTACCATATTTTTGTCGATCTCAAAAAGTGTATATATACCTTCGAAATATAAAAAGTAAAGGCTAAAAATAATTATTAGTAAGATTGAACGCCAATTTCAGGAAGTTACCCCAAAGGTAGACAAATATCTGTCGCAGATTTCTTAGCATTTAGCTTACACCGTCGTCTTTATTAGGATGCAAATCTGGAGAAGCCTTTGCTGAAAGAAATTTGTGAAATGGCAAACTAACCAGACCCCTTCTTTTACCAATCTATTATACAATTCACAAGCTCTATTCACAGTCGAGCGCTCGTATTACTATCCGGAAAGAGACTGAAACCATTTAAAGGTAATCGGGTGGAACTTTAACATACCTTTAGAGAAAGTGAACTCATACTTGTGTTGGAGGATTGTCTGGAGCATGTCGTTTCGACGTTTGGGGGTTAATTGTCGAGGATTACGTGTGTTCCACGTGTATTACGATTCAAAGGGCCATTATGTATCGGGTGTTATAGGTGTGCAAAATTCTTACTAAGTAAAATGGGAAAACATACTTTCTGTGCGACCGACCAACATAGTGCGGTAACCTTATGGATTCAAATTCCAATTCACTTTACAGACAGGGAAAACATACAAATTTTAAATGAATTAGCTTCGAATATTGCTGGATGGTGATTGTTTCAAAGGTGTACCTACTTTGATTTAAGTAATAAGGCAGACACATATTTTGCAGCTCTCCAAGCTTTCAGGACTAACTAACATCGACCTGCTGCTTATAGACTGCTCTAGACCTGGTGAAGACTTCGCGATGATATGCTGGGAAAGGAATTGCTTTTCTGTGCGACTTGATGCAGTACCGTCCTTAGCATAAGCGTGCAAGGGGCCCCATCCTCTCGGGGCTCCGAACGGTCGGTATATTCACTTACCCACTACAATTATTTTAGTAGAGTTAGCTGAACAAGAAAAAAATAATGGAGTAAATGAGTTAGCGACTTTATGGCAGTTACGCATTTCGCCACCGTCTCAGTTTTTTTTTTTTATTATTTTACAGTAAATATTTCTAACTATCAAAATACATGAAAAGTACCACAAAAGGAAAACTAACTAGCTAAAACAAAAGAAAAATTGTTAAGATTATTTTTAAGCCTAGAAACTCTGATTTGCTTAGAAATTTTTTTTTTCTTCCTCTAAATATTTGTAAAGCAGTATTTGAAGACCAAAAATTAAGTTTGATGTTAAATCTTGGTTTTTGTTTATTTTAAATAAAATTGTATAAATCCAAGGCTTAAACTGAATTCTATAAACTTCTTTTTCCGCCTCCATTTATCTTTTTGAAAGGTTTAACTAGGTATCCAGCCCGAGGCGAAAAAATGCCTTCCTTTTGTTTCTTAAGCCCCTGAAAGCGTTATTTTAACGTTGAACCTTCTGAAACAATTTTGTTTTCGATGCTAAATATACTGAAAAAATATATTTCAGCCTCTGAACCTATTAATAAATTTTAAAGATTTTCAATAAGATATGTATAACTTATTTATTCGTATATCTAATTACTTTTACAGATTTTATTGAAATAATTTTAAATTTAAACTTTATATACTTCGTTCCGCCCAAATTCGATATGTAATGAAAATAATAATTCCGAGCATGCACAAGCTGCTTTATGTTATTCGGTGAATTCAAAATCTTTTTTCAAAACTTATACCAATACAATAGAAAAAAAACTGAAGCATAGAAATGCCGATGTGTTTCAATTAAACCGCAATGATTGACATTTTGGCCAACATTCCGCTTTTTCATTAAAGTGCTTTGTGGAATGGTACACGACGTGCAAAGCGGAAGGTTTGCACACACGTGAGCAGGCCACATACAATTGACCATGAGAGCAACGTAGGAAATCAAGATTAATTGTCACGGCTCTTAAAACGAATGTCAAATCGTTCTGAATGAGCTGAATCCGCGGAATTAGTGACACAACCCGTTTTTCTATCCAGTCTATTTTGTTAAAAGTGCGGTTCTCCATACAGACTTCTATCCCCAATCGAATCCCCTCAAAGTTTTGTTTTTGCGACAAAAAGTAGCCTATGCCTTTCCATGGTCCAAAACGAAACCGTCAAGCCCGAAATCGTTGAAATCAAACAATCCGTTCTCGAGCTATGCGCGCACACACGTACTTCATTCTCCTTCATATATATAGATAATAGTATGAATAATAATAAATTATTTATGATAACCTACTTTTATTCCATTTATTACAGTCAATAGGTTAGGTATAGCTAACCACTGCTCGCGGTGGTTCTCAGAGTTCTTAGAAACATGGCTCACAGCTTCCTACAATTTTAAAATTTAAAAGTTCCTATAAGACCAGCTTTGTAGGGTATAGATCCACTCATACCCTTCAAAAGCTATCATTAGACTGCAATGAATGATAGATAGAGCCACAGCTAGAACCCGCACTTTTAACCAGCTTTGTAAGGCACAGATCCACTCATACCCTTCAAAAGCTATCATTAGACTGCAATGACTGATAGATAGAGCCACAACTAGAACCCGCACCTTTAACCACGCACTAATGGCTTATGACTGCAACAACACCCATCATTATGGGCACTTAAGGTATCCATATACATCTATTCATACTCAGTCTCAACTGCGTGTCACTAACGACAAGGATTACCACGCTGGTTGTCCCTAATCTGCCTTTCCTATGGCAGATGTCGGTCCATTTTGACACCTGACTCTATATACCAGCAAATGGTGCAACAATAAAGCTCCTTCATTACAATTGCGCGCGCACTCATTGCGATCAACAAACAAAATATTCTCATCCAATTAACCGGCATAACCCAGTGATCCCTGCCCGAAGACAACGACACCGACTAAGGCGAGAGCGCATTATCATCATTACTGGCAGTTCTTGTTCCAGTTTTGTTGAATTACTCAACACGTCGCAATGTCTAGTCTCGAATTAAGCCGCCATCAGCTAATGACACCAGGATGGTGCGCGACGCAAATGTCAGTGTCATTTGCTGTGCGTGATACTAATTCGTTCGGCAGAACGCATCGACCGCGAATCGCGATCATTAAACGACCCAAACGCACTCGCCATCGCCATCGCCATCCCCTAAGCGACGGAGATCGTTTGGCCTGTCATCATCATTATCCGAAAAGTGGTTGAGCCGAGATGCTCAGCAATGACTCGCAAGTTGCCAGCAAAATATAAATCCATCTGGCTGACCTCAAAAGCGCACATAACCTTGCTCGGTGGTGGCTGATGGGCCACCCTCCATATACACCACCAGCACACATTGACTCCCGCTGCAACTTCTTGATGTATATGCCAACGAGAGATGCGAGCTGCAGCTCTGGGTCGTGGTACTTAACGTCTTCGTGTACACGCATCTGGATGCGGCAGAACTTTCTGTCATTAATTTCATTTCATTTCATTTAATTTCGTCGAATTGAGTGGCGTTTTCGACGGTTCTTGTCGCTGTCGCAGGCTCACCAAGTTGCTGCGGGGTTCCGCGTTTGCTTCATTTGAGTTGCACTTAACGCTTCGCTGTCGTAATCTTTCCACATGATGCGCGCGGCTACACGCACTTTTGTGTTTCGGTTTCGGTTGGTTTTTGCTCCCGCCATTTATATACGGACGGTATCATAAATTTTCGTAATGACCCTTGATAATGAAGCGCAGACGATTAATCGGGGACACTGCCACGTCATGTGATGGCCTCGTCCTTTGCTTGTCTTCTGTCTCCAAAACTGATGATGATGATGATTAACATGGAGTGATGCACACCACATGTGATGTGTACAAACGATGTGAGAAGAGGCAAAAAGGGGCGGTCAATCATGAGGAATGGCCGTTTTTCGGGGAGCAGATTCCTTACCACATTGCACTGTGTCGAAGTCGAACGCCCTGGCGATGACAAGAGGGCCCTCTGTGCTCTGTGTTATGCGGCCGATAATTGGGATCTCTGCCACAAGTATGGCAAGATAAAAATGTGCAGCTTTTCGACAAAGTCCAAGTTAATTAAGAATTTTACAGACGATCTCGGCCATTGTTTCGACATACTCTCCGCGACTGCGGGGAATGAGTTATGCGAGACCAGGATATGCGTTCCATTAAGGAAGAGATAAATGAATGCCTTTGTCTCGGTGTTATCGATGTTTAATTAATCGAAATTGCATTAACACTTCGACGGGAATTTATATGATTTATGGGGCGAAAGGCCATCGGACAGCTGCAAAGGAGGTTATAAGTTTTATAAGTTTAATTAAAAAGGTGCCGGACGTTCGACGGTCGTTTTGGGAAGAATGCTGACCGATAAGTTGGTAATGGGTGAAACCTTGTGTCACATACAATTTTCGATAAGCATCACGACTTTTTATGAAGTTATTTCGACTTGAGTTATGCGCACAGATGGCCACGAGATGGGTAGATAGTATACGCGGAATTTTGTTAACAGGCATCCACCGATGTCCTATAGAACAAATTTCCTGCACATTTCTTGTTGGGTGAAACTAACCTCAACAAATGGTTAAAAAATCGCTCGAACTGATGTCGGAAAAATGCTTTCGCATCAAAAAATCAGAAAATGTCCAGCACAAACGATCCAAGACTTAAGAACTTTCTAACACATTTCTGCTGTTGGGAAAAAAGAGGGATTTTCTGACATTTTGAACATCTGTCAGCTACAGTAGCGATCAGTTATTCTGAGGGGCCTAGGGGGGCTCATCGCTGACGGTCTTTTCGAGTATACACCTTAAAGAGTAAGAACGTGTGTTCAAAATTGGCTTAAAGCTGGGGTGTCAAACTCAAACTCCTTAAGTGGCATTTTTTTTTGTCAGCGGGCCAGAAAATACAAAATGTCATACCACTACAAGTGTAAGATATATATGATAAATATTTTAACTAAAAAATAAAGTTATATATTCTTTTTTTAAGTAGAGGCGTTATAAGTCGAAATAATATTTTAATTGTCCCGATCTTAATTATCTTGACTCAGTAGGTGAATTGCGACAGCAAATGAAATGCACATGAAATGAGAAAATTATTGAATTGATGTCGCGGGCCGCAGTCGTCTCGAGGGTCGGTCGTTATTGTATCTTTGACATGTCTGGCTTAAGCTATTGTTATTTGTCTATATGAATTTTACAACTTATTTAGACTTTTTGTAGCGGTAGCGAAACATAGAAGTTAAAAATTGTTAGTTTTTTTTTTATGAATCTTCTGTGAGGCTTTTGTACGTTTTAGAATGCAAATAATATAATAACAGTGTGTCCCGTTTTGGACGCGTTCATTTTAATCCCAAATTTCTATTTTCTTTTCACAGAGGAGTAAATGCAGCCACAAAAAGGATAACGATATTTGGTTAAAATTTGTTCATGCTTTCCCTGCATATACGAAACAAAAGGCAGAGTAAAAAACGAACTCCTATTCATACCGTCGCATTGTACTAAAAATCCCGCCACTGTTGCTTTGAATTTTTTCTCTCCCTGCGCTGCGCATGTAACTCACTAAGGGTCTGTTCCTTAACTTTTAAATCTAACGAATTTTCCCTAGCTTTTTCGAATTTTTACGAATTCTTACGAATTTTTACTCAATGAAATTTTACTTAGGTCGAAAAATTGGTAAAAGAGAGCGTGATCGAGGGTGCAAGATATTACCCTTCAACTGAGAGTCATACGAAAATCTTGGTGTAAGAATTGAAAAAGCTGTCAGTCATCTACTGATCAAAAGGGCGTCAAAATAAATACAATTGAAGATTTGGCGCCTCAAGATTTTTTACGAAAGTGGTGACCCAATTCCTCCTCGCTGGAAGAAGGGGCAATCTCCTCCTTGTAATTTATAATGCAGTGTCGCCTTTTCCTTTTATCGAAGGCTTGTAGTTCAATCAGTACAAACTCTTCCACATAATAATTCATCAAAAATAATTTCGATTAAATCCGAATCATTCTCGTCTTTAGATGAATCAACAATTTCTTTTAGTAAATCAGGAATTTATTTGAAATTTATCAGCTATTTTAACGACTACTTTTTTTAATTTTTGAATTATGTATCTGTTGTTTTTCATAGATTACTACAAAAGTGTTCCCTAACTTTTGCGTAAGTGTCTTTCTCTAAGTGAGAGAGTCGTGGGGGGTGACTGCCATTTTGACAGTCTTTTCCATTCATACCAGGCTTGCCAGATTGGGCTTTTTATTAGAAATTGGGCTATCTTTTTTCTAAATTTTTGACAGTAAATTTAGGATGATTTAGCCCAATCCTAATTGGGATACAAATCTGAACATTTTTTATTCTGGGCGACTATTTTCCTATGGAACTTTTCGCCTCCTAAACATACTCTTAGGATTTCTTAAGGTTTGCCACTTTTTTTATTCAATGATTTCACTCATTGATTTTGACATTTCAGATCAACCAAAACTATATTTTGTATAGTTATTTTTTTTTTTTTTTCATAAAAATGTTTTATTTTCTGCTAATTTTAAAATAAAAATAAATTCTTATTAAAGTTATAGAACAAAAATTGTTTGAGATTGGGCTGCTTTTTGGGCTACCTTTTTGGCTCCGATTTTGGGCTACAACTTTTTTTAAATTGGGCACGAACTGGCAACCCTGATTAAAGGAACAAACATAATGTAAGAAACGTCACAGTTCAAAAACTCATTAATTTTGATGTCGAAAACCTGTCAATTCTTACAACCAACGCAAGAGATCATGCAAATATGGTTCCTTAAAATAAGGGTTTTTTTTTGTTTTTACAAAACGATATTTTGACAATTTCCGGACTGACTTTATTGGACTTTCTTGGTGAATTTTGCAGCTGTTCGTTTTAAATTCGGTTTGGCTGCCTCATTTGCAAAATCTTAGGAGCAGCATCAAATTCATTCGAAAATGTCACTTCTGGCCCCGCTCTCCCCTACCTGAGCAAGGTGTGTATAATACTCGACAGTCAGTTGTCCCAAACTGTGTAAAAAGCGGCAAAATGTACCTTATCAGCAATCCCATATCAAATAGTTTTCTGCGAAACCCTTCGCCATTCGAACGCACTTCAATGAAAACAGATTCGCTCCGAGCCAGCGGTCATTGCTCCCTTTCAATTCACTCGGCCATCCTGTCGCCTGGCACTCGATGCACATAGATGCATTTCGCAACAGCCTGTCCCGTTTAGCGCCACGAACCGCCTATCAATCAGCTTATTTAACCATTTGGCCATAATAAAGACCAATGAAGCGTGCACCGCAAATGAAGAGGTCAATCATCCCGCGAGGTTACATCACTTAACCGAGTCACACGCGGCCCTGTCCCGCGATGTCGATCACAAATTCCGCTTCACCAAACAGCTAACTGTAAACAATCGATCAGTCATAATTGCATTGCAATTACTGCACTTGTTCTCCCCGGCCGGCTGTCCCGCCGAAGAGTAAACAGAACAGTGTGTGCTGCTGGCTCTCTCAATCAGAAAAGGGGTTAAACGACGGGCCATGCCAACGATGCACTGCTCCGATGGTCAGTTGGCGATAAAAGAGTGCGAAATTAAAAAGTTCCTCGATAAAGGGCGAGAGCAAACGGTAAACAGCACTTTTCACCAATTTTCGACTGGACACCCCATAAACGCGAAGGGTGACCAGAGCCTGATCATCGGGTCACCGCATTTACATATCGTACACATACGACTACATCGTCGGGAGGGATCCCGTCCCAGTTGTTGTTGCTCGGCCAGGAAATTGTCTAGCACTCGAATTGGCGGGCTGCGGTGATGTTTCGTGAGTGATAACAAGCGCGCACACATCCCAACGGCTCGCGTATGTGCTGCGTCAATATCTGTTTGTCGTTTCTTTTTCCAACTTTCCAACTTGTGGATTTTCTTTGGTTCTTATTGTTATTACCAGAGACAGAGAGATAAGCGCAGATAATATGGCCAATGACCCCGTTACGAGCCATCGGTGGTGATGGTGGTGGTGGTGGTGGTGGAAGACGAACAGCTTCATACATGGCAACCCTACAACAAAGGCCGCAACTGCCGAAGATGGTGATGTGATGATGTTGTCCAACACTGCGTGCGAGTCCATAATGGAGGAAGATGATGTGCATTGTGCTGTGGCCGTCGATGTGGACGTTGCTTGTATGAAGATGTTGTCTTGTGAGATCTAACAACAATAATAGTAATAACGGCACTTTCTAGGTAAACAATTTATTTTCATTTTCCAAAGATGAAGAAGATGGTGCTGTACACGGTTGTCGTCATATCCGCTGGTCGACTGTGTCGGACAAGCGTTGTTTTATATGTGGCTCGTATAGGGAGCCCCCTCCAAGGCAGACCCTCCAAATGGCTGGGGCCCGTGACAGCCAATTTATGAGTCCGCCGCATTTATGGAAATTCTGTCAAAGTTTCACCAGCTATAGGCATACGGTGCGTGAAGTAGGTGTGGCAGTGATTGGAGCTCGTGCGTTTAATCGAACGACGGAGGCACGAATGCGTAGCTATCCATGAATGACATCTTTGATTGAGTTGCAACCGTTTATGGGGTCATGCTGCGGGCCATTTAGTGCGTGAATCGTAGGAGTCACCGAGGGCACGATAGAGGTGTGGAATTGAGCCGATCGTAAAAAGTTTATTTCATTTCATTCAACCAGACGAAGAGAACGAATGAAACGAGAAGTCGCAGATGCCACAGAGAAGCTAAAGAGCTACAAACCATAAAGGTATAAAGGCTACCACTGTTGTCCAACAATGAAGACCAAAGTTCTATAAAGTAACAAAACCTGAAATCGAAGAAGCATACCTGAAGTTTGATGCGGAGTCTGGTCGTAAATGGTAGAACAAAGGGCTTGCAACATGAATGCCGACTTCGGTAGCATTTGGCTCGTTTCAACAGCTCTTTGATCGCCTGCACTTGCCGGAAAGTTATAGCTTCGACTTCGATTCAGCGCCAGCAAAGATTGTCAGAAAGCTCATCCAGGACTATAATTCGCGGAGCTATCGTGGTCTTCTTCAACTACACTTCTGGTGAACTTCGGTCCGGCACTTTTAGAAAATGTTCGTGGTTCTTTGTAAAGTATTTTCTTTTTCCTGACTCACTTTTACAAAGAAGCTTGATATTAATTCAATAACTCACTAAAAACTATCGAAAAAGACAGTTGCAAGCGGTCGTATGATATAAGCGCTGCTCCTGGGTGACAAAATACGACACAACGGTAAGAAAGGTTGTTGTTCTTTGATGTCAGAAAGTGGACCAACGATTAGCCTGGTTAAATGAAACCTTACGACCAAGCCATGCTTATAGGGCAGTAAGGGTAAAGAAAGCAGCTCAACGACAAATATAGTACCGTGATTCAGCTTCAGTAAAGCTAGGTAATGGGTGTTCTTGGGGTGATACCACACGACCTCTAAAGATTAGATAGTGAGACAACTTTAAGTTCTCAAGATTCTTGAACAAGTAGTTGCCTTTGAAGCTCGGTAAGTGACAGAAGAAGTCAGGTGTCGGTGTCGGTGTCTTACCAACTCTCTGTACTATAAAACTGTAGGAGTCCATTGGACCGGATTTCGTCATCTTCTGTTCAAACATTTCGTCATACTTTACCGGTTGCTTCTACTTTTCAATCTGTCAACTGATGCTGATTCTCATTCGAATCTTATGGTCCGCTAGTTGTCTAAGACTACAGAGAGTGGGCTGGATCGGTTGAAGTGCCATAGATAGTGACAAATGCTGCAGATCCTTTTCTCGTGAGTTTTTGCGAACCAAAGACGGCGTGCAATTATGGACAATCGTGAAATAGCCACGACTTAACCTGTCCACTATACTCTCCTTGACTTTTCGACGTGGGCCACCTGACCAGCGATTTCCCTGTAGAACAGTAAATAGGGTTACGTCATCGAGAATAAGCAAATCTACTTATGGGCCAAAAGCAAGTAAGCGACAAGTTCAATTTTTAGGTATAGGAAGTCTACGTGACAATAATTTAGAAGTCAAAGATCGAACTGAGTCAATGCATATGATGAGACATGTTCTGACACACGTACGATACAGATTCATACAGCAACGCTGGCATGATCAGTTGCTGGTACCCATGCCATAATATTTCTCAGTGGTTAATATAGGTACCTACTGAACTTCTGAGCGAGGGGCCTCAACTTTCCTGAAAATTACAAAATATATCTTTTTCCACTGCACCAACTTTCGTGAAAATCTGAAAAATACCTTTGCTTATAAGACGGTCTTGGTTTCGACATCAAAGTCTTTCTAACTAGCACAAAAAATTAGTTCCTGCGACATGCTAGGCCTATATAAGCCCCCTCCGCCAAGAATTTATGAACGAATGTAAGGAAAAAGTACAAATGTCTAGTGGAACTGTACTCGGGTCTTTGACTACTTGTTGACTGCTGAATGGAGTTGTTGGAATGCAAAGTGTAATCAAAGGGATCCCGTACTCATAACGATGATCGTCTACCGGCACAGTTTTAGAAATTTCGTCGATGGTAGTAGAAAGTTGTTTTCTTAAGAGTTTTACGATATTTCTGGACAGTGAACCACCGAGTGCTTGTCTTAAGCTTGTAACCCTAGCTAGCTTTGGAAGTCGATCGTGTCGACGAGAAATGGTCTTAAAAGTCGCGTGAGTCTGGTTCGTTTCTCTCGCTATCGCCGCCGTGTGTACATCAGCCTACAGAAAAAGTATTCAGAGATATTTAACACTTTCTAGCCTCTACGGTATTTTGAAAGCTTTCACGCTGTTAGAAAAAGTTACTTACGCGGGCACGTGAACAAGAACCAAGCTGCAAGCTGCGCAGTATTCGACATCAGAACTGAAAAGTTGTCAAAAAATAGCCAAAGCACGGAACGTTATGCTATGTAGTAATTTAATTGGGCTCATAAAATAATTAAAGCAAACAAGGGAACACACGTGGTAGAACAAAAAAAAAAAAGCCTCTAACTCGATTGACAGCGATCGCACAATTGATTTCATCTTATTTCTTCTTCCAGCGGTAAAATGTTCTGCCTTGATGGGCGTGTGTGTGTGTGTGAGTTGCTACCTCTTCATAATATTGACCAAACACCTTCGATGCATTTATAATATGTGGTGTTCCGTTCTTTGAAGGCTTCAATTTAGGAAGCGAAACATATTGATTAGCCCCATTGAAGAAATTCCACAACTCCTTACTGAGATAACATTTTCTTGATGTCTCCTTGATTGGCTCAAGAGGTCTATATTAAGGACCCTAGGCCTAGCTTTTGACGATCGTTCGTATGTGAAGTTGTTTTTATCTTTGGAACGAGTGCAAGGGGCTGGAAATTTTCCACTAAATGATAGAATTTCAAGTCAATTTAAAAAAAAAAATTTTCTGTTTTCAAACACTTGTTTTCTCAAAATCTGCCCTAAGTTTAAGGATTAACGTAGACAGTATTTCTGTTTCAAATATTACCTCTCAGATAAGTTGATGACTCCAGACTATGTCCAACTCTGTCATATCAGAAGTTGGGCGGCAAAAAGTTGGTTTTGTGCCAACTTTTCCAAACACAGCTGGGAGTTCCTGAAATTAAAGAAAACTGAGTTTTTTAAAAACATTTCTCCGGCAATGTTGGATAGCTGATTCTGTTCTATAAAGTGCTGCCAGTGTCGCTAGAATCACTTCGGTAGGAACTTCTCCAACCGGGGAACAGATTGACGAGGTGTTTTTGCACTTTTGATCAAAAGCCTGGGTAGACCCCTCGCAATGTGAGGAACATCATAGATGATCGAAGACAATCGTGCAGACTTTAACAATCTTTCTTTTCTGAAACTATTTTAGATTCAAATCTAGCTGTTACTGACAATTGTCTACTACACACCTTCCCCCGGAGAATATTCCTTTGACAGAGTACTTCAGCAGCAGCGCCAGCCTCTGTTGGGGTCAATGGCATTTTGAAAAGCCGGCTCATCATGAAATCGACGAATTCTCTTTGCGCCGTAACTTGACAACCATCAAAATGCTCTTTCAAGGCAGCGCACAGCGAACGAATTACTTCCGCCAACGAGAGCCCCGACCACATAAAACAAATCTAAAAGGAATCGTTAAATCATTAAAACATTACGAACATTCAATTACGGCTGCAATTCGAATGCGAATGCGAATGCGACTGCGACTGCATCGTACGTGTGCACATGTGCACTGTAAGAGACAACGACACACGCACGCATCGCCCATCCGGGAACGGGCTGCTGTCTCCGCCAAAACATGTGTCCGCAGTGCGCCCCTTAGCATTGCAAATAGTATCCGTACACTCAGTCGAACACACATATCCGTAACATTTAACAATGTAAACTTAGCTGTGCTCTACCCTTAAAGCCATCAGCCACGCTAAGGTAAGGCTCGGGTGTCTGCATATTTACAATACCTTGCAGCGGTAATCCAAATATGTACTTAACAAGATAATGAAAAGTCTGACATTGCAAAGTCAATAAATAATAAAACACAGTACTGTCGTTGGAGCATGGCACCGGTCATCCGTTGCAAAGGGTGCCATTTGTATAGGTGAGTCCATCATCCCCAAACGCAGTTCGTCCGTCTGTTGGGGGTTGTTGAGTTTGAATGGAAAAAAATAGATTTTCACCTGTCAGTCATCGGATGGTCGGTGGCGGTGCTGTGCTCTAAGCCGCTGCCCCATGTGTGCAATTGACTTTTGGGCTTCCGCTCTTAATTCGATCAGAAGTTAATTAATTTCAACGGTCCTCGCTGTAGTGTGCATGTGCACGTGAAGCCACATAAGGAGGATGGTCACGGAAACGTCGTCGTCGACGTCGCCGTCAACGCCGTCGTCTACCTGAAGCAATTTATCTCCTTGCAATCGCCGTTTTGGATTACCACTTTCCAGAGGCATCCCGATCCCGCTCCCGCTCCCGCACCATCGGCCATACCCAAAGGGATACACGTTACACAGCAAATAAAAGATGTCGATGGACGACATGGAGAATCGGAATCGATGCGCCAGCAGGAGTTGAATGCTGACGCTGAGAGGAGCCGAGCGAAAAGAGAGAAATTAAAAATTCAAATTGTTTGTTCGACGTCTGTCATGGGAGCGATGGGTAGTTTGTTTGGCCCGTTTGTCTATCTGTCTGTCGGTTTGGCTCGCTCGTCCAGGCCCCAGCACAATCTGTTTGGCCGACAGATTGCTGCCTATTGAACTGGACTGATAGGCAAATGGAGACAGATTTTCATGCAAATTTAATGCGTAAACATGGTCAAATTGGAAATTATATCTTCTGATGGTGATGGGGATGCGCCAAGCAGGAGAGCACGGCCGCTGTCATGTTGGGGTGGTGGGGGCTGGCTTGTGACGCAGCATCGGTACAGTGTTGTCCGGCACACGTCATCCAGGTGAAGCTTCTCAACCGAGGAGACATAATCAATTATTCGCTTTTTCTCGGACTTGCCAGAGAGCGGACCGTGCTCCGTGTATTCGAGTTGGACAAAAGTTTCTGCAGTTTTTATGAATCGCCCAATTGGCATGTGCAGATTTTATAAGTTACGTGGAAGTGCCGCCGGAGGGGGTGATATTTTCAACTTTGATTAGTGAGATTTGGGGAGGGCAAGCATTTTCAAATGTAAAATGTTCGTAGTCACAGTTGTTGTTACCGTATAAAAGGAGGAATTGGATAAGTTCCTTGCTGTTGGGAGAGCGATCTCGATGACATATCACCGAGTTCCATTTTATAAAAACAACTTAGACTAACTTGAGGCCAATCAATCCTCAAACTCCATCACTCTAAGGCGAAAAAAGTCGAACTACGTAAACATACCTCTGAATCACTGCATTCCCAGTTCATCCATCCCACTGTCCTACTCTCCGTGTAGCTCATTTTCGACACGTTTTCTAAACGTTCCGCTCTTCGCTTGACAATAAATCACACACAAAACTACACGGATGACATTTATTGTCGCCATTTGTTCCGTCACCGCGACATCCAGAGGCACTCGTTTCTCTGCCTCCCCCCAAACGAGCACAGTCATTAAGGCGAATTCTCGCCATTAAGACTGATGAGCAATTAAATTCGGAATAAAATTTAATTAAACTGTTGCTGCAACACACTATATGGTGCGGATGCCGCCAAAAATGATACCAAATTTACTCAAAACCAAAAGAAAAAAGGTTCGGCACTAATGCAGCAACCTACAGGCACAGCACACACATAATTCATGCACCTCACGCAATGCACTTTGAGAGCGAGGTCTTGGATCTTCCGAACCCGGAACTCTCCGATACATAGCCGAGCGCAGTGTAATGCACAACTCATTCATCATCTTTCGGTTCACCTTTTCTAATTCGTTTCGCTGGGATGTTCACAAGGCTGCGTTTCTTTTTTGCTTGCGCACAGTGGGCAGTTGTTTGGGGTTTGCGGTGCGAAAATTCAAAAAGCTGGGTTGGAAAATTGCATCCTTCAGTAAAAGCCGAAATTTACTGTGGAGCGGTTCGATTTTTAAAGGGTTGCAAGTTTTTCCGCACACAGTGGGGAATTTTTAAGTGTTTCCGCTGCGAAAATTGGGAAATATGAGTTGAAAATTTGTATCTTGTAGTGAAAGTTGAATTGGATTGAGGAAGGAGTCAGTTTTGAGTGCTTTCAACTAAATATTATATATATATATTATAATTATTATATATATTATTAGGTTGAGTGTTTTTGCGCACACACAGTGGGCAATTTTCGATGTTTTCGTTGCGAAAGTGATGGAAAATGCTCTAAAAAATTTTAAATTTTAGCGAAATGGCCATTGAATTGAGGAGAAATTTTAGTGTGACCTTTTTCGATTTACAACGTTGCCAGTTTTACAGAATTGCACATTTTAGCGCACACACAGTGGGCAAATTTCGGTGTTTTCGTTGCGATGTAGTCGTTAAAGATGTCGTCAAAACATTTAAAATTCAGGGGCCATTAAATTGGAACCTTTTCGAGGGCGACCGTTTCAGTTCGATGCTATTTGCTCAGAATAGCAAGTTTTTGCGCACACACAATTTAGAAAAATGTTAAATACCAGTGAAAGTTAAATTGGATTGAGTAGATAGATACTTGATATCTGCCGAAAGTTGCGCACATTTTTCCCGCACATGACGTGTGCGTTTGCAAACACTTTCACAGAAATTCGAAAGATAAAAGAATGGAAAACCGCACAGAGTATATAACTGCCACCCCACTGTACCAAGTGTGGGGAGCGGCCAGCGGCGTCGTCAGCGGCCCATACATCAATCCATTCATCTGCGCACAGTGTCCAAAGTGTCATTTCGAAAGTTTTTGTTTTGGCCTTTTTCCAACATACCCTACTCGTAATTTTTTGTTCTTTTTGGGTGGAATATGAACGAACGAGACACGATGGGAACATTGCGCGCACTACCGCAAACAACAGCAAGATGAAAAGAACAACCGCTCACCGCACAATCGCATTGTTTGACAGATTGACAAGCGTTTATTCTTTATTGCCCGAGTCGAAACACTGCGCGTTTGGCGGTTTCCTCGTTGCTTGGGCCTATTTCGAAAGTGTATACTCGCTCGACGCACCACTCCTATCCCCATGGAGATGGTAGGCATATTCTATTTTCCGGATGACGAATGAGCATACGTTTGCCACGATGTTCGGGCTATATGACGAGCTTGATGTTTCTGATGATGATGGTGATATGTTAGCCTGCCAATTGTATGGATGGGGCCCCAAATCGCTGGTTATGGAACCTATCGCGCATACAGCAGGTATACAGGGGGTACCCCGAGCCCGTACACGATCCATTCATTTGTCAATCAAACGCGACAGCGCACTCCGTGGAAAGGTGTAACTCTCATGCTAATTTCGTTGAGGCCAACGCAAACAACAAACCTTAGGAAAACATGTTTACCACATCTCTCTTCCACCGGTTGTGTTGGTTGGGCTGATGTGTTTGTGTAGTGTGTACGTTCTTCGTCCTACCTCATACCGTATGCTTCGTCTTAGGGCTTGTCACCATCGGCTAGGCATGCTTAGTGTGAGTGCGTGTGGCATTGTGGATTTAACGGAGCTAAATATAGCTTTGGGTGCAGTGCACATGGCGGCGGGAAATGGATTGCAGGTGAGTATCTTCCGTGGAAAATGACAAACTGGAGCTGTGATTTGTGGATGTTGTTGAATGTTGTACAAATGGCTTAGATCTATGGGAGTTTGGTGACGAATGCTTTCGAAGGGAATATGCGTAGTCTATTGCGAGCGATTAATAATGGGACCATTTGACACGCCACGCAGTGTAGAATGGGCATTTCTATGTGCGTCGTGTAACCAACTTGACGGTACCCAGAACAAGCGGCCAATTGATTCGGAAAACAACATGCGGCATGGGAAAGTGTTGCAACTTTCTGAGGAGCTCTTGGCTTATCCACAACACTTGTTGATGTGTCGTGTAGTTGTACGTGCAGGTGGTCAAAGGTAGGAACATTGGGAGGCTCATCGGGACTCTTGAGTTCTGAGTTTTCTCCAAAGGTGTAGTCTAAAGTTTTACACGTTTGCTAAAAAGTTACTTACAGGGTCCACCTGAGCCTTGCGTAAGACGTTCTTAAGGTAGACTATGATGCTCTTCCAATTTACTGGTGTCAATCCACTTCTGGTTAGTCTTGTTTCGTCGTAAACGTTTGATATATGGACTGGATTACTTTGCCAGTTGTTCGCAAAGTCCCGCGGTTAAGTTTTATTAAACAAGGTTCATCAGTAGGTAAATCTTATAAAACGTCCTGTACAATCCACCAAAAAAAAAAGGTGCAGGTCGAAGTCTCTTGACTGTCAACCCACGCAGATACATCCAAGCCGCGAATAATCCTCGTACCTTTCTGGCGGCGAAAAAGGATTGAAACTCTTCGGGTTACCCAAGCGTCATTATGGCTATGATGGGGACAACATGTCCATACAGGACTCTAGGCCTATCTTTTCAAAAAAAAAACTTTCAAGTGCTCTGTTTTTGAGGCGAAAGGAACGACACTTGCCCACTTATTTTACTAAATAAGAAGTTTGAAAAATACTTCTGAGACAGTTTCTTTAAAAACTTGAACAACAAAGAAAAAAACACTTTTTCAAGACTTAGGAGAGCGTTCAGTGAGGCCCTAGGTTCTCAAAGGGTTTACTATATTGGAATCACAATACACAGAGTGTCTCAATGGATATAATAAAATTTAGTCTAACCTCTGTGAGTATCTTGGATATCCACATTTTCAGGGATTGGGCAACTACTGCTATTAGTCAAGGAATCGAATTTCTTTCACGGCTCAGTACGGAGAGGATACTTTAAATTTATACAGAAGATTTCACCGCATTTATAGATCAAGACACCCCAATGTCAAAAACAGAGGACAATATTGCTAAGCTGTTAACGGAAGTGGGCCACTAATATGTCTTTGATCTAAGGCAAAAAAGTGATGCATTCGCCAAAGCCTTCTTACCCAGGTTAACTCGAAAAAGACACAGCAACTCAAAATCGATATACAAACCACCTCTTTATCGACTTTTAGGTCGGATTGGCTAAAGCTTACATTCTCAATCATCGCAAGCTTGTTCTTCTGTGATCATTCATGGAAAAATTTGTCCGTCTCGTCAAAGTCGACAAGAGCGCCACAAAACCTTTTGAGTCGGAAAAGGCGTGACTATCGTCAATGTTTTTCAACTTTATTCCCGAAGCTTTGAAGATAACCCAATCGGAGGTTGAGTGACCAACTTTACAGGCTATCCATCGAAGTCCATCTGGTCACAAAGCTTTTAATACAAAGACTGATAATGAGCATCCAGCTTTCAGACAACAACGTATCAAGCAGTCGAATCGTTGAAGACCCGCTTTAGCTAAAGGGATAGTTGACGGGCAAATTCAACCAACTTAAAGGCAACTAACTTGGGGTTCAGGTTTTTTTTTCGAAAAAAAGACAGTTGCGCTTTGGAAAATGTCTTAGACGCTCGTGGAAAAATGTTTAAAAACTAAAACTTCTTGTTAAACAATCAAAACAGTACTACGCTGAATTTAGTCACTTTACGCCTGCATTTGTTCCCAGCTGTGGACGACGCAACAGATATTTCAATCTACGACCAGTGAAACAATGCTGAGCAGTGCGAACGGTACCGCGAAAGTCGGACAAACATTTATACCCTAGTCAGCATAAACAACCTTAGATGCAAACCGTTAAAGCCCACGTCCATGTTTCTCAATTTCTTCGGCGCGTGCTTTCCACTTGTTTTCTACATCTGCCGTTCCGGTACGGTCCCACGTGTCAGCGTGCCCAAGGCTCCAGATACATGCGTATCATGTGTTTGCTAATAACTTCACCATCATCACGCCTACGTACATTATCACGAACGTTAGGAATTCCGGCTGCGAAAGCGTCAATCGTCTCGAATCCGAAAGCATATGCGTGAATGCCAAATGCCAAATGGAATGTGCGAATATATTGGACAATATGTGCTAACGATATTAAGACCAATGTCCGGTTTATGGAAATGGTCAGTGGTCTGGTCCGTGAGGTATTGCAAAGACTCTACCAGAAGCACGCGTGCTTGGCATTTACAACTTATTGTGCCGATCGATATAGGACGTTCGGTTTCTCTTCTCTCTTGTTGTGCACAGAAAGCCTGATGACTCTGAGATTTGCAAGCACATTCCATCGGTTCGAACACACTTGGCACACACCTTTAACCAGGCACAAAATGGACACTTTCAGTCAAACGCTGTCAAAGGTATTATCCGCGAGGTAGGTGCCAGATTTGCGCCATAAGAGTAATAAATATGAGATGGATTAATTAAGGCCGATTTTGGGACATTTGTTTCTGTCTTCTGTCAGTGACAGACAACCGGTTGTAATCTCTACCTCATACCGATTAGTTCCGAACACAAAATCGCAGCTAATCCCAGACACAAACCGCCTCCAAACATTCTGTTGGTCAGCCAACGCCCGATCGAAGAAAGCCAGCATATATTCCGTTGTTATTCCAACTGTTCTCTGTGTATAGGTATGTCTACGTAGCGTTCTTTGGTTTGAGTGTGTTTTAAAATAAAAGTATGCACCACCACTGCTATGTGAATATGACACCCGGTAGCGACGGACGAATAACTGACGACTGTAACGATTATGACTATGATTATGATGATGATGAGGATATGACGATGACGCTGACAATGACGACGCTCTGTCTACCTTGATGACAGGAACCCCACACAACGCGAGCGAAACCAGCACGGATGGGGAGAGGGAGCTGCTCAGGTGGTATTTAACGATGATATGGGTATATCTGTCACCCGGCTGCAAGGCGGGCACGGAGGTGGTTGTAATTCCATTTAGTTTATTGTTGGACGTCGATTTGTTTTTATGTTTGTTAACATCATTGACATTGTTGTCGCGGTAGTGTTGTCGGTTCGGGAAGCCAAACTGTGCATCCATGCAGGTATTACCTTACAATTGTTTGCAGCAAATGCATAGATATGTAGGTACATGAAAATGACAAAGGAAAACATCAAAACCAACAACACTCCGCTCCCCGTGTCAGTGATAATCATTAATGCCAAAGTGCAATAGAGTCGGTGCTGGAAGTTTTCGTACAGTTGTTGAAAAAGCAAAACAATAAATAATTGATTTGACTTTGGAAAAGGTGAATCTAGCACTTGGGTTAATTATTTTAACTTTCTGGGTTGCATTTGTTGTAATTTTTCTGTTTTTATCCTTTTTCTGTCTATTTATTTGGAATACAGGACTTGGGACATATGGAAAGCTTCTAAACGAAACCATTAAAATTTTACCTTAAAATCAGTGATCAATAACTTTTCATTTACGCAACGTCGATATCGGCGGCAGGGTGACCGCTGCACGGCTCTAAAAAGGGCGAATGGGGGTAAAAAATGTCAGTGCTGAAACTTTTCTGCAAATTCAAAACTTTATTACGATATTTAGAAAGCATTCTATCACTTAACACTTTAATAGTGTTGCGATAGGTTTCTATATAGAAATAAAATAATTTGAACAATTTTTGAAGCACCTTCTCCAACTAGAAATCAAAATAGCAAAAAAATGTTCTATTCTTTTTTCTTTGGGCACTGCATTTTCATTTGTCTTGTCATCTTGACAGACGTAACAGTTTCTGTGAAATAAATAAGTGCTACCAATCAAAATGAAAACCCCGCGTGGGTAAAATTTTTCTAAACACCACTGTTGCCACAGTTGCATGTGGATAGTGTACCTGTCATTGGGTATGGGCACAACAAATATATTTCCAAGTGTCACTGGACTCTCGCCCGAACTGGTTCGATGGAAAGAAAAGATGACAACCAAATAAGTTAGTGCGTTTTATTTTAATGCGTTCATTTGGAAACTCGATTTCCGAATGAAATTCACATTCCATGTCATTCGTTGGAGTTACGTCCCATAACTTGCGCATATTATTTTGTTTCAACGGCACCGCGGACACGTTGTGTTCGTTACTCTTGTGAATTTTGATTTGACATCAAGTCTGGTCCTGCACGCATCCTATTAATGGAATTTTATTTTCTTACAGTAATTGACTTTGGATGGCGCACACGATAGGTACCTACTGATGTTGTTTTTCTCACTCCACTTTGTGTGAAAAATTCCTCAGCGGGTATATGACACAATGTCATTTTATATTATTAAATCACATAGATTACAACCAACCAAACGATGTCCATATGAAGACGTTTATTGCGACCAATTTGTATGCGTACGCGTGGGATGTCAAAAATAATGTTACCACAACAATATTATTATTTTTGACAGCTCTTAGATATGATGTGTTAATAAGATATAAGTAAAGTGGATATTTACATTTTCTTATGGACTGGGGAGTGGCAGCGTGCCATATTGACAATGTTATGTTGTATGAGGTTGAATAAACAAATCTTTTTATATAAAATATTGTTTAATACTATTTTGGGCATAATTTTTCAATTTGTAGTCAAAAAAGTTGTTAAGAAGCACGTTTTGAAAAAGGTAGAAGGTAGTAGCATAGGTTGCACTTAAAGTGAGTAAATTGGATGAGCGTAGGAGTTTTACCATCACACCAACTGTGCAAAATTTGGTAGCGGGCAATAATGGATGGGAGCTATACAATTTTGGGAACAAATTGGGGACGAATTGAGAAGCTTTTTCTGAACAGTTGTATACGCTTGACTGTTTGTCAGGCATTTGTCAAAGGTGCTGCTGTATGTGTAAGGCCTTTAAGCTGTAAATTTCTCCTTCCGACAGTTGAACATGAGACCTGTACGCTGATGGCATCATCGGGCTTCATATTCCCTAAAAGTTGGCTGAAGGTTGCGTAAGTGTCAATGGGGCTTGGATTGAAATTGACTTGTCAACAAATTAGAGAGCGTGCTCAGTAAGTCGTGTGATTTCAAGAGGAAAGCGCTATATTTACTGTCGGTTGATCTTTCGAGGTTAGCGCGAACATTATGTCTCATTAAATTCCCACTAGGATGATGCAATTAAACGTCATATGCCCGATTTCTCGTGTGACGCTGAATAAACTCGACAACCCATTGAGGCTATTGAGGCTTTTCATTTCAACATACACTGTCCATAATACTTTCGAAAAAGGTCGAACATTATACGTCCCCGGGTAAAAAAAGGATCCCTAAATTGTCTTCTCTTACCAGTTATACCAGCATAAATTAAAATAAAAAAAAATAAGCTGTCATGAGAAAAGACCCTACACTGCTAATAACCATGCCCATGCCCTCGCCTCTGGGTCGCCGCACTAGCTTAATCAGAAGACTAAGTAAACCGCTTGGCTCTGCGGAGAACTGAAACCCGAGAGCAAACTCATACAGTCCCATTTCCCATATAGCAAGTGACTGCAATTAATAACAAATCCACAATCAGCTAAAAACAAATCATACTTATGATGGGCGCACTCCAGGTTCGCTTTCGACTTTGTACTCAAAGTGGACAACCGAATTTCAGGAACAACTTTGTGTAATGGGAATTTAGAGAAAACATAAAAACGAGCTCACACGCACGCACAGTGCTCCCCGTATCGAACCGGAAATTAAATTTGAAATGTAATGAGGTGTACAACCTTATATCATGCAATTGAAGCATTTAATCAAGCACTCCCGTCCGTCGTCGCATGGTTGTGTGCACCTTCTTTTCTATCGGCTTTTTAATCCGACTCAGCCAATTCGCTGATCTTGGCACAAGTCGAACGGCGAAAATAAAAAAAGTATTTATGCCTCCTCTGGCAGTTGTTGGCTGAGGCTTTTGGCTCAGCATAGGTACGCTTTGTTATCCACAATTATTTTGTAACACCTGCTGAGTAATTGGTTAATTACGCAACGCACGTACAATAGTTCTGTTATAATTGCTTTTATTAAATCGACTGGATAACACTTTTTTTTCTCCATTTTTTTTTTGCGGTTAGTTGGTTAATGGTTTGGCATCGTTCAATGAACCGTCAAAGCGAAGCTGGAACAGCAAACGGCAAACCATGTTCGCACTTGTTTTGTAGATGTTGCGTCGGAGGTTTGATTTTTCGTTGCTGATAAGACAGTGGACCTTTATATGTAGTTCATTTGTAATTTGTGTTCGCATTTACTTATTAATTCGTTTCGGTTTTGCAATATTTTTTGTTTGTTTTCGTTTATAGTGAAATATCAACTGAAAATCGTTGAACCGACTGATTGGGGAGAGAAATTAAAAAACTATGGTATATATTTATTTCTTGGTCATCTGGCGGATTTGGCCTTTGAAAATGCAGTTTAGACAACAAAATTTTTTTTAGTCACAATCCATTTTGTTTGGCATTTTGTAAAATATGAAACAGAAACTATGGAAGAAATCGCATAAAAATAAGAGCTACTTTACTTTTAAAATCATTTTGAGGTTGAGGAACTTTTGTTCCTCTTGAATATACCTTTTTGAATAGCTACCTTTCTTGTTGCATATAAGAATATCTTTTACTTACAAATAAAGTAGTAGCTTACATTTTCATACGTCAAATAAATGCCCTACGTTTGTCTGTTCAGATTGGTGAAAGCCGTGCGTGGATTTTATACTGGAGAAGCAACTGAAAGAAGTTAATTGCTTTTTGAACGCAACGAATATTCGATTCGTTTTCAACGTGACATACACGAAGCGAAAACGATTTAATGATTCTATTTCAATGACTTAAACTCCAGCTTTTAACTCAATTGATCAATATACAGAACAACAATGCTCGCATATCGGTTAACATATTTTGTCGAGCTCTGAAAAGTAGTCATTTGTTGCGGCGATAACCTCGTCCAGGTATGATGCGAAAGTTGGATTTTTATTCCACTGATGCGATGGTTGTGGTCAAAACAACATAGAACAAAAGACGATTTGGTTGTATTTAGTGCAAAGTAAATACGGTTCAATATTTTTTTAAGCAAAATTCTTGGTACACTGAACATTAAATTAAAATGGACGACAAACATATTCATTTCAAGGAATCCTTCAACCTTTTTTTGAGCTACTGTCTTCCCCGGAATGTTATGGTAGAACCACATCACAAACGCATTAACGCAAGATCATCAATCTTAAAGTTTAGTTAACTGCTCTTTTTAAAGCAGAGATGAAATTTAGCCATCAAAAACTCCACCTTTTCGACAAAGCGCAGGTGAGGCAAATGCTCAAATATTATTCATGCATAATGAAGCTCGATCAGAAGGCACTTATTTGACTTACCAAGTCGCTCTAGAGTTGGTGAGACGACCAAAGCCAAGCTGTTCGACTCCGACAGCTTTGAGGGTGCCTCCATGGCAGACTTTTCTAGTTGAAATTATTCCCTTGAATGCGGTATAGCCCCCACTTTTTAAAATATGATTTAAATGGCCTCCTTTTAGGTTTAAGTAAGATTTGAATTTTTATTGAACGAAGAAGAACGTACAAAAATCAAAAAAAAATAAAAAATTATGTAGGTATGTATAATGAAAAGATTTGCATTTTTTCTTTTTGTTATTAATAAATGCTTTTGATTTTTATTTTTTTTTGCTTTGTTAGTATCTCATGCGGGACTGTTTTTGTTTCTTTTTTGTAAGTCTTTTTCTTTGTTGGAAATCTCTTAGCGGCAACATTGCTGGGTCATTATTAAAAATAAGACACTCGACAGTATAGGTGGGAAAAAACTTGTTTGCTACAAGTGAACTTTTTAACATGATATCTGGATTTCCATATTCAGATGACTGCACCTTAAGCCTTGATGAAGACTCATACCTACGCCTTCCTTAAGAGAACCCATCATTGCGGCGACAGCTTTTCAAGATTGAAATAATTTTTAAGCCCTTTTGCGCATCAGATCAAATGTGATGCCTACCAGCTTCAGCAATTTAACCCGTTTTAGTTTTCTGATAGTCCAGCAGCATATCATGCGTTTAATCACCTAGTTTTAGTGTTGTGTTATGAAAGCCTTCTAACCTCTAGTACCGGTTTTCAGTACTAAGCGCTCTGACTTCTGAGATGCCCATGAAACGGAGGCTTGGTCTGCTTTGTCGTCTCGAATCGGAGGCTGGTACTCTTCGCTGAGAGAAAAAATTAAGACAAATTGATCTGCAAGCTATGAAAATTAATGACAGCTGATAGGATCTTCCATTAAGGTATTTGATGCAGCGTTTTCCTATGGATTTATTCTGCGGGAAAACTTTGCTATATAGAGTCGCTAGTGGAATTCCTTCGTGAAACCTATCACAGGATATAGTCAATCAACTACAGGCCATCTTTTTTACACGTTCCTTGTATTGATATGGTAGACACGATAAACTTCACGAGTCTTTTTCGACTCTTTACCCACTGAGCATATTTTTGTTTAAGTTGACTGTTGTTTAAGAACTTTATTCCACCTACTCGCTGCTCATAATATATGATTAAAAAAACGTTGCTGTACCCACACAACTAAATAGTTTATGGCAATTTATTTTCATTTCTTTTGTTTGACATTCATACATTTATAATAGACAGCTAAGATCTAATGATCTGATTTCGATACTATTAATACAATTTGTGCACAAGATTTAACGATCTCGCTTTTTACGATCGCATATCAAACCATTATCAAAGTGCCGGAAGAAAACAGCAGCTGCGAAAACGCTTCAATAAATTATTCTTGAAAGAGTTGAATTTTTATTGCTTTCTAGATTTGTCGCGAATGTCTGTTCAAACTTCAACTTCAACTTCAAACAAAAAATAATTCCATGCTTCTAAACGAAAACGATTTTTTTCAATATATTTTATAGGAGTCTCCTGGCGCCACTTTATAAATTTAATAAATTGTTCTAGTAAAAAAGATGATTCCACTTCGTAAGTTTCAAATTTTACTTTGAGTTCAAGTTCCCCAGAGTACTCTAAACATTCAATTCACGTCATCGCAGGAAAGTAAGATGTAGGCTGGTAGTAGAGGAAGGGGTCACTAAAACCACTAAAACTAAGTCGAGTGACTTTACAAAATGAATGGCTTTGGCGGTGCGTGTTAAGAAAATGAGACATAGTCAAACGCAGCTTGTTAAAATGTTGTTTTAGAGAAGTCGCAAAGTTTGATTTTCAACCCAGATTTGTTGCAACAATTAATTACATCGGCGGCTTGGGTTTTTTGTACCTTATACATTAAATCGACTGAAGAGGTCTAGGAGTCCTTCGGTAATTAGATTTAGACATGGAGGTTTGAAATTCAAAAGTCAGTTCCTCATTCGATAGTATAATTTAATTTACCTTTATCAACAAGTTCACGGAGATATATTTACCAGAAGAATAAGTATTCCTTTGACGACAAAATTTGTGTCTGGAGGTTTTAGTCAGAAATTGCGTAGTGAACTGACGTGTTTAAATCAAAGTTTCTTTACGATTAGGAGGAACTCTTGGTTTGAATCCAAAGTCAATATTGAGATAAGTGACATTGCTCTAAAATCAATAGCACTTGCTATGAACGATAACAGTCCACCACGGATATAAGAAACCTCTAAAACCCAAAAAATTAAGGTTATTAAGGTTTCTCCAGACCAGTGAAACATATCTTTAATAAATGTTTATTAAATGTTTATAAAATGTTTCCGATTTTCTTCAGAAACATTTCATAAATATTTATTCAACATCTCTTAAATGTTTCTTTCAATCTGGACGCCGATGAAACATTTATGCAGTGTTTATAAAGGGTTTAATTTTTATCCATTTTGCACTAATTAATGATGATGAACCCCAAGGCGGTAGGATTATAAGCAGCCTGCTTCATTATCATAAGAAAATTTTAAAAAAATAAGAAGAAACCCAAAAAACAGTGGCAAAGGCATTTTTTTTTTAAAGTAGGGTATGAGAATGAATAACCTCTTCTTA
This sequence comes from Cheilosia grossa, assembly GCA_963082955.1. NCBI lineage: Eukaryota > Metazoa > Arthropoda > Insecta > Diptera > Syrphidae > Cheilosia > Cheilosia grossa. The sequence goes on from OY720146.1 coordinate 9,512,026, forward strand.
GGTTCTCCAAGATTTTTTAGACATTTTAATTTTTTTATGCAAACAGATTTTATTTATTTATTTTTATTTATGAAATATTTATGAAACATTTATTAAATGCTAATGATATGTTTCACTGGTCTGGACACACGTTTATATGCGACTTGTTCTTATGTGCGAACACGCCGTAGTTATATTTACAAGAAACCAAATATATCTCTGAATCCTAATTGTATGATTTTTGCCAGTCTAAAAAATAACCCAATACAGTGGACGTCCAGTATAACGAATGACATAATGTTTGATGTCATTCACTACATCGAGCGCGTTCGTTCTATCGATCGACTTTTTATACTATTTTTAAAAAAAGAAGTCATTGAAAAATATATTTATTTAAAAGGTTTTATTTGATATAAGATTGAATAGATGATGGTCTTGTCATTTAAATACTTTCAGGGTTTTTAATCCAACTCTTACGTTCCTATGTATCGGATGGCAAATCGTGGGCACTATTCGCTATGCAGAGATACTAACGTGTATCTGAAAACGGTTCGTTATATCGCAAATTCGCTTTATCGGATATTCGTTATAACGGACGTCGACTGTATATGACATTTTATAAAATTAGGCATGCGACTGCCCATAAGTTAAAAATTTCTCATTCGGTTCGTTCGGGTACTTTTTTGCAAACGTAAAATTATTTAGAATTTGCTAAGAAACTGTGCGAATGGGACCACGTATTGAAAAATTGAAAATAATGAGAGAAATCCTTTTCCCCTCTTTTCATTTTTTCGTAATTTTCTACTCGCCGAATTTCGACTTACTTAAAAATGAAAAATCAAAACTGACAACTAAGTGACAGCTCAAGAGTTTGATAAATAAGGCTCTATTTATTTTCGTCTTCAACGATGTTGGAGGAAGAAGTTGTAATTAAATGTTCTCCTAGAACATATCAGCGCATTCAAAATGGTAAGTTTAATAGGTATTTAGCTTATGAAAAATTCAATTCAAACTAATTTTGTAGGTGCTGCATTTATAGAGAGCCTTGTCAAATGTCTAAATGACATTTCTTAAACTTTTTGTAAGAAAACCAGTCAGGTAGGTTCTTCTTTTTAAATTGAGAGATTTCTCTCTCGATTTGTCAGATTTGACATTTCTCATTTTTCTATGCTCAAAGTACACGAACGAACCTATCACCATAAGTGACAAAGTCTACAATCACCTAATCAGCTATCTAGAAAATTTTAGCGGCATAGCTTTTTGAAAGGGATTCTAAAAAGTATAGAAAAAAATACAACAGCTGCTCTTAAAAAAAAATCCCAAAATTTGGCAGAGGTAAATACAATTTTTTACCTACCCACGGTAACATCATCATTTTGCGGGTTGCCACATCTGATGCCATTGAAATACTCCGCTGATTAACTGTGAGTTCCACTAGCTATGTTCTGCTCGTGAAGACATTACTTTAGGTCGTTCGATTTTTCTGCTATAATCTACCATCTAGTGGCAACATTTCTTTTTCGCTTACCCATATATACACATGTAAATGCAAATAGTTATCTGGCCTTATATCTCCAGTTCTCTGGGACTGAACCTGAAGTCGCACAAAAGCACGAGTGTAAATTGTAGATTTTATGTGCCATTATCATATTTTATAGTAGAAAATCCTAATCTGGGCAGGCATACCTACACGACAGACGCGCGCGTGCGAGCTCGTTCTAATTTTTTTTTTCTCATTTCTTTATAAATGTATCTAGTTGCCCAACCCTGTTTTCCTAACTCCACCAGGCCCACACCACCACATGAGTGTGAGCCTCCGACCATGTGTGATGTGATAGTGCGCTGCTCCCCTCCCCATGCGCGAACTAGGGTTAACAGACCTTAGATGTTGATCACCATTTAGCGCATTTTATTTAAATTTTTCGTACGTTTTCGCGCCAAACGCGCTCTTCGCTTGGCTTCGACTTGACTTAGTCGAGCAAAAGGGTTGCACACACTCTTGCCACTCAATTAGAATTTAAAATTTCCTTTATTTTTAACTCTGTTGGATTTATTATTATTATTATTTTTTTTTGTTTTGTTTTATTTTAGAATCCGTCCGTTCTACATCTCCTCTTTATTCTGGGCCATAATGGATGATGTCAATCACGTGTTGTGGAAACTGACACGTTGAGGAGAGGAGGTGACCCACCTCAAATTTACACGTTTCATAAAATATTTCAACACGTGGCCTCTGTGGTGATGATAGTGCCCAGGTCCATTGTTGACATTACCATAGAAAATAGAGAGAAAATGTTTTCTTTAAGTCAACACCATTTGTCTTTTCATTAATTAGCGTGTGAGACAAGTTGTAAGTTTGTAGTAAGGTTTCATCACCACTTTCAAATACGAATTCACTTGTATAGTTTGTATATAGATTTTCGAGATACGAGTAATGTTAAAATGGGAGATAGGTGGCCAGAGAATGGGCGAGAATGCATATTTTACGTAGGCTCACACGTAGGCAGGCGGGCAGTGAAAATATTCGTAGGCATTAATGGCTGATTAAAAATGGATTAAACTTCGACTTTGGGAAATATTATTGCTCGCCTGTTCGACCCCATACGAGCTGTATACGCAGCTTGAGGTGGAGACTGGGTTTTTTCTTATAATCTACGTCTTGCACATGTTGCAGTTTCAAGTTTCTCCGTCAAACCAATATAGGGTAGAGGTTCCAGTATCCGGACAGTGTTGTTGTCCGGACACTTTGCTGTTTTCTTCAGAAAAATAGCTACGTCAAACAAGTCTGGAACGTACCTATATATAAGTGGGTTTAAGAACCCTGAAAGTATTTAAATGGGAGCACCATCATCTGCTCAATTTGAAATTAAATAAAACCTTTTAAATAAACATTATTTTCAATAACTTATTTTTCTTAAATACAGTATAAAAAATCTATCAAATCAAAACTTATATCATTCGTTATACTGATCATCCACTGTAATCTGCACACAAATAAGTGCAAAGTGTCGAACGAATCCGCAGCATTCTGTAAAAGTTGTACGACTTTTATGTATGGTGGCTAACGTTCGAAATTGTGGTAGTGTTGTCGTTTTGGATAAATAAAAATTAGTATGAAGCATTTGAAAAAATTGGCTTGCATAGGAGTAGTTTTTAACTTATTCTTTAAAAAAACAAAATGTTTTCTTTTAAAAACAAAATGTTGTCTTTTAAAAACAAAATGTTTTCTTTTAAAAACAAAATGTTTTCTTTTAAAAGTAATCAGCTTACATTGCTCAAAAACTAATTCTAGTAACATGTTTTTTTTTTTAAACCTAATTTTTAGTGTCTGTACCTATAGTAGAACTCAAATTGAAGGACCATTTTCAGTATCCGCACCAATGATGTCAACCCGAATATTTAATGCCTAACCCGAAAAAATTGACAGTTTTTGATAAAATACGAACGAACCTACAAGGTGATTAGATTTTTTTAACAGAATGTTTGTCGATCGATAGGTAATTGAATATTTTTGGATCTCTCCAATCCAAGGTTTAGGTTTCGTGATCAATTAGCGATTTGGAAAACAAGCATGAGGCGCAGTTGTAAATGAAAATTCGTGAGTTTGATCAAAGAATGTACCACATATACCAAATTCAAAATGTATTTGTATAAACTGATTCTTGAAAACAGTTCGGGGTCACCTTTTTTCTAATTTAATTTTCAATTTTTAGCTAAACATTTTTGTTTATCAGGTACATGGTCTATGTCGATCAAATTTGTAATGGGCAAAAGATTAATCAGTGAAAAGCAAGACAGATTGTCCAGTGGTGGTGCGTTTTTCTTAATTGGACATTTTTTACTACTGTTCAGAAAATCTTAAAATATTCAAAGGCAATCCTTCATTATCAGTAGTTTAATGAGCTTGTTGACTACTTACATAGCATTGGTCAGTAGCACATTAAGCATGACCTGACAAAAAATATTGAAAGCTGCTATTGTCTCTGTACAAAAACTGACAAAGTTAGAGCCCCCAGGGTATAAAAACATAAACCAAGTTCTTGTTGGAAACGAGAAAGAGACTATTTAAATGAAAAGTCGGTATCAGTTATAAATATAATTTATTATATTTAGTTTGCTGTGATCCGACACTCATCTTGTGTTTAACACTAGAAGTCGATCTCTCCAAGCGAAGTTAGTTGCAGTTTATGGCGTATTTCCTCACGTCGCCATTGTTCTGCGCTATCTTCCTTTTTTTGCCGTCGCCGTTGACTAGCCGCATGGAAATATTCCGCCATAGTTGTGCGCACTAAAATCAATTTTGTCAAGTACCAACATTTATAAAGGATTTTCCAATAAGAGGTGTTATTGTGAATGACCCGCTATTTCGGTAGCTGTCACTTTTGAAGCTTTTATTCTTTGACATTTGACAAGTAGAAACTATGCCATTAAAAATACACGCTTCAACAACGCATTGAAATTATAAAAATTCACTACAAAAATGGTGAAAATCTTGCAGTCACAGTTCGCAAAACTAAAGCATTTTTTGGTCGTCGTGAAGCACCTTTTCGGACCGCAATACAGAAATTGGTGGAAAGATTCGAGCTGTTGCGACAAGTTAGTGATGTGAAGAATAAAACCCAGGTTTATCCATACATCGTCGTTCTTGGGAATTGGGCATTCCACAAACGTCATTATACCGTTTTGTATGGTCGAAGTTGGATGGTATTGATCTGGACAACGTTTACTTTCAACAAGACGGAGCTACGTGCCACACAAGCAACGAAAGCATTGATCTTTTATGAGAAAAGTTTCCGGACCGTGTTATCTCTCGAAGAGGTGATCACAATTGGCCATGGAGATCTTGTGATTTAACACCTTGCGACTTCTTCCTTTGGGGCCACGTGAAAGATAAGGTCTACGCCAACAGCCCAGCGTGGATTCAAGACCTCAAAGATAAAATTAGTGAGGCTATCGAGGACATAGGGCAGCCACTTTGCGATTTGGTTATGGAAAATTTCATGAAAAGGATATGGTCCTGTATGCGTGCTCGTGGTGGCCATTTGGCTGATGTTGATTTTCATTATTAACGGCATACCTTCCTCTTTATTATGAAGTAAACATCCGATCATTTATCTCAAAAAAATGACATTTTTCTTTGAATACCAAAATAACACCTCTTATCTTTAGATCGACATAATTATTGAACGTTAAATAAAGTGACCAGTTTTTTGTTTTAATCACCAGTGTGCTCAATGGGCACATAAACAAAGACACTATTCGTTCCAATTATCTTTTACAGCTGTCGGAAAACTTTTTGATTGAATCCTGGAACTCTGTGAGTTTTGTAACAATTATTACAAATTTTTGATGTACGTATCAAAGCCCTTAGAATCTAGAATCTTAGAATGATAACACATGAGAGACAACAAAAAATATAAAACTTCATACAAAATGTTTGTGTCCGGATACTGAAACAAAAGTGTCCGGAGACTCAGTTCTGCTGTCCGGATACTAGTGCAAATAGAACTTTTTTTTAATTTATATTTTATAAATATTCTTATACAATATTTAAAAAAAAATATATATAAATGTAATATTCTTCAGATATATCGCCACTTTCATATCACTAAAACCTTTTGCAGTTGCCTTAGCAGTTTGAAAATGCATGGAAGTAATGCAAGTCAAAGTTCAAAAATACGTCAAGTGTCCGGATACTGATGCCTTTACCCTAAAGGTGTGAGATGGGGAATTATAAATATTCAAAACGAAGTCACAGGTCTTATATATTACTTACAGATATTTTTTATTGATGCATGTCGATGAAGATGGACTCTTCTGTGCCACATTAGGTGAATATATTTTAAAATAAACTTCGATGTTATCCCCCTTCGAATTCTTTAAGATGTTATTGCTGCCCTACGATTTTGGGCATCTTTCACATTTTTACACAAGTCTGCAAAGACATCATCTTACGAAAATAAATTTTAGTCTCCGGGATAGCTGGAATCGGGAATACTTCCCGATAGGGAATATTTACTTATACCCACGCAGAAAAATCACTTATTTAAAACCAATCAACTTTCGGTTAAAAACTACCAAGTGATACTGTTAATATAGCTCCTACAAAGTTAGTGGATTGAAAATACCCGAGTCAGGTGGTTTAGGGAAACTCGGTTAAAAATAACTATTGGAGCAAACTCACCACCAACTTCAACGCTCATCACTAAAGCAAATGTTCACCACTTTTACTTTATACTAGTTGCCATATTTCTTGAAGTACCGATTTTGTTAACAAAGCTTTAAAAAGTACAACAAAAATAATGTATTGATAGTCTTAAGCTACAAAGTGTATAAAAACCCCCAAGAAATAAAAGCTTGAATTAGTCGCCAAAAACCCACATTGGTGGTCAAACCCATTCTTTCATTTCGTTGTCGCTTTCGCTCATTGTCGCTGTTCGAAATTCACTTACAACTTTGTTACGAATAAAATTCGCAACCAGAATCTCCCTATTACGACTTCTCAAAATAAAGATTCTCGGTTGGCGATTGGAAAACGCTCCAATCGTACAATAACCTTTTATCAATTTTTCTCGGTTTGAAATAACCTTTTATCATTTTATTCCAATTTTTCTTGGTTGTAAATAACAAACTAACTCTGCTGAATTTAACCAACTTGTTGATATTTGTCTAGAAACTTGGCTCTTAGCAACTGATAAAGTGTGTTATTTTTAACAGCATATATTTTACCTATTTAAATCGGTAGATAGTATTTAACAACGAATACTCGGTGTTTTTCAACAGAGACTTTGTTAATTTTAACCCATTATTTTCAACCGAGCAAAAATCCCACTCTGCCAATTTTTGAGCGTACCTGCTGAGCTCAGTAAAACTTTGCAAAACGCAGCACTTTTTGCACAAACTATGTGTCCAAACCCAGTCCCCATCAGTACAGTTCAGTATTCATTCAGTATTATCACAAAAGCTGGTTGCACTGAGTGACCAGTTGACTGGCAACCGGATAAAATGTCGAAGAGGTATTTTTACATGTGTCCCTACTCTACATCCTTCGGTTCATTTGGTTGTTTCCTCTTTTACGATCGTACTGATTAACAGAAATGTAGTTACCACCGACTGACATCAGATGTCAGCAAGACTTTCAATGACGATCTCACTGCACCCGGTAGATGGTGTTAATAGTTTCGCCTGTTAAAATGAAGAACACCCGCTAAAAATAAACAACACAAAAACCAATAAAAGTAGCTCTCAATAAATGTCTATCGCTATTATTTTAGTTTCGCCTAGTGAAATCAATTCATTTCTCCGCCTCGGATGTGGAAGGAGGTAGGTAGGAGGACTTCCTCATCATGTTTCGATCGTGTAGTATTGTGTATCTAACACAATGTTTAATAGAAAAGAAAAAAAAGTAGCAAATTATTCTGAGGAAATCTACAAGTCAGATTATGAATTATAGCGGAGTGTGCTTAATTCTGTTCTCGTCTGTTGTATCTGTTTTTATAGAAACGAAGACCGATTTATAATTATCCCCCGTGGCGGTTGTGGTAGACAACGAAATTAGTAGCGATATGCCGAATCTGATTTTTATGTGTTATTCTTGCTTCTCGTCGGATTTGGGTCTCCCACTCTGTGGATATCATTCAGTTTTTTTCTTTTGTTAGTATATACGATATCCCAGAGTCTATATGGATGAGTATGGAAAATTTATGTTAATTTTACGATTTAAAAGTTTTTGTTGGGCAATCATTTTGAACCCCCTCAATATGGACACAGTTTTGTATCTAGCTGCAGATGGTTTCACTATTTTCTTTTCTGTTTTACGATCTGTAACACTATTCATATTTAATTCAACACTGAAAACAAGGTAGGGGTGTATAAATAAAGATTGGGAATGGTTTGGACATGAACATGCGGATATGGCTATAAAAACTCTTATGATCGATTTGTATGGCTCAACAACTTTGGGTCTATAGTGTGGACCATAAAACGCAGCCGAAGCTTATATAAATCAATTTTGTTTTTATTGCCAAAGTCGGACGTGTTATGTCCGCCGAGTGTGCAGGCTAAGCACAAATCATAAAGATTAGCTGTTTGTCGGTGGGTTTATGATGAAAATCTGGCATTGTTTTTCCTGGCAGGCTGAAGGTGTAGTCTTCTAAGCCGCACAGTTCTTTTTAATGATGAGTGTCTATTATTTTTGTGTTTGTTACGATGTGGACTTTTAACCAGTGTCGCCCTTCGGAAAAGAGGTATTCGAGTTAATTGCAGCAATTAAAGACCTACAAAAAAGGTTTGATGTATCAAAATGGATTCAGCTGTCCAAATATGTAGGGTCTTCTGGTGTCTTCCGACTGTGACCATTTTTGAACTACAAATGCATATGTACAACCTTTGGTGGCAAATGCCCTCGAACGATAAGTCTAAGTTGTAGAGCAGAGAAGTGCAGTAGATTTAGCTGCGACTCTTATTTTTATACTCAAAAAGGATACCAATTTGGTAATTTTCTTAACAAATTTTGGTTACGATTGCATTGCTGCATGTAGAATTCTAAAGCATTATCCAATCTAGCTTGGCTGTGGACGAAAGCACACTTATGATGTTCCTAGTTGAAAGTTTCTTATGTTGCGCTTTTTTCTTCTCGCTTGGAAGAATATTCGAGCATTTGGGAGTTGGGGTAAAAATTCTGAAGGGCAAAAATTCTTTTAACAAAATGCTGTTTTCAAAAGTCTGCTTTTCTGAATTCTGATTTTTTTTCTAAATTGATTGCGCAGAGTTTTGTAAATCAGAGATGTAAGGAGCATTTTCTTTTTATAAATTTGAATTTTTTTTGTAATTAGTAATTCTTAATTTTTAAATTTACTTTTCTTTATTTACATTTTTTTTTTTAAATTCAATTTCGCATTGTTTTTAAATATCGATTGAGAAATCTTTAGTTCTATTTTTTTTTTTAATATTTAATTTAATTTTTATTGTTTCTCTTTATTTATTGAAATTTTATTTTAGTTTTAAGCAGTATACACCTTTTTATAACATAATTTTCTTTATTGATTATACCATTAGATACTAATAAAATATATTAGCTACCATATAATTACATAATAGGTTCATTCGCTTACGCTGCTTAAATCGAACGCAACTCAAACTCTATACCTCCACGTTCTCATGGCAGAAAAAGAGAAAATTAGCTAAATAACGGGTAAGGAGTAATTGCTCCCTTGGCTCGAACCAGCTCAGAGAATTTCAACCAGCATGCACTGATAAATATGTCAAATGAACAAATTTGACAGGAGACAAATTCAAAAACCGTCTTAAAAATCAATTGCCCAGAAAAATAAGATCTGTGAAATTAAAAAAAAAATCTGCGGTGGTCGAATGTTCTCCTAAAACGTTAAATTTGTTGTAAAAGGGTAAGTTATTACATTTAGTTCTGATATGGATAAGATGTCAAAGATGAAAGTTTCTCACAGTAGCTCGAAGTCTATCCACGTACTTTTCAGTATATTTTCGGCTCTCTGAGAGAGTTTCGCTAAATTGTTTGAGTTTTTTAGTGTTTGGTTCGGGAATGTTCGCGACTAGACCTAATAATGAATTTATAATTTTTGATATTTTTTAAACTCGTAATCTTAATCAATTTAAATTTGATTGCCAACTTTCCTTTCAAAAATTCAAACGGCGTATAATTTGTTTTTAAATTAAATGTAAAAGCTTCATCTCGTCAGTATAAGAGGACAGCCGAAATGTTGTTTATTTCATAATTCTTCCGGACTAGCGATTAGGTAGAACTTCGAATAATCTAAGGCCCGTCCTAGGAGGTGCAAAGTGATTGCTTTTACGCTGCGATTGATAATTCGGTGGACATACAAGGTCATTTCCTCAACTTCCTCCAAAGTATTAATAACAGCGACGCTCTTTATTTTTTCTTTTTACATACCACATGTACTTTCATTTCAAATAAAATTAGAGTTGTGCTTTGCGAGTAAAATACCCACCACCTCTTTTATTCTCCTCCCAGGAGGGAATTCAAGCCTATAAAATTGTTTTTAATATTCATTTGTTAGTTGAAAAAAAAAAACAGTTTAAGCTGAACTTTGAATTTGAAAAACAGAATTTTGTAAAGCAACATTTCGACTCAATTCCGTATAAACTCTGGGGCTTATTGTTTATGATGCCGCTAAGTAAGAGGTCCCAAGTTCGATGTCCACAAAATCCCAAATTATACCTTAATTAACTATCAACTGTGCCATATGTCGCGAATATCTCATTCGTGAGTGTAACCTGTGAAAAGTAATAGCTACAAAAAATGTCTACATACGTGTCGTTGCGACAGGCTAGGCGTAGAGACCTATTTATAAAATGGACCTTTCACGACAAATTTTATTTATTTTATCATATTTTTAAAAATTCAATAACGCCTCTTTCTCTGCTTCTTCCCTTCAGGTGAATCTTCAGTTCACGTGCGTCTGGTTCTCAACTAACAACTCTTTTCAGTTAGCTCAGCTTATCCCACTGATGCATTCAGTTGCGCGCTTGGATTTTTTTTTTATCTTTACGTGAGCTTTTCAATGATGACGCATGGACATCCATTTGCTCTGCTTATTCTAGCCATCTTAAAGGCCAAATGCGCGATTCCGTCAGTATACCCCGCACTACAATTAAATTCATGTTCTTCAAAGTCTATCAACGCATGCTACCAAATAGATATTTAATACAATAGATAGAATTTTTGCGTCCTCCGAAAGGGTTCATATGTCTCAGGTAAATTGGGCAAGGCAGGCAATATTGCTTAGTTCCTTAGTTGTTTGGGAGAGAGCTTTGCTAAGAAAAATGCCTTCTGAAACCACAGAAATAGCAATGGCTATGAGGTATTCTACGCTTGATTTCTAATAAAATGTAATTCTTAAATGGAATAGCAGAGTAAGGTAGAATAATCAAATTTTCAGGATCTATCTTCTTTTTTTAGTGCGTGTGCGTGTGGAGTGAATCGCCTTTAAAAATGGAAACTGTGATTAATTTCGCAATTGAATCGATACTTGGATAATTATCACAATTCATCAGCTTGATTTTTTTTTTTAATTTTGGGAGGCTTTACAATTTTTTGTCGTAAATATCTACCGATTCAGTAAGAGTTGTCTGTATAGGTACTTTTATACGGCAGAATCACAAAATGATGTTGCATTGAATTTAGATTTACATGATTTTAACTTATCTTAGTCCTGATTCAATCCGCGGTACTAATAATCGTTTTTAGTGTCCAGGCTGAATTATTCTGACTCACAGTGGCACAATTTTCCATACAAAATTGCACATTGTGACCTACAAAATAATAAGTGTGAAGGTTTAAAATGGTTAATAGTGAGGCCCAATGAGTTCAATATGTGATGCTAAATATTTACAGGCAGAAGATACTTGGATGCAATTTGAGAGCAAATACTGAACTTATTAATGCGAAAATGTTTATCAGTGAGGCCACAGCTTTTAAGAATACATTAAGCGCCGTACTAATAACAACTTTTGTATGGAAAATATAGCCACTGTGAACTACCAAAATTTAGAGCCGAAACTAATAATGTTTATTGGAAAGGCCCTTTGATAACTCCAGGAAAAAAGTTGTTGAAGATAACTTAAAAGTTAGATTGTAAGAAGGAAATGCTGATTTTAATAGTTGACAGCAATAAAATAAAACGACTTTAATAAGTGATTTTACCTTTTAATTTTATTTTTATTTTAAAAGCTTTTTTGTAAATTTGTAAAAAAAAATTGAAAGCCTTTGTTATACAAATGAAATTTCAATAAGTACTTTTTTTATTTCCTAGCATTTAGATTTGTATTACCTAGGGTGGAGGACAACGCAATAAATAGGTGTACGGCTGTGTAATCTGCGGACATTCACATTTTGAGAAACATAAGAACAAACGACGGAAATACCCTATGTCCAACGGAAATTTAAATTTGAAGTTGGAATGACTCATTAGCCATCTTATTCTTCATTTGAACTAATTTATGTTGGAAAAACTGCGGTTTTGGAGAGCTTTTATATTAAAACTAAATTTCAAATTTACTATGTAGGTATAGGATTTAGGAAATTGATATTCTATTTAAGTATTTTGAATACAGAGTCATGGGGAACAGTAAAAAGAAAGAGCAGTATTAAAACTACTTGAAGAAGTCGATAGTAACTGACTATCAAATATCACCCAGAGAAAAAAACAACGTAAAATCAAAGAAAACTACTTCGATTTAAAGATTTTTCGGAATGATTTAGCTTCGACTACGAAAATTGTTGAATCAAAGTGGCATGACGTTAAGTCAAAGTGTCTGTAATTTAAAAAGATGGGCATAATGTAAAAGTGAATACGTTGCACTTTGAAACTAGGGTGACTTTATTTAAAATAACATTGCGTATTCAAAATCAAATATGTTTTAACGTGAAAATAAATATTCTTTATCAAAGTTTATTCAACGTAAAATCAAATAGATCATATTACATTTTAGTTTACATTTTTTCCCTGAGTGATATAGCTGTCAGACGACTACAGCCGTCATTTGTATGACAAATCAATAGTCGTATATATTTATATCTAAGTGGCAGAAATGACGGCTGTCTATAGCAGTCACTTAACAAAAAAAAAAGATTTTTTTTTTATTCCAGTCGAATTAAATTTCAATTTTAGACATTTCTGTTTCTGTTACCTCAAATGTTATTCCTCCCATGATTACGAAAAGTGTATTTCTGATTAACCTCCCGTACTTCAAAGTGGCATGGGTTAAAAAATATTTGTAAATAAAAATGTATTATTGAAAACGTGTGAAAATGAAGTGAGATTAGGTAACCAACTTATAATTAAGGCCTTTAGTGTTTTCCAGTAAAATACATGTAACGCAAAATTCTTATAAGGACTGTGAGCTATGGCAATCTGCTCACTTGCTTCTCTTTTTTTAATTTTTTTTTATTATTTTTTTATGTAGAGGCCAGTGTTTTTTACTTAAATTGCCAACTCTTCAGGTACTAACTTTGTGGAAGGTGCATCAATCGGTCTTTTACGAAATTCACAAAATTCAAAACTTGCTTTTAAATATTAAATAAAACTATTTTGCAATTCACGTAACTTGTCATCAAATTTATGATTTCTGAGATGATACTGAAAAGTTAACCAAGGCTAGTCATCTATCACTAATACAGCCATTGGGAGAAAATCACAAAATATAATTCTCGAAAGCGGTTTAGTAAAATATTTTTTTAATCGACTCTAACTAAGTCTTAACTAAGGGTATATCTAGAACATGAATTTATCAATTATCTTAGTCGCTTTTTTTGATTTTTGCTGGCTTTTCTAACAAAAAAAAAACTTGAAATTGCTTTTTGTATTCGATTTCACAGGATACCCAACCACTGTGCCGTGTAGGAACTACAGAATTATCTAATTACGTACAAGAAAAGATTTAATCAGAAAGTGTCTTTGAGATACAGGTACCTATATCTTTATTTTGTATCCACAACGCTATTTTAAAACTGCTAGGTACTCAATCACAAGGTAGGTACTTTGACACAAGTACCTACCCATAAAATTTTTTTAACAAATAAAAACTATGCTTTTGTGATTCATTTTAGCACCATAAACTTAGTGATGTGACACAATTATGTAGATAGATGCAGATGTGCCTCGTCTGCATCTGTGTAGGTATATTTCTTCACATGTAGATATACAGATATACAAATAGTTGAATTCGATTTAGGCAGTTAAAAAACACACTTCTGGTCACTTAAATCCCCATCAACCTCATCCTACGTAATTTGCATTTATTCATATTTATATCATAAAACATTCGTAATTAAAAATTAGCACTTTCGAAATTTTGCCACGTGACAGTCATTCTTATTTTACTGCGTAGACACAGGAGGAAAAAAAATCCAACAAGAAAAATTGGCGCGCAAGTTGTTTTCGAAAAACTTTGACATTTAACATAATATTGATGACGTCAACCAAAATACCACCATCTAATCTGGAGGATAAAGGGCGGATCATGGGCGTTGCTTAGAATTTCGTTTAGTTTCTCACTTTGTTTTTTTTTTTCTTTTTTTTTCGATTAGTAAGAGAATATACACTTTTAAAATATTATTAGTTTTACCACTTTTATCTGTTGTAAGAATTTTTCTAAAAATAAAAATATTTCACCCATTTGTTTAATATTTTTTTCGGATATATTTTTTTTTTTTTTTGTATAAATTCACTTAGTTTGTCAATGTTGGTCATCGGCTCTCCAAGAGCACGGTATGAAGTTCCTACAAATTGTAAAATTCACGTAGGAACTCTATACCTCGCTGATGGCAAAAAGCTGACTTTTTTGTTTAAAATTGATCACACAAATATATTAAATATAGTGATGCGTATTGTGGTAGTTAAAATTCCGCCAAAATTTGATTTCAGGTTTACTAATTTATTATCAATAGCCACTAAAAAAAAAAAAAAACACTTGCTCGCACAGAGATAGCAGGAGAACGCATGCGTTGTCCACTATCCGCGAACCGCGATCTATGACCGATCAGTCACCGAGTTCAACTGAATGAGTGAAATAAACATTCCGTTACGTTAAGCTGCCAGCGATCGACTGAGTCCGCGGCGACTGTCATCGACATGCACGACTATTCCGTTTTCTTCGTTCATTCGTAAGGAAAATTATATTTTTCGTTTTCCAATAAGGGAGGCGTTGCGGAGAACTTAAACTTATACGTTATACCTAAACCGAACTGGAACTGGTACTGGATATTGGAAGGCGAACACACTGTAGAAAAGGAAGACCAAATTTGCTTCTTTTTTTTCTATCCAACGGGAGAGCGACTTAAAACCAAAAACCACCAACGAACTGGTGAACAATCACCAACAACGGTCGACAACGAACTGTTCACGACAATTGTTGGCACTTGGAAAACCACCACCGGACCGACAGCGACATCAAGCGGAGGTTCTGGTAGCGTGAGACAACACACAAAGCACGAACAGCGAGAAGCGAGAACAACAACTGCCGAACGACACTACGGCGACTGAACTCGTGGATTATTGTTGACACACATACAACTTACAGCATTATGTGCAACTGTAGGAGGGAGAGAGATCACGTACGGCATAGGAGGGAAACAACCGATAACTACACACGAACACCGTTGTTTAACTGTTTTAGCTGTGCATATGTGTCGCACGCACACTCACACTGGTTTACCGTTTGTCGCCAGCGACTACAATCTACAACTACTTCAGTCTCACTCACTCCCTCTGCCGCATGCCTGGGCGTCTTCGATTTTTTTGTGGCTGTGTCGCGTTGTAGCTTTGTAGTCGATGAAGTCAACCCCTCGTCTCTTTGACCCAACTCCCCGTCACCAGTCACCCTTTCCATTGCAATAACAAAAATCAAACAGCTTTCCGCGGTTTTTGTGTTCTCTGTCTTTTTGTTTGACATACGCACTGAATTTTGAATTGAACGCGATTACCGTTTTTTTTTCGTCATGTTCGTTGCTTTTTTTTCTTCTCAATTTTGCGTGGTTCTCTTGCTAGATGTTGTTCTGCGTTCGTGCCGCGGGTTAAATTCGGTTATTTGGCCTGGCTGCGGATACGTACCAAAAACAGAAGAAATGCTACTGAAAAAAAAGAGATGAACGAACGAATGTGGAAAAGTCATCCACCGCTGTTGTTGAAAAGAAAAAAAGCTTCCTCAAGTTTGATGATCGCTTGTTTACGGATGGATCGGTGTCGCGTTGTTTTGTTGAGTTGTTCCTGCAAAAAAAAAAAAAATAAAAAAATTCAACTGCTCACGTATGCATCTCTTGGTTCAGTTCGTTTCTGTGGATCACGTAAATTTTTTACTGCTTTTACACGTTCAGGCATTTTATATAGGAACATTTTTTTTTTTGTTATTTTATTTAATGAATTTTATTCGCTTTTTTATCATATTTTGATGATAATTACGTGCTTCACGTGCTGCTGGCGAGATCTGCTTTCGCTGATATTGTACTGTTGTGTGATTTACATTGAACTTTGTTGACTCGATTCCATTTTTGTGGACGGTTTTTTTTTTGTTTTTCTCACACATGGTTTCTCGATCTTTATGGTCACAAAATGTACGCTTGTATGTGCCTGCCTACCTGCTTTCTGTTTGCACTTCAGTGAGACATTTGTTTTTTATCCTCTTCTATTTTTGGCAGTGAAAATTATATGCATGACGAGGTTAATGTTTTTTGAGTGTTTGGTTTTTTTTCTTTGGATGTAAATAAGGTAAACAGCATAAAAAAAATGTAATTGCATTTACATATAACTTTAATAAGTAAGTGGTTTTTTTTTTTCCTACAAAAAAAAGTGAATTGCTTTATAAAATAATTTAAGCGTCCACACGTGCGGAGTCGTAATTTCCGTTGGGAAGGAGAACGGGTTTACTATCGGATAAGTATCAGATATTTTATAGATTTTATTTAAATATAGGTATTGCTGGAACTAGGAACCCGATGAGTGGACTTTCAAATAGACAAGTTTGGTTGTAGGTTACGTGTCGCTGTGTGAAGAGATGGAATGAAACGCAGGGGCCTACGATTTAGGTCCATGTTTCGACAGCCGAACTTGTCAAGCCAGTAAAGGTATGAACCTGAGATCTAAAAAGCATTTAGACTTCACAACTGGAAAGTACTGGAAAGTGGTGTTTTGTGACGGTCTCACAACCCCGCACTCAACTTAACCTAACCTAACTTAAACATCAATCATGCGATAGGTATATACCTATAAAGGCATGTGTCGAAAAGTAGCGTGAAGGCGACTTATATATAACTAGACATGCGACTTATATATAACTAGACATGCTTTATTTTCAACAAAAGAAGCTTATTTTAGTCTACTCCCTATAGGTAGTTGGCTGGACTGTAGTGAGTGTCATCATCCCACTCTCACTATAGATACTTTCCCAGATTCTATAGGTTCTAGGTTATAGCAACATGGCAAAGGTGGCTGAAGGTAACTTGGTCTTGGTCAAATGAGTTCTGTCTCCTACAATTGCATTTATCAGCGACCTCTATGAGCTATACAATAATTTCGTCCTGTGCGAATCAGTCCTCTAAGATGGTTCGGACTCGGACATATAGCCCTCGGGCGAAAAACTGTTCGACTACGAAGAGCAATGCTGATGAGGATGATCTTGCCTTAGGTGTTTAAAATAAAAATAACGTCATTCGCGCATTGCAAACGGAAGGGGATTTCATCCAACTTATTGGAGTGCACAAAGGGAGTCAGTTAGTCAAAGACTAAATAAAGAGGCGTATAATTGGGGGAAGTTCAAATCTGCCTTTGACTATATTGCCCAATGCGCCACCTAAGCTATATAGATAGTAGATATGCAAGGTGAGCATAAAAGATCTACAGATCAAAATGAAATGTTGCTACAAGACGCTTTGAAAAAGAAGGCGCGGCAAAATAAAAACCCGCACCGCACTTCTTAAACCTTTGGCCACAAATGTTGACATGTTTCGGGTAAGAAGCAAAGTAATATAAGCAAAGAATATAAGTATAATTGTACATTTTAAGACAAATTTTGTTCAAATGTTTAACTAAAGGCCTTCAGTTCTTCTTGTAGATATTCTTTGTGAATGTTCGGTGAAAGTCTGATTAAAGTCGATCAATATGTGTGCCCTTGAACTATAAGTTGTCGCCTGGACTCTTTATTTTAGTTCTTTTTAAATAAAAGCAGCTGATCTGCTTGAGAGTATTTTATACCTACATATCATCTTCAGCAAGCCAAATGACAGTTTCATGTTATTTTCTATGACAGCATACCCGCCATGAACTTTAATCGACGTTTTCCAAACCCACTTTTCGCAACAAAAAAGAAAAAGAAAAAAACTCCTATAAGTGATATCACACTCTTGCCGGCGACTGTAGGCACATCAGTATACAATGTGCTGATGCTGACTAATGTGATAGATTGCTAATTTGTGATTAGAACGTGAATTAAGTCACGTAATATGTTAATTGATAATAAATTATTGCATGTATCGGTTGGCCATACAAAACAGTTTACATATGTACCATGTCTACGCCCTGCCATGTGTTTATGTACATACATGTATGGTTCATACGTGCGCTTTGATGAATACACACCCCGCACCCGTAATGATAATGGAAATGGCATTGCCAATGATGATGATGGTGATGATGATAACAACAAAAAGATGACTTCTCTAAAGCGCGCATACAATGCACTAAAGTCCTTGAATTCAAATAAACACCATATGCAACGTGCAATCAGCTTTCTGTAATACTATACGCTGGCTGAAACAGAAAATGATCTCAGAGGAATGAAATGCGCGGAGTTTCTCTCTGATAATAATAATAGTATATTGGCCTTGGACCGTGTGTGCGAGTGTGTGCTTTGCTGGTGCATTTATAGGGTTGAAGGAAAAATGTCGAACTTTTGTGCTTTTTTATATAATTTTAGAAATGTGCAGCTAATTGCTGTAAATTGCTGTTTTGCTTGGACAAGAATAAGAAAATAAATTAAAAATTGTAACAGTCGGTAGGAGTTGATAGAACGACGAACGGGTTGACAGGGTTTTCAATTGACCTCAAGTGCAAGTTAGTAAGAAATATCTGACACGAGAGTTCATGTGGGATCCTAAGGTCAATACCTGAAGCGACTACTTGTGTCTGAGACCTGCTGCAGGACTGAAAACTACTTCGTAGAAGGGAACTCTAAACATTTGTACATGTAAAACAAATCTGGAACGCAAATTTAGCACATTATTCTTCTAAAAGCTCGCATAAGCCACCACCGTAAGTATTTTTCTCCCTCGGAAGGTTGTATAGTCTTCCTCTATTTATTCGCATGGAATTCCGCTAGAGTCTAGAATCTATAGGTGTTTGCAATTCATTAGTTTGCTTAGGTTTTTAGCGATCCTTACACGGATACTCAATGCGACGTCAACGATTCCACCCTAAACACTAGGTATCGCCGGGGAATCGCGGATGAGGTCACCGGCAAAAAGAATCTTCTTCCGAATGTGCGAAGCGACTGAAATGCGGATTGTAAGAAATACTCCCTTTTGCAGTTCATGAAATAAGAAACTTTCCCATCACTATACTACTGAAAGTAGTTTTGTACCGACAACCAGGGAAGACAGTTAAGAACGGCCTTCAGAAGTACGGTGCTTAAAATGTTAGCTTTCACTACCTCGTCAGTACTCAGGATGTTTGCTATTATACAGAGCGTAGTACAATCAGTCTTATGACGAATTTACAATCGTCCCTGTATCTCTAAGGTGGTTAAAGGATTGTTAGAGTCCCTAAGCCTGGCTGGTTGTTAGGTGTAGAGCAGTAATATGTGTATGACCCACAATCCCTTAGATACCACCTATATGACTTCTTCTTTTCCAGTTGAAATACGGCGAACAGATCCATATGGTTCCACATCACAATCTATGGAAGAAATTTGTCGGATGACTTCAGTATAGACAGCCAGAACCTATAAGCCAGGCGTCACTTCCCTTCCTGCTGTTCAACAGTTCTTCACATGAATAATGCACCACAAAAGCGATGATATTATCATTAAGACAACTTCTTCGGTGGGTTTTAGTGCCACATCCTTCAAGGCAAGACAACCGTCACAAGAATACTTGAAATCAAAGGTGGAGTTCCGCAAGGCTGCATTATTTCGCCAATATAGTTTCGGTTATTGACTTGCACTGCTGTACTTAGAGATAGTTTGTCAGTGGAAAGTCGAGATATTTGACTGGAAACAACAGCACTTTTTAGAGAATATTCCGACGATACGATAAGATTGCTATCTCACAGAACCTCCACCCAAACACAGTGGGCTGATGGGAGGCAGCTGTCAACACCACAAAATCTGAAGCTTTCAACCTCGAAACTGTGCAATTAAACAGCTTGAGTATTTTCTACCTGTAAAGAGGGGCTATAATTATTGTAAACCTCTCGAAGAAATGGAACATTGTGTACAGTGAACTGCGGGAGCTCAACAAAAAACCACATGATTACCAAATCCGGGGATATCTACTTGTTCGCAACTCAAAAGTGATTGCTTGTAGGTATAGCAAAACAAAATTCACCACCTGATAGGTTATAAGAATCGAACAACTTTGTACACATAGCGGCGTAGTAATAAGCAAATTTAGTCTCGACTTTAAATTTATGAAAGCTCGCACGAAGTTTGTATGGGAAACATAGCCACTCTGAAGGTGAACTACTAAAATGTAGAGTCGAAAATAAAAATGCTTATTGGTAGAGTGACATGTGTGACATGTGCAACGCTACAATATTGTGCTTCCTAGTGACATATACTCTCAATTGCAAACAGCATACCCAAACCATATTCTATAAAGTTGGTACCTTTGTCTTCATCCATAAAACATGACTTAGCTAGTCCACAAATCCGTCAATCATGGAACGGAAATGAAGCCAAATCCTCCTCATTCCCAATTTTTCAGGGTATAATTGCATCCGAAAGGCCTATTACAGAGGGAAGCATATTTCATAACCACGTACACTTGGAAATCCCCTCATAAAGTTCCACGCGACACCCTCACAGAAACATATATGGCACGCACTTTTCCAAAAGAAATTCAATTGCTTTGCATGAAAAAAATGGTCGTGCACCCCCCGCCCGCACTTAAAGCAGACGTAATAAATTTGATTCCGAGTTTTCCGCGAGGTCTGGGCTGCGCGGTGGTTAGCTTTTCAAGTACCCAGCTCTGTAGTCGTCTAACTAGAGGAGGTTGTATTAAATCGGCTTAAGGGTTGTTATGTCATAACAAGGTTCTGTTTTTCGTTTTTTTTTTCCTTTTCGTCTTATGAATTATGGTTTCAAGAAACACGCACATGCTGCGGCAATACATTGTTTCAACATGCGTAGACTATACACCCCCCCATTCGTACCATCCACCATGGAAGGGTGGGTAAATCGATATGCGAGGGAAGGAAAAAAAATATCCAAGTACAAGGGTCCGCTTCCTGATATTCACGGTAAAAAGGAACTCAACATCCGTTTTCTTCGGGCATAGTGCTGCTACGCATGAAATTCCGGAGGCGGGACACCGCACGGATATGTGTGTCCTACCCCTCGTACGCTTCGCACATATGAGTGCGACATATGTACTACGTGCACTTGCTCGCCGCACGCATGACATGTTTCCACATATATACCGATACAATATGTAATGTGTGATACGCAGGGTGTTGTACCTTCTACACTTGGAAGTATCTATATGCATTTGAGGACGAAGTCAAATCGATTTGTGGGACAATTTTCCTTCTTATTTTTTGTGACCGGTTTTTGTATGGGGTAGGCGTGTAGTTGCGAGCCGTCGTTGCCGCCATTATTATTGCCGTCATCAATGTTGTTTCCGGCGCGCAATTATTAGGCTAAGCACACACAGCACACCCCGAAACAAAACCGGCCCTAATAATTAAGAGTACCTACATAATTTATACGTGTGTGCTCCACACACAAACCAAACGTATTCGCACGAATGTCCTAATTATCGAAGGACACGACTTTACCTTTCTCAGAGGAAAAGGACACATCTTCCAACACCATCAATTGACGAGGGGGCTACACCAAAATTTAACCTGCTCTCCAACTACTTGCAATCGCTTCCACAAATGCATCGTGCTATTCATTTCGACACCACATTCGCACGAAGTATCGATTTGGCGCGGCGCGGATTTTTGTGCGGTTGGGGGATACCTGGGAAAAATAAAATCAACAAACCGCTGCACATTTTCGAAACAATTGGCAGGCATAAAAAATGAAACGAATTCCATAACGCAACACACTCAGATCCGAGTACAATGCGAGCGGCAAAAAATAATAAAATTCTGATGAAAAGCCTCTGCCCTGGCAGTGCAATTCAACGTTCAATGACTCTGCAAGAGCGAGAGTCTATACCTACATTTAATATTTTTTTTTAACGGTCAGCGATGCTTTTTTATGATTTTTTGTGAGAGTATCAATTTTTTTTGCACGGATTTGTGCGCCTTTTTTCGCAATCAGACAGAAAATAATTTAAATTGTTCTGAAAGCTTATTCGACACACCTACGGTCGGATCTATTTGGAGGTTTTTTGTTCGATACTGACGCACAACATCCACCTGCCACGTTGTCTGCTGGGGATCTAGTTTTCAAAAAGGCAGACAGCGCAGTAGGTTCACTGTATATTTATAGGCGATTGAAACACGTTTGCATCGTTAAATTTCATTGCACTGCGAATGATTGTTGAGTTTTTTTTTTTTTTTTTTGTTGTTGGTTTCGTTTGACGAATGCGTTGCGTACGTCGTTTTGTATGGTTCATCAACTTGAAGAGTTGTAAAATTTTATGAGTTGTCCGTTCCTTGAACTCGAGTTGGGTTGTTTGGTGGTAGGCGCAGCTGATCGATTCAATGTAAAAGGTTTTTGAGGCGGTAAATGGCAACTGGCACCCGTATTGATAAAAGTTTAGTACAAGTTTCAAGCCTTTTAAGCAGCAGTTTGGTTAGTTTCTTGGGGGGGGGGGCTTTTCGGGGAACGAAATACAGCATCGTGAGCAACATGAATATTGTAAGAACAAGAACACTATATGACTTAACGTAACATATTTTAAATAATTAAAATGATGTATATTTCTCCATAACTTGGTTTTCCAAACAAAACTAATTACAAAGAAAAAGACATTAAGTCCTCAATTTGTTTCCATTTAGTTCTTAATTCTTTATCGACTGAAGAAGATGATTTCTAGAAAAAGAAAAAAAGTACTTGATAGCGGCAAAAGAGCTTATAATATTCAAATTTCAACAACATTTTGGTTCACATAATAAAGTCTGAATAATAAATGCAGGATTTAAGAAAAAAGTTAGTGGAATAAAAGAAGAGTTCTTTCAACATTCCTTACCTTCGATCAAGAATAATTATTCTTAATTTCAGAAATAAGTTTTTGATTTAAGAATTCACATGTATAATTAAATACAAAACAATTTCTTGGACAGAGAAAACCTATGAACCATTTAAGAAAAAAAAGCAATTCTATGGACAAAAAACCTTATTAAACATTTGTTTTCTTCAAATGAAAAAAAAAACCTTCGAATTTTATTAGTAAAATGTCAAAAATAAGAAATAATTGGCTTGGGCCATAAACATACCTTTTGTTTTTGTTTTAAGAAACTTGTTCTTCAAAATTGGAAAATATTTTTTCACCGTGTACAACTGGGCAACTGGTATGAGTTCACAGGGTGACCCCTGCAGAGTTCTGAAAAGTCGCAAGAAAAAGGGCGAATGTGGAAGAAAGTCTCATTTCTGAAACTATTCTGCAAATATCGAATTTTTCCATAAAATTTTGCAGTCTCTCGAAAAGAGTTAAGAAACTTGTTCTTCCAATTTGGAAAAGATTTTTGCAACTTTAGTCGCACAACGATCACGCTGAGTACACTCACTTCAATGGCATGCTGCTCGCTCACGGATGCAGTAATTCGACACTTGACGTCTGCTTGCCAACTCACTTTTGCAATCTCGTTGATGGGAGTCTATAGGTCCTTTAAGCTTCATTTGGTTAGACCAAGGACCAAGCAGAGAAACAGATTCCCACTTTCAACTTCCCTTTCAGAATTATTTCGGGTTACGCCGACATTTTTGCCCTCGAAGTGTCGAACTTGTTAAAGAAGGAGGTCATGGCGAGCGTGACATCGAGGAGGGTCTTGAAAATTGTTATACCTACCAAGTTTGATTGGCAGAAACATCCTCGTATGATATAGGTACTCCTGTGGTGAAATTTAACGCAACACCATAACGGACGTAAACCTCGCAGACAAAATTAGGTGCTTTAAAATTCACGGTTGGATTCGACAAATCATTTCAACATATCTTAACAAGATTTCCGGCTAAATGGCGTTAATCTTCACCACTGCAGGAACGTTCGAAGTTGCTGCCTGTTCCTATGCTCCTACCTAACTCAAACTACAGGAGATTTTAGTTTTATTCGACTCTCACTTAATCAACCTTGAACTGACGAAAAACAAAGTTCGTGCCCCTCTAACCCAGTGATCCCGGATTGAGGAGAAAAGCGCGGTCGCGAGTTTACTCTATAGTCAAAGGAAACTCCTCGTAAATCGCATTAAGTTGACAAAGACAAACCTAAATGGATGAGTTGTCCAGTTCGCCCTGTAGTTCAATCGCCGCAGACTACCTCTTGGATAACCACGCGTTGAGGCGCCTAACCTGATGAACAAATAGGGCGCCCTCACAGCTCCGAACCGCCCCTGAAACCAGTCTTTCTTGTTTACTCCTCATTGCATCAACTTGTTATTCGTTCTAAATTTAGAAAAGTGTTTTCGACTTCAATCCGAACCACGTGTTGATAAAAAAGCGAACGCCAACTCCACTACAGGTGTATCCATCCATATCTATTTGTATCTGCTTGCGAAATTCAATTCATAGTCAAAACAAATCACTCTGAGACACTCGGGCTACATTCTGTTAGGTAAACACAGAACCGAATACGAATACGAATTATAGTAACTTCAACAACATCAGTCCACCACCATATGCACGGCGACAACAACAGCATCTCTGATGTCACCTCTTGGGAATGATGGAGCTAAATTGTGGTGTTATTTTATTTTTACTTTTGTTGGGAAATATTTAAATTGGCTACAAGTAGTGTAGTGTATACGAGTGCGACTACGTCGTGTATATCTGTGCAATTATGTGGGCTCTCCTTATCTACGTACACAGCACCGCCTGAGTCGCATCAATGAGCAACCGAGACAGTACTATCCAGCGCAACAGAGACAAAAAGCAGCTAAAGTATCTAAAAATAAAATAAACAGTTTGTTTGTATTTAAATTAGAGCTCAACGTGTTCCGCGTAATTTTCTTTTTTACCCTGCTGCTGCTGCGCTGTTATTTTTTGCGTAACAATTCAAAATTGTGGAATTTTTCAATTTTGAGTTCAGTAAAATATGTGTTTGTTGTTTTTTTTTTTTTTTTTTTTCTTGCATAAAATGAATGAGTGCGCATTCAATTCGAAACATACCCCACAACATGGGTAGGACATGGTGTGGACTGTGGAGGAGAAATTTGGACCGATATGTGAGAGTTCGTTGACGCTGACACACAGAGCGCAAAAAAATAACAAGAAGAACGAAGAACGATACTCGGCATCAGCACAGTTTGTGTGATAGTCGTCGACATGGCACTGGTACACTCTCGGCTTGTTATAATTTGTCGCTCAGATATGACAAGAATTTATTGTGAAGCACGGTGTGCGTGGAGGAGAGCGATCCGGAGTCAAGTTGCTGCTCTAGAGTGCACATAATAAAACATCTGGGGAATGTTAAAGCTAATTTTAGACAATGTCTAATTTCGCAAATTGCCATGACAAAATGTCAAAATGAACGAATGAGTGTAAAATTACTGCATCAGCCCACATGATGTGCTTGCGATGTGACGGCGAAAGATGACGAGGAAAACTGCGCCTATGTTGTATACAGATAGCAAGTTCTGTTGCATGCAATAACATTATTATTTCTGTTGATTGGCAGTGGTTATGCTGTATTCTGTATGCTGTATGCTGTATGCTGTATGGTATGGGCTGTGTCAAATTGTGTGTTCTGTGTCGGCTGGATTTTGCATAGCATCGCTTTCTGACGTGAGTGGAACAGTTTTATGTGATTATGTTCTGACAGGCGGTGAGGCGGTGGTTGAACGTATGTTTTGTGTGACACAAGTTAATCTGGTCGTAATCCATCGGATCTTTGAGCGACATTTTGACGACCACATTTCGGCACAAAGTGGGGCCAAAGCAAGTGTTTTTTTTTGGTTTTAGCCGGCTTTTTTGGTATTCTTTGATGTTGTGGTTTTAACAGTTGATGTTATCGCTGTCATAGTTTGCTGTCAGTCTATTTGGCATGAAAGGCCGGAGTCGTAGGAAGCGGATTTGAGTTCAAAAGTGGCGGTTTTAAAATGGTTTTGAGAGTGCATGTAGACGTTCCCGATTAAGAGATTTGTATGTGTCATACATTTCACGAGCTTCCCCACACACATAAATTTCAAGACTAAAAATACAAAAGAAGGAAATGTACATATTAAAAGACAGAAGATAGATCAATTAATATTAGAGAACTGTTTCAAAAGCCATACAACCAGCATCGCAGTGAAGTCAAGCTGATTGGGGCAATTTTTTAGCCTCAGTATAGACTAACAGAACAGCAAGCACAAAATGGATAAGGACGTTAGCGAAATGGTGGAACAGTGGTAAAAACCATAGGATGATTTATTTGTGCGATGACGGAGGTTGAAAGTAAAATCCTTCGTTGAGTAGTCCAGTAATCACTGAACAGGTTTGCTGTATTGAGTGCAAACGCACTCCCATGTGCGCTATAAGCTCCATTTGAAGTCGTGACTGCTAAGTGATAAGCGCACAGTACTTCTATTTTGCGCTTAAGCAACATGTGCGCCCTAAGATTGGGAAATACATAGCATCGAAGAGACACCTTAAACGAAAGAGCGTATATGAATCCACGGATTAGCTTAATCAGTTAAATTATTCCGATCGCGCACATACCTAGTTAAAGCACATGTGCCTTATTCCATGCTTATAACTAGTTGGACTTGTCAGCATTTAGATTAAATAACTGTTTACGAGTTCACCCCGATGAGCGATGCCGCACCGGTTTGAATGAAATTTGTAAATGGTGTTCGAAGCGCTGGCATATTGCTGTTCACTGCTCTGAAATTGGGATTTTCACTCAACCTAATATCTAAGTAATATCTACAGATTTGTACCCAATATTTTAAACACTCGATTGCAGCTTGCGCACATCCCCCAAGAAAGCGCACAGTCATTTGCGGATACGGATAACAGGTTGGTGTAGTTTTCTCTCACTCCCAAATGGGAATAGTAAGTTTTCCGTAGAACGCACCCAAGTTGAAGATGTTTATAGTGCTTGGTAATGAAAGCGCACATTATTGTGCGCTTACATTTTTTTGTTACGTATTTTGAAAATAACGCTTTGAAGAGACCTATCAATTTAACTGGCAGTTTAAGCTTCATTTATCAAGGTCGCATTAGTATTCCAATGCGAACCTTCTCCTTATTTTCGGAGCATCTCACATCCGACGTAATCTCGACATCCACTACAAAACTCATAATGAAATACCAATTGAGAAACATGAGAGCATACCTCCATTCGAATCTCTACCTACTTGGTGATGGTGGTTTCATGTTTTTTTTTTTCATATATTTTTAGATTGAAACTCGTTCCTCAATAATAGCGCACACACAACAAACCAACCACAGCGCAGAAGGAAAACAACAACACACCACCAACTAAAGAATAATGCAATGCATTGCAATTCGTTGCATTTTGCGATTTATGTGCATCCGTTTCTATTTTAATTCACTAAATCGCGATAGGGGTGAGGATGGAAAAATCTGAATAAGAGTCCGAAACCAAACGATTGCAAAAAATATAGCAAAACACACAGTCAAACAAGCATGCAAATCTTTATGCCCACTTGAACGCGTTCAGCACTCAGATACTTCTGTATGATATACAACACTCTGGGCTTCTCTCTGAATGGATTTCCATCTGTGATATGCAATTGTGCTGCTGTTATTATTGCTTTTGTGTGTAAATTGCAATTCAATTATGACAGCTGACGGTTTCTAGAGAGATCTCTGGTGTGTGCGCGCACCACAATTGTTTGGCTCTAAAGGCTAGGCTACATTCTTTCAATTTCTTAAGTGATTCGTTAAATGCAAATCAATTGACATTTCTCTCCTGTCCTGTGTCTTGTCTCGTCTTTCTATCCAACCGTGGCGTCGGATGCGTCGTCGTCATAGCGCCTTTGGACATGAAGCACAAAGTGAACAATTTTCACTACTAAACACACGGTCTGCCTAGAGATATATAGAAAGTGTGCATTTATAGGAATGCAAATGAATTATGACATCTCTGACAGATTCTCTTCTAGGGTATGTCATTTCTCGAGTGGTGACGTGAGTGTGCACTCTCTGATGGGATGAGGAATGGGGAATTTCTGCCGTACCGCAGCAGATCACTTGTATCTATGTGTGAAAACTGATTGGCTTCTCAGTGTATGATTGCGTAATCGATCATTATGTTTTTCAATTATAAACGTTCGCTATATAAATGCCATACCTTAGCGTAGCGGATGACGCGACGTGGATATGTGCTTTTGTTTCTGGAATGTATCCAAATTGCGAATCTGTAACGAGAACATGAAAATAGATCTGATTAGTATTTCTGATTGAGTTTGATTTATTTGGAGGAGGAGTGATGGAAAAGTGACAAGACAAGAATGGAACGGAATTCGTAAGCGCACACGACTGATACGCGAAAAGATGGGTATGCGGTGAACAGCAATAGCAATTTGATTCCTATATGGGGTTTAGGGTGTCAATTTGGCAAGGGTTGTGCAAACGCACACCCAAGTGCGCAAGTTAAAATAGACTGTATATATGCCCAGTGAATGGTTTGTTCCCCAAAATGTATGTGTGCGCATTCTTTCGGTTTAAAGGAGAATCTAATGCTGCTATTTCAATTCACATATCAGTTCTGGGGTTCATGGAATTTGCTTATTACATTATTTAAAACCGTATGTGAATATTTCAATCGAACGCGAAATTTCAATTCGAATTCATCAATAATGTAGCTAAGCGCACACTTTCTATCGGTATTCTTGGGCAAGTGTAAAATGTTTTGTGTCTCGATCAGTTAACAATCGTCAGTGTATTGAAAACAAAAGTAACTCATGAGAAAAGGTTTGTAAAATTGCTCCGAACAAAGCTGCCGCCCGAATTTAAGCCATAGCGCACAAACCTGTGCGCATCTGTACCAAATCATAGAAATTCAAAAAAAAAAAGTTCGTTACCGATGAGTTATTGCGGCTTTCCATTAAGAGCGATCGTGGTGCAAAAATATTTTCAACCAAAATTTAAAGGCGACAATTCCAGTGCACTATAGCTGTCCAACCCCAACTGCGATCGAAAAGGGGTAATAAACGCTCATTCACCATGCATACCCAATTCAAACGATTAAATACTGCCATACGACGCTGGCTTAACGACAGACAACCACTCATAAAAATCCACAGTCAATAACAACAACGAATAAGTCCACTTAACCGCTAAATATAAATATAATTAATAAAGTGCGCAACGATGAAAAAGTAGAGTGTTGCAGACACTCTCACGAGCATAGTGTAATTACCAGGTTATTCACAAAAACAAAAAGTAAAAGTCTTTATACTGTTTTTTTGTTTCTATATTCCTTGTCAGTGCCGATGTACCCTTAATTGCTCAACACGTAGTTGTAGTCTTAGTTTAGCTCGCTGTAAGCCATATGGTTTCGCCATAATGTCAAGGAAAATAGTTTCAGTTGTCTTTTTAATTAATAAATGTACCTCTGTGGTATTTCTTCGAGCGCTATCTACTTTCGAAGATCACTTTGACAGATAACTTCGAATTGGGGAATGGCACTTTGCTTTTCCATTTAATTCTGCTGCAGCTCTATAGCTCTATGTGTGCGCTATCGATGGGTTTGCCCGGCACATTGCCAATTGAGAATTTGAAAAGGAACTACTGTCCTTCAGGGTTATCTACTTAATGAAATGACATTTTTATTACACACACACACAGAACAAGAACCTCAAAATAATAAAAATGGTCCCTTCTCCCTGATAATAATAATTGTAATAATGAAGTAATGTTTGCATGTCCTGTGTGCGCAATTATGTGGCGATTCATATCTAAAGCAAGTGAAATGTGAAAATTGTATGGTGCCAAATTGGGTATGTCTCTCTCGCTCTCTCTTTGTCGCGCGCGTGTTCCATTTGGACATGTTTTGACGTTGTTTGTTTTTAATGTCAATTTTATTCGTTTTCTGTGGGATTGTGTTATACTTCTGATTGGCCATGCATGTCGATGTGAATGATTATGTATTTAACACACTTAATGAAATTACGTTTGGGTTTTAATTCGTTACTAGCTTTTTTTTTGTATCCCGTGTTTGGTGTCTGTTGGCACTGCTGGCACTTTTGTGGTTTCAACGTAATGACAAATAAATGGAAATTAATGAAAAGGATAACATATGAGTGCCTGCGACTTAAGGGAATTTAATTTCATTAAACTGGGAATGGGGTTGTAAGGTGTTGCAAGGGTTGCATGTGTAGTTCTTTTTTTTTCACAAAATTTAATCATTATTAGGAGTCTTGCATCGGTAGCTTATGGAGTGAGTTTGTAGGCTAAGGTGGATAATCTACGCTGCCGTTTAATGGTTGTAAAATATGCAAAAAAAGAGAGAAGTTCAATTGATACCTTGCACGAAGGACAGGGGTCATGGGAATCGTAAGCAACTGTAGCAAATAGACAAATGTCATATTTGTAATTTGAATAATTTGTCTTAAAATGTATGGTATTAGTAATTCTGAGTGTTAACAATTCAGGAAAATGCTTGAGTTCGACGTACATAGGCTTGGCAGTAGTAATTAGATTAGAAAAGTAGTCTGGGAAACCGATTAAATGTAACATAATAAAAAGACAAAAAGACTACAAAGTGGCGCCCAATGTAAGGTAGGTATTTCGCAATAAATACTAGTGCCACAAAAAATATATAAAAAAATGTAGTATGCTATGCAAGTGGATTCACTTTTAAAAAGAATTCTTCTGAAAATTGTCTTCGAATGTATAGGTAATGCGTAGGTATGTGTGTCTGGCCATGGCCAAGCAGTTGAAGTCTATGCCTCTGACTGAAAATTGTCAGCTTTTTCTTATTGAAATGGGGCATTTATAAACCTCAGAGCTAAACCGAAAATTAAATCCATTTCATCTGCATCACATTTCATTCCGATTCCTAATGATATGCAACCCGAAAGTGAAAGCTATACTCCGCGTCTCTGTCCAGCCTGTTTCCCTGCTCTTACCTCGTGCAGACATAAAACACAAGCCCAAAAGCCATCACGCATCCGATGAACCATTTGATTACATACAGTTAGCCCGCATCTGAATCCGACGCCAGACAGGTTTGATAATCACAACAATAGGGATGCCTGTCGAAGAAGAAGATACCTGCGATGGACATTGGTTATCTGCAGTTAAAATTTATTTATAAATGCAAATTTACACGCGCGACATCGCACAATATAGGTACGCTTCTGTTGGTCAAACCTGTAGCACAGTTTTTTGTTTTCGTATATAAATTTGAAATTTTCCGCACAAACCGATGTTAATCAAGCCGAAATTAATGGCTAGTCTTCGACATTTTATTATCACAATTAGCTTTCTAAAAATAGGCCACGTTCATCAGTAGGCATATAGGCGAAGAAGACGCGAGTTTATCTATATAGCTATATTTGTATCACGATCGTGAAATGAGCAATTCTATTCCTATTTATTTCTTGGACTGTCGGATTGCTTATCTTTAGATTTATATGGGCAGAATTAACACTCCTCTATCAGATCGGATACAATTCGGTTCTGAATTAATTAAAATTGTATCTTAGATAGCTATGCGCAGCATGGATACAAAGTTAATGCATTGTTTCGTTTTATGGGAATTAACTATAACAAACTGTGTTGCAGGCTGCACATTTAATTGCGAAAACAGGTAGTTAACAATTATAAGAAAAATAAAAAAGTGTTTATATTTATTTTTCCGTCTTGGAGTTGCTCTTTTTAATTTCAAATGTTGTGTGTTCCTTCTGGGGCATGAGAGCTCATTAAACAAGGCATTGTATTATGTTTAATTAACCTGTCGATGCTGGCCAGGGGCGCGCGCAACTGAAGCACCGGGGGGGAGGGAAACGTTTCAACGAAGACTATCCAACGAATGTCTACACAATAAAAACCATTTTACTTATGACTGTGAGTGCGGCGCGGTCACGTAAAATAAATTAAATTAATTAACAACTCTCAATGCGAACGGTGAAGATTGATAATTATCCACTTAAAATGAAGTCATTTTTCGTTGGTTTTTTGTTTATAGTTTACAAATTTCACAAGCTCAATTCAAGAGACCAATATATTCCCGATGGAGATCAGGTGAACGTGATCTTATTTCGAATTTTTGTCGGTACGATACAAACAAAAAATTAAAGTCTTTGTTTGGATAATATCTAGTGAATGCATCTTAGTGCAATTTAAATAAAATCAAAACAAACTCTCAGTTGGCAAGATGAGGCATATACCCAGCGCATGTAGTGATGGGAATTTCAATTGAAATGAGAGAGGTATAATTGCTTTGAACATACAGTAGTCGATCCGACTCGAAGGACCACAAACTGGTATTTTTTGCGCGATCCATTGTGCTGTGGAGAAATTCCTAGAGTTTCCAAATGGCTATGCATGGAATATTAATGAACACTGTACAATCGTTGTGCGATGAGAGTTATTTTCGCCTGGTATGGCATTTTTACAACTGCGGGTATTCCCTCTCTACAGCATTTAGTGCACGGTGGTTGTGGTGAGAGCTACTTTTAAAAATGGTGGCAAATAAGAGTAAGATATTTTATAATAGTTACGACCACTATGATTGTTTCATAGTAGATTTTATTATTAGTTTCTGCGGATGTTGTAGTGGATACTAAGCGCCTTGGATTGCAACTACTAAAATGCGGTACAAAGTCAAATTTACAAAGCCATCAAATACGGATTATGGTGGAGAAATTACTACTTCGAGGCGACTTAAGCCTACCTCAATGGAATCCTGTTTTCGTCGTACTTTCAGCTTCACTTGCGATTATTTTTGTGAATAAGTTCAGCACGTTAGAAAGCTTCACGCATGCCCCTGTTGTAGGTGTACCTACTACCTAACGCAAGAGCGGAATAGGCTGATGTTTTGTCGTTTCTCTTACTCGATTGCTACAACTCAACCAAAGTTTCTTCGCTTTTAAATGAATATTTTTGCAAATATCGCTAAGAAAATTAATCTTTGAACTACAGGCTTCATAGATAAACTGCTAAAGTCAAATCGTTAATCTGATGTGAGATGATGGATGACGTGCGGCGATCGAATATTTGAATTACTCAGTTTTATACCTGATTTCAAGCTGCTTAGTTCCTTTGACTTGCAGCTAAAAGCGGTTAAGAAAGCCCATTAAACCTCAGAAAGTTGAAAGGTATTCGTAAATATTTCCAGTGATTTTTACACTTCAAACTTCGGGTCCACGTTTCCATCCACAGGTCCTATTCCCATTTGTACACCATATTGAAGGTATTAGCCAGTCTACGATGCCAGATACCACAAGTTGTACCTACTTGTATATAAATATTACCTCCAACTTCGCTTTATCTTATCATTCTCACGCACATAGCAATAACCTACTGGCTTATCTTATCAGTCAGTATAATTGAAATCGAATTTCCAAGAGCCATCCTGTCTAGTAGAGTCACTATCGGACATTAAGTCCATCAAAGGGGTATAGTACTGTACTGCAAAGACGACTAAAGCTCTCTCACAAAGGCTTGGCTGATTCATTTAACTTTTCATTTATATCTATGTACTTTTTTATAAAAATACAAATGATAATAAAACTGATTACAAGACTGACCTACAAGATAATACACTTATTGACAGATAAGTGGTATATTTTGTTTCACAACTTTAGCAGATTGCAATATTGGGACACAATATGAATTGGTAAGCTACAGACCGATAAAATGGTCGGTCTGGTTGAAGACACATTGCAAGAGATAAGTTCCTTTTCACTTTTCGGCTTCACTTTGGGCTGAGTTGCCGACAGTAAACGTCTAGCCCATTTTAAAAGGGGAAAATGAAGTCTGGAATATTGTCCGGAGGTTGAAGGTCAACAACTCTGTATTCAGTTGATTTTTATCATTTGTGATAAAACAATACAAGCGGTAATTCATCAACGAAAAATTATTTTTCATTTTGTCCGTATTTTATAAAAATTGGTCTCGAAATAACGACATAATCGGTACGACAAAAGAAGGTGTAAACAGTTTTCACAATCAATTGTGATGCTCTACACATCTACCGTATATGGTGAATGGAGAAGGACTCCTGAAAAGCAGACCTATTTGTCATTTGGTATCGATAGGTATCAAGCTCTGCTGGATTACTTCAGCTTCAGTTCGAAGGCCTTGAAGGTACGTTGAAGACTTTAAAACCCTTGACATTCATCAACAAACTTTTCTAAACAGCAATTTCGACATTTTATCGATGGGTAGGTTAGCTGGATATACCCCGGACACCCAACTTCATCGACCTCTTTTGAAGCTATCGACATCAGCCAAGAAAAGAAGGTACCTCGAAGAGATGAGTACAAGATTTTAGCGGACTAAGATATGGCACACTTTCGTCATCGGAATTTACTTCCCAGAAGCATATCTATGATAACCAGATGATCTCAGACAATCTCAATCAATTTGAAGGGCGGAACTATAAGCAAGTATAGATAAAATGGAAGGACCCCGGCGGATGGTATCCCAGTGGACTACAAGCACATTTATTGCCAGTGGACAAGGCAAACACAATATTTGTAACACAAAGAAACAACAGACAATAGCAACACCTGTTGATTTGTTGGTTAAAGTTGAAGGTACGCCCCAGGAATACGTGCTTTAACTCCCATAACTCTCGATCTTCGAACAGTGACTCCTCAATGAAATCCCTTCAGGATAGATGAAACAGGAAGTCGGATTGAACAAATGCAACTATGGTATTGAACATATAATCAAGCGCCGCAACAAATTCTAAAGTTTTAACAGTTTACCCAGTGGCGTAGTCAGCTGAGGACAAAGGGGGAGAACAACCGCACCAGTTTGGTCACTGCTAATATTTCTGATCTGATTCAGCTATACCAACCCTTCACATCTCTGACCTCTACCCATGATGACATGGAAGACATACGCTTGACAGAATTGCTTTGTAGCTCTAAAGATAAATATAAACATGTTATATCTAGTGGTTAAAGTGTTTTCTCGTGACTCGGGCGTAGCAGGTTGGAGTAGAAATTTGAATCACGTACAAAAGCTGGATATGTTGTTCAATATTTAAGCTACATGTATTATCAAAATTGATGATAAATGATTGTATATGACTCGGTCACGTCAGCTTTCTATCCACGCGCATTGTGCTCTTTCATTTAAGAACTCCGATCGAATTTGAATTATGTGCCAGTTTTGAATTGTGTGAACATAAAGTCTGTCATTCGACTAAGAGGTACTGAAGAAACCTCTTCTGAGAGCGATTACTGATTACAAATGTAAATGCCGTATTTTTAGCTTTCTATGTTCATCAAAACAATATCGACCATAGATCACACAGATGTTGAAAAGTTCCCACAGAAAGACTCCATCTTAACGACCTCGGCAGCTCAAATTCTCTCAAAAGTGAAAGTGCCTGTAACAATTTGAACTGCAGACTCTCTGAAACGATAATTAGCTGCAGACTGACGTCCCATTCATTACACCGACTGGACTGAAAACTTTGCATGTCTGGCACAATATACGCCCGCAACCAACAAATAGAAACCAACCTTTGGACTTGTGAACGAAATTTCGATTTGTTCCATCTCAACTCTGAAAGCCTGTGATTAAAAATAAAGAGAATTATTTCACATTCCCCCTTCCCGCGAACGCATTTGTTCTTCTTCTCATCCGCGGATGATTGCTATGGTTCATCATGACGATGATGACGACAAACGATATATAATGATGATCCATTCACATGACAATTTCCATGCTGCTGCTCTTCGTGCTGTTCGCTACATCATTTTTATGGTCGGAAATGTATAGTCCTCGTCAAGTTGTCAGAAATTATGACAAACCATTATATAACAACAGCGAGATTCGTGTTCCCCTCGAGACCGTTCGCAGTCGCGTTTGCAGACGAAACCGAAAATTATTTGTAATTGTTTGTCAACAGTCATTTAGGAGTCCATCGCCCATATATAGAGGGGTCTTCCTCTTCGTACACGATATATGTTTTATCCGAAGGAACGCAAACCAAACACACAACAATGGAACCCCCTATTATCGGCTGCTTCACATGCAATGCCAATCGAATGTAAAATGCAATGTGTGAGAGATGTTTACCAGGTTTGGTCTTTCTTTCAGAATATATATATATATTTTTTTTTTTGCGGTCAAATACTCGAATGATGAATACAAAAGGAAAATTGTTTGTGTCGAAATTTTGTTAAAAAAAAATGACAAGAGAGCGAGGTCGGGTTCTACACCAGAGACACAGGTATTGCGTGACACTTGTACTTTTTTTTTTGTCAGTATAATTGATGTTAAATGTTGTCGAGGAGAAGTACGTGTATTTATACACAGTCGTGATGGCAGTGGTGCCTGGTGCGTGAACAAGGTCTTGCGATTGCGCAATAAGACCAGAGGTGGTTTCGTTTGAGAATCCCTACAGTCGGTTTGCCTGTTTGGCTCCTGAAGAACATAGTTTCGAATGAATGGCAAATTTTAAAAGCTGTGGGCAGAGATGTGAAATGAATTTATTTGTTTTTTTTTTTTTTTCTATTCCACTCCACTAAAATCATCTGACGAGAGAAGAGCTGAATTTATTTATATTGTAGTTCCTCGTAAAATATGTGTTTGTTCACCTCAGCCTGACACCCATCAAAGACTGCATGGCCAGTATTAGGTAACTTTTCACAGCGAATGTGAAGGAGGTCGATTTACGAGCTTATGCTATACTACAATACGGATGGGCCACAACTCACAACTTTCGTTTAAAATCGAATACCATGAACAGTGGCCTACATCTGAGCATAAAACTAGCAGCTCATTAAAATTAAACTCTCCACACGTTATTGAAAGCTTTCCAAACGATGTTCAATATGCAATATGCACACTCTTATGATATAATAAAACAAATGTCTCATCGCCTTGCATATCTCACAACTGCAATAAATCCCCATTTTTGTAAAAAAAATACTAAACAAAACAGCGATGTCATCTTCCATCTCTAAAGCATCACTCCAAGACGAAGCGATGCAATAAAAACTTCAGAAAATAAAAATTGACGAACAAAAAAACCGCTTCCAATTAACTTAATAGCTTTCACGATCAAAGGAAGCCCCATAAACTGATATTTAATATCACCGACCATATATAGCAGCACACGGCGACGAAATCCCATTTCTTCACTAATGAACCACGAAATATGACCCAGACCAAT
Organism: Cheilosia grossa; assembly: GCA_963082955.1. Classification (NCBI taxonomy): domain Eukaryota; kingdom Metazoa; phylum Arthropoda; class Insecta; order Diptera; family Syrphidae; genus Cheilosia; species Cheilosia grossa. Next base: position 9,549,194 of record OY720146.1, read on the forward strand.
CCCATTTATAATTCATTAGCTCTGCTGTTTCGGAACTTGTGTATAGCGTGGAAAACTAATTCACACCCACTCTCGCCTATGGTTATTGATAATTATATTGTGAATGAAACATCCTCCTTTACGACCACTTGCCATAAATGGAAAAGTCGTTATATTCAAAAAAAAAATATTTAACAACCACACGATCGAGCAGCGCGAACTTGTCGCCATCTTTATGGTGGAGGGTTCGATCAAAGTGAGGTTCGTGCAGTTTTTTTTTGTTTTTTCTTTTCATTTAATAAGAACTGAAAGTGCGTTCAGATTGAACACATAAAATTGGCTTTTATGGGTGCGATTGAGGCAATCCATGCACGATCCGTTGCGATCGTTAACCTTCAAAGCGACAATCGTTGGCAGTGGGTCTACATTCGTTGCCAATTTGAATGCGGTTGGGTTCAAATATTCAAAAAGAAACAGAAAACCTTCAATCAAGTTATAGAAAGTGTGGAATGCGCCACAGCCGTCCCTTGCACAGATAGAAGGTTAAGGGCTATACAACTTGAATATAATTTAGGCTGTTAGCTTGAAGAGATAAACATCCCCTGTAGTAAGTTGCAGGCAAAAATATAAGCATATAGATGTGAAAATTAGGTTGGAACTTTATAGGAAGCCTAAACAAAACCTGAGGTTCATGGCTTTGCTATTCAATTGGTGTATTTTCCGATGGAGAGCATGAATGGGTTTTTGGATAAGGTGTGATTGTCTTAGAAACTTTGAAAGCTGACGAAAGCTTTTCCTTACTGTCTGGTTTATGTTTATTTTAATCTGTTAAGTTAAGAACCACTTTTACTGCTTTAAACACAATATATTGGCCTAATTTTTGTTTGTTGGGAAGATAGTGCAGATATGCAAAGCTGTGTGTAAATTATTTTCCAATATGTTGTGGGTAAGCCAGGTTACGTAACTAAACAACTTCAAACTTTCAGTGTGAACGCACCCTAAGCCGATTGCCGAACTGTTCATGTCAAAATATTAAGTAAAATCAACATCTTCATCATGGTGAAGTACACGAAGGAACAACGTTTACAAATATTTAAAATTTACTACCGAAATACCGAGTTGTTGGTGGCAACTTTAAGAGCGTTAACGGTAATTTTCAATTTTCACAAGCTATTGAAGTCTCAGTTCGGTGGAGTTCGGAAACGTCCATTATTCGCCGAGATCGTGTGATTTAAAGCATCTGGACTATTTTTTATGGGGCTACAATAAATCATTGGTCCATGCCAACATGAGCCGGCGACATGAGAAAAGCTCAAAGACAATATTGAGCGAGAAAAAGCGGCCATAGCCGTCGAAATGTGCGGCCGAGTCATCGAAAATTGGGTTCAACGTACCGACCGCTGCATACGTTCCCGTAGTGGACACATTAATGAAGTCGAATTCCATTCATAAATGTTTTGATAGTAATTCAAGTCAACCATTTTTCTTTTTTTTAAAAAAAAAGAAGTTGTCAAGTCCTTAGTGACAATGGAAGAATTTCTACCACCGGGCGAACTCTAGTTATTTTAAATCTTATTGCCGTAACACAGCTTAGCAACAACAACAAAAGTTAGTTGTTAATATAATTGAAAACAGTCGTCACTGTGGCTTAGTTACAGCTTAGCAAGCGTTCTGAAGTTCAAATATCGGAAGAAGAAGGTGGTGCCTTCTTTCAGAGTCCCATCTATAACAGCAGCTGTCATAAGAGCTCTCTACACAGACATTCGAATACGAAATAAAATCCTGCGTTCCTCCAATTAAGTTCAAAAAACATGACTCACTCACACAAATGATTGCGAGAAGCTATAGGCATTTTATTTTTTATGGACTTGTAGTTGCGTTGCATATTTATTTTCAATGTGATTAATTGGTTTGTTCAACTACGGTTTGACCCCAAACAATCAATTAACTAACCGCCAGAGGTTGTTGGTATACCTGCCGCTTGAACTAATGTTTATGTTCATCCATATATTTAGTTTTTCAGTTCATTAGGCCGTACGCCTAGGGATAGTACGTAAATGTAAAAGAAAAAAAAACATACCTTAAAGCATTTATATTTTTGGATCACTAGTTTTCATAATTTCTTACTGACAACATCAACAAATGTTTGTATACAGAGCGCGCTCCTAATAATTATATATTTAACGTCCAGGCTGGATTTTACGAACTAAAAATGGCGAAATTTTCTATATAAACTTCTTCATTGTGACCTACAAAATATTTAGTGTGAAGATTTAAAATGATTTTTAGTAAGGCCCAAACACTTTGGTTGGAATTGTTGCTATTCCAACCAACGCCACCATCATTTTCAGATTACATCCATTAAAGTGGGTATAGTTTAAATGAGGGTGTTGTTCGAAATAGATCTAATTCCAATCACTGTATTTGTTTGGAAATAGTTACTTAATATTAAATAAATTGAAATTGACTGCAATTTAAATGGTGTACATGTAAGAAGGCAGTTGCTACTCCCGGGTGTTTTCCACGTCCATTTGGAGTTCTAGTTCAATTGCCATTTGAACTACCTAATTCATCGATTTAAGTGGGGATTTTTAGTATGCTTTGGGTGAACAGTCCCGCTCAACGAAAGTAATAGCAAATCGTTTTAAAAGTCCACTTTATATTCAGTTTAAATTGAAGGGATCAACTGAACTCAGCACCCCAAGTACAATGTCCTCAGTTAACAAAATGTTTGTTCCCAAAAGTATTCCTTATTCCTGTAATTGTCGTGGGTAGATATGGAAATAATTTAACAACTGTCAGCAATTTTCAATGCCTCCAACCATTAAACTATTCCCAAAGACGTCGGAGTTGGAAAACGTCAAAGGTGAGTAACTTAGTCATAAGCAGAACTCATCCAATGATCAGATTTCATACTCATATATTCGGTTTTGCTACTAAAGGGGAAGATTAAATGACAATGTAGCATTGAAAGAACATCTCAATTAGCCGTTTGGACGCGGAATACAACTGTCCATTCCCTTCCATTCGTCCTAAAAATTAAAAACTCACGCAAAACGAATGTTTGTGAGTAGCTGCGCCCAGGCTCCCTAGGGACCTGTGGCGCCAGCTTTGTTTTATTATTATTTTTTTTGTTCATTGAACAAATTAGTAGATTGAATGCCAAATCTATTGCAGTCAAGAGATTTTACTAATAAAAGTATTTCGGCCTTAAAAACCTTAAAATTTCAACTTGCATAATTGTGTACATATATGTGGCATGAATAACTACTAATTAGCACAGTGACTCGTTCCAAATCCCTGGTTCGATTCCCGATAAAACCCAAATTCCATCTTGAGGTAGTTCTCCACTGCATTCGCGAACGTCTGACAAACATCCGACAGTATTACTGTCAGGAAAAGGGCTTCTCAATTAGCCGGTTTGGCTCGTCATAAAATTGTAGATCTCTTCCAATCGTTCAAAAAACTAAAAACTCGCACAAAACAAATGGTTGCGAGAAGCTAGGTCTAGTTGGGACCCTACAGACCTGTTGCGCCAACTACTATTTATTTTATTTATGACACGTTCCAAAAACAAAATAGGAAATAAAAGTTGCTACGCTCAAATACAACTGTGTATTATTGCAAGATTCGAAACAAATAAGTCAAAACACAGAAAATGCATCCCATAAATATCCCTACTCCCCCCCAAAACTGAATCCTACTGCAATAAAATCGGAAAAGCCCCCCACATTGAGGAACCTGCTATTGCCACTTGTTCGGCAATAAACCTGCCACCTTTAATCTCCGACCGATCCCTCCTGCTACTCCCTGAATCGGTGCAACTATAAACTAATAGGGAATCCCATACACAGCTCCACCATATTATGTGACACGTTTAAATGCATCTAGCGACTGCACATACACACATCATCGGTTCCGAAAAATAAGCATCTGCATCGGTATTTTATATTCGTCCCAATGACAGATATACGATCGTTGCGCGCACGATCATCGTGAAAAGTTCAAATTTATTCGATCATTTTAAAGAAAATTCAAACAAAATGACGAGCAAAGTCCTCTATTATGGCATTCTGACATACTTTCCGGGTTTTATTTTCGACAAGACCCCGCGCCGACCAGAAGAAGAAGTAGGTGCATTTGTGCGCGCCACCTCAGTTTGGGGGCCAACGCAACTCCTTCAACATACCTCTGATCTGATGCCATTAGCGCTATCAAAACTGTGACCGGTGGAGGGGCGGACTATTATTTTTGAACTTTTCTTTTTCTTTTTAAAAACATTTTCAATATTTTTAGAAACCAACTTTTGGCAGGTGCCCGTGCAATCTATCTTTATGGTATGCTTCGCGCACATACTCGTACTACAGGTATGTTTACTTCGAAAATTGGGTGAAAATTTCAACGTGACGTCACGCCGAACAATCACGACTGCAATAATCTCTGCCGAAGATTATTTTTGAAATTTTCAAAATGCTATAGCTATGAAAATAAATAATTTGCTCCATATAACGTCACACTATACAATGAGAAGCACACTCGTGCGCATATACGGATACCGCTTAGCTAATTAGGCCTGACAAACACCGACAAAAACACAAAGCCCGCGAAGACAAATATTGAGGCGCGAAAGATTGAAAGTGAAACATGTTCAAAGGGATGCAATGAAATACTTGTGCATTCAAACTATAAATATGTACGTATACGATTTTGTACGCTTTGATGGGATACTCAGAAAAGCAGCTCGCATTTGAGACTAGGCCTTGCGTTTGTGTGCGTCCATAGGTCTTGGGAAAAACGACCAACATCAGATACGAGTTACAAAAATCAGATACTCCTCGTTGTAAACAAGCCAAATGATCAAAATGTATGTTGTGGTGTAAAATTCACTTTTGACACAGATACTTAGTGCTGATGTTTACTCAGTTTATTCGGTCGATTCATGTGGTTTCAATCTGAATGCAATGTGTTCATTGGATTTGGGATTGATGGGAGAATAATTGCCATTCCCATGGTGTATCAAAACGCGCAACTCTAATACTGATGTTGGCAAATACATAGCGCAGACGTAGTTGTGGTCTTGTTTTCGTGGTCGCATTGTATTGGTAAAATTTACAACTTGATTTGTTATGAAAATAGATACGCCGATACTCCGATACGGGATACCCGGCACACCTTGTGTGAAGTCCGCCTGTGTGTCTATACAGGGAAACCACAATTAATTGAAAATCATTTCAGCTGTTGACAGCTTAACAGGGATTTTCGATTTACATCTCGTGTTTTTACAGAGACAGTTTTTTTTTTTTTAGTATTTAGGTTGAATTTGTTGTTAATTTGTGAAATGTTAATTCCACATGTCCGTTGGCGATTAGTATAGATTTTGTGATGCACTTAGTTGGGGGAGGGTATTAACTGGATTTAGATGTGTATCTACGATAGCTAATATATTTATTATGGCGACATGTGCTTTGAGTACGCTTACCATTTGACTATCTCTGGGTGGGGATTTGTTATCTGGAAGAAATAAATAAATTAAATTGGTTAGATTTATTTTTTCGTATCGATGTCTTGTAAAAGAAGCTGAAAGCGAGTAGAAAATTTGAATAGAAAAGGGAACGGTCATCGCCTACAGATTTTGAAGAGATTTATTGGAGAATATCGTATTCTCGGTGAGATGGAAGATAAGAGATGTCATCGAGTCAATACCTACGAACTGAGCTATCTGCCTGTTCTTATATCTCTGTGTTAAAGCAGTTGTTGTTATGAATGCGGTCTGTATTTTCTGGTTGCACCAGTTGCAGACTGTAGCCCCCCCTCTATTCTATATCTCTTTAACCTTAATGAAAATTGAATACGATTCAGAGATACGTGCAGCATTATTTATGAATTTTTACAAATTAAATCCAGAAAAGTTAATCTTTTTTATTTAATACCATAAGCTTGATAAGTAAAAGCAATCCGAGGGCCCCTTGGTAGAATTTGCTACAAGTCCGGCGCTGGCCTAATCCGGCATTTTGTTGCAACTGAGGTTAGACCTGTTTGGTGGGCTTTCTGTTTGTGGGGCTTGGAGTTTGGGAATTGTTAGTTTGGGTACAAACCGCAGGAAGGAGTCAAAGGTATGGTTGGTGCAGTGGTGGATCGGACTAATTCCAAAAATATGCTTTTTGATTCAAAGTTTCACAATTCAAAAGGCATTAAATCTCTAGGTGGCCCAACGCGGATAAATACGAGTATAATGGACTGAGTAGAAGCTGCTTACGATTAGTTGTAAAATATGAGTGTTAAAATCCATACGCTATTCGCAAACATATCCAATGTTTCCGACAGTTGAAGATCAACCGCAAGGGGCACAAGGACAAAACTGCACGAAGTTTATTTTTCTGCGGAAAAATTACATTTTTAATGGAGTTACTGCTCGGCGGACTAATTCTCTAAATAAGCAGGTACCTAAAAAGGTTTCTATGCTGGTAGATTAATGAAGCGCGTCGTCGAACGTATATAGCTTGCTCAAAAAAAAGCGAAAGGAAGCTATCTTTTGATTTTAAAGAACTATACTGAACTGAACTGAATGTCGGCGCAGTGGCTTAGTGGTTAGTCTGTTGGACTATCCTCCCTAGTTTTAAGCTAGATTAAGTTTGTAGGTTAAGGCTTAGAGTAGGGGGTCCTTGAGAGGTGCCGGGCTAGCCAGCATGATAGTGCCACCGAGACTCGAACGAAGCGTATAGCCTCGCTCGAGTCTCGGTGGTAATGATGAACCCTTGTGGGCGGCTGTCAGGCGACCATGGACGCGATCAGGATGGTGACCAATCGATGAGATTGCTCACCACCCTGATTATAGGTAAATTAGCTTAAGTAGCTTAGGTAGTTTTAAGTAGTTGTAAGTAAAAAAATAATAAAAGAATTCAAGTTTTACAAAGTTTCTTGGAAATAAAAAACAAACAAAAATAAATATTGATAGATTTAAGGCCGAAAGGCAATAATTTTAAGGATATAGTTAAGTTTAGAGTGCTCGCTAAGAGCCAGTAAGCTAGAATTAAGACAAATGTTAGCTTTAATTTAGATTTAATCGTTTTTGTCTAGGATGTAAGTTTAATGAAAGTAAAAATAAAAATGAATTTAAAATGTAAAAATGTAAAAATAGTCTGTTGGACTACTAACCGAGGTGTCCAGGTTCGAATCCAGAAAAAAAAAAAAACAAATTCCAACTGTGCCACCTCTCTCGGACGTCTGACAAACATTTGAGAGTATAACTGGCTTGCAAAAGCTTTTTAATTAGCCGTTTGGACTCGGCATAAAATTGTAGATCCCTTCCATTCGTTCCAAAAACTCAAACAAAACGAATGGTTGTGAGAAGCTGGGCCTAGGGTCCCTACCGACCTTTTTATTTTTATTTATACTGAACTAACTATCCCGCACTGAACTGAATGATGAAAAGAGCTAAATTAACTCGCTTTATGGACGTAGTTCGTTTATTTTGAAGTACGACCGCATTTGCTGACTCTTTTCGTTCCCAACTACCTACGCAATAAGTGTGTTCCAAATGAAACGTTCGAAAGATGTGGAACAGTGGTACAAATAGTTTGATATTTTCCGGAGGTTGAACGTTGTACCCCGAGCTTAGTTGTAAACGTCGTACGGATCAGCTCTCATCAAGGGTTAAGTAAGTTCCTATGTAGATCTTCTAACATTTCCAAAGTTTCAGTGCACTCATCTTATTCGCTGAACAAAATGGGATCTAGCTATTCACAGTAATCAGATTTTTCCTTTTTTAACAGTGAGTCCCAAGTTCGACACCCAGACATCTTAATTTTGTTCTGTTTGCGTCTGGCGAAAGTCTGACAAACATCCGAGAGTAGTTGTAGATATATCTGAACAACTGTTAGTCCTTTAAAAGGACTATTAATCACACCCATGGCTGAAGAGTTCGTATTTCCATAGAAAATTTCAAACAAAATTGGATGCCCGACTGACAAATATCTCCCACACGAACAAGATACTTTGTATCTTCCTATAAGAACTACCTATACCTGCACCTAGTTCACATTTCCTCACATAAGATCAACAGGAAATTAGAGAGTTTCTTCAAATTTCCTAAGAAGAACCAGATACCTAATTCTTTTTCATCAGTAGTTTAATGTTTCCATAATTAAAATTCTATACCAAACGAAGCTCACATCCTTTTCCAACGATCGAATTTCTCAAAAAAAAAAAAAAAAATAACCCAAACCGCACACCTCTGCTCATAGTCCATTCCCAACTATCAACTGACGAAGCAATTGGTCTTCCAAAACTCCAATAGTGGATAATAAAAAAATATCATAAATGTTTGGGAAATAAAAATTTACGATAATGCATTTCGAGAAGCAATCAAAACCGTTTCGTTCGAAAAAAAAGTAATAATATTTATATGACAAATGATCAGACAGACGCAACACTCTCTAGATACACATATACCCAGCTCCTTTGGGTAGGTAGAGGAAGTTTAATGTATCAAAAGGTACCGAAAACACAGGCAAATTTGAATAAAGTTGAATAACCCACAGAGACGACACTTTGGGGTGATTAGCATATTATACCCCCACACGGAGTCGGTTCGGAATTTTGATTATTAAATGAATTCGAAAACCGAGGAGGAGCAGTCAGATGACGACATGTTGTGCGTCTATTCGATTTAAGGGACATAGGTATATTAATATGTAAACTGAGTAAAAACGAAGACAACCGCTTTCACCAGCAAGGGTGTTAACACCCAGAGTCAGAAAATCCTACGCGCGAAATATTTGATAGAAAGAAAAAATAACAAACAAAAGAGGTCTCGAAAAAACGAAGAACAACGCGCTCTTTATGGACCGTTTTCAGAATTTTAAGTTGTGGTCTGAGGCAACCTGATAGTCTATATATATATATCATCCCAACCAACCAGTAAACAAGTTTGAGTATCTAATTCCTTTCAGCAGACGAGCAAAGTCCTTTGGCTTTGGTTTGCCTGTTATTCTTGTTGGCAACATGTTTTAGACACTTATACGGGTCTTGCATGTCATTAATATGCAGTCGAGATTGTGGTTTACTACCACAAGATGTTTGTGCTGTTATCCAATCGTGTGGAAGGTTCACAAATTCACGGCTCATCAGGGAGGTGTGTTTTCGTCTAATTCTTCTTGTCCTCCAGCGAGGTGTGGGACCAGGAAACGGTTCCAATGGAATGTGTAGTTTCAGAGCAGGCCTCTACAATGTTGTCTGCTAATCGCAGTTAAGATTTATGACACTTGTGAACGGAAGTTGTTGCCTGCAGAAGATTGTTGTTATTTTGCTTGGAATGGTCCGTCTATCTGAGAGGGACCCAAGAAAGTGTGAAACCGATTTAAAGGCTAACGCTGGCAATCGCTTTACGGCAGGAGTTCTTAAAAGTGAGAGAGCATCCCTAACTATGTCGACAATGCACAGACAGTCGAACAGAGGTCCAACGAGGTAGAAGACCAACCTATGGAGCTTCTGTTTGATGGCGGAGACTTTGAGCCACGTTTTGTTGAACACAAGTGTTTGATATAACGTAGACCGCCCCATTCGGAGAAGTTGTGGGCCTTGCTTTCTATAAGAACTTTCAAGCCAGCGAAGTATGACGGCATTTTTTCGTATTGTTTATCGTTACTAGGTCCGAGTTAGATCAAATACCGACTTAAGGACCTATAAGTTTAACAACTCCAGTCCTGCTGGAGAAAGTCGTAATATTTACCAACCCTAGAAAAACCTTCCTTTACCTGTGACTAAGACTTCAAGAACTTAGAACTCACCATAAATTTCATAAATTATGACCAACCCTAGAAAAACCTTCCTTTACCTGTTACGAAGACTTCAAGAACTTAGAACTCACCGTAAATTTCAATGAGACAAACATGCTTACGGTATAGGAACATTACGATTTGGACAGCTCTAACAGATGGACAGACAGCCAGACATAAAAAAAACAGAAATTCAGCTTGGAAGAAGGAAGTAATAATGAAGGAAAGCCATACTTTCATTTTTTTTCCATTTTGAAACGACTACGCTGTTACAACTTGTCACTAGATATTTCTAGCCTACATAAAAGTGACAAAACTCCTAAATGCACCTCAGGAAAAGGTAACCGCACACTGTAGAAGGTAGGACCCAACGCTGTTCACCTGAACACAGCTTTTATGAATAGGACCGTCAAGTTTAATCTTTTATGTATATAGGCGAAGACAAATAGCTAAGAACCACTTTCACTGCCTTAAGCACAACATATTCTTTAGATTTTGTTGGGAACATTGCGCAAGGATGCAATTCTGGACGTAGTTTGTTATCCAATATGCTGAGTATAGTCGGTCTCCATAATGTTAGAATTTCTACGACCGCAAAACGTCGCCAAGCTTGACGGGAGAAGTTTTTTTCTTCAAAACAAGTTTCTATTGACTACATTCGAAAATCTCTACCATACCTATAGGTACTTTGATTTAGCCAAAATCTTTATTGCGCAACCCGGAAGAATCCCTTCGGTTCCTGATTGTCTTTTAAGCGGATCTGAATCTCCCTACTGCCTTCTGACGCAATGCATCTGCCCTCACAGATGCTATGCATAAAATCCCCGCGCACTGTCAGCTGCCGCACTCGCATACTCCAGCACATCTTCCATTGGACTTTCACACATTTTTCATAAGGGAAATATGTAAATCTGCTGTCCGGCCAAACCCGAAAACCCTTTCCACGCTCACCCCTTTATATCATCACACCTTTATCCACATAGGATGCCCCTTTACACCGCCGCGCCATTCAAGCACCTGGTCAATCAAATAAAGGAACAAAATGCATTTAATTGGTATCCAGGCGCTTGTCTGTCTCACCTCACTCGCTGCTCTCTAATTATGTTGCGATGCGATAGAACGAGATATATCCACATACAAAACAAAAAATAAAAAACTGGAGACTTAAAATCAACTTCCGTCAAATACCCACCGAGGAATCATCCCTGCGCACCACCTAATCCAGGTCATTAAACCATCAAGCCAGCTGATATAATCAATCCGTCCGACCTCTATCTCTGTTCGCATCTATTCACCTATATCTGTGTAAATAAATGACTGTGTCCGTTCAGTCGGTCTCTGACCCTTTTTTCCGAATTTCGGTCAGAGCCCTAATGAAAGGGATGTTTCCCTGCCCGTGGACGGTTGTGTATTATTTATTATCTACCTTTCGAGGTATGTTTTAATAAAGAGTCCCAAAACTGCAATTAGGAGTGTAACTGCGTGTTTTTTTTTTTTTTTTTTTTTTTTTTTTTTCCTATTTTCGTGTTCTGCCTTTTTCCAGAATTTAATGAACACAGGACATTTGGCGTTGTCCTTTGCCATTAGATAGTTAGTGTCATCATTACAACAGTGTGAATAATGCATGCGTCCAGTAGATATGAAAAATGTGTCGCTGTCGCTTTCGATTCCATATTTCTCTTATCGGGGCAAATGGGTCTGGTAATAGTGGGCATTTCATTAAAATTCGGTTCCTGCAGTGTGTTCTATTAATTAACGTTAAATTACCGTCCATTATACCTCGAGGAGGTGGTTGTTTTCTCGACCACCAACTGTTCGGGGTAAATGACTAGACACACGAAAAGTAAACACAAACAGTCGACCAGATCTAGATTATTTTAAAATATCTATTAGCTGATGAGTGATGGGCTGAGGCTGATGGCCTTACGCAATCTATCACTTTGAGGGGGGAGTTCGAATTCCCCCTGTCAGACTGGTTGCCATTGGTGGGCCATTAAGACTGCTTCTTTTGTTTGCGGATAATTGCTATACTTAGTGGCGCACGCGGTCATTTACTCTGATTCAAATTTAGAGAGGACGAAATTAATCAAGCACAGATAGCTGGCAGCACTCACTGGGCGACGTGGTGTTTGTAATCCCATCCACACCTGCTTTCAATCGAGCTAATACACCCACCACCAGTCATAACCATGATTTATGCAGCACACTCGGCGAGTTCCAAATGTAAAATGCTGCTGCACCTCTCTGTCTCTGTATATTCAAATGACAATATCATTCAATTTGACACTCGTCGGTCGGCCGGGGATGACTATACCAACTCGCACAGACAGACAAATCTTAGTCAAGCAACGTTTCAACTGAAAATTCCACGCATTTTCCTCGTATCATTCGCTTGGCATTCGAAAGCTGAGTGCTTAGTCAGGCCTCTCTCATTGATCCTTTGGTTATGTATGTGATCTCTACCGCTTTGGCAGTTGGCCCATGAATTCTTTGAAAAATCTCTAAAAAAAAGAAAATAAACACATTCCGACGAAAGTGAAAGGCTGCAATGTATTGTCAAGGCGTCAAGGGGTATTATATCTTATGTAGGAGCACCCAAATGTAACAAAAAAAAAAAAAAGGAAAAGAAACCAAAAGCGCATTCGAAGTGCGGGAAATTGCTGAAATGTATCAAATTCAGAATGAACAGAATGTCGAAGCATAATTGGGTGGAAGTGTGTCAAGAGAAATAGATACTCGGTTAGAAATAGACTGCGGCCAGCATTTTGGTGTAGGTGCCATTTGGAAGACTTTAACATGAATTTACAGCTGAAAGAACAAGTACCTACAGTGCCCCGCAGAAAAGTTCGAATGCAAAAGTGACAGCTGTCAAGATTTGATTAAAATCTGGAAGTTAAGTTCGAGTTGTTTGGCCGTACATACAAATGGAGGTAGTTGGGTGTTTTTTTTTTTCTTTTCTTAAAAAAATGTGTCACCAGTGGCGTAGCGTGGGTTGGGGCCGCCCGGGGCCGACCAAATTTATGCCGCCCCTATAATTTGTTCATATACAATAAAAAAAAACCTTTGTCTGCGGTTTCAACCAGGTTCACCTTAACATATGTGTGTCAATATACTTGGTAGGATTTGTACATTTTACCAAGTTTCTACTAAAGGCGTTTCAAACAATCGGGTAAATTTTGGTAGTACATAATTTAAATTTGATATTCTAAGAACGGCACGTCGCGTCGGCACAACACAAGATAACTGATTATCTTTCTGTTTTCATAAGGAAGTTTAAAAACACTAACAACTTCTTATTTCTGTGCCTTTCTAGCACAAATCTAGTACAATCACGAACTAAATCGGAGAGAGTGTGTCCACAAAAAAAAACGAAAAAATATTTTGTAACTAAGAAAAGACTGTCAGTTTAGAGAAGAAACACCTGTAATTTTTTCAACTACATAGATACTCGTAGTTATTACGAAAGCAACACAAAAACAAAAAGAACATGGACAAGGACAAGTGAACCGCTTAAATTAAACACATATCTATGTATTTTTTCCTATTATTATTTCATATCTAGATTAGGTCTATTCCTTAACTTTTGTAGTAAAAATGGAAAATACTGTCAAAATGGAAGTGGTGGGGATAAATGCTCTCACAGAGAGGGACACTTTTCTGGTAATCTGTGAAAGATGACAGATACGTAATTCAAATATTAAAAAAAGTGGTTCGAAAAGTCTGATTAACTCTATGAATTTGCTAATTTAATTAGTTACATCATCTAAGTACCGATGAAAGTGATCTGAAATTAATCGAACTTTTTCTTGATGAGTCCGAGTATGTGGAAGAGTTTGACTGATTGAACTATAAGCCTCTCCAAGAAGAGTAAAAAGCATTAAGAATTATAAAGGTGAAGATTGCAACTTGCTGCAGCGAGGAATAATTTCGTAGCCATTTTTATTCTCCCGCCTGTTGATAAAATTTTAATAAGCAAAAAATCAAAAGAAATTCACGCATTTATGCCAAATAGGGCAACAAATTTGAAATCAATAAGTTGACAGTCTTTTCCATTCTTACACCAAGAAATTTGTATGGTAAAAATTCGTAAGATTCTCAGTGGAGGGGTAATTTCTTAAGGTGCTATCTTTTTCGAATTTTCCAGTTAAGGAACAGCATTGAGTAAAAATTCATAAGATGTAAAATAAAGGAACAGTCCTATTTTTTATTAAAAAAAAAACGCTACCAATTTTTGCTTATTAGGTAATTTTTAATAATAAGGAGCCGGCTTACGAGACAATACTGCAACTTCTATTGCCAACTAGAGAGTTTGTTTATGTTTGCAAACTTCACTTCGTTTGAGCAAAATAGGACAGACTGACACGATCTCAATAGGAAAGTATGCATGCAATGTTAGCACTCATCTGTACAGTAGGAGTTTCATATTATGTCGAGAGACTGTCTCTACTAATTACCTATATTATATATGACTATACGTCTAATACCTGCCCTAAAAAAAGCAAAAACAAAATAACTTATTCGCACGAACTCCAGTCACCAGTTGGGTTGTCGTTTCTCATAAAATGTAGTAGCATTGGATTTTTTGTTAAGCAACACAAGGAATGTCTGATTACTTACTGTGAAGCAGTGTTAATGCTGGTAAACTTTGTAAATAAATTCGTTGGATTGAAAAAAGAATCCGTTTTGTAAATTTTACATATTTAAAAATTGAAGGCGCTCCAAATTGCCGCCCGGGGCCTGTGCCCCCCTTGCCCAGCCCTTGCTACGTCACTGTGTGTAACAAGATAGGATTGAGCTGTGTTCCCATACTGTGGACATTTTTTCTTCAAATATTTTGATTTGAAATTGTCACGTAAAACAGAAAATGTTTTCTTATTCTATTACATTTCGTGTTAATTTACGCACTTCATTCTGAATTTGCTGGTGGGTTACCTTAGAGTTTCAAAATTACAAGAGCAACGTTTTGGAGCAGATGTGGTAATAAAAACCCTACGTCCCAACGATCATTTCAGTACGAAAAGCAATTTTCGTAGTTGAGTACATTAAAATTTCATAAATCTTTTTGTTTATCTATGTTTATATTGAATTGAATTGAATTCTCGTTGAAAAGTGTTGATTTAAGGAAAAGTATAGATTTCGTGGAATATTTGTACTCGCATGAGTAACTGTGACTGAAATGTAGGGTGACAGGGTTGTCATTTCAGAACCACAACTTTTTGGAAGAACAGAGCCATTTCATAGTCCAAAGCGAGTTTTAGTATTTAGTTGAGTCATTGCCTAACATCTGTCACCAAAGCTAAGCTATAAATGTCACTGGGCCTTACTAACAATCATTTTTAACCTTCACCTTACATATTTTGTGTATATGCAAAACTTCGCCATTGTGAGTTTGAAAAATTTAGCCTGGACACTAAAAATGATTATAGTAACGCGGACTTAAGATAAACAGACTATCGAGTTGAAAATATGTTTGCCCTCCATTCCATTCGAAGCCGACGAAAGTGAATGAAAAGAATAAAATAGAATTGTAAGGATTAGTGTCAGATTTTAATTATCTAATTGTGCTATAAATTCAACAATAAATTCTGTTGTATTCACAATTATCCAGTCTTACAACCTGCAACAAAAGCTTTAATTTTCATAGCTCGGTTTTGAAATGTACAAGGCACAACCATGTCTCTGTTAAATTGACACTATTGGACGTCGGGTGGATTATGAAAATGACAGCGATTTTCAACATATCTACAAGATTTTTTGATTTTTTTTGTGTCATGAAATGTTCCTTCATCGACAAAAAACTCGCAGTTCGGTGGACGTTATTGCTGTACCCTCAATAGGCATGTTGCCCAGCGATGATCAGCTATCACTTGTTTAAAATTTTTGTGCCAGAATGCACAAATAGTCATACCTTTTATACGGTTTTATAAGTCCAATAAATGAGCCTTGGGTCCAAAAATAATTCTATAAACAGACCTGCACCTTTGTTGGGCATTTTTAGCTTTCTTTACCTGACTTCTCAGGCAGATTATCAAAAGACTGTTTCATATGAATCATTGTTTGACAATGTCGTAGGTAAAGGTTTTTGCTGAAATGTACAAAAAGACCGGTAGGTACTCTCATCAACAATCTGCACCTTCAGAATCATATATAACTAAAAAGTTGTAAAGCGACTCGCTTCAGCCTCTTGCAGACTAGACAAAGCAAGCTACAACTGGATGCAACTGAATAAAATTAGACTTCCACCCCGCAACGAAGTCATTCCATTTACCATCAGACGACAATATATAGCCCCAGCCCCAACCCCAAAACCTACATCGGACTATGTCTGATTTATATCTCTGGCAGCAACACGACTAGACAGAACAAAGTAGGTACCCTTCCTACTCGTAATTTATTACCAATCCAAAGTGTCTTTCATCTCTCGCCGAAAAAATATGTTAGCTGCTATGGGTAGCCTATACCAACAAATCTCTCTTGAGCAATTTTTATTTATTGCCTCCGCCTATACATATCACTATTATAAGCCCCAATCCTAACGTATACATCAAAATTCGTGTCTGAAAGGTTAATAATTAAAAACAAATTTCGCTGATTTATTCCCAACAATATCAGTAGTTGTTGAAGACTCTCAGGTCTCTGTTGCGGTTGTTGTTGTCGTCGTCCCAAAGGTGGCAGCCCTGCGGCACGCTATCCCATTAATACTGATTGATGAAGAATTTTAATTACACCCGTGATATATTAAACCACAAAACTATTTGGCATTTGGCAGCTTCACTCTCCCCTCGCCTTTTGTGTGTTTTCATTGTAGGTAAAAATATTCGGGACTCACTTCGTCTCGAAAATGAAAACATCACACGCAAAAACATTTGCGCGCAAATTAATCTGTTTGGCTGCGGGGCTAACAGCGGCATCATCATCATCATTACACCGTCGTTGTACTTTCAATTAAAGTCAATTTTTGCGCTGACTTGTATTTGTTTTGATATCACCTCGGGGTGATTATTTACATTCCACTCGGGTGAGAGATAGATGGTGTTCAAGCAGTTGTTGCTGGGCGTACTTTCGGAACGCACCCGAACGAACGAAAAATCGTAAACAAAAAAATGCGGTATCTATACTCTGCAGAGAGCATATAGAAAGGTCACACATGAAGATATGAATCGTAAAGTGAGAGAGTTCCATTGTATGCACAGTGTGTGAGTAAGTACGCACACAACTCATACGCACTTGAAGCGAAGAAGATTACTGTATAGAGTGCGTCGCAAGGACCACAAGCCTGAATAATGACAATTAATGGATGATAATCAATTTGAAGACCTCACTCTGACACTCTTGGTGACCCATTCAAGTGGATATGCATACATAGACAAACAAAGGCTGGGTCTATGCTTGCAATTTGTATGATGATGTAATTGCTGGGACTGCCAATCAATAAGACTTTGTTTCAGCTTAATAACCCAATTAATCGCCTCTGTCAAATCGCATGCACATACAGCTCTACGTTGGTGAACGATATGAGAAAACGTTTGGCATAAAAATTAGGCCGCTGACGATGCAGATGACGATGGTGATGTAATCGGATGATCGTAAAGTGCATACGAGGGAGATGTGCTAAGTGGATGACCTGTATTCACAATAGGGTCTTTTGTTTGAACAAGAACATTCGTCATTCATGGGTGGGATGAACTATAAGTGGATTGCGCTCGAAATGCGATTTTGTGAGTTCCTAGTTGTGGGAATTTCCGATCAAGTGGAGTTTTATTCAAAATCTCACAGGCTTGGGGTAGATAATATGTGATTGAAATGGTTTTCGGATTCTTATGTAGACCTTAGACCTTCTCTACCTAGTGTTAATGTTGCAAATATGTCCAACAGTTACACCCGAAGAAGTCCTGTAAGAAGTGGAGTCTGTAACAAGCAGTAAGACTTGTGGAATGTACGGAATCGAACACTTTATCCTTGGAGACGGTATTAAAACTCACCTTGAAGCTGTTGCGAACAGTAATTGTGCCCGGGCAGCGGGAAATTTTCCACTGTAATAGAAACGCCCGCACCTTTATTATTAGAACCAAAATGCAACAAGCTCCCATAGGTACCTACGTCTCTATGTTTCATAGACCGCTGAGCCAGCGTTGCCGGTGAAAATGTTCAAAAAGGTGACTAAAAAGGAGCCCGATCCGGAAAAAGGGGCCACCACATGAAATACTAATAAAAACAATTAAAACAGATTACCAGAGACATTTATTTTGAACAAAAAAAACAAATTTATTCATCACGAAACACTTCTTTTCATGTAAAGAATAAAATCTTACTTAAACTAAAAAAGGAGCAAATTTCACTATTTTTCAAAAAGTGCGGGTCTTGAGCCTCAAAAAGGGCCCTAAAGGGGCCAAACGGGAACACTGCGCTTAGCATGGAAGACTCGATATAAAACAGAGCGTTGGAAATAAATAAATAAATAAAAGACCACTGAGATGAAGGCAACGAGCTTTCAAACTAGCGATTCAGTTTTAGGAACGAAGGTAGAGGACCGTTTGCGATACTGCACTCGACTCGAAGCCACATAGAAGTCAAAAAGAAATAAATACCTACTGCACTCGGAGACAGTGGAAGTCGATATAGTGGATATATTCTTCTGCATGATTTGAAGGTTGTCTTTAAATTCATTATACGCTTGTTAACGCATCGACATTAACTGAGTAACTTTATGAATTCATACCAGTTAACAGCGATGAGTACACCTCGACGATTAGTGGTGATCGTTATTGAAATCGATACATGAGCACAAATCGATCAGTGATCTACTCAATTTAGCAAGTTACATTATTATTCCTCGTTTTTCCTGATTCAGTGTACTTCGTTCGGTAGTTTCCGAAATTAGTAATGATCAACGTTGCTGTTTCAAACCATTCATCGATCAGTGATCTTGTTTACAAGTAATGTGCGATTTTAATTTTTTTTATACTGGAATCGCGAGTATTGCAGGAACATTTGCACATCCCAAGTCTTAGCTAATACATCATCACATACATCATCATAACGTGCTTAGATCGAGTCATTTTACAAATCCATTTCAAGATGTATGCTAAAGTCATAGCTATGATCATCGATCAATGGGCATTTGATAGATCAGTGAGTTGGGATTTTCAGTGGGTACCCACTTATTTATTAAGGACTGAGCACAGTATGACGAACTCTTGGTTCATCTCTTTTCGTATGTCGTGCTCTACTTCTTGAAGATCAGTGACTGATCTGTATTCGATCTGTATATACAGAAGCGACGAAGTAGTACTGCGCTGGCGTTACCCTTGTCATGAAAGATACCTTCAATTCGGCCAGTTAGAGAGAGCTAGTCATTAAAGGAGCGCCAAGCCCCCTAGTTTGAAGGGCAACACATTTTTTCAACCCCCGTCTTTTGTAGCCAAAGGACAAAAAGTAGAAAATAGCAGCAGAAGGCACAAAAAGTACAGTTATTCTGTGTCGCAGAAAAACTGTCCAATATCTACAGTTCTTATACTTTCCCAATAATCACAATGTCAAAATTACAAGCTTACCTCGCGACCGGATGTTCATTTTCCACCAGAAACGATCACCACATCTGAAAAGATACAAGCAAAACTATATTTAGTACAAAGACTCTCGAATTATATTCAACAAATAATTTCTAAACCACAAAATGAGATAAAAAAAAAACCTATGTATATAGTATCTATACCTACATCTACAAACAAATAAAAAAAAGAATGGACAACAAATTGAATCATAACTATGTGTCATGTCACTTCGACCTATTGTCAATAACTACTTTCCACGATATCGATCTTGACAGAGCAACGATCAACAAAAAAAAAAAAGAAAACCAAAGAGAAAAACAAAAGGAAATCCTCTTCCAGAGACAAAGTGATTTATATTGAGACATCAATCATTAATGATCACTTTGTTTCGACATTACGATCATTTATATAATTTAAGTGTTTTTCTTTTTTGTCTCACTACACATCTTTGGTGTTGTCCCGTATATGTATGTCGTTGATTGTTGCTAAGCGGAGCGCCTCTTTTGTTGAACATTTCTATACACACTTGTTTTTTTTTTTATTTTTATTTTCTTTAATACCCATAATCTGTCAATAGGTTTGATTTATTGAAGGCCATTACTTATGCATACACTATGTATGCCATGCGTAACCTAAGAAGCTCTATGCCAAAATGCAAAAAGGAAAAAAAAACGATTGAAAATTACCATCAAAAGGTTAAGAAATGTTAATTGATTTGAAAATATATTCCGAGATGCGGATTGTAAAAAAAAAAAAAACTACCAATGCTGGTTTGAGGAGGAGAATAACAACAACCCCTAGTTTAGGGTTACCCTAAATCTGTGTAGAACATCTGCTTTCGGTTGATTTGCATATGAGTGAGGATATCTTGTAGATGGTGCCGCAGCGTGACTGTGAGTGGCCCACAAAAAGGATTCTGTATTGAGTATTTTTCTTTTTTCCGTGAACACATTTTTGTTTGGATATTCAAATTTTATTTCAGTGAAGTTTCGCTGCGACAACCCGTGAGAAATGTCAATTTCGCTGGAACATTTGTCAGATTTACTTTGAAATGTCAAATTGTATTGCGGGTATATGTTTTTTTTTAATCCTTAGAAAAAAAGAACTCAGATAAATGTGATGCGCAGTAATCAGTATCTATTTGCCTTTCGACTTGTATAATAAATTTGGTATAATTTACGAGGACGATTCGATATGATTTGCATGAGAGCATATCGAGTTGTGGAAAGGGTTTGAAGCCATTACGCATTGTAGTGAGTGAGTTGGTGATCTCAACTTGATTTGCTGGGGTTTTCGGTGATTAACTGTCTATCGATCGGTTTTGATGGCTTTACCACGATCGTTAAGTAATATTGGAAATACCAAGCATAGCAAGTTTATATTCCGTTGTCGCAAATATAATATTGTCGCGATAGCTTAGATCACTGATCGCAAAGCAAATAAATCAAACCGTCAAACTTTAGTTGTGTAAGATACGTTTCAATTTTGTATAGAGATTTAGAATACCGATCATAGACGAATAGACTGATTTTTGGGAAGGGGTGAAGCTATATAGTCTGTCATAATCTGCCGTAGACATTACGTGGAAATCCCAACTCAATGATCTCCCAAATGGGGGCTTTGATGGATACAACATTACCAGGACCTTTGGAATTATTTTCTTTAATTTACACGATCATTGTTAAATGTGTTCATTTAATATCTATCTAGCGATACAGAAATGATCCTGAAATAGTCGCGCTTGCAACAAGTATTTTTAAAGTCACACAAATTATTTGCATTTGTACAAGATCACTGATCATGGGCGATTATAAATTATTTTCGTGGGAAAACTACAGAAATTATTATGTTGAATGCGGGATATTTACGAGTAACAACGGTTTTCGCCTGAA
The DNA here is from genome assembly GCA_963082955.1 of Cheilosia grossa. NCBI lineage: Eukaryota > Metazoa > Arthropoda > Insecta > Diptera > Syrphidae > Cheilosia > Cheilosia grossa. The sequence continues at coordinate 9,570,395 of OY720146.1, forward strand.
TTAGGTAGAAAATCAGTGACGTGTTCCGTTTATATTTTAAGACGGACTAATCGATAAAGTCCTGGGCTCAAAAATTTACTCGTCGCTGCTTAAATAAACGAAAGAATTGCCAGACAACCATCAGAAGTCAGAAATGAGCTTCCTGCCTCATATCGACTTTAACTTCCTGAAAATGCAGTGGGAAGTTATCAACTGATTTGACTTTCTTGCATCAAAAATGATCAATCCGAATATTTCAATACCTACTTGCTCTCGTAGAGCAGTAAATCTTTTGTCAGAAAAAATGTTTGTTCTTGCGCTATGATATTTGTTTGTTGATCAGTCAAAACTGTAAATTTATCTAAACGAGTCCCTTATCATAAGACCGATCTTGGTTGTTAAGAAATATGTAGCTAGGTAGGCATCCAAAATCATAGTCTACTTTACGATCAACCATTTATCGATCGTTATTTAAAAAAAAAAAATATATTTAATGTGAATTAGCTTCCTAGAAGTATCTCTAACATACACAGATCATTCTAGCACAGATCTTATCTCCGAAAATGTTATAAAATCACTGATCATATGAAAATTTATGATCGATCTACACCGAGAAAGTGGTTAGCTAAATACTCAAGAAGCCACTCTTATCGGTAAACATTATTCTACGATCAGTAACCTTTTGTGATAATTTGTTTTGAGAAACTCCTTTCTGAATGACAGTTTCGTTGAAGCCGTAGTAACCTGAACTGATCATTTTTGTAAGCCAATGATATTTTAAATGTTCAGTGACCATAAGAAATTGACGATCATTCGACGCCGAATATTGGTTGTCGTAGGAAAGAAGCGACTACGGTCTTTTGGGGTGCTACAAATATTTCTGTTAAAGAGATCAGTGCGTGGAAAGTATGGTGAAGATCAGTTACCTACAATTTTGTTGTAGCAGTTTGTCTGTATGGATTTTTAGACAAAAATTGTAAATGACTATTTATTATCTAGTTACTAGAGAGCTATGACTATTGACTTCTAGGAGGATCAGCATTTTTTTAGGTCCAACATTTGTAGTAAAAAGAAGACTCGAAGAGCAACTTAGAAAAATATTAGAAATAGCGTGAGTAATTCAAGTGGGAAAAAAAGCCAAATCGAATGGATCAGCATAGTCGACCTCATTATAAACAATTGATCGAGGATAACTAACAGCTTTGAATAGAATATTTCAATAACAAAAAGGACACCATCGTTCGACTTCTGAGAGGCATCATCTTGATCGAAAGAGTCTCGCGCAACCAATCGTTTAGTATCCCCTCAGCTGTCAGACATACTATACATCGTTCCTATCTCGATGCACGCGTGCTCTGCTAATTCATGTTCTCTCAGAAAACAGCCAGCCACCCTGCTAACACCTGATGTTTATCGAAAAATAAAATATTGCATGTTCGCCTTGAGACTGCAAAAATGTTCATCCTTACCTAACACATGTATCTAATGCATTTGATATGCAAATTGGGTTGCCTTTTGACTCGTAGCCCATTCCCAACCCGACCGAAGGTGTGAATTTATCAGCCATTAAGTCAGGTGTCATAGGAAGGATTATACGTAATTAGTTGGCCTCCTGCTGCATGCTGATACTCTTAAGGGTGGGTATTCCTAATTAAATGCAAAACACTTTTGTCACAGCAATCGATCAATCAATGGGAGTGCAAAATGCATCCTCTAAAACAACAACCAGTTGATGGGGATATTTTTATCTAGGTAGACCCTTCTTTTAAATATTTTCTGCACACAATCCGAAAGGTATCGTTTTCATGGGATTATATTCATCTGCCTACTGGGCGAGCGAATACTTTGGTTCATTGATTTAATGCGTGTATGGGTTGTTGTTGTTTTCTTTTTCATCCGCATAATGTCCTTGTTGGATATAATTATCCCTTCGTGCGTCCCGTCAATGCGAGAGTACTCATATATATTATAATATTTTTCTTTTTTGCTCAACAACATTTCATAAACACACAATAACCAGCCCATTGTCGGAGTAATTTACAAACAATACGCACATTGACATGTTATTTGCATTTTTAATGCGTGGTTCGCACATACTAGCAGACAAGGGTAGATATAGGGTGGAGAGAACCAGATAAAGGACACAATTTTAATAATGATTTAATATCCCTGAAATCCCATTAATGAGATACAACATGCATTCAACAAAAAATCTGCACATGATTTTGATTTTTGCGGACAGGTAAAAAAATAACGTATTTTTATTTTAAAGGGGATAACCGACAAAAAAAGTATCCGCAATGCATGACGGTTACGCACTTAAGGGTTAGTAGACAAAAAGTCCGTGTGTGTACGCAAATACATTTTTCATCCATTCATTTTGTTTTTTTGTTTGTATTGTCCTTTGTTATGCAAATTTATCATTGTTGGAAAATTGATATTATTTATTCGGATGCGATTGATAGGGTGACTTGGCATTTCAGCTACTGATCGATAAAATGAGTTCCGAGCCGGGTGAAATGCAATGAGTGGTGAAGAAGTGAAACTTAGGCCCTATGATCAGTGATTTTGGGTGGTGATCTTCGTGAGACAATAGTTGATCATAGGTCAAAAGCTCCTGTCATTCCTGATCGTAAAAGTGGCCTACGGGAACTTCATATAACTTTTTTGAATATCAACTTGGACAAGTGGGAAGGCGGAAACAATCTGTAGGTATAATTTGAAATACTTTTTGGCTTCAAAGTGAGGATCATAACATGATACAAATTGTTACAACAAGAAAAGCGACAAATGATCTTTCTGAAAAACTAAAAACAGATCGCACTTCATATCGATACGGGTACATCATGTGGACAGTGGATCTTTGTTGCCCTAGATCCCCTACCCCAAGGCTGGTCATAACTTAGGAAAACACTACGCGGGAACGGAAAGGAGCCTAAAATTTGTTGCCAAATGTTTCACGATCAGTAACCATGTAACCATGATTGACCGAATATAAGTTTCCTTCTGAGATCATTTTAGATGATCTATATTCTAACAAAGCTACCTTCGCTGCGTGGTTTTATTGGTTTTAAGAAACATGGTTTTCCCAAACGGCACTCTTTAAGAAATGCGGTTGAATTGGGCGATCGCGAAACCACCACTAGCTTTTGTGTATTTATTTTGAGAGCGCGATGAACCTGCAATTATGATACAAAACTTTGTTTCCACGAACTTACATTACACTTACAATAAAACCTGCCTCATAGCCACACTTCATAGTTGGGGCAACAGGTCGATAAGTCTTCTTTTTCCCAGTCATTTGTTGGGGTAGAATTTAGGGCTGTTGGAAGGGATGACATTTATATTATCTTGGAATCGAGCCGAAGTAGTCATGAAAAATCTTTAAACTTTGTAACCTTTTAGAGTTCTGCTCACACAACTATAGGTCTTTTCTGCAAAGCGTAAAACTTCACGAAGGAACGTCATATAAAACATTTTTAAAATGAGGCACATCTAAGCCAGATGTAAATTATTGCCCTTTGTCGTACCTTCTGTTGCCAGCCACACTGTATTTAGATTCCAATCTTTCGTTAGCTCAACAGACTTCCTCAAGTGGTCATTTTTGACACCATAACACGCGCATCTATGCTAAATATCTCAAATTCACAATCCCCTGCCCGGCAGACCCACACCGCACTCACTTGATAGGCACTCCATTTAAACCGTCTGCCATACATCTGCTGCTCCATTTCATATACATTTCATGCAGCACAAAGGTGCACGAAAATAAAATGATGAAATAAGAACTTTGAAAAGAAAAATACACTACAGCCAGCAGGAAGGAGTAGGTACAGGGAGTCTCATTCTTTCTATCCTTTCACCCTGCCATATAAATTTACATAATTACATACTAAAATCTAAATGGGGATAATGCTCTCGTCCCGCCAACTACTCCTTTCGGTCGATTTTTTTTTATTTCAGTCTTTATGATTACATTTTATTGCATTTTTGATCGAGCACAATGAAAAAAAAAAAAGAAAATAACCTGAAAGCTCATAATTTTCAGCACGTTGCACTCTCCGGTTAAAAAAAAAAGGAAAGACAATGCCCGACGGCATTTCTCAACTTCAGATGGATACCTCCAAATTGGTTCCATAAAAAAGAACCGGCTACACAAAATTAAGACACAAATTCGCTCCTCTCTGATGAACAAATGTTTTCGACGGATATTTTTGGGTGCCCCCCTTAGGTATATCGCATCTGAAGGTTAAGTATGTTTTTTCATCCGAATTTTTATTACGAAATCTACTCTAGCGATCGCATTGCTCACGATTCTAATCGATCATTCTGTGGGCCATATATTCTCTTTCTCTCTGAAGAATTGATACCAATATAAAAAAAAAATTAAAAAACCCGTTGAAATAAAATCGCGAATTTATTTAACATTCCAATTTATTGGGGCGGGCATCAAAGGGATAATAATTGCAGTGTGATGTAGGTAGGTTGGTGCAGTGTATCTGCGTATCTGATGCACATCATGCGGGCTGATCGGTGCTCTTTACGATGTGCGAAAAACCATGTGAGATTGAATTGAATGGGTAGATACAGTTTATATATTGAAAGTCCTTTACTTCCTTTTTTGTTTTGCTGTGGCAATTTTTAGGGTTGGGCCCCACAATGACTGTGCATAATTGAAGGGAGGCACTCGTGTGTATACGTGGATGCATGGCCCGGGGACTGAATTAAATGATAAATTATGGGAATGCCGTAATAAAACCAAAGTGAAAGCACGTTATAAGCATTAAAAGTAAATGCATGGTGTCTGGGAAGGATCGATTTAACGGCAGGAGATTGCGGATACAAAGAGAAAGGGACGTTCGCAAGTGGAGCCGAAAACGAATTTATCAAAATGATTGATTTTATTGCGCTCAGAAGAAATTGATTGCTGTTTACAGTAACTTAGGGATTTTAGGGAAATTTGTTGATAAGGGAAAGAGTTTGGGGGGGCAGGACGTTGGCACAATTTGGTTGCACTATCACATACTTATGTGGAAGACAACCAAATCTGCTGTAGAAATAATAATAAGTGGTTGTAAGCTTCGCTTAATGCTGTGGTCTTCACTAAAATTACTTGAGCTTTGGCAGAATATGTTGCCAGCTAATAAAGGGTGATTTTTTAGCTGGTTTGGTTTTGGCAACACTGGTTTTGACAGCTGACGTGTGTTTAGTACCTTGTGTCACTGTCAAACAGCTTCAGTTTGGTTTGCAATTTAACCATGGATCGTCTTACAAATGAACAACGCTTGCAAATTATTGAATTTTACTATCAAAATTCGTGCTCGGTTCGAAATGTTCATCGCGCGCTGCTTCCATTTTATGATCGGCATTCTCGACCTTCTGAGCAGTCTATTCGGAAGATTGTGACCAAATTTCGCACCAAATTTACTTTGTTGGACATTAAACCACCAACACGTTTACGTACTGTGCGTAGTGAAGAAAATATTGCGGCCGTATCAGCTAGTGTGACAGAAGACCGCGAAATGTCGATTCGGCGCCGTTCCCAGCAGTTAGGCCTTTGTTACAGCACTACGTGGAAAATTTTGCGGAAGGATTTGGGCGTAAAGCCTTTTAAGATACAGCTGGTGCAAGAACTAAAGCCAGCCGACCTACCACAACGCCGAATTTTTGGTGAATGGGCTCTTGGAAAGGATCCGCTTTTTTATCGAAAAATTGTGTTCAGCGATGAGGCTCATTTTTGGTTGAATGGGTACGTAAATAAGCAAAATTGCCGCATTTGGAGTGAAGATCAGCCAGAAGCATTGCAACAGCTACCAATGCATCCCGAAAAAGCCACTGTTTGGTGCGGTTTATGGGCCGGCGGCATTATTGGGCCATATTTCTTCAAAGATGATGCGAATCGCAGCGTTACTGTCAATGGTGAACGCTACCGAGCGATGATAACAAACTTTTTTTTGCCCGAAATGGAAGTTCTTGACTTGCATGATATGCGGTTTCAACAAGACGGTGCCACATGCCACACAGCACGCGAAACAATGGCGCAATTGCGAGGCGAGTTTGGTGAACAGTTAATTTCACGTTTCGGGCCGGTCAATTGGCCGCCTAGATCGTGCGATTTGACACCATTAGATTATTTTTTGTGGGGGTATGCCAAGGCTAATGTGTATAGGGACAAGCCCGCTTCGATTGACGCACTGGAAGCCAACATCCATGCATTCATTCGTGAGATACCGGCCGATATGTGTGAAAGAGTATGCCAAAATTGGACTCAGCGGATGGGCTACCTGAGACGCAGCCGCGGTCAACATTTGCATGAAATTATCTTTAAACATTAAATTGCAAGGTTCAAACTATCGATTCAAATAAATATTTCATTCATTTTTTCGAATTTTTTGTGTTTTTTTTTTAAAAAAAGTTCTAAACCTCTTAAAAAATCACCCGTTAGTAGCGTGGGTTAGAACCAACATTTGCATTCTACGACCTAATGGTCAGATTAAGGTCACATTTAGGTCACTCTTAATAAGCGAACACACTATAACTGCACCATGTTGACCCGCAATTTTATTCCTATTTTTTAAGGTGCATCTGCCCGATAGTTGCACTTAAAGAGTAAAAGTCTGAAATCTTCACTATCCAAACCAAAGCATACAATTCTATAAGCGGCTTTAACTCTTGTGTATTGGCTTAGAGTAAAGATCGGCACTATATACACATTTCTAGCAGCAGTGCCGTCAGAAAATGCTGTACAGATTCCCAATTTTGATCTTGGAAAGACATTTCTTCTGCCAGGAAACGATCAACGAAGATCGAAGACAGTTTTTCAATTGATATCTTATGGGCGAGCATCGGGCTAGTAAATAAATAATACAGTCTTTGTGCACTTGTTCTATTTTCAAGCGCAAGCCGTAGCATTGTTAGAATTTCACACGAGGAAAGGACTTACCATACAGGTGGCACCGAAAGGCATGAGTCTCCAGCTGGGTCGATAGGTATCTAACTGCCTATAAGTTGGATCGTGTCACATTTGGTATGCGGACCAAACGAATACGAACTCTCTCTTATAGCCGAGATACCGCGAGAATTGTGCGGAAAAGTGGTTGAAAATTGCCACTAAAGAATCGCATGTGTGTGTCATGCTGAGAATCTGCCCGAGGCGGCCATTTGAATGATGTTGTTTTGAACACTTAATGACACAGTCTAAACTTTATAATGAAATAACTTTTTAATCAAAAATGTATCGCTATGTGTGTTTTATTTTGCTTTACTTTGGAAACCGAAATATGAATGACCCTTTACAATACTTCAAAAGGCACCACCTCCGTTAAGAACAATTCCTTTAGCCACACATTCTGAACAATTCGATCTCCCAAACACCAAAATGAATAAGCCAAAGTTGATATCACAGCTGCACCTGAAAGACATTTTATCAAAATCACAGACTCTCTTCGATTTCCACAAATATGGAAAACACAAGAAAACAAAATATTCAAATTACTCACTAAATTTGATAAACGGCCATAAATAAAATCGAAATAACTATTAATCGGGCAGAGCGATATATACCTACAAATTCAAGATACTAATCACTATATTAGGCCACGGCATAGTACATCATTTTCGTCTGAAACCCAAAATACCCAGCTGCCGCATCGGGGGAGTCATCTCGGACATGGCAACAAGAAATATTCCATAAAAAAAAAAATAATTTCAATCGCAACTTTTGATTTATTGTCATTAAATGTCAACCGGTTACCATTTTTCTCGCTCATTTGAATTTTTAATTCCCCCTATTTCATTTTTGGTTCCGATCGCATCGCGCTGAATTTTCTTAACATTTATTTGGTAAGTATATCAATAAAAATAACATTTTAATTTAAAACGTGTCACCGCACAATCTATGTGAGTAATGAATAAATATTAATAAAACGAAATATCGGATTAAAGTGTAATTAATAGAAATAACCACCCGACTGGCAACTGACCACATAAATCTAACTCCGCGAATGATATATTTTTAATATTTTTTTTTAGGAATATATCTACTTCCCAAGTTGTGTAGTGAAAAACAAGAATCTATTTGAAATTAGTAATTTTTCATATAGAAAATTAACAGCGAATTCAAATGCAAAGCCGAGCTCTCTATGGAATCTTTGTAAATCATTTTTAGTCACACTACATGCATTATTGAAACTCGTATAATATGTCACGCTAAGCGAATAGTCTCGACTGACCAGCTCTGTATGTAGTATCGGATATCTGTATGTAAAAACATGTGTCGCCTACAGGGCATAAATTAATCTGTTAAATTAAGTGAATGGATACGATACGAGTATCTATATACTTAATGCTGCAGAACAGAATAATTGTAGCCAGATTTGGAGGGTAGGTGAATGTGTTTTGGTTTTATTTTTTTTTTTAATATCGTTCCCAATATGGAAACTTGTTTCATAAATTGCACGTATCGATAGAATTCTGTCTTTTTTTTTTATAGACATCAAGTAAAATTTTATTTTATGACTGGCTGTCTATTTTTCATTCCGACTGGACGTGGGGTGAAAATCTTTGTAACCGATGAGGGAGAACTATTTTTGGAAACCTTGTTGCATTAATTTGAAAACAAAAAGCAACAGAAACAAAATCACCATCGTCAACATCTTTTTGCATTTTAATTTAATAGCAGCAGCCACTCTGTATAGCAACACCGTTTGCCAACATCTACTTCCCACTAACTAGATTTGAGCTGGGTACGGGCACGGGTACGAGGGATGGCATCGCATAGAGAGCTGGATGCCGGGCAGTATGTGAACCGTTTTGTTGGAATTTTGCATCTATCAGTGGCAGCTACTATCCAGTAGCAGTGCAGTTGGTCGTTGTGCAGAATGTATCTGTGCGTGTATTTTAAAGTAGGATCTTGTTCGCTGCTAACATATAGCTCGGCGCCTAAATAGTAATTTTACCATTTTAGCTGCGGATGGACTGGACGTGTTATAGAACAGCCCCATAACAAACAGCTCACAACACACATTAGGTGTACTTGTCGCTCGGCAGTGTATTTTGTTTAGTTTAATTTAATTCGCGCAACAACAATATAGAAAGGAGTACGTATGAGTACTTTGGATGAGGTGGGAACTACTGCGGGAATGTGTTTTGTATTGGGAAACGGTGTTAAGTTGCCTTTCGGCTTTGGCTGTTAATCAGATTTGATTAGAAAAGGAAACAGCAAGAGCTAAGTGCCTATTACGTCTGTAATTGGATTATTGGGTGGCGGCAGTATGGCAGATTCGATGTGTTTCCACAATTTATGTAAGCAGCTCTCATTGATTTGTTGATCAGTTTTGGAAACCCAAGGGAATTAGTCTCGACTTGAAGACGCATGTATTACATAACATTTTAAGATCCAACTTAATAGTGGATCCACATAGAGTGGACTGTTTTGTTGATGATCAAAATTTCATGTCACCTTTGTGGGGATCAATTCTTAGTTTGATCATGTGCTGTTAAAATTGTATCTGCATTAAATTTCATTGAAAGTCAACTACGTGATAAACGAGTTCTAAAGTCACATTTAGAGGTGCGATTATTATCTACCCGTAACAGGAAATATTTAGGGGCTTGATCTTCGGAAAGTGGTGTGCGTTTAAATGTCTGCCACCCCGATCTGCAACTTATTGCTACATAATTTTCCCAATTAATATTTTTCAGTCGAAATATCAATACACAAGAGTTTATGTATCTTTTTTCTGACTTATAGTTGGTCAAATTGTGTGCGCTTTGGGAAATTCGCATAGACAGGTAATATTTTGGACGTTAGATATGCAGTTTTCTCTAAGCGCACATCTTTTTAAATATGTGCGTTACATTTTTCTCTTTATTTCGTGTAGTTCTCGCACTAATTTCTAGCGCGGGCTATGATGATAGCATGGAAATACCTACATAGCATTGAATTTGTCAAGAAGCTTCTGAATGTATGCATACGTTTTCATTTAACACACAAAAACTCGTGTGCGCATTGATGGTTTCATATGTTTTTCATTACATTTTTTTTTTCTTATAAATGCTTACATGATTGGCTTGTAATAAAACGTGTGTGCAATCATAATTGCATATATAACAGACATGCATAAATGACATAAATTTTGCCAAGCGCACACCTGTTTTGAATTCTGTGCGCTCAAAATGTCCCTTTTTTACAGACTTAACTATATATGTACAAAATTTATGCTGATTCACGGGTGCCTACATAAAATTGCGATTTGATAAGCAGATATGATTTTGTGCTTTGCTTTTAAAAACTCGTGTGCGCTTTAATTATTTTATTTGAAAATGTGAATGTGAAGATGGTCGAAATGGGTCAAAATTGCCATTTTCTGTAGACAACTCTATTCAAATCTTACTCACTCAGAAGATAGTTTTTCCTTATTTCAATGTTTAACATACAACATGTTAACCCCAAATTGCAGAGCTACATAGAGAGATTTTGTCCATCTGCTTTGCGCACACTTGTAAGTTTTTTTTTTTTTTTTAAAGCTGAAACCCAACTAAAATTATTTCTCCATTCTTAAGAAAAATCTCCTTAAATTTAACTAAATCAGAGCAGTTGAATCATTTCAGGCGCAAAGGGACATTTCAAGCGCACATAATATTGTGTGCGAAAACGAAGTAACTTGTGTGAGACGATTTTTTATGAAACGGACTGCCTTGAGAGACATTTTCAATAGGATATAGGACACAATTTCGCAACGAGCAGAAAAACAATTGATCGCACAATATGTGCCAGATTTGCACCAAGGAGAATCTGTTCCGTCAGACAATTGTATTAGGTGTAGTATTTATATTAAAACGCACTAATCGATTTGGGTAACAAGTGTGTTATTATTCGGCCAAGGTCTGACGGCAACCGACCCCAGAGCCCATATATAATATATATCAGTGTATTCAGAGAGAGAGAGAGAGAGAGAGAGACACACAGTACTTACTCTCATTCTACATTAGGTAATGTTGCACTATACTTTGTGAGTCAAACTGATAAATGTTTTTTGCGTCATTCACATCTTGGGATTTTGGTATAAAACTCAAGTGCACATTCAAGCGATCTTGCATTAGCATACAGATTAAATACCGCCGATGTCAAAGAATAAAAAAGCAACACACTCAATGCTTGACCATTAATTTAATGAATGGTGATCAAGGCAATTAAGCCGCATTACTAGCAAAATGCTGTGTTTGTTTTTTCCTTCTCGAAAATTTCCTTATGCGCTATACTATTATTGTAAGAGCACAATTACCTGGAAAGACAATCATTTTCAGCCAATTCCGCTAATATCTGATCAATGTGCAATCCGCAATTTTATAGCACTTACAGGTCTGTCTTTGTTTACCAGATATACCGTCACCTAGACCTGCTTCCTCCACTTTGAATTGGAACTCTGTTTTATTGTTGCAATTACCAAAAAGTGAATGTCGTTCTGTCATCTTACTCTTATTATTTTTTATAAATAGCCATCCATAGAACCATATACCATATGCGGGGGCACCCCAAAACCGCACCGAAATTTTGCTAAATAATTGCCCCAACAATAAAACCAATTAGGATACCTACATCAATGCAATAGCTTCATATTCGACGTTCGAATGCTTCTGTATGCAGTCGGGTAACCTGTCCAATGTCCACCCCCGAAATCTTTCGTCAATGTACCTCAAATAAGTCATGTGAATAAGCATTGAGTAAGACAGCGCAATTGTGTATATATTACCAAACAAAGGCATGGTCGGTTTTTTTTTTCATTTTATTTTTTAACAAGAAACCCATAAACGTTCAAGAGTAGATGACATCATAAACAATTATTAAATAGCAACCACGGAATCAGGGACTATATAAGGTAACAGTTTATAACAATAATAAATCGGCAATTAAAGTAATTTCCAACAAAAAAATAAAATAAAAAATAAATAAATATAGTCGACGGAACTTGAAGCAGAAAGGCAGGCCATAAAATTGGTGTTTAGTAATTATTTACTCAACCCTCAGGCGATATCGACTATCTAGATGCAAATACTTAGCTGCAGACCACTTGTCACTTAGCAATCCCATATGAAATTCTATCCGATAGATACAATCACCTCATTTATTCCGTGTGTGTTCGGTTAGAATGGTCGTTGGTGGATTGTATTTCTGTCTGGTTGGAAATTATTTTATTCGCTTTTGATGACAGCGAGTACGAGTATTTCTGGTACTCCATTCGATTTTTTAATGGTGTTCATAATTCATGTGTCCTATCTGTGAACTTCATCTCACTTCGTTGAGTTTATCTCAAAAATACCTCAATATTCATTTAATAATCATTACACCGGCAGAGACCGCAGACAAAAAAAAAATAGGAAGAAGAGAAAAACAGATTTTACAACATCCATGAAACAAAAAAGTATCTGCAAATTAATAGGACAACTATCTGCAATATAGGTAGGTGTAATTTGTATCTGTACTTAACCCGGTGTATCGCATACAGTGTGCACAGCTATGGATACATCTTCCTGCTACCTGTGTCAAGATAAATTAAAAATAAAATCAACTCTTCACTATAATAACAAACTGATTGGGAGTGTGTTATGTGTGTGGTGCGCGAGCGCGTTCGCGCTCACTCCCTGGGTTCAGAATAATAATAATGATAATAAGAAATGGATGATGTTTGTGGTTTGGCAAAGCAGAGGGCTCGGGGCTTGAAATATCCCACCAAGCCAGAAAAACAAGACAAGCTTAAAATTAGTTGGCATCGCACTTAGAAACACACAAACACCCATTACTTGTTCGTATTCGCACTCCTCGTTGTGGTCTAATCTCGTCGTCCGTCGTCGGTCGTCGTCGATTTTTTTTTTCTTTCTGTTCTGTTCTGTTTGTCTTTTGTTGTTTTTGTCGTTCTGTGTTCCCGTAAAAGAGTGGACAACGAAAACATGTTTATAGTGCAGCGACATGTTGCTTGGTGTGTTTATGTTACTCTAGCTTGATGACGCTGTTCTTGTGATCTTGTTCTGCTGAGTATCTGCTGTATGTACTTGCTTTCAAATGATGCTATTTTTTTTTTTTTTTTTATGAATTAAGTGAAGGGAATTTGAATTAAGGCAATCAGGTTTTTTTTTTCGCCACTCTTCTGTGTGCTGGTTTTTAATTTGTTTCCTAGAAAGGAGCACTAAATTGTCGAACGAAGAGGAGAATAATTATACTAATACAAAAGGGGGAAATAAAATGCAGTGCGCTCAGGACGATGAGAGTGCAAGTGGACGTGAGTATATGTAAGAATTTCGTTCGATGTAATCAACTCACTTGAAGTTGCCTTCAGGATAGGAAGTAGTTTTTGTTTGATTTCGCGGGCAGAATGCGAATTTAATGGAATAATGATGAGCTACAACGGAGTGCGAGTATGGCAATGACAAACCGAGTGTAGGCTCCGCTTAGGGAGGACATTTTCTATGTTACGGTTGTCCCAAGTGGCGCTACAGGGAGCTGCCGAAAAACTTCTTCACTTTGTTAGTCAGCCCTGGGCAACTGATGCCCAATTATCACATCCCTGGTCGAGTACATGAAGGAGTTTGTAGTTGTTTTGCATGTCTCACCCAGTTGAAGCACTTTCTACTTGTGGGCCTCCCACATAGGTAGCTACCTTTTAAATTAATTCGTTTATTTCACTCAAATGTTCATCAAATAGTCAATAAATTGCAGGAAGTAAAGTTGGGCCAATCGAGGCAAATATATCAATCAACTTTCTTAGAAAGCGTTGCATTATTTGCATGAACTGTTCATCGACGTGATGTATGGCACTAACCGATTTGTTTTCTGTTTGATATTGAACTCTGACTACCGAGCCTACTCGTTAAAATTTGCATCAAGCCCTAGCTTTCTATCCCAACTTCAGCGGAAGTTATATAGAAAACACGGAATTGAACAAATTCAATTTATTCATTAATTTTACACAATCGGTCATTAACTCCATGAATTTGTTCATTCACTTTCCCAATTGGCTTGTTGATCATAAGTAGTAGTAGTAAAAAAAAAGGCCCGCGCAAACGCTCCCATTCGCGTATCTATTACGGTAAAACTATACAAAACGCCCAACTTGACAAAACACCCCATCGGTCTGTCACGTACATCAGTGTGGTTATGATTCACGCTAAACTGGTTCGAACCAGTTTCATTCAGTGGTGAATTGCGGTAGTAGGCGGTTGTGTTTTTGTTGTTACTTTACGAAATATTTGAACAACATTTTTGGCGCCCAAACATATTGCAATACAATAAAAATTGTATTTCTTCAGAAACAAGGAACGTTGCACCAAAGTTCTTTATATATTTACAAAATGAGTTAAATTATAGTTTTAGTACAGTTTTTCTTATCTCTTAGAAAGGGTTGGCGTTTTGCACTGTGAAATTTTAGTGGAGTATGTGTAAAACGCTTCACCCAATATTTTGATAAACATGCTTATCGGTACTTATTTTTAATAGAAATGCCGCGGAATTTGAAAAGGACTTCACCTACACTGCGGGCATCATGGTCTGAAAAACACAACCAAAAACGAAATTTCAGATGAAGATTGCAATAGGTGTATCGAGTGTACTGAAAATTATCACAAGACCGCTTCGTCAGAAGATTGGATACAGTGTACACTGTGTCAGAGCTGGTTACATGAATTTTGCAGAGAAAAAACAACGTAAAATAGAAGAAAACCACTTCGATTTAAAGATTTTTCGGAATGATTTAGCTTCGACTACGAACATTTTTAAATCAAAGTGGCATGACGTTAATTCAAAGTGTTTCAGTAATTTAAAAAGAATTTTATAATGTAGAAGTAAATACGTTTCACTTTGAATCTAGGGTGACTTTATTTAAAATAACATTGCGTATTCAAATCAAATATGTTTCAACGTGAAAGTAAATATTCTTTATCAAAGTTTATTCAACGTAAAATCAAAAATATCATATTACATTTTAGTTCACATTTTTTCCCTGAGTGATATGCAATAAAAGATTTGTGATTTTCTTTTATTTATGGTTTTTAGAAAATGGGGCGTATTGTATAGTTTTATCCAAATGGAACTCTGTGAGTTGAGTTGGGAGCCTTCCGAATGAGTGACGCAAATTCGCCTTTGTTTCATTACAGTGGGAAAGAATTGGGATCGAGGGCACATGAAAACCACCATCCGTTGGGCTTTCTTTCACGCTGAAAATGAGAAAGTTCTTCGTGCGATGGAAACTGCCCGTTCGTGCCATTCTAAAGGCGGTCGGCAGGCTCACTAATCAAAATCTAACTGTTTGAACAAAGAACGAGTTTCTTCATTAAATCTGACAGAAAATGCCACTTTATCAAAAATCGTTGCAGATTTTCAGGGTGATAAACTCTAGTTTAGGAAAAGTTACTCGAGATTGTTTTACTGAGCTCTTTTGTCGACTTCACATTGCTTTGCTGAGAGCAATTAGCTATACGCCGTCGTCTTCTAAAGCCAACTTAAGTCCGTGACCATACTTAAGTAAGACCGTAGTAAAGCAACCCGAAGTCCGCCCTTTTTGGGAAACAACAATTTTTTGTTGAATCCACGACATCGCAATCGACCCATTTAAAGTGCATCAGATTTAACCAACTTAAGCCTGAACTCGCCTTGTCTGATCGTTTGCACATTCTAATCGGTTGGGTACAATTCCAGACTCAGATCATGTAAGATTTTAAAAGTCAAACAGACTTTAAATTTAAACGGCTACACCTAAAATTATATCTTAATCCAACATCGAGGTAGATTACAGCCCATGACCATTAACCCTTATATCGTATTATTAAGCCCACTAAGGTTATGATCTAAAGCTAGCCGCTCCTTTTCCGAACTAGATCACATTTTATTTTTGCACAAATTTAAGTGCGCAATGAGATCATTAACTCCACAACATCTGTTGTGTAAATACGCTCGTTTTATGTGCAAAAAAATCGCATGCCGTCGTTAAATAAAATTATTAATAAAATTAATTTGCATTAAAACAAAAGCACTGTAAAAACTGTGGTACGAAAAAAAATCTCTACCAACAACGAATGCAAATTTTCAGTTGTGTTGTGATAAGCCGAGCCAGCCAGCCCTCTCTGCCATCAAATGAGGACTGCGATATGTTAATCAAGTGAAACAATTAAATTTCGCTTTTTATTGAGTTTTTATTTCTTTTTGCTGTGTTGTTGTGCTACAGATAGATATGTGTTGCCTTGCCATATAGACGCGGTGGCAGCGCGCAGTTGAAAACAATTATTCGTACATACGATATCACACTCTTATACGCCGCCTTAGCTCCATATAGCAGTCGTTATAAATTTCTGTATTCTGATAGGTTGTGATGACTTAAGTGTTCATTAATTGGGCTCGTCATATAGTCAGTCATTTGGTGACTGAAGCGAACGTTATCTTTCCGGACACACACACATCGGCTAATCATATTTGCGAAACTGCGAACGATGAAAGGTGCAACGTAGTACATGATTTCCATTCAAATTCAGTCAAATGACATATACCTATAGACCTATATGGAGACTATTTCCTATCCATTTTCATAAATATTTATCTATTTGCTGAGTAAAGTGGCTGGCATGTTTACCTTTAGATAAGTTCACGTACTTTTCTATCCTTCTCTGTGTACGTACGAACGTTTCTGTGTTTAAAAATTAATAATAAAGGCTCATAGTACGCATAACACCTTTTCAGAGAGATTGGAAAACCTATGGCAAACTTTCAAGTTGGTACACGCATTACGCGCCACTACCGAGTGAAAATGCGTCAATAGGTTGGCCGGGCATTTATTCTCCTTGTTAGCACAGTGGTTTGATTTTCCCATTTTTGTCGCTTCTTAAGTAGCAAAACAACAGAATATACACACAGAAAGGCCACAAAGAGCACCCAGGAATCTAATCTGGTGGAATCTACAATTATAAATTATCTTTATTTGATAAACAATCTCTCGCTAAGCAGGTGAGGGCAAACAAAAGTCGGTACGGTGCTATTTGTGATGGTGTTTATTTTTATTTTTTTTTTTTTTCATTATTTTCAGGGACTTTCGTTTGTGTTGCGTTTTCTTGAAAATGTCACATAGAAACGGATCGAACTGGAGGAGAGATAAGTAAATACAAATCGATAATAGTTAATTCAACGTGTATAGCCTCTTATTGGAATTAATTTGTACTTATTGTGATATTATCTGAAGGGCTTTAGTAAACACGATTGGCCTTATTCGAGTTACAGTTGCGAGACACTTCAAATTGTAAATAATGGCGGGTAAACAGGGTTGGTTATACTCTTTCGTAGTCATACACGGTTTTTAGTGAGTTATTGCAGATAGTTGATATTTTTCATTAAGTTTTAGGGGGTTGCGTTGGTTTGTTTTTTATTTAAAATGAACTGAAGGCCATTTTATCGAATGAAATCGATGAATCCTTGTATGAAATTAATGAACGACTGAATATAGTTTATTCCCCTAAATGCTTGGGTTTCTTAAGTGGTATGTGAGTTGTGAAATGCGTGGTTAAATAATTTCTCCCTTTTAATGATTGAACTTATGAATACAATGAATATTTGTATGAAATTAATGAACGAATGACAAAAGTTCATTCCCCTTAAAGCTTGAGTACCTATCTTAAGTTGGTAGGCATGCGCATTGTGAAATGCGTCGTTAAATAATTTCTCCCAGGCCTTTAATGATTGAACTTATGAAAATAATGAATCTTTGTATGAAATTAATGAACGACTGACAAAAAGTGCATCCCCCTTTATCACTGGGTATTTTATGTAACTATAGCCCTAAGTTGGATTTTTTTTTTTTTTTGTGGGATTCGAACCTGGGACCCCTCGCTTAGTAGGCCAACACACTAACCACGAAGCCCCTTCCTTGTCAAGAAGTCGGTCAAAATGAGACATGTCGCTTAGAAGCAAAGTCGAGCGCACGTTACTTGCTCCTTTATAGTACAATCGTTATAAGGGCACTTCAATAAATTTAAGAGCCAAATTAGAAACTCTTTTTTTCGTTTCATGCCTTCATGAAATGGATCTAGATCAGTCAGAGACAAAGTTTTATGCAAATATAGGTACCTAGCCAGCTTATTGTGCACAAAAGTCTTAACATAAAAAAAAAAATCAATTACCTCATTTAAAAAAAAAAAAACTTTCACCAGTAGCTAACCTTTTGAGCCAAAATAATCAAAAGCAAAAGACCGACTAATATGCAGAATTTTAAAACGACTGTAGCTATCTTTAAAGGGTCAAATTTAAATTTCGGAGTCCTACGAGAATTTAACGAAAAATGGACTACATTACTATTTTAGCTAGTAAACAACGTTGACCAACGAAATTCTACTATAAGCATTGATAGTTTCTACATCTTTTGCTTTAAGTGGCTTAAAATTCAGACAGAAATACTTAACTTACAAATTAACAACTTAGTTAAAACTCACCTCGCCATTTTTTAAATCAGCTTTTAGCTTCTTTTCGCAACATCGACGTACATTCTGCAAAAACAAAAACAAAAAAAACATATAATTAGTAAATTTGCAAATAAGGGTCTGTTTGCATATTTTCAATTTAAATCAAATCGGCTCATAACCAAAGACACCCATAAACATGGAAATTCGTAAGATCGAAGTTCAAACAAACTTGGCTACTGAAGTTATACATAAAACACTGTCTTTGTCATAAAACCTTGACAGTATATAACATAGATAAAAGAAATACAAAGAGACCGATTTGTTTAATCAAAAAGTGATAATAAATATTCAGCACTATCTTTACGAAGCTTCAAATAGCCGTCGGTAAAACAACGCGCATCTCCACGTAGTGTAGACGACCTCATTTGATTAAAAAATATATATACATATCACCGAAAAACGTATCATGCCATCCAACCATCATAATTTCGTCTCGGTCTATACTGAGGGAAAAAAAAAAATAAGGTGCGGTTTAACCGCATGGAATTGTCACATTTCAAAATTTATAGACTTTCTGTCTGAGTGTGCAATGGTTTGCCTCTCAATCTGAACTGAAACTGAACTCGGATGAATTTATATTCGCTACACATACAGTGGAAAGAATTTTTTATTTTTATTATACATATTTATTATACACAATATTTTGTATAATTTTACGATGGTCAACAGAGCGATGAACGATGAAAAAAGAAAAGAAAAAAATATATACAAAACAAACTTTAAGTTGTTATCATGTAAATAAGATGGGCATACAAGACGTATCCAGGCACACACTGAGCGGCGACTGATGAGTGAATTTACATTTAAGTGCGTAGTAAACGTGCGGAATTGTTAAGTGTTAATTAGAGAATTTTATGTTTGGCAACAAAATGTGCGTGCTGGGGGTCAGTAAACTGCTTACAGTATAACTTTACAGCTGCATGGTGTTTTATGTCGGGCAGTTATATTTTTCTTACGGATTTTATGCATCTTTCACCAGATGAGTGTTACCGTTTATTTCTGTTTAACGATATTTGTAAATTGTAATAATGATCAGGAGAGGTGTGCACAGAGTGAACAATATGCGACTCAGGGTGCAACCTTTTGGTACTTCGTTCGGAGTGTGGAATTTTCGAAATGTAAATAATCTGTGCGCTTTTATTATGACAGACTATATAAATTTTATTTTGGACTCGACGGCTACGGATCTGTCTGTGCGTAATACGGTGGTGCGGTCGACGCGAATAAAAACCGTCTCTGAATTTACATTTTTTTTTTTTAACCTTCTGCGACTTGGCTTTCAATGTCTAATGAATTTATCGTTAATTTCGACCAAATATTCGGTACAGGTCTAGGAAATGCTCTTAAATCTTAAATTCAGGAATCTGGCATGCGTAACTGTGCCTTGTGGTTAAAAGACTCTACGACGCTTGCCGGTCGCTCTACAGATTTTCTTTAAACACAAAGAGGTACCACATCGAGCACTCCCATTTGATCCAAAATTTGAGGGCAGGTCTTGTCTGCCCAATAAGTTATTCGAAGCTTGCTTCCATATATTTATCAAATCCACAACTTCTTTATTTTTGATGCTGCTGGAGTCATTCAATTTACTACAAGATTACAAGACCGTTGCACAATAAAAGAAAAGGGACCTAAAACCTTTGCTTAAAACCATATAATTAAACTGTACAATTCCTTCTACATTAGCGCCTATGTAATTATTTCCGTCTTAAGATTTTAACAGAAAAACCTTATTCGAACTTCAAAGGCACCGCGCCGCTTGCCACTCTCAGCTCTATCTTTGCATTGTCATTCTGTGTCGATTCGAGTTTTGATCATAACCACGGGTCAACCTAATGATAATTTAATTCGCTTCAAATCGGCAGCTTCTACCTATACTTTTTTTTTTTTCTTTTTTTTTGTAATACTTTCCCCACGCACAGAATGTCTCTAAATTAAAGAAGATGTATGGAGGTACCTCTACCTGTACCTATTTCCATCTCTACCTCCGCAAAAGGAGGGTATTAAACAAAATTCCAACGAAATTATCGCACACCATGATCATGATGAGAAAATTAAGAAAAAAATTATAGGAGAGAAAAAAAGACTGATAAATGCCTCCGGCAATAGGATAGAGATACTGGAATAATGCACCTATATAGATATACATGAGTGTGCCAGAGCCAGTGCATCCACTGGCAACGTTCCGCAGTAATCGCCTAATCTTAACTCACAAGAAACAGGTGCAAACGATTTTTTATCCTTTATCCACTCTATCCACTGTAGCTGTCTTTCTACTCACAAGTGGATATCTATTTCCATAAAAAATATTTTTTTATTTTATTTCAAGACTGTTCCTCAATGAGATACTCGTGCATACAGATACACCTCAAGTGAGTAGTTGTGTGCTGGCCATGCGTGTTATTATATTATTTTATTTCCCTCCTTCATTTTTTCGCTAGCATAATTTATTATCGTTTATTTTGTGTTGCCCACCATTTTGCTATAAGAAGTTACATTTTATTTCAATTTTAATGTCCACGCTGAGTCACAACTCATTAGACAATGACGTCTAATTCAAAATGACACGACCAGGGGAAACATAATTCTTGAAGAGTCCACAAATGCGAAGGAAAAAAAATATCTATACCCACCATATGGGAAGTATAAAGTAGTCAGTAATGATAGTAAGTCATTCTGCAATCAAATAAAACGTATGAATCTATATAGTATGGGAATGGATACTCATAGATAAACGAGGAGAGTCGTAACGATGTCATGCGATGTAATAAGGTTGAATAAAATACACTTCTGGTGGTGTAATTGAAAGCAAGGAGATTGTTAGTGTCGAGATAAGCATTTTGATCGATGGCACTATGGTCACATATAAGTTCTTCGACTTCTTGGCGAGGGAGGCAACATGTAGGTGCCACAACGACACAAGGAAAGATGAAAACAATCTATGCGGAGGTACCAAGTCTTTTTAGTTTCCACCTGTTTTTCCTATGCCGGCTCTGCGGTCCTTCTGTGTAGAAAGTTTCTACAGAACACACTCCTCCTCAGTCGGGTATTTGTTTTGTTTTTCCTGCCTGACTATGTATCTTTTGTATGGAGTGGTGATAAAGTTGTAAAGTTGTGATCATAAATTGCAGTCAAGAGCGCAAGGTGTAGTTTTAGATGTCAGCATTTTTTTTTTTTTTTTTTTTTGTTGTTGTCGTCTATATTTTGATTTCGAGTGTTCCTTTGCGGCGCCACATGTGCACCAGGCTCAAATTGGCTAAAAATAGATAATTGATTTTCAACAAAAAAAAATAAATAAAATGGAATACAAGTTATGGACGAGGGAATTTATTTTATTAGAATTTATCGATATACACATCTGACTGTTGTGACTGGGGGGTTGAGGAGAGTTGAGAAAAAAGAATTGAGTTATGGTGTCAATTAGCCTGGAAATGGGAGAACTACAAAGGATGTTTTCTAGGCATCCAAAGGCGATGCATGAAATTGTAGCGCGTCGGTGTTTTAGAAGGGTATTTATGGTCCATCAATGAAACTAAGCGGCTGGGAAAGAATTCATCAGTGGACGTCAAAGTATAAACATCGCTTTTTATGGTATTCTACTTAATTGCGTGAAAGATACACTTTTTGTTCCTAAATCGAATACAACAATTTAGAGGGAATATTTCGTTATACTTAGTTATTGGGGAAGAAGCTGATGTAGGACTTTTTAAAACTGCAAGGATGTTGCAATAAATATTTCGAAACGCTATCTGGGACGCAGCACATTCCAGTTTAAATTTTTCGCTTTAAGTGTTTGCTCAGAAAAATATTAAATGAGATTTTTCAGAGTGTTCATTAATTCGGAACGATATTTCATTGAATTAGTGCAAACGATCATCAGTCTTTTTTTTTTTTCATAAGTGGTCCACTAAGTAAGGGACACTAAACCACATCAGCCTCAATTATAGTGGATGAATGATATTTACCGAAGTTCATTAAACTCGTACCTAGCTGATGAACATTAAAGACTACAAATATATAGATCTAGGGGTAACTTTTCGCATTTTAGTATCGTTTGTCCTCACTAATGTCAATCTTCTGAACGCCTATTACTTTCATTCAAAAGTTCATTGATATCGTGCAAATGATCATGACTTTTTTTCGATGTGAACGAGAGTTGCGGTCCACAGAGTGAGAGATGTATAATATTTATCAAAGTTCATTAAAATTTGTAGCTGATGCACACTCAAAACCAATTGCACCCGTAAAGAAGCTGAACGCGAATATTAAGGTCTGCCGGCTTCTTTTACTGTTTTCAATTGTATGCACTTCTGAATGTTCATCAATTTCGTGTAATAGTTCATTGATAGAGGGACCCAAGGCCTAGCTTCTCACAACCATTCGTTTTGTGTGAGTTTCATTTTTGGAACGAATGGAAGGGATCTACAATTTTATGCCGATTCCAAACGGCTAATTGAGAAGCTCTTAAGACAGTTATACTCTCGGATGTTTGTCAGACGTTCGCGAGAGGTGGCGCAGTGGAAAAAACCCTAAGTTGGAATTTTGGGTTTTTGCGGGATTCGAACCTGGGACCCCTCGCTTAGTAGTCCAACACACTAACCACTAAGCCACTGCGCCTACATTGTATAAATGCACATTTTTAAGAGCGTTCATTAATTTCATTCATCTGTTCATTAATTTAGTACAAATGTTCATTAATTGTGTGTGTTATTGGAACCAAAATCTATTTAAGAAAATATTACACTGTTACTACTAAAATAATTATATTAGAGTAAAGGGTGTTTAGATCTTCACAAGGAAACCAACAACATTAGTCTATCTTACGTATAAGTTGCCTCTGGTAAATTTTAACAATTTTTTCTTCTTCCTACACTTATTTACAATGTTTTGCGTAAATCCCTATGATGTCTCCTAGATGCACTGAAAGAAACGCTTCATGCCTCTCAGTTTTTAACGCAGAGAGCTTTTACAAGTGCATCTGTTTCGACTGTTTCAAATTTCTATGACTATAGGGGTAGCTTTGACAGAGTTTTTCTTAACTCTTTTATTTATTAAGACATCTTGCCAGGGTAACAATATGAACAATTTTCTAATTTAGATATACTGCTCAAGTGCCGAATAAGACAACATACATTGTCCCTTTTTAGAAGTAAAAATATCCCTAAAATGATTATTGACATTATTCAACTAATTGACAAAATGTAACTTCTTCTCAGCGTTTATATGAGACATTTACTGGTTTATTTTCAAGAAACCTTCAGATATATGCGCTTACCTCTGGTCTAATTGTGTCTGTCAAGACAGCTACCTAAACAGCCTATGCTCAGTTGGGAACGGCAGGATGTACCCAAATTGAGGATATATTCCATCAGCATTAGTTCCATCCATGTTTAAATATCTTCAACTTAAAAACATGGTCGCACTCCACAAGGCCATCATAAAATGACGCACGATCACCATTCCCAGTGTCAACCCGAGTGACGATGATTAACTGTGTCGCACGCCTCCACGATTGCAGTAACACTGTAGATCTCTGAACCTTTGCTAACCTCCCATCTACCGAATAAGGATCTCACTTTGCGCCATATAGAAAGACCACAATACCATTAGTCTCTGCACCCAAATAAAGGCATAAACCATTGTAAAACATTTCGTTTCATCAGGTTAAACCAAAATAATAATCAAAACAAATTAATTATAACCGATTTTTTGTTGTACTCGCCCCCAGACAAGGAAACAATACCGCTACTAAATGTCAGCCTTTAACGAACGAAAAACCAATGAACGACCGAAAAAAAGATCCAAAACAAATCTGTCTCAATTCAACTGTCCGAAATTGGTAATACGCCTTTCATCTCAATCAAACGCCATTCGAATAAATAAAAATAAGTATTATGCACCCATATATAGAGACCTACTATTTAAATTTGTGACTTTTATTAAGTTGCAGATACAAATTTGTATCTGGTTTCAGTTATGTCGTGCCTGTCATATTTGCTGTACTTTTTTCCATTTCATTCTATGTCACATTAAGTGAGTTCTGTCGCTTGATTAAAATATAAAGTCCCCAAACAAATGGTCAGACGATAATTCCCGTATACTTTGTATCTGTTTTTTTTTTTTTTTTTTGTTATTTTTGTTATATTTAATAAACCCAAGTGCGGGCAGAACACTTTATACATAGATACAGCTACATCATGTAGAGATTAAGTTGCATTCACGCATTAAAAAAAAATACAGAAAAATAACACTTTCATTGCCAGAGAAAGGGGGGATCAGCTGGGGGGATGCAAAAAAAAAAAAAAAAAAACCAATACTTGAGAATATTAAGCCAGGCGGTGGTAATCACGCAAAATAAAAAATATTGGCTCTTTCGAACCGACAGAGAGGGCGAAATAAAATAAATAAATGAATGCGATTGTAAAAGTCAGGCGGTCGCAAAAATATATAAAATGCCATGCATTTTATTTATTTACTCAACAAAAAAAAAGGGGACATTGTTTGTGTTATTATTTGATTTATTTATTGTTGTTCCCTCTCTCCTCGAGACCCTACTGCAAATAAATATACACACTATAACGTTCGTGTGTCGTTCTTTGGAATTGTGACTTCTGCACTGCTTGATGAGGATGATCGTGATGATGGAGCAAAAGAGTAGCTTTGATATGAGAAAAACCGAGAACCGCGTCCTCCGTCAGCAAACAGCAAACGTTAATATAGACAATTCACTGTTATTGCTGTAGGTTGAAAGGGAAGGGGGAGGGTGGTGGGTTTTTTTCTTCTCTGAGTCAGCATATAGGTATGTGTTGCGGAACGGAGTAAATTGCATAGTAAACATAAGTGCAGACATCAGGGAGAAAACTCGGCAAACTAAAAAAATAAACTGTGTATCTGAACAATGCATTTAGATACAGCAAACAGTGAGCGCACACATCCCCCACGTTCCATGTACCTTGCATATTAATCACAATTGTGAAACTTGCTTGAATAGATTGATAATAAAATTGCTAGTTTGCATTTTAGTTAGCTTTTGTGTTTCTGTTTATTGCTTTGCAATTTTCGATTTAATATTCTGTTTGCGCAGCTAGCGCTGTTATTTTTTTCTTCTCTTTTTAATATTAACTTGTTGACTTTGGCGTTTCTCTCTGTTTGACATTCTATAATATACGTCTTTATTTTATTGCATTCCTTCGTACGAATCTCGTTCGCATACAGAAAAGGGTGTAGTACGAGCGAACAACAGCTCTGGCCGTACCCCTATTGCCGATCGCGTATATCTAATGCACTCCATAAGACGCTCATTAAGTCGGTTTAACGTTTTGTGTACATACAGTTCATCATGTTAGACCAAATCGAATGGGCATCTGTTGAGTTGTACTCGGCAAGACAATCGAACTGACTGGGCTATACTCTTCGGATGAAGTGCTGGTCGAGAGGTGGGCTTTGGAGCTCTGCTGAGTGCTGACTGCTGACTGCTGACTGCTGAGTGACTGTTGCCTTAATGACAGCATTAAACCTTGACAGGTACATTTATGGAAATCATTTCTGCGCGCGTGTGATTGGTTGCGTGAAAGTGATTTTCGTTGCATGTATTTGGGAGCGTATCTAACATTCTTTTATATTATGGTTGAACTTTGTTTTTCGTTGTTCGCCGTTAATCTTAGTTATTTGTAAGAAGTGACGTTTGTGTTTGACCTCGGGAAATTCTGTTCTTTGTGCAGTGATTGTCATCGATCAAGCCTGATGCCAAACTGGATGTATCTGGTAAAGAGAAGGCTTAGGCGGTGCTTGGAATTTTTGTTAAAAAAAGTCAAGGGTCATGCAGAGTTGACATGGAGGTAGGTTGTACGTGATAAGTTATGGTCATCAAATAGATTTGGGACAAATTTCCAACTTTTGTTAAACTGATAGTTCAACAATGGATATAGTATAAGCAGAAAGAGAGATCACCAGCCCAAATTGGGCTTCCAATGGACGCTTTGACTCCTGCGCCATGTGTTTCATTTTAAGTTTTGAATTTTGCAGCGAAAGTGACAAGAATTGGCGTACCGCAAGGTTCTATAGTGGGATCTCTACATATTCGAAAAGAATACTTCATTATATATGAACTTTACTACCAATCAGTAAGTTCCAAGATAAATCTCTGTTCTGTCCCTCAAGGTTCTGAGGTTGGGCCCCTTACTTTTCCCTTCTTAGAGAAATAATTCACCTCATCATTGGTGGTTCAATAATGGACTAACAATTTACGAAAAACTCGTTTTCCTGGTGAAGCTATTATAGAACGGAGATTAGTTATACAGAAAAATCAACAGCTCAATTCTCAATTCTTTTAGATTGGAATACACCTTTCTGATCGACAAATGGCTTCATCCGAGTAGATATTTGCTGCCGACAAAGGTGTATACAGAATTTCTTACAGTAGTATACTATAAAGAGGCGCTTTTTTGTGGACAAACGTTCAGAAATGAGTTACCATCGCGTAGGAATATTCACCCGCAATGCCATTTCTTCTCCAAAAACAATCAATAAAATTGCCTATCCACCAGTGCCAGTGTTGGGCATTCAGCTAACTTACTGACTACTGGTAGCGCTCTCTCTTGCTTAAGACTCTGCTCATTCAAAAATAACTCCCAATGACGTTGCTACAATAATTTCGTTCAACGAGCCTTCGAAGAAAAATCCCCAACCTACTGCCAACGAATACCTCATCCATCCCAATATGTCACTTAAAAATAGGAACAGCCATTAAGCCCCCTATTACTTCATGTCATACATCCCACATCCACATATGTGCGAAAACGATCACGTCCTTCCACATTGCCATGATGCAATCATCATTTGATATAATTGACTTGATCTATCGTCCGCATTAATGCACATAAATCTGTCCAAGTATCAAGGACTAACCGTCAAATAGACATTCCATTATGCAAGAGTCGCTACTTCCTCCGGCGTCATTTTTCTCGTTTCAGGCGTCTTCTGGTAAATTATCATATTTCGCTCATCACCAAACCGAACTTTAAGCCAGAAATCCATTTTCGAATTTCCCAACGAATTTAATTTAACGGTCAATTCCAATGCACATTTCAGTATATCATTAAAAATAATTTCCAATGCCATGCCGTTTGTACTCTTTCGGAGAAAGATTAATAATAAAATCGCATTGAGACATTAATATTGGATATTTATTTACGTCATCGTTGCCGACTCTTTTTGGCACAACTAATGCACACCGGATGCGACTTTAAGAGTAGATACACGTAATGCGAATCTGACATAGAAACCATTTTGTAGTCAGTCACCGTTTAATACGATGCATAAAACTTTCTAAACAGAAAACAATTTTTTTCGTTGCTAGCCACATGAAAATATTAAGAAAGACAAAAAAGAAGGCTAATCCTATTTAATTGCCATATCCTTATACATGAAATGAAATGTCAATTCTGCCCCGCGCTGCTGTTAAAAATAGAAATGTTGTCACTTAGTAGTGGACTTCTATTTTCATAAATTTCCTCTTGGTACTAAATTTATATTTTATTTCGTTTTAATTCACCTTATAAATTACGGTCAACATACTTTTAATCTTTCTCTATGTCTGCGTGAAGTCGATTTATGCAAAAGTCAACAAGAAAGTATATCATAATTTGCATTGGCTCGTGTGTTTCAAGCTTGAATAGGAATTTATTATTATTTGCATATTTAAGTAATATTCTCCTTGAAAAGTGGTACAACTTTAATGCGGACTTGATTGCTTATTTTTTCTACCCACTTTTATAAACGCTTATATGTTACTTGTTAACACCAGTGTATTTATGATAAATAAAATCAAATCACCAACTAATGCTAATCGTACATTTTGCATGAGGAAATTTATCGATTGGAATTTGGGTTCTATAGAAAGTTGGAACAACATTTTGTTCCTGGAAGCAGGTTTACATCTGTTTTGGACACCCTTCTACTGCTAGTATTTAAGTTAGGCTAGGTTAGAGCTTAGAGGGGCAGTTTGTGGTATTTAAGTAGAATCCATGGATTACAGTAGAGGAAATGGGGTCTTCTTTAGGAGGTTGTGAACACCCTTAATATGCGCGAGAGAGAATTTTTAGCGTGCGCCTAAGGTTCGACTATTAATTTGTATGCATGGTTGTGATACCAGCTAAATTGGGTACAGAATTAAAGGTTGCGTATTTGGTACAGTGAGTGAGAAATTTTTTGATTTCTTGCGATTCACATAGTCTAATCGGATACCACAACATTTCCAATTCTACTATACCAATGGCTCTTAACCTTTTACTGATGAGGGACCATTTGACAAAATTTCTGCCTTGCAATGGACCACCAACTGTTTAGAGGTAATAAGCAGTAATTGTAAAAATAAATGTGTAAAAGGTTGTTCTATCTAAATATAAATAAAACACGCATACAATTGTTCCGTGCCAACAGTATTTTATTTTATTGAGGACGATTTTACTATTTGTGTGTTTTTGAGCTTCGAACTCAGCAAAGCAAAGTAAAGTAAGCAAACGGTTCCCAGAAGCCGTTTAGAAAGCTGCTTTATTGCTGGACTGTTGACAGCCTGTCATATTTTTACACTTCTTGACATCTTGAACGTATACCACAATCAATCAAAACAAAAGAAACAAAAGCAACTGCGGGGTTGTTCGTTAAGAAAATCGCACGAAGAACATATTTGCGGTAAATTTTGAACGATTAATTTTTTTAAAATTTTGCAAAAATTTTATGAAACGATTTCTATTTGTAAACTGTATAAATTTTACAATGGATGACATTTGTGAAATGTGAGCCATGTTGATGATGACTTATGGTCAACACGTCCTATATTATATTATGTGAAAAATAATTATTTTGTTTTCCCTGGACCGCAACAAAACTTTTAAGTAAATATAAATGAGAAAATATAAAGGCCCAGATCCACACCGGACTGTAGCGCCACCTAAGTAAGTAAGTAAAAGGAAATTTCGCTTTAACTCTGTCTTTTTAGCCTTTGTCGACCACAAAATAAAACCTTAAATAAAAGGTGGAGGCCAGGTTAAAATTTTTCTGTTATAAATACGACTTTAAGACGCATAAGGATAATTATGGTGAGAATCGGATGAGCATTATAGAAGTACCTTTTTCCCAGCACCCTTTTTTTATTAAAAGGATATTCATCTTTCCTCATGTTCTTTGGTTCAAACAGCGGAGAATATAAAATCTAAGGTAGTAAGCACATTAACATTCAATGATTACAGGTATTGATAAGTTAAATTTGTTTTAAACAATATTGCAGCTTAAATAAAAAGTAAGTTGTTATTTATTTTATTAGTATCCCCAATATTGAGTTGTTGTGTTGAAAATTAGTTTACTTATGAACTTCTTTATGCATTTTCGCCAATTACAACCAAAGCCTAGTATGTACTGTAAATAGAGACAGTCTGCGAACAGGTTCATATATTATACAGAAGTGGCAACTTCCCGTGTTCAGAAGTGAACATTTACTCCCAAGTGGCTCTTGTTGGAAATGAATACCTATTGTCAGGTGAGTCTACGAAGTGTCAAGTAGAGCGTAGTTGTTGTTATTGCGTGCTGAAAATCCTACTTTACTTTGCTTTGCTGAGTTCGAAGCTAAAAAGAGGCGTTTATAGAAATAAATATATTATTTTGATGAGATTTTTGTGACTTCATACTTCACTAACTTCTGGGTCCTTGGTTCAGTGTTACTCAAAGTCAAACGCATGTCGGCACTGGCATCCTAACCGAAAGTTAGGTAACGTATAGCAAAAAATATATATAATTCTTTTGAGGTGACGTTATAAATCGATAACCGGGCCGATTCTCGTGATTCTTTTTTGTTTTGATACATGAAAATCAATTCATTCGCATTTTTCGCATTTTGAGACAATTACTGAGCACGGCCCAAGCCAGTTTATATAATATTTGTGGATGGCTTCGGTTAAGAACCACTGTTCTAGACACTGGGCTTTACAAATAAACATTTTCTACCTTTACCTTTACTTTAAGTCACAATATGCAATTTTTGTATCCAAAACTTTGCCATTGTGGGTTCGAAAAATGTAGCCTGGACACTAAAAATGATTACTAGCACCTATAGCAGACTGTTTGTATAACATCTGAGAAACACTACTGGTGTCAAACGAATCCGGCCACAGGCCGCAATTGCGTACCACTATAGTCATAAGAGAAGCCCACAGTCAAGATTGATATCTTATTTACCTATAAATAGGCAAAGGCAAAGTGAAGAACCAATTTCACTACCTTAAAAACAACATATTCGCTTTATTTTTTTTGTTGGGAAGATTGTGCAAAGATGTTATGCTGTGTGTCATTTTGTTTCCCAATGTTTTGTGTATAGGCCAAGTTTCTACTCTAGTAGGTAGCCATTAATATTTAGCTCCGAAACGGCGGGGCTAATCAGAGTGGAACATTATTGTCTTCGTGGATGATCAGCTCTAGCTGCAACTACAGATCGCGCTTTAGGTCATTCTTTGATAACCTCTGGGACGTTTCATTCATTTCTCAACTTCACAGATTGGTTTTGAGCTCAAACGCAATTTTCTTCTATTTTTTTTTTTTACAGACCTCTAAAGTTGTGATCTGAAAAGATATTGCTTCGGATCTAATTTGGCCTCGTGGTAGGATTTCGTTGACCAAACACAATCAACTAACTTTTAATTTTGGCAAACAGTGGTCAATGCTTACTGACCTAGCCGTAGGTACCCTGAACCTATATTTTCGGTACTCACTGTGAAATATAGAGATTCGTAGAAAACTAATGCGGAAAGATTCATCAGTATTTTGAGAGGCATGCCAACCTTATGCAGAAGAAGGATTTCGCTTTTATCTTCGATGTTTGTTGTTTAAAAAAAAAGAAGATGTCCGACAAATAGAGGCTAAACCTAGTGTGCCAGTTTGGAAGAAAACACGTCTTAGTTTTACCTAATCTGTTTGAAATTGCGAATTTTAACGTCGAAACGATAAGCCTTCTAAGCCAGCAACTACAGCTAGTATTAGACGATATGTTGAATCAACATAAGTATGCTGAAAAATGTGTCCCAATCACAACATATCGTGTAATAGCGAAATTTCCGTCATCATATGTATGCTAAAAGGTGTTTGTTTCCAAATAAATTTGTTGGCTTGTCAGCATATGTATGTCGGCGACCTAAACTTATCCTGTAGTACCCCTTTTGGGACCGTACTCAAGTCGGATTTCGTAGATCAAAAAAATAATGTATTTTTTTGTTTTTTAACGTCGGCATGAGCAAAAAGGGCATTTTTGGATATATTTTTGATAATCATCGTGGGAAATTCAGTCCGAAAAGTCCGATATCACTGACCCAAGTTACAATTTTGAGAGCAGCATTCAGTAAAGTCTAGAATATGCTAAAATCAGCCGATATTCGAACACAAGTCATGCAAAAAAAAGCTTTTTGGGGTCGACAAAATATTCGTACAGACGACTATAAGTGTGCGTGATAAGCTGCCTGTATGTAAAAGCTTAGAAATTATGTACTTGTCATTTAGATCTATAATGTCTTTAGATGAAAATTCGTAAGCACGCTCTATAAGTAGGCTGTACGTATATGAATGAGTTATGTGGGATGTTGTTGATAAATATTGAACTAACAAATTGCAAAATCCAATGTGGAAGAATCACGCTGAGCTTTTGCATTAAGCGGGACACTTTTTAAATCAACTTTGTGACACTTAAGACAAATCAGATAATTTATGCCTTAAGCTTAGTACGCTGCTCGAGCTAAATTTTCGCTGCCATACAAAATTCTCTCCAAAATTTAGCTCAGCTAAATTTTAGCGAACCCATTTAGCTGAGTGGTACGCTGCTCGAGCTAAATAATCAAACTTTTGTTTCAGAATGTACTTCATGTATCTGTCAAGATTTAGCGCGCCCATTTAATGAGTCGGGACATTTTCCCAAGCTAAATTGTGACAGATCGTTGTGTTCTCTTGTTTTTTTCTGCGTTTTTGTATTGCGAAGAATGGGAGAAGTAAGCATAGATGAGTTTTTTTAATAAATACCTCGACGAGGAGTACATAGAACTGGAAATGGATGAAACCAGAAAGAGTTGCATTTTTGAAGCAAATTATTTTCCAAGAACAGCTGTTTTTTGTCACATTTATCCACAGCTCTCTCTATGTCAAAATTTAGCTACGACTTTAGCTGATGTTTGGAGAGAAAAGTTGGAGACCAGATAAAATTTAGTTTAGCTCGATCAGCGTACTAAGCTTTACCCAAGAAGAATATATCGACAGGGTCTCACTTTTCCGAAATTGCGGTTGCAGGTACGCAATCTTTGGAAGTCGCTTAGGAGAACGTGCCCAAAAATTGGCTCTATCCGAGTGCGATTTTTGCTCGGTTAGAAAAAAAAACTGTTAAAATTAACAAAAGTCTCTGCTAAAAAAGACAGGAGTAAGTATTCGTTGTTAAAAACTAAATGCACAAAGTTAAAAAACAAACACTCTTTTCATCCAAGATTAGATTAATATCAACCAAAAGGTTTTATTTTGGTTTTTACTACCGAGAAAATTTGGAGGGGAAATTCATAAATCGATTATTTTTAATCGGGTTTCCTTAAACAATTTGACTCGGCTATATTTACTCCACTAACTCTGTAGAGCTATATTGACAGTGTTTAGCTACCAATCTTATTACTTGCCCTTACATAATGTGTAGTCTTACATGGAGATGGCGCTCTGACGGTCGTCAAGTCTCACATCGTCAAATAATGTTAAGATCGGCCTCTTGGATTTTGACAAGCCACTGAAGAAGACGTGCTCTTTAAATTTTGTTTGATTTCCCGCCCGAATAGACAGTATTACTTAGCAGATTTTAACCAAAAGTTGCTTGATTTGAAATGACTGATTTTTCTGCGTGAAAAAACTTCCAAATTACTACAATTTACAAGCACAAGACTACACGCTCGAAAATTGGCTCTAACGGAGTGCGATTTTTTCTCGGTTAAAAAAAATGCGTTAAAATTAACCAAGCCTCTGTTGAAAAACACCGAGTATTTGTTGTTAAATACTACCGATTTAAATAGGTAAAATGCACACTGTTTAAAATAACACACTTAATCCGTTGTTAAGAACCGAGTTTCTAGAAAAATATCAACCTTATTCTTATTTACAACCGAGAAAAATTGGAATAAAATGATAAAAGATTATTTTTAACCGAGTTTCGTTAAACAAGTTGACTCGGTTATTTTGAATCCACTAACTCTGGGGGAGCTAAATTAACAGTATCACTTGGCAGTTTTCAACTGAAAGTTGGTTGATTTAAAGCGATTTTTCTGCGTGTAGTATAAGTCTGTGCACATTTGGTAGCGCTGTTGAACCCTTAAAGGTGAGATTTCCCAAGAAAAATCCTTGTACAAAGTGAAGCTTACACCCGTGCAAGAAACTGTTTTCCAATTTATGTCAAAATTGGTTTAAGCTTTGAAGTTACCACAGTCTAAGGGCGATTCATACCTAAAACTGAAAAGGCTATCATTTGTCAAAACCGATCTGCGGCTCTCACACGCAGCCATTCTTAACAAGTGAGGTGTCGAAGGAAAGGCAACTCCCTCCACCGCATAATTCCCTCTAAACTTTCTATTGAAAAATTGTGTAACATGCATAAGTCCTTTAAAACACTCCACCCTACTTCACGGGGTCACTTTCACTCCCTGCAACCGCAAGTCAAACCCTCTTCAGAAATCAATTTACCAATTTGTGTCCAATTTGTAGACATCGTCACTATTACGAAGCCGTCGGTGTTCGCCTTTCCCTCTGCCATCAGACCACAAGGTTCGTTGGAAAACAACACCCGAGCTCAAATGCCTCACCAAATTATAGTCTCATAATATTCCCGAAAATTAACATCGAATGTTCCTATTCTAAGGAAAACTACTTCCAAACTCATTAACAGCACATGCTATACTCCTCATAGGTGTCCCTCCTATCCTTCGGCCGAGCTCCATTCTAATTGCAATTTGTCCCCACAAAAAAAAATAGAAAAAGGACTCACTTTATTGCATGGCAACACAACATTTTTTCATGTACAAACTCTGTTATCGGAGAAACAATTTTTTTGTCCATTCCGTTTTTAAATAAAAAGAACGGCAAGGAGTAACAAAAAAAAAAAAAATGTGAAAAAAACTTGAAGAAAATTACATTAAATTGGCTTCAATTATTGTATTAATTTTTTGGGTTGGTTTCCCCATTTTTGTGTTAGTTTCGCGGACGTGTTTTTTTTATTTTTGTTCGACTTTACTCTTGTCGTGTGCGCCTTTTTTTCATGTTGTTCGCTTATCCTATTAACGCCCTCTTGTAGGTAGGTATTTTTTTTTTCTTTTAAGGGATTGAGGTATTTTACCAGAACAGCATTTGGGGTTGGATCACGAAGTGGGTGTAGTTGTTAGTAAGAAATAAACAAATGGCATTTACCTAATTTTCGATTTTTTTTTTAGCAACAATTTGTGTCTTATCCTGGCGCACTTTGCGGTGGGAAAATCTCTCCGAAACACTGTCACTTTGTCATTAACCTTTTCGGTTGCACACAATTCGTTTCGAATTTGCATTCTTTTTCTATTTGCAATAAATTTGCATTAATTTCGAACGGAAAACAAAAATCCACATGTCACACCAGTTCTGCTAAAAGTATTATTTCAATCGAAGGATAGTTTAGGTTTTTTTTTTGTTCAACAAAATGATCACGTAACTAGTTCCGAAAAAAAGTTCTCTCAAAAACCGCCGCACTAAACGAGCGTTTAAAAGCGAATGCGACTCTAAATAACGATGCTTCGCAGACGGAGCTTAGTCTTATAAGCATTTGAATCGGATACACAACAAAAAAAAAATAGTCACAATTTCTTTACTAACGTATTTCTTTTTTTTTTCAATTCGCTTTACAGAGTACCTAGAATGAAATACACCACACACCACTGAATAAACCACTTAATCTCGCACACTGGCTGCGTTACTAGTTACTACACCAAACACCGTGCAGAAATAACGAATCGAAAGAAGCGAACAAGAAAAAAAAAGAAAATTAAATTTAAAATTCGTATTGCCCAGATACACTTTTTACTGTTGGGGGCTTACTGCGAACAGTGCTGTGGATTGTGCTGGTGGTGTAGTTGCTGCTGCGGCGACGGCAGTTGCGATTCTGTCTGTGGATGGATTTTTGTTGAAACCGTGAACCCGAAATGAGGTTGATTTCGCAAGCAAAAAATAAAATATCTTTTTGCATGATTCCACTTTGTTAAAGTTAATGTTACACATACACTGGGTACACGCTCTCTCACTCGGTATACTGTCTGAGAGATGACGGTTGGCTTGGATGTACTATTGTGTTTGAATTTAGCGCGTTGTTTGCACAACCGTCATCCACGTCACTGAGCGGTGTATTGAAACTTTGATGGCAACTTGATGGACATTGAAGTATCTTTTTGCAGTTTATTTTTTTTTCTTGTACGCTCTCCAACTGTGTGTCGTGATCCTTCTCCTCCCATATTCATCCGACCTTATGTGGTAAGCCAGTTGTTTGATGAATACACAACATGCAGAGGCAGCAAAAACGAAAGGAAGGAAAAAAAAAAAAAAACTGCAACGCCCCGCCAAGATGGGGAGCAATAAACTCACCACACACACCAAATGGATCTGCGCACTGAAGGGTGTATCTCTGTGTGCAAATATCCCCCCCACATCGGTGCAGTGTGAACACTTTCGGGATTCGGGCGCTCCCGGCCATGCCGTGAAAAGTATGGTGAAAAGTGCATTGCACACCTTCGCAAGCCCGCTTAACAAAGCGGAACCGCGAGTGTATTTTTGTCTGTTTAACAGCTCGCTCAAGTGGAACTCGTATCCGTGTGGGGTGAGCGGTGAGGTATTCAACTCACCATACCACGTCTGCAAAAATGTGGAAACAAACATGGTATCCTGGAGGGTTGCAAATTATAAGCCTTTTGTTTTACATCATCCCCTGTGCGGGTAGTTTGAAAAATGAGTGAAACCGGTCCTCGCTAAAGGGATACCCATCCTCATGGTCATAAGCATAGCTTTGCAAATTCTCAACTGTGTGTGTGGTGTTTTTTTTTTTTCTTTTAGAGGGGATTCATGTGATTTCTGCGCACAAGTCCCCACTTACCTTGCCACTCTCTTTCGAGGTGACTTTCGCTATGCAATGGCAATCCACCAGTGTGGTTGGCTACC
Organism: Cheilosia grossa; assembly: GCA_963082955.1. Classification (NCBI taxonomy): domain Eukaryota; kingdom Metazoa; phylum Arthropoda; class Insecta; order Diptera; family Syrphidae; genus Cheilosia; species Cheilosia grossa. The sequence goes on from OY720146.1 coordinate 9,607,094, forward strand.
CCCCACCCCAACACACAATTTATTGTTCTAAATGGCATAGGTATCAAATGGAAAAATGATTTTCATGTTCTCAGTTCACACATCGGAATCGGAATATAGAAAAACACGCCGGCCGAGGAAAAAGGAGGGAAAACCAGAAAAGAAAAAGAAAAATTGTGGGTGTTACATGTATGGGCTATTAATATCACATGACTTAAACACTTGATAGCTAGGGGTGGAGTAGAACCCCGAGTCCATACACGATTGGAGGGAATATTCGCACCAATTAGTTGGTTGTGTTGATGGAAAAATAGAAAATTCGCTATCGTGTGGGACAGCTAATACTTAGCTGTGGGTATGGTCATTTTGTTGTTCCGAAGGTCAGGGTTTATTTTAACAACAATTTGATAACTTTATAATGTGATGAATAAAGATTTGCGCTCTGTCGTGTTGTCTGAAGCTGATACCATGCTGATGATACTGTCTAAAGGAAAGGAGAGATAGTGAGAGAGAGAGAGAGAGAGGGAGCGGGAGAGGGGGACTCTGTTGAAATATTCATCCCTTGGTGAATGATGATATTTTTGGGAAATTGTTGTGGATGTGACTTCTAAATTGAATAATTGTGAGATAGAATTGCTCGTTTCGGGTTATTGTGGTCAGTTGGTAAGGCAGGAGGTGGCGGCAGAGGAGCATGTTGATATGATATGAGCTGTCCTGTTGAAGAGGGATGTTTTCCTGCCGACTACAGATAAGGGGATGGCTGTGGGAAATGCAAATCCATGCTGTGGTTTTTCGAAGTGATTCACGAACCAGGCTCGTAGATATGGTGCATGTAGGTACCTAGTCTGAAGATGGATTTCATATGAGGGAGCAGGAGGGCTTTGATTGAAATAACTTTTGCATAAGCTGCTTGTTGCTTCCTTGCGGAATTCATGAGGCCATAATGATGGAATTGTCTGCCGCCTGTTACTTTTAGCAAATATGTTCGCCATGATGTGTAGCAAGTGGGAAGGCATAATTGAACGAGCTACGTCTGAAAGGGCTGACTGAAGAATTCGTAACGAATGACAGAAGATAGGTAGTCGCACCTGAACTTGAACACAAAAATTTGCCCAAGCTTGGTAGGCTACCTACTATATTATCAAATCATTGACTCCGGACCGTTGGGAAGACCCGCTTTTTGTTGGACAACACTTAACTATAACCACTTATTACTTAGATAGGTAGGTACCTACCTATTATTTGAATTTAGTTCGACAGAAATCAATTCCTTGCGCAGCGAAGTCTTATTCGGTGTACTAGAAGTAGACTGGTACACTGGCCAGTCAGGTAACATGTTACATGACAGATCTCCACCGAACGACATCGAATTTCGAGTGTGAATTGTATAAAATAATTTTCTTCTATACCTATTACTAATATGATGGCTGAGTGAGAGGTGATATTGAGCTGGTCAAGACCAGCGGCTTGCTTTTTTACTATAGATACCTACTTCCTGATAACTGAAATCAGCTGATGGTTATGTAATTTCAAGGAATTTGTGGAATTTTTACTACTAATGGCAATTAACATTTGCAAAATATCGTTTGGCTATTTTTTTGTATGATTTTTCATCGATTTTTGGCAAGTTTCTTGTAATATTACCGGAGACTACTACAAAACCCCCTCGAGCTTTAGTATTAAGAGAGCATTTCTTGGACGTTAACCAGCAGAGCAGAAGGTAGGTATACCGTGATAGGCGCCCTAAGCTCTAGCAAATCATATGAAGAAGTGGTGCACCCGCAGAAGACCCGCTTATTTAAAATCAACCAACTTTCGGCTAAAACCTATCCAGTTATACTGTCAAAATAGCTTCTACAGAGTTGGTGGATTAAAGAAAACCGAATCAACTTGTTTAAGGAAACTCGGAGGAGCCGACTTAAGCCACAATAAAATCTTTTGGTTGATATATTAATCTAGAAACATTTTTTGAAGCATTTAATATAAATTATATTGCATTCTTTTTTGTTTTAAGGTTAAACAAATATTTTTTTTTGCTGCGGAAACATTGGAACATTATTTTTGTGAAAAGGCAATAAAAACTAAAGTAAAATAGGAAATTATGCCGAATGACATTTATTTTATTCAGAGAAATGATGGAACAAAAGCAAAATCTTGCCAAATCGAATAGACGGAATCATAAAAATAGTCTTTCCATGAACAAATTCGAGTTCTTTTCAGACCTTTCTTGTTCGAGTATAAAAGCAGAAGGACGTCAACCATAAGCCAGTAGTTTTGCATCTAATGATTGAACAAATACTTCAGGAAGTTAACTAGGAAAAAAAATCAAAATTAAAGCTGCTTCGTTTAGACAATTAAATCACCGAAGGAGAATTCTGAAATCGAATCTGGGAAGTTCTCATTTAGCTGTTAATGGTCGCAATATTTTTTTTATTCGTGCAATATATTTTTTTGTGACCGACTCGTTTGAGATAAGAAATGTAACGCACCGTTTTTTATATACCCATAGCATCATCGTACCTACTGAGTAAAAAAATTGGTAAAGTTGCCCTTCTGATTCAGCACTTTGCAAATTTCGTGTCAGATTGCAGATCATCTTGGTGAAAGCCGATTTATTTGCAAATATTATACCTCAACGCAAGATTGTATGTGATGCCACTTATTGTTTTCTGTCTTCGGTCGGCTCTTTTTCTCTCGACTTTTTGGAAATTTTCATTTGGAATTTATAGGTTATACTTAGTTTCACTAATCTACAGTTGTTTTCGATTTATAAAATGCTTTTTATTGCAGGAAGGAAAATAAATTTAATTGGAAGATTTGATTAAAAATGTGTGTTTTCTGAAGTCAATCTAAAAAGTCATTAAATTCGGGTCGTGGCTTTTCCCTCAGTGTATAGGTAAATGTAGCACTATAAAATATAGTATGCAATACTTTCGAACTTTCATCCCAGACATTATCTAATTTCATGACCGAACTTCAGTTCATAAAACGATAGAAAAGCCTCAACTTGATATCCATATAATCGTGTAAGTTAAGCTGCTTTAATTGGAATCAGCACATTCAATTTCGCCTTATCCGATAAAATAAACAAATCATATCGTTTTCCACTCTCTAAGAAGTAATAAACTTCCTAACCAATTTAAATGTCTGTCCTCGTTTTGATTTTCTGGCTTTGGTGATTTTCTGTTTCTTATTTAATTGAAATTTTTCCTTATGATCACGTTACACTATTTTATGGCTCCATCTCAAAATAGGTAGGCACATAATATGTTACAGCATTCGTATGGTGACTTTTGTTACAAACAGTTTCACATAAACTAGAATTAGTATGGTGTCGGGTTGTTTATTTAATTTTATTAATAATTTATTTTTAACTACTGCGTGCGCTGTATGGGGTTATTAAAGATGCGAACATGCAGTTGGAAAAGTTGGTCGTTTGTCTAATAATATTTCAAATTTATTGCCCAATTTGTTATAGTTTTATTTTATTTGTTACATCATGAACGAAGTGGAAAGTGGCTTCAGGTTAGAAAACTGTTTTAAAGTGCGGTGCTGTTTATGTTTCGGCCATTATTTTATTTAAATTTGTTCGGTATACATCTGTCAACAAGAACCGTGGAAGGTGATCATAATATACGCTGACATATTGTACATTTATTGAGGGGGTCACACTCACACTCCAGGAAAGATCACCATTATTATTAAATAAATAGTAATTAGTTTTAAAATAAAAATTAATTATTACAACTCGGAAAAGCTGCCTTTAGGCGAAACCGAATACCACGAGCTGTTACAAGGTTTCGACGATCAGTATTTTACCTGAGGATGAATTGGTTATATGTAGCGAAACTCGAAAGTGATGGTCGTGGTAGTTAGTCGCTGGGTTTTGATAAAGAACTCGCTGAACGATTGAGTGAGTGCGAAAGCTTGAAAATTATCCAATCAAAGAAAGAGATTCTCTGTCGGAAGACGTTTAGTAAAAATAGCTTCATGAAATATTTTATATGGGAATAAATATGAGAATATTAGAGTACTCACAGCATTCTTCAAATTTAATTCTTTTATCGATGTCGCTGTTGAAGTTTCGCGTCTTTGAAAACCAGTGCCTCTAAAAAATGAGTACCTTCATTTGTTCCAAGTCAGTCAAAGTTATTATGTCGAGTTTATGTAGGTGCAACAAAAACGTTTAACCCGACTTTAACCCGATACCTAAAAACATGCACCCCTAAAGTATGCAACGAAAAATTGTATTTAAAGATTAACAGGGCAACCATCAATCGTAATGCGCAGATTTAAATAAATTTAGTATGAGCTTAGGTTTATTTTATTTATTTTCAGGTGGATTGATGAGCTTGACTTCTGATGATTAGGTTCACGTCCTAAATAGTAAACAGAAAATTCTTGTTTTTGCGTTTTTTATCACCTAAATGGCTGATTATTTATCAAGAGTATAGGAATAGTCGCGAAACTTCTATAGTTTTACTTCGCAGTTGCTAAATCGTGTCCATAAATTCACGGGTTCACTGAATAAAGGTGTATTGTACAAGTCTGTCTTGGGCCTGCATTTACAGATTACCCAAAATGATCCAAGTTACATTTTGATAATCCATTCGAGCTCACGTGTCGCCCATACAAATCTGTGACACTCGACATTTGTGCCTGCCTCCATGTTTGAAACGTTGACTTTTCCTACAAAGGCGGGTGCATTCCTACATCGATAGATGATAGAATGGAACGTATTTTGTTAAAACGAAGAGGAAGGTACGACTGGCTTTAAGAAGCTGACAATATTTTTTGTCCGTAATGAGGGACCTAAAGTGCAATTGCGCAAGTCCTTACCACTATGCCGTATTTATAACAACTTCTAGAACAGTGATTTCCAATCAAAATTCTAATTACTCTTCCCAAGATAATTGTCAATCTGCTGCTCTTACAAAGAATCTCCAATCTACTCCTGTGCTTGTTTCAATTCAGAAAGAAACTGCAAAATAAACTCCTTAAATCACCTCACCTGACCATGCAAGTCTTTCGCAGAAACCAGTCCACTTATTATGTACCGTGATTTCCTCCATCACGCATTTACCCGATAAGCCCCTGCAAAGATTTCTTTCTTCCTTAAACCATTTAGAGCGACCCCATTAAAACGCGTATATAATTTATCCTCAAACAAAATCATTTCAGAAGAAACAACAACAAAAAGCCAACGATGCCCAAAACAACAAGGAAATCAACGAAAAACTATCGTCCCCAGCTCTTAACCATAATTGCCTTTGCTATAGCTTACGCGAAGGCATTCCAGCAGCTACAAAAAAAAAAAAGAACAAGAAATACAGAGAATCCCATTAAAGGGTCACTTGAGCCCGTCCATCATCGCTCCTCCAAATAAAGGGAACGCACAACTTTCTCTTTCTCGGACAAAGCCATCGCATCCAAGTGGCCCAATTTCCAGAGTCTGAAAAACAACATCGATTCCAGCCCCCTGTGCTTGATTATTATGATTATTCTGTGGTGTGCTGGTGCGGGTCCTGCGGGCCAAGTATAGGTATAGGAAATGTATCTGCGCGATTTCCTTTCCGTGTACTTGTAGGTATATTACCGTTTTAATGTTTTTGTCCGTGGCTCTGATTCGGACTCCTTTTTTTATGACGACGGCGATGATGATGGTGGTGCTGGTGATGCTGTGCTTCCAACTAAACAGGTAAATCGCGAGAAATCACATCGAAACCAGTTTCTTGGGGCCCGAGGTTTTCTTTCGTTTTGTTGTGCCTCAAAGGATTGTGTAGAAGGACTTTTTCTTCAAGTTTCGTTCGTCTTTTGGACAGAAATACTTTTTTTTCCGTTTAGATTCTGATCCGGGGGACGTATTTTTCGGTCGAACTCTGATGAAAGGTTGTAAAGCATTTTTTACCGCGGATATGTGTGACGAAATGGACAACAACAAACCCCATCTCCGAACGACCGACATGCGAGGAATATTTTTCGTTCCTCGATAAACGAAGAATTTCTCGGCGCAGCAGAGGTGGACATAAACAAGATTGTTTAGTGCTGCTGAGCCGCAACTATGCACATACGTATCGTGTCGATCGACGTACGATGAAGGGCATTTGGGAAGAAAAATAAAAGAACGCAAGACCCCAACCAAACATGACAAACTCTGCGTCCATAAGGAGAGGTGCATGCTCTCAAGAGTTGAGTGCCCCGTGACCGCTCGTCCCGGGGAGCCTTTGGTGTTTTATGTAACCAATAAGTGGGTTCCCGTGTGCTTATCCGGAGCAGAAAACCTCATAAAATACCAAATACAATGTTGCATTGATATGGAGGGCAATGCGCGGCGCACTGCCGACTTGTACTCGTATACACTCAAGACACAAGACTGTCGGTCGATCAGTTCAGTTGTTGTTGTTCTCGATCTCTCGATATAGGATACTATTTTATTTGTTTGACTTGTTGTTTGTTTGTCTTGTTATTGGCTTTGTTTTTGCTTTTGATTTTGTTTACTGATCGGCGATTTTTAGCTACCGAGTTCGATTCGAGAAAGTAGGCTTTTGGATGTTGGATTTATTTTATCGATGTCAGGTGAGTCGTGGGGGCTTTGTGAAGGGAAACAGGGGCAAACTTCTCTCTCTATCTGAGACGTTAAATTGGGTTTTTCGAAGTTTATTTGAATGGAACCTAAGTTGGATAAGGTTTTAAGTGGCGATGAATGGGAATAACTTGCAGGACTTTTATAGGAACCAAAACGGAGGGTGATGCGTGGAAAGCTAAAAATCTCTACAGAGCTGGAATTGTTGCGAAATTCCGACGTTCGATGGTCCATTCATCCGACGTTTGGTGCTAGACTTATGGTCCTATTTATAAGAATCTGTTGCGCCAGTTTCTATTTAGGTAAGTCTTCCTAAGATTATGTTCAGCTTATAACACCGCCTTCTTAGGAGCTTAAGGGCAAGGAAATTGTATAGTTGGCAATTATTAAAACCTTTTTCAATGTTCTCATGGGAGAATCAATTTTCATAAATTGAGGAAAACTTGGTAACGAATTCGCAACCTATTTCAGACCAAGACCAAGCCTAACATATCACTCAATGTATATAAAAATCTGAGAAGGTAAATGGATTTCCTGCGATACCTATCTACTTAAAAGATTTTCACTAACTACCTATACATCTCAGCATGCATGACCTAAGCGGCATGGATATTCTAAGGAAAGACAGCTTCTTCCCTTTTCACCTCAAACTTACATACATAAGACAGTCTTTTCAACAATCCCTCACTAAGAGACTACTTCGAAGGTTTTGTTTTAGAAAATGCTTAGGAACATAAATAAACAATTCTTCATCGAAAATGATGTCCAATGGACGGTTTTAAGTCTTTCTATCAAACGTCAGAGATAGAAGTACACTGTCGAATATTCGTTCAAAGTGGTTCATTTAGAACACTGTTTCTTTTATGTAAAAAGAGGAGTAAAAGAAAGGGCTCTGAGGGCAGTTCTCGTATGAGTACTTACGAAAAGAATCGCATGGCCAATATCGTTTACAAAATTTACACGACGATATTAAGCTATTTTGTGGGTGATTTTCTTGTTCGCCTTCCGGCTTCAGCAGTGAGTGACAGCAAAAGGACGACAACCTACTTCAGTTCAGTCGAATTCTCTAATTAGTCCTCTTTTACGATTGCGGTGTGAAGACATCTTCAGTTTTTAGTCGCGCATTGGCTTAAGCTGGATTACTCAATCATAGTTCTACTAAAATGGCGCACAGTGTCTGACTACACTTTCACGACCGCATCGAGAATGCATTCTCAAAGAAGAGCCTTTTATATAACTTACTCTCGCGCTCAAGGAATATAGTTTTCCAGTGCTAAAATGCTCTACGAGCATGCCGTATTTTTTTTTTTTTAATTCGTTATTTTTATTTAATTGCCTCTTTTCGGTTTTTTCTTTAACACTTATAAGAAGAAGAAAAATGGAATTTATTGTCTCGTTTCATTGGCTATTGTTGAAAACCATTTTAAGATGGAAACAGAAGCAGGACAAATATAACTTTTACAAATTTTACAAATAACTTCGGACAAATATACCGAAAGAGTGAAACGGAGAAATCAACATCGGGACAAACATTTAATTTTCCAGCTGAAATATCAATTTTTACACACATTATTTGGTTGATAACTAAGTTTTTATGAAGAAAGAAACAAATTAAGAAATTGCATACCCAATTCGTATTTTGGTACACTTCAAAAAGTACAACCTTAAAAATTATTTAAAAATATTTTCTCGCTAACCAAGGTTGTTTTTGTTGATTTATTTTTTTTTATGAATTAAGTTTGGACTGAGAAATCGTCGGGGAGGACAAAGAGCAAAGAAACCTTGAGGAAGACAGAGATTTTATCCAAAATGTTGGCAACCGTGGACATTAATTATAAATACGAATTTCCAAATTTTTTATTTTCCACTTTTACCAAAAAATGTTGATCGATTTCAAAATTTCGGATTTTTTTAACAGTCGATAATAACGCTGTTTGGAGAAAGGCGCATTAAAATGTTAAAACAAAAATTAAGTCCCTCCTAAAGGTGTAGGTACCGAGTGTTGCCATGTCGTGGGAAATTATTATAAAACTTTCATGGTGAAAGTCGGTTCGTTCAAAAAAGTAAAATAAATTCGAATCTGTTCTTTCTTTTTTTAAAAATATGCTTGCATGCGCCTATAGTTTAACCGCAGATCTTCATGTGTAGGTAGAAATGAAATGCTCCGAATCAGAAGTGGAATTTTCAGTCGGTTAACAATTTCTCGTGACAAAAATTTGTAGGTGTAAGTAACTTTGAAACTAAAACGTGTAAATGCGTAAATTGGTCAAAAGTAAAATACAAAAAGCTTTTAACAGGAGCAAGTATTTTCTAACTATTTTCAACAGATTTGGTTAATTACGACCTAGTAAGTGAAAGTAGGCAGGTGGGCTACTTTTGAATTATGGGACTATTCCAACAACTTATTTGCTGGAAAACACATAGTTCGGCTAATTTTAGGAGTTGTATTTACAGTTTTACTTTATTATCTGGAACCGAGGCTTTGTTGTTTTTCAGTAACCGAACTTTTGGCAAGTACCTACTATCTAAACATACGATGGTGTCGAATTATCTGTACACGAACAATACGTTCGAATAATCAATTTTTCAAGCATTGCTCGATCACGTATAACCCGGTTCGACGCCTATTTAAACGTGTCTCCGAGAGTCCACTTAAGCACCCTTGAACCTTGTTGTGGCAAGGCGGGACTTTTCAAAGATTAATATAATGACGATTTATATATAAAGAGAAAGTTTCTGTATACCTAATTCATTTGGGAAGGAAAAATAGTTTTGAAGGTTTTACGTTCAAAAAATTGCATGATCCCTTGTTGGACACCGCGCTAAACTGCCTCCAGTGACAATTTGTGACAGCAACATATGAAAATTTGTTTCTTTGTATAAAGAACAATGTGTGAAAATTATGGGAACATTAAGAATATGCGGAGGCAACAACAATAAACCGAAATACTAGCACTGCTCTCATACATAGGTGAACACAATCAACCATTTAATAATTATTATTGAATTCAATGCAACTTTGGACAAGGCTATATAGTCTGCAATGCAGGAAGATATCAGAAAATACCTAGGTCTATATTTAGGGTGTAGGTATAAGGCAACTTTTAGGGCAGTTCCATATGCATCTACCTTTGTTTGCTAGCTTGTTATTTAAGCATTTTAATTGTGACATGTACTTAGGTAGGTACTTCGGTGTTTAATTTGACTTTTTCCTAAGTGCATATAAACTATTTGAAACATGTTGATAACAATCCTTATAGGGATGTAAATGTGTCTAATTGGAGGTTCTAGTTTAATTGGAAGACGGGGAAAATGCATAAGAGTGTCGCTAAAACAATCCACTAACTCACTCACTCACTCCCTCACAGATAGATGCAGCTCCTAGAGGTTTACCCGAAGAAATTGATTGCAAATGGTTAACCAAGCCTAACATTTACGAAGACTTCAGGAAACATATGATAGGCACCTACCTAGATATTTACCTACAAACCCAAATTGAATGAAGAATCACTTGATGGCGGTTCCGATTGGAACCAAAAATAATCATCACAGTAAAATCAAAACCCAACAGCTTACTAGGTAGAAATCTACCTACCTTGGGTCTACCATCTACCTACACCTAAATCTATCTCGTCATCGAATCCAAGGACACAAACACACAAAACAACTAAAGAAACAGCTACCCTCCTCTCGAGCTGAGGTAAACAAAATTCCTTCCCAAGGCTATCGGCTCTGGTTCGAAACAGGATTTCGCCTCTCAATCGTTTTATTTCAAACTTTTTTATATATTCTCCTCAAGCTCGGGATGGTAGGTACCTACTTCACCGAACCAGGTATACCCTATACCTGCGTGTATAACTTTTAAGCATTCATTTGCAACAACGTTCGTTTCCCATTTAACGTTTTGTGTTATTTTGTTCGCTGTTCCCCCATTTCGTTCTCATTTGGCATACACAAAACAAGAAATCACGATCAGGATCGCAGAGTATCTCACGTTAAATGGGTCAGCAAAGACATGAACGAAATTTCATTGGAGTTGGAGTCGGAGTGATGGTTTTTTTTTTTTTTGTATTTCTGCCTTGGTTTTTGTATTCGTTTTGCGATTTAAATGATTTTTTTATTGCCTTTCAGTGGAAATGGGGAAAAAAGTGCAAAGCAAGGAAATTTTCAAGAAATGAATGATAGAACTTACATTTTTGTTTGAAATTCGCTGCCGGCCATTGGGTTCGGGTTCGCACTGTCACTTTCAATTGCAATAACACTTGTTCACTTGTACTATATCCATTGGGTGTCTCACAACATTTATCGCGCAATCCAACCGAAACGTCTCACTAGCGAAATGTGACTACAAAACCTGCAGCAATTACCGGTGAGGATACCCACCATCAACCGATGCGCGGTTGACGTCTAGGACTCATTCTTTCTCTCATAAATCCGTCAAAAGGGAGATGCAAATTCAAAGGAGCATCCTCTCAGCGCACTCTCTTATTCTCACCCAAACTGTGTTCTTCTAGCAGGACGTCGAAATTACGATTTTTATGGCGGGCTTCTGGCAGAGAGGCACCAACAGAAATTAACTTCGCGGCGAGTTTAGTAAGATTATTAAGTTAACCGAAATTTCGGCAGGAAAAACAAAACGTCCAGACAGCAACTGTCATGTGATTCACTTGTTTCGGCTTCTTTTTTTTTTTTGGGCCAGAGATTTGTGTGTATAAACAATTTCCTACGTCTAGTTCGTGTGGTGTAACGGAGGAAAAACTACTGCGTAGACCGGCTGTCGACTAGAAACTGGCTAAGACTTGACAACAGGATAACCCAAGGAGTCTCTTGCGCTGATAAATCATAGGCAAACAGCACGCATACCAATTTATCTGCACTACCACCATCAGCACAGATAGCCCATTATCGTCGTCATCATCATTACCATCGTCGTCGTCGTCGGCAACAAACAAGGCCCACCTTCACTCCGCACCGAAGGCCATCGCCGGTGGGCCAAGCCTTGTGTGTTCTGCAAATGCAAATGCACGTAGGTAGAGGGGTGCACAGCTGCACCCCACGCCATCGCCTGTGTCAAAGTGTAAAGAGAGAGAGAGAGCATACTGCAGACATTCCATTTCCACCCTCATTCCACTTGTAAGTGCGGAAAAGCGAAGAAAAAATTCATATCTACCTACCTACCCCTTCTAGGTGAATTGCAATCCCTGCATACCCGCGCCGCTCCCATGAATGAATTTCAATATGGCTTGAGTTAAGGGAAACCGAATGGAAAAAAATTGCTCTTACTGTATTTTTTGCAAAAGAACTTAAAAAAAACTCCGCCTCTTGGAGGCGCTTGCGTACCTGTAACATGTGCTCGCCACCGCCGGCATAACTCATGCACTCTCACCCCACCCCATGGAGCAAAACCGCGCAAATTGCACCCCCCACCAAAGTGGGGCCATTTTTATTTCGCTAGGAAAAAAACACAATTTTTCCTCACCCCACCGCTAAACACACACACGCGCACACCCATCGTTCATGGAAAACTTTTCGTGTTCCGTTCAGTTCTCCTCGTCAACAAAATCCACTTTCCACCATTTCACCGCAAAAAAAAAAAAAAAACAGAAACACACACCGTGCAGTAGCGCGAAAAAAAAACATCGCGTGAGATTCACTCACACCTCGGCATACACTCAGTGCAGCCGCTCAAGCGAGACTCCCCTATTTGTTGTGCGAAAAAAAAATTGACCGCCCCCTACTCGTTCGCTTCTATCACCCGCACTGCCGTCAGAAACCGAAACCCCTTGCACCGTAGTAAAACACGCCAAGAGCGAGACTACCATCCAAGCATCACCTCGGCATGAACTTCTCAAGGAAACTGAGTGTGCGATGAAAATGTTCCCTCAGAAAATCCACCGTGCGAGCGACTGAGACCAGCCTTTCTCTGTCACCACTGTGCGAGATGCGCAAAATCTACTTAGGGGTAGAAGTGGAAATAGTAGAAAAAAAAACCGTTTTGTTTGGGAGAATAAATTAGGTATTACAAGAGGGATGGGAAATTGTCAACGCCTGAAATATAATGGTAACCATTCCGTGCGATGTTACTCATTCCATGGAGTGGAGCTCCGCCCTTTTTTGTTTTGTTTTTGAGGAGGGATTGCACGTAGAAACTGGGGCCATCCAGTGGTGAATAGGTGATACTCGGCTTACTGTTCTCAAGGGGAATGAGTGGTCTCTCCCGAATGTGTACTAAATGAAAACATCGAATGAGTGGTTATGCTGTTGGTTGTTCAACTGGATTGAGTAGGTCTTTTGTGGAGAAGGAGAAATGCTGTCGATGGTGACAGTTGGTGGCTCGTTCGTGGTGAAATCGGATGCGATGTTTACTTTGGGAATAAACGGAGAGATGGGATTTGAATTGAAATTGGTAGGTATCAGTGGTTGGGTGGGTCGTCGTCGTTTTCCACTCTCTAATTATAACAAATTCTTGTAATAGGTGCGTAACAGCTCAAAGAACTTACCACCTCACAAGTCGAGTACGCAGTACCTACGACGAATTGTAATTTGGAGTACCAACCTTGTTACTAGTGTCGGTGTGGTGTGGTGGAGTTTGCTTCAGTGCAACCATGCGATCGGCCCGTTTATTATATTTTATTGCTGCGAGTTAAAAATGTTACAGGTATTAGTAATTTATAAATAAAAAATATTTATAAGTTGTTTTGGCGGCTAAGATGCCGCGGAGGTACAAAATACGAGCCAATGTAGGCTCTAAAATATTTACTACAATATTGTTGGGTACAAGCCAGTGGATAGCACCAGATTGATGACAGTTATTATTGTTTTGCTAGTTCCTAGATCTTGTGAAAGAAGGTGCAGTAATAAATTTCTATGTTGATTTTATTTTCATCGGAAAAGTGTTAAAATCATAATTTTTGAAGTTTTTCTTAAAACACGGTCGAGTTATTGCCACTGTGAGCGACTAATAGGTACGTCACTGAATTATGCGAATTTTCCATGCAAAATTAAACTGTGAATTTAGTTTGTGGGGGAAGTCGGGGCTAAAAGTAATCGATATATCGTCATTACTTCTGAGCTGTCTTTATTGGACTTTCTTGGTGAATTTATAGCTTAAATATGGTTGTCTGTTTTAAAAAGGTTTGGCTTACTCATTTCGAAAATCTTAAGAGCAACATCAAATTTAGTCCAAGTTGTATTTCTTTCTCCGTTCTACCCTAGTTTATAATGCAGTATATTTTCGCTTCGACTCTTTCCGAATATGTCATCTATTTGGATATATGTAGACCCATGTATCTGAGATATCTAGTATCACTTTTGGCGCATATCCACTAAAATGATCAAGCTTGATTTTAGTTTTGACGCAAGCAGCATTTTTGTAGACATATGTACCCACGTCAAATTGTCCTTTTAAACTATATTTTTTGTTCGATCGCCGATCGCAAACATCAAAAAAAAGTTTGACGCAAGTGCATGCCACCAAGAAATAAAAGCACGCACGACTATCACCTACTGTTTGTTGTTTTAATCAACGGGAAAACAAATTATTCAAATATCTGTTGTGAGTTCTGG